>CM059432.1:114941181-116348419 GCA_030390025.1 Squalus acanthias
AGCTGCAGCTCCACCATAAAAACAGAGCTTTCAACAGGGATGAGTTGGAGGTGGCAGAACTTTTGTTGCACAGGTCTTTGAGCACTTTTTCCAGGCCTACTGAAGTCGGAGGTAGTGCAGCTGAGATCTACCTACTTTGGGACCTCCTGGGAAAACCCTCTCCCCACTTGGACTGAGTGCTTCCCCAACGGAGGTATCTACCAGCAGCATGGGAAACATTTATTTCCTTTCATCATGGACCTCAGATTCGGACGAGGAGCAGCCACGGCAGCAGCAGAACCAGGCAGAACAGCAGCAGGAGCGCCAACCTCCTGCTCACCCACCTGATGGTGCACAGGGCAGAAGGCGCCAGCGCATGGCAGCACGTCGCCGCAGGAGATACCCCCCTCTCAGGGTTTACAGACAGAGGATGAGCTTCCTCAACATAAGTGAGCAGCAGTGCCAAAGGAGGCTGAGACTTTCGCGAGAGGTTGTCGGAGGCATCTGCGCAATGCTGCACCAACACCTGGAGCCCAGAGGATCCGGTGGACACCCCTTACCAGTGGCTGTCAAAGTCACCACCGCACTCAACTTTTTTGCTTCAGGCTCCTTCCAGGGATCATCAGCAGAATCTCCCAGTTGGCCGCCCACAGTTGCTTCACGCAGTTTACCGATGCCCTCTTCGCAAAGGCGCACAATTATATCAACTTTTCAACTGATCAAGCAAGTATAACCGCGCAAATATGGCAGGCTTGCCAATGGTGCAGGGCGTCATAGACTGCACACGTGTGGCCCTTAGGGCACCCCATCACAACCCAGCTATTTTTGTCAACCACAAGGGCTTCCACTCCCTCAACGTACAGCTGGTGTGTAACCACAAGAAGGAGATTTTGCATGTTTGCGCCAAGTACTGTGGCAGTTGCCATGACTCGTTCATCCTGCAGCAGTCTAGTGTGCCTCCGCTCTTCAATCCGCCAAACCAACTTAACGGATGGCTGCTTGGAGACAAGGGCTACCACCTGAAGACATGGCTAATGACGCCGATCAGGAGGCCATCAAACGAAGCTGAGGAGCGCTACAACGCCAGCCACATTTCGACCAGGTCCATCATCGAACAAACCATCGGCTTCCTGAAGATGCGATTCGGATGCCTTGACCAATCAGGTGGAGCCCTGCAGTACTCAGCAGCCAGGGTCTCCAGAATGGTCGTGGTCTGCTGTGCGCTGCACAACATCGCACAGCATCGTGGCTTGCAGCTTCCTGAGGAGCAAGTGGCTCAGCACATAGCCTCCTCAGATGAGGAGGAGGAGAACGATGACTGAGTGGAGGCGCATCAACCAGCAGCAGCAGCACGCGAGCACATTGCTGGCCGGAATGCAAAGGATGCACTCATCTTGGCCATATTTGCTTAGGTTGCCCATTCTAGCACATGTGCTTGGCTCCTTCTTAGCACAAGATACACAATGGACATGACTCTCTGGCTTCCTCTCACTCTGACCACCAACCTGACCAAGCAAGTCTCGCTGAGGCTGCAATGTCGAACTTCCAAAACCGAAATCACAGAGGCCATAACGTCAACAGTTTGCCATCACCAGAGTTTAATACATTGACAAAGGGATGGCATTTAATCATTAAACACAAAAAAACACCCAAGTCACTGCCCTTGTGACTAATTGTGCTTTATCTTCCTCTTACGCGTGCTCCTACGTGGTGCTTCCCCTGTGGCTTCAGCAGAAGTGGACGCCCCTTGCTCACTTTCATGCTGCTCCTGCTTCCACACCTTTGGCGGGCGTCCTCTGTGTTTGCGAGCCTGTGAGGGCTCGCCAAAAGTCTGCTCCTCCTGCAGCTGTGCAGGGGCTGAGACGCCCATCTCAGTTGGGTGAGGACTCTGGTGTGGCTCTGACCGAGGGCAACGCAGGGGCATGGAAGTGTGAGCGCTTGGAGAGGAGCCCCCACTTCCTTGTTCTCTGTCACCAACATCCCTCTCATGGGTCAGCCCCACCTCAGCACTAGCAAGTGGCTTGAGAGCACCTTGCTGCACATCAGGGGGGCCATGAAGTCCCGTCTCTGCACTGGCAATCCTACTGCTGAGGACTTCCATGAAGCTCTGGTCTCTCTGATCAATGCCATTGCTCCTCCAGAGATGTCAGTCTATTCTGAACATTGACCATGTTTTCAACACTCTGGCGACTTATCTCCTCCATGGCCCTGGCCATCATCTGCAGAGAGGCAGCCATTGATACCATGGAGGTAGACATCGCTTCCACGGAGGTAGACATCACTTCCACGGAGGTAGCCAACCTTTCTGAGGAGATGCGCTCATGCGCCAATGACTCCACAAAGGTTCTGCTCATATTCGAGTTGGACTCCTCCATCCTCTCCACACACGCAGTGACCCTGGAGACAAAACCTGCCAGAGACTCCTGCACCTGTTCCTGGAGTTCCAGCACCGCTCTCCTTCTGGATGGACCCGGAGGCACAGGGTCCACATGCAGCTGAGCAGAGCTAGGAGAGTCCTGCGACATCCGACGAGGACTCTCTACTGCTGTCCCTGTCTCCACCACCTGCTGATGCTCACTTGTGAGCTGTGATACACCAGGTGACAACACTACTCTATCTCCCGAAGGTCCCACCGAGGTGTGCGTATCTGCGCTGGTGCTGGGTGCGCTTACATCTGCTGACGCTGCGCCCTCAGAGGTTGCAGGTTCCTATGAAGAGTCTTCCGGCTCAACCTCTTCCTCCTGGACAGTGGGGAAGGTGCCTGTCAATGGTCCTGTGGGGGAGTAAAGGAATGAGTTAGAGATGTTACAGTAGTGTGGCATGCACATGCAATAGCGCAGATGATCAATTGCCATTCTATAAATGTACATGAGCAGCCATTTTAGTGACTGCTGCAATGTAAAAGAGAGAAGCAAAACTATTGTCACCAGCTTGCTCTGCTGCGCCCGTCTGTCCGTCCCCCACTTCCACCTCCACCTCAGCGCCAACGATTTCCAGGGCCGCCTCTTCAGCATTGGTCAAATGGGCGAGGGAAGGTGGCCCTCCTCCAGTCTTCGCCCTTTCCCTTTTATTGTGGGCTCTCTTTTCCTGCCATGAGGGAGACAAGTGGAGTTTGAGTGAGAATGATGGAGTGAGTGTAGAGACTCCAGCACATAGATGCTTAGAAGGAGACAAAGATGGAGTGAGGTTCCATTTCCAAGGGCCCTCCCTGTGTGTTGTTAGTCGTCATTGCATAACATTGTTAGGGAGTGTGAGGGCAGCATAGTCGAACAGTGAAGTGATTGTGTTCATAGAGTGAGTGGGATGGTTAAGGGTGCAAGGGTTGTAAGGGTGAAGTGGGATGTGTAGGATGAGGTTGACAATGCAGAGTGCTGGTGATGAGAGGAGAAGGGGAGCAGAATGAGGGTCAAGCTGATGGTATACTCACTTTGGCTGATCTTACAAGGTCAGTGAACCTCTTGCGGCACTGCAGCCATGTTCTGCTGCACACAGATCTGGAGGTTACATCCCGTGCCAGCTGCACCCAGACAGCCTTGGTTTGTTTGGGAGGCTTCTTCCTCCCAGATGAGGGGAAGAGCACCTCCTTGCTAGCTCTCACTCCCTCAACCAGAATACTCAGAGACTCATCTGAGAACCTCGGGGAGGCCTTGGCTCTCGAGTTGGCCATCTCTTCTCAGCGAAGTGTTCAGCCACAAAACGGCAGTGAAATGAGCCAAGGAAGCAAGCAGCCCTTAAATGAAGCTGCATAAGTGGCGTCAGCAGAGGCGAGTTTCAGTCCAAAAAAAGTAATTGGCCCAGGGGAACCCACACGCCCGGAGTTAATTCGGCAATTAGGGGAAAATCCCAACTTTTTCCCACCTGACAGTGGAGGCAGGTTCGGCACCCGCCCGCCCACAAACCTGCTTCCAACCTGCTTCCAATGGGAAAATCGCCCCCATAGAAACTTACAGCACAGGAGGCCATTCGGCCCGCCGTGCCTGTGCTGTCTCTTTGAAAGAGCAGTCGTGCTTCGTCCCACATCCCCGTTTTTTGTCCCTAACCCTGTAAATTCCTCATCCTCAAGTCCTGTCCAACTCCCGTTTAAAATTATTTATGGAATCAGCTTCCATCACATTTTCAGGTCGAGCGTTCCAGATCCCGATAACTCTCTGAGTGAAAAAATTTCTCCTCATCTCCCCTCTAGATCTTTTTCCAATGATTTTAAATCTATGACCTCTGGTTATTGACTCACTGAGGGAATAGTTTTCCTCTATCTACTCTATCAAAACCTCTCATCATCTTGAAAACCTCTGTTAGGTCAACTCTTAACCTTCTCTGCTCTAAGGAGAACAGTCCCAGCTTCTCCAACTTCTCCTCATAACTGAAGTCCCTCATCCCTGGTAACATCCTAGTAAACCTCCTCTGTACCCTTTCGAAGGCCTTTACATCTTTCCTGAAGTGTGGTGCCCAGAATTGTCTGCAAAAACCCAGCTGAGGCCCAACCAATGATTTATAAAGTTCGAGCATGATCTCTTTCCCTCACTTTCCCACCGAGCAGGTACCCATGATTTGCTGATATTGACATGGGCGCTGACGTCAGGCATTTGGATCACTGTTAAGCCCCAAATACCCCTCTGTAGCCATAGTTACAGTGGCAGAGTGGGATCACAGGTTTTCAGGCCCACTCTCCCTTAGCCATTCAAGACACATCTTATAATAAGAACTGTTAAAAATACAAAGACAGTCAGTTTTGGTGTATACCATAATTTTTTATAAGACTAAAGTATATTCCATCAGCTCCCTCTAGTGGCCAATCATCACCATCACAGTTATTTTAACAACTGGAAATTAAATGGAAGGCATGCTAGTGTATCAGGCAAAAAACAGAATCAAGTTCTGAAGATATCTCCTGACCCTCTAACCACATAAATTTATACTATTAGAGAAGTTAAGAGTATATACAGCGTCAGTATTAAATGACATTTCTATTTTCTTTAGCTTGTCTAATGCTGATGATTATTGGAACAGAGCGCAGAAATTAAGCGAATGAAAACACAGGGACATATAAAGGAATCTGGAATGACACTGACACAATCCTACATAAATAAACTGAGAAGTTATTTTGCTGGAGGCACAAACATCAACTGTAATGCATCAATCAGCCAATGTTGTACATGTAAACTGAAGGTTTGGTGCAAAATAAAACAGAAGGTCACATGCAGTCATGCTTTTATACAGTCTTTAAATTGCTAAAATCACATTTTACAAAAGAATGGATGGAATGCAACTTCAGGGCAAATCACCATCTATTCAAAATAAGTTGGCTGGAACTGGCACTAGCGGGACCAGTTAACAGAAACATGGCATTAATGTAGTGGCATTTTCGATGCCGACCTTAAGCACAGTTTATGGCTTTAGCTCCTTCAGTTACCTCCTTGTAATGAGCCCAACTATGATTGTATTACAACCATTATCTTTAGTGTAGATACCCTCATATATCAGCTACACAGAGCACCACGCACGCTGTCAGTAGTCACCATGAGAGGCACTTTTGTTGTGAAGACCAAAAACTGAATAAAATGAAACCCCATAAATTTCACAGCATTGGTAATTCAATGTCATTTTTTTCAACAAAAAAAATTCCAATTCTTTTAATTAAGCAATGTAAACTTGCCAAGGCTTCTTTGACAGCACCTCCCAAAAGTGCAACCTCTACCAACTAGAAGGACAAGGGCAGCAGGCGCATAGGAACACCATCACCTCCAAGTTCCCCTCCAAGTCACACACCATCCTGACTAGGAAATATATCGCCGATCCTTCATCATTGCTGGGTCAAAATCCTGGAACTCCGTCCCTAACAGCACTGTGGGAGTACCTTCACCACGCGGACTGCAGCGGTTCAAGAAGGCGGCTCACCACGACCTTCTCAAGGGCAATTAGGGATGGGCAATAAATGCTGGCCTTGTCAGCGACGCCCGCATCCCGGGAACGAATATAAAAAAAATAACTGCAGTGGGAATTTTGTGCTAGAAAATGAATCATCAGAATTTGATTTAAGTAACTTTGAATTAGGAGGAGTAGACTGTATATAATGCAGTGATTTTAAGACTGCAATCTCATCGGAAGGTTTAGATGACAGCTAAAGGACAGGAATAAAGCTTTTTTATAATGTCACCTAAACCCTGAATGAGGTTTCTGGGTTGCACTGACTCCTAGGTAGCCACTATATTCTCTGCATGGATGAAGACAGAAAGAAACAATGCATTTATATAACACCTTATTGCATCTCTCAAACGTCTCAAAGTGCTTCACAAACAATTCATTCTGGGTATGGTAGTGTAGTAGTTATGTTACTGGACTAATAATCTGGAGAACATTAGTTCAAATCCCACCATGGCAGTTTGAGAATTTGAATTTGGTTAAAAAAGAATCTGGAAATAAAAAGTGACCATGAAGCTGTTGGATTGTCATAAAAATCCAATTGGTTCATTTAGGGAAGGAAACCTCCCGTCCTTACCCGGTCTGGCCTACATGTGACTCCAGTCCCACACCAATGTGGTTGACTCTTAACTGCCCTCTGAAGTGGCCCAGCAAGCCACTCAGCTTTATCAAATAGAAGAAGGTTCGTCACCACCTTCTCAGGGCAACTAGGATGGGCAACAAGTGACTGCCTTGCCAGCGATGCCCACTTCCCAAGAATGAATTATTTTTAATTACTATTCTTTTTGAAGTGTAGTGTTGCTATGTAGGGAATGCCAAATTTTATTGTCCCCAAGCCCCTATTCTAATGCTATAGCCACTATCCATTACAGAATTCTGAAACAGTTTCAGAATAAAACCAATTACCTGAGCAACAACAAATCACGTAAACTCCAAAGGGATTTGCATTAAAAAACTAAATCTAGTTTTTCAAACTACAAAATACAACAAACTAACTTTCTGAAAATGCAACAAATCATGGAAATTTCAAGATAGAAAAACAAAGGGTTAAAATACAAAGCCACTACAATTTATTATCCTTTTTAACCTCACATCTCTCCAATCTGTTAAAATCCCAAGTGATGCCAATTTAATTAAAGATAAACTTAAGCACTTCAGACACAGAATTCCCACAGAAATACTGTATAACACATTGAAACTGATGCTCAACCTAGACTTTACAAAGGTAAGATCATCAGACCAATTTATAAGTGTTACAAGATAGCAAATAGAACAGAGAAAAGTCAAAGCTTCCTGTTTTACGAAGCACCAGAATTAATTTTTAAAAATTTCATACTGATTAGGTCTGAAGTGGTGAGTAAAACAGTGAGAATAGTTACTTCAGCTACAATGACATAATTCTGTTGTGGCGGATCGCAACCGAAAACGGGCATAATCCACTCTTCCGTCTGTGGACAAATTTCCAGCACCTTCCCCTTTAAGGCACCTTACCTTTAAGGCAGAAGGGGGCGGGGCCTCAGGTTTTACCCAGAGAATTCTGGGAGCTTTTGAGTCTGCCATTTTGACCATGCTGTGATTAAAAAGTCTCTTGTTCAACACAAATGGATTCAGCCTTAATTCGTGTTTCGCGGCAGCCTCAACATTGGTGACCCCGACGCTCAGAACGTATTCCGAGCACTGCAATGGCGGACACGAACGCAGTTTCCGTGAAACTGCCGGAGTTTTGGGAAAACCAGCCCGAAGCCTGGTTTCTCCAAGCTGAATCTCGCTTCCGGCTGTGAAATATCACCACAGATGGGACGAAGTACGACTATCTCGTCACATCACTCGGTAGCGCCGCAGTTTCCAAGGTTTGGACAACGTTGCAGGACCCACCAGAGGAAGGCAAGTACGCGCATCTCAGGACAACGCTCCTTAAAAAATTTACGGCCTCGGCATATCAGCGAAACTGCCACCTCCTCGACCTTCCAGGCCTCGGTGATGCCTCACCGTCAGACCTCCTCTCCCACATGCTCTCCCTCACCGACGAGAGCCCACCCGGATCCCTCTTCCGCACGCTGTTCATCCGCCAGCTCCCTCTCAGCATCCGCTCAGCGATCGTGGCTTCCGGCCTCACAAACCTGGAAGCCCTGGCCGATGAGGCCGACAAGCTGCTATCCGCTCACTCCAGCCGCGACGTCACTCCGGACCTGGCAGCCAATGCCTGGGCGCGCCCCTCACCATCCAGCATGCGGCCACAAGGGCCTGTCACCAGGCCCACGGGGCCTTCACGCCCCACTAACCCGGGCCACTGTTACTACCACGCACAGTTCGGCGCCAGGGCACAACAGTGCACACCTCCCTGCTCTTTCAAGTCCGCCCCTGTACCAGCCCCCGCGATGGCCGTGGGCCACGCAGGCTCCCTGCTGTTCATCACGGATGACAAAACCGGCCGCCGGTTCCTGTGCGACACTGGGGCTCAGCGCAGCATCATCCCGGCCTCCTCCCTCGACATCCAAAAGGGCGAACGAGGACTGGCGCTGGCTGCTGCTAACGGCTCGGAAATCCGGACGTATGGCACCCGGACAGTCACCCTTGACCTCGCTGGTCACCGCTACCGATGGGAGTTCATCACTGCCAAGGTGCTCTCCCCCCTCATCGGCGCAGATTTCCTGTGCGCCCACGGCCTACTGGTAGACATCCCTCGTCACCGCCTCGTGGACATGAACACCATGTCCCCCATCCTGGGCGCCATGGCCCCCCGTCAACCCGCCGACATGGCGTCACAGTGCCACGCCCGGGCCACGGATGACTACTCGGCACTCCTGGCCGAATTCCCGGCCCTTACCAATCCGACCTTCTCCGCGGAGGCCGCCAAACACGGGGTGGAACACTTCATCCCCACCACAGGCCCCCCAGTGTACGCCCACGCCCGCAGGCTGGTTCCGGCCAAACTGGAGATCGCGCGGACCGAGTTTGCCACCATGGAACAGCTCGGCATCATCCGCCGCTCCAACACTCCCCACTCCACATCGCCCCCAAACCAGGCGGAGGTTGGCGCCCCTGCCGGGATTACCGCCGCCTCAATGACGCCACCACCCCTGATCGGTACCCCGTGCCGCACATTCAGGACTTCTCGGCTAGACTGGCCGGCCGCTCAGTCTTTTCCAAGGTCGGCCTGGTGCGCGGCTACCACCAAGTCCCCGTCCACCCCGCAGACGTCCCCAAGACGGCCGTAATCACCCCCTTCGGCCTGTTCGAGTTCCTGCGGATGCCCTTCGGCCTCAAAAACGCGGCCCAGGCATTCCAACGGCTCATGGACTCGGTCCTTCGGGACCTGAAGTTCCTGTTCGTCTACCTGGACGACATCCTGGTAGCCAGTTCCTCCAAGCAGGAACACCTCGAACACCTTCGCATCCTGTTCGGGCGCCTCAGCGACCACGGGCTCATCCTCAGCCCAGCCAAATGCCAGTTCGGCCTGGACAAGATCGACTTCCTCGGCCACCACATCACCCATGCTGGGGCCATTCCCCTGCCCACCAAGGTGCAGGCCGTCCAACAATTTCCCCGCCCCACCACCATCAAAGGCCTCCAGGAGTTCCTCGGGATGGTGAATTTCTATAACCGCTTCATTCCCAAAGCGGCGTCCCTCATGAGGCCCCTGTATTAATCCCTCCGGGGCAGGAGCGGCAAGATGGCGGTCGAATGGACGGCAGACGCGTCCGCCGCCTTCGATTCCACCAAGACCGCGCTCGCCAACGCCACCCTGCTCGCGCACCCACGGCCCAATGCCAGGGTAGCGCTCACCACGGACGCCTCCGACCACGCGGTCGGCGCCGTGTATGAGCAGTGGGTCGACGGCGCCTGGCAACCACTTGCCTTCTTCAGCCGCCAACTACGCCCCCCGGAGGTCAAGTACAGCACCTTCGACCGCGAGCTCCTCGCGCTGTTCCTGGCGGTCCGCCATTTCCGGTTTTTGCTTGAGGGCCACCCCTTCACTGCGTTTGTCGACCACAAGCCCCTGACATTCGCAATGGCAAAGACAACCGACCCCTGGTCCGCCAGGCAGCAGCGCAAGCTCGCGGCTGTGTCCGAGTTCACCACGGACATCCAACACGTCTCCGGCCGAGACAATGTGGTAGCCGACTGCCTCTCCCGCCCCAACATCCATGCCGCACACCTAGCAGTCGACTACGCTCAACTCGCAGCAGACCAGATCACCGACCCTGATCTGCTCTCCGCACCCACCAACATACCAGGGCTACGCCTGGCCGACGTCGCCTGTGGCCCGACCGCAGTCACGGTCAAGTGCGACATATCCCTATGTCAACCTCGGCCCGTCGTCCCAGCGTCCTGGCGCCGCCAGGTATTCGACATTCTCCACAACCTCTCCCACCCCGGCGCCCGCGCATCCATCAAATTGGTAGCCAACCGCTTTGTCTGGCGCGGCCTTCGCAAGGATGTGCGTACTTGGGCCAACTCCTGCCTAGCCTGCCAACGGGCCAAGGTACAGCAACACACGAAAGCACCCCTCGAGGAGTTTACCGTCCCCTCGCGGAGATTCGACCACATCCACGTGGACATCGTCGGGCCCCTGCCACCGTCGCAAGGCCACACGCACTTGCTGACCATCGTTGACCGCACCACACGCTGGCCTGAGGCAATTCCACTGACCTCTACCACCACCGCCGACATCGCCAGAGCCTTCGTCAGCACCTGGGTCGCACGGTTCGGCGTCCCCTCCGACATGACGTCGGACAGAGGTCCGCAATTTACCTCTGAACTCTGGACCGCCGTCGCACGCAATCTCGGGGTGACCATTCACCGCATCACAGCATACCACCCCCAAGCCAACGGACTGTGTGAGCGGTTCCACAGATCCTTGAAGGCATCTCTTCGAGCCAGCCTCCAAGACGGCGCCTGGACCGACCGACTTCCGTGGGTCCTCCTCGGCCTGCGCACCGCAGTTAAAGAAGACCTCCACGCATCGGCAGCAGAGCTCGTGTACGGTCAGCCGCTGCGCGTACCCGGCGAGTTCCTGCCCACCGCCACGACACCCTGGTCAGCCGACCAGCAACGCCACAACTTCGCCTCACCGGCGCTGCAGTTCACCCCGGTGCCCATTGCCCGACACGGCGAATCCATCTCACACGTCACACGAAGCCTGCACCAGGCACGGTTTGTTTTCATCCGGCACAACGCCCACCGCAGACCCCTTCAACCCCCGTACGACGGGCCCTACAAGGTGCTACAGGCTGGGGACAAATTTTTCACCCTGCAAGTGGGCGACAGGACCGAAAAAGTGTCGGTTGACCGACTCAAGCCAGCACACTCGGAGCCCGGTGAGCAGGTCCCTGTAGCTCGTCCACCTCCACACGGCCGACCTGCCCTCAAGCCGGTTCACCCGGCTGCTCCACGCCCGGCCGTTCCACGTCCACCGGCGTCCTACAAGAGCCGCTCCGGCCGGCCCATCAGACCGCCGCACCGTCTCATCCACACCTCCTAAGCGGATTCTGGGGGGAGCTGTGTGGCGGATCGCCACCTAAAACGGGCATAATCCACTCTTCCGTCTGTGGACAAATTTCCAGCACCTTCCCCTTTAAGGCACCTTACCTGTAAGGCAGAAGGGGGCGGGGCCTCAGGTTTTACCCAGAGAATTCTGGGAGCTATTGAGTCTGCCATTTTGACCATGCTGTGATTAAAAAGTCTCTTGTTTAACACAAATGGATTCAGCCTTAATTCGTGTTTCGCGGCAGCCTCAACACTGTACCCAATAAATCCAATGCCAAACGCTTTTGTTTTCCCAGTAATTTAGTGCCCTGCATTTACAATTCATGTACTTATATGTATGAATGACTTTTTAAAGTAGGCTGCCCTTATTCAAAAATGCCACTTGGCTTTGAAAGTCGTATGCAGAGAGAGGGTGGACTAATTTACTTTTAATCCAAATTAGTTCTGCCTTAAAAGTGCAGTTCCCCTTCTATTCTCCTCACTCTGCCTTTTGTGGAGACTAATACCCCAATTAGCTTGCAGGGTTATTTCTGATATTGATCAACCCTAAAAAGCAAACACAGTGATACAGGTTGAGCGTCCAAAATCCAGAGTTCCGGAATCTGGAATGTTCCGGAATCTGGACTCCGGGACGATTGGTGGCAGGGTCGTCCGGAATCCGTAAAATGTTCCGGAATCCGGACACCCTGAGGGAGGCTTACCAAAAACCGGAAATATCGCAACCTGGGCCCAGGCATTTCCGGACTCGGAACGTGTTTCTGATGTCTGAAGTCCGGATATATCGCAACCTGGGCTCGGGCGTTTCCGGACTTCGGACATCAGGAACACGTTCCGAAGTCCGGAAAAACACGAAAACCGGCTCGGCCTCGGTCCCGAGGTTGCCGGATTCGGGACGCTCAACCTGTACCAATTTTGCCAGAGGGACCAAAAGCCCTCTTGAGGGTGTACATTAGCCTGGAATCTGCAATCGCTGGGCTCCATTGGTGGCAAATATAAATGGTGGCCATTGGCGGCATGTAGGTCTCACCCATTTTAGGCTTGCCTGCTCTGGTGGGGTGCCTGTACAGGCAATCAATGCACTTTTGACACTGCTAGCATATTTGGCCTTACCACCAAATCAGGGAAAGTCTCAGACAGGATGGCAGAGCCACAACTGCAATTCTGCATTAACTGCACTTGTGAGAACATTGTATTTTTTATAGTTGCTTCAAAATTACACAGTATAAGCAAAACAGTTTTGGCAGGAGGAATACAGTTTATATTACAAACAGAAGCAGTTCTATAATATAAATGGGATGTTAAACAAATTAATGGGGTAAATAATGGAATGAAACTCAAGAACTATGGGGTACTTGCATCTACAAAGTAACCACACTGTACGACAATTTCACACATTAGAAATAATGGTGGCCTCTGTTAATTGATTTCATATGTACACTGTAGCCTTATGTGTTTGACATTTAAACTATTTGTTTGCAAACCATTTGTGCAACCATAAATTTAAAGAATTATTTATGTGGAAGGCCTAAATAAAATGACTCGGGCCTAGAAATTCAGGTGGTTTGCGCCACCCGTTAGCGCCATGAAATGGTGAAAAAACAGCGGCCGACATTCTACCGCCAGCTGGTGGCGGGTCCCGTGGAGGCCGCCATTTTCGGCAGGTCAGTAGCGCTGCCGTTACCTGCTATCGACGAGAATATTTTAATGAGGTGGAGCGAAACGTCAATCAGCGTTCAATGCCAAGTCAATGCCAGCTCATCCATTTTGGAGTTCTCCACTCGCATTGCCGCCTGCGCTAAATCACGCCAGTATCTGCTGCCACTAAAAGCTCTTTCAGCAGCGTTAACGGCCATGAGGAGTTTGGCAGGACTTATGAGGATGGACACCGGAAATTCAAATTTCATTTTTTGCCCATCAGTGGCAGGGGTGGTGGGGGGGGTGGTGGCGGGAGGAGGAGGAGGTGGGTTGCATCTCCTCTGGCAGCTTTCCGGGAGGCCTACAGTGTTTGTGGGTCAGTAAATCAATGGGTGAACTCCATTGCAACAAGTGAAGATGATTTGTGAAAGGATCTCTTTTATCTGCATTCATGTCATAAACAAACAAAAAAAATCGACAAACATCGGGCGGCAGCTAATATTTTTGGAGCACGTACAGCAACTGTTCGCGTTACTCCTTTCTTTCCCGTTCCCCTACACTGCAAGTGGGAGACAAAGGCGACCTTTGGCCTCCTTCTGAGATTAGTGCGCAAAGAGCTCAGTGCACGAGAAACTCACCACCACGCTGATGTCAATGAGCAGTCACTTCCAAAATTCCGGTATTGCCTGCGCTCTCTCAGCCGAAGGCGGTTATCCTTGGCCACCAATGTTACCGGCAGGTTTCCAGCATTCCCCAATTTCTAGGCCTCGGAATTTTAGTGGAGAAGTGCCACAACCGCCAAGTGGGTAATTTTTTTTTTTAAACTTGCATGGAAATTGATGTTAAAAATGAACAGAGATGCTTGCCTGTCTACAGAAAAAGTATCAAGTTACTGGAGCTATCTTTGGACTGTCAGTTGTTAATGCCACACTACTGTCCAAATAGCCTTAAGTGCAGATACTTATCACACAAACATGAAAGCTGCACATTAACTTAATGCAGTCAATAAGTTAAGAAGCATGATCAGATTTGTAGTTGAAATTATTCTAAACTTACTGCCAGTGAGGGATGATGACCTACTTAACCTTTGCTAATGAATGTGACGTTACATACCTGTGGCAACCAAAATGGAAACCAAAAGGAAAATGTAAAGATAACAATGTTTTTCTTAAGTTAAACTATTTGTTCACATCAAAAAACTCATCAAGTCTATTTTGTATAAACAATTTCCCATACAGCACAAGCAGCATTCATAAAATCTTATTTAATCTGTTGTTAATATCAATTTTTGAAGTCATAAATGCACATGAAAAAAGTCTGGTGTTTCTATTCCTCAACTACACTTTAAATTGTATAAATTGTTTTGTGGCTATCTGGCATCTGCAGCAGTCCTTCTATAGTTCCAGTTCATGTGCGATCTAAAGGAATTAATGGAATAATGTTCTTCTTGTCTTCACAGATGAATATTTTCATCATTCGGCAGTCATCAAGCCCAACAGAATCCTGAATCCTCGGAGGTTGTGCCACCTGGGATCTGCTTCTGTACAGTGCTGCAGAGTGGTACAAAGTCCCTCCACTTGTTGCCAAATCTCTTTATTCTGTACAAGCTGGAAGGGTTCAACAAGAAGACATGGGGCATCAGGCACTTGAAAGACAAATCATGGTTCAGCAGCAGTCACTACCATCCTAGTGTCTGTCGGTCAAGGGTACGCATCTGCTGAAGCAAATCACTGAAAAAGTCCAAGCCAAAGTGCAGAGTGGTAACACCTGGACAGATACTGGCATGATCACTTGATATTATATCTTGTAAATGGGCTGATAGAGCAGATTCGCTCTCCATTCAATAAACCCACCAACCCTTGTCCATGTTCTTCCAGGATGTTTTAAGATTGCCATTTAAGACATCTTAAGGCCATTCTGTAGGAGTACTGAGGTCAGGACCTCGAGTTATTCTATGGATGAGGTTGCTTCCAGTGCAAAGTACAACGGTGTAAACAATCCTGCTAGTGATGGGCGCGCCCAAAGGTCGCAGCCAGTAATGTGTAAATCTGTGAATACAGCAGTGACATTCTTAGAACACAAATCATGATAAAATACTAAATATTAATGAAACAAAAATATATATTTTTACTGCATTCTTTATTTACAAATACTATTCAAGATTATAATGAAGGTAACTACTGCAATGTATATTGGTTTTACAGTAGAAGTGAAAAGTTATATTACCTATAACATTCATGTGATCCTTGCAGTCGGGAGGTTTATTTTTATTTCTTCTGTCTCTGGTATCTTCGGTGTCCTCTTCATGCAAGTTTTTCAATCCCATTTCATATCTGGATTTGAAGCCTTTAGCCAGTTCATGTACTTGAGTTCAACTGTTGCAGATGCTGGACTCTTTTGCCAAGTGTCATTAATATATTTATGTAGAGGGTGCTTGTTTTGTGCCAGTTCCAACAGAGAAATTATTTCTTCCATGTTAATGGTGCATTTCTATCCACTTCCAATGTATCCATTCAGAATAATGCATTATTCTAATAAAGTTCATTGCGCCATGTAAAAATTGGACGATACAACAAATTCTTTCCGATGCTTTTTCTTAAAAAAAACCTGAACTATATTAGAAAGGCAAAATACTGCCGATTCTGGAAATTTCCAGCATTTTCTGTTTATATTTCTGAACCATATTAGTTTCAGTCTACTGGTATTAATAGGACCTGATTCAAATGTAACTTATACTGCTGGTGGATTATGCCATGTAATGTTCAGAATATGCAATGTGACATAAATTAATTGGATCTGCCTCCCAAAAAATAGCCTTTTAGTCCAAGCCTACATCATAATTTTAGAACCAGCATTAATACCACTCAAAGCAACCATTTTCCAGTGTTGGTAGACTGGCGTAAAAAACAGAAAAAGTCCAAATATCACTCCCTTAATACTTTGAGTTTCTTCATTGCATATATTTTTTTGACCCTTGTATATGTTATAGATTCCTGAACCAAAACAACTGGATCCAGAATCTGTCCATAGTTTTCATCTGTGAAGACTTCCATACGCAGTAGTATTTTAAGAAATAAGGCATGAATTTCCGCGGAGGTTTTCCATATCCTCTTCCTCTTACCTTTGGCGGAAGGGCTGTGGAAACCTAGAAATACTTGTTAATTCCGTTTTTCCAAGGTTTCTGTGGCTTCTGCCAAAGTAACGGAGATTTACCCTAAAATGCTTAAAAATGGACTGAAGAAGTCAACTGAAAACAAAAGCAGTACCACAGAAATTGCAACCTTGATAAAAATGGTTATTACCACAGTAAGATACAAATTTGTGTAATTCATGGGGAGTCCAAACCACACACAATTTATTTTACAGTTAAACTTTCTGAGCATTCAATATTGTTAAGTTTAATAAACCTGTAACTGTAAATTTGTAGCTGTGACTATTCTCAATTTATAATGGAACATAACAAACACTTGGTAGTTCAACATAGCATTCGTTTAGAAACAGTACACTGACTGGTTGATAAACATATTTCATATTTTAGTGGAAGTACGGCTTTATCTTTCCGAATCTAAAAACTGAATTAAGGCTAGTTTGAGGTGGTGGGCTTGCAGTCACTTGCAATTGGATTGAGAGTGCCCAAACCTGTTTCACGTTGGACCCTCACTTTACAAAGACTGCTGTGCATAAGTGTAAGGGGCTGTTAGCAGGTATGAAAACTGATGATGTATTCAATCTGAGCTCAATTGGAATACCCGCAGATGAAAGGACAGTACCCCGTATAATTTGGATTTAATACTTCTTTGTACAAACTTTACTTAATACTGAAGTTAACTTTTGTTGCAGCTGTCACCATTCCTTTATTCTGCGCTAGTCAGCACATTGTTATAATCCACATCAGCATCTTTGGGGCAGTGAACACTGCGCAGATATATTATCCATGTAATTTTTAAGCAACAATGGATAACACACTCCTTAACAGTTTTTGGCTATTCATGTAGTGTTTAATCAGTGTCAAGGTAAGAATGAATCACCCTAGCAAAATATACATTGTCTATTTCTTCTTCCAAATCACAAGTCTGTGCACATCTTCTTGACCAATATCCATAAGTTGGAGCATATAAGCTGGAGAAGCTCCACAACTTCGTACTTAAGGCCAAGTAAATGGCCTTTACAAAGTATTTACAGCACAGAAACAGGCCATTCTGCCCAATTGGTCCATGCCCATGTTTATGCTCCACACGAGTCTCCTCCCACCCCTCTTCATCTAACCCCATCAATATATCCTTCTATTCCTTTCTCCCTCGTGCTTATTTAGGTTCTCCTTAAATGCATCTATGCTATTCACCTCAACCACTCCATGTGGTAGCGAGTTCTAACCACTCTCTGGATAAAGAAGTTTCTCCTGAGTTCCCTATTGGATTTATTAGTGACAATCTTATATTTATGGCCCCTAGTTCTGGCCTCACCCACAAGTGGAAACAACTTCTCTACATCTGTCCTATCAAACCCTTTCATAATCTTAAAGACCTCTATCAGGTCACCCCTCAATCTTCTCTTTTCTAGAGAAAAGAGACCCAGTCTGTGTAGGCCACCATTTACTTTCTAAATGGTGAAAAGCTAAAAATAGTGGATGTCCAAAGAGACTTGGGGGTTCAGATACATAGATCATTAAAATGTCATGAACAGATACAGAAAATAATCAAAAAGGCTAATGGAATGCTGGCTTTTATATCTACAGGACTAGAATACAAGTGGGTAGAAGTTATGCTGCAGCTATACAAAACCCTGGTTAGACCACACCTGGAGTACTGTGAGCAATTCTGGGCATCACACCTTAGGAAGGATATATTGGCCTTGGAGGGAGTGCAGTGTAGGTTTACCAGAATGATACTCGGACTTCAAGGGTTAAGTTACGAGGAGAGATTACACAAATTAGGGTTGTATTCCCTAGAATTTGGAAGGTTAAGGGGTGATCTGATCGAAGTTTTCAGGATATTAAGGGTAACAGATAGGGTAGATAGAGAGAAACTATTTCCGCTGGTTGGAGAGTCTAGGACAAGGGGGCATAGTCTAAAAATTAGAGCCAGACCTTTCAGGAGTGAAATTAGGAAATACTTCTACACATAAAGGGTGGTAGAAGTTTGGAACTCTCTTCCACAAACGGCAATTGATGCGAGATCAATTGTTAATTTTAAATCGGATATTGATAGCTTTTTGTTAACCAAAGGTATTAAGGGATATGGGCCAAAGGCGGGTATATGGGGCTAAAAATTCGGTGCCTTAGTGCCTCCGGGCGCGATAACAGGGCGCTAAGGTCTTACCGCCCGGGCGCAGCGATGTTACTGCCGCCTGTGAAGGTCACCTGCCGGTTTGCGGCGGCAGTAACCCCTATCACTACGCCCGCCTGCGGCCGGAGATCGTGACATCATCTGGCCGTGCATCGCCCCGGTAGCGCCCCGTACCCAAAATTCATTTCCGCCCCCTGAAGCATCTCCGGGCGAAAACAATGCCAGCTTCAGGGGACGTGCACTCTGAGTGAGTGCCGGGCTGATTGCGTGGGTTCGCCGCTCCCTTGGTAGTCCAGGTAGGTGCTCTTCTGCAGAGCCTGCAGTGATGGCCCTTCCCTTTAAGCAAGGGAAGGAGCCTTCCAACGCGGCAGCGCTGCACGGCCCAGTGTGCAGCGCAGCAGAACTCACCGCCCCGCCTGCTGCCGATCGCACTCCAAGAGGGAAGTGGAGCGTTTCATTTAGCGCTCCACCTCCCCCTTGGAGCGAGAAAACCAATTTTTTTTTAAAAGTTAGAAAAACATAGCACCTGGCGCTAATTTTCCAAAATTTTAAAAGTCCCAATTTCACCCCCATGGAGTTAGAGCGCAGATCAGACATGATCTCATTGAATGGCGGAACAGGCTCAAGGGGCTGAATGGCCGACTCCTGTTCCTATGTTCCTGTTCAATCTTTCTTATTAGGTATAACCTCTCAGTTCTGGTATCATTCTAGTAAATCTTTTTTAAACCTTCGCAAGTGCCTCTATGTCCTTTTTATAATATGGTGACCAGAACTGTTCACAGTACTCCACGTGTGGTCTAACCAAGGTTCTATACAAGTTTAATATAACTTCCCTGCTTTTCAATTCTATCCCTCTAGAACTTAACCACAGTGCTTTGTTTGCTTTTTTTATGGCCTTATTAACCCGTGTTGCTACTTTTAGTGATTTGTGTATCTGTAACCCCCAGATCCCTGTTCCTCAACCCCATTTAGACACTTATTTTCCAAGGAGTATGTAACCTCCTTATTCTTCCAACCAAAATGTACCAACATCACACGTGTCTATAGTGAAGTTCATTTGCCAACTGCACGCCCATTCTGCAAGTTTATTAATGTTTTCTTGTATTTTGTTGCAGTCTTCCTTAGTATTAACTACATCCCCCAATTTGGCGTCATCCACAAATTTTGAAATTGTACTTCTGATTCCAGAGTCCAAATCGTTTATGTAAATGATGAACAGCAGTGGTCCCAGCACCGATCACTGTGTTACACCACTTCCCACCATTGGCGAGACAGTGTGCACTCCTCCTGTAAACAAGTGAAAAGCAGTTTCACAAGCTTCTTGTTGCCCCTTTACACATGCACAGCAGTTTTTGTGTTAAGTATTTTTTAATTTATAGAATTAGGCATCTGGTACCGCAGGGGGTAAATCTATTGCCTGCCAATGGAAAAAAAATAAAACTCCCGATTACCAAGTACGAAGTAACACCTATCACCTCAGCCAGAAGCCTAATAAGTATAGAGAGCGTTGAATATAGTACATTCATAGAAGAATGTTAAAGACATGGGCACACCCAAGAGGCTAAGTTCAGATCATGTGGAACAATAGCTGAGGAGGTGGGTTGCAATTCTTTCCTTGGGCAAATGACATTGAATTTAAGGCCTATAAAGTCACCAAAACAAAACACAGGATTTAATGGGATAAGTGGAAAACAGCACAGATTCCTGTCAATTTATTCCATTAAAAACTTGCATGTGGAAACTGCCTATGTAAAATTTATCACAGTATTTACACCGCCCAGTGGAGACATACAGCATCATCTGTATTCTGTTCCTCCAGAAATGAACCCCAACATGGACAGGATGGTGTAATTACAGCATGACAAGTATACATAGGCAGTTTCCATTATAAATGTGGACAGAGAAATGTATTATGAAAATGTAAAAATAAGGACAGAATGTATGCCTTTGAATTATGTCTGTGCGCCCTGGTCTAATTATCCTTCGCCCTCATCCCTACTTTACCTGAAGGCTACAATTAGTCTTGATTTCTCCTGTGCAATGCCACAGGAGATCGACGAGCATGTTATAAAGCTGTCGATTTAGTTCTCACATTTACTCAGCCTTCTCCATGCAGTTTAAAAAGCTGAAGATAAACATATTCTAACATACTTACTAATCATTATGAATAACACTGTATTATAGTAACAGTACACACCACAATAAAGGACTGTTCTCAGTTTTACTAAATTAAACACTTGCACGTCACAAACAAATGTACACATCTGGCTGTACTATTGTTTTGCGAACTGCCAGTGAGTTTACTGATCTGTTGCAGCCCTTTCCTTTTGATATCTAAAACCACATGAAAAATTAATCTTGGCACATCTGTGATGTAGCCATGTCAATCATCACTGTAAGAGCTTTTGATTATCCAAAAAAAATCTGCTTTGGAACCAATCAAGAATCCACACCACCAAAATGGACAGAGGAGGTTTTAAGGGCAGGTTTCTTTGAGAGAAATAAGATATGGAAAAGATGGAGTGTACAGAAAAAAATGAAATTAATGTGGAAACAATATAAAGAGAGGATAATGGGTTTCCTCATCCTTAAGTATCTAGTGAAATTTGATGCCAGTTCCGTAAGGATCTATATAGCACACCACTCTATGGGCTGATATTTAGGGGGAGGCAGGGAAGGTACAAGTGATGCCGACCTTAACGGTAAGAGCTCATTAACATTTTCTACCTCCGTTTCCCACTCGGCAGCTGGCCAAATGGACAGCCTGGACAGCAGGAGGGAACACCGGCGACAGGAGGCCGCAGGCAGGGAACCTTGGGGGTGGTCCCTGGCAATCGGGAGGTCAGAGAGGCCCACAATGGGGGCTGGGCATTATGACATACGAAATAAGAGCAGGAGTAGGCCAGACGGCCCCTCGAGCCTGCTCCGCCATTCAATAAGATCATGGCTGATCTTCTACCTCAACTCCACTTTCCCGCCTGGTCCGCATATCCTTTGATTCCCTTAATATCCAAAAATCTATCAATCTCAGTCTTGAATATACACAACGACTGAGCTTCCACAGCTCTCTGGGGTAGAGAATTCCAAAGATTCACAACCCTCTGAGTGAAGAAATTTCTCCACATCTCAGTCATAAATGGCTAACCCCTTATTCTGAGACTGTGACCGCTAGTTCTAAAATCCCCAGCCAGGGGAAACATCCTCCCTGCATCTACCCTGTCAGGCCCCTTAAAAATGGTATATGTTTCAATAAGATCCCCTCTCATTCTTCTAAACTCTAGGGAATATAGGCCCATTCCATTCAATCTCTCCTCATAGGACAATCCCCTCATCCCAGGAATTAGTCTAGTGAACCTTCATTGCACCCACTTTAAGGCAAGTATATCCTTCCTTAGGTAAGGAGACCAAGGTCTAGAAATTGGATATAGCCACGAAACGGGCAGTGTTAAGGCCTAACGATGTTAAGCTGCGCCACCTCAAAATGGCAAAATTCGTACTCACTCCTCATTAACATGATTGTAGTCTTGATTTCAGCCCCAAACTGCTGCTCATTGGCTTAACGCTCAACAGGTGGACCACTATCGGGGCCACTCTAATTCCCAGTCATGTGTAGCACAGGCTTTACTCGGTACTTAAAGGGGAGGTGCACTGATGCTACAGCACCTCATTGTCAAGCTAGTTCCAACTGCAGCTGCCAGAAGAAGAAGAAAATTGAAGAATAAGGAACTGCAAAGCCATGGCAGAGCGTCCTCAAAGGGAGAGAGCCTGGAGATTTTTGACGCAGCTCTGGAGGGACTGGTGGTGGCCGTGGAGAGGAGGTGGGCTGTCCTCTTCCCACAGACTGGAAGGAAACCCTTGCCACACACCTCCCGAAGGATGTGGCAGGTGATAGCCGCCCATGTGACGGCCAGCGCTGTGGTGCCAAGGTTAGCTATCAAGTGCCGAACAGAAGTTTAATGACCTCGCACAAGTGGTCAAGGTGAGTGAATGCATCTTCAAATGCCATATCACACCATCTGCACCACAAGCTTCACACACTGCTCAATGCATCACAGCCCCATCACTCACCGACCAACAATCTCTACCTATCACCACTCTCGCCTCACAATCATAGCTTTATTTCACCCTCACACACTTACCACTGCTGCAACACTCACACCTCACACCTTGCACACACTAACAGCTATTCAACCATGACAGGCACATCACCCAAACACATTGCACCACACTCATTCACACACTTCCCTTTCTCTTGAAGGCAAGGTGGTTCACAACTGCCGTGAGCAGTGGCAGACAGGCGGGGGGCTGACATCCAGGACATCAGCCAGCTGGAGGAGAGAGTTCTGAACATAATTGGGTGGCAGATCGTACATGCCATGGCAACCGCGAGGTTGAACCCCTTGGGGACAACAACGGTATGGTCATGCATAATCGTTCTTCTCACTTCCCCCTCATCCCACAATCTCTTCTCACTTGCAAGCTACAGATGCTGTATGCATAGATATCTTGCTTCCCCACCCCCCTCCCCTCACCATAACCCAACTCTTGTTCCTTTCTGCTTTCAGATAATCAACAAGAAGCACCGGAGTAGCCTGTCCTCGAGGCGATGGAGGAGAGCGAGGGGGGAGAAGAAAAAGACACAGCATCACTGCATCTGTCGCTCACAGACACCAGCTCAGAAACTGGCACTATGCATACTTTAGGGGCTAGTGTAGTAGCGATAGTAGAGGCACAGGGCACGAGTGGGCTGCAGCAAGGCCAGGGGAAAGGGTAGCTTGGGGGCAAGCTCCCCAGAGGGCGATTTTGCGTGCGAGTTCTGCTGCAAAGGACACAGAAGAGAACCTCGATGGGGTGGCCTTTAGAAAAAGGGTGATGGGCATGCACACCAAATTGATGGGTACAATGGCAAGCCTGCTGGAGAACCTCATGGCAATATCAAGGAGAATGGAGGAGTCCACCTCCAACATTGCATGTGGCTCTGTGCAGAGTTGGAGCCCATGAGTTCCAGGCTGGAAATGATGGAAGACTCACAAGAGACCGTGTAGACCCAGATGTGATGGTGCGTGTGATGGGCGATGTCGCGGCTGCCATTGCAGCACAGGCGGAAGCAACCCAACATCTTAGTGCTGCAGCGGAAGCTCAGACTGCTCTCAGGCATTCTCAGCTTGATGCCACCCAAGCTTAGATCGCTGTCATGCAGTCTCAGCTTGCTACCACCCAAGCTCTGACTGCTGCCATCGTGGCTAGGTGTACCAGTGTCGACCGGGTCTTGAAAGGGTGTTGCAGCAGCCCAGCAATCTGTGCTCCAACAGACCACTAGAAATGCTGAGGTGCAGCACCGGGGGAGTGGCAGTGGCTCAGTGGAGCAGGACCCTGCTGTCCTCTTTCAGGATGACAGCATTCCTGTTCCCATCACTGCCATTTTGCCCTTGCCGCTGCCTGTCAGCCAGACTGCTACCACCCATGCCGAGGTGGTGCAGTCTGCAGCTGGGCCTTCTAGGGCCAGAGCTACTCGAGGTCATCCTGCAAGGCCATCTGAAGTCTCCCCCATAGAAACTCAGCAGCCTTCCACCAGCCATACTGCAGCCACTGGGGAACACTTCGTAGGATCACGAGAGTAGGAAAAGGCACACGAACGACAGACACTAAGGGATTGCACAAGGGTAATTAGTTCAGTAGCCCGATGGTCTGCTCGATGATGTTCCTGGTGGAAGCATGGCTCACATTATATGAGTGCTGGGCATGAGTGTTGGGGTTGTGGAGGGGAGTCATGAGCCAAGTGGAGAGCGGATAGCCCTAGTCTCCAAGCAGCCATCCTCAAGTTTGGTGTGGTGGATGGAAGATTGCTGGCACACTGGACTGACGCGGAATGAAGGCATCATGGCCGCTACCAGGATAGCGGCCACTGACATTGAGGAATTGCTGTGCATGGTCGCACACTGCCTGCACAGTCAGTGAGTGGTAGCCTTTGCAGTTACGGAAGATCTCAGGATTGTTATACGGCATCCGCAAAGCCATGTGGGTGCAGTCAATGGCGCCCTGCACCATGGGGAAGCCTGCTAACCTGGCAAAGCCACATGCGCGCTCGTCCTGCTTCTCATTGCTCAGAGAGAAGACGACGTAGTCCCTTTTCCTGGTGGAGAGAGCCTCAGTGACTTCTCGGATGAAACGATGGACGGCAAACTGTGAGATGTTAGCTATATCTCCTGCTGCAGACTGGAAGGATCCGCTGGCGAAGAAATTGATGGCCACGGTGACCTTGACTGCCATTGGAAGAGCCGTGTTCACCCTGCTCTCAGCCTGCAGGTCTGGTTGCAGGGGGTGGCAGAGTTCTGTGATCAACTCCTTGGTGAAGCGTAGCCTTCTAATACACTACTCCTCGCTTAAATGGATACAAGAGAAGTGCTCTTGGAAGAACCTAGGTGGGTAAGGCCTCCTGCTGAGGGCCCTCCTCCTCCTCCCTCTGTGCACATCTTCTCCTCTTCATCGCTGCCTCTGCTCCCTCTCCCGAAGATAGTCGAGCGCAAGGTGGACTGCCAGTAGAGACCCCATGACTGTTAGTAAGTGTTGTGAGCAGAAGCCTGGAAATAATAATGAAGGCATTCTCCACTTGCAACAACATTCCCTGTTATTTCAGAAACGTGAAAGAAGTTTATAAAGCTGCTGGAGTTGCAGAAAGTTGCACAGAGCCAGTCAGACTGAACAAACATGTCAGGTGCAAGTGATTGTTGATGATCCCTTTAAATACCGCTGCTGGAGCCTCCTTCCAGCTTCTCAACGCTTGCTCAGCTCGACATACTTAGGGCATGCTAGTAAGTGGAGCGGTGAAGTCCAAACTCGCAGATAGGGTGTCAAGCGAGCGTTGCACACTCACTGACGTCACGATTTGCTTCATTTCAATGATTTTCACGATCGCTGCTATCGGCATCGCTGCCAGCCACCCCGAAATAGTGGCCGTCCTGGCACCCGCCGCCAGCTGGTGGAAGAATGGCAGCCGCCATTGTTTCGTCCAATTATGGCGGCAATGGGTGGTGTTAAACCACCCAATTTCTAGGCCCAAAACAGTACTCCAGGTGTGGTCTCACCAAGGCCCTATATAATTGCAGCAAGACTTCCTTACTCTTATAAACCAATCCTTTTGAAATAAAGGCTAACATACCATTTGCTTTCCTAATTGCTTGCTGTACCTGCATGTTATGTTCTGTGATTTGTGTACAAGGACACCCAGGTCCCTCTGAATACCAACATTTCCCAATCTCTCACCATTTAAAAAATATTCTGCTTTTCTATATTCCCTACCAAAGTGGATAACTTCACATTTCTCCACATTATATTCCATCAGCCACGTTTTTGCACACTCACTTAAGCTGTCTATATCTCTTTGCAGCTTCTTTGCATCCTCCTCACAACTTACTTTCCCACCTAGCTTTGTATCATCAGCAAACTTTGATACATTACACTAGGTCCTCTCATCTAAGTCTTTAATATAGATTGTAAATAGCTGAGGCACTGGCACTCCTTGCGGTACCCCACTAGTTAGAGCCTGCCAATCCGAAAATGACACTTTTATTCCTACTCCCTGTTTTCTGTCCATTAACCAATCCTCAATCCATGCTAATACATTACCTCCATCCCAATTTTGTGCAATAACCTCTAGTGTGGCACCTTATCAAATGCTTTTTGAAACACCAAATACACTACACCCACTGGTTCCCCCTTATCTACCCTGCTAGTTAAAACCTCAAAAAATTCTAACAGATTTCTCAAACATGATTTCCCTTTCATAAATCCGTGTTGACTCTGCCCAATCATATTATGATTTTTGAAGTGCCCTGTTACCACGTCCCTAATAATAGATTCTAGCATTTTCCCTCCTCCTGATGGTTAACTGGTCCATAGTTCCCTGTTTTCTCTCTCCCTCCTTGCTACCTTCAAATCCACGTGGACTGTTTTAGAATCTAGGGAATTTTGGAAGATCAAAACCAATGCATCCACTAGCTCTGTGGCCACCTCTTTTAAAACCCTAGGATGTAGGCCATCAGGTCCAGGGGATTTGTCGGCTTTCAGTTCCTCATTCTCACTAAACCCTTGGTTCCCCATTATTTCCACAATGTTTTTTGTGTTTTCTTCCGTGAAGACAGATACAAAGTGTTTGTTTAATGTTTCTGCCATTTCCTTATTCTCCATTATAATTTCTCCTGTCTCTGCCTGTAAGGGACTCACATTTACTTTCACTAATCTCTTCCTTTTTACATACCTATAGAAGCTCTTACAATCTGTTTTATGTCTCTTGCTAGTTTACTCTCATGTTCTCTTTTCTCTCTCTATCAATTTCTTGGTCCTCCTTTGCTGAATTCTAAATCCTCCCAATCCTCAGGCTGACTACTCTTTTTGGCAACATTATAAGCCTCTTCCTTCAAACTAATACCATCTTTAACTTCTCTTGTTACCCATGGTTGGATCAGTTATCTTGTGGGGTTTTTATTCCTGAAGGGAATGTATATTTGTTGCGAACTATGATTTTTTTTCTTTAAATGTTTGCCATTGCTTATGTACTGTCATATCTTTTAATCTGGTTTCCCAATCTACCTTAGCCAACTTGCCCCGCATACCTATGTAGTTTGCTAAAATCAGATTTAAGACTCTAGTTTCGGATTTAACTAAATCACTCTCAAACTCAATATAAAATTCTATCATATTATGATCACTCTTCCCCAGAGGCTCCTTTACTACAAGGTTATTAATGAATCCTGTCTCATTGCACAATACTACAGCTCGACATATTGATCTAGAAAACTATCTTGAAGTCATCCTCCACACTATTACTGCAAATTTGGTTTTCCCAGTCTATATGAAAATTAAAGCCCCCCCCCCCCCCCCCCCCCGATTACTGCATTACCCTTGTTACATGAACCTCTAATTTCCTGATTTATACTCTGCCCGACACTACAACTGCTGTTAGGGGATCTATAAACAATGCCAACCCAATGTGTTCTCTCTCATATATTTTTTTTGCGCGTTGTCCCTTTAAATTTGCTGATGGCCGCTGCATGTGTGGTATCTCTTCCAGCTTGTGAGCCGCCTATGCGGAACCTCCAGATAGATGTGCAGCTGTGCACCCATGCATCTTAAGGGGAATGTTGCTCCCACCAGTGTTTTCTGCCCCTTGTTATTTCTTAGTTCCACCCAAAGTGATTCGACATCTTTTGATTTTCCGAGCTAAGATCCTTTCTCTCTACTGTCTTTATCCCATCCTTTATTATCAGGGCTAACCACCCTGCCCCCTCCTTTCCATTCTGCCTGTCTCTTCTAAAAGTCAAGTGTCCTGGAATATTTAGTTCCTAACCCTGGTCACGCTGCAACCACATCTCCATAATGACTATTAGATCAAACCCATTTTTTTCTATCTGTGCTAATAATTCATCTATTTTGTTGCGAATGCTTCATGCATTCTGATATAGTACCTTTAACTTTAACTCTTTTTTATTTTTCCCTGTTGTCACTCTAGTCACTGACGCCCTATTACCTTTGCTAAGCTCTCTGTCTCTTCCTGACCCACTCTGCTTCTTTTTACCCAAATCGCTACTCTGCTCTACAGCCTTGACATTTCTCTTACTGCTTTTGAATTTACCCTTTTCTGAATTCTCCCACCCCCGCTTCATTAGTTTAAAGCCCTATCTATTGTTCCAATTATTCGATTCTCTCAGACACTGGTCCCAGCCCAGTTTAAGTGGCACCCGTCCCAATGGAGGAACAGCTCCCTCTTTCCCAAGTACTGGTGCCATTGCCCCATGAACCGAAACCCCTTCCTCCCACACCACTCGTTGAGCCACGCATTTAGCCTTCTAATCTGTTTGACCCTATGCCAATTTGCGCGTGGTTCAGAGATTATTACCTGTGAGGTTCTGCTTTTTAATTTCGACCCTAGCTCCTCAAACTCGCTCAGCAGAACCTCATTCCTAGTTCTACCTATGTCATTGGTTCCTATATGGACCACTACAACTAGATTCCACCCCCACCCCCACCCCAACTCCAAGTTCTTCTCCAGCTGCGAGGAGATATCCTTAAACCTGGCACATGGCAGGCAACACAGCCTTTGGAACACCTGGTCATGGCTGAAGAGAAGGCTATCTATCCCAACAGTAACTATCGCAATCAAGGCTGGGGGGAGAGGCCCGCGATTGGAAGGGGGGAATCCGAAGTTTACCTTGCGGGGCCGGAGGGAGAACTCTGAATGAAGCACTTACCTTGTGGAGCCAGCAGCTCCCGCCTCCCTGGTTTCCCGGTCCCTGGGAAATCCGAGCAGCAGCAGGGAATTTTAAATTGGATTGTAGGAGGCCGATTTAAATATGTTAATTAAGTGCCCCGCCTTTCCATGATACACTTGGACGCCCCAAAATCCATCGCCGTAAAAGGGCAGCGGGCGCATATGTGGCGTATTGGGGTCGTGTTCCCCGTATTTAACCACACCCCTGACCCTTTCCTGCCCGTCATTGGGGGGGGGGGGGGGGTGTTAATATCGAGGCCTAGTTTTCTAAATGGCTGCGGCTCTGTGATTAGTCAATGCAAAGATAGACAGAAAAACCATATTTAATTTCCAAAATGCCACGGGAGATCATTTTCAACCTCTCCACCTCCGGCTGTAACCGGGGTTGGAACACGCCTGTTGTAGAACCTGCCCGATATTTATCCGATTGATTGCAATGGAATGACAATCGGGCAGATTCTACAATGGGCGGGTGATCCACTCCGCCAGGTAACAGCACAGGCGGCGAAGTTGAAAATGATCTCCCATATCTCTTACTAAAAAGGGCGAAAATGTGAATTTGAACCAAATTCAAAACAAGACTGTCACCCTTTTTTTTTAAATTGGGTAGTTCAGTTTCAAATATACGTTTGCGGCTTTTTGTACTGATATCAAGTCACTGTAATTTAAAGAATGATAAGGAAGTTTTTCTGGACCAATTATTATTCAATGCTTATTTTTTTTAAACGTTATAATTTTTATATTAACTATCTTAATATAAAAGTATTAGAGAGGGGAACAATGTGTTGCAATTCTTTTTATACTTTCAAGCAATGATTAAGCACTTTATTACAATCATTTACTTGTACTGAAAAATTAAGACTATGTTAAGCAAATCCTGAATCCGTAACATAAAATATATAATTACTGGCCAATCATCCCCTCAAGCTACTGAAAAACAATCGGCCATTTGATGAGGAAACTGGCCAGTTATTTTGTGGTGATAAGTGCCCGACTTTCACTTTTGTTGGCTTGTGAAAAATACACTTTTAGTGATGGTAAATGATGGCTAATTTTAAAAATGTGTGCCATCCGTGGGGAGCCATGGTCGCTGGGAGTGCATATCAGGAAATCACGGGTGCACTGCGCACAATTTTCCATCCATTAATTTTAATGCCCATGATTTCCTACTAAGTGCTCCTTGTTGGTGAGGCTACTGACTGTGAGTGTGATATCCTAAAACTGGGCTTCACAGACCATTTTAGCAAATTAATACTTATTTTCAATTCATGGCTCCAGTACTGGGGAAAGAGGGAGCTGTTCCGTCGGGACGGGTTCCACTTCAGCATCCTGGTGAATCAAATAACTAGGGCTGTAGATAGGGCTTTAAATGAAAAAAGGGGGGAGAGGGGTCAGGTGAGGGGAAATCTAGAAATCTAAAGAGAAAGGTCAAGGCAATAGAGCAGTGTAGCGAATTGGGTAAAAATAAGCAGTGTGACAGGAAGGGGCAGAGAGTTTAATCGTAGCAGTGCAGCAGAGAATAAGGTCAAAGCAGGGAATAATGGTAAAAAATTTAACAAGATAGACGAACTAGTGGCACAAATAGAGATAAATGGGTTTGACCTAATAGCCATTACAGAGACATGGTTGCAAGGTGGCCAAGGTTGGGAACTAAATGTTCCAGGGTACTTGACATTTTGAAAAGACAGGCAGAATAGAAAAGGAGGGGGAGTAGCCCTGATAATAAAGGATGACATAAGGGTAGTAGCGAGAAAGGATCTCGTCTCGGAAGATCAGGAAACAGAATCAGTATGGGTGGAGATAGAAGAAAAAAAAAGACTTGCATTGATATAGCGCCTTTCATGACACCGGACATCTCAAAGCACTTTACAGCCAATTAAGTACTTTTGAAGTGGAGTCACTGTTGTAATGTAGGAAACGTGGCGCCCAATTTGCGCACAGCAAGGTCCCATAAACAGCAATGTGATAATGACCAAATAATCTGTTTTTGTTATGTTGGTTGAGGGATAACTATTGGCCAGGACACCGGGGATAACTCCCCTGCTTTTCTTCGAAATAGTGCCATGGGATCTTTTACGTCCACCTGAGAGAGCAGATGGGGCCTTGCTTTAACGTCTCATCCGAAAGACGGCACCTCTGACAGTGCAGCACTCCCTCAGTACTGCACTGGAGTGTCAGCCTAGCTTTATGTGCTCAAGTCCCTGGAGTGGGACTTGAACCCACAACTTTCTGACTCAGAGGCGAGTGTGCTACCAACTGAGCCACAGCTGACACAAATAAGGAATAACAAGGGGCAGAAAACACTGGTAGGAGTAGTACAGGAAACTTTTGTTTATCCGGCACCCAAATATCCGGAATTCTCGCTTAACCGGCAAAAATCATCCTCCGAAAACTCCTCTCAAATAACCAGCAATGTTGCCGAGTCGCAGTCGAGTCTCCGCGAACGCCGAGTACTCCGAAAACTCCTCTCAAATAACCGGCAATGTTGCCGATCCCGAGTCCGAGTCCGAGTACGCCGATTTAGTCAGTAGGGGTAGTTTTCAAAAGTGCCACTACTCGGCCTCCTGGCGCTGTCGGAAGTATACTGCACATTTCTTGATTTATTTATTTTTCTTTGTTAAAAATAGCCTCGGTAGATATAACTCTCCGTTATCCGGTACTTTCGATAAACCGGCACCACGCCGGTCCCGTCGGTGCCTGTTAATAAAGAGTTTCCTGTATATAGGCCTCCTAACAGTAGCTATACCGTTGGACAGAATATTAATAAAGAAATAGTAGGAGCTTGCAACAAAGGTAATGCAATAATCGTGGGGGACTTTAATCTTCATATAGACTGGACAAATTAAATTGGCAAAGGTAGTCTGGAGGACGAGTTAATGGAATGCATTCGGGACAGTTTCCTAGAACAAGACGTCATGGAACCAACCAGGGAACAGGCTATTTTAGATCTTGTATGGTGTAATGAGACAGGGTTAATTAGCAATCTCATAGTAAAGGATCCTCTGGGGCAGAGTGATCATAATATGATAGAATTTGACATTAATTTTGAGAGTGACTTGCCTAAGTCCGAAACTAGTGTCTTAAACTTAAATAAAGCCAATTACATAGGTATCAGGGGCGAGTTGGCTAAGACAGATTGGAAAAATAGATTAAAAGGTATGACGGTAGATAAGCAGTGGCTAGTATTTAAAGAAATATTTTATAATTCTCAACAAAAATACATTCCATTGAGAAACAAAAACGCCACGGGAAAAGTGATCCAAACGTGGCTAACTAAAGAAGTTAAGGATAGCATTAGATTGAAAGAAGAAGCTTATAATGTTGCAAAGAATAATAGAAAGCCTGAGGATTGGGAGAGTTTCAGAAACCAGCAAAGGTTGACCAAAAAATTGATGATACGGGAAAAAATAGAATGAGAGAAAACTAGCAAGAAATATAAAAGCAGATTGTAAGAGTTTCTACAAGTATGTATAAAGGAAAAGAGTAGCAAAAGTAATCGTTGGTCCCTTACAGGCTGAGACAAGAGAAATTATTATGGGGAATAAGGAAATGGCAGAAACGTTAAACAAATATTTTGTATCTGTCTTCACAGTAGAAGACACAAAAAGCATACCAAAAATGGTGGGGAACCAAGGGTCTAATGAGGGTGAGGAACTTAACATAATTAATATATGTAGAAAAAAAGTACTCGAGAAACTAATGGGACTAAAAGCCAACAAATCCCCTGGACCTGACGGCCTACATCCTAGGGTTCTAAAAGAGGTGGCTAAAGAGATAGTGGATGCATTGGTTTTGATCTTCCAAAATTATCTAGATTCTGGAATGGTCCCAGCGGATTGGAAGGTCGCAAATGTAACACCGCTATTCAATAAAGGAGGGAGAGAAAAAACAGGGAACTACAGGCCAGTTAGCCTGACATCAGTCGTCGGGAAAATGCTGGAGACCATTCTTAAGGAAGTGGTATCTTAGAAAATCATAACATAATTAGGCAGAGTCAACATGGTTTTATGAACGGGAAATCGTGTTTCACAAATTTATTAGAGTTTTTTGAGGAGGTAACTAGCAGGGTAGATAAAGGGGAACCAGTGGATGTAGTATACTTGGATTTCCAAAAGGCATTCGATAAGGTGCCACGTAAAAGGTTATTACACAAGATTAGGGCTCATGGGGTTGGGGTAATATAGTAGCATGGATAGAGGATTGGTTAATGGACAGAAAACAGAGAGTAGGGATAAACGGATCTTTTTCAGGTTGGCAGGCTGTAACTAGTTGGGTGCCGCAAGGATCAGTGTTGGGGCCTCAGCTATTTACAATCTATATTAATGACCTAGATGAAGGGACCGAGTGTAATGTATCCAAGTTTGCTGATGATACAAAGCTAGGTGGGACAGTAAGCTGTGAGGAGAACACAAAGAGTCTGCAAAGGGATATAGATAGACTAAGTGAGTGGGCAGTAAGGTGGCAGATGGACTATAATGTAGGGAAATGTGAGGTTATTCACTTTGGTAGGAAGAATAGAAAAACAGAATATTTTTTAAATGGTGAGAAACTTTCAAATGTTGGTGTTGAGAGAGATTTGGGTGTCCTCGTGCAAGAAACACAGAAAGCTAGCATACATGTACAGCAAGCAATAAGTAAGGCAAATGGCATTTTGGCTTTTATTGCAAGGGGTTTGGAGTATAAGAGTAAGGAAGTCTTGCTACAATTGTACAGGGCCTTGGTGAGACCACACCTGGAGTACTGTGCACAGTTTTGGTCTCCTAATCTAAGGATGGATATACTTGCCTTGGAGGCGGTGCAACGAAGGTTCACTAGATTGATTCCTGGGATGAGAGAGCTGTCCTATGATGAGAGATTGTGTAGAATGGGCCTATACTCTCTGGAGTATAGAAGAATGAGAGGTGATCTCATTGAAACATACAAGATTCTGAAGGGGATTGACAGGGTAGATGCTGAGAGGTTGTTCCCCTGGCTGGAGTGTCTAGAACTCGGGGGCATGGTCTCAGGATAAGGGGTCGGCCATTTAAGACTGAGATGAGGAAGAATTTCTTCACTCAGAGGGTTGTGAATCTTTGGAATTCTCTGCCCCAGATGGCTGTGAATACTGAGTCTTTGAGTATATTCAAGGCTGAGATAGATAAAGTTTTGGACTCTAGGGGAATCTAGGGATATGGAGATCGGGCGGGAAAGTGGAGTTGAGGTCGATGATCAGCCATGATCTTATTGAATGGCGGAGCAGGCTTGAGGGGCTGTATGGCCTACTCCTGCTCCTATTTCTTATATTCTTATGTTTTAAAAGATCTTCAAAATAGATGGTAGCAGCCAGAATGGTATGGAAAAATATAATAGAGCTCAAAAAACTTTGGGAAGAAATTCCTCCTATTGATAGTTTCACTGAAAAGGTTGGCATGAGTATAAATTAAATTGGGAAATCAACAACAACAACTTATATTTTTATAGCATCTTTAAGATAGCAAAACGTCCCAAGGCACTTCACGGGAGCGTTATCAGGCATAATTTGACACCAAGACACATAAGGAAATATTAGGACAGGTGACCAAAAGCTTGGTCAAAGAGGTAGGTTTTAAGGAGGGTCTTAACGGAGGAGAGAGAGGTAGAGAGGCGGAGAGGCTTAGGGAGAGAGTTTAGGGCCTTGGCAGCTGAAGGCACGGCCACCAATGGTTGAGCGATTAAAATAGGGAATGAACAACAGGCCAGAATTGAAGGAGCGCAGAGATCTCGGAGCGTTGTAGGGCTGGAAGAGGTTACGAAGATAGGGAGGATGAGAATTTTAAAATTGAGGAATTGCCGAACCGGGAGCCAATGTAGCTAAGCGAACACAGGGGTGATGGGTAAACAGGACTTGGTGCAAGTTAGGAGACGGGCAGAAAAGTTTTGGATGTGCTCAAGTTTATGAAGGGTGCAAGGTGGGAGACCAACCAGGAAAGGACACTAAGAATATCCCAACACTGGACAAACAGGGGGCTATAGGGGGGGAGGAGCTAAACACGATCAAAATCACTAAGGAAGTGGTACTCGGTAAAATAATGGGACTCAAGGCGGATATATCACCTGGACCTGATGGCTTACATCCTAGGGTCTTAAGGGAAGTGGCGGTAGGGATTGTGGATGCATTGGTAATAATTTTCCAAAACTCCCTGGACTCAGCAAAGATCCCGGCAGACTGGAAAACTGCTAATGTAACACCCTTATTTAAAAAGGGCAGTAGACAGAAGGCTGGTAACTATAGACCGGTTAGCCTAACATCTGTGGTAGGTAAAATTTTGGAGTCCATTATCAAGGAGACAGTAACGGGACATTTGGATAATCATAATTTAATAGGACAAAGTCAGCATGGTTTTATGAAGGGGAAGTCATGTTTGACAAATTTGCTGGAGTTCTTTGAGGAAGTAACACACAGGGTGGATAAAGGGGAACCAGTGGATGTGGTGTATTTAGACTTCCAAAAGGCATTTGACAAGGTGCCACACAAAAGATTATTGCTTAAGATAAAAAATCACGGGATTGGGGGTAATATTCTGGCACGGATAGAGGATTGGCTATCTAACAGAAGGCAGAGAGTTGGGATAAATGGTTCATTCTCAGACTGGCAATCAGTAACTAGTGGTGTTCCGCAGGGGTCAGTGCTGGGTCCCCAACTCTTTACAATCTATATTAACGATTTGGAGGAGGGGACCGAGTGTAACATATCAAAGTTTGCAGATGATACTAAGATGGGAGGGAAAGTAGTGAGTGAGGAGGACATAAAAAATCTGCAAGGGGACATAGACAGGCTAAGTAAGTGGGCAGAGATTTGGCAGATGGAATACAATACTGGAAAGTGTGAGGTTATGCACTTTGGCAGGAAAAATAGTAGAGCAAGTTATTATCTAAATGGCAAGAAACTGGAAAGTACTGAAGTACAAAGGGATCTGGGGGTCCTGGTGCACGAAACTCAAAAGGTTAGTATGCAGGTGCAGCAAGTGATTAAGAAGGCCAATGGAATGTTGGCTTTCATTGCTAGGGGGATAGAATATAAAAAAAGGGAGGTATTGCTTCAGTTGTACAAGGTATTGGTGAGACCGCACCTGGAATACTGCATACAGTTTTGGTGTCCATACTTAAGAAAAGACATACTTGCTCTCGAGTCAGTACAAAGAAGGTTCACTCGGTTAATCCCGGGGATGAGGGGATGGACATATGAGGAGAGGTTGGGTAGATTGGGACTCTACTCATTGGAGTTCAGAAGAATGAGAGGCGATCTTATTGAAACATATAAGATTGTGAAGGGGTTGGATCGGGTGGATGCGGGGAGGATGTTCCCGATGATGGGTGAAACTAGAACTAGGGGGCATAGTCTTAGAATAAGGGGCTGCTCTTTCAAAACTGAGATGAGAAGGAACTATTTCACTCAGAGGGTGGTAGGTCCATGGAATATGCTGCCCCAAAAAGCTGTAGAAGCTATATCATTACATAAATTTAAAACAGAAATAGACAGTTTCCTAGAAGTAAAGGGAATTAAGGGTTACGGGGAGCGGACAGGAATTTGGACATGAGTCTAGGTTCGGATCGGTCATGGCCCTGTGGGTAGCGTAGCGGGCCCAGGGGCCGTGTAGCCTGATCCTGCTCCTATTTCGTGTGTCCAATTCTGTTAGGTTCAGGAGATGGTTCTGTGATAGTAGATTGGCGGTTAGGATCAGATCAGCCATGATCTTATTGAATGGCGGAGCAGGCTCGAGGGGCCAATTGGCCTACTCCTGCTCCTATTTCTTATGTTCTTATGTTTATGAAAGCATTGAAATAGTCTAGTCCAGAAGTAACAAAGGCATGGATGAGGGTATCAACAGATGAGCTGAGGCAGGGGCAGAGACAGGCAAAGTTCTTGGAATGGATATGGGGTCGGAAGCTCAGCTTAGGGTCAAATAGGACGTCAAGGTTGAGAACGGTCTGTTCAGCCTCAGACAGTGACCTGGGAGATGATGGAGTTGGTAGCTAGAGAACAGAGATTGTGGCGGGAATTGAAGACAATGGCTTCAGTCTTCCCAATATTTAGTTGGAGGAAATTTCTGCTCATCCAATACTGGATGTCAGACAAGCAGTCTGAAAAATTAGAGAGAGTTGAGAAGTCGAAAGAGGTGGTGGTGAGGTAGAGCTGGGTGTCGTTAGTGTACATGTGGGAGCCTGATATTATGTTTTCGGATGATGTCGCCGAGGGGCAGCATGTAGATGAGAAATAGGAGGGGGCCAAGGACAGATCCTTGGGGGACTCCAGAGGTAATGGTACGGGAGCGGGAGAGAAGCCATTGCAGGTGATTCTCTGGATACGACTGGATAGGTAAGAATGGAACCAGGCGATTGCAGTCCCAACCAGCTGGATGACGGAGGAGAGGCGTTGGAGGAGGATGGTGTGGTCAACTGTGTTAAAGACTGCAAACAGGTTGAGAAGGACGAGGAGGGATAGTTTATCACAGACACAGTCACATAGGATGTCATTTGTGACTTTGAGAAAGCCCGTTTCAGTACTGTGGCAGGGGCGTCAACCTGATTGGAGGGAATCAAACATAGAGTTCCAAGAAAGATGGGCATGGATTTGAGAGTCAACAGCACGTTCAAGGACTTTGAGAGTAAAGGGAGGTTGGAGACGGGGCAGTAATTTGCAAGGACGGAGGGCTCAAGGATGGGTTTTTTGAAGAGAGGGGTGATAACAGCAGATTTTAAAGGGAGGGGGACAGTATCTGAGGAGAGAACGGTTAACAATATCAGCTAACATGGAGGCCAGGAACTGAAGTTGGGTGGTCAGCAGTTTAGTGGGAATAGGGTCGAGGGAGCAGGAAGTGGGTCTCATGGACAAGATGAGCACGAAAGGTCATGAGGGGAGATCAGAGTGAAACTGGAGAAAGATGCGAGTTCAGGGCTAGGGCAGGGGGGAACCTTAGAGGAGGTTTAGCCTGGTAGACTAGGGGAAGGAAGGGAAGTGGCAGAGGCAGTTGAACGGCTGGTCTCAATCTTAGTAACAAAGAAATCCATGAGGTCCTCACACTTGTTGTCGGAGGTGTGGTGGAGGAGGCAAGGGTTTAAGAAGATGGTTTGTAGTGGTGAATAGAAGCCGGGTGTTATCTTTGCATTCCAGGACGATCCTGGAATAGTTGCAGTTTTGGCAGACGAGAGCAGGACCTGATAGTGCTTTATGTGTTCCAGCCTGATCTGGCGATGAATGGCTAATCCAGTTGTCTGCCATAAACGTTCAAGTCTGCGTCCCTTGGACTTAAAGAAGCGAAGATGAGGCCATACCAAGGGGAATGGCCAAGGTGAGAGAGTAATCCTTTTAATGGGGACTAGGGCATCAAAGGTGGTGGCGAGGGTGAAGTTAAGCAGATCGGTAGCTGCAGAAATATCATGGTGAATGGTGGGCCAAAGGCTAGACAGTTGGGAATTTGAAAGTGCAGTTGTAAGTGACTTGGGGGAGAGTTTTTTCCAGGATGGACATAGAAGGAACTGGGATTGGGAGGGGGAAGGGGGATGTGGGTGAAGAGCGATACAACAAAGTGATCAGAGTTATCTAAAACTGACACGATGGGAATAGCGAGGCCACGTGAGATGGCAAGGTCAAGGGGGTGGCCGTGAATATGGGTCGGGGAATTTATATGGAGGGAGAGATTAAGGGAGGATAGGAAGACAGTGAACTCAAAGGAGAGATCATGATGAGTTGAGGTGGAGGTTGAAATCACCGAGGATGAGAAGTCACTCGGTGCTTTGTGCTCCCCTGAACCCTTCATTAAATTAATGGACAGAAAGAATTTCACCTTTTTTGTTAAGAGCAAAAACTATATAGAAAAGATAAATTACAGCAGGTAGAAAGGAGTAAAATTACAAGACCAAATAATAGAACAGAGAGAATGGGATGGATAACTGATAACAGAGATGGTAAGTCAAGCAAGTTTAAGTTGTTCACATTTTTATACTTAAATGATTATTTTTGTATGAGCTTAATATTACTGTAATAAAGGTACTCTTAACATCTGAATTACTTTATTGCTGCAATATAAGAGGGAATTTTAACTCTCTCTAATAAGTGGGAGGGTAGTGGGGAGCAGTTAAAATGGAGCAGCTTCATTTTCCACACTGTTCCTGCCAATTCCCAATTTTAACGCCACTGGTTTTGGCAGCGCGTGTGAGAGCCTCATTAATAACTGTAAATTGGGGTCCCGTGACATACATGGGACCCCAATGGCATTTCAATCCAGCCCTGAGCCAGGTAAAGCTATCGTGAAGCCAGCATGGCCCTCTAAGGTAAGTTTTAATATTCGTCTTAGTGCGGCTAGGCAGAGCAGGAGTGCAGTTCCAGGCCTCAAAGGGAAGGTTTGAGCCTCTGATGTCCCGGGTTCCCCCTCCCCAGCTGTGAGACTCTCCCGACACCCCCTGTCCTGGACATACCTCGCTTCCAGCCTGCTACCACCTTCCTCCTGGAATAGACGAGCAGCTGAATGGTGGCATTCAATTGAGCCTGGCCGTTAAACTCTGTTGGGCCTCCGACTAAGATTCCTATACGGGATTGCCGTCCACTCTCGCAAGCTGCCTGCCGGGACTTAGAATTGGGCCTATAGCGTTTGTTCTAGCGTCACAATGTGCAAGCTGAAAACTAACAAAACCAGTCAGCCCAGGGAGATCGGCATTCCCCCTGGACTGTCAGCAGTCTAAAGGTTAAAATAATATAACACAGCTTCTAGGGTGTAAAACAGTTGGCTGCAACCCCTAACCCCAATGCAGTAATACTCCGCTATTCGTTGTTACATATGAGTAGAAATTCATATTTTTGCTTTGGTATTTTGTTTAATTTACTGTTTAATAAGTAGAATTCAGATATTGTATGATCCGATCCACACAATAGACATTTTGACAGCGAACCTGAAAAAAGTCATGTGTTAATCCATTTCCTTGCTGAAGATATAATAGGTGAGAGGATTCTTTGAGGACACTTCATTTGATATAGTTATTTAACTCGTTAAGTCTACCTCTACAGTCTACAGAGGGACTGGGGCCAGGGAGGGAAAGATGAATGGACAGATAAGGGCGGCTGTTCTCACCATTTCAAAAGCCTTTTTTTCTTGTCACTACCACATAACAGACACGTTTAAAACAGTAGGCCCACATGTACATTGTCACTGAGACTCAAAGCTGTAACTACAGCATGTAAAGCAAAGCAACCATTTGACAAACATCATGCTGCTGTACATCACTTAATATCACTTCAGTTTAACCAGTCTCTCTTTAAATCATCTTGCCCTGTAGTTTTAAAGCCTTCCTACAGTCTTTCATCTCTCTTTTTAAAGCCATGCTTCTTTAGTCGCTTAGAACTATTTTGAAATACACCATTACTAAGCTGAGAGCTAATTTAGCCAAAGTGGACTGGAGACAGAAACTTGAAGGTAAATCAGTGTCAGGGCAGTGGGAGGCATTCAAGGAGGAGATAGTGAGGGTTCAGAGCAAGTATGTTCCCTTAAAGAAAAAGGGTGGGACTAACAAATCTACAGCTCTCTGGATGTCAAGATGCATACAGGGTAGGATAAAGAAAAAAAGGGAAGCTTATGACAGATACCGAGGACTTAATACTGCAGAAAGCCGAGAGGAGTATAGAAAGTGCAGGGATGAAATCAAAAAGGAAATTAGGAAAGCAAAGAGAGGGCATGAAAAAAGTAAAATCCATGGGATCCAAGGCAAAGTGGCAAGTTGGATCCAAAATTGGCTCAGAGGCAGGAAACAAAGGGTAATAATCGAAGGGTGTTTTTGTGACTGGAAGGCTGTTTCCAGTGGGGTTCCGCAGGGCTCAGTACTGGGTCCTTTGCTTTTTGTGGTATATATCAATGATTTGGACTTGAATGTAGGAAGTATGATTAAGAAGTTTGCAGATGATACAAAAATTGGCCGTGTGGTTGATAATGAAGAAGAAAGCTACAGACTGCAGGAAGATATCAATGGACTGGTAAGGTGGGTATACAGTGGCAAATGGAATTCAATCTGGAGAAGTGTGAGGTAATGCATTTGGGAGGGCTAACAAGGCAAGGGAATACACTATAAATGGTATGACACTGAGAAGTGCAGAAGATCAGAGGGACCTTGGAGTACATGTCCACAGATCCCTGAAGGTAGCAGGACAGGTAGATAAGGTGGTTAAGAAGGCATATGGGATACTTGCCTTTATTAGCCGAGGCATAGAATATAAGAGCAGGGAGGTTATGCTTGAACTGTATAAAACACTAGTTAGGCCACAGCTAGAATACTGCATGCAATTCTGGTCACCACATTACAGGAAGGATGTGATTGCACTAGAGTGGGTGCAGAGGAGATTTACGAGAATGTTGCCTGGGCTGGGGAATTTTAGCTATGAGGAAAGATTGGATAGGCTGGGGTAGTATTCCTTGGAACAGAGGAGGCTGAGGGGAGATTTAATTGAGGTGTATAAAATTATGAGGGGCCGAGATAGAGAGGATAGGGAGGACCTATTTCCCTTAGCAGAGGGGTCAATAACCAGGGGGCATAGATTTAAAGTAATTGGTAGGAGGTTTAGAGGGGATTTGAGGAGAAATGTTTTCACCCAGAGGGTGGTGGGGATCTGAAATTCACTGCCTGAAAGGTTGGTAGAGGCAGAAACCCTCATCACATTTAAAAAGTACTTGGATATGCACTTGAAGTGCCGTAACCTACAAGGAAATGGACCAAGAGCTGGAAAGTGGGATTAGGGTGGATAGCTCTTTGTCGGCTGGCACGGACAAAATGGGCTGAATGGCCTCCTTCTGTGCTGTAAATTTCTATGATCTCAATAAAAAGGCGACATGGCTACACTTTTCATATCTGTAGTGGAAATCTGGGAATTTAACTCAAACTTAAAGGCTATGGCCACATAGAATCCTTAAGCCATGCAAGGCCTTAGTACCAAACTTGGGTCACGCACTGCCATATGGCCATTGGTTAGTACATTGATTTCCCTGATGAGTATGCCAGCAACACAGTATCATCCAGGAAAAAAACACATTATGCTCAGAAATGGCTGGAACAGACATTCCGGGCTGGATTTTGTCAATGGGGACGTGATGGAGGCGGGACTCACACTTTTTGGGTTGTAGTCCCGCCTCCATCGACTTGTGGCCAACCCACTGTATTTTCCCTTGATTGACCTTGTTAAGCCCGCCCAGCGGGCTTAGCAGGCCAATCAAGGGTCCCTTGGATACAGGTGACCTCAGCTATTGTAATTTCATCTGTCAAGAGCTTTTGACAGATGAAATTTCAGCGTTTGACAGCTCTGTGAAGCTGTCAAACGCTGACAATATGATTTCTAACGTGAGTCCCTGTACTTAGACTCAGTTAGAAATCAATCCAGCACAGAAAGCAGAGACTGCAGCTTTTGACAGCTCCGCGGCCATTCTGCTTTCTGTGCCGTGGATGTGAGGGACTCCCGACACCTTAAGGAAGCTAGCCTGCAGGACAAAGTTAAGGTAAGTAAAAGTTCTTAAAACACTTTACACACACCAAACACACTTACCTCTGCACTCATGCACCCATCACTCACCTGCACACCGGACATCTCGACCCCTCCAAGCCCTCCAGACCGATGGTCCGCCTCGCTAAATCGGCGTGGTTCGGACCTGTCGGGAAGCCCACACTTCAGGACTAAAAATAGGGATTAGGCAAAAAACTGCCTGTTAACAGGCAGTTTATTGGCACTAGTCCCCTTCCCGCCTCAGGGAGGCGGGTCCCAGCATAGGTCGGGCACCCGCCTCCTGTGAAACTGGCATGGAGGCGGGTTGGGGGCGGGATGGGTTCGGGACCCCCAAATCTGCTATTTTAACCCCCCACACGCCTCCAAATCCGCCTCCACAGGTCAATGAAAATTCTGCCCTCCATGTCCATCCTTTACAATGTCATTAAGCACATCATTGTTGTGGATATTAAGTAAAGTGGATACTTGCCATAGAGGGAGTGCAACGAAGGTTCACGAGATTGATTCCTGGGATGGCGGGACTGTCGTATGAAAAGAGATTGAGTAAACTAGGCCTGTATTCTCTTGAATTCAGAAGAATGAGAGGGGATCTCATTGAAGCATACAAAATTATTACAGGACTTGATAGGGTGGATGCTGGGAGAATGTTTCCCTTGGCTGGGGAGTCTAGAACCAGGGGCCACAGCCTCAGGATAAAAGGTAGGCCATTCAGGACTGAGATGAGAAGAAATTTCTTCACACAGAGGGTGGTGAATCTTTGGAATTCTCTACCCCAGAGGGTTGTGGAGGCTCAGTCATTGGGTATATTCAAAACAGAAGTCGATAGATTTCTGACTAGTAAGGACATCAAGGGATATGGCGATAGGGCCGGTGAATGGAATTGAGACAGAAGATTAGCCATGATCTCATTGAATGGCGGAGCAGGCTTGAAGGGCCAAATGGCCTACTCCTGCTCCTATTTCTTACGTTCTTATGGATGAGAGTGGACACCTTCCCTCATTCCACTTTCAAGAGAGATAAGTTCAGTAAAATCCCATCTATCCTCACATGGACATTGGAGCTGGAGTTCACACCCAGGATAAAATGCAAGATTTGGTAAGGTACACCCATTGCTTCCAACTTCTTCATGATGGCCACATGGGGCACTAAGTGAAGAGCCTTACTAAAATTTAATGAGAGCAATGTAAACAAGATTCCCTGAATCCTACAGTGTTCTCATTAAACATATCAAGCCACAACCTGTCCTACAAATTGAAGTACAGTCTGTTTCATTTTTATTACTCTGGGAACCAATATCCTCGAAGAGGTTAACTAGTGCTGTCGGGGAGGGTTTAAACTAATTTGGCAGGGTAAGGGGAACCAGGATGAAGCATCAGAGAGAAGAAACAGGTTGCATTGAGGACTGGGAGAGACAAACTGATATTAGAATAAAGAGTAGTCCTGAAATAGGAGGGATCAGACAGGGGAGAAATGCAAGGCAGACTAAGGTGGGTTTGGCATGCATGTGCGTAAATGTGTGTAAAATAAGGTTGGTGAGCTGCAGACACAAGTTGCCACATAGGGTTTTGAAATAGTGGCAGTAACGGAAACCTGTCTCAAACAAGGAGAGAAATGGGAACTTAACATTCCCGACGACAATGTATTCAGCAGGAATAGGGAAGGAAATAAAGGGAGGGGGCGGGTGTCAGTATGCATCAAAGATGCTGTGCTTCAGGGTTCTAAGACTGAATCTATTTGGTTAGAGTTAAGAAGCAGAACAAGAGCTGTCACACTGCTGGCTGTACACTATAGACCACCAAATAGTGAGAAGGAGATGGAGGAGCAAATCTGCAAGCAAATTTCAGAAAGATGCAAGAACTTTAGAGTAGTGATAATGGGGACTTCAATTATCCTAATATAGACTGGGGGAGAAATAGTGTGAAGGGCAAGGAGGGGGAGGAATTCTGAAATGTGTAACGGAGAACTTTCTTGATCAGTATGCTTCCAGCCCAACAAGGAAGGAAGCAGTGCTGGGGAATGAAGTGGGGCATGTGTCAGTAGGAGAGCATTTGGGAATCAGTGATCACAATATCATCAGATTTTGAGAGTAGTTATGGAAAAGGACAAGGAACAATGAAAGGTGAAGATACTCAACTGGAAGAGGGCTAATTTCAGTGAACTGAAAAGCGATCTGGCCCAGGTGGAATGGAAACAAGTATTATCAGGTAAAACAGTAAATGAATCATGGGAGGCCTTCCAGGGGGAGATAGTTTGGGTACAGACTGGACACATTCCTCTGAGGGGTTAAGGAAAGGCATCCAAACTAGAGCTCCCTGCATGACTAAAGAAATTGGGATTAAAATGAAACAGAAATACAGCAGAGAATCAAGCAGAATACAGAAAGTGCAGAGGACAACTGAAAAAGGAAATAAGAGGGGCAAAGAGAATGCATGAGAAAAAATTAGCAGATAGCATAAAAGGTAACCCAAAAGTATCTTCCAGACATATAAAGAGTAAAAGAATAGTCGAAGGAAGGGTGGGGCCAATTAGGGACCAAAAGGGAAATCTTCTTGTAGGGGCAGAGGGCATGGCTGAGGTACTAAATGAGTACTTTGTATCTGACTTCACTAAAGAAGAGGTGCTGCCAATCTCACAATAAAGGAGGAGGGGATAGAGAAATTGGATAGGATAGAAATAGATAAAGAGGAGGTACTTAAACGGCAGGCAGCGCTCAAAGTAGAAAAGTCACCCGGTCCAGATGGGATGCATCCTAGGTTGCTGAGGGAAAGGTGGAAATAGCAAAGGCTTTGGCCACAAGCTTTCATTCCTCCTTAGATAGGGGAGTAGTGCCAGAAGACTGGAGGGTTGCAAATGTTACACCCCTCTTCAATAAAGGAGAGAGAGATAAACCAAATAACTACAGGCCAGTCAGCCTAACGTCGGTGGTGGGGAAACTTCGAGAGACCATATTCTGGGACAAAATTAATTGTCACTTGGAAGAACATGGGTTGATGAATGTAAATCGCTGAAGGTAAGCATGCAGGTACAGCAGGCGGTTAAGAAGGCAAATGGTATGTTGGCCTTCGTAGCGAGAGGGTTTGAGTACAGGAACAAGGATGTCTTGCTGCAGCTGTACAGGGCCTTGGTGAGACCACACCTTGAGTATTGTGTGCAGTTTTGGTCGCTTTATCTGAGGAAGGATGTTCTTGCCATGGAGGGTGTGCAGCGAAGATTCACCAAACTGATATCTGGGATGGCAGGAATGACGTACGAGGAGAGATTGGGTCGATTGGGCTTATACTCGCTGGAGCTTAGAAGAATGAGAGGAGATCTCATTGAAACTTATAAAATTCTAACAGGGCTAGACAGACTGGATGCAGGAAGGATGTTAGCACTGGTGCCTCACAGCGCCAGGGACCCGGGTTCGAATCTGACCTCGGGTGACTGTCTGTGTGGAGTTTGCACATTCTCCCCGTGTCTGCGTGGGTTTCCTCCGGGTGCTCCGGTTTCCTCCCACAGTCCAAAAATGTGTGGGTTAGGTTGATTTGGCTATGATAAATTGACCCTTAGTGTTAGGGGGGTATTAAATATGTGGGGTTATGGGGATAGGATGGGATATGTTAGGGGGAATTAAATACGTGGGGTTACGGGGGTAGGGTGGGATATGTGCACTGTGGGGATTAAAGCAGGGACAGGGTACTGGATTTGGATGATCAGCCATGATCGTATTGAATGGTGGAGCAGGCTCGACGGGCCGAATGGCCTACTCCTGCTCCTAGATTCTATGTTTCTATGTTTCTATGATGTTCCTGATGGCGGGTGAGTCCAGAACAAGAGGTCACAGTCTAAAGATAAGGGGTAAGCCATTTAGGACTGAGATGAGGAGGAATTTCTTCACCCAGAGAGTGGTGAACCTGTGGAATTCTCTACCACAGAAGGCAGTTGAGGCCAAGTCAGTAAATATATTCAAGAAGGAGTTAGATATATTTCTTAAGGCTAAAGGTATCAAGGGATATGGGGAGAAGGCAGGGACAGGGTACTGAGTTTGGATGATCAGCCATGATCTCATCGAATGGCGGAGCAGGCTCGAGGGGCTGAATGGCCTACTCCTGCTCCTATCTTCTATGTTTCTATGTTAAATCAACATGGATTTGTTAAAGGCAAAGCGCTTCTGACAATCGTGTATACAGTGGTCTCACGAGGGGTAGGTATTAGGACCACTGCTCTTTTTGATATATATTCATGACCTGGACTTGGGTATAGATGGCATAATTTCAAAGTTTGCAGATGACATGAAACTCAAAAATGTAGTAAGCAATGAGGAGGATAGTAGTAGATTTCAGGAAGACTGATGAAATGGGCAGACAAATGGCAAATGAAATTTAACACAGAGATGTGTGAAGAGATGCATTTTGGAAGGAAAATGAGAAGAGGCAATATGAAATAAATGGTAGAATTTTATTATTGTAGGAACAGAGAGCTGGGGTTCACATACACAAATCTTTGAAGGTAGCAGGACAATTTGAGAAGGCTGATAAAAAAAGCATATGGGATCCTTGGCTTTATAAATAGAGACATAGGGGGAAAAATTGAGTCGCGCCCCCTTTGGGGCTCTAACTTCGCCGGGGCGCTACTTTTAGCACCCTGAAAAAATTAGCGCCCCCGTGGCCAAAATTAATCGGTAGCGCCCCAAGAGGGATGTGGGCGCTACTGGAAGCGCCCCGCCTCCCTCTTGGAGTGCTGCGAGGGAATATCGCGGCGCTATGTGCCGCAGCGCCACATGCTCGTGCCACGGTACTGCAGGCCTTCCTCCCCTTCTTAAAGGGGAGGGACCTTGCGCAGCGCGACCCGGAGCCCAGCTGGGCCACCAGGGATCGGAGTGCCGGCAAAAGAGCCCGGCACTCAAGAGGAGTGCCGGGCTCACGGAACGCAGCCGGCACTCCGCGGGGGGGCTGCTGAGGAGGCCGGGGACGGCAATGGGGGCAGGTGCTGGCAGGCGGCCAGCAACAAAAATGGCCGTCCGGCACCTCGCCTTTAATTAGCGCTGCCCCGGCCGCAGGTAGGCCCCCTGACCCCATCGGACATAGCGTCCGGCGGTAAGTCAGGGGGCGATACCGAAGATCACGGCGAACGACGATGATGTCATCGCTGGCGGCGCAGCGCTGTGGGGCGCTAACGGTTACCGCCGCCGCTAACCTCCCGCTGAATTTCGCGGGAGGCGTTGGCGGCGGCGCGCCCGAGCACTAGTTGCTTTGCGCCCCATGAGGCACAAAGCAACTGAATTTTTCCCCCATAGAATACAAAAGCAAGGAAACTATGGTAAACCTTTATAAATCACTGGTTAGGCCTCAGCTAGAATATTGTGTCCAATTCTGGGCACCACACTTTAGGTAGGATGACAAGGCCTTGGAGAGGGTGCAGAGGAGATTTACCAGAATGGTACCAGGGATGAAGGACATGAGTTATGTGGAGAGACTAGAGAAGCTGCGATTGTTCTCCTTAAAACAAAGAAGATTAAAGGGAGATTTAATAGAAGTCTTCAAAATTATTAAAGGTTTTGATAGAGTAGATAGAGAGAAACTGTTTCCACTGGCAGATGGGTCAGTAACAGAGGACACAGATTTAAGGTAATTGACAAAAAGTCAGGGGGAAATTAGGAGAATTTTTCTTTTTACGCAGCGAGTTGTAATGATTGGGAATGCACTGCCTGAAAGGGTGCTGGAAACATATTCAATGACAACTTTCAAAAGGGAATTGGATATATACTGGAAACAGAACATTTTAGGGCTATAGGGAAAGAGCAGGGGAGTGGGACTAATTGGAAAGCTCTTTCAAAGAGCCGGCACGGACACGAGGTGCCGAATTTCCTTCTATGCTGTAAGATTCTGCTTAGGAGCAACTCCAAAGTGAGTTGGTGGTTCTCCCAGAATGCCATCCGCCCCACCCCCTCCCCACAGAACGCTCTCATCTAAAGCAACTGTTAAAAACTCGACATGAATCCCATCTACACAGGCTGCCCTACTATACAAGGCAAAGCAGTGAGTAGTTCACTTCCCATCAAACAAATTCATTAGTGCCTCAATCTGTGCAGCACAATCAGAGTTTAAACGATTATTTTAAAGAGTGTTACACTCCGAACTTGTCATCCGAGCGCTGCACATCACGAGTATTTCAGATCATATGGACCTCTGTTACTAATAAACACATAGCAGACGGGTTATGTATGCAGTTCATGTACTAGCAGAATGCAGGCCTACTGTGAGATCATTCGAAGCATGAACCAGGTAGTCTCACTCTCAAGCTATAATAACACAAGGTAGAATACTAGTTTGCGTATCACACACATATTACCAGTATAGATTACCATTACTATATTTATACATATGCTGTACCTAAAACAGATGCTGAACAAATGAATACTGGCTCCTCTATCACCAACTCAGCTTGTCCTCTTTTCACTCAAACATTAGCTCCTTGTGATTTTGTGGGCATATATCTTACCTTTACATATTTAGGAGTCCTGCATGAGCCTTGTATCAGATGTGAGGATATTGTCAGCTTTTACCCTGTGTGTATCCTATGCCCAGATTTACAATAGACTTTGATATACTGATGTGTGACCTACACCAGCAAGTGCAACGTTAAATAAAACATGTAATGGAGCTCACTGGAATGGACTGCTGAATTTTTATACTTCAGCATTCTGCATCAATTGAAAAAGGGAAGTACATTTAATCTTTATACAGTAGAAGCTCAATATATAATACATCAAAATGATCACATTGGAGCTAAAATTCCTGGGTTGGGAAAGAGCATAAAAGGTGAGTTCCATGCAGGGGCGATTGATTACCTTTAAAAAAAAATGGCCATACCATAGGACCAAAAGAAAATGATCTGGTTCATTTCCGCAGCCTTTCTACGGCGTCGAGCGTCCCCATCAGAGAGGCTGGGTGCTACTCTGAGATCCACCAGCATAACAGGACAGGTGTCTCTGATGCACCCATTCAAATGTTGGTCACCTTCCCTGATTATGGAAATTACCCTGCGATTTGCAACAAGGTTTTAGGCTGCAGATGGCTGAGAGTCCCAGACCATCACTCCTCTGCTGGCAGAGCAGGAAGCCAGGAATTTCAGGGCCATTGTCTACAACCAGACCTGTATAAGACAGTGTTGACCATAGCATTGCTGACAACTGTATGCAAAGATAAAACTGGTAACAATTCATGTGCTCAACAATATAAGTCCTGCTGCACAGATTCGAGCAGAAACCCGATACCAAACAAGACCTAAACTGATATTGTTAGACCCAGTTGACAGTTGCATTGATGATGATTGGCTGACCTTGTTGGCAGCAGTTTTTCAGTTTTGCTTATCCAGTACTGTGGCACAATAAATAATTTAATCCTGAGTCGCACAACATTGAGTTGGATTTTCTACTGGAAGTAACTGTAAGCCTATTAAAATTGGCAGCAGAACAAGTATCACCTGGAAATTGGTTATTACCAGGTTCCAAGATCTCTGTCTCTTTCCAGTAGGCAAACAATAGGAAGTTGCTCACAGGGTTCAAGATTTTAAAAAAATTATTTGTTCCTGGGATGTGGGCATCGCTGGCAAAGCCAGCAGTTTTTGCCCATCCCGAACTGCACTTGAGAAGGTGGAAGTGAGCCGCCTTCTTGAACCGCTGCAGTATTATTGTTTTTTGTAACGGTTTCGTACAACTGAGTGGCTTGCTCGGCCACTTCAGTAGGTATTGCTGTGGGTCTGGAATCACATATAGGCCAGACCATGTAAGGACAGCAGATTTCCTTCGCTAAAGGACATCAGTGAATCAGATGGATTTTTACGACAATCCGATAGTTTTATGGTCACCATTACAGATACTAGCTTTTTATTATTTAACTATCTGAATTTAAATTCCCCAGCTGCCGTGGTGGGATTTTAACACACGTCTCTGGATCATTAGTCCAGGCCTCTGCATCACTAGTCCAGTAACATAACCACTGTGCTAGCGTACCCATAATGTGACAGCATGAGTGGCCTAGTCTAACATGGGGCAGATCAGAGCCTGATTTTTCCCCTCCAGTATGGCAGGGTGACTGGTGACAAAGATAAGACCTGTTGGAAGTTCCGCATTTCACTACAAAGCGACATTTATTTACATTTAATGGGTGCCTTTCCCTATTGACTTGGCTAAACAGAAGCACAATACTCCAGCATTTAGAACGTCTCACACTGTGGAGCCACTGCTCCTTGATAGGTGCAGTGACATATTCAGTAAGCTGAGAACCTCCGAAATACCAGCTGGGGTTGGGGATGGAGGGATGGGCAGTACCAGGTCCGCCCCACCCACACACCACTCCAGCCAGGAAAAGGAATTTGGCTGGCAGGCACACTTTAAAAGTTAAAACGATGCATCTATGGGCAACGTCGTGTCATCTAGTGTACAGACAACACAAGGAATTGGGAGGTGTCATTGGACACCAGTCATGCAGCATTCTACCAATTTAATCCAGTTAGGGCAGTCAGGCTGGACAATGCAGAGATAGTTACCAATGTATAGTGGCAATGCAGGACTAAACCCCCAGAGATTAGACAATGCATCGTACTCACACTCCCCACAGTTCAGACAACGCACAGTGCTAACAATCCCGATTTCAGACAACGCACAGTGCTAACAATCCTGATTTCAGATTAAGCACAGTGCTAACAATCCTGATTTCAGACAATGCACAGTGCTAACAATCCCGATTTCAGACAACGCACAGTGCTAACAATCCCGATTTCAGACAATGCACAGTGCTAACAATCCCGATTTCAGACAAAGCACAGTGCTAACAATCCCGATTTCAGACAACGCACAGTGCTAACAATCCCGATTTCAGACAACGCACAGTGCTAACAATCCCGATTTCAGACAACGCACAGTGCTAACAATCCCGATTTCAGATTAAGCACAGTGCTAACAATCCCGATTTCAGACAGAGCACAGTGCTAACAATCCTGATTTCAGACAGAGCACAGTGCTAACAATCCCGATTTCAGACAACGCACAGTGCTAACAATCCCGATTTCAGATTAAGCACAGTGCTAACAATCCCGATTTCAGACAGAGCACAGTGCTAACAATCCTGATTTCAGACAGAGCACAGTGCTAACAATCCCGATTTCAGACAACGCACAGTGCTAACAATCCCGATTTCAGACAGAGCACAGTGCTAACAATCCCGATTTCAAACAAAGCACAGTGCTAACAATCCCGATTTCAAACAAAGCACAGTGCTAACAATCCCGATTTCAGACAGAGCACAGTGCTAACATTCCAGATTTCAAACAAAGCACAGTGCTAACAATCCTGATTTCAGACAACGCACAGTGCTAACAATCCCGATTTCAGATTAAGCACAGTGCTAACAATCCCGATTTCAGATTAAGCACAGTGCTAACAATCCCGATTTCAAACAACGCACAGTGCTAACAATCCCGATTTCAGATTAAGCACAGTACTAACAATCCCGATTTCAGATTAAGCACAGTGCTAACAATCCCGATTTCAAACAAAGCACAGTGCTAACAATCCCGATTTCAGATTAAGCACAGTGCTAACAATCCCGATTTCAAACAACGCACAGTGCTAACAATCCCGATTTCAGATTAAGCACAGCGCTAAAAATCCCGATTTCAGAAAACGCACAGTGCTAACAATCCCGATTTCAGACAAAGCACAGTGCGAACAATCCCGATTTCAGATTAAGCACAGCGCTAAAAATCCCGATTTCAGAAAACTCACAGTGCTAACAATCCCGATTTCAGATTAAGCACAGCGCTAAAAATCCCGATTTCAGAAAACGCACAGTGCTAACAATCCCGATTTCAGACAGAGCACAGTGCTAACAATCCCGATTTCAGACAACGCACAGTGCTAACAATCCCGATTTCAGATTAAGCACAGCGCTAAAAATCCCGATTTCAGAAAACGCACAGTGCTAACAATCCCGATTTCAGACAGAGCACAGTGCTAACAATCCCGATTTCAGACAGAGCACAGTGCTAACAATCCCGATTTCAGACAGAGCACAGTGCTAACAATCCTGATTTCAGACAACGCACAGCGCTAACAATCCCGATTTCAGAAAACGCACAGTACTAACAATCCCGATTTCAGACAACGCACAGTGCTAACAATCCCGATTTCAGATTAAGCACAGCGCTAACAATCCTGATTTCAGATTAAGCACGGTGCTAACAATCCCGATTTCAGACAACGCACAGTGCTAACAATCCCGATTTCAGACAATGCACAGTGCTAACAATCCCGATTTCAGATTAAGCACAGTGCTAACAATCCCGATTTCAGATTAAGCACAGTGCTAACAATCCCGATTTCAGACAATGCACAGTGCTAACAATCCCGATTTCAGATTAAGCACAGTGCTAACAATCCCGATTTCAGATTAAGCACAGTGCTAACAATCCCGATTTCAGACAACGCACAGTGCTAACAATCCCGATTTCAGACAATGCACAGTGCTAACAATCCCGATTTCAGACAGGGCACAGTGCTAACAATCCCGATTTCAGACAGAGCACAGTGCTAACAATCCCGATTTCAGACAACGCACAGTGCTAACAATCCCGATTTCAGATTAAGCACAGTGCTAACAATCCCGATTTCAGAAAACGCACAGTGCTAACAATCCCGATTTCAGACAATGCACAGTGCTAACAATCCCGATTTCAGACAGGGCACAGCGCTAACAATCCCGATTTCAGACAACGCACAGTGCTAACAATCCCGATTTCAGACAACACACAGTGCTAACAATCCCGATTTCAGACAATGCACAGTGCTAACAATCCCGATTTCAGACAATGCACAGTGCTAACAATCCCGATTTCAGATTAAGCACAGTGCTAACAATCCCGATTTCAGATTAAGCACAGTGCTAACAATCCCGATTTCAGACAACGCACAGTGCTAACAATCCCGATTTCAGGCAATGCACAGTGCTAACAATCCCGATTTCAGACAGGGCACAGTGCTAACAATCCCGATTTCAGACAACGCACAGTGCTAACAATCCCGATGTCAGACAATGCACAGTGCTAACAATCCCGATTTCAGACAACGCACAGTGCTAACAATCCCGATTTCAGACAATGCACAGTGCTAACAATCCCGATTTCAGATTAAGCACAGTGCTAACAATCCCGATTTCAGACAACGCACAGCGCTAACAATCCCGATTTCAGATTAAGCACAGTGCTAACAATCCCGATTTCAGACAACGCACAGTGCTAACAATCCCGATTTCAGACAACGCACAGCGCTAACAATCCCGATTTCAGACAACGCACAGCGCTAACAATCCCGATTTCAGACAAAGCACAGTGCTAACAATCCCGATTTCAGACAACGCACAGTGCTAACAATCCCGATTTCAGACAACGCACAGTGCTAACAATCCCGATTTCAGACAACGCACAGTGCTAACAATCCCGATTTCAGACAAAGCACAGTGCTAACAATCCCGATTTCAGACAACGCACAGTGCTAACAATCCTGATTTCAGACAATGCACAGTGCTAACAATCCCGATTTCAGACAGAGCTCAGTGCTAACAATCCCGATTTCAGATTAAGCACAGTGCTAACAATCCCGATTTCAGACAACGCACAGTGCTAACAATCCTGATTTCAGACAACGCACAGCGCTAACAATCCCGATTTCAGACAACGCACAGTGCTAACAATCCCGATTTCAGACAGAGCACAGTGCTAACAATCCCGATTTCAGACAGAGCACAGTGCTAACAATCCCGATTTCAGACAATGCACAGTGCTAACAATCCCGATTTCAGACAGGGCACAGTGGTAACAATCCCGATTTCAGATTAAGCACAGTGCTAACAATCCCGATTTCAGACAGAGCACAGTACTAACAATCCCGATTTCAGACAACGCACAGTGCTAACAATCCTGATTTCAGACAACGCACAGTGCTAACAATCCCGATTTCATACAGAGCACAGTGCTAACAATCCCGATTTCAGACAGAGCACAGTACTAACAATCCCGATTTCAGACAACGCACAGCGCTAACAATCCCGATTTCAGATTAAGCACAGTGCTAACAATCCCGATTTCAGACAACGCACAGTGCTAACAATCCCGATTTCAAACAACGCACGGTGCTAAAAATCCCGATTTCAGATTAAGCACAGTGCTAACAATCCCGATTTCAAACAACGCACAGTGCTAACAATCCCGATTTCAGATTAAGCACAGCGCTAAAAATCCCGATTTCAGAAAATGCACAGTGCTAACAATCCCGATTTCAGACAGAGCACAGTGCTAACAATCCCGATTTCAGACAACGCACAGTGCTAACAATCCCGATTTCAGACAACGCACAGCGCTAACAATCCTGATTTCAGACAACGCACAGTACTAACAATCCTGATTTCAGACAACGCACAGTGCTAACAATCCGGATTTCAGACAAAGCACAGTGCTAACAATCCCGATTTCAGACAAAGCACAGTGCTAACAATCCCGATTTCAGACAACGCACAGTGCTAACAATCCCGATTTCAGATTAAGCACAGCGCTAACAATCCCGATTTCAGATTAAGCACAGTGCTAACAATCCCGATTTCAGACAACGCACAGTGCTAACAATCCCGATTTCAGACAGAGCACAGTGCTAACAATCCCGATTTCAGACAACGCACAGTGCTAACAATCCCGATTTCAGACAACGCACAGTGCTAACAATCCCGATTTCAGACAACGCACAGTGCTAACAATCCCGATTTCAGACAATGCACAGTGCTAACAATCCCGATTTCAGACAACGCACAGTGCTAACAATCCCGATTTCAGACAACGCACAGTGCTAACAATCCCGATTTCAGATTAAGCACAGCGCTAACAATCCCGATTTCAGATTAAGCACAGTGCTAACAATCCCGATTTCAGACAACGCACAGCGCTAACAATCCCGATTTCAGATTAAGCACAGTGCTAACAATCCCGATTTCAGACAAAGCACAGTGCTAACAATCCCGATTTCAGACAGAGCACAGTGCTAACAATCCCGATTTCAGACAACTCACAGTGCTAACAATCCCGATTTCAGACAACGCACAGTGCTAACAATCCCGATTTCAGACAATGCACAGTGCTAACAATCCCGATTTCAGACAACGCACAGTGCTAACAATCCCGATTTCAGACAACGTACAGTGCTAACAATCCCGATTTCAGACAATGCACAGTGCTAACAATCCCGATTTCAGACAATGCACAGTGCTAACAATCCCGATTTCAGACAATGCACAGTGCTAACAATCCCGATTTCAGACAACGCACAGTGCTAACAATCCCGATTTCAGACAATGCACAGTGCTAACAATCCCGATTTCAGACAACGCACAGTGCTAACAATCCCGATTTCAGACAACGCACAGTGCTAACAATCCCGATTTCAGATTAAGCACAGCGCTAACAATCCCGATTTCAGATTAAGCACAGTGCTAACAATCCCGATTTCAGACAACGCACAGTGCTAACAATCCCGATTTCAGACAGAGCACAGTGCTAACAATCCCGATTTCAGACAACGCACAGTGCTAACAATCCCGATTTCAGACAATGCACAGTGCTAACAATCCTGATTTCAGACAATGCACAGTGCTAACAATCCCGATTTCAGACAACGCACAGTGCTAACAATCCCGATTTCAGACAATGCACAATGCTAACAATCCTGATTTCAGACAACGCACAGTGCTAACAATCCTGATTTCAGACAATGCACAGTGCTAACAATCCCGATTTCAGACAATGCACAGTGCTAACAATCCCGATTTCAGACAATGCACAGTGCTAACAATCCCGATTTCAGACAATGCACAGTGCTAACAATCCCGATTTCAGACAACGCACAGTGCTAACAATCCCGATTTCAGACAACGCACAGTGCTAACAATCCTGATTTCAGACAACGCACAGTGCTAACAATCCCGATTTCAGATTAAGCACAGTGCTAACAATCCCGATTTCAGATTAAGCACAGCGCTAACAATCCCGATTTCAGACAACGCACAGTGCTAACAATCCTGATTTCAGACAATGCACAGTGCTAACAATCCTGATTTCAGACAACGCACAGTGCTAACAATCCCGATTTCAGACAACGCACAGTGCTAACAATCCCGATTTCAGACAACGCACAGTGCTAACAATCCCGATTTCAGATTAAGCACAGCGCTAACAATCCCAATTTCAGACAAAGCACAGTGCTAACAATCCTGATTTCAGACAGAGCACAGTGCTAACAATCCCGATTTCAGACAACGCACAGTGCTAACAATCCCGATTTCAGATTAAGCACAGCGCTAACAATCCCGATTTCAGACAACGCACAGTGCTAACAATCCTGATTTCAGACAACGCACAGCGCTAACAATCCTGATTTCAGACAGAGCACAGTGCTAACAATCCTGATTTCAGACAACGCACAGTGCTAACAATCCCGATTTCAGATTAAGCACAGTGCTAACAATCCCGATTTCAGATTAAGCACAGTACTAACAATCCCGATTTCAGATTAAGCACAGTGCTAACAATCCCGATTTCAGACAGAGCACAGTACTAACAATCCCGATTTCAGATTAAGCACAGTGCTAACAATCCCGATTTCAGACAACGCACAGTGCTAACAATCCCGAATTCAGATTAAGCACAGCGCTAACAATCCCGATTTCAGATTAAGCACAGTGCTAACAATCCCGATTTCAGATTAAGCACAGTGCTAACAATCCTGATTTCAGACAATGCACAGTGCTAACAATCCTGATTTCAGACAATGCACAGTGCTAACAATCCCGATTTCAGACAATGCACAGTGCTAACAATCCCGATTTCAGACAATGCACAGTGCTAACAATCCCGATTTCAGACAACGCACAGTGCTAACAATCCCGATTTCAGACAATGCACAGTGCTAACAATCCCGATTTCAGACAATGCACAGTGCTAACAATCCCGATTTCAGACAACGCACAGTGCTAACAATCCCGATTTCAGACAAAGCACAGTACTAACAATCCTGATTTCAGACAACGCACAGTGCTAACAATCCCGATTTCAGACAAAGCACAGTGCGAACAATCCCGATTTCAGACAATGCACAGTGCTAACAATCCCGATTTCAGACAACGCACAGTGCTAACAATCCCGATTTCAGACAGAGCACAGTGCTAACAATCCCGATTTCAGACAACGCACAGTGCTAACAATCCCGATTTCAGACAGAGCACAGTGCTAACAATCCCGATTTCAGATTAAGCACAGTACTTACAATCCTGATTTCAGACAACGCACAGTGCTAACAATCCCGATTTCAGATTAAGCACAGTACTAACAATCCTGATTTCAGACAACGCACAGTACTAACAATCCCGATTTCAGACAAAGCACAGTGCTAACAATCCCGATTTCAGACAGAGCACAGTGCTAACAATCCCGATTTCAGACAACGCACAGTGCTAACAATCCCGATTTCAGATTAAGCACAGTGCTAACAATCCCGATTTCAGATTAAGCAAAGTGCTAACAATCCCGATTTCAGATTAAGCACAGTACTAACAATCCCGATTTCAGACAGAGCACAGTGCTAACAATCCCGATTTCAGACAGAGCACAGTGCTAACAATCCCGATTTCAGATTAAGCACAGTGCTAACAATCCCGATTTCAGATTAAGCACAGTACTAACAATCCCGATTTCAGATTAAGCACAGTGCTAACAATCCCGATTTCAGATTAAGCACAGTGCTAACAATCCCGATTTCAGATTAAGCACAGTACTAACAATCCCGATTTCAGACAGAGCACAGTGCTAACAATCCCGATTTCAGACAATGCACAGTGCTAACAATCCCGATTTCAGACAATGCACAGTGCTAACAATCCTGATTTCAGACAAAGCACAGCGCTAACAATCCCGATTTCAGACAAAGCACAGCGCTAACAATCCCGATTTCAGACAACGCACAGTGCTAACAATCCTGATTTCAGACAACGCACAGTGCTAACAATCCTGATTTCAGATTAAGCACAGTGCTAACAATCCTGATTTCAGACAAAGCACAGCGCTAACAATCCCGATTTCAGATTAAGCACAGTGCTAACAATCCCGATTTCAGACAGAGCACAGTGCTAACAATCCCGATTTCAGATTAAGCACAGCGCTAACAATCCCGATTTCAGATTAAGCACAGTGCTAACAATCCCGATTTCAGACAAAGCACAGCGCTAACAATCCTGATTTCAGACAAAGCACAGCGCTAACAATCCTGATTTCAGACAACGCACAGTGCTAACAATCCCGATTTCAGATTAAGCACAGTGCTAACAATCCCGATTTCAGATTAAGCACAGTGCTAACAATCCTGATTTCAGACAAAGCACAGCGCTAACAATCCTGATTTCAGACAACGCACAGTGCTAACAATCCCGATTTCAGATTAAGCACAGTGCTAACAATCCCGATTTCAGATTAAGCACAGTGCTAACAATCCCGATTTCAGACAACGCACAGTACTAACAATCCCGATTTCAGACAGAGCACAGTGCTAACAATCCCGATTTCAGACAATGCACAGTGCTAACAATCCTGATTTCAGACAGAGCACAGTGCTAACAATCCTGATTTCAGACAATGCACAGTGCTAACAATCCCGATTTCAGACAAAGCACAGTGCTAACAATCCTGATTTCAGACAATGCACAGTGCTAACAATCCCGATTTCAGACAACGCACAGTGCTAACAATCCCGATTTCAGACAATGCACAGCGCTAACAATCCCGATTTCAGACAAAGCACAGTGCTAACAATCCCGATTTCAGACAGAGCACAGTGCTAACAATCCTGATTTCAGATTAAGCACAGTGCTAACAATCCTGATTTCAGATTAAGCACAGTGCTAACAATCCTGATTTCAGACAACGCACAGTGCTAACAATCCCGATTTCAGATTAAGCACAGTGCTAACAATCCTGATTTCAGACAAAGCACAGTGCTAACAATCCTGATTTCAGACAACGCACAGTGCTAACAATCCCGATTTCAGACAGAGCACAGTGCTAACAATCCCGATTTCAGACAAAGCACAGTGCTAACAATCCCGATTTCAGATTAAGCACAGTGCTAACAATCCTGATTTCAGACAGAGCACAGCGCTAACAATCCCGATTTCGGAAAACGCACAGTGCTAACAATCCCGATTTCAGACAACGCACAGTGTTAACAATCCCGATTTCAGACAACGCACAGCACTAACAATCCCGATTTCAGACAGAGCACAGTGCTAACAATCCCGATTTCAGACAACGCACAGTGCTAACAATCCCGATTTCAGACAAAGCACAGCGCTAACAATCCCGATTTCAGACAAAGCACAGCGCTAACAATCCCGATTTCAGATTAAGCACAGTGCTAACAATCCCGATTTCAGATTAAGCACAGTGCTAACAATCCCGATTTCAGGTTAAGCACAGTGCTAACAATCCCGATTTCAGGTTAAGCACAGTGCTAACAATCCCGATTTCAGACAATGCACAGTGCTAACAATCCCGATTTCAGACAACGCACAGTGCTAACAATCCTGATTTCAGACAACGCACAGTGCTAACAATCCCGATTTCAGACAACGCACAGTGCTAACAATCCTGATTTCAGACAACGCACAGTGCTAACAATCCCGATTTCAGATTAAGCACAGTGCTAACAATCCCGATTTCAGATTAAGCACAGCGCTAACAATCCCGATTTCAGACAACGCACAGTGCTAACAATCCTGATTTCAGACAACGCACAGTGCTAACAATCCTGATTTCAGACAACGCACAGTGCTAACAATCCCGATTTCAGACAACGCACAGTGCTAACAATCCCGATTTCAGACAACGCACAGTGCTAACAATCCCGATTTCAGATTAAGCACAGCGCTAACAATCCCGATTTCAGACAACGCACAGTGCTAACAATCCTGATTTCAGACAGAGCACAGTGCTAACAATCCCGATTTCAGACAACGCACAGTGCTAACAATCCCGATTTCAGACAAAGCACAGTACTAACAATCCCGATTTCAGACAACGCACAGTGCTAACAATCCCGATTTCAGACAATGCACAGCGCTAACAATCCCGATTTCAGACAAAGCACAGTGCTAACAATCCCGATTTCAGACAGAGCACAGTGCTAACAATCCTGATTTCAGATTAAGCACAGTGCTAACAATCCTGATTTCAGACAACGCACAGTGCTAACAATCCCGATTTCAGATTAAGCACAGCGCTAACAATCCCGATTTCAGACAACGCACAGTGCTAACAATCCCGATTTCAGAAAATGCACAGTGCTAACAATCCCGATTTCAGACAGAGCACAGTGCTAACAATCCCGATTTCAGACAACGCACAGTGCTAACAATCCCGATTTCAGACAACGCACAGCGCTAACAATCCTGATTTCAGACAACGCACAGTACTAACAATCCTGATTTCAGACAACGCACAGTGCTAACAATCCGGATTTCAGACAAAGCACAGTGCTAACAATCCCGATTTCAGACAAAGCACAGTGCTAACAATCCCGATTTCAGACAACGCACAGTGCTAACAATCCCGATTTCAGATTAAGCACAGCGCTAACAATCCCGATTTCAGATTAAGCACAGTGCTAACAATCCCGATTTCAGACAACGCACAGTGCTAACAATCCCGATTTCAGACAGAGCACAGTGCTAACAATCCCGATTTCAGACAACGCACAGTGCTAACAATCCCGATTTCAGACAGAGCACAGTGCTAACAATCCCGATTTCAGACAATGCACAGTGCTAACAATCCCGATTTCAGACAACGCACAGTGCTAACAATCCCGATTTCAGACAACGCACAGTGCTAACAATCCCGATTTCAGATTAAGCACAGCGCTAACAATCCCGATTTCAGATTAAGCACAGTGCTAACAATCCCGATTTCAGACAACGCACAGCGCTAACAATCCCGATTTCAGATTAAGCACAGTGCTAACAATCCCGATTTCAGACAAAGCACAGTGCTAACAATCCCGATTTCAGACAGAGCACAGTGCTAACAATCCCGATTTCAGACAACTCACAGTGCTAACAATCCCGATTTCAGACAACGCACAGTGCTAACAATCCCGATTTCAGACAATGCACAGTGCTAACAATCCCGATTTCAGACAACGCACAGTGCTAACAATCCCGATTTCAGACAACGCACAGTGCTAACAATCCCGATTTCAGACAATGCACAGTGCTAACAATCCCGATTTCAGACAATGCACAGTGCTAACAATCCCGATTTCAGACAACGCACAGTGCTAACAATCCCGATTTCAGACAACGCACAGTGCTAACAATCCCGATTTCAGATTAAGCACAGCGCTAACAATCCCGATTTCAGATTAAGCACAGTGCTAACAATCCCGATTTCAGACAACGCACAGTGCTAACAATCCCGATTTCAGACAGAGCACAGTGCTAACAATCCCGATTTCAGACAACGCACAGTGCTAACAATCCCGATTTCAGACAACGCACAGTGCTAACAATCCCGATTTCAGACAATGCACAGTGCTAACAATCCTGATTTCAGACAATGCACAGTGCTAACAATCCTGATTTCAGACAACGCACAGTGCTAACAATCCCGATTTCAGATTAAGCACAGCGCTAACAATCCCGATTTCAGATTAAGCACAGTGCTAACAATCCCGATTTCAGACAATGCACAGTGCTAACAATCCTGATTTCAGACAATGCACAGCGCTAACAATCCCGATTTCAGACAACGCACAGTGCTAACAATCCCGATTTCAGACAATGCACAGTGCTAACAATCCTGATTTCAGACAACGCACAGTGCTAACAATCCCGATTTCAGACAATGCACAGTGCTAACAATCCTGATTTCAGACAATGCACAGTGCTAACAATCCCGATTTCAGACAATGCACAGTGCTAACAATCCCGATTTCAGACAATGCACAGTGCTAACAATCCCGATTTCAGACAATGCACAGTGCTAACAATCCCGATTTCAGACAACGCACAGTGCTAACAATCCCGATTTCAGACAACGCACAGTGCTAACAATCCTGATTTCAGACAACGCACAGTGCTAACAATCCCGATTTCAGATTAAGCACAGTGCTAACAATCCCGATTTCAGATTAAGCACAGCGCTAACAATCCCGATTTCAGACAACGCACAGTGCTAACAATCCTGATTTCAGACAACGCACAGTGCTAACAATCCTGATTTCAGACAACGCACAGTGCTAACAATCCCGATTTCAGACAACGCACAGTACAACAATCCCGATTTCAGACAGAGCACAGTGCTAACAATCCCGATTTCAGACAATGCACAGTGCTAACAATCCTGATTTCAGACAGAGCACAGTGCTAACAATCCTGATTTCAGACAATGCACAGTGCTAACAATCCCGATTTCAGACAAAGCACAGTGCTAACAATCCTGATTTCAGACAATGCACAGTGCTAACAATCCCGATTTCAGACAACGCACAGTGCTAACAATCCCGATTTCAGACAATGCACAGCGCTAACAATCCCGATTTCAGACAAAGCACAGTGCTAACAATCCCGATTTCAGACAGAGCACAGTGCTAACAATCCTGATTTCAGATTAAGCACAGTGCTAACAATCCTGATTTCAGATTAAGCACAGTGCTAACAATCCTGATTTCAGACAACGCACAGTGCTAACAATCCCGATTTCAGATTAAGCACAGTGCTAACAATCCTGATTTCAGACAAAGCACAGTGCTAACAATCCTGATTTCAGACAACGCACAGTGCTAACAATCCCGATTTCAGACAGAGCACAGTGCTAACAATCCCGATTTCAGACAAAGCACAGTGCTAACAATCCCGATTTCAGACAAAGCACAGTGCTAACAATCCCGATTTCAGATTAAGCACAGTGCTAACAATCCTGATTTCAGACAGAGCACAGCGCTAACAATCCCGATTTCAGAAAACGCACAGTGCTAACAATCCCGATTTCAGACAACGCACAGTGTTAACAATCCCGATTTCAGACAACGCACAGCACTAACAATCCCGATTTCAGACAAAGCACAGTGCTAACAATCCCGATTTCAGACAACGCACAGTGCTAACAATCCCGATTTCAGACAAAGCACAGCGCTAACAATCCCGATTTCAGACAAAGCACAGCGCTAACAATCCCGATTTCAGATTAAGCACAGTGCTAACAATCCCGATTTCAGATTAAGCACAGTGCTAACAATCCCGATTTCAGGTTAAGCACAGTGCTAACAATCCCGATTTCAGGTTAAGCACAGTGCTAACAATCCCGATTTCAGACAATGCACAGTGCTAACAATCCCGATTTCAGACAACGCACAGTGCTAACAATCCTGATTTCAGACAACGCACAGTGCTAACAATCCCGATTTCAGACAACGCACAGTGCTAACAATCCTGATTTCAGACAACGCACAGTGCTAACAATCCCGATTTCAGATTAAGCACAGTGCTAACAATCCCGATTTCAGATTAAGCACAGCGCTAACAATCCCGATTTCAGACAACGCACAGTGCTAACAATCCTGATTTCAGACAACGCACAGTGCTAACAATCCTGATTTCAGACAACGCACAGTGCTAACAATCCCGATTTCAGACAACGCACAGTGCTAACAATCCCGATTTCAGACAACGCACAGTGCTAACAATCCCGATTTCAGATTAAGCACAGCGCTAACAATCCCGATTTCAGACAACGCACAGTGCTAACAATCCTGATTTCAGACAGAGCACAGTGCTAACAATCCCGATTTCAGACAACGCACAGTGCTAACAATCCCGATTTCAGACAAAGCACAGTACTAACAATCCCGATTTCAGACAACGCACAGTGCTAACAATCCCGATTTCAGACAATGCACAGCGCTAACAATCCCGATTTCAGACAAAGCACAGTGCTAACAATCCCGATTTCAGACAGAGCACAGTGCTAACAATCCTGATTTCAGATTAAGCACAGTGCTAACAATCCTGATTTCAGATTAAGCACAGTGCTAACAATCCTGATTTCAGACAACGCACAGTGCTAACAATCCCGATTTCAGATTAAGCACAGCGCTAACAATCCCGATTTCAGACAACGCACAGTGCTAACAATCCCGATTTCAGAAAATGCACAGTGCTAACAATCCCGATTTCAGACAGAGCACAGTGCTAAAAATCCCGATTTCAGACAACGCACAGTGCTAACAATCCCGATTTCAGACAACGCACAGCGCTAACAATCCTGATTTCAGACAACGCACAGTACTAACAATCCTGATTTCAGACAACGCACAGTGCTAACAATCCGGATTTCAGACAAAGCACAGTGCTAACAATCCCGATTTCAGACAAAGCACAGTGCTAACAATCCCGATTTCAGACAACGCACAGTGCTAACAATCCCGATTTCAGATTAAGCACAGCGCTAACAATCCCGATTTCAGATTAAGCACAGTGCTAACAATCCCGATTTCAGACAACGCACAGTGCTAACAATCCCGATTTCAGACAGAGCACAGTGCTAACAATCCCGATTTCAGACAACGCACAGTGCTAACAATCCCGATTTCAGACAGAGCACAGTGCTAACAATCCCGATTTCAGACAACGCACAGTGCTAACAATCCCGATTTCAGACAATGCACAGTGCTAACAATCCCGATTTCAGACAACGCACAGTGCTAACAATCCCGATTTCAGACAACGCACAGTGCTAACAATCCCGATTTCAGACAATGCACAGTGCTAACAATCCTGATTTCAGATTAAGCACAGCGCTAACAATCCCGATTTCAGATTAAGCACAGTGCTAACAATCCCGATTTCAGATTAAGCACAGCGCTAACAATCCCGATTTCAGATTAAGCACAGTGCTAACAATCCCGATTTCAGACAACGCACAGCGCTAACAATCCCGATTTCAGATTAAGCACAGTGCTAACAATCCCGATTTCAGACAAAGCACAGTGCTAACAATCCCGATTTCAGACAGAGCACAGTGCTAACAATCCCGATTTCAGACAACTCACAGTGCTAACAATCCCGATTTCAGACAACGCACAGTGCTAACAATCCCGATTTCAGACAATGCACAGTGCTAACAATCCCGATTTCAGACAACGCACAGTGCTAACAATCCCGATTTCAGACAACGCACAGTGCTAACAATCCCGATTTCAGACAATGCACAGTGCTAACAATCCCGATTTCAGACAATGCACAGTGCTAACAATCCCGATTTCAGACAATGCACAGTGCTAACAATCCCGATTTCAGACAACGCACAGTGCTAACAATCCCGATTTCAGACAATGCACAGTGCTAACAATCCCGATTTCAGACAACGCACAGTGCTAACAATCCCGATTTCAGACAACGCACAGTGCTAACAATCCCGATTTCAGATTAAGCACAGCGCTAACAATCCCGATTTCAGATTAAGCACAGTGCTAACAATCCCGATTTCAGACAACGCACAGTGCTAACAATCCCGATTTCAGACAGAGCACAGTGCTAACAATCCCGATTTCAGACAACGCACAGTGCTAACAATCCCGATTTCAGACAACGCACAGTGCTAACAATCCCGATTTCAGACAATGCACAGTGCTAACAATCCTGATTTCAGACAATGCACAGTGCTAACAATCCCGATTTCAGACAACGCACAGTGCTAACAATCCCGATTTCAGACAATGCACAGTGCTAACAATCCCGATTTCAGACAACGCACAGTGCTAACAATCCGGATTTCAGACAACGCACAGTGCTAACAGTCCCGATTTCAGACAATGCACAGTGCTAACAATCCTGATTTCAGACAATGCACAGTGCTAACAATCCCGATTTCAGACAATGCACAGTGCTAACAATCCCGATTTCAGACAATGCACAGTGCTAACAATCCCGATTTCAGACAACGCACAGTGCTAACAATCCCGATTTCAGACAACGCACAGTGCTAACAATCCTGATTTCAGACAACGCACAGTGCTAACAATCCCGATTTCAGATTAAGCACAGTGCTAACAATCCTGATTTCAGACAAAGCACAGTGCTAACAATCCTGATTTCAGACAACGCACAGTGCTAACAATCCCGATTTCAGACAGAGCACAGTGCTAACAATCCCGATTTCAGACAAAGCACAGTGCTAACAATCCCGATTTCAGACAAAGCACAGTGCTAACAATCCCGATTTCAGATTAAGCACAGTGCTAACAATCCTGATTTCAGACAGAGCACAGCGCTAACAATCCCGATTTCAGAAAACGCACAGTGCTAACAATCCCGATTTCAGACAACGCACAGTGTTAACAATCCCGATTTCAGACAACGCACAGCACTAACAATCCCGATTTCAGACAAAGCACAGTGCTAACAATCCCGATTTCAGACAACGCACAGTGCTAACAATCCCGATTTCAGACAAAGCACAGCGCTAACAATCCCGATTTCAGACAAAGCACAGCGCTAACAATCCCGATTTCAGATTAAGCACTGTGCTAACAATCCCGATTTCAGATTAAGCACAGTGCTAACAATCCCGATTTCAGGTTAAGCACAGTGCTAACAATCCCGATTTCAGGTTAAGCACAGTGCTAACAATCCCGATTTCAGACAAAGCACAGCGCTAACAATCCCGATTTCAGATTAAGCACAGTGCTAACAATCCCGATTTCAGACAACGCACAGTGCTAACAATCCCGATTTCAGACAGAGCACAGTGCTAACAATCCCGATTTCAGACAACGCACAGTGCTAACAATCCCGATTTCAGACAGAGCACAGTGCTAACAATCCCGATTTCAGACAACGCACAGTGCTAACAATCCCGATTTCAGACAATGCACAGTGCTAACAATCCCGATTTCAGACAACGCACAGTGCTAACAATCCCGATTTCAGACAACGCACAGTGCTAACAATCCCGATTTCAGATTAAGCACAGCGCTAACAATCCCGATTTCAGATTAAGCACAGTGCTAACAATCCCGATTTCAGACAACGCACAGCGCTAACAATCCCGATTTCAGATTAAGCACAGTGCTAACAATCCCAATTTCAGACAAAGCACAGTGCTAACAATCCCGATTTCAGACAGAGCACAGTGCTAACAATCCCGATTTCAGACAACTCACAGTGCTAACAATCCCGATTTCAGACAACGCACAGTGCTAACAATCCCGATTTCAGACAATGCACAGTGCTAACAATCCCGATTTCAGACAACGCACAGTGCTAACAATCCCGATTTCAGACAACGCACAGTGCTAACAATCCCGATTTCAGACAATGCACAGTGCTAACAATCCCGATTTCAGACAACGCACAGTGCTAACAATCCCGATTTCAGACAATGCACAGTGCTAACAATCCCGATTTCAGACAACGCACAGTGCTAACAATCCCGATTTCAGACAATGCACAGTGCTAACAATCCCGATTTCAGACAACGCACAGTGCTAACAATCCCGATTTCAGACAACGCACAGTGCTAACAATCCCGATTTCAGATTAAGCACAGCGCTAACAATCCCGATTTCAGATTAAGCACAGTGCTAACAATCCCGATTTCAGACAACGCACAGTGCTAACAATCCCGATTTCAGACAGAGCACAGTGCTAACAATCCCGATTTCAGACAACGCACAGTGCTAACAATCCCGATTTCAGACAACGCACAGTGCTAACAATCCCGATTTCAGACAATGCACAGTGCTAACAATCCTGATTTCAGACAATGCACAGTGCTAACAATCCCGATTTCAGACAACGCACAGTGCTAACAATCCCGATTTCAGACAATGCACAGTGCTAACAATCCCGATTTCAGACAACGCACAGTGCTAACAATCCGGATTTCAGACAACGCACAGTGCTAACAATCCCGATTTCAGACAATGCACAGTGCTAACAATCCCGATTTCAGATTAAGCACAGTGCTAACAATCCCGATTTCAGATTAAGCACAGCGCTAACAATCCCGATTTCAGACAACGCACAGTGCTAACAATCCTGATTTCAGACAACGCACAGTGCTAACAATCCTGATTTCAGACAACGCACAGTGCTAACAATCCCGATTTCAGACAACGCACAGTGCTAACAATCCCGATTTCAGACAACGCACAGTGCTAACAATCCCGATTTCAGATTAAGCACAGCGCTAACAATCCCAATTTCAGACAACGCACAGTGCTAACAATCCTGATTTCAGACAGAGCACAGTGCTAACAATCCCGATTTCAGACAACGCACAGTGCTAACAATCCCGATTTCAGATTAAGCACAGCGCTAACAATCCCGATTTCAGACAACGCACAGTGCTAACAATCCGATTTCAGACAACGCACAGTGCTAACAATCCTGATTTCAGACAACGCACAGCGCTAACAATCCTGATTTCAGACAGAGCACAGTGCTAACAATCCTGATTTCAGACAACGCACAGTGCTAACAATCCCGATTTCAGATTAAGCACAGTGCTAACAATCCCGATTTCAGATTAAGCACAGTACTAACAATCCCGATTTCAGATTAAGCACAGTGCTAACAATCCCGATTTCAGACAGAGCACAGTACTAACAATCCCGATTTCAGATTAAGCACAGTGCTAACAATCCCGATTTCAGACAACGCACAGTGCTAACAATCCCGATTTCAGATTAAGCACAGCGCTAACAATCCCGATTTCAGATTAAGCACAGTGCTAACAATCCCGATTTGAGATTAAGCACAGTGCTAACAATCCTGATTTCAGACAATGCACAGTGCTAACAATCCTGATTTCAGACAATGCACAGTGCTAACAATCCCGATTTCAGACAATGCACAGTGCTAACAATCCCGATTTCAGACAATGCACAGTGCTAACAATCCCGATTTCAGACAACGCACAGTGCTAACAATCCCGATTTCAGACAATGCACAGTGCTAACAATCCCGATTTCAGACAATGCACAGTGCTAACAATCCCGATTTCAGACAACGCACAGTGCTAACAATCCCGATTTCAGACAAAGCACAGTACTAACAATCCTGATTTCAGACAACGCACAGTGCTAACAATCCCGATTTCAGACAAAGCACAGTGCTAACAATCCCGATTTCAGACAATGCACAGTGCTAACAATCCCGATTTCAGACAACGCACAGTGCTAACAATCCCGATTTCAGACAGAGCACAGTGCTAACAATCCCGATTTCAGACAACGCACAGTGCTAACAATCCCGATTTCAGACAGAGCACAGTGCTAACAATCCCGATTTCAGATTAAGCACAGTACTAACAATCCTGATTTCAGACAACGCACAGTGCTAACAATCCCGATTTCAGATTAAGCACAGTACTAACAATCCTGATTTCAGACAACGCACAGTACTAACAATCCCGATTTCAGACAAAGCACAGTGCTAACAATCCCGATTTCAGACAGAGCACAGTGCTAACAATCCCGATTTCAGACAACACACAGTGCTAACAATCCCGATTTCAGATTAAGCACAGTGCTAACAATCCCGATTTCAGATTAAGCACAGTGCTAACAATCCCGATTTCAGATTAAGCACAGTACTAACAATCCCGATTTCAGACAGACCACAGTGCTAACAATCCCGATTTCAGACAGAGCACAGTGCTAACAATCCCGATTTCAGATTAAGCACAGTGCTAACAATCCCGATTTCAGATTAAGCACAGTACTAACAATCCCGATTTCAGATTAAGCACAGTGCTAACAATCCCGATTTCAGATTAAGCACAGTGCTAACAATCCCGATTTCAGATTAAGCACAGTACTAACAATCCCGATTTCAGACAGAGCACAGTGCTAACAATCCCGATTTCAGACAATGCACAGTGCTAACAATCCTGATTTCAGACAACGCACAGTGCTAACAATCCCGATTTCAGACAATGCACAGTGCTAACAATCCTGATTTCAGACAAAGCACAGCGCTAACAATCCCGATTTCAGACAACGCACAGTGCTAACAATCCTGATTTCAGACAACGCACAGTGCTAACAATCCTGATTTCAGATTAAGCACAGTGCTAACAATCCTGATTTCAGACAAAGCACAGCGCTAACAATCCCGATTTCAGATTAAGCACAGTGCTAACAATCCCGATTTCAGACAGAGCACAGTGCTAACAATCCCGATTTCAGATTAAGCACAGCGCTAACAATCCCGATTTCAGATTAAGCACAGTGCTAACAATCCTGATTTCAGACAAAGCACAGCGCTAACAATCCCGATTTCAGACAAAGCACAGTGCTAACAATCCCGATTTCAGACAAAGCACAGCGCTAACAATCCTGATTTCAGACAAAGCACAGCGCTAACAATCCTGATTTCAGACAACGCACAGTGCTAACAATCCCGATTTCAGATTAAGCACAGTGCTAACAATCCCGATTTCAGATTAAGCACAGTGCTAACAATCCTGATTTCAGACAATGCACAGTGCTAACAATCCCAATTTCAGACAAAGCACAGTGATAACAATCCTGATTTCAGATTAAGCACAGTGCTAACAATCCCGATTTCAGATTAAGCACAGTGCTAACAATCCCGATTTCAGACAACGCACAGTACTAACAATCCCGATTTCAGACAGAGCACAGTGCTAACAATCCCGATTTCAGACAATGCACAGTGCTAACAATCCTGATTTCAGACAGAGCACAGTGCTAACAATCCTGATTTCAGACAATGCACAGTGCTAACAATCCCGATTTCAGACAAAGCACAGTGCTAACAATCCTGATTTCAGACAATGCACAGTGCTAACAATCCCGATTTCAGACAACGCACAGTGCTAACAATCCCGATTTCAGACAGAGCACAGTGCTAACAATCCTGATTTCAGATTAAGCACAGTGCTAACAATCCTGATTTCAGATTAAGCACAGTGCTAACAATCCTGATTTCAGACAACGCACAGTGCTAACAATCCCGATTTCAGATTAAGCACAGTGCTAACAATCCTGATTTCAGACAAAGCACAGTGCTAACAATCCTGATTTCAGACAACGCACAGTGCTAACAATCCCGATTTCAGACAAAGCACAGCGCTAACAATCCCGATTTCAGACAAAGCACAGTGCTAACAATCCCGATTTCAGATTAAGCACAGTGCTAACAATCCTGATTTCAGACAGAGCACAGCGCTAACAATCCCGATTTCAGAAAACGCACAGTGCTAACAATCCCGATTTCAGACAACGCACAGTGTTAACAATCCCGATTTCAGACAACGCACAGCACTAACAATCCCGATTTCAGACAAAGCACAGTGCTAACAATCCCGATTTCAGACAACGCACAGTGCTAACAATCCCGATTTCAGACAAAGCACAGCGCTAACAATCCCGATTTCAGACAAAGCACAGCGCTAACAATCCCGATTTCAGATTAAGCACAGTGCTAACAATCCCGATTTCAGATTAAGCACAGTGCTAACAATCCCGATTTCAGGTTAAGCATAGTGCTAACAATCCCGATTTCAGGTTAAGCACAGTGCTAACAATCCCGATTTCAGACAATGCACAGTGCTAACAATCCCGATTTCAGACAACGCACAGTGCTAACAATCCTGATTTCAGACAACGCACAGTGCTAACAATCCCGATTTCAGACAACGCACAGTGCTAACAATCCTGATTTCAGACAACGCACAGTGCTAACAATCCCGATTTCAGATTAAGCACAGTGCTAACAATCCCGATTTCAGATTAAGCACAGCGCTAACAATCCCGATTTCAGACAACGCACAGTGCTAACAATCCTGATTTCAGACAACGCACAGTGCTAACAATCCTGATTTCAGACAACGCACAGTGCTAACAATCCCGATTTCAGACAACGCACAGTGCTAACAATCCCGATTTCAGACAACGCACAGTGCTAACAATCCCGATTTCAGATTAAGCACAGCGCTAACAATCCCGATTTCAGACAACGCACAGTGCTAACAATCCTGATTTCAGACAGAGCACAGTGCTAACAATCCCGATTTCAGACAACGCACAGTGCTAACAATCCCGATTTCAGACAAAGCACAGTACTAACAATCCCGATTTCAGACAACGCACAGTGCTAACAATCCCGATTTCAGACAATGCACAGCGCTAACAATCCCGATTTCAGACAAAGCACAGTGCTAACAATCCCGATTTCAGACAGAGCACAGTGCTAACAATCCTGATTTCAGATTAAGCACAGTGCTAACAATCCTGATTTCAGATTAAGCACAGTGCTAACAATCCTGATTTCAGACAACGCACAGTGCTAACAATCCCGATTTCAGATTCAGCACAGTGCTAACAATCCTGATTTCAGACAAAGCACAGTGCTAACAATCCTGATTTCAGACAACGCACAGTGCTAACAATCCCGATTTCAGACAGAGCACAGTGCTAACAATCCCGATTTCAGACAAAGCACAGTGCTAACAATCCCGATTTCAGACAAAGCACAGTGCTAACAATCCCGATTTCAGATTAAGCACAGTGCTAACAATCCTGATTTCAGACAGAGCACAGCGCTAACAATCCCGATTTCAGAAAACGCACAGTGCTAACAATCCCGATTTCAGACAACGCACAGTGTTAACAATCCCGATTTCAGACAACGCACAGCACTAACAATCCCGATTTCAGACAAAGCACAGTGCTAACAATCCCGATTTCAGACAACGCACAGTGCTAACAATCCCGATTTCAGACAAAGCACAGCGCTAACAATCCCGATTTCAGACAAAGCACAGCGCTAACAATCCCGATTTCAGATTAAGCACAGTGCTAACAATCCCGATTTCAGATTAAGCACAGTGCTAACAATCCCGATTTCAGGTTAAGCACAGTGCTAACAATCCCGATTTCAGGTTAAGCACAGTGCTAACAATCCCGATTTCAGACAATGCACAGTGCTAACATTCCCGATTTCAGACAACGCACAGTGCTAACAATCCCGATTTCAGACAACGCACAGTGCTAACAATCCTGATTTCAGACAACGCACAGTGCTAACCATCCCGATTTCAGATTAAGCACAGTGCTAACAATCCCGATTTCAGATTAAGCACAGCGCTAACAATCCCGATTTCAGACAACGCACAGTGCTAACAATCCTGATTTCAGACAACGCACAGTGCTAACAATCCTGATTTCAGACAACGCACAGTGCTAACAATCCCGATTTCAGACAACGCACAGTGCTAACAATCCCGATTTCAGATTAAGCACAGTGCTAACAATCCTGATTTCAGACAAAGCACAGCGCTAACAATCCCGATTTCAGACAAAGCACAGTGCTAACAATCCCGATTTCAGACAAAGCACAGCGCTAACAATCCTGATTTCAGACAAAGCACAGCGCTAACAATCCTGATTTCAGACAACGCACAGTGCTAACAATCCCGATTTCAGATTAAGCACAGTGCTAACAATCCCGATTTCAGATTAAGCACAGTGCTAACAATCCTGATTTCAGACAATGCACAGTGCTAACAATACCGATTTCAGACAAAGCACAGTACTAACAATCCCGATTTCAGACAACGCACAGTACTAACAATCCCGATTTCAGACAGAGCACAGTGCTAACAATCCCGATTTCAGACAATGCACAGTGCTAACAATCCTGATTTCAGACAGAGCACAGTGCTAACAATCCTGATTTCAGACAATGCACAGTGCTAACAATCCCGATTTCAGACAAAGCACAGTGCTAACAATCCTGATTTCAGACAATGCACAGTGCTAACAATCCCGATTTCAGACAACGCACAGTGCTAACAATCCCGATTTCAGACAATGCACAGCGCTAACAATCCCGATTTCAGACAAAGCACAGTGCTAACAATCCCGATTTCAGACAGAGCACAGTGCTAACAATCCTGATTTCAGATTAAGCACAGTGCTAACAATCCTGATTTCAGATTAAGCACAGTGCTAACAATCCTGATTTCAGACAACGCACAGTGCTAACAATCCCGATTTCAGATTAAGCACAGTGCTAACAATCCTGATTTCAGACAAAGCACAGTGCTAACAATCCTGATTTCAGACAACGCACAGTGCTAACAATCCCGATTTCAGACAGAGCACAGTGCTAACAATCCCGATTTCAGACAAAGCACAGTGCTAACAATCCCGATTTCAGACAAAGCACAGTGCTAACAATCCCGATTTCAGATTAAGCACAGTGCTAACAATCCTGATTTCAGACAGAGCACAGCGCTAACAATCCCGATTTCAGAAAACGCACAGTGCTAACAATCCCGATTTCAGACAACGCACAGTGTTAACAATCCCGATTTCAGACAACGCACAGCACTAACAATCCCGATTTCAGACAAAGCACAGTGCTAACAATCCCGATTTCAGACAACGCACAGTGCTAACAATCCCGATTTCAGACAAAGCACAGCGCTAACAATCCCGATTTCAGACAAAGCACAGCGCTAACAATCCCGATTTCAGACTAAGCACAGTGCTAACAATCCCGATTTCAGATTAAGCACAGTGCTAACAATCCCGATTTCAGGTTAAGCACAGTGCTAACAATCCCGATTTCAGGTTAAGCACAGTGCTAACAATCCCGATTTCAGACAATGCACAGTGCTAACAATCCCGATTTCAGACAACGCACAGTGCTAACAATCCTGATTTCAGACAACGCACAGTGCTAACAATCCTGATTTCAGACAACGCACAGTGCTAACAATCCTGATTTCAGACAACGCACAGTGCTAACAATCCCGATTTCAGATTAAGCACAGTGCTAACAATCCCGATTTCAGATTAAGCACAGCGCTAACAATCCCGATTTCAGACAACGCACAGTGCTAACAATCCTGATTTCAGACAACGCACAGTGCTAACAATCCGATTTCAGACAAGCACAGTGCTACAATACAACGCACAGTGCTAACAATCCCGATTTCAGACAACGCACAGTGCTAACAATCCCGATTTCAGACAACGCACAGTGCTAACAATCCCGATTTCAGATTAAGCACAGCGCTAACAATCCCGATTTCAGACAACGCACAGTGCTAACAATCCTGATTTCAGACAGAGCACAGTGCTAACAATCCCGATTTCAGACAACGCACAGTGCTAACAATCCCGATTTCAGACAAAGCACAGTACTAACAATCCCGATTTCAGACAACGCACAGTGCTAACAATCCCGATTTCAGACAATGCACAGTGCTAACAATCCCGATTTCAGACAGAGCACAGTGCTAACAATCCTGATTTCAGATTAAGCACAGTGCTAACAATCCTGATTTCAGATTAAGCACAGTGCTAACAATCCTGATTTCAGACAACGCACAGTGCTAACAATCCCGATTTCAGATTAAGCACAGTGCTAACAATCCTGATTTCAGACAAAGCACAGTGCTAACAATCCTGATTTCAGACAACGCACAGTGCTAACAATCCCGATTTCAGACAGAGCACAGTGCTAACAATCCCGATTTCAGACAAAGCACAGTGCTAACAATCCCGATTTCAGACAAAGCACAGTGCTAACAATCCCGATTTCAGATTAAGCACAGTGCTAACAATCCTGATTTCAGACAGAGCACAGCGCTAACAATCCCGATTTCAGAAAACGCACAGTGCTAACAATCCCGATTTCAGACAACGCACAGTGTTAACAATCCCGATTTCAGACAACGCACAGCACTAACAATCCCGATTTCAGACAAAGCACAGTGCTAACAATCCCGATTTCAGACAACGCACAGTGCTAACAATCCCGATTTCAGACAAAGCACAGTGCTAACAATCCCGATTTCAGACAAAGCACAGCGCTAACAATCCCGATTTCAGATTAAGCACAGTGCTAACAATCCCGATTTCAGATTAAGCACAGTGCTAACAATCCCGATTTCAGGTTAAGCACAGTGCTAACAATCCCGATTTCAGGTTAAGCACAGTGCTAACAATCCCGATGACAATGCACAGTGCTAACAATCCTGATTTCAGACAACGCACAGTGCTATCAATCCCGATTTCAGACAACGCACAGTGCTAACAATCCTGATTTCAGACAACGCACAGTGCTAACAATCCCGATTTCAGATTAAGCACAGTGCTAACAATCCCGATTTCAGATTAAGCACAGCGCTAACAATCCCGATTTCAGACAACGCACAGTGCTAACAATCCTGATTTCAGACAACGCACAGTGCTAACAATCCTGATTTCAGACAACGCACAGTGCTAACAATCCCGATTTCAGAAAACGCACAGTGCTAACAATCCCGATTTCAGACAACGCACAGTGCTAACAATCCCGATTTCAGATTAAGCACAGCGCTAACAATCCCGATTTCAGACAACGCACAGTGCTAACAATCCTGATTTCAGACAGAGCACAGTGCTAACAATCCCGATTTCAGACAACGCACAGTGCTAACAATCCCGATTTCAGATTAAGCACAGCGCTAACAATCCCGATTTCAGACAACGCACAGTGCTAACAATCCTGATTTCAGACAACGCACAGCGCTAACAATCCTGATTTCAGACAGAGCACAGTGCTAACAATCCTGATTTCAGACAACGCACAGTGCTAACAATCCCAATTTCAGATTAAGCACAGTGCTAACAATCCCGATTTCAGATTAAGCACAGTACTAACAATCCCGATTTCAGACAAAGCACAGCGCTAACAATCCCGATTTCAGACAGAGCACAGTGCTAACAATCCTGATTTCAGACAACGCACAGTGCTAACAATCCCGATTTCAGACAAAGCACAGTGCTAACAATCCCGATTTCAGACAAAGCACAGTGCTAACAATCCTGATTTCAGACAATGCACAGCGCTAACAATCCCGATTTCAGACAAAGCACAGTGCTAACAATCCCGATTTCAGACAGAGCACAGTGCTAACAATCCTGATTTCAGATTAAGCACAGTGCTAACAATCCTGATTTCAGATTAAGCACAGTGCTAACAATCCTGATTTCAGATTAAGCACAGTGCTAACAATCCTGATTTCAGACAACGCACAGTGCTAACAATCCCGATTTCAGATTAAGCACAGTGCTAACAATCCTGATTTCAGACAAAGCACAGTGCTAACAATCCTGATTTCAGACAACGTACAGTGCTAACAATCCTGATTTCAGACAACGCACAGTGCTAACAATCCCGATTTCAGATTAAGCACAGCGCTAACAATCCCGATTTCAGACAACGCACAGTGCTAACAATCCCGATTTCAGATTAAGCACAGTGCTAACAATCCCGATTTCAGATTAAGCACAGTGCTAACAATCCCGATTTCAGATTAAGCACAGTACTAACAATCCCAATTTCAGACAGAGCACAGTGCTAACAATCCCGATTTCAGACAGAGCACAGTGCTAACAATCCTGATTTCAGACAACGCACAGTGCTAACAATCCCGATTTCAGACAAAGCACAGTGCTAACAATCCCGATTTCAGACAAAGCACAGTGCTAACAATCCTGATTTCAGACAATGCACAGCGCTAACAATCCCGATTTCAGACAATGCACAGTGCTAACAATCCCGATTTCAGACAGAGCACAGTGCTAACAATCCTGATTTCAGATTAAGCACAGTGCTAACAATCCTGATTTCAGATTAAGCACAGTGCTAACAATCCTGATTTCAGATTAAGCACAGTGCTAACAATCCTGATTTCAGACAACGCACAGTGCTAACAATCCCGATTTCAGATTAAGCACAGTGCTAACAATCCTGATTTCAGACAAAGCACAGTGCTAACAATCCTGATTTCAGACAACGTACAGTGCTAACAATCCTGATTTCAGACAACGCACAGTGCTAACAATCCCGATTTCAGATTAAGCACAGCGCTAACAATCCCGATTTCAGACAACGCACAGTGCTAACAATCCCGATTTCAGATTAAGCACAGTGCTAACAATCCCGATTTCAGTTTAAGCACAGTGCTAACAATCCCGATTTCAGATTAAGCACAGTACTAACAATCCCAATTTCAGACAGAGCACAGTGCTAACAATCCCGATTTCAGACAGAGCACAGTGCTAACAATCCCGATTTCAAATTAAGCACAGTGCTAACAATCCCGATTTCAGATTAAGCACAGTACTAACAATCCCGATTTCAGATTAAGCACAGTGCTAACAATCCCGATTTCAGATTAAGCACAGTGCTAACAATCCCGATTTCAGACAGAGCACAGTACTAACAATCCCGATTTCAGACAGAGCACAGTGCTAACAATCCCGATTTCAGACAATGCACAGTGCTAACAATCCTGATTTCAGACAACGCACAGTGCTAACAATCCCGATTTCAGACAATGCACAGTGCTAACAATCCTGATTTCAGACAAAGCACAGCGCTAACAATCCCGATTTCAGACAACGCACAGTACTAACAATCCTGATTTCAGACAACGCACAGTGCTAACAATCCTGATTTCAGATTAAGCACAGTGCTAACAATCCTGATTTCAGACAAAGCACAGTACTAACAATCCCGATTTCAGATTAAGCACAGTGCTAACAATCCCGATTTCAGATTAAGCACAGTGCTAACAATCCCGATTTCAGACAGAGCACAGTGCTAACAATCCCGATTTCAGATTAAGCACAGCGCTAACAATCCCGATTTCAGATTAAGCACAGTGCTAACAATCCCGATTTCAGACAATGCACAGCGCTAACAATCCCGATTTCAGACAAAGCACAGTGCTAACAATCCCGATTTCAGACAGAGCACAGTGCTAACAATCCTGATTTCAGATTAAGCACAGTGCTAACAATCCTGATTTCAGATTAAGCACAGTGCTAACAATCCTGATTTCAGACAACGCACAGTGCTAACAATCCCGATTTCAGATTAAGCACAGTGCTAACAATCCTGATTTCAGACAAAGCACAGTGCTAACAATCCTGATTTCAGACAACGCACAGTGCTAACAATCCCGATTTCAGATTGAGCACAGTGCTAACAATCCTGATTTCAGACAGAGCACAGCGCTAACAATCCCGATTTCAGAAAACGCACAGTGCTAACAATCCCGATTTCAGACAACGCACAGTGTTAACAATCCCGATTTCAGACAACGCACAGCACTAACAATCCCGATTTCAGACAAAGCACAGTGCTAACAATCCCGATTTCAGACAACGCACAGTGCTAACAATCCCGATTTCAGACAAAGCACAGCGCTAACAATCCCGATTTCAGACAAAGCACAGCGCTAACAATCCCGATTTCAGATTAAGCACAGTGCTAACAATCCCGATTTCAGATTAAGCACAGTGCTAACAATCCCGATTTCAGGTTAAGCACAGTGCTAACAATCCCGATTTCAGGTTAAGCACAGTGCTAACAATCCCGATTTCAGACAATGCACAGTGCTAACAATCCCGATTTCAGACAAAGCACAGTGCTAACAATCCTGATTTCAGACAATGCACAGCGCTAACAATCCCGATTTCAGACAAAGCACAGTGCTAACAATCCCGATTTCAGACAGAGCACAGTGCTAACAATCCTGATTTCAGATTAAGCACAGTGCTAACAATCCTGATTTCAGATTAAGCACAGTGCTAACAATCCTGATTTCAGACAACGCACAGTGCTAACAATCCCGATTTCAGATTAAGCACAGTGCTAACAATCCTGATTTCAGACAAAGCACAGTGCTAACAATCCTGATTTCAGACAACGCACAGTGCTAACAATCCCGATTTCAGACAGAGCACAGTGCTAACAATCCCGATTTCAGACAAAGCACAGTGCTAACAATCCCGATTTCAGATTAAGCACAGTGCTAACAATCCTGATTTCAGACAGAGCACAGCGCTAACAATCCCGATTTCAGAAAACGCACAGTGCTAACAATCCCGATTTCAGACAACGCACAGTGCTAACAATCCCGATTTCAGACAACGCACAGCTGCTAACAATCCCGATTTCAGACAAAGCACAGTGCTAACAATCCCGATTTCAGACAACGCACAGTGCTAACAATCCTGATTTCAGACAAAGCACAGTGCTAACAATCCTGATTTCAGACAATGCACAGTGCTAACAATCCCGATTTCAGACAATGCACAGTGCTAACAATCCCGATTTCAGACAAAGCACAGTGCTAACAATCCTGATTTCAGACAACGCACAGTGCTAACAATCCCGATTTCAGACAATGCACAGTGCTAACAATCCCGATTTCAGACAAAGCACAGTGCTAACAATCCCGATTTCAGACAACGCACAGTGCTAACAATCCCGATTTCAGACAAAGCACAGTGCTAACAATCCTGATTTCAGACAACGCACAGTGCTAACAATCCCGATTTCAGACAAAGCACAGTGCTAACAATCCCGATTTCAGACAACGCACAGTGCTAACAATCCCGATTTCAGACAAGCACAGTGCTAACAATCCCGATTTCAGACAACGCACAGTGCTAACAATCCCGATTTCAGACAGAGCACAGTGCTAACAATCCCGATTTCAGATTAAGCACAGTGCTAACAATCCCGATTTCAGACAACGCACAGTGCTAACAATCCCGATTTCAGATTAAGCACAGTGCTAACAATCCCGATTTCAGACAACGCACAGAGCTAACAATCCCGATTTCAGACAAAGCACAGTGCTAACAATCCCGATTTCAGACAAGCACAGTGCTAACAATCCCGATTTCAGACAACGCACAGTGCTAACAATCCCGATTTCAGATTAAGCACAGTGCTAACAATCCCGATTTCAGATTAAGCACAGTGCTAACAATCCCGATTTCAGATTAAGCACAGTACTAACAATCCCGATTTCAGACAGAGCACAGTGCTAACAATCCCGATTTCAGACAAGCACAGTGCTAACAATCCCGATTTCAGATAAGCACAGTGCTAACAATCCCGATTTCAGACAAAGCACAGTGCTAACAATCCCGATTTCAGATTAAGCACAGTGCTAACAATCCCGATTTCAGACTAAGCACAGTGCTAACAATCCCGATTTCAGATTAAGCACAGTGCTAACAATCCCGATTTCAGATTAAGCACAGTCTAACAATCCCGATTTCAGACAAAGCACAGTGCTAACAATCCCGATTTCAGACAAGCACAGTGCTAACAATCCCGATTTCAGATTAAGCACAGTGCTAACAATCCCGATTTCAGACTAAGCACAGTGCTAACAATCCCGATTTCAGATTAAGCACAGTGCTAACAATCCCGATTTCAGATTAAGCACAGTGCTAACAATCCCGATTTCAGATTAAGCACAGTGCTAACAATCCCGATTTCAGACAAAGCACAGTGCTAACAATCCCGATTTCAGACAATGCACAGTGCTAACAATCCTGATTTCAGACAACGCACAGTGCTAACAATCCTGATTTCAGACAATGCACAGTGCTAACAATCCGATTTCAGACAAAGCACAGTGCTAACAATCCCGATTTCAGACAACGCACAGTGCTAACAATCCCGATTTCAGACAAAGCACAGTGCTAACAATCCTGATTTCAGACTAAGCACAGTGCTAACAATCCTGATTTCAGACAAAGCACAGTGCTAACAATCCCGATTTCAGACTAAGCACAGTGCTAACAATCCCGATTTCAGACAGAGCACAGTGCTAACAATCCCGATTTCAGACAAAGCACAGTGCTAACAATCCCGATTTCAGACTAAGCACAGTGCTAACAATCCCGATTTCAGACAAGCACAGCGCTAACAATCCCGATTTCAGACAAAGCACAGTGCTAACAATCCCGATTTCAGACAAAGCACAGTGCTAACAATCCTGATTTCAGATTAAGCACAGTGCTAACAATCCTGATTTCAGATTAAGCACAGTGCTAACAATCCTGATTTCAGACAACGCACAGTGCTAACAATCCCGATTTCAGATTAAGCACAGTGCTAACAATCCCGATTTCAGACAAAGCACAGTGCTAACAATCCTGATTTCAGACAACGCACAGTGCTAACAATCCCGATTTCAGACAGAGCACAGTGCTAACAATCCCGATTTCAGACAAAGCACAGTGCTAACAATCCCGATTTCAGACAAAGCACAGTGCTAACAATCCCGATTTCAGATTAAGCACAGTGCTAACAATCCGATTTCAGACAGAGCACAGTGCTAACAATCCCGATTTCAGAAAACGCACAGTGCTAACAATCCCGATTTCAGACAACGCACAGTGCTAACAATCCCGATTTCAGACTACGCACAGCAGCTAACAATCCCGATTTCAGACAAAGCACAGTGCTAACAATCCCGATTTCAGACAACGCACAGTGCTAACAATCCCGATTTCAGACAAAGCACAGTGCTAACAATCCTGATTTCAGACAAAGCACAGTGCTAACAATCCCGATTTCAGATTAAGCACAGTGCTAACAATCCCGATTTCAGACTAAGCACAGTGCTAACAATCCCGATTTCAGATAAGCACAGTGCTAACAATCCCGATTTCAGACAAGCACAGTGCTAACAATCCCGATTTCAGACAAGCACAGTGCTAACAATCCGATTTCAGACAAAGCACAGTGCTAACAATCCTGATTTCAGACAACGCACAGTGCTAACAATCCCGATTTCAGACAAGCACAGTGCTAACAATCCCGATTTCAGACAAGCACAGTGCTAACAATCCCGATTTCAGACTAAGCACAGTGCTAACAATCCTGATTTCAGATAAGCACAGTGCTAACAATCCCGATTTCAGACAACGCACAGTGCTAACAATCCCGATTTCAGACAGAGCACAGTGCTAACAATCCGATTTCAGACAAAGCACAGTGCTAACAATCCCGATTTCAGACAACGCACAGTGCTAACAATCCCGATTTCAGACATAGCACAGTGCTAACAATCCCGATTTCAGACAAAGCACAGTGCTAACAATCCCGATTTCAGACAAAGCACAGTGCTAACAATCCCGATTTCAGACTAAGCACAGTGCTAACAATCCGATTTCAGACTAAGCACAGCGCTAACAATCCCGATTTCAGACAACGCACAGTGCTAACAATCCTGATTCAGACAACGCACAGTGCTAACAATCCGATTTCAGACAAGCACAGTGCTAACAATCCCGATTTCAGACAACGCACAGTGCTAACAATCCCGATTTCAGACAACGCACAGTGCTAACAATCCCGATTTCAGACAAAGCACAGTGCTAACAATCCGATTTCAGACAACGCACAGTGCTAACAATCCCTGATTTCAGACAAGCACAGTGCTAACAATCCCGATTTCAGACAACGCACAGTGCTAACAATCCCGATTTCAGACAACGCACAGTGCTAACAATCCCGATTTCAGACAAAGCACAGTGCTAACAATCCCTGATTTCAGACAAAGCACAGCGCTAACAATCCCGATTTCAGACAGGATTCAGACAATGCACAGTGCTAACAATCCCATTCAGATTAAGCACAGTACTAACAATCCGATTTCAGACAGAGGCTAACAGTTTACATACAACAATCCTGATTTCAGAATGACAATGACAGTTTCAAATAACAATTTCCCGATATCAGACACGCACAGTGCTAACAACCTGATTTCAGATAACACAGTGCTAACAATCCCGATTTCAGATAAGCACAGTGTAACAATCCGATTTCAGACAAGCACAGTGCTAACAATCCCGATTTCAGACAATGCACAGTGCTAACAATCCCGATTTCAGACAAAGCACAGTGCTAACAATCCCGATTTCAGACAATGCACAGTGCTAACAATCCCGATTTCAGACAACGCACAGTGCTAACAATCCCGATTTCAGACAACGCACAGTGCTAACAATCCCGATTTCAGACAACGCACAGTGCTAACAATCCCGATTTCAGACAACGCACAGTGCTAACAATCCGATTTCAGACAACGCACAGTGCTAACAATCCCGATTTCAGACAACGCACAGTGCTAACAATCCCGATTTCAGACAAGCACAGTGCTAACAATCCCGATTTCAGACAGAGCACAGTGCTAACAATCCCGATTTCAGACAGAGCACAGTGCTAACAATCCCGATTTCAGACAAAGCACAGTGCTAACAATCCTGATTTCAGACAGAGCACAGTGCTAACAATCCCGATTTCAGACTAAGCACAGTGCTAACAATCCCGATTTCAGACAGAGCACAGTGCTAACAATCCCGATTTCAGACATACGCACAGTGCTAACAATCCCGATTTCAGACAAGCACAGTGCTAACAATCCCGATTTCAGACAGAGCACAGTGCTAACAATCCCGATTTCAGATTAAGCACAGTGCTAACAATCCCGATTTCAGACAACGCACAGTGCTAACAATCCCGATTTCAGATTAAGCACAGTGCTAACAATCCCGATTTCAGACAGAGCACAGTGCTAACAATCCCGATTTCAGACAGAGCACAGTGCTAACAATCCCGATTTCAGATTAAGCACAGTGCTAACAATCCTGATTTCAGACAAAGCACAGTGCTAACAATCCCGATTTCAGACAGAGCACAGTGCTAACAATCCCGATTTCAGACAGAGCACAGTGCTAACAATCCCGATTTCAGATTAAGCACAGTGCTAACAATCCCGATTTCAGACAGAGCACAGTGCTAACAATCCCGATTTCAGATTAAGCACAGTGCTAACAATCCCGATTTCAGACAACGCACAGTGCTAACAATCCCGATTTCAGACAACGCACAGTGCTAACAATCCTGATTTCAGATTAAGCACAGTGCTAACAATCCCGATTTCAGATTAAGCACAGTGCTAACAATCCCGATTTCAGACTACACACAGTGCTAACAATCCCGATTTCAGATTAAGCACAGTGCTAACAATCCCGATTTCAGATTAAGCACAGTACTCACAATCCCGATTTCAGATTAAGCACAACGCTAACAATCCTGATTTCAGACAACGCACAGTGCTAACAATCCCGATTTCAGATTAAGCACAGTGCTAACAATCCCGATTTCAGACAACGCACAGTGCTAACAATCCTGATTTCAGACAACGCACAGTGCTAACAATCCCGATTTCAGATTAAGCACAGTGCTAACAATCCCGATTTCAGACAACGCACAGTGCTAACAATCCCGATTTCAGATTAAGCACAGTGCTAACAATCCCGATTTCAGACAGAGCACAGTACTAACAATCCTGATTTCAGACAGAGCACAGTGCTAACAATCCTGATTTCAGACAGAGCACAGTGCTAACAATCCTGATTTCAGACAGAGCACAGTGCTAACAATCCCGATTTCAGACAATGCACAGCGCTAACAATCCTGATTTCAGACAGAGCACAGTGCTAACAATCCCGATTTCAGACAGAGCACAGTGCTAACAATCCTGATTTCAGACAACGCACAGTGCTAACAATCCTGATTTCAGACAACGCACAGTGCTAACAATCCTGATTTCAGACAGAGCACAGTGCTAACAATCCCGATTTCAGACAATGCACAGTGCCTAACAATCCTGATTTCAGACAGAGCACAGTGCTAACAATCCTGATTTCAGACAATGCACAGTGCTAACAATCCCGATTTCAGACAAAGCACAGTGCTAACAATCCTGATTTCAGACAGAGCACAGCGCTAACAATCCCGATTTCAGACAAAGCACAGTGCTAACAATCCTGATTTCAGACAGAGCACAGCGCTAACAATCCCGATTTCAGACAATGCACAGTGCTAACAATCCTGATTTCAGACAGAGCACAGTGCTAACAATCCCGATTTCAGACAATGCACAGTGCTAACAATCCCGATTTCAGACAACGCACAGTGCTAACAATCCCAATTTCAGACAACGCACAGTGCTAACAATCCCAATTTCAGACAACGCACAGTGCTAACAATCCCAATTTCAGACAACGCACAGTGCTAACAATCCCAATTTCAGACAACGTACAGTGCTAACAATCCCGATTTCAGACAACGCACAGCGCTAACAATCCCGATTTCAGACAGAGCACAGCGCTAACAAACCCGATTTCAGACAGAGCACAGTGCTAACAATCCTGAATTCAGACAGAGCACAGTGCTAACAATCCCGATTTCAGACAGAGCACAGTGCCAACAATCCTGATTTCAGACAGAGCACAGTGCCAACAATCCTGATTTCAGACAGAGCACAGCGCTAACAATCCCGATTTCAGACAGAGCACAGTGCTAACAATCCCGATTTCAGACAGAGCACAGTGCCAACAATCCTGATTTCAGACAGAGCACAGCGCTAACAATCCTGATTTCAGACAATGCACAGTGCTAACAATCCCGATTTCAGACAACGCACAGTGCTAACAATCCTGATTTCAGACAACGCACAGCGCTAACAATCCTGATTTCAGACAACGCACAGTGCTAACAATCCCGATTTCAGACAACGCACAGTGCTAACAATCCCGATTTCAGACAACGCACAGTGCTAACAATCCCGATTTCAGACAACGCACAGAGCTAACAATCCCGATTTCAGACAACGCACAGTGCTAACAATCCCGATTTCAGACAACACACAGTGCTAACAATCCCGATTTCAGACAACGCACAGTGCTAACAATCCCGATTTCAGACAACGCACAGTGCTAACAATCCCGATTTCAGACAACAGCACAGTGCTAACAATCCCGATTTCAGACAACGTACAGTGCTAACAATCCCGATTTCAGACAACGCACAGCGCTAACAATCCCGATTTCAGACAACGCACAGTGCTAACAATCCCGATTTCAGACAACGCACAGTGCTAACAATCCCGATTTCAGACAATGCACAGTGCTAACAATCCCGATTACAGACAATGCACAGTGCTAACAATCCCGATTTCAGACAACGCACAGTGCTAACAATCCCGATTTCAGACAAAGCACAGTGCTAACAATCCCGATTTCAGACAACGCACAGTGCTAACAATCCCGATTTCAGCTTAAGCACAGTGCTAACAATCCCGATTTCAGCTTAAGCACAGTGCTAACAATCCCGATTTCAGACAACGCACAGTGCTAACAATCCCGATTTCAGACAACGTACAGTGATAACAATCCCGATTTCAGACAACGCACAGTGCTAACAATTCCGATTTCAGATTAAGCACAGTGCTAACAATCCTGATTTCAGATTAAGCACAGTGCTAACAATCCCGATTTCAGACAACGTACAGTGATAACAATCCCGATTTCAGACAGAGCACAGTGCTAACAATCCCGATTTCAAACAAAGCACAGTGCTAACAATCCTGATTTCAGACAACGCACAGTGCTAACAATCCCGATTTCAGATTAAGCACAGTACTAACAATCCCGATTTCAGATTAAGCACAGTACTAACAATCCCGATTTCAAACAAAGCACAGCGCTAACAATCCCGATTTCAGCTTAAGCACAGTACTAACAATCCCGATTTCAGACAGAGCACAGTGCTAACAATCCCGATTTCAAACAAAGCACAGTGCTAACAATCCTGATTTCAGACAACGCACAGTGCTAACAATCCCGATTTCAGATTAAGCACAGTACTAACAATCCCGATTTCAGATTAAGCACAGTACTAACAATCCCGATTTCAAACAAAGCACAGTGCTAACAATCCCGATTTCAAACAAAGCACAGTGCTAACAATCCTGATTTGAAACAACGCACAGTGCTAACAATCCCGATTTCAGATTAAGCACAGTATTAACAATCCCGATTTCAGATTAAGCACAGTGCTAACAATCCCGATTTCAAACAAAGCACAGTGCTAACAATCCCGATTTCAGATTAAGCACAGTACTAACAATCCCGATTTCAGATTAAGCACAGTGCTAACAATCCCGATTTCAAACAACGCACAGTGCTAACAATCCCGATTTCAGATTAAGCACAGCGCTAAAAATCCCGATTTCAGAAAACGCACAGTGCTAACAATCCCGATTTCAGACAAAGCACAGTGCTAACAATCCCGATTTCAGATTAAGCACAGCGCTAACAATCCCGATTTCAGATTAAGCACAGCGCTAAAAATCCCGATTTCAGAAAACGCACAGTGCTAACAATCCCGATTTCAGACAAAGCACAGTGCTAACAATCCCGATTTCAGATTAAGCACAGTACTAACAATCCCGATTTCAGATTAAGCACAGTACTAACAATCCCGATTTCAGATTAAGCACAGTGCTAACAATCCCGATTTCAGATTAAGCACAGTGCTAACAATCCCGATTTCAAACGACGCACAGTGCTAACAATCCCGATTTCAGACAACGCACAGTGCTAACAATCCCGAATTCAGATTAAGCACAGTGCTAACAATCCCGATTTCAGACAACGCACAGTGCTAACAATCCCGATTTCAGATTAAGCACAGTGCTAACAATCCCGATTTCAGACAACGCACAGTGCAAACAATCCCGATTTCAGACAATGCACAGTGCTAACAATCCTGATTTCAGACAAAGCACAGTGCTAACAATCCCGATTTCAGATTAAGCACAGTGCTAACAATCCCGATTTCAGACAACGCACAGTGCTAACAATCCCGATTTCAGACAATGCACAGTGCTAACAATCCCGATTTCAGACAACGCACAGTGCTAACAATCGTGATTTCAGACAGAGCACAGTGCTAACAATCCCGATTTCAAACAAAGCACAGTGCTAACAATCCTGATTTCAGACAACGCACAGTGCTAACAATCCCGATTTCAGATTAAGCACAGTACTAACAATCCCGATTTCAGATTAAGCACAGTACTAACAATCCCGATTTCAGACAACGCACAGCGCTAACAATCCCGATTTCAGATTAAGCACAGTGCTAACAATCCCGATTTCAGATTTAGCACAGTGCTAACAATCCCGATTTCAAACAACGCACAGTGCTGACAATCCCGATTTCAGATTAAGCACAGTACTAACAATCCCGATTTCAGATTAAGCACAGTGCTAACAATCCCGATTTCAAACAAAGCACAGCGCTAACAATCCCGATTTCAGATTAAGCACAGTACTAACAATCCCGATTTCAGATTAAGCACAGTGCTAACAATCCCGATTTCAGAAAACGCACAGTGCTAACAATCCCGATTTCAGATTAAGCACAGTGCTAACAATCCCGATTTCAAACAACGCACAGTGCTAACAATCCCGATTTCAGATTAAGCACAGCGCTAAAAATCCCGATTTCAGAAAACGCACAGTGCTAACAATCCCGATTTCAGACAAAGCACAGTGCTAACAATCCCGATTTCAGATTAAGCACAGCGCTAACAATCCCGATTTCAGATTAAGCACAGCGCTAAAAATCCCGATTTCAGAAAACGCACAGTGCTAACAATCCCGATTTCAGACAAAGCACAGTGCTAACAATCCCGATTTCAGATTAAGCACAGTACTAACAATCCCGATTTCAGATTAAGCACAGTACTAACAATCCCGATTTCAGATTAAGCACAGTGCTAACAATCCCGATTTCAGATTAAGCACAGTGCTAACAATCCCGATTTCAAACAACGCACAGTGCTAACAATCCCGATTTCAGATTAAGCACAGTGCTAACAATCCCGATTTCAAACAACGCACAGTGCTAACAATCCCGATTTCAGACAACGCACAGTGCTAACAATCCCGATTTCAGATTAAGCACAGTGCTAACAATCCCGATTTCAGACAAAGCACAGTGCTAACAATCCCGATTTCAGACAACGCACAGTGCTAACAGTCCCGATTTCAGATTAACCACAGTGCTAACAATCCCGATTTCAGACAACGCACAGTGCAAACAATCCCGATTTCAGACAATGCACAGTGCTAACAATCCTGATTTCAGACAAAGCACAGTGCTAACAATCCCGATTTCAGATTAAGCACAGTGCTAACAATCCCGATTTCAGACAATGCACAGTGCTAACAATCCCGATTTCAGACAACGCACAGTGCTAACAATCCCGATTTCAGACAACGCACAGTGCTAACAATCGTGATTTCAGACAATGCACAGTGCTAACAATCCCAATTTCAGACAACGCACAGTGCTAACAATCCCGATTTCAGACAATGCACAGTGCTAACAATCCCGATTTCAGACAACGCACAGTGCTAACAATCGTGATTTCAGACAATGCACAGTGCTAACAATCCTGATTTCAGACAACGCACAGTGCTAACAATCCCGATTTCAGACAACGCACAGTGCTAACAATCCCGATTTCAGACAAAGCACAGTGCTAACAATCCTGATTTCAGACAACGCACAGTGCTAACAATCCCGATATCAGACAACGCACAGTGCTAACAATCCCGATTTCAGACAACGCACAGTGCTAACAATCCCGATTTCAGATTAAGCACAGTGCTAACAATCCCGATTTCAGACAACGCACAGTGCTAACAATCCCGATTTCAGACAAAGCACAGTGCTAACAATCCCGATTTCAGACAACGCACAGTGCTAACAATCCTGATTTCAGACAACGCACAGTGCGAACAATCCTGATTTCAGACAGAGCACAGTGCTAACAATCCCGATTTCAGACAGAGCACAGTGCTAACAATCCTGATTTCAGACAGAGCACAGTGCTAACAATCCCGATTTCAGACAACGCACAGCGCTAACAATCCTGATTTCAGACAGAGCACAGCGCTAACAATCCCGATTTCAGACAACGCACAGTGCTAACAATCCCGATTTCAGACAACGCACAGTGCTAACAATCCCGATTTCAGACAGAGCACAGTGCTAACAATCCTGATTTCAGACAATGCACAGTGCTAACAATCCTGATTTCAGACAACGCACAGTGCTAAAAATCCCGATTTCAGACAACGCACAGTGCTAACAATCCCGATTTCAGACAACGCACAGTGCTAACAATCCCGATTTCAGACAACGCACAGAGCTAACAATCCCGATTTCAGACAGAGCACAGTACTAACAATCCCAATTTCAGACAGAGCACAGTGCTAACAATCCCGATTTCAGACGACGCACAGCGCTAACAATCCTGATTTCAGACAACGCACAGTACTAACAATCCCGATTTCAGACAGAGCACAGCGCTAACAATCCCGATTTCAGACAGAGCACAGTACTAACAATCCCGATTTCAGACAGAGAACAGTACTAACAATCCCGATTTCAGACAGAGCACAGCGCGAACAATCCCGATTTCAGACAGAGCACAGTACTAACAATCCCGATTTCAGACAATGCACAGTGCTAACAATCCCGATTTCAGACAATGCACAGTGCTAACAATCCCGATTTCAGACAACGCACAGCGCTAACAATCCCGATTTCAGACAGAGCACAGTACTAACAATCCCGATTTCGGACAACGCACAGTGCTAACAATCCCGATTTCAGACAAAGCACAGTGCTAACAATCCCGATTTCAGACAACGCACAGTGCTAACAATCCCGATTTCAGCTTAAGCACAGTACTAACAATCCCGATTTCAGACAACGCACAGTGCTAACAATCCCGATTTCAGACAAAGCACAGTGCTAACAATCCCGATTTCAGACAACGCACAGTGATAACAATCCCGATTTCAGACAACGCACAGTGCTAACAATTCCGATTTGAGATGAAGCACAGTGCTAACAATCCTGATTTCAGATTAAGCACAGTACTAACAATCCCGATTTCAGACAACGGACAGTGATAACAATCCCGATTTCAGACAACGCACAGTGCTAACAATTCCGATTTGCGATTAAGCACAGTGCTAACAATCCTGATTTCAGATTAAGCACAGTACTAACAATCCCGATTTCAGACAACGCACAGTGCTAACAATCCCGATTTCAGACAACGTACAGTGATAACAATCCCGATTTCAGTCAACGCACAGTGCTAACAATCCCGATTTCAGACAATGCACAGTGCTAACAATCCTGATTTCAGAAACGCACAGTGCTAACAATCCCGATTTCAGACAATGCACAGTGCTAACAATCCCGATTTCAGACAACGCACAGTGCTAACAATCCCGATTTCAGACAACGCACAGTGCTAACAATCCCGATTTCAGACAACGCACAGTGCTAACAATCCTGATTTCAGACAAAGCACAGTATGAACAATCCCGATTTCAGACAATGCACAGTGCTAACAATCCCGATTTCAGACAACGCACAGTGCTAACAATCCCGATTTCAGACAACGCACAGTGCTAACAATCCTGATTTCAGACAACACACAGTGCTAACAATCCCGATTTCAGCTTAAGCACAGTACTAACAATCCCGATTTCAGACAGAGCACAGTACTAACAATCCCGATTTCAGACAATGCACAGTGCTAACAATCCCGATTTCAGACAATGCACAGTGCTAACAATCCTGATTTCAGACAACGCACAGTGCTAACAATCCCGATTTCAGATTAAGCACAGTACTAACAATCCCGATTTCAGACAATGCACAGTGCTAACAATCCCGATTTCAGACAACGCACAGTGCTAACAATCCCGATTTCAGACAAAGCACAGCGCTAACAATCCCGATTTCAGACAACGCACAGTGCTAACAATCCTGATTTCAGACAACGCACAGTGCTAACAATCCCGATTTCAGATTAAGCACAGTGCTAACAATCCCGATTTCAGACAGAGCACAGTGCTAACAATCCCGATTTCAGACAACGCAGAGTGCTAACAATCCTGATTTCAGACAACGCACAGTGCTAACAATCCCGATTTCAGATTAAGCACAACGCTAACAATCCCGATTTCAGACAACGCACAGTGCTAACAATCCCGATTTCAGACAGAGCGCAGTGCTAACAATCCCGATTTCAGACAGAGCACAGTGCTAACAATCCCGATTTCAGACAACGCACAGTGCTAACAATCCCGATTTCAGACAGAGCACAGTGCTAACAATCCCGATTTCAGACAGAGCACAGTGCTAACAATCCCGATTTCAGACAGAGCACAGTGCTAACAATCCCGATTTCAGACAGAGCACAGTGCTAACAATACCGATTTCAGACAACGCACAGTGCTAACAATCCCGATTTCAGACAGAGCACAGTACTAACAATCCCGATTTCAGACAACGCACATGCTAGCAATCCCGATTTCAGACAGAGCACAGCGCTAACAATCCCAATTTCAGATTAAGCACAGTGCTAACAATCCCGATTTCAGATTAAGCACAGTACTAACAATCCCGATTTCAGATTAAGCACAGTACTTACAATCCCGATTTCAGACAACGTACAGTGCTAACAATCCCGATTTCAGATTAAGCACAGTACTAACAATCCTGATTTCAGATTAAGCACAGTGCTAACAATCCCGATTTCAGATAACGTACAGTGATAACAATCCCGATTTCAGACAACGCACAGTGCTAACAATCCCGATTTCAGATTAAGCACAGTACTAACAATCCCGATTTCAGACAACGCACAGTACTAACAATCCCGATTTCAGACAACGTACAGTGCTAACAATCCCGATTTCAGACAACGCACAGTGCTAACAATCCCGATTTCAGACAAAGCACAGTGCTAACAATCCCGATTTCAGACAACGCACAGTGCTAACAATCCTGATTTCAGATTAAGCACAGTGCTAACAATCCCGATTTCAGACAAAGCACAGTGCTAACAATCCCGATTTCAGATTAAGCACAGTGCTAACAATCCCGATTTCAGACAAAGCACAGTGCTAACAATCCCGATTTCAGACAACGCACAGTGCTAACAATCCTGATTTCAGATTAAGCACAGTGCTAACAATCCTGATTTCAGATTAAGCTCAGTGCTAACAATCCCGATTTCAGACAATGCACAGTGCTAACAATCCCGATTTCAGACAACGCACAGTGCTAACAATCCTGATTTTAGACAGAGCACAGTGCTAACAATCCCGATTTCAGACAACGCACAGTGCTAACAATCCCGATTTCAGATTAAGCACAGTACTAACAATCCCGATTTCAGACAACGCACAGCGCTAACAATCCCGATTTCAGACAACGCACAGTGCTAACAATCCTGATTTCAGACAACACACAGTGCTAACAATCCCGATTTCAGATTAAGCACAGTACTAACAATCCCGATTTCAGACAACGCACAGCGCTAACAATCCCGATTTCAGACAACGCACAGTGCTAACAATCCCGATTTCAGATAATGCACAGTGCTAACAATCCCGATTTCAGACAACGTACAGTGCTAACAATCCTGATTTCAGACAACGCACAGTACTAACAATCCCAATTTCAGACAATGCACAGCGCTAACAATCCCGATTTCAGATTAAGCACAGTGCTAACAATCCCGATTTCAGATTAAGCACAGTGCTAACAATCCCGATTTCAGATTAAGCACAGTGCTAACAATCCCGATTTCAGACAACGTACAGTGCTAACAATCCTGATTTCAGACAACGCACAGTACGAACAATCCCAATTTCAGACAACGCACAGTGTTAACAATCCTGATTTCAGACAACGCACAGTACTAACAATCCCGATTTCAGACAACGCACAGTGCTAACAATCCTGATTTCAGACAACACACAGTGCTAACAATCCCGATTTCAGATTAAGCACAGTACTAACAATCCCGATTTCAGACAACGCACAGCGCTAACAATCCCGATTTCAGACAACGCACAGTGCTAACAATCCCGATTTCAGATAATGCACAGTGCTAACAATCCCGATTTCAGACAACGTACAGTGCTAACAATCCTGATTTCAGACAACGCACAGTACTAACAATCCCAATTTCAGACAATGCACAGCGCTAACAATCCCGATTTCAGATTAAGCACAGTGCTAACAATCCCGATTTCAGACAACGTACAGTGCTAACAATCCTGATTTCAGACAACGCACAGTACTAACAATCCCAATTTCAGACAATGCACAGCGCTAACAATCCCGATTTCAGATTAAGCACAGTGCTAACAATCCCGATTTCAGACAACGTACAGTGCTAACAATCCTGATTTCAGACAACGCACAGTACTAACAATCCCAATTTCAGACAATGCACAGCGCTAACAATCCCGATTTCAGATAATGCACAGTGCTAACAATCCCGATTTCAGACAACGTACAGTGCTAACAATCCTGATTTCAGACAACGCACAGTACTAACAATCCCAATTTCAGACAATGCACAGTGCTAACAATCCCGATTTCAGATTAAGCACAGTGCTAACAATCCCGATTTCAGATTAAGCACAGTGCTAACAATCCCGATTTCAGATTAAGCACAGTGCTAACAATCCCGATTTCAGACAACGTACAGTGCTAACAATCCTGATTTCAGACAACGCACAGTACGAACAATCCCAATTTCAGACAACGCACAGTGTTAATAATCCTGATTTCAGACAACGCACAGTACTAACAATCCCGATTTCAGACAACGCGCAGTGCTAACAATCCCGATTTCAGACAGAGCACAGTGCTAACAATCCTGATTTCAGACAATGCACAGTGCTAACAATCCTGATTTCAGACAACGCACAGTGCTAAAAATCCCGATTTCAGACAACGCACAGTGCTAACAATCCCGATTTCAGACAACGCACAGTGCTAACAATCCCGATTTCAGACAACGCACAGAGCTAACAATCCCGATTTCAGACAGAGCACAGTACTAACAATCCCAATTTCAGACAGAGCACAGTGCTAACAATCCCGATTTCAGACGACGCACAGCGCTAACAATCCTGATTTCAGACAACGCACAGTACTAACAATCCCGATTTCAGACAGAGCACAGCGCTAACAATCCCGATTTCAGACAGAGCACAGTACTAACAATCCCGATTTCAGACAGAGAACAGTACTAACAATCCCGATTTCAGACAGAGCACAGCGCGAACAATCCCGATTTCAGACAGAGCACAGTACTAACAATCCCGATTTCAGACAATGCACAGTGCTAACAATCCCGATTTCAGACAATGCACAGTGCTAACAATCCCGATTTCAGACAACGCACAGCGCTAACAATCCCGATTTCAGACAGAGCACAGTACTAACAATCCCGATTTCGGACAACGCACAGTGCTAACAATCCCGATTTCAGACAAAGCACAGTGCTAACAATCCCGATTTCAGACAACGCACAGTGCTAACAATCCCGATTTCAGCTTAAGCACAGTACTAACAATCCCGATTTCAGACAACGCACAGTGCTAACAATCCCGATTTCAGACAAAGCACAGTGCTAACAATCCCGATTTCAGACAACGCACAGTGATAACAATCCCGATTTCAGACAACGCACAGTGCTAACAATTCCGATTTGAGATGAAGCACAGTGCTAACAATCCTGATTTCAGATTAAGCACAGTACTAACAATCCCGATTTCAGACAACGGACAGTGATAACAATCCCGATTTCAGACAACGCACAGTGCTAACAATTCCGATTTGAGATTAAGCACAGTGCTAACAATCCTGATTTCAGATTAAGCACAGTACTAACAATCCCGATTTCAGACAACGCACAGTGCTAACAATCCCGATTTCAGACAACGTACAGTGATAACAATCCCGATTTCAGTCAACGCACAGTGCTAACAATCCCGATTTCAGACAATGCACAGTGCTAACAATCCTGATTTCAGAAACGCACAGTGCTAACAATCCCGATTTCAGACAATGCACAGTGCTAACAATCCCGATTTCAGACAACGCACAGTGCTAACAATCCCGATTTCAGACAACGCACAGTGCTAACAATCCCGATTTCAGACAACGCACAGTGCTAACAATCCTGATTGCAGACAACGCACAGTGCTAACAATCCTGATTTCAGACAAAGCACAGTATTAACAATCCCGATTTCAGACAATGCACAGTGCTAACAATCCCGATTTCAGACAATGCACAGTGCTAACAATCCCGATTTCAGACAACGCACAGTGCTAACAATCCCGATTTCAGACAACGCACAGTGCTAACAATCCTGATTTCAGACAACGCACAGTGCTAACAATCCTGATTTCAGACAAAGCACAGTATGAACAATCCCGATTTCAGACAATGCACAGTGCTAACAATCCCGATTTCAGACAACGCACAGTGCTAACAATCCCGATTTCAGACAACGCACAGTGCTAACAATCCTGATTTCAGACAACACATAGTGCTAACAATCCCGATTTCAGCTTAAGCACAGTACTAACAATCCCGATTTCAGACAGAGCACAGTACTAACAATCCCGATTTCAGACAATGCACAGTGCTAACAATCCCGATTTCAGACAATGCACAGTGCTAACAATCCTGATTTCAGACAACGCACAGTGCTAACAATCCCGATTTCAGATTAAGCACAGTACTAACAATCCCGATTTCAGACAATGCACAGTGCTAACAATCCCGATTTCAGACAACGCACAGTGCTAACAATCCCGATTTCAGACAAAGCACAGCGCTAACAATCCCGATTTCAGACAACGCACAGTGCTAACAATCCTGATTTCAGACAACGCACAGTGCTAACAATCCCGATTTCAGATTAAGCACAGTGCTAACAATCCCGATTTCAGACAGAGCACAGTGCTAACAATCCCGATTTCAGACAACGCAGAGTGCTAACAATCCTGATTTCAGACAACGCACAGTGCTAACAATCCCGATTTCAGATTAAGCACAACGCTAACAATCCCGATTTCAGACAACGCACAGTGCTAACAATCCCGATTTCAGACAGAGCGCAGTGCTAACAATCCCGATTTCAGACAGAGCACAGTGCTAACAATCCCGATTTCAGACAACGCACAGTGCTAACAATCCCGATTTCAGACAGAGCACAGTGCTAACAATCCCGATTTCAGACAGAGCACAGTGCTAACAATCCCGATTTCAGACAGAGCACAGTGCTAACAATCCCGATTTCAGACAGAGCACAGTGCTAACAATACCGATTTCAGACAACGCACAGTGCTAACAATCCCGATTTCAGACAGAGCACAGTACTAACAATCCCGATTTCAGACAACGCACATGCTAGCAATCCCGATTTCAGACAGAGCACAGCGCTAACAATCCCAATTTCAGATTAAGCACAGTGCTAACAATCCCGATTTCAGATTAAGCACAGTACTAACAATCCCGATTTCAGATTAAGCACAGTACTTACAATCCCGATTTCAGACAACGTACAGTGCTAACAATCCCGATTTCAGATTAAGCACAGTACTAACAATCCTGATTTCAGATTAAGCACAGTGCTAACAATCCCGATTTCAGATAACGTACAGTGATAACAATCCCGATTTCAGACAACGCACAGTGCTAACAATCCCGATTTCAGATTAAGCACAGTACTAACAATCCCGATTTCAGACAACGCACAGTACTAACAATCCCGATTTCAGACAACGTACAGTGATAACAATCCCGATTTCAGACAACGCACAGTGCTAACAATCCTGATTTCAGACAACGCACAGTGCTAACAATCCCGATTTCAGACAAAGCACAGTGCTAACAATCCCGATTTCAGACAACGCACAGTGCTAACAATCCTGATTTCAGATTAAGCACAGTGCTAACAATCCCGATTTCAGACAAAGCACAGTGCTAACAATCCCGATTTCAGATTAAGCACAGTGCTAACAATCCCGATTTCAGACAAAGCACAGTGCTAACAATCCCGATTTCAGACAACGCACAGTGCTAACAATCCTGATTTCAGATTAAGCACAGTGCTAACAATCCTGATTTCAGATTAAGCACAGTGCTAACAATCCCGATTTCAGACAATGCACAGTGCTAACAATCCCGATTTCAGACAACGCACAGTGCTAACAATCCTGATTTTAGACAGAGCACAGTGCTAACAATCCCGATTTCAGACAACGCACAGTGCTAACAATCCCGATTTCAGATTAAGCACAGTACTAACAATCCCGATTTCAGACAACGCACAGCGCTAACAATCCCGATTTCAGACAACGCACAGTGCTAACAATCCTGATTTCAGACAACACACAGTGCTAACAATCCCGATTTCAGATTAAGCACAGTACTAACAATCCCGATTTCAGACAACGCACAGCGCTAACAATCCCGATTTCAGACAACGCACAGTGCTAACAATCCCGATTTCAGATAATGCACAGTGCTAACAATCCCGATTTCAGACAACGTACAGTGCTAACAATCCTGATTTCAGACAACGCACAGTACTAACAATCCCAATTTCAGACAATGCACAGCGCTAACAATCCCGATTTCAGATTAAGCACAGTGCTAACAATCCCGATTTCAGATTAAGCACAGTGCTAACAATCCCGATTTCAGATTAAGCACAGTGCTAACAATCCCGATTTCAGACAACGTACAGTGCTAACAATCCTGATTTCAGACAACGCACAGTACGAACAATCCCAATTTCAGACAACGCACAGTGTTAACAATCCTGATTTCAGACAACGCACAGTACTAACAATCCCGATTTCAGACAACGCACAGTGCTAACAATCCTGATTTCAGACAACACACAGTGCTAACAATCCCGATTTCAGATTAAGCACAGTACTAACAATCCCGATTTCAGACAACGCACAGCGCTAACAATCCCGATTTCAGACAACGCACAGTGCTAACAATCCCGATTTCAGATACTGCACAGTGCTAACAATCCCGATTTCAGACAACGTACAGTGCTAACAATCCTGATTTCAGACAACGCACAGTTCTAACAATCCCAATTTCAGACAATGCACAGCGCTAACAATCCCGATTTCAGATTAAGCACAGTGCTAACAATCCCGATTTCAGATTAAGCACAGTGCTAACAATCCCGATTTCAGATTAAGCACAGTGCTAACAATCCCGATTTCAGACAACGTACAGTGCTAACAATCCTGATTTCAGACAACGCACAGTACGAACAATCCCAATTTCAGACAACGCACAGTGTTAACAATCCTGATTTCAGACAACGCACAGTACTAACAATCCCGATTTCAGACAACGCGCAGCGCTAACAATCCCGATTTCAGACAACGCACAGTGCTAACAATCCCGATTTGAGACAATGCACAGTGCTAACAATCCTGATTTCAGATTAAGCACAGTGCTAACAATCCCGATTTCAGACAACGCACAGTGCTAACAATCCCGATTTCAGACAACGCACAGTACTAACAATCCCGATTTCAGACAATGCACAGTGCTAACAATCCCGATTTCAGACAGAGCACAGCGCTAACAATCCCGATTTCAGACAATGCACAGCGCTAACAATCCCAATTTCAGACAACGCACAGTACTAACAATCCCGATTTCAGACAGAGCACAGCGCTAACAATCCTGATTTCAGACAATGCACAGCGCTAACAATCCCGATTTCAGACAACGCACAGTGCTAACAATCCCGATTTCAGATTAAGCACAGTGCTAACAATCCCGATTTCAGACAATGCACAGTGCTAACAATCCCGATTTCAGACAGAGCACAGTACTAACAATCCTGATTTCAGCTTAAGCACAGTGCTAACAATCCCGATTTCAGACAAAGCACAGTACTAACAATCCCGATTTCAGACAACGCACAGTGCTAACAATCCTGATTTCAGACAACGCACAGTGCTAACAATCCCGATTTCAGACAGAGCACAGTGCTAACAATCCCGATTTCAGACAACGCACAGTGCTAACAATCCCGATTTCAGACAACGCACAGCGCTAACAATCCCGATTTCAGACAGAGCACAGTGCTAACAATCCTGATTTCAGACAACGCACAGTGCTCACAATCCCGATTTCAGACAATGCACAGCGCTAACAATCCCGATTTCAGACAAAGCACAGTGCTAACAATCCCGATTTCAGACAATGCACAGTGCTAACAATCCCGATTTCAGATTAAGCACAGTACTAACAATCCCGATTTCAGACAACGTACAGTGCTAACAATCCTGATTTCAGACAACGCACAGTGCTAACAATCCCGAATTCAGACAGAGCACAGTGCTAACAATCCCGATTTCAGATTATGCACAGTGCTAACAATCCTGATTTCAGACAACGCACAGTACTAACAATCCCGATTTCAGATTAAGCACAGTGCTAACAATCCCGATTTCAGATTAAGCACAGTGCTAACAATCCCGATTTCAGATTAAGCACAGTACTAACAATCCCGATTTCAGACAACGCACAGTACTAACAATCCCGATTTCAGATTAAGCACAGTGCTAACAATCCCGATTTCAGACAACGCACAGTACTAACAATCCCGATTTCAGATTAAGCACATTACTAACAATCCCGATTTCAGACAACGCACAGTACTAACAATCCCGATTTCAGATTAAGCACAGTGCTAACAATCCCGATTTCAGACAACGCACAGTACTAACAATCCCGATTTCAGATTAAGCACAGTGCTAACAATCCCGATTTCAGATTAAGCACAGTGCTAACAATCCCGATTTCAGACAACGCACAGTACTAACAATCCCGATTTCAGATTAAGCAAAGTACTAACAATCCCGATTTCAGATTAAGCACAGTGCTAACAATCCCGATTTCAGACAATGCACAGTGCTAACAATCCCGATTTCAGATTAAGCACAGTGCTAACAATCCTGATTTCAGACAACGCACAGTACGAACAATCCCAATTTCAGACAACGCACAGTGTTAACAATCCTGATTTCAGACAACGCACAGTACTAACAATCCCGATTTCAGACAACGCGCAGCGCTAACAATCCCGATTTCAGACAACGCACAGTGCTAACAATCCCGATTTGAGACAATGCACAGTGCTAACAATACTGATTTCAGATTAAGCACAGTGCTAACAATCCCGATTTCAGACAACGCACAGTGCTAACAATCCCGATTTCAGACAACGCACAGTACTAACAATCCCGATTTCAGACAATGCACAGTGCTAACAATCCCGATTTCAGACAGAGCACAGCGCTAACAATCCCGATTTCAGACAATGCACAGCGCTAACAATCCCAATTTCAGACAACGCACAGTACTAACAATCCCGATTTCAGACAGAGCACAGCGCTAACAATCCTGATTTCAGACAATGCACAGCGCTAACAATCCCGATTTCAGACAACGCACAGTGCTAACAATCCCGATTTCAGATTAAGCACAGTGCTAACAATCCCGATTTCAGACAATGCACAGTGCTAACAATCCCGATTTCAGACAGAGCACAGTACTAACAATCCTGATTTCAGCTTAAGCACAGTGCTAACAATCCCGATTTCAGACAAAGCACAGTACTAACAATCCCGATTTCAGACAACGCACAGTGCTAACAATCCTGATTTCAGACAACGCACAGTGCTAACAATCCCGATTTCAGACAGAGCACAGTGCTAACAATCCCGATTTCAGACAACGCACAGTGCTAACAATCCCGATTTCAGACAACGCACAGCGCTAACAATCCCGATTTCAGACAGAGCACAGTGCTAACAATCCTGATTTCAGACAACGCACAGTGCTAACAATCCCGATTTCAGACAATGCACAGCGCTAACAATCCCGATTTCAGACAAAGCACAGTGCTAACAATCCCGATTTCAGACAATGCACAGTGCTAACAATCCCGATTTCAGATTAAGCACAGTACTAACAATCCCGATTTCAGACAACGTACAGTGCTAACAATCCTGATTTCAGACAACGCACAGTACTAACAATCCCAATTTCAGACAATGCACAGCGCTAACAATCCCGATTTCAGATTAAGCTCAGTGCTAACAATCTCGATTTCAGATTAAGCACAGTGCAAACAATCCCGATTTCAGATTAAGCACAGTGCTAACAATCCCGATTTCAGACAACGTACAGTGCTAACAATCTTGATTTCAGACAACGCACAGTACGAACAATCCCAATTTCAGACAACGCACAGTGTTAACAATCCTGATTTCAGACAACGCACAGTACTAACAATCCCGATTTCAGACAACGCGCAGCGCTAACAATCCCGATTTCAGACAACGCACAGTGCTAACAATCCCGATTTGAGACAATGCACAGTGCTAACAATCCTGATTTCAGATTAAGCACAGTGCTAACAATCCCGATTTCAGACAACGCACAGTGCTAACAATCCCGATTTCAGACAACGCACAGTACTAACAATCCCGATTTCAGACAATGCACAGTGCTAACAATCCCGATTTCAGACAGAGCACAGCGCTAACAATCCCGATTTCAGACAATGCACAGCGCTAACAATCCCAATTTCAGACAACGCACAGTACTAACAATCCCGATTTCAGACAGAGCACAGCGCTAACAATCCTGATTTCAGACAATGCACAGCGCTAACAATCCCGATTTCAGACAACGCACAGTGCTAACAATCCCGATTTCAGATTAAGCACAGTGCTAACAATCCCGATTTCAGACAATGCACAGTGCTAACAATCCCGATTTCAGACAGAGCACAGTACTAACAATCCTGATTTCAGCTTAAGCACAGTGCTAACAATCCCGATTTCAGACAAAGCACAGTACTAACAATCCCGATTTCAGACAACGCACAGTGCTAACAATCCTGATTTCAGACAACGCACAGTGCTAACAATCCCGATTTCAGACAGAGCACAGTGCTAACAATCCCGATTTCAGACAACGCACAGTGCTTACAATCCCGATTTCAGACAACGCACAGCGCTAACAATCCCGATTTCAGACAGAGCACAGTGCTAACAATCCTGATTTCAGACAACGCACAGTGCTAACAATCCCGATTTCAGACAATGCACAGCGCTAACAATCCCGATTTCAGACAAAGCACAGTGCTAACAATCCCGATTTCAGACAATGCACAGTGCTAACAATCCCGATTTCAGATTAAGCACAGTACTAACAATCCCGATTTCAGACAACGTACAGTGCTAACAATCCTGATTTCAGACAACGCACAGTGCTAACAATCCCGAATTCAGACAGAGCACAGTGCTAACAATCCCGATTTCAGATTATGCACAGTGCTAACAATCCTGATTTCAGACAACGCACAGTACTAACAATCCCGATTTCAGATTAAGCACAGTGCTAACAATCCCGATTTCAGATTAAGCACAGTGCTAACAATCCCGATTTCAGATTAAGCACAGTACTAACAATCCCGATTTCAGACAACGCACAGTACTAACAATCCCGATTTCAGATTAAGCACAGTGCTAACAATCCCGATTTCAGACAACGCACAGTACTAACAATCCCGATTTCAGATTAAGCACATTACTAACAATCCCGATTTCAGACAACGCACAGTACTAACAATCCCGATTTCAGATTAAGCACAGTGCTAACAATCCCGATTTCAGACAACGCACAGTACTAACAATCCCGATTTCAGATTAAGCACAGTGCTAACAATCCCGATTTCAGATTAAGCACAGTGCTAACAATCCCGATTTCAGACAACGCACAGTACTAACAATCCCGATTTCAGATTAAGCAAAGTACTAACAATCCCGATTTCAGATTAAGCACAGTGCTAACAATCCCGATTTCAGACAATGCACAGTACTAACAATCCCGATTTCAGATTAAGCACAGTACTAACAATCCCGATTTCAGACAATGCACAGTGCTAACAATCCCGATTTCAGATTAAGCACTGTGCTAACAATCCTGATTTCAGACAACGCACAGTACGAACAATCCCAATTTCAGACAACGCACAGTGTTAACAATCCTGATTTCAGACAACGCACAGTACTAACAATCCCGATTTCAGACAACGCGCAGCGCTAACAATCCCGATTTCAGACAACGCACAGTGCTAACAATCCCGATTTGAGACAATGCACAGTGCTAACAATCCTGATTTCAGATTAAGCACAGTGCTAACAATCCCGATTTCAGACAACGCACAGTGCTAACAATCCCGATTTCAGACAACGCACAGTACTAACAATCCCGATTTCAGACAATGCACAGTGCTAACAATCCCGATTTCAGACAGAGCACAGCGCTAACAATCCCGATTTCAGACAATGCACAGCGCTAACAATCCCAATTTCAGACAACGCACAGTACTAACAATCCCGATTTCAGACAGAGCACAGCGCTAACAATCCTGATTTCAGACAATGCACAGCGCTAACAATCCCGATTTCAGACAACGCACAGTGCTAACAATCCCGATTTCAGATTAAGCACAGTGCTAACAATCCCGATTTCAGACAATGCACAGTGCTAACAATCCCGATTTCAGACAGAGCACAGTACTAACAATCCTGATTTCAGCTTAAGCACAGTGCTAACAATCCCGATTTCAGACAAAGCACAGTACTAACAATCCCGATTTCAGACAACGCACAGTGCTAACAATCCTGATTTCAGACAACGCACAGTGCTAACAATCCCGATTTCAGACAGAGCACAGTGCTAACAATCCCGATTTCAGACAACGCACAGTGCTAACAATCCCGATTTCAGACAACGCACAGCGCTAACAATCCCGATTTCAGACAGAGCACAGTGCTAACAATCCTGATTTCAGACAACGCACAGTGCTAACAATCCCGATTTCAGACAATGTACAGCGCTAACAATCCCGATTTCAGACAAAGCACAGTGCTAACAATCCCGATTTCAGACAATGCACAGTGCTAACAATCCCGATTTCAGATTAAGCACAGTACTAACAATCCCGATTTCAGACAACGTACAGTGCTAACAATCCTGATTTCAGACAACGCACAGTGCTAACAATCCCGAATTCAGACAGAGCACAGTGCTAACAATCCCGATTTCAGATTATGCACAGTGCTAACAATCCTGATTTCAGACAACGCACAGTACTAACAATCCCGATTTCAGATTAAGCACAGTGCTAACAATCCCGATTTCAGATTAAGCACAGTGCTAACAATCCCGATTTCAGATTAAGCACAGTACTAACAATCCCGATTTCAGACAACGCACAGTACTAACAATCCCGATTTCAGATTAAGCACAGTGCTAACAATCCCGATTTCAGACAACGCACAGTACTAACAATCCCGATTTCAGATTAAGCACATTACTAACAATCCCGATTTCAGACAACGCACAGTACTAACAATCCCGATTTCAGATTAAGCACAGTGCTAACAATCCCGATTTCAGACAACGCACAGTACTAACAATCCCGATTTCAGATTAAGCACAGTGCTAACAATCCCGATTTCAGATTAAGCACAGTGCTAACAATCCCGATTTCAGATTAAGCACAGTACTAACAATCCCGATTTCAGATTAAGCAAAGTACTAACAATCCCGATTTCAGATTAAGCACAGTGCTAACAATCCCGATTTCAGACAATGCACAGTACTAACAATCCTGATTTCAGATTAAGCACAGTGCTAACAATCCTGATTTCAGATTAAGCACAGTACTAACAATCCCGATTTCAGATTAAGCACAGTGCTAACAATCCCGATTTCAGACAAAGCACAGCGCTAACAATCCTGATTTCAGACAATGCACAGTACTAACAATCCCGATTTCAGATTAAGCACAGTGCTAACAATCTCGATTTCAGATTAAGCACAGCGCTAACAATCCCGATTTCAGACAATGCACAGTACTAACAATCCCGATTTCAGATTAAGCACAGCGCTAACAATCCCGATTTCAGACAATGCACAGTACTAACAATCCCGATTTCAGATTAAGCACAGTGCTAACAATCCCGATTTCAGATTAAGCACAGCGCTAACAATCCCGATTTCAGACAATGCACAGTACTAACAATCCCGATTTCAGATTAAGCACAGTGCTAACAATCCCGATTTCAGATTAAGCACAGTACTAACAATCCCGATTTCAGACAATGCACAGTGCTAACAATCCCGATTTCAGATTAAGCACTGTGCTAACAATCCTGATTTCAGACAACGCACAGTACGAACAATCCCAATTTCAGACAACGCACAGTGTTAACAATCCTGATTTCAGACAACGCACAGTACTAACAATCCCGATTTCAGACAACGCGCAGCGCTAACAATCCCGATTTCAGACAACGCACAGTGCTAACAATCCCGATTTGAGACAATGCACAGTGCTAACAATCCTGATTTCAGATTAAGCACAGTGCTAACAATCCCGATTTCAGACAACGCACAGTGCTAACAATCCCGATTTCAGACAACGCACAGTACTAACAATCCCGATTTCAGACAATGCACAGTGCTAACAATCCCGATTTCAGACAGAGCACAGCGCTAACAATCCCGATTTCAGACAATGCACAGCGCTAACAATCCCGATTTCAGACAACGCACAGTACTAACAATCCCGATTTCAGACAGAGCACAGCGCTAACAATCCTGATTTCAGACAATGCACAGCGCTAACAATCCCGATTTCAGACAACGCACAGTGCTAACAATCCCGATTTCAGATTAAGCACAGTGCTAACAATCCCGATTTCAGACAATGCACAGTGCTAACAATCCCGATTTCAGACAGAGCACAGTACTAACAATCCTGATTTCAGCTTAAGCACAGTGCTAACAATCCCGATTTCAGACAAAGCACAGTACTAACAATCCCGATTTCAGACAACGCACAGTGCTAACAATCCTGATTTCAGACAACGCACAGTGCTAACAATCCCGATTTCAGACAGAGCACAGTGCTAACAATCCCGATTTCAGACAACGCACAGTGCTAACAATCCCGATTTCAGACAACGCACAGCGCTAACAATCCCGATTTCAGACAGAGCACAGTGCTAACAATCCTGATTTCAGACAACGCACAGTGCTAACAATCCCGATTTCAGACAATGCACAGCGCTAACAATCCCGATTTCAGACAAAGCACAGTGCTAACAATCCCGATTTCAGACAATGCACAGTGCTAACAATCCCGATTTCAGATTAAGCACTGTGCTAACAATCCTGATTTCAGACAACGCACAGTACGAACAATCCCAATTTCAGACAACGCACAGTGTTAACAATCCTGATTTCAGACAACGCACAGTACTAACAATCCCGATTTCAGACAACGCGCAGCGCTAACAATCCCGATTTCAGACAACGCACAGTGCTAACAATCCCGATTTGAGACAATGCACAGTGCTAACAATCCTGATTTCAGATTAAGCACAGTGCTAACAATCCCGATTTCAGACAACGCACAGTGCTAACAATCCCGATTTCAGACAACGCACAGTACTAACAATCCCGATTTCAGACAATGCACAGTGCTAACAATCCCGATTTCAGACAGAGCACAGCGCTAACAATCCCGATTTCAGACAATGCACAGCGCTAACAATCCCAATTTCAGACAACGCACAGTACTAACAATCCCGATTTCAGACAGAGCACAGCGCTAACAATCCTGATTTCAGACAATGCACAGCGCTAACAATCCCGATTTCAGACAACGCACAGTGCTAACAATCCCGATTTCAGATTAAGCACAGTGCTAACAATCCCGATTTCAGACAATGCACAGTGCTAACAATCCCGATTTCAGACAGAGCACAGTACTAACAATCCTGATTTCAGCTTAAGCACAGTGCTAACAATCCCGATTTCAGACAAAGCACAGTACTAACAATCCCGATTTCAGACAACGCACAGTGCTAACAATCCTGATTTCAGACAACGCACAGTGCTAACAATCCCGATTTCAGACAGAGCACAGTGCTAACAATCCCGATTTCAGACAACGCACAGTGCTAACAATCCCGATTTCAGACAACGCACAGCGCTAACAATCCCGATTTCAGACAGAGCACAGTGCTAACAATCCTGATTTCAGACAACGCACAGTGCTAACAATCCCGATTTCAGACAATGTACAGCGCTAACAATCCCGATTTCAGACAAAGCACAGTGCTAACAATCCCGATTTCAGACAATGCACAGTGCTAACAATCCCGATTTCAGATTAAGCACAGTACTAACAATCCCGATTTCAGACAACGTACAGTGCTAACAATCCTGATTTCAGACAACGCACAGTGCTAACAATCCCGAATTCAGACAGAGCACAGTGCTAACAATCCCGATTTCAGATTATGCACAGTGCTAACAATCCTGATTTCAGACAACGCACAGTACTAACAATCCCGATTTCAGATTAAGCACAGTGCTAACAATCCCGATTTCAGATTAAGCACAGTGCTAACAATCCCGATTTCAGATTAAGCACAGTACTAACAATCCCGATTTCAGACAACGCACAGTACTAACAATCCCGATTTCAGATTAAGCACAGTGCTAACAATCCCGATTTCAGACAACGCACAGTACTAACAATCCCGATTTCAGATTAAGCACATTACTAACAATCCCGATTTCAGACAACGCACAGTACTAACAATCCCGATTTCAGATTAAGCACAGTGCTAACAATCCCGATTTCAGACAACGCACAGTACTAACAATCCCGATTTCAGATTAAGCACAGTGCTAACAATCCCGATTTCAGATTAAGCACAGTGCTAACAATCCCGATTTCAGATTAAGCACAGTACTAACAATCCCGATTTCAGATTAAGCAAAGTACTAACAATCCCGATTTCAGATTAAGCACAGTGCTAACAATCCCGATTTCAGACAATGCACAGTACTAACAATCCTGATTTCAGATTAAGCACAGTGCTAACAATCCTGATTTCAGATTAAGCACAGTACTAACAATCCCGATTTCAGATTAAGCACAGTGCTAACAATCCCGATTTCAGACAAAGCACAGCGCTAACAATCCTGATTTCAGACAATGCACAGTACTAACAATCCCGATTTCAGATTAAGCACAGTGCTAACAATCTCGATTTCAGATTAAGCACAGCGCTAACAATCCCGATTTCAGACAATGCACAGTACTAACAATCCCGATTTCAGATTAAGCACAGCGCTAACAATCCCGATTTCAGACAATGCACAGTACTAACAATCCCGATTTCAGATTAAGCACAGTGCTAACAATCCCGATTTCAGATTAAGCACAGCGCTAACAATCCCGATTTCAGACAATGCACAGTACTAACAATCCCGATTTCAGATTAAGCACAGTGCTAACAATCCCGATTTCAGATTAAGCACAGTACTAACAATCCCGATTTCAGACAATGCACAGTGCTAACAATCCCGATTTCAGATTAAGCACTGTGCTAACAATCCTGATTTCAGACAACGCACAGTACGAACAATCCCAATTTCAGACAACGCACAGTGTTAACAATCCTGATTTCAGACAACGCACAGTACTAACAATCCCGATTTCAGACAACGCGCAGCGCTAACAATCCCGATTTCAGACAACGCACAGTGCTAACAATCCCGATTTGAGACAATGCACAGTGCTAACAATCCTGATTTCAGATTAAGCACAGTGCTAACAATCCCGATTTCAGACAACGCACAGTGCTAACAATCCCGATTTCAGACAACGCACAGTACTAACAATCCCGATTTCAGACAATGCACAGTGCTAACAATCCCGATTTCAGACAGAGCACAGCGCTAACAATCCCGATTTCAGACAATGCACAGCGCTAACAATCCCAATTTCAGACAACGCACAGTACTAACAATCCCGATTTCAGACAGAGCACAGCGCTAACAATCCTGATTTCAGACAATGCACAGCGCTAACAATCCCGATTTCAGACAACGCACAGTGCTAACAATCCCGATTTCAGATTAAGCACAGTGCTAACAATCCCGATTTCAGACAATGCACAGTGCTAACAATCCCGATTTCAGACAGAGCACAGTACTAACAATCCTGATTTCAGCTTAAGCACAGTGCTAACAATCCCGATTTCAGACAAAGCACAGTACTAACAATCCCGATTTCAGACAACGCACAGTGCTAACAATCCTGATTTCAGACAACGCACAGTGCTAACAATCCCGATTTCAGACAGAGCACAGTGCTAACAATCCCGATTTCAGACAACGCACAGTGCTAACAATCCCGATTTCAGACAACGCACAGCGCTAACAATCCCGATTTCAGACAGAGCACAGTGCTAACAATCCTGATTTCAGACAACGCACAGTGCTAACAATCCCGATTTCAGACAATGTACAGCGCTAACAATCCCGATTTCAGACAAAGCACAGTGCTAACAATCCCGATTTCAGACAATGCACAGTGCTAACAATCCCGATTTCAGATTAAGCACAGTACTAACAATCCCGATTTCAGACAACGTACAGTGCTAACAATCCTGATTTCAGACAACGCACAGTGCTAACAATCCCGAATTCAGACAGAGCACAGTGCTAACAATCCCGATTTCAGATTATGCACAGTGCTAACAATCCTGATTTCAGACAACGCACAGTACTAACAATCCCGATTTCAGATTAAGCACAGTGCTAACAATCCCGATTTCAGATTAAGCACAGTGCTAACAATCCCGATTTCAGATTAAGCACAGTACTAACAATCCCGATTTCAGACAACGCACAGTACTAACAATCCCGATTTCAGATTAAGCACAGTGCTAACAATCCCGATTTCAGACAACGCACAGTACTAACAATCCCGATTTCAGATTAAGCACATTACTAACAATCCCGATTTCAGACAACGCACAGTACTAACAATCCCGATTTCAGATTAAGCACAGTGCTAACAATCCCGATTTCAGACAACGCACAGTACTAACAATCCCGATTTCAGATTAAGCACAGTGCTAACAATCCCGATTTCAGATTAAGCACAGTGCTAACAATCCCGATTTCAGATTAAGCACAGTACTAACAATCCCGATTTCAGATTAAGCAAAGTACTAACAATCCCGATTTCAGATTAAGCACAGTGCTAACAATCCCGATTTCAGACAATGCACAGTACTAACAATCCTGATTTCAGATTAAGCACAGTGCTAACAATCCTGATTTCAGATTAAGCACAGTACTAACAATCCCGATTTCAGATTAAGCACAGTGCTAACAATCCCGATTTCAGACAAAGCACAGCGCTAACAATCCTGATTTCAGACAATGCACAGTACTAACAATCCCGATTTCAGATTAAGCACAGTGCTAACAATCTCGATTTCAGATTAAGCACAGCGCTAACAATCCCGATTTCAGACAATGCACAGTACTAACAATCCCGATTTCAGATTAAGCACAGCGCTAACAATCCCGATTTCAGACAATGCACAGTACTAACAATCCCGATTTCAGATTAAGCACAGTGCTAACAATCCCGATTTCAGATTAAGCACAGCGCTAACAATCCCGATTTCAGACAATGCACAGTACTAACAATCCCGATTTCAGATTAAGCACAGTGCTAACAATCCCGATTTCAGACAAAGCACAGCGCTAACAATCCTGATTTCAGACAATGCACAGTACTAACAATCCCGATTTCAGATTAAGCACAGTGCTAACAATCCCGATTTCAGATTAAGCACAGCGCTAACAATCCCGATTTCAGACAAAGCACAGTGCTAACAATCCCGATTTCAGACAATGCACAGTACTAACAATCCCGATTTCAGATTAAGCACAGTGCTAACAATCCCGATTTCAGATTAAGCACAGCGCTAACAATCCCGATTTCAGACAATGCACAGTGCTAACAATTCCGATTTCAGACAATGCACAGTGCTAACAATCCCGATTTCAGACAACGCACAGTGCGAACAATCCCGATTTCAGACAACGCACAGTGCTAACAATCCCGATTTCAGACAATGCACAGTGCTAACAATCCCGATTTCAGACAATGCACAGTGCTAACAATCCCGATTTCAGACAATGCACAGTGCGAACAATCCCGATTTCAGATTAAGCACAGTGCTAACAATCCCGATTTCAGACAAAGCACAGTGCTAACAATCCCGATTTCAGACAATGCACAGTGCTAACAATCCCGATTTCAGATTAAGCACAGTACTAACAATCCCGATTTCAGACAACGTACAGTGCTAACAATCCTGATTTCAGACAACGCACAGTACTAACAATCCCGATTTCAGACAACGCACAGTACTAACAATCCCGATTTCAGATTAAGCACAGTGCTAACAATCCCGATTTCAGATTAAGCACAGTGCTAACAATCCCGATTTCAGACAAAGCACAGTGCTAACAATCCCGATTTCAGACAACGCACAGTGCTAACAATCCTGATTTCAGATTAAGCACAGTGCTAACAATCCTGATTTCAGATTAAGCACAGTGCTAACAATCCCGATTTCAGACAACGCACAGTGCTAACAATCCTGATTTCAGATTAAGCACAGTGCTAACAATCCCGATTTCAGACAATGCACAGTGCTAACAATCCCGATTTCAGACAACGCACAGTGCTAACAATCCTGATTTCAGACAGAGCACAGTGCTAACAATCCCGATTTCAGACAACGCACAGTGCTAACAATCCTGATTTCAGACAACACACAGTGCTAACAATCCCGATTTCAGATTAAGCACAGTACTAATAATCCCGATTTCAGACAAAGCACAGTACTAACAATCCCGATTTCAGACAATGCACAGTACTAACAATCCCGATTTCAGACAATGCACAGTACTAACAATCCCGATTTCAGACAACGCACAGCGCTAACAATCCCGATTTCAGACAACGCACAGTGCTAACAATCCCGATTTCAGATAATGCACAGTGCTAACAATCCCGATTTCAGACAACGTACAGTGCTAACAATCCTGATTTCAGACAACGCACAGTGCTAACAATCCCGATTTCAGACAATGCACAGTGCTAACAATCCTGATTTCAGATTAAGCACAGTGCTAACAATCCCGATTTCAGACAACGCACAGTGCTAACAATCCCGATTTCAGACAGAGCACAGTGCTAACAATCCCGATTTCAGACAACGCACAGTACTAACAATTACGATTTCAGACAATGCACAGTGCTAACAATCCCGATTTCAGACAGAGCACAGCGCTAACAATCCCGATTTCAGACAATGCACAGCGCTAACAATCCCGATTTCAGACAACGCACAGTACTAACAATCCCGATTTCAGACAGAGCACAGCGCTAACAATCCTGATTTCAGACAATGCACAGCGCTAACAATCCCGATTTCAGACAACGCACAGTGCTAACAATCCCGATTTCAGATTAAGCACAGTGCTAACAATCCCGATTTCAGACAATGCACAGTGCTAACAATCCCGATTTCAGATTAAGCACAGTGCTAACAATCCCGATTTCAGACAATGCACAGTGCTAACAATCCCGATTTCAGACAACGCACAGTACTAACAATCCTGATTTCAGCTTAAGCACAGTGCTAACAATCCCGATTTCAGACAAAGCACAGTACTAACAATCCCGATTTCAGACAACGCACAGTGCTAACAATCCTGATTTCAGACAACGCACAGTGCTAACAACCCCGATTTCAGACAGAGCACAGTGCTAACAATCCCGATTTCAGACAACGCACAGTGCTAACAATCCTGATTTCAGACAACACACAGTGCTAACAATCCCGATTTCAGACAATGCACAGCGCTAACAATCCCGATTTCAGACAAAGCACAGTGCTAACAATCCCGATTTCAGACAATGCACAGTGCTAACAATCCCGATTTCAGATTAAGCACAGTACTAACAATCCCGATTTCAGACAACGTACAGTGCTAACAATCCTGATTTCAGACAACGCACAGTGCTAACAATCCCGAATTCAGACAGAGCACAGTGCTAACAATCCCGATTTCAGATTAAGCAGTGCTAACAATCCTGATTTCAGACAACGCACAGTACTAACAATCCCGATTTCAGATTAAGCACAGCGCTAACAATCCCGATTTCAGACAGAGCACAGTGCTAACAATCCCGATTTCAGATTAAGCACAGTGCTAACAATCCCGATTTCAGATTAAGCACAGTACTAACAATCCCGATTTCAGACAATGCACAGTGCTAACAATCCCGATTTCAGATTAAGCACAGTGCTAACAATCCCGATTTCAGACAATGCACAGTGCTAACAATCCCGATTTCAGATTAAGCACAGCGCTAACAATCCCGATTTCAGATTAAGCACAGTGCTAACAATCCCGATTTCAGATTAAGCACAGTGCTAACAATCCCGATTTCAGATTAAGCACAGTGCTAACAATCCCGATTTCAGACAATGCACAGTGCTAACAATCCCGATTTCAGACAAAGCACAGTGCTAACAATCCCGATTTCAGACAAAGCACAGTACTAACAATCCCGATTTCAGGTTAAGCACAGTGCTAACAATCCCGATTTCAGACAAAGCACAGTACTAACAATCCCGATTTCAGGTTAAGCACAGTGCGAACAATCCCGATTTCAGGTTAAGCACAGTACTAACAATCCCGATTTCAGATTAAGCACAGTGCTAACAATCCCGATTTCAGACAACGCACAGTGCTAACAATCCCGATTTCAGACAGAGCACAGTGCGAACAATCCCGATTTCAGGTTAAGCACAGTACTAACAATCCCGATTTCAGATTAAGCACAGTACTAACAATCCCGATTTCAGACAAAGCACAGTGCTAACAATCCCGATTTCAGATTAAGCACAGCGCTAACAATCCCGATTTCAGATTAAGCACAGCGCTAACAATCCCGATTTCAGATTAAGCACAGTACTAACAATCCCGATTTCAGACAAAGCACAGTGCTAACAATTCCGATTTCAGACAACGCACAGTGCTAACAATCCCGATTTCAGACAGAGCACAGTGCTAACAATCCCGATTTCAGACAGAGCACAGTGCTAACAATCCCGATTTCAGACAGAGCACAGTGCTAACAATCCCGATTTCAGACAGAGCACAGTGCTAACAATCCCGATTTCAGACAGAGCACAGTGCTAACAATCCCGATTTCAGAAACGCACAGCGCTAACAATCCCGATTTCAGACAACGTACAGTGCTAACAATCCCGATTTCAGACAGAGCACAGTGCTAACAATCCCGATTTCAGACAACGCACAGCGCTAACAATTCCGATTTCAGACAGAGCACAGTGCAAACAATCCCGATTTCAGACAACGCACAGTGCTAACAATCCCGATTTCAGACAGAGCACAGTGCAAACAATCCCGATTTCAGACAACGCACAGTGCTAACAATCCCGATTTCAGACAGAGCACAGTGCTAACAATCCCGATTTCAGACAGAGCACAGTGCTAACAATCCCGATTTCAGACAGAGCACAGTGCTAACAATCCCGATTTCAGACAGAGCACAGTGCTAACAATCCCGATTTCAGACAACGCACAGTGCTAACAATCCCGATTTCAGACAACGCACAGCGCTAACAATCCCAATTTCAACTTAAGCACAGTACTAACAATCCCGATTTCAGATTAAGCACAGTACTAACAATCCCGATTTCAGATTAAGCACAGTACTAACAATCCCGATTTCAGACAACGCACAGTGATAACAATCCCGATTTCAGATTCAGCACAGTGCGAACAATCCCGATTTCAGATTAAGCACAGTGCTAACAATCCCGATTTCAGATTAAGCACAGTGCTAACAATCCCGATTTCAGATTAAGCACAGTGCTAACAATCCCGATTTCAGATTAAGCACAGTGCTAACAATCCCGATTTCAGATTAAGCACAGCGCTAACAATCCTGATTTCAGACAATGCACAGTGCTAACAATCCCGATTTCAGATTAAGCACAGTGCTAACAATCCCGATTTCAGATTAAGCACAGCGCTAACAATCCCGATTTCAGACAATGCACAGTGCTAACAATCCTGATTTCAGATTAAGCACAGTACTAACAATCCCGATTTCAGACAGAGCACAGTGCTAACAATCCCGATTTCAGATTAAGCACAGCGCTAACAATCCCGATTTCAGACAATGCACAGTGCTAACAATCCTGATTTCAGATTAAGCACAGTGCTAACAATCCCGATTTCAGACAACGCACAGTGGTAACAATCCCGATTTCAGACAACGCACAGTGGTAACAATCCCGATTTCAGATTAAGCACAGTGCTAACAATCCCGATTTCAGATTAAGCACAGTGCTAACAATCCCGATTTCAGATTAAGCACAGCGCTAACAATGCCGATTTCAGATTAAGCACAGCGCTAACAATCCCGATTTCAGACAATGCACAGTGCTAACAATCCCGATTTCAGATTAAGCACAGTGCTAACAATCCCGATTTCAGATTAAGCACAGCGCTAACAATCCCGATTTCAGACAATGCACAGTGCTAACAATCCCGATTTCAGATTAAGCACAGTACTAACAATCCCGATTTCAGACAACGCACAGTGGTAACAATCCCGATTTCAGATTAAGCACAGTGCTAACAATCACGATTTCAGATTAAGCACAGTACTAACAATCCCGATTTCAGACAACGCACAGTGCTAACAATCCTGATTTCAGACAAAGCACAGTGCTAACAATCCCGATTTCAGACAATGCACAGTGCTAACAATCCCGATTTCAGACAATGCACAGTGCTAACAATCCCGATTTCAGACAACGCACAGTGCTAACAATCCTGATTTCAGACAAAGCACAGTGCTAACAATCCCGATTTCAGACAATGCACAGTGCTAACAATCCCGATTTCAGACAATGCACAGTGCTAACAATCCCGATTTCAGACAACGCACAGTGCTAACAATCCTGATTTCACATTAAGCACAGCGCTAACAATCCCGATTTCAGACAAAGCACAGTGCTAACAATCCTGATTTCAGACAACGCACAGTGCTAACAATCCTGATTTCAGACAACGCACAGTGCTAACAATCCCGATTTCAGATTAAGCAGTGCTAACAATCCCGATTTCAGACAGAGCACAGTGCTAACAATCCCGATTTCAGACAACGCACAGTGCTAACAATCCTGATTTCAGACAATGCACAGTGCTAACAATCCCGATTTCAGATTAAGCACAGTGCTAACAATCCTGATTTCAGACAATGCACAGCGCTAACAATCCCGATTTCAGACAACGCACAGTGCTAACAATCCCGATTTCAGACAACGCACAGTGCTAACAATCCCGATTTCAGACAACGCACAGTGCTAACAATCCCGATTTCAGACAACGTACAGTGCTAACAATCCCGATTTCAGACAACGCACAGTGCTAACAATCCCGATTTCAGACAACGTACAGTGCTAACAATCCCGATTTCAGACAACGCACAGTGCTAACAATCCCGATTTCAGACAACGTACAGTGCTAACAATCCCGATTTCAGACAATGCACAGTGCTAACAATCCTGATTTCAGAAAAGCACAGCGCTAACAATCCCGATTTCAGACAACGCACAGTGCTAACAATCCCGATTTCAGACAACGCACAGTGCTAACAATCCCGATTTCAGACAACGCACAGTGCTAACAATCCCGATTTCAGACAACGCACAGTGCGAACAATCCCGATTTCAGACAGTGCACAGTGCTAACAATCCCGATTTCAGACAACGCACAGAGCTAACAATCCCGATTTCAGACAGAGCACAGTGCTAACAATCCCGATTTCAGACAACGCACAGTGCTAACAATCCTGATTTCAGACAGAGCACAGTGCTAACAATCCTGATTTCAGACAAAGCACAGTACTAACAATCCCGATTTCAGACAGAGCACAGTGCTAACAATCCCGATTTCAGACAACGCAGAGTGCTAACAATCCCGATTTCAGACAGAGCACAGTGCTAACAATCCCGATTTCAGACAACGCACAGTGCTAACAATCCCGATTTCAGACAGAGCACAGTGCTAACAATCCCGATTTCAGACAACGCACAGTGCTAACAATCCCGATTTCAGACAATGCACAGTGCTAACAATCCCGATTTCAGACAACGTACAGTGCTAACAATCCCGATTTCAGACAACGCACAGTACTAACAATCCCGATTTCAGACAACGTACAGTGCTAACAATCCTGATTTCAGACAATGCACAGTGCTAACAATCCCGATTTCAGATTAAGCACAGTGCTAACAATCCCGATTTCAGATTAAGCACAGTACTAACAATCCCGATTTCAGATTAAGCACAGTACTAACAATCCCGATTTCAGACAACGTACAGTGCTAACAATCCTGATTTCAGACAACGCACAGTACTAACAATCCCGATTTCAGACAATGCACAGTGCTAACAATCCCGATTTCAGACAGAGCACAGCGCTAACAATCCCGATTTCAGACAACGCACAGTGCTAACAATCCCGATTTCAGAAAGAGCACAGCGCTAACATTCCCGATTTCAGACAAAGCACAGTGCTAACAATCCCGATTTCAGACAGAGCACAGTGCTAACAATCCCGATTTCAGATTAAGCACAGTACAAACAATCCCGATTTCAGACAATGCACAGTGCTAACAATCCCGATTTCAGATTAAGCACAGTGCTAACAATCCCGATTTCAGACAACGCACAGTGCTAACAATCCCGATTTCAGATTAAGCACAGTGCTAACAATCCCGATTTCAGACAACGCACAGTGCTAACAATTCCGATTTCAGACAGAGCACAGTGCTAACAATCCCGATTTCAGATTAAGCACAGTACCAACAATCCCGATTTCAGATTAAGCACAGTACCAACAATCCCGATTTCAGATTAAGCACAGTGCTAACAATCCCGATTTCAGATTAAGCACAGTGCTAACAATCCCGATTTCAGATTAAGCACAGTGCTAACAATCCCGATTTCAGATTAAGCACAGTGCTAACAATCCCGATTTCAGATTAAGCACAGTGCTAACAATCCCGATTTCAGATTAAGCACAGTGCTAACAATCCCGATTTCAGATTAAGCACAGTACTAACAATCCCGATTTCAGATTAAGCACAGTGCTAACAATCCCGATTTCAGATTAAGCACAGTACTAACAATCCCGATTTCAGATTAAGCACAGTGCTAACAATCCCGATTTCAGACAACGCACAGTGCTAACAATCCTGATTTCAGACAACGCACAGTGCTAACAATCCCGATTTCAGATTAAGCACAGTACTAACAATCCCGATTTCAGACAAAGCACAGTGCTAACAATCCCGATTTCAGACAACGCACAGTGCTAACAATCCTGATTTCAGACAACGCACAATGCTAACAATCCCGATTTCAGATTAAGCACAGTAATAACAATCCCGATTTCAGATTAAGCACAGTGCTAACAATCCCGATTTCAGATTAAGCACAGTGCTAACAATCCCGATATCAGACAACGCACAGTGCTAACAATCCCGATTTCAGATTAAGCACAGTGCTAACAATCCCGATTTCAGACAACGCACAGTGCTAACAATCCCGATTTCAGAATAAGCACAGTACTAACAATCCTGATTTCAGATTAAGCACAGTACTAACAATCCCGATTTCAGACAACGTACAGTGATAACAATCCCGATTTCAGATTAAGCACAGTACTAACAATCCCGATTTCAGACAACGTACAGTGATAACAATCCCGATTTCAGATTAAGCACAGTGCTAACAATCCCGATTTCAGAGAACGTACAGTGCTAACAATCCCGATTTCAGATTAAGCACAGTACTAACAATCCTGATTTCAGATTAAGCACAGTACTAACAATCCCGATTTCAGACAACGTACAGTGATAACAATCCCGATTTCAGACAACGTACAGTGATAACAATCCCGATTTCAGACAACGCACAGTGCTAACAATCCTGATTTCAGATTAAGCACAGTACTAACAATCCCGATTTCAGACAGAGCACAGTGCTAACAATCCTGATTTCAGATAAAGCACAGTACTAACAATCCCGATTTCAGACAACGTACAGTGATAACAATCCCGATTTCAGACAACGCACAGTGATAACAATCCCGATTTCAGAAACGCACAGCGCTAACAATCCCGATTTCAGACAATGCACAGTGCTAACAATCCCGATTTCAGACAACGCACAGTGCTAACAATCCCGATTTCAGACAACGCACAGTGCTAACAATCCCGATTTCAGACAGAGCACAGTGCTAACAATCCCGATTTCAGACAATGCACAGTGCTAACAATCCCGATTTCAGACAATGCACAGTGCTAACAATCCCGATTTCAGACAACGCACAGTGCTAACAATCCCGATTTCAGACAACGCACAGTGCTAACAATCCTGATTTCAGACAACACACAGTGCTCACAATCCCGATTTCAGATTAAGCACAGTACTAACAATCCCGATTTCAGATTAAGCACAGTACTAACAACCGCATTTCAGACAACGTACAGTGCTAACAATCCTGATTTCAGACAATGCACAGTGCTAACAATTCCGATTTCATATTAAGCACAGTACTAACAATCCCGATTTCAGACAACGTACAGTGCTAACAATCCTGATTTCAGACAACGCACAGTACTAACAATCCCGATTTCAGACAATGCACAGTGCTAACAATCCTGATTTCAGACAAAGCACAGTGCTAACAATCCTGATTTCAGACAAGGCACAGTGCTAACAATCCTGATTTCAGATTAAGCACAGTGCTAACAATCCCGATTTCAGACAACGCACAGTGCTAACAATCCCGATTTCAGACAACGCACAGTACTAACAATCCCGATTTCAGACAATGCACAGTGCTAACAATCCTGATTTCAGACAATGCACAGCGCTAACAATCCCGATTTCAGATTAAGCACAGTGCTAACAATCCCGATTTCAGACAATGCACAGTGCTAACAATCCGGATTTCAGACAACGCACAGTGCTAACAATGCCGATTTCAGACAACGCACAGTGCTAACAATCCTGATTTCAGATTAAGCACAGTGCTAACAATCCCGATTTCAGACAATGCACAGTGCTAACAATCCGGATTTCAGACAACGCACAGTGCTAACAATGCCGATTTCAGACAACGCACAGTGCTAACAATCCTGATTTCAGATTAAGCACAGCGCTAACAATGCCGATTTCAGACAACGCACAGTGCTAACAATCCTGATTTCAGATTAAGCACAGTGCTAACAATCCCGATTTCAGACAACGCACAGTGCTAACAATCCCGATTTCAGACAACGCACAGTGCTAACAATCCCGATTTCAGATTAAGCACAGTGCTAACAATCCCGATTTCAGACAGAGCACAGTGCTAACAATCCCGATTTCAGACAGAGCACAGTACTAACAATCCTGATTTCAGATTAAGCACAGTGCTAACAATCCCGATTTCAGACAACGCACAGTACTAACAATCCTGATTTCAGATTAAGCACAGTGCTAACAATCCCGATTTCAGACAACGCACAGTGCTAACAATCCCGATTTCAGAAAATGCACAGTGCTAACAATCCCGATTTCAGACAGAGCACAGTGCTAACAATCCCGATTTCAGACAACGCACAGCGCTAACAATCCCGATTTCAGACAACGCACAGTGCTAACAATCCTGATTTCAGACAGAGCACAGTGCTAACAATCCCGATTTCAGACAAAGCACAGTGCTAACAATCCCGATTTCAGACAACGCACAGTGCTAACAATCCCGATTTCAGACAACGCACAGTGCTAACAATCCTGATTTCAGACAACACACAGTGCTAACAATCCCGATTTCAGACAGAGCACAGTGCTAACAATCCTGATTTCAGATTAAGCACAGTACTAACAATCCCGATTTCAGACAACGTACAGTGATAACAATCCCGATTTCAGATTAAGCACAGTACTAACAATCCCGATTTCAGACAACGTACAGTGATAACAATCCCGATTTCAGATTAAGCACAGTGCTAACAATCCCGATTTCAGAGAACGTACAGTGCTAACAATCCCGATTTCAGATTAAGCACAGTACTAACAATCCTGATTTCAGATTCAGCACAGTACTAACAATCCCGATTTCAGACAACGTACAGTGATAACAATCCCGATTTCAGACAACGTACAGTGATAACAATCCCGATTTCAGACAACGCACAGTGCTAACAATCCTGATTTCAGATTAAGCACAGTACTAACAATCCCGATTTCAGACAGAGCACAGTGCTAACAATCCTGATTTCAGATTAAGCACAGTACTAACAATCCCGATTTCAGACAACGTACAGTGATAACAATCCCGATTTCAGACAACGCACAGTGATAACAATCCCGATTTCAGAAACGCACAGCGCTAACAATCCCGATTTCAGACAATGCACAGTGCTAACAATCCCGATTTCAGACAACGCACAGTGCTAACAATCCCGATTTCAGACAACGCACAGTGCTAACAATCCCGATTTCAGACAGAGCACAGTGCTAACAATCCCGATTTCAGACAATGCACAGTGCTAACAATCCCGATTTCAGACAATGCACAGTGCTAACAATCCCGATTTCAGACAACGCACAGTGCTAACAATCCCGATTTCAGACAACGCACAGTGCTAACAATCCTGATTTCAGACAACACACAGTGCTAACAATCCCGATTTCAGATTAAGCACAGTACTAACAATCCCGATTTCAGATTAAGCACAGTACTAACAACCGCATTTCAGACAACGTACAGTGCTAACAATCCTGATTTCAGACAATGCACAGTGCTAACAATTCCGATTTCAGATTAAGCACAGTACTAACAATCCCGATTTCAGACAACGTACAATGCTAACAATCCTGATTTCAGACAACGCACAGTACTAACAATCCCGATTTCAGACAATGCACAGTGCTAACAATCCTGATTTCAGATTAAGCACAGTGCTAACAATCCCGATTTCAGACAACGCACAGTGCTAACAATCCCGATTTCAGACAACGCACAGTACTAACAATCCCGATTTCAGACAATGCACAGTGCTAACAATCCTGATTTCAGACAATGCACAGCGCTAACAATGCCGATTTCAGACAACGCACAGTGCTAACAATCCTGATTTCAGATTAAGCACAGTGCTAACAATCCCGATTTCAGACAACGCACAGTGCTAACAATCCCGATTTCAGACGACGCACAGTGCTAACAATCCCGATTTCAGATTAAGCACAGTGCTAACAATCCCGATTTCAGACAGAGCACAGTGCTAACAATCCCGATTTCAGATTAAGCACAGTGCTAACAATCCCGATTTCAGATTAAGCACAGTACTAACAATCCTGATTTCAGACAACGCACAGTGCTAACAATCCCGATTTCAGACAGAGCACAGTACTAACAATCCTGATTTCAGATTAAGCACAGTGCTAACAATCCCGATTTCAGACAACGCACAGTACTAACAATCCTGATTTCAGATTAAGCACAGTGCTAACAATCCCGATTTCAGACAACGCACAGTGCTAACAATCCCGATTTCAGAAAATGCACAGTGCTAACAATCCCGATTTCAGACAGAGCACAGTGCTAACAATCCCGATTTCAGACAACGCACAGCGCTAACAATCCCGATTTCAGACAACGCACAGTGCTAACAATCCTGATTTCAGACAGAGCACAGTGCTAACAATCCTGATTTCAGACAACGCACAGTGCTAACAATCCCGATTTCAGACAAAGCACAGTGCTAACAATCCCGATTTCAGACAACGCACAGTGCTAACAATCCCGATTTCAGACAACGCACAGTGCTAACAATCCTGATTTCAGACAACACACAGTGCTAACAATCCCGATTTCAGATTAAGCACAGTGCTAACAATCCCGATTTCAGATTAAGCACAGTGCTAACAATCCCGATTTCAGATTAAGCACAGTACTAACAATCCCGATTTCAGACAACGCACAGTACAAACAATCCCGATTTCAGTTTAAGCACAGTGCTAACAATCCCGATTTCAGACAACGCACAGTACTAACAATCCCGATTTCAGATTAAGCACAGTACTAACAATCCCGATTTCAGATTAAGCACAGTACTAACAATCCCGATTTCAGATTAAGCACAGTGCTAACAATCCCGATTTCAGACAATGCACAGTGCTAACAATCCCGATTTCAGATTAAGCACAGCGCTAACAATCCCGATTTCAGATTAAGCACAGCGCTAACAATCCCGATTTCAGACAGAGCACATTGCGAACAATCCCGATTTCAGACAAAGCACAGTGCTAACAATCCCGATTTCAGACAATGCACAGTGCTAACAATCCCGATTTCAGATTAAGCACAGTGCTAACAATCCCGATTTCAGACAACGCACAGTACTAACAATCCCGATTTCAGATTAAGCACAGTGCTAACAATCCCGATTTCAGACAAAGCACAGTGCTAACAATCCCGATTTCAGCTTAAGCACAGTGCTAACAATCCTGATTTCAGCTTAAGCACAGTGCTAACAATCCCGATTTCAGACAAAGCACAGTGCTAACAATCCCGATTTCAGCTTAAGCACAGTGCTAACAATCCCGATTTCAGACAACGCACAGTGCTAACAATCCCGATTTCAGACAAAGCACAGTGCTAACAATCCCGATTTCAGCTTAAGCACAGTGCTAACAATCCCGATTTCAGACAACGCACAGTGCTAACAATCCCGATTTCAGACAAAGCACAGTGCTAACAATCCCGATTTCAGCTTAAGCACAGTGCTAACAATCCCGATTTCAGACAACGCACAGTGCTAACAATCCCGATTTCAGACAAAGCACAGTGCTAACAATCCCGATTTCAGACAACGCACAGTGCTAACAATCCCGATTTCAGCTTAAGCACAGTGCTAACAATCCCGATTTCAGACAACGCACAGTGCTAACAATCCCGATTTCAGATTAAGCACAGTGCTAACAATCCCGATTTCAGACAACGCACAGTGCTAACAATCCCGATTTCAGACAACGCACAGTGCTAACAATCCCGATTTCAGCTTAAGCACAGTGCTAACAATCCCGATTTCAGACAACGCACAGTACTAACAATCCCGATTTCAGCTTAAGCACAGTGCTAACAATCCCGATTTCAGACAACGCACAGTGCTCACAATCCCGATTTCAGACAATGCACAGTGCTAACAATCCCGATTTCAGACAACGCACAGTGCTAACAATCCCGATTTCAGATTAAGCACAGTACTAACAATCCCGATTTCAGACAATGCACAGTGCTAACAATCCCGATTTCAGATTAAGCACAGTACTAACAATCCCGATTTCAGATTAAGCACAGTGCTAACAATCCCGATTTCAGACAATGCACAGTGCTAACAATCCCGATTTCAGATTAAGCACAGTACTAACAATCCCGATTTCAGACAACGCACAGTGCTAACAATCCCGATTTCAGATTAAGCACAGTGCTAACAATCCCGATTTCAGACAACGCACAGTGCTAACAATCCCGATTTCAGACAACGCACAGTGCTAACAATCCGATTTCAGACAACGCACAGTGCTAACAATCCCGATTTCAGACAACGCACAGTGCTAACAATCCCGATTTCAGACAACGCACAGTGCTAACAATCCCGATTTCAGATTAAGCACAGCGCTAACAATCCCGATTTCAGACAACGCACAGTGCTAACAATCCCGATTTCAGATAATGCACAGTGCTAACAATCCTGATTTCAGACAACGCACAGCGCTAACAATCCCGATTTCAGACAACGCACAGTGCTAACAATCCTGATTTCAGACAACGCACAGCGCTAACAATCCCGATTTCAGACAACGCACAGTGCTAACAATCCCGATTTCAGATTAAGCACAGTGCTAACAATCCCGATTTCAGATTAAGCACAGTACTAACAATCCTGATTTCAGACAACGCACAGTGCTAACAATCCCGATTTCAGACAGAGCACAGTACTAACAATCCTGATTTCAGATTAAGCACAGTGCTAACAATCCCGATTTCAGACAACGCACAGTACTAACAATCCTGATTTCAGATTAAGCACAGTGCTAACAATCCCGATTTCAGACAACGCACAGTGCTAACAATCCCGATTTCAGAAAATGCACAGTGCTAACAATCCCGATTTCAGACAGAGCACAGTGCTAACAATCCCGATTTCAGACAACGCACAGCGCTAACAATCCCGATTTCAGACAACGCACAGTGCTAACAATCCTGATTTCAGACAGAGCACAGTGCTAACAATCCTGATTTCAGACAACGCACAGTGCTAACAATCCCGATTTCAGACAAAGCACAGTGCTAACAATCCCGATTTCAGACAACGCACAGTGCTAACAATCCCGATTTCAGACAACGCACAGTGCTAACAATCCTGATTTCAGACAACACACAGTGCTAACAATCCCGATTTCAGATTAAGCACAGTGCTAACAATCCCGATTTCAGATTAAGCACAGTGCTAACAATCCCGATTTCAGATTAAGCACAGTACTAACAATCCCGATTTCAGACAACGCACAGTACAAACAATCCCGATTTCAGATTAAGCACAGTGCTAACAATCCCGATTTCAGATTAAGCACAGTACTAACAATCCCGATTTCAGATTAAGCACAGTACTAACAATCCCGATTTCAGATTAAGCACAGTGCTAACAATCCCGATTTCAGACAATGCACAGTGCTAACAATCCCGATTTCAGATTAAGCACAGCGCTAACAATCCCGATTTCAGATTAAGCACAGCGCTAACAATCCCGATTTCAGACAGAGCACATTGCGAACAATCCCGATTTCAGACAAAGCACAGTGCTAACAATCCCGATTTCAGACAATGCACAGTGCTAACAATCCCGATTTCAGATTAAGCACAGTGCTAACAATCCCGATTTCAGACAACGCACAGTACTAACAATCCCGATTTCAGATTAAGCACAGTGCTAACAATCCCGATTTCAGACAATGCACAGTGCTAACAATCCCGATTTCAGCTTAAGCACAGTGCTAACAATCCCGATTTCAGCTTAAGCACAGTGCTAACAATCCCGATTTCAGACAAAGCACAGTGCTAACAATCCCGATTTCAGCTTAAGCACAGTGCTAACAATCCCGATTTCAGACAACGCACAGTGCTAACAATCCCGATTTCAGACAAAGCACAGTGCTAACAATCCCGATTTCAGCTTAAGCACAGTGCTAACAATCCCGATTTCAGACAACGCACAGTGCTAACAATCCCGATTTCAGACAAAGCACAGTGCTAACAATCCCGATTTCAGCTTAAGCACAGTGCTAACAATCCCGATTTCAGACAACGCACAGTGCTAACAATCCCGATTTCAGACAAAGCACAGTGCTAACAATCCCGATTTCAGCTTAAGCACAGTGCTAACAATCCCGATTTCAGACAACGCACAGTGCTAACAATCCCGATTTCAGCTTAAGCACAGTGCTAACAATCCCGATTTCAGACAACGCACAGTGCTAACAATCCCGATTTCAGCTTAAGCACAGTGCTAACAATCCCGATTTCAGACAACGCACAGTGCTAACAATCCCGATTTCAGATTAAGCACAGTGCTAACAATCCCGATTTCAGACAACGCACAGTGCTAACAATCCCGATTTCAGACAACGCACAGTGCTAACAATCCCGATTTCAGCTTAAGCACAGTGCTAACAATCCCGATTTCAGACAACGCACAGTACTAACAATCCCGATTTCAGCTTAAGCACAGTGCTAACAATCCCGATTTCAGACAACGCACAGTGCTCACAATCCCGATTTCAGACAATGCACAGTGCTAACAATCCCGATTTCAGACAACGCACAGTGCTAACAATCCCGATTTCAGATTAAGCACAGTACTAACAATCCCGATTTCAGACAATGCACAGTGCTAACAATCCCGATTTCAGATTAAGCACAGTACTAACAATCCCGATTTCAGATTAAGCACAGTGCTAACAATCCCGATTTCAGACAATGCACAGTGCTAACAATCCCGATTTCAGATTAAGCACAGTACTAACAATCCCGATTTCAGACAACGCACAGTGCTAACAATCCCGATTTCAGATTAAGCACAGTGCTAACAATCCCGATTTCAGACAACGCACAGTGCTAACAATCCCGATTTCAGACAACGCACAGTGCTAACAATCCGATTTCAGACAACGCACAGTGCTAACAATCCCGATTTCAGACAACGCACAGTGCTAACAATCCCGATTTCAGACAACGCACAGTGCTAACAATCCCGATTTCAGATTAAGCACAGCGCTAACAATCCCGATTTCAGACAACGCACAGTGCTAACAATCCCGATTTCAGATAATGCACAGTGCTAACAATCCTGATTTCAGACAACGCACAGCGCTAACAATCCCGATTTCAGACAACGCACAGTGCTAACAATCCTGATTTCAGACAACGCACAGCGCTAACAATCCCGATTTCAGACAACGCACAGTGCTAACAATCCCGATTTCAGACAAAGCACAGTGCTAACAATCCTGATTTCAGACAACGCACAGTGCTAACAATCCTGATTTCAGACAACGCACAGTGCTAACAATCCCGATTTCAGACAAAGCACAGTGCTAACAATCCTGATTTCAGACAACGCACAGTGCTAACAATCCTGATTTCAGACAACGCACAGTGCTAACAATCCCGATTTCAGACAAAGCACAGTGCTAACAATCCCGATTTCAGACAAAGCACAGTGCTAACAATCCTGATTTCAGACAACGCACAGTGCTAACAATCCCGATTTCAGACAAAGCACAGTGCTAACAATCCTGATTTCAGACAAAGCACAGTGCTAACAATCCCGATTTCAGACAACGCACAGTGCTATTACTCCCCACAGCTGAAACAACACACAGTGCGAACACACCCCAAAATTCAAGCAACGCACAGTGTTAACACACCCCAAAATTCAGGCAATGCATAATGTCAACATTCCCCAAAGTTCGGACCCACACAGAGCTGACACTCCCCACGGTTCAGACAAGTGTTACATTGGAGGTAGTAACATGCAGTGCAAACAGCAGAGGAGCCAATACTGTAGTAATGCTAACACACACATGGCCACAAGAAGCATGTATCTAGTCTGCTGACTAGAACTGGGCGGCATGGTTTCTTAGTTCTCTTTATGAGGAGGGAGTTGAGTGAGGTTATGTTAAAGTATGTTAGATTTGCTCCAACTGTCACTGGTCAGTATGGGCAAATTCTGAAGTTGAGAGAATATCTACGACATCGTCCTGGCATCTCATGCATTCCAGGCACAATTACTCAGATGGCCTTAACATGGCCGGCAGGCATGGGCCCAACAGACAGCAGCATTGCCTTCTACTCCAGAGCTGCAGGCAACCCAATGTTTTTTGCAATACAGGCAACAGCTCTTGGGAATGACAGGCAACACACACTGCACAGTGCCACCTCTTCACTCCTAGGGCTGCTCTGCCAGTTGTGTTACGTGTATCTATGAATGCTGCTCATCCTTCTTCCATTGCTCCTTCTCTTCCTCACTCAAAAAATAAAAAATACAAGATAACTATGGATGATCAAGGCTAGTTGGCCCGCTTTGAATCAGGTGTTGATCCCTCTTTGTGTGAAGAATGATTTCTTGATATCAGTTGTAAATTTAAATCTATGTCCTTTTGTCCTACATTGGGGATCCGTCTGTGGCTCCTCTTTGCTTTGGCCCCAGCACATCAATATATCCCTTGTGCCTAAGTGACCAGCAGGTGGCCTGTCACTTTAATTCTCCGCTCCACTCCCACTCTGACCTCACCGTCCTCGGCCTCTTGCATTGTTCCACGGAAGCTCAGCGTCAGCTCGAGGAACAGCACCTCATCTTTCGTTTAGGCACCCTACAGCCCTCGGGACTCAACATCGAGTTTAACAATTTCAGATCATAACCTCGGCCCCTATCACATTTATATTTTTTTTATTTTATTTTTTCATCCACCCTTTTGTTTGGCCTTTTTTTTCCCTCCCAGAAGCTGGCAGCTGTCCTTCATTCTGCCAGCGCATCTCACACTTCATCTAGCCTCAACCTGTCACATTAACACCTACATAAGAACCATCTCCTGAACCTAACAGAATTGGACACACGAAATAGGAGCAGGATCAGGCTACACGGCCCCTGGGCCCGCTACGCTACCCACAGGGCCATGACCGATCCGAACCTAGACTCATGTCCAAATTCCTGCCCGCTCCCCGTAACCCTTAATTCCCTTTACTTCTAGGAAACTGTCTATTTCTGTTTTAAATTTATGTAATGATGTAGCTTCTACAGCTTTTTGGGGCAACATATTCCATGGACCTACCACCCTCTGAGTGAAGTAGTTCCTTCTCATCTCAGTTTTGAAAGAGCAGCCCCTTATTCTAAGACTATGCCCCCTAGTTCTCGTTTCACCCATCATCGGGAACATCCTCCCCGCATCCACCCGATCCAACCCCTTCACAATCTTATATGTTTCAATAAGATCGCCTCTCATTCTTCTGAACTCCAATGAGTAGAGTCCCAATCTACCCAACCTCTCCTCATATGTCCATCCCCTCATCCCCGGGATTAACCGAGTGAACCTTCTTTGTACTGACTCGAGAGCAAGTATGTCTTTTCTTAAGTATGGACACCAAAACTGTATGCAGTATTCCAGGTGCGGTCTCACCAATACCTTGTACAACTGAAGCAATACCTCCCTTTTTTTATATTCTATCCCCCTAGCAATGAAAGCCAACATTCCATTGGCCTTCTTAATCACTTGCTGCACCTGCATACTAACCTTTTGAGTTTCGTGCACCAGGACCCCCAGATCCCTTTGTACTTCAGTACTTTCCGGTTTCTTGCCATTAAAATAATAACTTGCTCTACTATTTTTCCTGCCAAAGTGCATAACCTCACACTTTCCAGTATTGTATTCCATCTGCCAAATCTCTGCCCACTTACTTAGCCTGTCTATGTCCCCTTGCAGATTTTTTATGTCCTCCTCACTCACTACTTTCCCTCTCATCTTAGTATCATCTGCAAACTTTGATATGTTACACTCGGTCCCCTCCTCCAAATCGTTAATATAGATTGTAAAGAGTTGGGGACCCAGCACTGACCCCTGCGGAACACCACTAGTTACTGATTGCCAGTCTGAGAATGAACCATTTATCCCAACTCTCTGCCTTCTGTTAGATAGCCAATCCTCTATCCATGCCAGAATATCACCCCCAATCCCGTGATTTTTTATCTTAAGCAATAATCTTTTGTGTGGCACCTTGTCAAATGCCTTTTGGAAGTCTAAATACACCACATCCACTGGTTCCCCTTTATCCACCCTGTATATTACTTCCTCAAAGAACTCCAGCAAATTTGTCAAACATGACTTCCCCTTCATAAAACCATGCTGACTTTGTCCTATTAAATTATGATTATCCAAATGTCCCGTTACTGTCTCCTTAATAATGGACTCCAAAATTTTACCTACCACAGATGTTAGGCTAACCGGCCTATAGTTTCCAGCCTTCTGTCTACTGCCCTTTTTAAATAAGGGTGTTACATTAGCAGTTTTCCAGTCTGCCGGGATCTTTGCTGAGTCCAGGGAGTTTTGGAAAATTATTACCAATGCATCCACAATCTCTACCGCCACTTCCCTCAAGACCCTAGGATGTAAGCCATCAGGTCCAGGTGATTTATCCACCTTCAGTCCCATTATTTTACCGAGTACCACTTCCTTAGTGATTTTGATTGTGTTTAGCTCCTCCCGCCCTCGAGCCCCCTGTTTGTCCAGTGTTGGGATATTCTTAGTGTCCTCTACTGTAAAGACTGATACAAAATATTCATTCAGTGTATTTGCCATCTCCATATTTCCCACCATTAATTTCCCGGTCCCATCCTCTAACACCTCCTCTTGACTTGATTATCTCTTAATGTCTCTCAATGTCTCTTAATCTCTCCTGCTTTCTATCCCACCACTGACCTTCCCCTTTGTTCTTTCATCCCCTCCCCCTTTTCCCAGCTTTATACTTGCTTTAAATCTATTTCATTTCCTGCTTTTTTCCAGTTCTGACGAAAGGTCTTCGACCTGAAACGTTAACTCTGTTTCTCTCTCCACGGATGCTGCCTGGCCTGCTGAGTTTTTCCAGTGTTTTCTGTTGTTATTTCGGATTTCCAACATCCGCAGTATTTTGCTATCGTACTACACAAGGGAGTCAAGGTGTGGTCCGAGCAGCAGACTGTTAACTTTGATCACAACTTGTGATGAAGAAGAGATACACTATGAATTCCGATTCTCCACAAATTGCTGGACGATTTGCGCAGCTCCGCCGTTAGCCTCGCCATTGAAATCAACTGAGTCATGAAATTGCTGGATTTACGCCATTAATGCACATTTAATCTCGCCGCAGCCATTTAGGGCTGATAATTCATGTCATAAGGAAACTGTTAATGACATGATTTATGGTTCTGACATGAAACTCAACCTTGAAGGCCCAGAAAGGGAATAATGAAGCTGTCGAGTCTCACTCCAACAGGTAGTGAATTGTTCCTATAGGTTATTTTAAAAAACTTTTTACCTGCCTTTGCAATATTTTTGTGCCAGTCTTGCCATCCACGCTCCTGCTCATGTCCAAAGGCAATAATTTTCAGGATGCAAAGCTGTTTCGACACTCAGAAACGCAAATTACAGGAAACTCTCTTTTAACCGGCACCCAAATAACCGGAAATCTCTCTTAACCGGCAAAATTCTTGAGTAGGTAACCGGGGTTTTCCTTCATCTCTCCTTTAAAATTAACTTTAAAAAAAACCCCGAGGCGTTTGTCTTGTATCGGAGCATGTAGATTGGGAGGGGAATGTGCAGCCCGGGTAGGCAGCGGACATGACAGATGGTCAGCTGGCGCTCCCCGGGGAGACGGAGCTCCGAATGCAGGCGCATGTCAGTGTGTACGGGGCTCTCGTACGTTGGGAGATATAACTCTCCGTTATCCGGACTTTTTGATTAACCGGCACCACGCCGGTCCCGTCGGTGCCGGTTAATAAAGAGTTTCCTGTAGATAGATTTCTTTCAGAAAATAATTTTGGGATGTGGTATATGAGTAGTTTGAGACATGATGTGGTAAGTGCAGCATGCTTGGGATGAAAAGGTTGACTTAGGGACCTATGGCTTCCAAAGCTCTCTACCACTGGGGTTTTCCTCGCATAATTTCTGGGTCTTTTGTAGACTAATTGATGGAGATTGATTGTTACGATTAGTCAATAACTCCATTATTGTTGTATTATGTGACTACCAGGATGGTAGATGGCGAACGAGATGGACCTTGGTCTTTTTTCAATTAGCAATTCCTATGTTCCTATGAAAGCAGTTCCATTGTACCTGATGATGATGGGTGGGGCCACTAGTTCTATACTTCATGGGTCAAGAATGTATGTACATTTCGCACACCTACCCTGCAATTCACTCATTAACTTCTCAAGCACCAAAACATCAATTCCCAAACACAACTGGGTTACAATGTCCTCTTCTTCTGATTCTTCTTTTTAATTTTTTTCGTACTTTTCCCCTCGTCTCTTTTTATTAATCCACTCTCTTTCCTTCACTCTCTTTAGTTCTCTTCTGTATCTAATTTGACTCAAAAATCACCCTATTTCCTTCTCTGTCATTCGTTCTGTTTCTTTCTCTATCCTTTTCTTTCATTGGTTAAGGAGATCACTGTGATTATTTGCAACGGGTCTTCTGCGTCCTTCTGTGCATGCAGGCTGTATGGGGGGCATGTGGAGAAGGTCAGGGTTTCAGAGGGGGGAGATGTGGAGAGGAGCTCGGAGGGGCAAGAAGGTCAGGAACTCGGAAGGAGAGAAGTTCAGGAACTCGGGGGTGGGGGGGGGGGGGGCGGTGTTAGAGCACAGGTGGAACACTGGGGATGGGGGAAGAACGTGATCCAGGTCTAAAAGCGGGGGGGGAGGGGGGGGAGGGAGGGAGGGATGGATGAGAGTGAGAATGTGATCCAGATGGGAAGCTGGATTACGTTCATCCCTCTGTTAGATGTGGATCACATTCTTCCAACTGGATGAATTAGTGAATGCCTTCTTACACACGGAGCAGGTGAATGACCTCTCCCCAGTGTGAACTCGCTGGTGTGTCAGAAGGTTGGCTACACACATGCACCCCACACACACGCACCCTTCATTTAGAATTAAATAATTTTTATCACTTCCAGAAGGAAAATAAAACATAAAACGCCAAAGAAGTAACTAACCCACTAATTAGAGTATAAAGGCCTAGAAATTGATATGGCCACGAAATAGGCAGTACTGAGGCCCAACGATGTTGAGCTGCGCCAGGTCAGAAATGGTCTAGGTTGCACAAAAAATTCATGCTCAGTCCACATTAACATGATTGTACTCTTAATGGGTCATGAGGGGTCTAGACAGAGTAGATAGAGAGAAATTGTTCCCATTGGCGAAAGGGTTGAGAACCAGAGGACACAGATTTAAGGTGATTGGCAGAAGAACCAAAGGCAACATGAGGAAAAACTATTTTATGCAAGCGAGTGGTTAGGATATGGAATTCACTTTCTGAAAAGGGTGGTGGAGGCAGACTCAATCATGGCTTTCAAAAGGGAATTGGATAAGTACCTGAAGGAAAAAAATTTGAAGGGCTACGGGGAAAGATACAGGGAAAGGGCGGGGGAGTGGGATTAGCTGAAGTGCTCTTGCAGAGAGCCGGCATGGGCTCAGCGGGCCGAATGGCCACCTTCTGTGCTGTAACCATTCTATGATTCTAATCTCAGCGCTAAAACCACTGCTCATTGGCTTTACCGCTCAACAAGTGGGCCAATATCGGGTCCAGTCTAAATCCCAGTCATGTGTGGCACAGGCTTTATTGACTACTTAAAGGGGAGGTGCTACAGCAACTCATTGTTAAGCCATTTACGACTTCACCTGAAAGCAGACGGCAGTGGAAGTACATGGCGGAGCCTCAGCACAGGGAGAGTGCCCGCAGATTCTCCGACGTGGTTCTGGTCATGGCTATAAAGAGGAGGCCAGCTGTCCTTTTCCCACAGACTGGCAGGAAGCCCTCGCTACACAATTCGAAGGCTCTGGCAGGAGATAGCCGCCCATGTGATGGCCAGCACTGTGGTCCCAAGGTCGGCCATCCAGTGCCGAAAGAAGTTTAATGACCTCACACGGCAGGTCAAGGTGAGTGAAGGCTTCAGCAAATGCCATATCCCACCATCTGCACCACAAGCCTCACACACTACTCACTGCAGCACACCCCCAGCACTCACCTACCAACAATCTCTACCTATCACCACTCATACCTCACAATCATAGCTTCACTTCACCCTCACAACCTTACCACTGCAGCAACATTCACACCCACATCTCACACCTTGCACATAATGACATCTATTCAACCATGGCAGGCACATCAACTAAACACATTGCACCACACTCACTCACACACTTCTCTTTCTCTTGCATGTCAAGGTTGCGCATAACAGGAGGAAGCAGCGGCAGACAGGTGGGGGGCAAGGCTGCCATCCAGGACCTCAGCCTGCTGGAGGAGAGAGTGCTGGACATCATTGGGCGGCAGATCATAGAGGCCGTGGCAACCGGCGAGGTTGAACCCTTTGGGGACAACAATGGTATGCTCATTCCTAATCCTACTTCTCACATCCCACAATCTCTTCTCACTTTTAAGCTGCTGATGCTGTATGCATGCATATCTTGCTTCGCCCCGCACCCCCCAACCCTGCCCCGCTCCCCTCACCAAAACCCAACTCTTGTGCCTTTCTGCTTTCAGATAATCAAGACCAAGCACCCGAACAGCCTGTCCCCGAGGTGATGCGCGAGAGCTAGGGGGGAGAAGAAGACGACACTGCGTCACTGCATTTGTCACTCGCAGGCACCAGCTCAGAAACTGGCACTGCACGTACTTTAGAGGGTAGTGTAGAAGCAGGATCTGCACAGGGCGAGGCACTGGGCATGAATGGGCTGCAGCAAGGCCAGGGGGAAAGGGTAGCTCAGGGGCCAGCTCCCCAGAGGGCGAGTTCTGCTACAACGGACTCAAATGAGGACCTTGATGGGGCGGCCTTCAGAAGAAGGGCGATGGGCATGCACACCGAAATGCTAGGTGCAATGGTAAGCCTGCCAGAGAGCCTCTTGGCAATGTCAAGGAGTGTGGAGGAGTCCGCCTCCAACATTGCACGGGGCTCTGCGCAGAGCCAGGCTGGAAATGATGAAGACTCCCGAAGAGACCGTGTCGACCTAGACATGATGCTGGGTGTAATGGGCGATATCGCAGCTGCCAGTGCAGCACAGGCGGAAGTGACCCAACGTCTTACTGCTGCAGTGGAAGCGCAGACCGCTCTCATGCAGTCTCAGCTTGCTACCACACAAGCTCAGACTGCTGCCATCGTGGCTGGGTTTACCACTGTCAACCGGGGCTTGCAGGGTGGCACAGCAACCCAGCAATCTGTGCTCCAACATATTGCTAGGAATGCTGAGGTGCCACCCCGGGGGAGTGGCCATGGATCAGTGGAGCAGGAACCTGCTGTCCTCACTCAGGATGGCAGTATTCCTGCTCCCACCACTGCCACACCGCCATTGCCCTTGCCGCTGCCTGTCAGCCAGCCAGTAGACTGCTGCCACCCATGCCGAGGTGCTGCAGTCTACAGCCGGGCCTTCCAGGCCCAGAGCTGCTCGAGGTCGTCCTGCAAGACCATCTGAAGTCTCCCCCATGGAAACTCAGCGGCCTTCCACCAGCCATGCTGCAGCCACTGGGGGAACACTTCGTAGGAGCACTAGATCAGGAAAGGGCACCCGAATAACAGGCACTAAGGGATTGCACAAGGGTGATTAGTTCATATCGTAAGTATAAATATGTGTCAATTGATTTTTGATAAATTTTTAAATTTTGTTTGGAATCTTTTGTGGTGGCTCTCATTTCAGCTTTGTGCCCAGGAGGACGCTGTCATATTCCGGGAGACAGGGACGGTATGATGAGGATGTGGTGAGCAACAAGGATCTGGGGTTTCATTCATTGGAATTGGAGTCTGATGAGGCATTCATGGACAACCCATCCAGAAGAGGGATTGGCTGCCTGCCTCCTCCCTCCTGGTCCTCTTCCTCCTCTCCCTCGTCCTCCTCCTGAGGTAGTCCCACAATGCCTAGTGGCAAGGGCTGCGCCCTCATGATGACCAAGATGTGAAGCATGAAATGGGACACCCGCTGCGGCGTGTATTGGAGGGTTCCTCCCGAGCGGTCAAGGCAGCAGAACCGTTGCGTCAGTAGCCCGATGGTCTGCTCGATGATGTTCCTGGTGGCAGCATGGCACTCATTATATGAGTGCTGGGCACGAGTGGTGGGGTTGCGGAGGGGAGTCATCAGCCAAGTGTACAACGGATAGCCCTTGTCTCAGAGCAGCCACCCTCGCATTCACTGTGGTGGCTGTAAGATTGCTGTCACAGCAGACTGGCGCAGGATGAAGGCATCATGGCTGCCAGGATAGGGGGCAGTGACCATCGGAATCGCTGGGCGTGGTCGCACACCAACTACACATTAAGTGCGTGGTAGCCTTTGTGGTTACAGAAGATCACAGGATTGTTATACAGCGCCCGCAAAGCCACGTGGGTGCAGTCGATGGCACCTTGCACCACAGGGATGCCCGCTAACCTGGCAAAGCCACATGTGCACTCGTCCAGCTTCTCTCTGCTCAGAGAGAAGATGACGTAGTCCCTTCTCCTGGTGTCGAGAGCCTCAGTGACCTTCCGGATGTAGCGATGTGAGATGTTAGCTATGTCTCCTGCTGCAGACTGGAAGGATCCGCAGGCGAAGAAATTGAGGGCCACAGTGATCTTGACTGCCACTGGGAGAGCTGTGGTCGCCCTGCTCTCAGGCTGCAGGTCTGGTTGCAGGAGGTGGCAGAGTTCTGTGACCACCTCCTTGCTGAAGCGGAGCCTCCTAATACACTGCTCCTCGCTTAAGTGGATATAAGAGAAGTGCTCTCGGAAGACCCTAGGTGGGTAAGGTCTCCTGTTGAGAGCCCTCCTGGCCCTCCTCCCTCTGCGCGCATCTTCTCGTCTTCTTCATTGCCTCTGCTCCCTCTCCCGAAGATACTCAAGCACGAGGTGAACTGCCAGTAGAGCCCCCATGACTGTGAGCAAGTGTTGTGAGCAGAAGCCTTTAAATAAGAATGAAGGCGTTCCCCACTTGCAACAACACTCCCTGTTACCTCAGAACCTTGAAAGAAGTTTAAAAAGCTGTTGGAGTTGCATGACGTTGCACAGAGCCAGTCAAACTGCAGAAACATGTCAGGTGCAAGTTGTTGCTCATGATCCCTTTAAATACCACTGCTGGAGCCTCCTTCCTGCTTCTCAACGCTTGCTCAGCTCGTTGCACTTAAGACATGCCGGTAAGTGGAGTGGCGAAGTCCAAACTCTCAGATCAGGCATCAAATGAGGGTTGCACACTCATTGACGTCACAATCTGCATAATCTACATATCCCTAGTGGGCGCAGACATCGGCAGCCATCGCGGGACCCGCAGGTAGCGGGTGGAAGAGCAGCGATCGCCATTTTTTGCCCAAATCTGGTGGTAACAGGTGGCACTAAGCCCCTGAATTTCTAGGCCAAAGTCTTTTATTTTACCAACCAAGGACAACTATAATTACAATTGCAGAATACTAGATAACAGAGGATCTTCACAAAGCTAACTACACTTCCACTTTCTGTAGACTGCCTGACAAGACTGGATCAAATTACACATTGCAGACTGCTCTACAGCAGGCAGGATCAAATTACACATTCCAGACAAACTGTTGAGTGAGTCTTGTCCTCCAAGGGGACCAATCAGAAATCTGGTACAACCCACTGGTGTTGCAAATAAACGCTGCCTAAGGAGATAGACCATTGAGCACGACGTTCAAGAGGTCCCAGATGCGACAATGGCATCGCTGCGCCATTATCAATTCACATTTCCAGAAATCTGCGGCACAAATATTGTGTAGTCTGAAGCGTGAGGAAAAAAGTCCAATTAACGAGCGACATGCGCCATTCCAGCAATTTCTGGGCCATTGTTTTGACTGGGTGTCATGTCCACTACTGTGGTTTCTGATCAGTCAAGGCTACTTTGTGAGACTTCCATCTATGGAAGTAGCAACTGTTGCCACTGTAGATCTTATACACTCCTCCTGATGTCTGGAGGCTGCATTAATCTCCTGAACAGCTACAGTCACCAGGGTTTCCTACACAGACTAATTTGTAATGTGTTTCCGCGCAGGTGTCTGCAGACATTCTCTTGTAAACATGGCAGTGGGACAGTGTGGCTGTGAGTCATGCTTCCAGCAGCATCCCAGCATGTGCATGCATGCTCGTGCCATCACTCACTTTGGCCAGTCTGCTGACGGCTTTAAAAATTGTCCAGCACTAATTGGCTAATAGTGGAGTGGTGGAGTTGTCACTGTCCCACCCTGGGTACCACCTCCATTCAAACTGCCTATTCATCCTTTACTTCAACTATAACTCCCTGGATCCCCAGGAGCCTTTGACTTCTGTCCTTAATCTCTACCATAAATATCTCATCCTAATGTTCACATGCGGCTACAACATTCTCTCTCTCATTCTCCCTTCTTGCTAACCTCTTCTTCTTGTGGACATTTTAGCCTTTCAACAGCTGCAGCCTGTCCCAATTTCCCTCTCTCCCAATGGCGGGGACACAGTCAGGCAAGAGTCTTAAACCAGAGATGCTGAGCGCACAATCCTACTCGGCCTCCTCCTGAGGTCCCCACCATCACAGGTCTTAGTGTACAGCCGATTCGGTTCATTCCACATGACATTAGCAAGGAGCTCAGTGCACTGAGAATAGCAAAGGCCATGAGAACTTCCCAGATGAGTTGCAGAAGACGCGTGCAGCAGAGCTTGCCACTCCCCTAGGCAAGCTGCTCCAGTGCAGCTATAACAATGGCATCTACACGGTAAGGTGGATGATCACCCTGCAAAACAGGATAACTCTAACCCAGCCACATACTGCCCTGTCAGCCTCCTCCCAATCATTAGTAGTGATGGTAGGAATCAGCAATAATGGCATTAAGCAACATCTACACACCGCTAACCTGCCCACAGATGCCAGGTCAACCCAGCAATACCCAACAATTGACTCGTGGGTTTCTTCAGATATATGACCACATGCAAAGGCACTGCAGGCTCTGCAGCGGTTTCCCCTCAAAGTGCTTTTGCCTCCCCTCGCCCTTGCATGTGTTCTTAGCACAGACTCTAAACCCTCCCAGTAAGTAGGATCACTCCCCACAGCCAGCTCAAGCCCTGCTAATTCTGCTTGTTGGTAATAGGCGACTGCCAGTGTGTTTTGCAATCTGACCTCAGAGCAGATAGAGGGCAGGCGTATGGAAGGAGAGGTGGGTAAAGTAAAAGATAAAAGAAAAGAGGAATGTCATCCACATAAAGGACAGATGTGTTTTTCACCTAGGCAGTCCCAGAACCTCTCAGCGATGCCTAAGAGACCCCATATTTTCATGGCAGCACGTTAAAAGGAGGTTTATGTTATGGTGCACCGTGGGACTTCAACTGAACATTCACGCCACCAATCTGCAGAATCGATGGTCAGTGCACCAATGACAAACTGAAAGCCGACAGGCTGAAATTGAAAGATTGTATTGAAGCAGGATTCACAAAACACACAACTGGCACAGCATGAATTATATGGATTTTACTGATGTAGGATCCCCAACACAAGGGCCGGAATTTTCTGGCATCTGTGCGGGCGTGATTGGAGGCGAGTCGAGAGGGAAATTTGAAATAACATGAAGTGGGTCAGTAACCCGCCATCATCCCGCCCCTACGCGCCTTTCCCTCGGGCGCGTTTGCCAGCACGGCAGCGACCCGAACAGCAGAGGCGGACGAGGTAATTTAGCTGATTATTAGGTACTTGTCAGACCCTTAAACTTCTTTATAACCCTAGCTTTCAAATTTCCCTGGATGACCAAGGGAATCACGCAGCTTGGGAACCACGTCTGTGAACCTAAGGCGGAAGTTGAGTGGCCATTAATCCAGCTCATTAGTGCACAGCATGAAAAGTACAATAAAATCTCCCATCTGACAGCTGGTCACTTTCCTAAGGCAGATGCTGTTGCTGAGTTCATGGTCAGCACAGATTTAGCTTTCTAGAGGTTGCAAGTGTTTCCAGCAGACGGGATCCACTGTCACCTCATTGGTAGAACCTATCACACCATTGACAGCTTGCTTCTGTCCTCTCAACTTGACCTGCCTTCCATTACATAAGCATGGGTGCCGTTTATACTGTGTCACCTTGGTCTTCAGATTCAGACCACGATGAGCCCCAACACCAGCAGCACCAGGCACACCAGCAACAACACCACCAACCTTCTCCTCAAACAACTGATGCTGCACAGGACAGAGGGCATCAGAGCAGGGCTGTACCAGGCCGGAGGCGATACCCACAACACAGGGTACACAGGCAGAGGATGAGCTTCCTCAACATGACTGAGCAGCAGTGCCAAAGGAGGCTCAGGCTATCGCGCCAGGTCGTCGCAGATATTTGCAGATTGCTGGAGAAAGACCTGCAGCCCAGAGGAGCAGGTGGACACGCCTTACCAGTCAAAGTCACAAGTGCCCTCAACTTCTTCACCTCAGGCTCCTTCCAGGGATCTGCAGCAAACATTTGCAGCATCTCACAGTTGACCGCCCACAGATGCATCACACAGGTCACCGATGCCCTCTTTGACAAGTCAGCCAATTATATCGGCCCAGAAATTCGCCTCTCCGGCTTGCCGCGGGGGTAAGGATCGCGCGCGCACTTACCTACCGCGCCTGCCGTTGTGTTTTGGGCCCACGGGAACTTCAGCTCCTGGTCCTGCTCCAAGAGCCGGCGCGCAGTGCTGTGCGTGTCCCAGGGGCGTAGTTAGTGGTCCATGGAGAGCCAATGGCAGCAGACCATCTTTCATTCATAGATTTGACAGGAGACCCGTCAAATCTGTGAATTGAAATCGGCCCCAAAAGAACAGCTAAACTTAAAATAAATTTTTTTTAAAAACCATCACATTTATAAAATAACTATAGTTAAATAAATTAACCACTTTAAACAAAAATTTAAATTTTTGAAAAAATTAAAATACTTTTTAAAAGTGATAAAAATAAACTTACCTTTCTTTAAAGTATCTAAAAAAGATAAACCTGTTGAAATTTTTTTTAATTATACTTAATTAACCACTTACCTTGTTGAAAACGGGTCCTGCGCCTCCTTTTTAATAGCGTAGTTTCTTCAATACTTACCCTCGCGTAGAAACCTGAAAAAAAATCTAAGTTTGCTGCGTGCGCGCAGCCTCTACCGCACACGTGGTTCACCTAGGAACCGCCCCCTTCACCATACCGGAAGTTCCGGTTTCCCGTGCATGCGCAGTGCATGCAGGAAACCGGCACTTCGGGACGCATTACGGGTGAGTACGGACTGTGTACTCACCCGGGAAGGGCCAAATTTTTGGCCCATCAACTTTGCCACTGATGAAGCCAGTGTTACTGAGCGGGCGCTCGGCTTTGCCGCTCTGGCTGGCTTCCCATGGGTGCCGGACGTCACCGACTGTGGCCATCAGGGCACCCCATCATTACCCAGGAGTGTTTGTAAACTGCAAGGCTTCCACTCCCTCAATGTGCAACTCGTCTTCAACCATAGGAAGATCATCAAATTCCCTGGCAGTTGTCATGACTCTTTTGTCCTGCGCCAGACCACCCTCCCTCAGCCCTTCACTCCTCCAAACAGACTTTCCAGCTGGCTGCTTGGAGACAAGGGCTATCCACTGAAGACGTGGCTCATGACACCCTTGAGGCGGCCAAGTACTGAGGCCCAGGAGAGATATAATGAAAGCCACATTTCCACCAGATGTGTCATAGAGCAGACAATAGGCATGCTCAAAATGCACTTTAGATGCCTTGACATATCTGGAAAAGCCCTTCAATATGCACCAGCTAGGGTCTCCAGAATCATCGTGGTCTGCTGAGCCCTGCACAACATAGCACAGCAGCGAGGAGCAAGGCACTGAGCGCACTGCCTCTTCAGAGGAGGAGGAGGAGCATCAGCTGGAAGTTGACGAGGAGGAGCAGGAGGAACCTGCGATCCACATCCCACCAGCACCCGAGCACATTGCTCCCTGGGAGGCCAGGGATAGGCTCATCATGGCCAGATTTATTTAACTTTACGCAGTACACCCATATGGCTGCCACATGCTGCATCAGGTTGGCACCACCCCATAGCAACACCATAAAGCATCCCTACAATGACCAGGCCATTCCTTTCACACTGACCACCATTGCTGGAGGTAACGTTATGTCTCACCATTCACTGTAACTCACTAAGCCACTTCCAAAGTTGCACACAAATTTGGCCAAGACCGGAAAGTGGTGAAAATAAATATTTTTATCTGTGACATCACAGTAACGGAAACTATACACAAACATTTATTAAAACACCCAAGTGCTTACCCTTGTGCATCTACCTGTGTTTCATCTTTCTCTTACACCTGCTTCTACGAGGTGCTACCCATGTGGCTTCAGCAGAGGTGGAGGCAGCCTGCTCACTTCTCTGCTGCGACTGCTTAGACACTTTTGGCGGACATCCTCTGGGTTTTGGAGCCTCTGATGGCCCAGCCAAAGTCTGCTCCTCCTGCGACTGTGCAGGGGCAGACTCAGCCATCGCGATCCGAGGAGACATCTGGGGCTCTGACTGGGGCGGGGGGGAAAACGGGGGAGAAATATGAGCGCTTTGAGTGTAGCCGCCACTTCCATGTCCCCTCTCACCATCATCCCTCTCATGGGCCACCCACAGTTCCCTGCGAGAAAGGAGCTGGAGAGCACCTTGCTGCACAGCAGTGGGGCCATGAGGACCCAAGTCTAGGTTGACATCCGTCCTAGTCTATGAGCATCTGCCATCTATTCTCCATAGATAGCCATCTATTCTCCATAGAGACCATGTGCTCCTGTGAGTGGCGCATTAGCTGCTCCATGCAGGTGGCCATCCTGTCCATGGAAGAGCCTACACTCGCCATCGCCTGTGACACAGTGGTGCTCATGTTGGAGTTGGACTTCTCCATTCTCTGCATATTTGCAGACATTGTGGTCGCAAAACCTGTCAATGCCTCCTGCACTTCTTGCTGCACCTCCAGGATCGCCCTCTTTCTGGATGGCCCCCGAGGCTCAGCGTCTGCATGCACCTGAGCAGAGCTGGGAGTGTCCTGCGCCCTCCGGCGAGGAATCTCCACTGGTGTCCCTGTTTCCACCATCTGCTCTTGCTCACTTGTGAGACACCAGGTGACAACACTACTCTATCTCGCGTGGCACCCACTGAGGTGTGCGTATCTGCGCTGGTGCTGGGTGGACTTATGTCTGGTGACGGTGCACCCTCAGAGGCTGGAGGCTCTTCTGAGGAGTCATCTTCCTCCTCCGGCTGGACAGTGGGGAGGGGGGGGGGGGCTCTTGATGGAGATGTGGGAGAGTAAAGAGATGAGTTAGATATGTCATATCAAGAATGGGCACAGATACCATTATGCACATGATGAACATTCACTGGCTGCTGACATCAGTCCCCATAAGAGTGACTGCTGTATGTCATGTGGCTGTATGAGATGTAATTGTCACCGGGTTGCTGAGATGTCCCCCTCTCTCTGTCTCCCACCTCCAGCTGCTCTGCGACACCTGACACTTCCAAGGGAACCTCCTCTGATGCTAAGATAGCCAATGATGGAGGGCTACCTCCAGTATTCTCCCTCTTCCTCTTATTGTGGGCTTTCTTTTCCTGCAAGGAGGGAAAGAAGAGAAGTTTGAGTGAGGGTGTGGAATGAATGTAAGGAATAGATGGGTAACATCTTTAGAGGGTGACTATGATGGAGTGGGGTGGCAATGCCAAGTGGCCTCCTTGTGTGTTGCTAGTTGGTGTGATTGCATTAGGATGAGGGTGAATGTGAGGGGTGGTTAGTCAGATGGGGATGTGATAATGTAGATAGAGAGGGATGGGTAGACGTGCAAATTCTGTTGGTGTGAGTAAGGATGTGCAGGGGTAGGGTTGGGAAGGCAGAGTGATGGGGATGTGATGAGAGGCACAGCAGGATGAAGTTGAGTGTGGCTTTGCACTTACCTTTCCTGATTTAATGAGATAATTGAAACGTTTCCAGCACTGCACCCAGGTCCTCCTGACAACATCCCTGCTGTTGACCTCTGCTATTGGGAGCTAGGCTCGTTTGATCTGCTGGGGAGGTCTCGGAAGGGAAGAGGACCTCCCTGCATGCTCTGACTCCCCCCACAAGCATATGGAGGGAGTCATCTGACAACCTGGGTGCAGCCCTCTGCCTCTGTGCAGTCATGTTTGTTAGTCTTTCCAACACTCCAATGGTCCAGTGCAGTGCCTGCACACTCCTAGATGAGCCTTCAAATGCAATGTGGCCATGGCTCCTTTAAATATCCCAGCTGAAAATGTGTCATCGATGATGTCATCAGACCAGCACCATTTAATAGGGCTGGGTAACGCGCAGGGCTGCCTTAACAGACGGCATTAAGGGAAAGTCGATCTCAGGAGCAGGATGAAATGAAGAACGGGTCGTGACCCGCCACGATGAACGCCCGCACCCGACCCGACCAGGTACAGAAAATTCTGGCCAAAGACGTTCATGGAATTTATTAATACAGGGCTCACAAGACAAACAAACAGCATAGCATGACTTACATGGATTTAATAGATAAGACTTGATGAAACTAACAAATTGGCATTGCATTCATTTCACAGCATTGTCTTGGAACAGGATTTACCAAACAAACAGGATAGACTTGGTTTTGATACAGGATTCCCTGCAACATGGCACTGTATGTACCAAGCAATGCTGCAGGGCTCTAAACATTTCTAACTGGGCACTATGCACAAAACAATGTTCAGATTTTCATACAGTCAATGGCATTCTAGGGTCCTAGTCAAACTTGCGGCCATTCCGTAATTTTGGCAGGAGACCAACCGAACCCGAAGAGAAACGGCGTAGTGATTGCAATGTATTCACTATAAGTTTACAGAGTGATTCCTATCCATAGTTCATTACTAGGAAACAAATATCATCAGCATTTATTATCTAATACTGACAGTTGGATTCAATTCAAGGCAGTAATGCATCTGAGGAGGACTTTATAAACTAGTGGCTTCACTCCTGGAACTGAAGGTTATCAGTAGATTGGAGGAAAAGAGGGACATTGCTGTGCACCCATAGCAGTCATTAAAAGGTGGCAACGCAAGTTGATAAGAAAATAAAAAGACAAATGGAATCCTTGGTTTTGTGTCTAGAGGCACAGGATACAAACGCAAGGAGGCAATGATGAACTTGTAGAAGAAGTTTGTTAGGATTATGAGGGGTAATTTTAACTTTTGGTGATAGGGACTTCAATGGAAAGGAAAATCGGCAGGGTGTGTAACAGGCGGCCCATCTGATATTGCTCGTTTCAAGCTTTTGACAAAAGTTAAAATTACCCCCTGTTGCGTGCAGTTTTGGGCAGCCACTTATAGGAAGGATTTATTAGACATTTCCAAGGATATGGGGGTTATAGTCCATTTTTGCTCTTCTGTGAAGTGACTTTGGATGTTTTTCTACTTTACAGATGCTATACAAAGGCAAGTTTATTTTTCTCTCTGTTACTCTTCCTTACAGGGAACTACAGACCAGTTAGCCTGACATCAGTAGCAGGGAAAATACTAGAATCTATTATTAAGGACGTGGTAACAGGGCACTTTGAAAATAATAATAGGATTGGGCAGAGTCAACACGGATTTATGGAAGGGAAATCATGTTTGAGAAATCTGTTAGAATTTTTTGAGGTTGTAACTAGCAGAATAGATAAGGGGGAACCAGTGAATGTAGTGTATCTGGATTTTCAGAAGGCATTCGATAAGGTGCCACACAAGAGGTTATTAAACAAAATTAGGGCTCATGGGATTGGGGGTAATATACTAATAAGAACATAAGAACATAAGAAATAGGAGCAGGAGTAGGCCAATCGGCCCCTCGAGCCTGCTCCGCCATTCAATAAGATCATGGCTGATCTGATCCTAACCGCCAATCTACTATCTATCACAGAACCATCTCCTGCATCTAACAGAATTGCACACACGAAATAGGAGCAGAATCAGGCTACACAGTCCCTGGGCCCGCTCCACTACCCACAGGGCCATGACCGATCCGAACCTAGACTCATGTCCAAATTCCTGCCCGCTCCCCGTAACCCTTAATGCCCTTTACTTCTAGGAAACTGTCTATTTCTGTTTTAAATTTAATTAATGTTGTAGCTTCTACAGCTTTTTGTGGCAGCATATTCCATGGACCTACCACCCTCTGAGTGAAGTAGCATGGATTGAGGATTGGTTAATGGACAGAAAACAGAGAGTAGGAATAAATGGGTCATTTTCGGGTTGGCAGGCTGTAACTAGTGGGGTACCGCAAGGATCAGTGCTTGGGCCTCAGCTATTTACAATCTACATCAATGATTTGGATGAGGTGACCAAATGTAATATATCCAAATTTGCTGATGATACAAAGGTGGGTGGGAATGTAAGTTGTGAGGAGGATGCAAGGAGGCTTCAAGGGGATATAGACAGGCTAAGTGAGTGGGCAAGAACATGGCAAATGGAATATAATGTGGAGAAATGTCAAGTTATCCATTTTGGTAGGAAAAATAGAAAAGCAGAGTATTTTTTAAATGGTGGGAGATTGGGAAATGTTAGTGTTCAGAGGGACCTGGGTGTCCGTGTACACGAATCACTGAAAGTTAACATGCAGGTACAACAAGCAATTAGGAAAGCAAATGGTATGTTGCCCTTTATTACAAGAGGATTTGAGTAAAGACGTCTTACTGCAATTATAAAGGGCTCTGGTGAGACCACACCTGGAGTATTGTGTACAGTTTTGGTCTCCTTACCTAAGGAAGGATATACTTGCCATAGAGGGAGTGCAACAAAGGTTCACCAGACTGGCTTCTGGAATGGAGGGATTGTCCTATGAGGAGAGATTGAGTAGACTAGGCCTAAATTCTCTAGAGTTTAGAAGAATGAGAGGTAATCTCATTGAAACATACAAAATTCTTACAGGACTTGACAGGGTAGATACAGGGAGGATGTTTCCCCTAGCTGGAGAGTCTAGAATCAGGGGTCACAGTCTCAGAATAAGGGGTCGGCCATTTAGGACTGAGATGAGGAGAAATTTCTTCACTCAGAGGGTTGTGAATCTTTGGAATTCTCTACCCCAGAGGGCTGTGGAGGCTCAGTCATTGAGTATAATATTCAAGACAGAGATCGATAGATTTTTGAATATTAAGGGAATCAAGGGATATGCAGGAAAGTGGAGATGAGGTAGAAGATCAGCCATGACCTTATTGAATGGCAGAGCAGGCTCGAGGGGCCGTATGGCCGACTCCTGCTCCTATTTCTTATGTTCTTATGTTCTGTGTTTATCTTTCTGTCATTGTTCCCTTTCCCACTGTTAATCTCTCTCTGTATCTGCTCCTGTTCCCTTTCTCTCACCCTCGCCTCTGGAGCGGGACTTGAACCTGCAACCTTCTGACTCAGAGACTTGAGCACAAAAATCTAGGCTGACACTCCAGTGCAGTGCTCAGGAAGTGATGCACTCTCGGAGGTGCCGTCTTTCGGATGAGACGTTAAACCGAGGTCCCGTCTGCTCTCTCAGGTGGACGTAAAGATCCCATGGCACTATTTCGAAGAAGAGCAGGAGAGTTATCCCCGGTGTCCTGACCAATATTTATCCCTCATTCAACATCACCAAAACAGATTATCTGGTCATTATCACATGGCTGTTTGCAAGAGCTTGCTGTGCACAAATTGGCTGCCGAGTTTCCTACATTACAACAGTGACTACACTTCAAAAAGTACTTCATTGGCTGTAAAGTGCTTTGAGAAGTCTGGTAGCCGTGAAAGATGCTGTATAAAAGCAAGTCTTTCATTCTTCTGTTAATCTCTCTCTGTATCTGTTACTGTTCCCTTTCTCACTATTAATCTCTCTGTTAGGGAGGAATATAGTTTTCTCCAGTGTAGTCACACCTCAGAGGAAAGCACAGGTGCAGGAAGGGGAGAGTGTGACCGTCAGTCAGCAGGGTAAGTGGAACCCAGGGGAGGTAGATATGGAGGTCCCACAGACACGGGTCCTATTCAACAGTTGCATTGTATTTGCTACCTCTGAGGATAAGGATGCAGGTTGCAGGGAGGATAGCCAAAATGCTAACCATGGCACCGTGGCGCAGGAGGCAGTCCAAGTGAGTGGGGCGGGGGGGGAGCAAAATAGAAAGGTTGTAGTCACAGGAGCAACTGGAGAGGAGCTTGGAAAGGGAGGGGGAATATCCAGTTGTCGTGGTCCATGTCGGGACCAATGACATAGGGGAGGACCTCCTGCTAAGGGAATATCAGGAGCTAGGACCTAAATTATTAAAACAGGACCTCACGGGTAGTAATTTTAGTAATAGGGCTGTAGATAAGACTTTAAACTAGTAAGACGGGGGAGGGATCTAGTGAAAATAACTTAAGTCTGAAGATAAAAGAATGAGGAGATGAGAGTAAAGGTCAGACCAAGGTAATGAATAAGGGTAACATAAACGGTCAGGGAACAGATACACTTATAGAACATATTATAAAATGACTGTTCGAAATAAAGTGAGTGGCATGATCAATAAAAACAAATTAAATTGCCTGTACAGCAATGTGCACAGCATCTGAAACAAAACGGCAGAACTAGAGGCAATAATTTGTAGCAAGGAGTCAGATGTAGTCGGGATAACTGAGTCATGGCTTAATAAAGAACAGGACTGGCAGTTAAATATTGCAGCATATAATGTATTTAGAAAGGATAGAGAACAACAACAACTTGCATTTATATAGCGCTTTTAACGTAGTAAAACGTCCCAAGGCGCTTCACAGGAGTATTAAAAGACAAAAATGTTTTTGACACCGAGCCACATAAGGAGAAATTAGGACAGGTGACCAAAAGCTTGGTCAAAGAGGTAGGTTTTAAGGAGCATCTTAAAGGAGGAAAGAGAGGTAGCGAAGGAGGGTGGGATAGCTGTACTCATTACAGATAACATAATAGAAGTAGGAAAAGGAACATAACTAACATTAAGATAGAAACAAAATCCATATGGATTTCAGGTATTAAATATTCCTGGATATAAGGTGTTCAGAAAAGGTAGGGAAGGAAAGATAGGAGGTGATGTGGCAGTATTGGTCAAGGAGAATGTTACAGTGCTGGAGAGAGAGGATGTCCTGGAGGGGTCAAGGACAGAATCTGTAGGGCGAGAGTTAAGAAATAATAGCGGTGCCATTACACTACTAGGTGTATTCTATAGGCCACCAACCAGTGGGAAAAATATGGAGGAGCAAATTTGCAGAGAAATTACAGAGAGATGCAAGAACTACAGAGTAGTGATAATGGGGGATTTCAACTATCCTAATATAGACTGTGATAGTAATAGTGGTAAGGGCACAGAGGGGGAAGAACTTCTGTAGTGTGTTCAGGAGAACTTTCTTGATCAGTATGTTTCCAGCCCAATGGCATTGCTAGATCTGGTTCTGGAAAATGAGGTAGGTCAAGTGGAGCAAGTGTCAGTAGGTGAATATTTAGGGAACAGTGATCATATTATCATAAGGTTTAGATTAGCTATGGAAAAGGACAAGGAGCAATATAGAGTAAAAATACTTAATTGGGGGAAGACATAGTGAAGGAGGAGGTAGAGGAGATACTGGATGGGATAAAAATTGATAAAGAGGGGGTACTAGAAAGGCTGGCTGTACTTAAAGTAGATAAGTCACCAGGACCGGATGGGATGCATCCTAGGATACTGAGGGAAGTGAAAGAAGAAATTGCGGAGGTACTGGCCACAATCTTCCAATCCTCCTTCGAAACGGGGGTGGTGCCAGAGGACAGGAGAATTGCAAATGTTTCACCATTGTTCAAAAAAGGGTGTAAAGATAAACCCAGCAAATATAGGCCAGTCAGTTTAACCTCGGTAGTGGGGAAGCTTTTAGAAACAATAATCAGGGACAAAATTAACAGTCACTTGGACAAGTGTGGATTAATTAAGGAAAGCCAGCACGGGTTTGTTAAAGGCAAATCGTGTTTAACCAACTTGATCGAGTTTTTTGATGAGGTAACAGAGAGGGTTGATGAGGGCAATGAGGTTGATGTGGTGTACATAGATTTCCAAAAGGCATTCAACAAAGTGCCACATAATAGGCTTGCCAGCAAAGTTGAAGCCCATGGAATAAAGGAGACAGTGGCAACATAGATACGGAATTGGCTAAGTGACAAGAAACAGAGAGTAGTGGTGAATGGTTGTTTTTCGGACTGGAGGAAAGTATACGGTAGTATTCCCCAGGGGTCGGTTCTAGGACAACTGCTTTTCTTGATATATATTAATGACTAGGATGTGGGTGTACAGGGCACAATTTCAAAATTTGCAGATGATACAAAACTTGGAAGTATAGTGAACAGTGAGGAGGACAGTGATAGACTTCAGGAAGGCATAGACAGGCTAGTGAAATGGGCGGACACGTGGCAGATAAAATTTAATGTAGAAAAGTGTGAAGTGATACATTTTGGTAGAAAGAATGAAGAGAGGAAATATAAACTAAAGGGTACAATCCTAAAGGGGGTGCATGAACAGAGAGACCTAGGGGTATAAGTGCACAAATCGTTGAAGGTGGCAGGGCAGGTTGAGAAAGCAGTTAAAAAAGCTGACGGGATCCTGGGCTTCATGAATAGAGGTATAGAGTACAAAAGCGTGGAAATTATGATGAATCTGCATAAAACACTGGCTCAACCTCAACTGGAGTATTGCGTCCAATTCTGGGCACCGCACTTTAGGAAGGATATGAAGGCCTTAGAGAGGGTGCAGAAAAGATTTACGAGAATGATTCCAGGGATGAGGGACTCTAGTTATGTGGATAGACTGGAGAAGCTGGTGTTGTTCTCCTTAGAGCAGAGAAGATTGAGAGGAGATTTGATAGAGGTGTTCAAAATCATGAGGGTTCTGGACAGAGTAGATAAAGAGAAACTGTTCCCATTGGCAGAAGGGCAGAGAACCAGAGGACACAGATTTAAGGTGATTGGCAGAAGAACCAAAGGCGACATGAGGAAAACCTTTTTACGTAGCGAGTGGTTAGGATCTGGAATGCACTGCCTGAAAGGGTGGTGGAGGCAGATTCAATCGTGGCTTTCAAAAGGGAACTGGACAAGTACCTGAAGGAAAAAAATTTGCAGGGCTATGGGCAAAGGGCGGGGGAGTGGGACTAGCTGAAGTGTTCTTGCAGAGAGCCGGCACGGGCTCAACGGGTCAAGTGGCCTTCTTCCATGCTGTAACCATTCTATGATTCTATAAAGGATATAAAGGGATCGATTATCCTAATAGGGGTATTCTTCAGATCACTGAATAGTGGAAGGGAAGTGGAGGAAGAAATATGTCGATAAATCTATGAGAGGAGTATAAGACTTTAAACTAGTAAGATGGGGAAGGGATTTGGTGAAAATAATATAAGTCTAAATATAAAAGAAATAAGAGATGAGAGTAAAGGCCAGACCAAGGTAAGGAATAATAATCATGGGTGATTTCAACTACACTCAAATAAATTGGCAAGAAGAGGTAGGGAAAAGGGAAAAACGGTACAGGGAATGGAGTTTTTACAGTGTCTTCAGGACTCCTTTCTGACCCAGTATGCAGGAAGCCCAACAAGAAAGGAATCACTACTGGATCTGGTAATGGTAAATGAATTGGAGTAGGTAAGAGAAGTAAGCGTATTGAAAACATCTAGGCAATAGCAATCACAACATAATAAGGTTTAAGATAAAGTTTCAGAAAGACATAAGTAAGACAAAGACCTAAGTAATACATTTGGAAAAATGCTAAATTTGAGGTGACGAGAATGGAACTAGGGATGGTAAACCGGAAAAAAAATTGACAAAGAGATAGAACAGCAATGGGAAATATTTAAAAAGGTGATCAGTAGAGTTTAGGAGAAATATATTTAATTATATATATATATATATATATATATATATATAAACAAAAACAACCTAGCCCACAATGAAATATTATGGATGAATAAAGAGCTAAGGGTATAACTGAAACTAAAAACAACATACACTAAGTACACAGACAATACAGGAGAGGATGACAACAACAACTTATATTTACAAAAGGGAGTATGAGAAAATTAGGAAAGATTTTAAAAAACAATTAAGGCGGCAAAGAGGAACTACAAAATTAAATTATCAAGGAATATAAAAAGAAACAATAAAATATTCTACAGACATATAAATAACAAAAGAAAAATCAGAATAGGGATTGTAACACTAAGGGATGCACAAGATAAACTCACAGGTAATGACAGCAAAATTGCAGAAATATTGAATAGTTACTTTGCTTCAGTATTTACCAGGGAGACTAACAGGTTGGACATGACATTAGAAGAGGAGATCACAAAAGGTATAGAGGCATTTAAGGTAGAAATGGGGGAGAGAATTGCTAAACTAATCAAACTGAGAGAGGATAAAACCTCTTGTCCGGATGAATTATACCCATGCATACTAGAAGCAGCAAGGGAAGAGTTAGTAGAGGTAGAAAAGGGAATAGTGCCAGAGGACTAGCAGACAGTGAATGTTATTCCTATATTTGAAAAGGGAGATAGAACAAGTCCAGGCAACTGTAGACCAATTAGCTTTACATCGGTGGTAGAAAAGATAATGGAATCTTTACTCAAAGATGTAATAGAAAAGGGCGGGGGAATGTCTATGGATGTTATTTATATGGACTTCCAGAAGGCATTCAATAAAGTCCTTCATAAGAGACTGTTAGCCAAAGTTGAAGCTCATGGAATTGAAGGCAATTTGTTGACCTGGTTAGAAAATTGGCTGAGTGGCAGGAGACAGAGAGTAGGGATAATGGGCAGGTACTCTAATTGGCAGGATGTGACTCGTGGTGTCCCACAGGGATCTGTGTTGGAGCCTCAACTATTCATCATATTTATTAATGACTTAGATGATGGGATAGAGAGCCACATATCCAAGTTTGCCGATGACACAAAGATAGATGGCATTGTAAGTAGTGTAAGTTGAAGCATAAAATTACAAAGAGATATTAATAGATTAAGTGAATGGCAAAACTGTGGCAAATGGATTTCAATGTAAGCAAGTGTGAGGTCATCCACTTTGGACCTAAAAATGATAGAACAGGCTGCTTTCTAAATGGTGAATAGCTAAAAACAGTGGAGGTCCAAAGAGACTTATGGGTCCATGTACATAGATCATTAAAATGTCATGAACAGGTACAGAAAATAATCAAAAAGGCTAATGGAATGCTGGCTTTTATATCTAGAGGACTAGTGTACAAGGGGGGTAGAAGTCATGCTGCAGCTCTTCAAAACCCTGGTTAGACCACACCTGGAGTACTGTGAGCAGTTCCGGGCACTACACCTTAGGAAGGATATATTGGCCTTGCAGTGCAGATTTACCAGAATGATACCCGGACTCCAAGGGTTAAGTTATGAGGAGAGATTACACAAATTAGGGTTGTATTCCCTAGAATTTAGAAGGTTAAGGGGTGATTTGATCGATGTTTTCAAGATATTAAGGGAACAGATAGGGTAGATAGAGAGAAACTATTTCCGCTGGTTGGGGAGTCTAGGACTAGAGGGCACAGTCTAAAAATTAGAGCCAGACCTTTCTGGAGTGAAGTTAGGAAACACTTCTACACACAAAGGGTGGCAGAAGTTTGGCACTCTCTTCCGCAAATGGCAGTTGATGCGAGGTCAGTTGTTAATTTAAAATCTAAGACTGATAGATTTTTGTTAACCAAAGGTATTGAGGGATATGGGGCAAAGGCAGCCATGATCTCATTGTATGGCGGAACAGGCTCGAGGGGCTAAATGGGCTACTCCTGCTCATATGTTCCTAAAAACATCTAAAAACCAAAAATATAATAAAGAGTAGTCAGCACAGATTCCAAAAGGGAAGGTAATTCTTGACCAACCTTATTGAATTCTTTGAGGAAGTAACAGAAAGAGTAGATAAGAGTAATGCAGTAGATGTAATATACTTGGATTTTCAAAAGGCCTTTGATAGTACCCTTGTGACTAAGGTCAGAGCATGTGGAGTCAGGGGACAAGTAGCAGAATGGATAGCAAGCTGTCTATAAAACAGAAAACAGAAAGTGGGGGTTAAAGGTAGTTACTCAGACTGGTGGAAGGTGGGCAGTGATCTTCCACAGGGATCGGTGCTATAATCACTGTTATTCACTATTTACATAAATGAGTTGGACTCGGGAATCGGAAGTACAATTTCAAAATTTGCAGAAAGCACCATATTGAGGGTTATATTTAACACTGAGGAAAACTGACACAAAATACAAGATGACATTAAAAACCACATTAATAAACTTGCAGAATGGACGTGTAAATGGCAAATGCATTTCAATATAGATACAGATAAGTGTGAGGTGGTGTATTTTGGTAGGAGGAATAAGGAGGCCACCTACTCCTTGGAAATAAGAGTCTAACTGGGGTAGAGAAGCCAAGGGATCTAGGGCTACAAATTCAAAAATCACTAAAAGCAGCAATGCAGGTTAATAAGGCCATAAAAATGCAAACAAAGCACTGGGATTCATTTATAGAAAAATAGAATTGAAAAGCAGAGAAGTAATGTTAAACTTATAAAGAGCCTTGGTTGAACCACACATAGAATACTGTGCACAGTTCTGGTCCCCATATTAACATAATAAAACTTTGAAGGCGTTTGATAGGGTAGACGTAGAAAAGATGTTTCCACTTGTGGGGGAGTCTAAAACTAGAGGTCATAAATGTAGATAGTCACTAATAAATCCAATAAGGAATTCAGGAGAAACTTCTTTACACAGAGAGTGGTTAGAATGTGGAACTTGCTTCCACAGGGAGTGGTTGAGGCGACTAGCATAGATACATTTAAGGGGAAGCTAGATAAGTACATGAGGGAGAAAGGAATAGAAGGATATGGTGATAGAGTTAGGTGAAGTAAGGTGGGAGGAGATTCGTGTGGAGCATGAACACCGCTACAGACCAGTCAGGCCAAATGGCCTGTTCCTGTGCTATAAATTCTATGCAATTCTATGTATCTGTCGCTGTTCCCTTTCTCTCTGTTAATTTGGCCCTGTGTCTGTTACTCTCCTTTCTCTCTGCAGTTCCTACATTGTTGTTTTTTCTGTTAGTTTCTTTTCGCCTCAAGTTTCTCTCTAAATCTTTTGCTGCATTTGTGTTACCCACGCTCTGCTCTACAAGCGAAGACATTGGAGTACAATTGCTACAATGTGCTTCGTCCCATCAGGGGGCCATCAAGTATTCAGTTCCACACGTATCACTTTCCACCCTCAGAATTATAAGGTGAAAATAATCATCTCTCAGCAGTAGGAATGATAGGTTATGCAAACACTAGAACCGTAAATGAAAACTAGTACTCTCATAACTATCTACAAATCCAAACCATGTGGATGTTTCCTTGGCCTTTGATGATATCTTTGAGCAGAATTGACAATTGGGTCAGCTGGGTCTAATGACAGGAGCAGTAGATGGTAACTCTCTAGGTTCGGTTTCAACACTGTCAGGGTTCACAAGTTTCTTCAGAGACATTCCTAAAGATTTTAAAACAGAATCAAAAGCATGAACAACGTCCTGGGAGGTGGTTGGTTTCTTACACATGGGAGTAGTCGAAACATCTGAAGCTTTTTGGGGAGCTGTAACAACTATTTCCTTAGGTGGAATTGATGATAGGTCACAAGCAATGTTATCATTTGGTACATCAGAGGCAATAGATCAATGCAGTTCTCGTAATTGATCCTTATGATGCTTCCACAGCAAACTATCCACCAAAACTGAAAACGTAACCACTCCAATTTTCTGTTACATAACACCAACACTCGATTTCTGTTGGAACGTGAAAATGAAGACAAAATACTCTTTCTCCCGCGCGATACTGCTTTGAAATTGGCGATCCAGCATTGCGAAGTTTTCTCCTGGACACTGATGTTGCCGAGTCAGGTTTAAAAATATCAAGACAAGTATGAAACTTTCTTCCTGTGAATAACTCATCAGGTGTCATCACGGTAACAGTAACAGTATGAGGCATTGTACGGTAACACAAAAGAAATACACCTAATTTCTGATGCATGGTGCCAGGTGTCACAGCTTCTTTAGCGCAGCTTTGAATATGCGTTACAACGCTCTCAATTTCCCTATTTGACTGTGGGTGTCTGGGTGGAGATGTGATATGAGACACACCAGTCTTACTCAAAAATTGCGCAAAATCCTAAGACTGAAAACGTGGTTCATTGTCATAAACTAGTACTACAGGAAGTCCATATCAGGCAAACAAATACCTTAACATGTCAATCATTGCCATTGCATCCGTTGATGACTTCGGAACCACTTCAAGCCATTTGGAATGAAAATAAGCAAAAATTTCTGTGTCTTAACGCTCGGCAAAATCAACATTAATTTGCCACCATGGTTTTGTTGCCCATTGTCAAGTATTAGCTTCCGCAGGGTTTACAGGCAAGTTGATTTGATAGGCTTGACATTCATGAACAACATCTTCTTGGCAAGGTCACCACATAGTGTAATTTATTCTTACTATACCAGGAAGTAATTCCTGGATCACACAGATTCGGAGTTTATGTGAAATAACCCAAAGTCTGCAAAGCAAACACCTGTCTTCGATCAACAATTCATCTCAATGTCTACCGTATAATCACAGTTCTGCTGGCAAACTCAATCATCAGTCCAGCCATTCACAATATAGTACAGAACACAGGATAGTAGCGGGTCGTGTGTTATAACATTGAACATAACGTAATGGGTCACTGAACGTAATGGGAAGGGAGTTCAGCTGCTCAGTAAACAAATTTTTGATGGATAAATTTTCAGTTGTACGTAACCCTAGCGGGGAGATCAAAAAGTCAGCAATGGCATTCAATTTCGATGGTTTAAAGTTGATGTCATACCGGTAAACTGATAATTGAATAGCCCATCTCAACTGAAGCTAAAACAGGTGTTCCTCGATTCTCACAGAATATGAAAGCTAACGGCTTATGATCAGTATACAGAACGAACATCCAAAGAGGTATGTGTGAAATTTCTTCACTACAAATATTATTGCAAGGGCTTCGTGTTTGATCTATGAATAATTGGTCTCGCAGGGGAGTTAGGATACGGGGATGAGCGCCATCAGTTGTTCGGATCCATCAGGAGACCATTCAGAAATCATAGCTCCTGCACCCACTGAAGACGAATTAACTGATAAAATCAACGGCCAATTAGGATCATATTGTGCACTTGCTATTAAAGTTTTCAACCATTCAAAACTACTTTGACAGTCTTTCGAGCACTTTCACTTTACGTTTTTACGAAGTTTCAACGAGTATATGACCATCAACATGTTTGAAACAAAGTTAACAACTGACTAGACCCAGAAATGACTGCAACTCTTCCACATTCATTGGAGCTGGTGCAGAAGTCACTGCTTCAGCCTTCTTCTTTAATGGTTGAATTCTAAAGTTATTAACAATGAAAGAAAAATACTCAACAGAGTATTGCAACAGCGAGCATTTGAACTTCTTTAATCAGAGATCATATTCGTGTAAAAGCTTGAAAACTGCTTCAAACTTTTGCAGATGTTCTTCCCCTGATCTTCCAGTGACCAGCAGATCATCCACGATACACGGAGGTTGTTGGAGACTGTCTAAAATTGTCTCCATGGTTTTCTGAAATATGGCTGGAGCAGATGCAATATCAAAATTATAACAATAAAGTAATTGATGTGTATTTTTCATTGTCAAATTCCAACTTTCTTCAGCTAGCTTCAATTGCAAGTAAGGCTGGGAAAGATCCAATTTAAAAAATTGTTGCCCACCACTGAGATTGGCGAACAAGTCTTCAGCCCTGGGCAGGAGATATTCATGAACAATTAAACTAAGGTTCACATCGATACGATAGTCATCACAAATTCTTATACCACCTTCAGGTTTTACTACAGGCATGCCCGGATGCTGCAGTCGATTTTCTCAATTATGCCCTCATGCTCCATGCAATCTAAATCCACTGATATCCTTTCCTTTAGAGCATAGGGTTCCTTTAAGCTCTGGGCTTAAAAATGTTGGTATCGCCCCCTCCTTCACATTAAGGTGTACCTGGATACCAATGTTCCCTCTAAGCTGCCCGGCTGTGCAGCTCTCTGCCGGTCCCGCGCAGCCCGGGACCAGCTTTTCCAATGTTAAATTTCACACGTGTGAAACTGTGAAGGGGCCGGGCACCCAACTAAAAATTAGGGGGAACACTGCTGGATACCTTTTGCTGTACCAAGTTTCTGACTGAATAATGACTTGTAATCTTCCATGAGTATACCTGTGGGTCTTTGAGTGGTGATAGTCATACTACTGGCCCAGTTTAACTTCAGGCTACAAAACCAATCTCAACCCATCAATGAGGAACCTTTACTTTAACGACAATTACAGACAATTGTTTCAGCTGGTTTTCGTACTTTATTTGGACATTTGTTTTCTCAAGGACTAGCAATAGGTGTACAGAATAACTTTTCAGTAAAATGTTGTTTATTTGTAGGGCAATTTTCTGAAACCTTTTGTCACATATTTTTGATGATATAGTTATCTCAGTCCCAGAGTCCAATTCAAATTTACAATTTTGAATACCTTACGGGGACCATCATTTTGCATTGCCCTTTTCCTGTTATGGAATATACGGGAAAACACATCTCTTCCTCATCTGTATAACTTGTGGTATGCTTTCTTCTTCAGGTTCCTCATCGGAATCAACATAATGGACATTGGATTTTTGTCTTTTCATCTCTTGAGTCCCTACAGCACTATGATATGCCTTCGCCCTGCCTCTAATCTTGCAGCACCTAATGACTTCCAGCAACACTCAGCTAAATGGGCCAATTCCATGCAGTTATCACATATAACATATGTATTCTTACAAAAACATTGGTCTGGACGATGATTATTTTTACCACATCTCCAACATGGTTCAGCCACTCTGTAGCTACTGAACCCAATGGCAAGTAACTCGCTCGCATGCCTGGCAGCAGGCTCCATCCCAAATACGATTTTGAGAGCTCAAGCAGACGCGAGTCTGCCTTCTACCAATAGTTTCCGCTGAATCAACGTTTCCTTCAAACCGCAGACAAAGTGGTCTTTTGTTACATCGTCGAGAAACCCGCCAAAGTCACATGTTTCGGCAGTTTCCTCAGTTCTGCCACAAACAACAACAACTTGCATTTATATAGTGCTTTTAATATAGTAAAATATCCCAAGGTGCTGCATAGGAAAGTTATCAGATAAGATTTGGCAGCGAGCCACATAAGGAGATATTAGGACAGGTGTACAAAAGCTTGGTCAAAGAGGTAGGTTTTAAGAAGAATCTTAAAGGAGGAAAGAGAGGTGAAGAGGTGGAGAGGTTTAGGGAGGGAATTCCAGAGCTTAGGACAGCCGAAGGCACGGCCGCCAATGGTGGAGTGATGGAAATCAGGGATGCTCAATAGGCCAGAATTGGAGGAGCACAGATTTCTCGGAGGGTTGTAGGGCAAACTGAGAAACATTTTCATCATCCCTTTACCTCCTCTGGTTAAACTTGAACCATTCTACAATAACAAGTGGCTTCAGGCTCAGATATTCTTTAACCACGTGGACCAACTCATACTTTTGTCTTTAAACAGGGCAGGAGCAAACAGATTCTTAATCAATGCATATATTGCAGGTCTGCAGATAGAAACTGCTCTCTTTTTCGCACCTATTGCAAGCTAATTTGCCTCAAAATAGTCTTTCTATATACTCACTCCAGGTCGACCCCATTCGTTATTCTCTTATTTTTCGAACTAATGTAAAATTTAAATGACAGGGTAGGCCAAAACCTAAGTAACGAAATGTCCAATATTCAATTTTTTAACAATGTGCTGTCCATTATCCTTATCGCCACTTTTACGTCCAAAGAAACACTCATATTGATGGTAATATTATATAGAATTTACAGCACAGAAACAGGCCATTCGGCCCAACTGGACTATACCAGTGATTAAGCTTCACACGAGCCTCCTCCCAATCTACTTCATCTAACCCTATCTGCAGATTCATCCATTACTTTCTCCATCATGTACTTATCAAGTTTCCCCTTAAAGGCATCTATGCTATTAGCCTCAACAACCCCATGGGGTAGCAAGTTCCATGTTCTAATCACTTTGGGTAAAGAAGTTTCTCCTGAATTCTTTATTGGCTTTATTAGTGACTTTCTTATATTTATAGCCCCTAGTTTTGGAATCGCCCACAAGCGGAAATATTTTCTCTACTTCTTATCAAAGTCACAAATGACATCCTATGTGACTCTGGTAAACTATCCCTCCTTGTCCTTCTCGATCTGTCTGCCGCCTTTGACATGGTTGACCACTCCATCCTCCTCCAACACCTCTCTTGTCATCCAGCTGGGTGGGACTGCATTTGTCTGGTTCCATTCTTATCTATTCAGTCATAGTCAGCGAATCACCTGCAATGGCTTCTCTTCCCACTCCTGCACTGTTACCCCTGGTGTGCCCCAAGGATCTATCCTTGGTCCCTTCCTACTTCTCATCTACATGCTGCCCCTCGGCGACATCATCCAAAAACACATCACGTTCCTGGTGCACGACACCCAGTTCTACCTCACCAGCACCTCTCTCGAACCTTCCACTGTCTTTAATTTGTCGCGCTGCTTGTCCGACATCCAGTACTGGATAGGCAGAAATTTCCTTCAACTAAATATTGGGAAGACCAAAACCATTGTCTTCGGTCTCCACCATAAACTCTGTTCCCTAGCCACTGACTCCATTGCTCTCCCTGGCAACTATCTGAGGCTGAACTGGACCGTTCGCAACATTGGTGTCGTATTTGACCCTGAAATGAGCTTCCGACCACATATGCTCCATCACTGCCTACTTCCACCTCCGTAACATCGGCCAATTCCGCCTCTTGCCTCAGCTTATCAGCTGCTGAAACCCTCATCCATGCCTTTGTTACCTCTAGACTTGATTATTCCAATGCTCTCCTGGCTGGCCTCCCATCTTCCACCCTCCATAAACTTGATCTCATCCAAAACTCGGCTGCCTATGTCCTAGCTCGCACCAAGTCCCGTTCATCCATCACCCCTGTGCTCGCTAATCTATATTAGCTCCTGGTCCGGCAACGCCTCAATTTAAAAATTCTCATCCTTGTTTTCAAATCCCTCCATGGCCTTGCCCCTCCCTATCTCTGTAATCTCCTCCAGCCCCACAACCCTCCGAGATCTCTGTGCTCCTCTAATTCTGACTTCCTCCGCATCGCTGACTTTAATCGCTCCACCACTGGTGGCCATGCCTTCAGCTGCCCAGGCTCCAAGCTCCAGAATTCCGTCCCCAAACTCCTCTGCCTCTCCACCTATCCCTCCTCCTCCAAGATGCTCCCCAAAACCTACCTCTCTGACCAAGCCCCTGGCTACCCGTCCCAACATCTCCTCACGGTGTCAAATTCCATTCGACAATGCTCCTGTGAACCGCCTTGGGACATTCGACTACATTAAAGGCGCTATACAAATGCATATTGTTGTTGTCGTCTACCCTATCAAACCCCTTCATAATTTTAAAGATCTCTATCAGGTCACCCCTCAGCCTTCTCTTTTCCAGAGAAAAGAGCCTCAGCCTCGTCACTCTTTCCTGATAGTTATAACCTCTCAGTTCTGCTTTCATCCTTGTAAATCTTTTTTGCACCTTCTATAGTGCCTCCATATCCCTTTTTGTAATATGGAGACCAAAACTGTGCACAGTACTCCAAGTACGGTCTAACCAAGGTTCTATACAAGTTTAACGTAATTTCCCTGCTTTTCAATTCTATTCCTCTAAAAATGAACCTCAGTGCTTTCCAGACCCTGTGTGTTCAACATGTGATAACTTTAGCTTGTGATATGGTTGAGAAACTGTCATGGTGGCAGTATGCCACAAGAGATTTTTTTTGGCAGAATGTAAATGGTCATTTTTGCCACTGAACCAATCAGAATTGACATTAAAAAAGAGGTTAGTAGGACTTCATTGGTCCTTGTGATATTGTTCTGAGATCTGATTGGTTCAATGGATAAATTGAAGAAACAGTAATCTGCAATATGATCGGTTGAAGTTCTGGATGCCATTGGTTGAAGGAACCAAGTACTCTGGCACTGTGATCCAATTGATGGAATTCTACAAAATTGCATTCATATAGACACTGTATGTTAAAATAATATATATATAATATAGATAGATAAAATAATTCAGAAGTGACGTATGATACTTCTCTTTTCATGCACTTTCATTTTTCCATTTAGTTACCACATTCAAATAAAAGGTTTAGAACCAATCAGAAATAGACAGATTTACCTCTTCAACTGTCTCCATATGATAACTTCCCATCTGTTTTTTGCAGCGCTGCTACTAAAGATTGACATGCCTCAATTACAACTGGACAAACAGTCCCACAAACACAGCAAGTATATGCTCAATATAAAAAGATCAGTAACCAAGCACATCTCCGCTCATTCTAGCACACCAACACTATTCTGACTATTTACATTTGAGTTTCAGCTGCTCTTTTGACTCAACAGCATTCTTATTCCTTGATTGAAAGCAGGGCCGAGAATTCTGCGGAATGCATTTCCACACAAACCTTTACCCAAATGCAAGTCATGAATCCTAGCAGTAGGCCAGCATCATGGAGGATTTTACTCTGCATATTGTTTAGGTTACTCTGACTAACAAAAATCCAGCAAGGATATTTTAAAATTGAAACACTAAAGGGTTATAGTTCCCCCTGCGCTATTGTTTTTATTTTAAATAGGTTAACAATTGGGTTAGAATAGTGCAGGCTGAAATATAACATGAACACTTTAAGCAGTGCACTAAAGATTATGCACAACAGAAATTAAATCCTAGAGAAGCGATCAGCTGTTACCCGAAAGACACAGATTTTCTTCTTTGCTTTTCTATCTGTCCACTCACCATGTACCACTAAAAGAATCAATTGGTATCCCTCTCCCTGCGACATCTTGCACAGCCCACAGTACCTCTTCCTGTGTGGCAGCAAATTTTGTATCACACGGTTTTCTACACTCCCTTCAAGCAATGAGCTGGCCCGATGCTTCACCATGAGTTTATAGTGTGGTGTTCAAGAGCAGTTTGTATCAGCAAGAGGTTGTTGTGCCTCTCAACCTACAGATAATGGTATGGTTAAGACAACTCATTAAAAATTACACATCTCTGCACAGCAGTCCATCAATAATTACAACACTTTGCACAGGCAGCTTTGTGCCATAAAAGAGAAACATAACCACTTCCTGTTATTATTGAAAGATTTATTTGAGACACCAAAGGTTGAGAAACACTGCTAATCACCCAGCTGGGAATGAAAAGCAAAACTCAAAATATTTGCCAGAGACAGAAAACCAAATCATGTTTTCTACTTCTCTCTGTTGCTAGTTATGTCTTCATTATTTATAGATGCAAGCACTGGTTTCCAGCCACTAAGGTTGAATCCAAATGATTAAATATGTATGACACTCCCTACTGTGCTACAAAGGCCCAACTGTGCTCAAAGAATTGTAAGTGTTCTGTTATACACCTCAACTCAAACAGAGGGCTTCGCTCACTAAATTTGATTCTGTACATCAATGAGACTATTAGGTGCTGTCCTTCATTTAGCTCCAGCATTAAAGACATGAAACAAAATTTAACCCAAAGACCCGATTAGTAGGATTGTAGTTCAACTGTGACTTCCAACTGACCACCAAAATAAAATTACAGCCAAGATTATTGCACCACCATCCAGACTGATTAATTAAAATAATGTTCCCAGGGTCATGTGACAGTTAGAGAAAGCATGTAGTAAATCTTCATGCTGCTTTTTAACATGCTGTATTTCAAGCTGATAGCAAATAGACAAAGTTATTTTAGTAAGCTATGAGCAACAGACAACTTAATTAGCTGAAATGCTGGCTGAACATCAAACACAGACATTTGACTTAGTTTAAAGGGGCATCTGTCTGCATGAAAAAGTGTTCAGTAAATCTTTTTTCAATAATTTGCTTTGACATCATCATAACATGCACTTCTACATGAGATTATTGTGACAAAGATGACACACAGCTCTTGTTGGTGATTGTAATGCCGTTGAATGTCAAGGGGTGGTGGTTAGACTCTCGCTTCTTGGAGATAGTCATTGCCTGGCACTTGTGTGGTGCGAATGTTACTTGCCACTTATCAGCCCAAGCCTGAATGTCGTCCAGGTCTTGCTGCATGCGGGCATGGACTGCTTCATTATCTGAGGAGTTGCAAATGGAACTGAACGCTGTGCAATCATCAGCAAACATCCCCACTTCTAACCTTATGATGGAGGGAAGGTCATTGATGGAGCAGCTGAAGATGGTTGGGCCTAGGACATGGCCCTGAGGAACTCCTGCAGCGATGTCCTAGATTGTGGTGAATGGCCTCCAACAACCACAACCATCTTCTTTTATAAGAACATAAGAACATAAGAACTAGGAGCAGGAGTAGGCCAATCGGCCCTTCGAGCCTGCTCCGCCATTCAATAAGATCATGGCTGATCTGATCCTCAAATCTAAAGAACACAAGAAGTAGGAGCAGGACCCGGCCACTCAGCCCCTGGGCCCGCTACGCCACCCACAGGGCCTCGACCGATCCGAACTCAGCCTCATGTCCAATTTCCTGCCCGCTCCCCGTAACCCCTAATTCCCTTTACTTCTAGGAAACTGTCTATTTCTGTTTTAAATTTATTTAATGATGTAGCTTCCACAGCTTCCTGGGGCAGCAAATTCCACAGACCTACTACCCTCTGAATGAAGAAGTTTCTCCTCATCTCAGTTTTGAAAGAGCAGCCCCTTATTCTAAGATTATGCCCCCTAGTTCTAGTTTCACCCATCCTTGGGAACATCCTTACCGCATCCACCCGATCAAGCCCCTTCACAATCTTATATGTTTCAATAAGATCGCCTCTCATTCTTCTGAACTCCAATGAGTAGAGTCCCAATCTACTCAACCTCTCCTCGTATGTCCACCCCCTCATCCCGGGGATTAACCGAGTGAACCTTCTTTGTACTGCCTCGAGAGCAAGTATGTCTTTTCTTAAGTATGGACACCAAAACTGTATGCAGTATTCCAGATGTGGTCTCACCAATACCTTATATAACTGCAGCAATACCTCCCTGTTTTTATAATCTATCCCCTAGCAATAAAAGCCAACATTCCGTTGGCCTTCTTGATCACCTGCTGCACCTGCATACTAACTTTTTGATTTTCTTGCACTAGGACCCCCAGATCCTTTGTACTGCAGTACTTTCCAGTTTCTCGCCATTAAGATAATAACTTGCTCTCTGATTTTTCCTGCCAAAGTGCATAACCTCACATTTTCCAATATTGTATTGCATCTGCCAAATCTCTGCCCACTCACCCAGCTTGTCTATATCCCCTTGTAGGTTTTTTATGTCCTCCTCACTTTCTACTTTCCCTCCCATCTTTTGTATCAGCTATGACTCCAGCCACTGGAGAGTTTACCCCTAATTTCCATTGACATGAGCTTTACAAGGTCTCCTTGGTGCCACATCCGATCGAATGCTGCCTTGAAGTCAAGGGCAGTCAGTCTCATCTCACCTCTGGAATTCTGCTCTTGTGCCAATGGTTAGACCAAGGCTGTAATGAGTTATGGAGCAGAGTAGTCCTGGCGGAACCTAAACTGAGCATCAGTGAACATGTTATTGGTGAGTAAGTGCCGGTTAATAGAAGTGTTGGCGACTCCTTCCATCATTTTGTTGATAGGGTGGTAATTGGACGGGTTGGATTTGTCTAGCTTTTTGAAGACCGGACATGCCTGGGCAATTTTCCACATTGTCGGCTAGATGCCAGTGTTGTAGCTGTACTGAGACAGCTTAGCTGGGGGCCCGGCTCCAGTTCTGGAGCACAGTTCTGTAGCACTACAGCCAGGATATTGTTGGGGCCCATAGCCTTTGCTGTGTCAGGTACACTCTACGTTGTACGCTCTGTAAGGCCCTGACATCCTTTGTGGAATGGGGCTCCAAAAACAGAACAGTACACCAACTGTGGCTTAGACAAAGCATCATATAAATTTATTAATTCTTTAATCCTGTAAGATATTCTCCTATTTAGAAAGCCTAAAATGCTGTTGAGCTTTTTTTTATGTCTACCTGTACTTGCACTTTCAAAGAATTATGTATTTGAACCCCTAGGTCTTTCTATTCAGCGCCTTTCTTTCAAGGGTATAATCCCATTCTATGTTTTACCTCTCGAAATATATTACCTCACACTTATCCACATTAAATTACATCTTCTAACATTATCTTCCTGAAGTCTTTTATCATCCTTCTCACTCTCTCCTGAACCCTAACCCCCCACCCCCCCAACTTTGTGTTATCAACAAAGTTTGAGACTGTGCTTTGTTTGCCTATGTCCAAATCATCTACAAATGCCCAGAACAAAAGTGGACCCAGCACCGACTCCTGGGGTACACCACTCCCAAGAAAAGGCCAAACAGCACATTAATCCATTCCCTCCGGTACAATTCACTCGGTCATGGATTGTACCCAACCCACTTAGTCTCCTGAGGGAGTTTACCACCAAAAAGATTCATCTCTGAAATTTCTCCCTGAACCCTCAATACTCCATATTATTTACACAACTTACTACTTTGATAAGTTGTATTGCACAGTAGTTAATCACAGAAATTTACTGCACAGAAGGAGGCCATTTGACCCATTGGGCTCGATTTTATCATTGGTGGCGGGTTGGGTGTGGGTCAGGTGGTCGGCGGGTCCCGATCCCGCCTCCGCTGTCGGGCGGGAAAAAATTGCGATTTTGCCCTAATTGGGCAATTGATTCCCAGCGTGTGCGAACCCCTGGCGCAATTAGTTTTTTGGGCCTGAAACTCATCTCCGATGATGTCATTTCTTCAGCTGCATTTAAGGGCTCCAAGCAGCCTTGGTTCATTTAGTACCTAAACACTTGTGTTTGCTTCTGTTGAAAATAGTTTTTGGAGCTATTGCAATGTCTACTTCAAGGCCCAAGGTCTCACCACGGTTTAATGATGACTCACTCCATGCTCTGGTGGAGGGAGCCAGGCACAAAAGGAGGTTCTCTTTCCATCCTCTGTGAGGAAAAAACCTCCTCAGCAGACCAAAGCTGTGTGGCTGCAAGTTGCCCAGGAGGTGAGTGCCAGATCGATGTGCAGCAGAACCTGGCTGCAGTGCCGAAAGAGGTTTAATGGCCTTGTCGGAACAGGCAAAGTGAGTATACCATCACGTTTACCCTAACTCTGCTCCCCATCTCTTCTCAGCACCATCACTCTGCATTGTCAACCTACTCCTACACATCCCACTTTACCCTTACATCCCTTTACCCTTAACCATTCCCTCTCTCTCTATGTGCACAATCACTTAACTATTCGACTATGCTGCCCTCACACTCCCAATCACGGTTATGCTATGACAACAACTAACAACACACAGGGAGGGCTCTTAGTATTGGGACCTCACTCCATCTTTGTTTCCTTCTAAGCATCTATGCTATGGATTATCTACACTCACTCCATCATTCTCACTCAAACTCCACTTGTGTCCCTCATTGCAGGAAAAGAGAGCCCACAATAAGAGGGAAAGGGCGAAGACCGGAGGAGGGCCACCCTCAATAGCTCATCTTACCAGCGCAGAAGAGGCGGCCCTAGAGATCGTTGGCGCCGAAGAGGATGTGGAAGTGGGGGATGGACAGACGGGCACATCAGAGCAAGCTGGTGACAGAATAGTTTTGCATCTCTCTCATTGACATTGCATGAGTGACTGATAAGTCAATCTGTTTGAGCATCAGAAGCCATATGATCATCTGCAATATTCAATATGCATGCTACGTTTATGTCACATGTCTAACTCATGCCTTTACTCCCCCACAGGACCATCGACAGCCCCCCTCCCCACTGTCCAGGAGGAAGAGGTTGAGCCGGAAGACTCCTCAGAGGAACCTGCAACCTCTGAGGGCGCACCGTCAGCAGAATTAAGCGCACCCAGCACCAGCGCAGAGACGCATACCTCGGTGGGTCCTTCGCGAGATAGTGTAGTGTTGTCACCTGGTGTATCACAGCTCACAAGTGAGCATCAGCAGATGGTGGAGACAGGGACAGCAGTGGAGAGTCCAAGTCGGAGGCCGCAGGAATCTGCCAGCTCGGCTCAGCTGCATGTGGACCCTGTGCCTCCGGGTCCATCCAGAAGGAGAGCGGTGCTGGAACTCCAGGAACAGGTGCAGGAGTCTCTGGCAGGTTTTGTCTCCAGGGTCACTGCAAGTGTGGAGCGGATGGAGGAGTCCAACGCTAACATGAGCAGAGCCTTTGTGGAGGCGTTGGCGCATGAACGCAGCACCACGGAAAGGATGGCAACCTCCGTGGAAAGGATAGCTACCGCCGTGGAAAGGATGGCTACGGTAGAGGAGAGGATGGCTACGGCCATGGAGGAGCTAACTCGCCAGAGTGTGGAAAACATGGTGAATGTTCAGAACAGACTGACATCTCTGGAGGAGCGATGGACAGCTGTTGATCAGAGAAACCAGACCTTCATGGAAGTCCTCTGGAGCAGGACTGCCAGTGCAGAAATGGGTCCACATGGCCCCCCTGATGTGCAGCAAGGTGCTGTCAAGCCACTTGCTAGCTCTGAAGTGGGGCTGACCCATGAGAGGGATGTTGGTGGCAGAGAACAAGGAAGTGGGGGCTCCTCTCCAAGCGCTCACACTCCCATGCCACTGCGGAGCCCTCGGTCAGAGCCCCACCAGAGCCCTCACCCAACTGAGATGGGCGTCTCAGCCCCTGCACAGCTGCAGGAGGAGCAGACTGTTGGCGAGCCCTCACAGGCTCGCAACCCCAGAGGACGCCCGCCAAAGGTGTTGAAGCAGGAGCAGCATGAGAGTGAGCAAGGGCCTCCACATCTGCTGAAGCCACAGGGGAAGCACCACGTAGGAGCACACATAAGAGGAAGATAATGCACAAGTAGTCACAAGGGTAGCCACTTAGATGTTCTGTTGTGTTTAATTGTTAAATGCCATCCTTTAGTCAATGTATTAAAATGAAGTGATGGCAAACTGTTGAAGTTCTGGACTCAGTCATTTTGGAAATGGAAGTTCCACATTGAGGGCTCAGGGCGAATTGTCTTTGTCATGATGGTGGTCAGAGTGATAGGAAGCCACAGGTTCTTGTCCATTGTCTATGGTGTGGTAAGAAGGTGCCAGGCACATGTGTTTGAATGGGCAACTTAAGCAAATCTGGCCAAGATGAGTTCATCCCTTGCATCCCGGGCAGCAATGATCTCGCATGCTGCTGCAGCTGGTTGATGCGCATCCGCAAGGTCTTCGTTCTCGTTCTCCTCCTCCTCCTCCTCATCTGAGGAGGCTATGCACTGAGCCACTTGTTCCTCAGACAGCTGCAAGCCACGATGCTGTGCGATGTTGTGCAGTGCACAGCAGACCACGACGATTCTGGAGACCCTGGCTGCTGAGTACTGCAGGGCTCCACCTGATCTGTCAAGGCATCTGAATCGCATCTTCAGCAAGCTGATGGCTTGCTCGATAATGGATCTGGTCGAAATGTGGCTGGAGTTGTAGTGCTCCTCAGCTTCGTTGGATGTCCTCCTGACCAGTGTCATTAGCCACGTCTTCAGGGGATAGCCCTTGTCTCCAAGTAGCCATCCGCATAGTTGGTTTGGCAAAGGCACACTAGACTGCTGCAGGATGAACGAGTCATGGCAACTGCCAGGGTACTTGATGCAAACATGCAAAATGTCCTTCTTGTGGTTATACACCAGCTGCACGTTGAGGGAGTGGAAGCCCTTGCGGTTGAGAAAAAGAGCTAGGTTGTGATGGGGTGCCTTAAGGGCCACATGTGTGCAGTCTACGATGCCCTGCACCCTTGGCAAGCCTGCCATATTTGCAAAGCCATCCGTACGCGCGGTTATACTTGCTTGATCCTTGGAGAAGTGTATGTAATTGTGGGCCTTTGCAAAGAGGGCATCGGTAACCTGCGTGATGCAAGTATGCGTGGCTGACTGGGAGATGCCGCTGATGTCTGCTGAAGATCCCTGGAAGGAGCCTGAAGCAAAAAAGTTGAGTGCGGTGGTGACTTTGACAGCCACTGGTAAGGGGTGTCCACCTGCTCCTCTGGGTTCCAGGTGTTGGTGCAGCATTGCGCAGATGTCACCGACTACCTCTCGCGAAAGTCTCAGCCTCCTTTGGCACTGCTGCTCAGTCATGTTGAGGAAGCTCATCCTCATCCTGTAAACCCTGTTTTGGGGGTATCTCCTGCGGCGACGTACATCACCGCATTGGCGCCTTCTGCCCTGTGCACCATCAGGTGGGTGAGCAGCAGGTTGGCGCTCCTGTTGTTGCTGCTGTTGGTGCTGCTGTTGTGCCTGGTTCTGCTGCTGCCGCGGCTGCTCGTCCTCCGAATCTGAGGACCAGGATGAAAGGAAATAAATGGTTCCCATGCTGCTGGTAGATATCTCCATTGAGGAAGTACTCAGTCAATGTGGGGAGAGGGTTTTCCCAGGAGGTCACAGTGGAGATGGATCTCAGCTTCACCACTTCCAAGATCAGTGGACCTGCAAAAAGTTCACCAAGACCTGAAAAAACAAAGTTCTGCCACCTGCAACTGATCCTTGTTGAGAGCTCCATTTTTATGGTGGAGCTGCAGCTATTAGGAAGCCAGCCACTTGTCAACCCGACAGGATTAGCTGGCGTGTTTCAGGAGAGACGCGCAGCACGCTGGAAACGTGGCAAAATTTGAAAGGCCTCTCAAAATGGGATTATAGAGGTACTTAAGTGGTAGTTAAGTGCTTTAAGGGCCTATCCCGCTGCCTGGAGGCGCAACCGAAACTGACTCTGCAAGCCCGCCTCTGGCCAAGTTTCGCAGAGGCAGGTCGACGGCGGGATCGGAACCTGCCGTCATTTTTTCCAATTTTACCACCAGTCCCGCCTCCAAACCCGCCTCCTCAGGGCTGGTAAAATTCAGCCCATTGTGTCTGTGCCGGACACAGTTCTATCTTTATTCTTGCAATTCATCCCATTTTAGAGTTGAACCTACATAAGAGTACTCATAAAAGTTATTCAATCCCGCCCTCTAAAAATGGAGAAAGAGCCATTCTCACACAATGCATAGTGGCCAGTCCATACAGTGATAGAGATAAAAGCTGGGAACTGTTCATGTCCTTGGCTGGAAATGATGCATTACATGTATAGAAGGGGTCAATTTAGCTTTGGCCAATGGTGTACAATGGGTGATATTGAATTGGCCGTCCATTTTACACCCCGCCCAATGTTTCCTTCCATTGACTTCAAAAGAAGGAAAATTGGGTGTGTTGTACAATAGATGGCTAATTCAATATCACCCATTTTACACCATCACCATTAAAATTAAACCCAGGGTATCAGTAAAGGGTCTGACGAAGGGTCATCGACCTGAAACGTTAACTCTGTTCCTCTCCACAAATGCTGCCTGACCTGCTGAGTATTTCCAGCATTTTCTGTTTTTATATCAGTAAAGGGAGATGACCTACAGAGATTGATCTCTAGGAGATGTGAAATACCCACTGGGTGTCGCATTGAACCCTATTTCCAAGACAGACAGCTAGGAGATACTGCAACAAGTGTGGCAACCGAATGATGGTGCTTGATGCAAGAAGGCCCAAGAAAGGTGAAGAGGGAAAATACAGGGGCAGATTTTGCGGTGGGTATGACAGTGTATGCTCAGAGTACGTCGTCATACTGCCTTTGAAATTGACCGCAAGTTCAGGTACACCTTGACAGATGATCCGCACCGATGGGGGAAGTACTCATTGCTGGCGCAGAGTTGGGCTAATTGCCCACCAACTGCCCAGCAATTACATCCAAAAATGTTACGGTTAGTGAAAGGAACCCATTTGAGTGCATTTGAAAGGATTGTTAACCGTTCTGGTATCACTTCACAATAAAATACATGTGCCTAGTGGCAACATTTAGAAACATTAAAAATATAAAATATGACAATTAATATATAAAATCATCAATGTTTCCTGCACTCCAATTGTAAGATCAAGAACTGGGCATTCAGCACAGATCTTTTATACTTCCTCCAAATGTATGAAATAAAACCACTTTGCTGTTTAAATATTATTTTATGTAATACATTTAAAGCTGCCCCACAGATGGTGTATATGTGCATGGTGTATAGTAAATCAGAAGGATCATTGTCAGCGCCTTACAGTGCTGTTGAATTGCAATCCGTTGTAATGGACCTTTGACAGGATATTAAGAGAATAAAAAAAACTTACTTGATGTACATAAAATAAATCCGAACACATCTTTAATTTAAAAAGCCAGGCTGTTTGAAGTACAGCACAGGTAATTCTTTGGGCTAGCAAAGCACTCTACAACGCTCTACAATGCTCCTTAGAGCAAATAAGAAAAGGAACATGTTTCTTAGTACGAAATATAAATAATGTAACGTTTAATATACTTCCCAAGTAATAGAAACTGTTTTAATCTCAATAGAAGGTTGAACAGCTAAATGATTTATTTCACTTTAGTAAACGGTCAAAGGACAAGAATCTTTCCATTGACCTCAAATTATCTTTTTTAACTTTCAAGTGGAAAACAGATGCCTAATTATTGTTGGTATTTTGTTACATAATTTTAACAAAATACTGATATAAAATAAGTGTTTTTTAAAAGTTTTTTGAAGTTTTTAAAATGTAATTTCAATGGAAGAGACTGAGAGGTTTCTGTGGGCGTGGCTTAGTTTTGACAGAATTTGTGGGCGCGTCTTCCCTTACGCATAGGCTGTACGCTGCGTTCATGGCCTTCCTGATGTCATAAACTGCGCACAACTCTGCCACGCCGAAGAGCAAGTCTACGTTCTGGGCCTCGCACAAGATAATACATATTCATACGCCGTAGCAAAGCCGCTGACCGCAATTTTCGGGCCATAATCTTTCCTCCAGTCTCCTGTTTCCTCCACACATCCTAAGACATGGCACTCATTTTACCCTCTTTGGAAAGATAAAAATGTTGAGTAACCAGGAATTGCACCCAAGGGGTGGACTTTCAATCGAAGCAGGCTTCCGGTGAGAAATCGCTCAGACCAGTCAACTTCCCACTTGCCAATGGCAGCAGGGGGCCTTCAGCAACATTAACTTTTATATAAATGCTGCCACTTCCTGCTCGGTACAGCTTCAAGAGGGTGCAGAGCATCTGCCGGCAGAGGAAGACTGGGCGGCCCTTGACCACCTGCTGGCTTGCAGGTTAGTGGTGGGGAGGGTCTTGTGGAAGGGAAGGGTGTAGTCCAGGGCAGGGGAGGCCCCACACAGGAAAGATTTCCACTTTCCTTTTGGGTCTCTTCTTCCTTCGTGGCAGCTTCTGACCTGGGGGGTAAGTCTGCCCACCCGAAACCACTGGGCAGAGGCAAAATGTCAGGCGGCAGGACCCAAGGACGGTCCCCAACACTCAAGTAAGTTGTGGGGAGGGTATTTTGAGAAGGTCTCGCGATCGGGAAGTGGGGTTCCCCAGGGCAGGGGAGACCTAAAGTTCCCTTGTGGGATCTGGAGGAGCTCCTTCTGCCTCCACAAGGAAAGTCAAAGAAAATATTATAAACTTACCTCTTTTGGCCCGACTTCCTGCTAGCTTCACCAGGCAGAAAAGTCACAACGGCTTCTCCGCTCCGGACACTGGTTAGAATAGCAGTCAGGCCCTAGAAACGTCATTGGCATCTGATCTGCATGTTTAAAGAAGGACCCTGTCGGTTTAAGGAGGGTGTCCCTGTCTCCAGATCCAAAGAGCAAGTTAACATGCCACACTGCGGGAATGGAGTGGGATGTCTACGGGTAACTCTCCCGGTCAATTTAACCTGCCCGCCCACAGAACAAGATTACAGGCAGTGAGTACCAGGTGACTTCTGAGTAGGTAAGTAATCCCCTTCAGTTTTAACTGCCCGTATTCCGTCAGATGTGTATGGCTAAAATCCACCATCAAGACTTGCCAGCTCAAATTCAGCACTTAACTTACTGATGCACCCAACTTGTTCAAATAACTATTGGGGGGGGGAGGGGAAGGAGAGACAAACTGAGCTGAAGTATATCTCGAAAACTAGACAGATTTCCCTGGGCAAAGTATTTCTTCTTTTGTGGTGGATTCCCTTGAACTGTATGGTATGTGAAAATTCCGACAGTGTTAATAAAGAGACACTGAGACTTGGGGCCTGTTTGCACAGCAAATAAATTCAATTTTTTCAGTGGCAACATACAAGTTGCTTTCTCTTCTGCACGCAATTATTAATGACAGCTGGGCCCAGAAGACCTGCAGGACAGAGGTTTATAGTGAGTGGTGCTTCATTAACACTCGTCACTGAAGGAGCAAGGAAGTACTGGGGTCAACCAGCAAGTGTTACTGCCATGTATCCCAATCACTGGGCACAGTAGGCCTCAAACATAGGGGACAATAAGGGTTTGATGAGCACTGACAGGATATGGAAAATGCCTAGAAGCCTGAAGGATGAGTTGATTTGAACTTCCAGGATCACAAACAGGATTACCTCATCCCTCCCAAGTTAATTATACTTATAGCACACAGTTGTGTGGTTCAATAATAAAATAATTTTTATTTGATGAAATCCTTGCTGGTTAAAAATAGCCCTGTGGCTTACATTACAAACATTAGAGATATTTAATTTACCCAAGTACAGCACTTTTGCAGGTTAAAAAAGTTATTAGAGCACTGCACAGTGAAAAAAAACACTATTTAATCATGCAAATAGGAACTGATTTAAGAAAAACAAAGCACTCCTAAAGTTAGATGCAGTAAGTTGCTTGCTATTGTTAAATTATATTTATGGCATAAGTACTTGTTCATCACATCAGACACCTTGAAATCCAGCTCTGAACTGTACTGTCCTGGAACACCACACATTATCTCAACACACTGTCGTGAAAAGTCAGCCAAGGGAAGCCTCGCACTGTTGAACCAGACACATTTTACCTTGGATATCCAGCTCTGAACTGTACTATCCTGGGACACTACATGTTGTGGTCAGCAACGTACCTACGGAGTACGCCGCCGGCATCCAAATAGAATGCGAACTTACCTGATGGGCACCCTCCTTCGCGAACTTGCTGCTTGGCACTGCGTACTCGAGGGCAGCATAATGACCCACGGATTTCAGGGGCGCAGCGTGTGCGGAAGCGTACCTGGGATCACGTGGGCCTGGTGCTACAATCATCAAACAGAAGGTCTCTCATTCATTTATAATCTCCGGAAAGGAAAAAAAACAAACCCTCATTGCTAGAGCCTTCTGGATAAACATCTATACTTTCAGTTTGGATTTTATTTTTATGCTTATGCTCCACATAGATGCTAAAAAAAAAATTATTTTATCAATGTAGCACTTTTCATGGACAAATAAATATTTTCCATGGACAAAATCCTAAAATGCTTCCATTTCTGGCCTCATAAGTTTTTTAAGTTATTTGCATTTGTCAGGAGGTATCCCCTTACACTGTGGAAACAGGCTCTGCGCCTGTTTGCACCAGCCGTAATACTTTCATATGTAATTGCTGGGCAGTTGGTGGGCAATTAGCCCAACTCTGTGCCAGCAATTAGGTTTTCTGGTCGGTGCAGGTGATCTGTCAAGTTGGAACTTGACAGAGCGCAAGTTTGGGATTTAGCGCATGCATTTCAAAGGCGGTATGACGGCATACTCTCGTAATTCTGGCCCGTTATCACAACACATTGTCCTGAAGAGTCAACCAAGTGAACCCTCGCACTGTAGAACCTGACACATTTCACCCTGTCTTCCTATTGCCTTTAACATGGCAATAAGACAGTTACAGGTCTTCAGCTGCCCAGAAAACATCAAGGAGAGAAATGAGAGCCCATCTCAGGTCTTTTTTTTAAACCAGGTTGTCTGAGTTACAAAAACTGACTACTCAGGTTTAAACCTCAGAAACTAAAGTACATTTTTCACATGCACACATACATACTATATGACAGATTTTAGCTATAGGAATACAGATGTAAAAAAGTGAGTTTGGCACAGGTGTGCACATACCAGCTGCAGAATATACATGCAACTTAATCTAGTCTGATAACATTTAGCTTAGAGAACCTGACTTGCTGTATGTGCAGGCTATGCACAAAGTATTAAGTATTTTTTTATGACCATTTCAGATGAAATATAAGCTACACAAGGAGTGGGCAAGGCACTGGGCCAATGGTGGAGCAAGGCTTGCTGAGTACAACCATCGATCTTGTGCCACAAATCTTGAGTCAAGAATGTTGAAATCCTCAAACCAAACAGCAGTGATAATGTATCTCTTCTAGTTTTAAACTTACCAGGGAACCCAAAATCTGGCACGTACACACACTTCTCCTTCCTTTGTCTTAAGTGCATCAAAAACAAAGACATTGCCATTGTAAAATGTGATATTCTATTCTATTTAATAACTATTAAGGTTACTTTTCCCATATCTGTAAATCCCTGCACCATTCCTTGAATGGAGTAGCAGGTAGGCACTTGGCCTGCTCCTCATCCTCATTCTTAAATTGACCACCAGGAGGTTCAGCTCCAAGGTTTTTTTGCATGCAATTTAGCCACACTATGGGGAAACAATAGCCCCACCAGCTCCTGAATGACTGGCTGAGTTCAAGAAATTATTACCTAGGGAGTCATAGGAGCAAATGAGCAGGCTAACACTGCATTAGAGACTAGCATGTTGTACTGTTGTTTTGGCAATTTTATTTTATACACATGTATATTGCATTACAAACAGCGTAGTATTGGTGATCTGTGAAGAACAATGCAGCAATATGTAGAAATATGGTCCATGGAGATTCACATAGTATCTAAAGTGGAATCTTGTCTACTGGAAAAGATCCCATATTACTGCTCGGATTTCATCAATGGTAGTACCAACACCAGAAAGATTAGCTGCAACTCAGGGACTTAATCTGAAACATTCAAGTCTGACTGACTCAGTACCACAATCACCAATATGTATGACCACAAGACAAGCTACTACTGTTGACACTTTAACATATGGATCTATTACATCTAACTGTACAACTTCAACACTTTAGTTATTTGAGTATTAAGAAACTAGAATGTAATTGTCTTTATCTCTGTACAGACAACTAAAATGCCAGTGTTTCCCATTCTCTCAAATGTATTAAATCTTTTTCAAAAATGTACCTGAATTTACATCACCACTAACTTTCAATTCAAGAAAAATCCTCAGAACGAAAACCAAAAATGCAACCAGTTGTAAATCAGTTGAAAAAAAACAAATTCAAACATCAACACAATTTATAAGCTAAATACAATATAGTGAAAAATATATTGAAAGACTGACCACTTTGTCCTCCTGGAGCAAGAATCCAAGAAAGCAAGGGAGAAAGGCAGAAGGGAAGGGAGACAAGGGGAAGAGAAAGAAAAAACACTATTATTTAATGAAGCATAAAATAGTAGCAAGCTATATCGGAATAAGAACATATAAATGGCAGCATTCACAGGCTATAAAACACTGGAGTACAAGCAATGATAGACACTAAAGGTAACATTTGTAATGAAAATTTCAGAGGTACAATGAGCAATGGAACAAAGCTGCCAGGTACAATAAAATTCAATATAAAAGTCTTCAAAATATAGGTAGAAACTTGCACGTAACTTGCTTTATAATCCGGATTTTATGAAAAAAAAAATTGGGATGGCAATTTGACATTAGCTTAGTTGTGCAGATTTCAAAAGATGTATAGAAAAGTGGTTTACTACAACACAGTAAATTGGGACAATTTAATCCTGCAGCAACAATGTTAGTTAGACTTAAGGAAGATCCTCCTATTATTTTCCTATCCTCACACACACCAATATCGAATCCTCTTTGGTGCTAGTTTATACGCAATTGATCTGTCACAAGTTGCATGTCCCCACAAAGCCATGTACAGTCACTCACCATTGTGTCACTGAGGAACAAGCTCAGCTTATGGGAGGCTTTCATATAAAGGGGCAGAGTAAGGATGAAGAGGCCCATTCTGGTGCAGTCTCACATCTGATTCCTACTAGTTAGAGCCAGTGCCATTTTTGTGTGTCCTGACAGCAATGGATTCACTTCCTGCGCGGGCAAGTCTTGCACTGCCTACCCAATTCCATCTGCCATTGTTTAATCCCATCTGACTCCCATTGGTTGGAGCCTGTGTCAATCAGTGCCTCCATCCATTTTCTATATATGGAACTGGCATGCTGGAGTATATTATGGCAATCATTTCTGATAGAGACTGAGGGTAGCGGGCCTGTGGTCTAGTCCACTGAATAACTTACACAGAAAGCTTTTCAAAATGCATATGAAAGCAATATATTTGCCAATCAAAGTTGGAGCAGATCCTAGATGTCTGCCACATACGGGCTTGCAAACTGTAAGTCCAGCTGTTGGACTGTTTTACCCATGATTGGACAGAAAATAAAATAACCATTCAATTTTCGTATTTAAAAAAAAATCCCAAAATCCGTTTAAGGGGATGAACCTGAGAGTTATTTGGAAAGGATGGATGTTTGCCCACTGGGCTATCTGTGTCAAGCAGTTCACAGCACTCCGAGATATCTCTGTGCACACGAGGAATGTTATAAAATATACTAGAGGTTCTGATGAATACTTTGGCGGCTAGGTTGTGCTAAAGTGATAAAATAGTATTTTAATAACATGTGCAGAACTCTGCTCGCTGCCTGGTACTAAACTAGGACCTCTGGCATTCTCCTCAATGGTCACTGAAGAGACAATTGGAGCATTACATTAATTTCCAACTACATTTGCCAAGTCACAAATATGGTAGCATCAATTGCTTCAGTCATTGCCTGAAACGTGGTTAGCAGTGTAGATGTGCAGTTGCTGTTGCTTGGTATGGATATATTGGGAGTTCTTTTGAAATAGATTCACCTTGATAGTTAGGCACTTAATTGATGTCTGCTCTAAGTGTTTAAATTGTGTCTTTAAAACACATGGAGTAATCCAGCACCCAAGTCAGAAAGAACATCAGAATAAAGCAGCTGGTTTGAAGCATCACAGTCAGTAGTGACCATACGTTTTACAATATATATAAAAAAACTTGTCAAACATTTGCAAAGCATTCACATAAGAAGTCCACTGGGAGAAATGTTTTAAAAAGGTACAAAAAAATTGCAAGGATTATCGCAGCTGTAGAATTCACTGATTCAGATACCAAAATTCCACATTTTTGGACCATTCTTCCTCACTATTAAATTTACTGTGCAATATTATTGTATGACTGAGCACCTGCACAAGTTGTCCTGCCTAGTCTGGCGTCCGCTGTGACTCAGTGGTGGCACTCTAACCTTTGAGTTACAAGCTTGTGGGGGTCAAGTCCCACTCCAGGTGATTTGAGCACATAATCCAGGCTGACACTTCAGTGCAGTACTGAGGGAATGCTGCACTGTCGGAGGTGTCGTCTTTCAGATGAGGCGTGAAACTGACATCTGCCTCTCAGGTGGAGGTAAAAGATTCCATGGCACTATGTGAAGAAGAGCAGTGGAGTTCTACCAACATCACTAAAACACAGATCATTTGGTTATTTATCTCATTGCTGTTTGTGGGAGCTTGCTGTGTACAAATTGCTGAGTGTGTCCAGCATTTTCTGTTGTTATTTCAGATATCCAGCATCTGCAGTATTTTGCTATTGTAGAAGTATATAGTAATTGGGTGAGATGAAGTAAGGTGGGAGGAGGCTTACGTGGAGCGCATAGGCCTGTTTCTGTGCTGTAAAATTTGATGTAATTCTACGCAAAAGGAGAGAAGTCTGACTGCGGTAACTATCAGGGCATCTCACTTCTATCTATTGACAAACATTCACTATAAGCCCACTGACTCCCACAGCTACCTGGACTACACTTCCTCCCACCCCGCTTCCTGTAAGGACTCTATTCCATTCTCCCAGTTTCTCCGTCTCCGCCGCATCTGCTCTGATGATGCCACCTTCCATACTTCTGACATGTCTTCCTTTTTCCTCAACCGAGGATTCCCCTCTACTGTGGTTGACATGACCCTTGACCGTGTCCGTTCTATTTCCCGCACTTCTGCTCTCACCCATTCCCCTCCCTCCCGGAACCACGATAGGGTTCCCCTTGTCCTCACCTTTCACCCCACCAGCCTCCACATTCAACGGATCATCCTCCGCCATTTCCGCCACCTCCAGCGTGATCCCACCACCAAACACATCTTCCCCTCACCTCCCCTTTCAGCATTCCGAAGGAACCGCTCCATCCACGACACCCTGGTCCATTCCTCTATCACCCCCAACACCCCTTCCCCGTCACCTTCCCGTGCAAGCACAGGAGATGCAACACATGCCCTTTTACCTCCTCCCTTCCCACTGTCCAGGGCCCCAAACACTCCTTCCAGGTGAAACAGCGATGTACTTGTACTTCTTGCAATTTAGTGTACTGTATTTGCTGATAACGATGCGGTCTCCTCTACATTGGGGAGACCAAATGCAGATTGGGTGACCGCTTTGTGAAACACCTACGTTCAGTCCGTAAGGGTGACCCTGAGCTTCCGGTCGCCTGTCACTTTATTTCTCCGCTCCACTCCCACTCTGACCTCTCCGTCCTTGGCCTCTTACACTGTTCAAATGAAGCTCAACGTAAGCTTGAGGAACAGCACCTCATCTTTCGATTAGGCACTTTACAGCCTTCTGGACTCAACATCGAGTTCATCAATTTCAGACCATAACCTCCGCCCCTATCATTGTTTTTCTCTCCCTCACATGGCAGCTGTTGATCATCCTGCCATTACCATTTACACTTCATCTAGAGCCATCTTTTGTTTCTTAACTTGTCCCATTACCATCTCCTTTTGCCTTGCACCATCATCCCTTTTGTCTCTTAATCTCTCTTGACTTCCATCCTATCACAGACCTTCCCTTTTGTTCTTTCCTCCCCTCCCCCCTCTCCCTGCCCCTGCACTTGCTTAAAAAACTGTTACATCTCCAGCTTTTTCCAGTTCTGACGAAGGGTCATCGACCTGAAACGTTAATTCTGTTTCTCTCTCCACAGATGATGCCTGACCTGCTGAGTATTTCCAGCATTTTCTGTTTTTATTTCAGATTTCCAGCATCCATAGTATTTTGCTTTTGTATCACTTCTATCTATAGCTGGCAAGATTCTGAATGGAATTCTTCTTAAGCACTTGCTCCTGAATGTTGTGAACAGGAGGTTTCCATAATCTCAATGCAGCTTCAGGCTAGCTGAGGGACCGCCGACATGATGTTCATTGCTTATCAACTTCAAGAGAAGTGCAAGAAGCAAAATCAATACCTATATTCGGCATTTGTTGAATTAACCAAAACTTTCGACACTGTCAGTTGGCAACAGACTTTGGAGACTTCTGAGGAGAATCGGTTGTTCGGAGATGCTCATCAGTTTTGAAACAGCTCTATGATTTGTGTCAGGGTGTGTATTAACAGCACTCTGTCCAAACCGTTCCCTGTTTCAAATGGTATGAAGCAAAGTTGTATACTGGGCCCTGCTCTATTCGCACTCTTATGCGGCTATGCTGGATGATGCAACGAGGGACCTTCATGTAGGAGTTGGGACACGAATCTACACAACGGGAAAACTGTGCGACCTATCAAGACTGTGAGCATCAGCTAAAGTCTCCAAACAAATTATACAGGAACTTTTGTATGCTGATGACTGCACTCCTGTTGCGCATTCCAGAGAGGACCTTCAGCTAATGATGGATAGACTCGCAGCTTCCACGAGTAACTATCGGCTTACTGTTAGTCTGAAGACTGAAGTCATGTATCAATCAGCCATGTTAGACCATGGATCACTTTTAATGAAACTAAATTGAATGCGGACAAGGAGTTCACCTATCTTGGAAGTGTACTGTCTGATAATGCAAGGATTGATAAGAAAGTCATGGCTTGAATACAGAGAGCAAGTGTGGCCTTTGATAGAGTCCAAGCGTGTTGGAATCAGCATGGTATCAAGGTTGCTACTAAACTGAAGGTTTATAAAGTAGTTGTCCTTACCATGAAAGCAAAGAGTTGGAATAAATGGGTCTTTTTCCGAGTGGCAGGCAGTAACTAGTGAGGTTCCGCAGGGATCGGTCCTAGGACCCCAGCTAATCACTACATATATTAATGATCTAGACGAGGGAACTAGATGTAATATCTCCAAGTTTGCAGATGACACAAAGCCGGGTGGGCGTGTGTGCTGCGAGGAGGACGCAGAGAAACTCCAGTATGATTTGGACAGGTTGGGTGATTGGGCAGAAGCATGGCAGATGCAGTATAATGTGGATAAATGCGAGGTTATCCACTTTGGTGGCAAAAACAGAAAGGCAGATTATTATCTGAACGGCAATAGATTAGGAGAAGGGGAAGTGCAACGAGACCTGGGTGTCCTTGTGCACCAGTCGCTGAAGGTAAGCATGCAGGTGCAGCAGGCGGTTAAGAAGGCAAATGGTATGTTGGCTTTTGTAGCGTGAGGGTTTGAGTACAGGAGCAAGGATGTCTTGCTGCAGCTGTACAGGGCCTTGGTGAGACCACACCTTGAGTATTGTGTGCAGTTTTGGTCGCCTTATCTGAGGAAGGATGTTCTTGCCATGGAGGGTGTGCAGCGAAGATTCACCTGACTGATACCTGGGATGGCAGGAATGACGTACGAGGAGAGATTGGGTCGATTGGGCTTATACTCGCTGGAGTTTAGAAGAATGAGAGGAGATCTCATTGAAACTTATAAAATTCTAACAGGGCTAGACAGACTGGATGCAGGAAGGATGTTCCCGATGGCGGGTGAGACCAGAACAAGAGGTCACAGTCTAAAGATAAGGGGTAAGCCATTTAGGACTGAGATGAGGAGGAATTTCTTTACCCATAGAGTGGTGAACCTGTGGAATTCTCTACCACAGAAGGCAGTTGAGGCCAAGTCAGTAAATATATTCAAGAAGGAGTTAGATATATTTCTTAAGGCTAAAGGTATCAAGGGATATGGGGAGAAGGCAGGTACAGGGTACTGAGTTTGGATGATCAGCCATGATCTCATCGAATGCCGGAGCAGGCTCGAGGGGCCGAATGGCCTACTCCTGCTCCTATCTTCTATGTTTCTATGTTTGAACGGCTGGAATGATACACAAAAGACACTTTCATAAGTTGACTTTTATTATTGCAACAGAAGATAACTAACAACAAAGTACTGGAATGTGCTGACAGCGTCAGACTTGAGGTTATGATAATCAATGCTCAGCTCCATTGGGCTGTACATGTTGTTATGATGGACGATGTACGGTTACCGAAGCAGGTACTTTATAGAGCACTATTGGGTGGCAGAAGAAAGCAGAATGTCTACAAAGGCGCCACAAAGATACACCAAAGATTAACTTGAAGTAGTGCAACTTGGTCATTGACTCTTGGGAACCCCTGGCCACCAACAGATGGCAATGACATGCTGGAGAGAAGGAGTGAAGGGCTTTCAGCTACAATGCCATGCCAGTGTGAAAGCAGACATGAGAGACGGAAGGAATGGCAGCATCAGAAGGATCAACAGGAGAAACCGCCCCCCGCCACGTAACTTGGTTATGTGAGGTTTGTGGTAGACAATGTCTATCATATATCAGCCTGCATAGTAATCAATGCACCCCTCTACCATGAACTTGTGCTTGTTGGTACCGTCATTCTTGAGGGACACACTAGCATTATTGTATGAATGCATAAGTAATTTGTATCAAATAGGTTTGCTCACCATTAATCTATTTTAAATCAACAGGTTAATGTTTAAATTAATGGAGGAAAATTGGGCGGGTTGTTTTACAAGTTTGCCCTTCAATCTGGCTCAGCTATTTACAATCTATATCAATGACTTAGATGAGGGGACCGAGTGAAATATACCCAAGGTTTGCTGACGATACAAAGCTAGGTGGGAAAGTAAGGTGTGAGGAGGACACAAAGAGGCTGCAAAGGGATATGGACAGGTCAAGTGATTGGGCAAGAAGGTGGCAGATGGAGTATAATGTGGGGGAACTGTAAAATTATCCACTTTGGTAGGAAAAATGGAAAAGCAGAATATTTTTTAAGAGGTGAGAGACTAGCAAATGTTGGGATTCAGGTGTCCTTTGTGAATCTTTGGAATTCTCTACCCCAGAGGGCTATGGATGTTCAGTCATTCAGTATATTCAAGACTGATAGATAGATTTTTGGGAACTGATATTGATAGATTTTTGGGAACTAAGGGAATCAAGGGATATGGGGATTGGGTGGAAAAGTAGAGTTGATGTAAAACTTCAGCCATGATATTATTGAATGGCGGAGCAGGCTCGAGGGACCGTATGGCCTACTTCTGCTCCTAATTCTTATGTTCTGATATTCATTGTGCCCAGGTGATCCAGTGCACCTGGGTGCAGACCCAAAAAAATCTCCCCTAGTGCAACTCTATTCTGTATTAAGTAGAGCCCAGCTGATAGTGAGTTATTCCGATAAAAACTATACTTGAGCCTGTAACAATTGGAACTTTGCCGGTTACCTATGTATCAAGCACTTCATGTGCTCCTTAATACCAAACCTCTTGAGGGTATTTTTCATGTTATCATAGATGTGTTAATAATGTTACTTCAAATATTTCTATATTTGATTCCATCTTTGATAGCTCTGGCAAGAAGTTAATTAATTCACTCAATAGGAGTTGGTTTGGTTTGTGCAACTGTGAATGTACTCGGAGCTGGATAATGTTATGTTTAAGAGATAAACTGAATTTTTTTCACCTAATAACATTTGGAGTTGGTGGTAAAAGGTAAGCTGTGTGTGGAGGCAGAAGACGTGGGTATGGTTCTTAATGAATACTTCGCGTCTGCCTTCAAAAAGGGGGACGATGCAGAGATTGTAGTTAATGAAGAGGAGTGTAAAATATTGGATGGGATAAACATAGTGAGAGAGGAAATAATAAGGGACTTAGCATCTTTGAAAGTAGATAAATCTCCAGGCCTGGATGAAATGTATCCCAGGCTGTTAAGAGAAGCAAGGGAGGAAATAGAGGAGCTCTGGCCATCATTTTCCAATCCTCTCTGGCTAGAGGCGTGGTGACAGAAGACTGCTAACATTGTACTGTTGTTTAAAAAAGGAGAAAGGGAGTAATTACAGGCCAGTCAGCCTAACCTCAGTGGTGGGAATATTACTGGAAAAAATTCTGAGACAGTGTATTAAGCGGCATTTGGAAAGGCACGAATTAATCAAGGACAGTCAGCATGGATTTGTTAAGGAAAGGTCGTGTCTGACTAACTTGATTGAAATTTTTGAGGAGGTAACAAGGAGGGTCGATGAGGTAGCGAGTTTGATGTAGTGTACATGGATTTTAGCAAGGCTTTTGACAAGGTCCCACATGGCAGACTGGTCAGAAAAGTAAAAGCCAATGGGATCCAAGGGAAAGAGGCAAGTTGGATCCAAAATTGGCTCAGTTGCAGGAAGCAAAGGGTAATGGTCGACGTGTGTTTTTGTTTCCAGTGGGGTTCCAAAGGGCTCATTATTGGGTCCCTTGCTTTTCGTGGTACATATCAATGATTTAGACTTCAATGTAGGAGACATGATTAAGAAGTTTGCAGATAATACAAAAAATGGCCGTGTGGTTGATCGTGAGGAAGATATCAATGGAGTGATCAGGTGGGCAAAAAAGTGACAAATGGAATTCAATCCGGAGAAGTGTGAGGTAATGCATTTGTGAAGGGCAAACAAGGCAAGGGAATACACAATAAATGGTAGGATACTGAGAAGTGCAGAGGAACAGAGGGACCTTGGAGTGCATGTCCACAGATCCCTGAATGTAGCAGGACAGGTAGATAAGGTGGTTAAGAAGGCATACGGGATACTTGCCTTTATTAGCCGAGGCATAGAATATAAGAGCAGGGAGGTTATGCTTGAACTATATAAAACACTAGTTAGGCCACAGCTAGAGTACTGTGTACAGTTCTGGTCACCACATTGCAGGAAAGATGTGATCGCCTTAGAGAGGGTACAGAGGAGATTTACGAGGATGTTGCCAGGACTGGAGAATTTTAGCTATGAGGAAAAATTAGATAGGCTGGGGTTGTTTTCTTTGGAACAGAGGAGGCTGATGGGAGATTTAATTGAAGTGTATAAAATTATGAGGGGCCTAGATAGAGTGGATAGGAAGGACCTATTTCCCTTAATAGAAAGGTCAATAATCAGGGTGCATAGGGATTAGAGGGGAGTTGAGGAGATTTCTTTTCACCCAGAGGGTGGTGGGGGTCTGGAACTCACTGCCTGAAAGGGTGGTAGAGGCAGAAACCCTCATTGCATTTAAAAAGTACTTGGATATGCACCTGAAATGTCATAAGCTACAGGGCTACGGACCAAGAGCTGGAAAGTAATATTAGACTGGAGAGTTCTTTTTCGGCCAGCACAGACACAATAGGCCAAATGGCCTCCTTCTGTGCCGTAAATTTCTATGATTCTAAAGCTTCAGCCAGTTCTTTGATTGACATTCCTTACTGGTTTATGGATTTACCAACCACATGCTTGTAGCAATGGAGCAAGGCCATAGAAACATTTCTAAATAAGGAAGAGTAGTTTGAAATCAATGTGCTGAGGGTTAGGGAGTCAATGGAAGTCAAAGAGAATTGGAGAGATGAGTGAGCGAGAATCTTTTCAGGATAAGATGCGGGCAGCAAAGTTCCTGATGATGGAGATCTGGGGTTTAATGCTCAGCTCAGAGCTCAGCAAGAGGTTGTGCACCGCCAGATTCAGCCTGAATGATCAGCCAGGAAGGGGAATGGAATTAGAGTTTCAGGTGAGAACAAAACAGTCAGTTTCTGTCTTTCCATTATTTAGCTGGAAGAAATTCTGCTGTTTCAATGACTTGATATCAGACAGGCAGACACCACAGTGACAGTCATAATCAAGGGTAGCTGTGGAGAGGTAAAGTTGGGTCTCAAGGGTAGTTGTGAAGAGGTAAAGCTGGGTCTTATTGGCACACATTTGAAAACTAACCCTGTGCTTGCATATAATGGCATGTAAATGAGCAATAGGATGGGGCTTGGAGCATGCCAATGGTAACCACATATGTGTGCAGAATGAGCAGTCTCAGGTAATGTGCTGGGTATGTTGGGACAGGTCAGAATGGAACAATGGAAGGGTGATAATATGGAGGCCGAGAGCAAAGAAGAGGCAATAAAGGAGCATGGAATGATCAACTGTATCAAAGACCATGTTGAGGTCGAGGAAGGATAACTCACTGTGGGTGCAATCACATAGCATGCCATTCATGACTTTGACCAAGGCAGTTTTGGTGCTGTGGGTGTGATAGAAACAGAATAGATTCAAACAGGGAGTGTTGTGGGAAGTGGGCACACAGAAGAATGACAATGAGGCCTTAGAGAGGAAGGGGAGGTTAGAAATGACTGACTACCTAATAGGGTGTTCCTGGTGAGGAATAGCTCCCACAGGGAGCACTGGTCGAGAAATTGCAAGCCCACTGAATTTGATTTTCCATCGATTTAAATTAATAGATGGGAAATCAAGTACTCCTTTCCTCGATTTTCCAACTAACCTCCCTACGATTGTCACTCCTCGCTGGAAGCTCCCATCAGGGAATCAGCCCTTATGTTGGAAAACAGACAGGAAACCATGGAATTGCTCTGTTGTGTAGTACATTCGTACAGCATAGATTTTCAAGGTCATTAGGAATGCATATACAAAATGGAAATTATATGCAAAATGTCATCATTTGAGTTTAATGGCTTTTTCTGCTCAATGAATTTGCTATTAATTGTCTCTGTCCATCTCTAATCTACAACAGATGTTAATGTAGCTAGAATTTCAAAAGCTAAAGAGGATACAACAAAATTTAGTTGCCAAATTTGTTAAAATTATAACATTTAATAAATTACAATTTGAAAGAGTTTTTTTTTTTAAATGTGCTTAATTCACAAGGACGGCCTTTGCCAGTTAAGGATAGAGTCTCCTCTTAGTAAAAAGAAATGTCTTTAATTTTAAACAAGTTTTTTTTAAAATTTGTTTGTGTGATGTGGGCATTGCTGGCAAGGCCAGCATTTATTCCCCATCCCTAATTGTCCTCGAGAAGGTGGTGATGAGCCGCCTTCTTGAACCGCTGCTGTCCGTGTGGTGAAGGTGCTCCCACAGTGCTGTTAGGGAGGGAGTTCCAGGATTTTGACCCAGCGACGATGAAAGATCGGCGATATACTTCTAAGTCAGGATGGTGTGTGACTTGGAGGGGAACTTGGAGGTGATGGTGTTCCCATGAGCCTGCTGCCCTTGCCCTGCTAGGTGGAAGAGGTTGTGGGTTTGGGAGGTGCTGTCGAAGAAGCCTTGGCGAGTTGCTGCAGTGCATCTTGTAGATGGTACACACTGCAGCCACGGTACTCCGGTAGTGGAGGGAGTGAATGTTTAAGGTGGTGGATGGGGTGCCAATCAAGTGGGCTGCTTTGTTCTGGATGGTGTTGAGCTTCTTGAGTGTTGTTGGAGCTGCACTCATCCAGGCAAGTGGAGAGTATTCCATCACACTCCTTACTTGTGTCTTGTAGATGGTGGAAAGGCTTTGGGGAGTCAGGAGGTGAGACACTCGCCGCAGAATACCCAGCCTCTAACCTGCTCTTGTTGCCACAGTATTTATGTGGCTGGTCCAGGTAAGTGTCTGGTCAATGGTGACCCCAGGATGTTGATGGTGGGGGATTCGGCGATGGTAATGCCGTTGAATGTCAAAGGGCGGTGGTTAGACTCTCGCTTGTTGGAGATAGTCATTGCCTGGCACTTCTGTGGCGCGAATGTTACCTGCCACTTATCAGCCCAAGCCTGAATGTCGTACAGGTCTTGCTGCATGCATGCATGCACTGCTTCATTATCTGAGGAGTTGTGAATGGCACTGAACACTGTGCAGTTATCAGCAAACATCACCATTTCTGACCTTATGTTGGAGGGAAGGTCATTGATGAAGCAGCTGAAGATGGTTGGGCCTAGGACACTGCCCTGAGGAACTCCTGTAGTTATGTCCTGGGGCTGAGATGATTGACCATCAAGCACAACAACCATCTTCCTTTGTGCTAGGTACGACTCCAGCCAGTGGAGAGTTTTCCCCCCCCCGATTCCCATGGACTTCAGTTTTACTAGGGCTCCTTGATGCCACACTCGGAATTCAGCTCCTTTGTCCGTGTTTGGACCAAGGTTGTAATGAGGTCAGGAGCCGAGTGGTCTTGGCGGAACCCAAACTGGGCATCAGTGAGCAGGTTATTGGTGAGTAAGTGCCGCTTGACAGCACTGTTGATGACACATTCCATCACTTTGCTGATGATTGAGTGTAGACTGATGGGGCGGTAATTGGCCGGATTGGATTTGTCCTGCTTTTTGTGGACAGTTTTCCACATTGTCGGATAGATGCCAGTGTTGTGGCTGTACTGGAACAGTTTGTCTAGTTCTGGAGCACAAGTCTTCAGCACGATAGCCGGGATGTTGTCGGGGCCCATAGCCTTTGCTGTATCCAGTGCGCTCAGCTGTTTCTTGAGTAGGCCGATATGGATCATCCACTCGGCACTTCTGGCTGAAGATGGTTGCAAACGCTTCAGCCTTGTCTTTTGCACTCACGTGCTGGGCTCCACCATCATTGAGGATGGGAATATTCATGAAGCCTCCTCCTCCCGTTAGTTGTTTATTGGTCCACCACCATTCACGACTGGATGTGGCAGGACTGCAGAGCTTTGATCTGATCCGTTGATTGTGGGATCGCTTAGCCCTGTAGCATGCTGCTTCTGCTTTTTAGCATGCATGTAGTCCGGTGTTGCAGCTTCCCCAGGTTGGCACCTCAATTTTAGGTACGCCTGGTGCTGCTCCTGGCATGCTCTTCTACACTCCTTATTGAACCAGGGTTGGTCTCCTGGCTTGATGATAATGGTAGAGTGAGGGATATGCCGGGCCATGAGGTTACAGATTGTGGTGGAATACAATTCTGTTGCTGCTGATGGCCCACTGCGCCTCATGGATGCCCAGTTTTGAGCTGCTAGATCTGTTCTGATTCTATCCCATTTAGCACAGTGGTAGTGCCACACAACACGATGGAGGGTGTCCTCAGTGTGAAGACAGGACTTCGTCTCCACAATGACTGTGCGGTGGTCACTGCTACCAATACTGTCATGGACAGATGCATCTGCGACAGTTAGATTGGTGAGGACGAGGTCAAGTAGGTTTTTCCCTCATGTTGGTTCTCTCACCACCTGTCGCAGGCCCAGACTGGCAGTTATGTCCTTCAGGACTCGGCCAGCTCGGTCAGTAGTGGTGCTACCGAGCCACTCTTGGTGATGGACATTGACGTCCCCCACCCAGAGTACATTCTGTGCCCTTGCTTCTTCCAAGTGGTGTTCAACATGGAGGAGTACTGATTCATCAGCTGAGGGAGGGCGGTAGGTGGTAATCAGCAGGAGGTTTCCTTGTCCATGCTTGACCTGAAGCCATGAGACTTCATGGGGTCCGGAGTCAATGTTGAGGCCTCCCAGGGCCACTCCTTCCCGACTGTACCACCACCCCTGGTGGGTCTGTCCTGCCCGTGGGACATACCCAGGGATGGTGATGGAGGAATTTGGGACATTGGCTGAAAGATATGATTCTGTGAGTATGACTATGATTCTGTGAGTATGACTGTGTCAGGCTATTGCTTGACTAGTTTGTGGGACAGCTCTCCCAATTTTGGCACAAGTCCCCAGATGTTGGTGAGGAGGACTTTGCATGGTCGATTGGGTTGGGTGTGCCGTGTCCGTAGCCGGTGCCGAGGTCGATGCCGGATGGTCCGTCCGGTTTCATTCTTATTATTGTGTTTCGTAGCGGTTTGTTACAACTGAGTGGCTTGCTCAGGCCATTTCAGAGGGCAGTTAAGAGTCAACCACATTGCTGTGGGTCTGGAGTCACATATAGGCCAGACCAGGTAAGGACGGCAGATTTCCTTCCCTAAAGGGCAACCAGATGGGATTTGAACTCACGTCTCTGGATCATTATTCCAGGCCTCTGGATTGCTAGCCCAGTGACATTACCACTATGCTACTGTTCCCTAGAAGTTGTAACTATTGAGGTAATCTTCCGAGTATGACCGCTTTTAGCTAGTTGCCTGGGTGTTCTGTCAAACTCCCGCCATAACTTCAGCGAGAGACCTGGAGAATCGCGGCCGAACTGCAGAGCCTTTCTCTCTAACTTGATATTGTCCCGATTTTAAACCAGCCTACCCGGGGTGGACGGGTCATTAAAATGGCGGTGGGATTGATCGTGTTTCCAACACGTTCCCACCCCAGCCATTTTATCCAGTCAGAATTCAGGCGCAGGAGGGCTGCTCATCCCAGGCAGGTGGGGGCCTGCTTAACATGCTGAAATTACAGCCCGACAATATCAGTGGCGCCGTGACACAATTTTAACTGCAGAAATTGGGAGCCCCGCACAGCATAAAACCCACTACTGAAAACTAGCAGGAGGCAACAGAGTGGCTGGAAGAGGTCAAAGTAAGTATTTCTGCGAGGATTTTGTGTGGGCAAGGAGGAACAGGAGTGCCCCGCAAAAAGTCCGTGCACCTCCCCAGCCCTGGCTTTCCCTCTCCCTTCCAGCTCCGGCAACTGGTGGTAACCCTGCACTAACCTTACGCTTGGGTTCGTGGCAGCATCTGGCTTCTGCCCCAATTCCCACTCCCGCCGGCTGGTGTTAACATCATTCCCACTGGTTTCAGGCGGAAGAGAGTTGCAGGATTTAAATGAGCTCCAAGAAGTGACTTGGATGAGGGGGCCGAGTGTAATGTATCCAAGTTTGTTGGCAATACAAAGCTAGGTGGGAAAGTAAGCTGTAAAGAGGACATAAAGAGGCTGCAAAGGGATGCAGACCAGTTAAGTGATTGGGCAAGAAGGTGGCAGATGGAGTATAATGTGGGGAAGTGTGAAATAATCCATTTTGGTCGGAAGAATGGGAAAGCAAAATATTTTTTAAAAGGTGAGAGACTAGTAAATGTTGGTATTCAGGAGGGACCTGGGGGTCCTTGTACACAAATCACAGAAAGTTAACATGCAGGTAGAGCAAGCAATTAAGAAGGCAAATGGTATGTTAGCTGTTTTTGCAAGGGGGTTGGAGTTTAAGAGTAAGGAAATCTTGCTGCAATTATATAACGTATAAAATTCTTACAGGGCTTGACAGGTTAGAAGCAGGGAGGATGTTTCCCCTGGCTGGGGAGTCTAGAACCAGGGGTCACAGTCTCAGGATAAGGGGTCGCCCATTTAGGACTGAGATGAGGAAAAATGTCTTCACTCAGAGGGTTGTGAATCTTTGGAATTCTCTACCCCAGAGGGCTGTGGAGGCTCAATCTTTGAGGATATTCAAGGCAGAGATCGATAGATTTTTGAATACTAAGGGAATCAAAGGATATGGGGATAGGGCAGGAAAATGGAGCTGATGTAAAAGTTCAGCCATGATCTTATTGAATGGCGGAGCAGGCTCGAGGGGCTGTGTGGCCTACTCCTGCTCCTAATTCTTATGTTCTTAAGAGTTAAAATGGCCCAGGCCTCACAGTGAACTCTCCGCCAGGGGACTTTTTCCCCTGCCCAAAACACATTGGGGGAGAAATTCAGTATCGCCCCATTTGGGGCGCAATTATCGGCCGGGCACAAAGATTAGCGCCTGGCACTAATTATCGCCTCCGACTGCAAACTTAACTTTTATCGCCCCTGGAGGTGATTGGAGCGCTAAATCAGGCGCTTCACACCTGTCTTAAGGTGCAAAGGCCGAGGAGCGAGGCGCTACATCAGAGCGCTGGCGAAGCTCATGTGATGTCAGTCAGCAATGGAACACACACACAATGGCGCCGGCCAGTTCTTAAAGGGGAGGGCTGATCTTGCTTTCCATCCACATCCTGCTCATTGCAGCCTTGAATCTCGGCCTGGAGAGACCTGTACATCAAATCTGCAGGAAAGAACAATGGAGAGACCCAGGGAAAGAGCTCAGAGTGCAGCCCCCACAGTCTCTTCTAAATCGATACAAGGAAGGGCAAATCGAAATGAACCTGCAAAGTGCTGCTCAGTACCCAAAACTCCTTCACACAGCGTTGAATCTCTCCAGAAATCTCTCTCTCTCTTTCTGACTGCGTGGTTCAAAAATATCACCAACAATAAAAGTCAGGAAGCGGTCGCCTTTAAATAGCACTCCCCCAGTCCCTTCCTGACTGCAAAACGCTCCCCTCAACCTGTCGTTGCTAGCGGCAAGCGGTAAGGCAGGGGGCGCCACTCAATATCCACTCTGGGGCGCTATGCACTCGACTGACGTCACGGTCTGCCGGCGCAGGAGATCATGGCGGTAGTATTTAGCGCCGCCGCAAAATGTCTAGTTAATTTCGCGAGCGGCGTAAACATCGCCGCGCCCGGGTGCTGGTTGCTTTGCGCCCCATTAGCGCCCTCTTAAGGCGCTAACGGGAGGCGCAACCTACTGAATTTTTCCCCCATTGAGTTAAAAATCGGGACGATCGTGTCGGACTTCAATTCAGTTCATGTACTTCATTACATTATGAGCTGGATTTTGTCAATGGGGACGCGTTGGGGGCAGGACTGCTGGTTGTCAGGTTTCAGTCCCGCTCCCAACGACGTCCGGCCAACCCACGCTATTTTCCCTTGATTGTCCTTGTTAAGCCCGCCCTGCGGGCTTAGCTGGCCAATTAAGGGAAAGCCAGTGACAGAGGACATCAGCGAATGACGTTTCATCTGTTGAAAAATTTTGACAGGTGAATTGTCAGCATTTGACAGCTTTGAGAAGCTGTCAAACACTGACAATCTCTGTTCTATGGTGAGTCCTTGCACTGAAGGCACACCAAAACCTATATCCTCAGCAGAAATCAGATGGCTGCTGCATCTGAGAATGCAGCAGCCATTCGGTGATCCATCTCTGCCGTTGACATGAGACACCTCCGGACCCCTAAGGGTTGAAGCCTGCAGAAAGACACAAAGGTAAGTAAACTTTTTCTAACATTTTACACTCACCTCTCATACTTACCTCTCCACACCTGCACCCATCACTCACCTCCACAGCGGACTGTTTGATCCCTCTCACCCCCGCAGACCCACTGCTCGCCTCATTGACCCTGGCGAGGTTCGCAGCCGTCGGGAAGCCCGCACTTGCAGGGGTAAAATGGGGATACGCCTCAAAACTGCCTGTTAACTACCAGTTTCTGCCATTTTCCCGGCAGTCCCACCTCCATACCCGCCTCCCCAGGGCGGGCAAAATTCCCCCCTTTATGTGTAAAAGTGAAAGCTTCCTATCTAGATGGAACATAGCAGAACAGCCCTAGCACAAGTTGGGGAAGGGAGAAAGAGGAAAGAGAGCGGTTGATCATGAATCAAAACTATATTTTTGGTCATGGCTTGGGCACAAATAATATTCGTCCCAGAACTTATGCCCTTACAGTATTATGGGGAGAAACATTTGGCTCTCTGCACCTTATTCATCGAAGTGAAACGTCTTGCTAATTCAATGTGACATTTTCATGCTCTGTAGCCATTGACATTTTCTACATTGCTCAAATGCTTTCATCATGCTGGTGACACCATTATACCATTGACAAGTTGAAACTTACTCAACTGTGCCTCCCATTCATTTAACCCTCCCAGATCCAAAAGACTTGAGCTTTCAAAATACTAAGGGGGGAAAATTGGCCCGCACCCCCTTTCGGGCAATAACTACTTTTAGCGCCCCGAAAAAGTTAGCACCCCCGTGCCCGAAATTTAATGGTAGCGCCACAAGCAGGAGCGCTACCAGTGAATATCGTGGCGCTACGTGCAGCAGCGTCACATGTGCCGGCACGAAGCGCCACAAAACTGCAGGCCTCCCTTCCCTGATTAAAGGGGAGGGGCCTAACGCAGCGTACACCGGGGCCCTGCTGGACCCCGCAGCAGGAGGCCAGAGGGGGCAGGTGCTGGCAGGCGGCCCAAAAAAAAGGCCACCCGGCACCAGCCCTTTAATTATCGCCGCCCCAGCCACAAAAACGCCCCCTTGACCCTGTCGGACATAGCGTCCGGCGGTAGGTCGGGGGCGCGAGCCAAGTTTGCTACCGGGGCATGAGTGGGGCACTGCGCACGCCGATGACGTCATCTCTGGAGGCGCGGCACAATGCCATGGGGCGCTACTGGCTACCGCCGCTGCTAACCTCCCACTGAATTTCGCCCCCTCAGGGCTCTGATGGGAGGCACAAAGCAACCGAATTTCTCCCCCCCCCCCCCGGGGTCTAAAATTCAACATCAGCAGCGGCACAATAGTGGCGGTAGCGGATCGACTACCCAATATACCCTACCCAATACTCCGTTGGATTTCAACTCCTAAATTTTTTTATGGAACTTCTTGCAAAAATGGGTTATGTATATTTCAGAAGATGAGTTGTATAAATTAGAAATTTGCAAAATCTAAAGAATATTTTTTTACAATTTGTAATATTGGTATAAGCTAGCAAATTGTACTCTCTATTTTATATTTAGGTTTTGCTTTCTATTTTGTCTATTCATTCTCTATATCAAGCACTGTCAGGTCAGGTATAGCATAGGCTCGGTACAGCATGAAAACTGCCTGATTTTCTGTTCCATTAACGCAAAGATCTAAAATTACTACTACTATAAAATGACTATCTATACTCTCCAGCGTTGCAGTGGCTAGGTCATAAAGCTCTATGACAGGGCATCCTACCAGTGAGACTTCCATTTCTGACATCAGCCATTGTTGTAGTGAGTCTAATGAGATTGCCCATTTAGTGCTAAATTTTGTGCTATGGACCCAGAATGAGCAGGAATTGCACCAAGGGTGTCCAAATTCATTCCACACAGGACCCCTTACAGCATGGCAGACAGAGGCCTTTATCCCATCATTCTAAGTTGCATTCAAAGCCAGGTCCCAGAGGTGAAAGCAGTGTCATAACCCATTTTCCACCAAGTCTGCTCACTTAGTTACAATGCTAATTTGGATACAGAGATAATATTGCTTTCTTCACGGAGTTAAATGAGAGATAAAGCTGATTTGGTGCCATACCGATGGGTTGTAACCATTTAAATAATTCTGGATAGTTTGTGCAGCACGAATAGGATGAATACAAATTGTGTACGCACTTTGGCACTTTAACCACCTGCAAAGTCTGAACTTGACATTCAGACTTGCTGATGCTCAAGGGCACCTTGCAGCTGCACTGAACCCTTTTCACATAATCAGGCAGAATTGTTATTTTCAACATCATTATGCTGATTTGCAAACTGCTGTAAGGGTTCAACATAGTCCTATTTAAATAAATGGGTAATAAGACAAATGGCATATGTCACTCAAACTGCCAAGAGAGAAACTGAAAATAAGAATTAAACTAGAACTTGTGTGGGTGGTGGTGGTGGTGGGGGGGGCGGGGAGAGAGGCAGGGGCGGAGATAAAAGTGCGTTGAAAACAAGGCCTCCTTTATGATCTAGCCACTGTAATGTTGGTGCATATAGAGGTAATTTTAGAATTTGTATCCCTGGTGCAGAGTTTTGCTTGCCAGGAGCAATTATTGGGAATTCTGGCACCCCCCAGGAAAATTGTGGAACGGTGATCCCATTCAAATTCCCAGGAAGCTCCACCTCAGGAGTGCAAGTTTGTGAAATTATCCTATATTGAAGTCAGAAATTATTTTTGAAAAATGTATAGCCGCAATTCCCCATGAACAAATTCCGGATCCTGACCCGTAAATCTGTATTCGAGAAGTTGCTAAGCAGAGACAAGGTGAAGCAGAAAGTAACAAAAACAAAAATTAGTGGGTGAGTCACTACAGACCTCACTCACACCGTTCCTCACAAATGTCTCAGTTGAATTATTGGCAGGGGTGTGGGAACAAGTTGCCCATCCTCTTGGCTGGGGAGTGGTGCATGGCAGGAGAAAACCATAAGGGAAAAGGAAAAATACATTTCCTGTATGTGGTTCACAGGGTTATTTAGTCATTCTGATCCAACAGGACTCCTGAGCAGAGTACAAGATGGAAAGTGAAGGCTAAAAATCTTCTAACATAGTATTGAGACCAAAATGGTCAAAAAAAATCCAAACATCTGATCTGGACAGATTAGACTGTAAAATTACATCTGGAAACTAAAATTAGTCAAAGGAATTCAGGATAAAAATCAACCAGGGAAGCTATTAACCCAAAAAATGTGTTTAAAGTGATCAGAATCAATAGCCAATCTAAATGACAGTTATACAGTCATTATTGATTAAAAAGTGAAAGACGTCCTACCTTATTGGATCGCAGTGACACCCGTCCTCCACAACGAGCACAGAATTTTGTTTGGCAATATGAACAGATGTGGCCACAGCCATCGGCAAACTTGGTTTTGTGACAGATTCCACAGGTGGGTGCATCACTCTTCTGTTCCTGTTGTTGCTGTGCTTCATCACCCATCTTCTTTACCTGATCCTTGTACATCTCAAACTGCTGGTGCAATTTCCTGCAGATGTCAAAAGGGCAAAAGTCGTCATTTTGCAGAAAGGAAATTAAATGGTGTTCATCTGTATTTACAAGTCTCCTCTTATCTTTCCAGTGGCTTGCAGGAAGTTAGCAGTGTTCCTGAGTCCCATTTTATACCTGTTCACTGACAGCCAAGTCTTAACAGAGTGCAACGCTGCAACAGCTCGCTTGTCTCCCATCAGAAAAAGTGACAAGGTCCCTTTAGGTTTGTGAACCAAACAGAATTTAATAACTATTAAGTGTCAGAGCCATTGGAAATTCTTCATGTATGTGTCATGGTCACGGCCGTGGCAACATTTGTCAGGTACTGCAAGTTAATTTAGTTGAATAAGAGAATGGTGACGGAGGCAAATAAAACAAAAACCTGGTCTGTCATCATCTGACAATCCAACTGGATCTATACTGTAATATTTCAACCTATATTTTTTTTTACAGAAAACAGTGTTTTAACTAGAGGCTGGGTTTATAAAAGGTAACATTAGAAAAATTTCCCTTTGCAGGTTACTGCAGTGTTAAATACCTCAGACCGACATGTCTGCCCTCCCCAGCGATTTCAATGCACCATTTCAAAACAAACAAACAAACAATCAGCTTGTGTATGATGAGAGTGGGGGAGAAATGGGTTTTTGTTGCGCCAGATTTTTGCCCGGAAATGGAGTCAGGCTGGGCCTGTTGTGTTCAGGAATCTTCAGCGGTCACTGTGGCTAAACATCAGCGGCCAAGGAAAAAAAGTGATTTAAAAAAAAAAGTTTTATGTGGAACAGGAATGCTTGTCTGAGCTCCAGAGCACCACAGCAGTCTGTGGGCTGCTGCCAACCATCTCCCCACCACCCCCGCCATGCCCCCGCCCGCATATTATCCTCCCCACTACCCGGGGCTTAGCTTAGAGCCACGGTCGGCAAGGCAAGCGACCGAAAATTCATCCTCTTCAAATGGGCATGCTGCTGCCTCTGGAAGCATGACAGGCACTGGCAGCTCGCCCAAATTACTGAAATGAAGCCTGAGGCCCAATTTTGGGTGAGCCTAGGACCTCCACTGTTTAAACATTATTGGTATGTGCCTGAAAACAGGCCATAACCAATTTCTACCCAGTATCTCTACTTTTCCCAAGCTCCTTTCAAGTAAATCTGTGGAGAGGTTACTTTTTCTTCCCTGGGTGAGTATATTACATCAGGTGTAAACACAATCTGTGTTAACTCCCTGGAGGTGCAGTCATTTCCAGTTTTCTTCATGCGTATTACAAAAGTACTGTGTGGGATATTTTCCTCTGTGTGTAAAGTTGAAGAAAATGTATTTTGTTTAACTTATTTGGGGAAGTTTATAATGAGAGTTTAAGGATTCTCTTTAACTGTATACACACAGTGAAAATAATCCTTAAATGTTTGTTGGAAACCTATATTCCCCACACATCGCAAATTCAGGATTGTAAAGAAGAACTATACTGTGCATATTTGAGTTCACAGCAGTGACCATGTAATCTCACCATTCTTTCAAAACAATGGCAGACCCATAGGTCACAAATGCTCCAGCCATACAAAAGCCAGTCAGAACGGCTTTCTCACGAGCAAAAGGATAAGCTGGAGTAACTGACCATCACCCTTTCCTGTATTCTACTTATTCTTTGGGTACTTTTCAGGTGGATTTAGGTAAATTAATTCCAGAGCACAACATCAAAGAGACCATCCACTGAATTACCATCATCCTGTGTCTGTATTAAAATAAAAATATAGCCCTGAATTTCTTCTTGGCGCCGGCAGCACGGGTTAATTTTTGTTTTTGTCGTGTTAGAACGCAAGCTGACTTTACATGCACGTGCTCCTTTTCCCATCATTGGTCTTGCATTTGTTACAATAAACACATGCATACCTAAGAAGCCAATTACAATGCAACCATAATTATCCACCGGAGCCACTGGCAAATGTACAGCAAGATTCTTAAGTGCTATGAATAGCAGTTGCTGCATGACTAACGCTATGCAGTGTGCATTTTTCTGTGAAAATGGATTGAAGAAAGCATCAAACAAAATGCCAGTTACAGGATAACGCTCCTCATATGTTAGTTGATGGACTGATGCTTTGAATGAACATTGTATTCGGGTCAAATAACAGGGCACAAACCAGCAAAGGGTACACCAGGCATGCGGTGAGGTAGCTGATGAGGTGATTGTTGTGTCAAAGAATTAGCACACTAGTTACTGAGATGCACAAAAAACTTTTGGACCCAAGAAAAAAGTGCCACAGTAGGAACCAAGGTAATGGCAAGAATGATTACATATCACATATGCTCATTCAGGAATGTAAAATTCTTCAGCAATATACTTGTAAAAATATGGAAAAATAGCAACCTGGTGCCAGTGCATTAGCAATATATTCACCATTTACATGATACAGTACTTGTGCAGTAAGACAATCCAAGCTGCATGTTAATGTTCTAGAGACTCCAACTACCATTCCTCACTGCATAAAATCATACTGATTCCAGGAGAAGCTAGCTTTCAAACCTGCTGAGTAAAAGTGCACAGATTGAGGCTATCCCAGTTGAAGCTTCTCTTTCCCAACCCTTGGCATGGAGTCCACTGAAAGAGTGGGGATTGCTGGATCTGAAGATTATGGTTTGTCTCCTTCTGGTATTATGCATAATTCATCATCACCAGAGCACAGACACAGTTACATTATGTCCATGATATATAGCATGTAATTACTGTAGGTTAATAAACCCAAATTCACAGAGCATAGAGTTACAATACATCTGTAGTACATAGCATATACTTACTGTGCAGTGCTATAACAAAATGTGTAACAATAAAGTCACGCTCACCGAGTGGTCATTTTTCTTTTCACTAAATGCCTAGGATCCAGTGCAAATCCAAGAAAGCCAGAGAAGCAGCACGTTAATAAACAGCTCCATGTATCAGCATCCTCTAGAAATACAAGCAGCAGAGGATGCATCTGCTCAGGAACAAGCAGCACTGTATTGGGAGATGGTAAAGGGCAGTGTTGGTGATGGAGGAATGTCTACCACACGCTGAATAGAGGATTAGCATGTCAAAGGACACGGTAGAATTCCCTCAGAATTTGGACCTTTATGGAAGACCATTCAAAAGAAGAACAGCAACTTGTATTTATATAGCGCCTTTAACGTAGTAAAACGTCCCAAGGAGCTTCACAGGAGTGTTGACACCAAGCCACATAAGGAAAAATTAGGGCAGGTGACCAAAAGCTTAGTCAAAGAGGTAGGTTTTAAGGAGCGTCTTAAAGGAGGAAAGAGAGGTAGCGAGGCGGACAGGTTTAGGGAGGGAATTCCAGACCTTAGGGCCTAGGCAACAGAAGGCACGGCCACCAATGGTGGAACGATTATAAATCAGGGATGCTCAAGAGGGCAGAATTAGAGGAGCGCAGATATCTCGGGGGGGTTGTGGGGCTGAAGGAGATTCCAGAGATAGGGAGGGGCGAGAAGACGACCACAAACATGTATCTTGTCTTTGGAAATACACTGGAAGCTGTTCAGGTTGGTGTGGAGAAGCCCACCATCTGATTTTCTTCCATGATCATGGAGCTTGCTTCGCAAATGCACACCGCCACCGAGACCATGGCAACTTTAGTGTCAGCTGCACTGGGCAATGCCTTGCCACACAACAAATACTGTGGAAGTCTTGGGAACACTTCCAGTGCACTGGCATGGCACTATCGTCCACACTTCCTGAGGCAATACCAGGATACATGCAGACGTCCTCAGAGACGTTCAAGGCTTAAACTTGCAGCAATCAGGGGCCTTTTTGATGATTTAGGCTCCAACAGAGGCACGAAGGCAAGATGGTAGCGAGAGACACCTGAATCTCACATGAGTGCTCCTGTGATGAATATGCCTCTGTACACGTGAATGCACAGATTTCCAAGACCATGCTGAATCTCCCAGCAGTGCAGTGGCAACCACTGCAGGAACTCATGAGGCCTCATCATCTACAGGAAGTGATCCATCCTAATGCATGTAAACTCTTGAACAGATCACCCAACCATCCACAGCAACTGTGTCTTCCAGGTAGAAAACAAATGCTTCTAAATAGTAAACAAGGTACAGCGTCTGTCACTACTCACTGTGTATGTCCCAGTGACACTTTCAAGGCAATGTACATTATAATGGTAAAAGGTAGATTAACAGTGACAAGTTGATATGACTCCTTCCAATGGGCTCATTGCTAAGTTACCATACTATGGTTTTACAGTTATGGCACCCGAAGCAGAGGGAAGTGCTTTATTGGACTTTACAAGTGGAGAGCGTCGAAGGTGGTAACTGGGCAAGCAGGAGTGGAGGGACGCATGGTAAGGAGGCTGAACATTGCTTCAGAAGGTACTGATATAAAAAATATACACAATAATCAAACAGTGCTTATAAGGGAAACGTGTAACCCATTTATGATATCAGGATATGTTTGAAGGTATGCCAACTATATGAGAAAGTATATGACAACTAACAACAGCCATGTACTGGCAGTTACCAGTTCTTTGAGTAGGTGCTGGCTACGACATTCATTAATTGGTGAAAAATTCTTGGTGCAACTTCTGCCAAAGCATTGGTTTGTGACTCAGAGTCATAGAGTGATAGAGTCATAACGGCACAGAAGGAGGCCATTCCGCCCATCGAGTCCGTGCCGGCTCTCTGTAGAGCAATCCAGTCAGTCCCATTCCCCCGCTCGGTCCCCGTAGCCCTGCAAGTTTATTTCCCTCAAGTGTCTATCCAGTCTCCCCTTGAAAACATTGAGTGTCTCCGCTTCCACCACTTCTGTCGGCAGCGAGTTCCAGGTCCTCACCACTCGCTGCGTAAAAATTTTTTTCCTCACATCCCCACTGTATCTTTTGCTCAAAACCTTAAATCTGTGTCCCCTAGTCCTTGTACCATCAACTAGTGGGAACAGCCTTTCCCCGTCTAGCCTATCCAAACCCGTCATAATCTTGTACACCTCTACAAATCACCCTTCAACCTCCTTTGGTCTAGTGAAAACAAATCCAGCTTCTCCAACCTGTCCTTGTAGCTAAGATCCCCCATCCCTGGAACCATTCTGGTAAATCTCCTCTGCACTCTCAAGGGCCTTCACATCCTTCCTTAAGTGTGGTAACCAGAACTGGAAGCAATACTCCAGTTGTGGCCTAAGCAGCGCTTTATAAAGGTTCAGCATAACTTCTCCACTTTTGTACTCAATACCTCTATTTATGAAGCCCAAGATCCCATATGCTTTGCTAACCACTCTCGCAATATGTCTCGCCACCTTCAGGGACCTATGCACATTAACTTCCAGGTCCCTCTGTCCCTGCACTCTCTCTAAAACTGTGCCATTAAGTGTATATTGCCTCTCCCTGTTCCTTCTGCCAAAATGCATCACCTCACACTTCTCTGTATTAAATTCCATCTGCCACTTGTCTGCCCATTCTGCTAGTCTTTCTATGTCCTGTTGCAATCGATTGGTATCATCATCACTGTTTGCCACACCCCCAAGAATGGTGTCATCGGCAAATTTAGAAATTCTACTCTGTATTCCAATATCCAGGTCATTTATATACATCAAAAAAAGCAGTGGCACTAGCACTGACCCTTGGGGAACACCACTGTCTACCATCCTGCAGTCTGAAAAACAGCCATTTACCACAACTCGCTGTTTTCTGTCCTTAAGCCAATTCCTTATCCAAGCTGCCACTGACCCATCTATTCCATGAGCCTCAATTTTGTTAACCAGCCTTCTATGTGGTACTTTGTCAAACGCCTTCCTAAAATCCATGTAGACAACATCCATTGCATTCCCTTCATCAATCCTCCCTGTTACTTCATCAAAACATTCAATTAGATTAGTCAAACACGATCTGTCTTTTACAAATCCATGTTGGCTCTCCTTAATTAGCTTAAACCTCTCCAAGTGCCCGTTAATTTTTTCCTTGATTATTGTTTCTAAAACTTTACCCACCACTGATGTTAAACTGACCGGCCTGCAGTTACTAGGATTGTCCTTACACCCTTTCTTGAACAATGGTGTCACATTTGCCACTTTCCAATCCTCAGGCACCTCCCCCGCATCTAGGGAAGATTGGAAAATTATGGCAAGCCCTTCTGCTATCTCCTCCCACAATTCCCTTAGCAACCTGGGATGCAAGCCATCTGGACCAGGCAACTTATCCACTTTAAGCATACCCAGTCTTTCTAGTACATATTGTTTATCATTGCTTCTGCCTTTTCCACTTCTACCGATATTTTGTCAGCATCCACCTCCTTTGTAAACACCGATACAAAGTACTCATTGAGTATTCTAACCTTGCCCTGCGCCTCTAAGCATATATCACCTACTTTGTTCCTAATAGGCCCCACCCTGCCTCTTACTACCCGCTTACTGTTTACATGCCGGTAGAAGATTTTTGGGTTCCCTTTTATGTTAACCGCCATTCTACTCTCATATTCTCTCTTTGCCAATCTTATTTTCATCTTCACTTCCCCTCTCAACTTATTGTATTTGGTTTGGTTCTCCCTTGAAGAATTCACCTGACATTCATCATACACCCTCTTTTTTTGTTTCATCATCTTCTCAATCTCCCTCGTCATCCAAGGAGCCCTTGCTTTGGTTCCCTTACCCTTCCCTCTTGTTGGAATGTACCTAGCCTGTACTTGGAACATTTCCTCCTTAAAGATCACCCATTGTTCCGTTACAGTTTTTCCTGCCAGTCTTTGGTTCATTTTACCCAGGCTAGATCCTTTCACATCCCATTGAAGTTAGCCCTATTCCAGTTTAGAAGTTCCACTCTAGATTGTTCCTTGCGCCTCTCCATTGCTAATCTAAATCTTATGATACGATGATCACTCGTACCCAACTGTTCTGCCACATACACTTGGTCGACCTGGCTCAAACCTTCATCTGCATACCGGATCTTAAACATCCACATCCATTTCTTCTTGTTGCTGATGTGAAGTTGTAATGGGAATGCCTCTGTCTCGCACAGTGCTGTGCAGCAGACCATGACAATCCTCCCAACATGTTTCAGTGCCTACTGTAAAGCTCCCCAAAGGCCAGTCAAAATAGGCAAGCATTCCTAATATTTACTCATTTAAGATCCTTGTTTTCCTGTGAGCATTATAACAAGTCTCTGCTATGTACAAGGCACATCTTGAAGCCATCTATTGTCAAGAAGACTTCCTTCCATTCTGTCCTCACCACTAAAAAGAGGCATGGAAGATAGCTACAGGATTAAGGCATCATGGGCACGGGCAGGAATGCAGATACTGACATTACTGGAGGTCACAAACAACTTTTATAGCATGGGAGTGGGATCTCTTGCCATTTACATAGGCAGTGTAAGGTGGTTGGGGACCTGAATGGCTGTGTCGGTGCAATCAATCACTCTCTGCACCCTGGGAAATCCAGAAATGTTGAACAAAGATACTCTTCCCATCATGCTGCTGCGTGTGTTCCAGGGGAAGTTAATGTAGGTTATCACATGCCTCAGTAAAGAATGTATGACTTCTTTGATGCAGTTATGGACAGCAAACTACTTCATGTAACTGATGACTGGAAGAACACTGAAAAGATTGAGAGCAGCAGTCACCTTAACTGTTTTATTACAGGCCCCACCACTTAAAACATCCACATTTAAAACGGGCAGTCCCTCATAGAATCTTACAGCACAGAAGGAGGCCATTTGGCCCTTCATGTCTGTGCCGGCTCTTTGAAAGAGCTTTCCAATTAGTCCCACTCCCCTGCTCTTTCCCCATAGCCCTGCAATTTTCTCCACTTCAAGTATTTATCAAATTCCCTTTTGAAAGTTACTATTGAATCTGCTTCCACTACCCTTTCAGGCAGTGCATTCCAGATCATACTAACTCTCTGTTTAAAAAAATTCTCATCACCCCCTTGGTTGTTTTGCCAATTATCTTTAATTTGTGTCCTCTGGTTACCGACCCTTCTGCCAGTTTCTCCTTATTTACTCTATCAAAACCCTTCATGATTTTGAACGCCTTTTATTAAATTTCCCCTTAACCTTCTCTGCTCCAAGGAGAACAATCTCAGCTTCCCTAGTCTCTCCACATAACTGAAACCCTTCATCCCTGGAACCATTCTGGTAAATCTCCTCTGCACCCTCTCCAAGGTCTTGACATCCTTCCTAAAGTGTGGTGCCCAGAATTGGGCACAATACTCCAGCTGAGGCCTAACCAGTGCTTTATAAGGGTTTAGCATAACTTCCTTGCTTTTGTACTTGATGCCTCTACTAATAAAGCCAAGGATCCTGTATGCTTTTTTAACAGCCAGAAAGTGATAACCATTTGCCATGTGCAGTAACATCAATTTCAAAGTTGCCGGTTATAGTGTTGAAGTGCTCTGCTTATGTCAGGCAGGAACAGCTGTGCTTACTTACTCGTTCGCACCTTGGTAAGGTGCAGTCTTGATCTTCTTGTTATGCTCTTGTGAATTACACAAGTTTTCAGGGTCATGTGTTCATTATATAACAAATTGAATGCGTTTTGTTGAGAGCGAAAAATGGAAAGCATTGAATTATTATCGAGCACTTTGGAATTTTAACCTCCAACATTATGCCACAAAACACATTATCAATGGCAAACAACGTAGGTAGAAAGAGGGATGAGGTCCTGCAGGCAGAGTTTAGGGAGTTAGGAAAGAGATTATAGATCAGGACCTCAAGGGTAGTAATCTCTGGATTACTCCCGGTGCCATGAGCTAGTGAGTATAGAAATAGGAGGATAGAGCAGATGAATGCATGGCTGGAGAGATGGTGCAGGAGGGCTTCAGATTCTTGGGATATTGGGTCCGGTTCTGGAGGATGTGGGACCTGTACAGGCCGGACGGGTTGCACCTCAACAGGGCCGGAACCAATGTCCTCGCGGGAAGGTTTGCTAGTGCTGTTAGGGAGGGTTTGAACTAATTTGGCAGGGGGATGGGCACCAGGATGTAACATTAGAAAGAGGAAATAAAGTGCTCAAAAGAATTGGGAGAGGCAGCGAGCACTAAAGTAAGAAATAGTAAGGTATTAGTGTGAAGGAATATGCCATATTCAGAAAAATACACCATTCTATGAAATATTCTGGCTTTAAAACATGACATACTGGGATTGGAAATCTGGAAGCCTCAGCAATGGAAAAGCTAAAAACAGCATACAAGCTTTTGAGATAAGATAAGTTGTTGACACTGAAACAATACGCCTATTGAAGCAGAGGGTTAGAGCTTCCAGAAAGTCTCAAGCTTAGAAAGAACACAATACCATACCCTGGTTAAAGTGTTTTAAACCAACACTTTGAAATGAATCACATAAATTAAAGAAACATATGCCTTCATAAAAATGACATCAAGTAAAAGGAACACCTGCCGTCAAATCGTTTTTATGTTAAACTTAGAACACGGAGACAGGAGTCTGTGGTACAACCAGTTGAGGTAGCTAGGGGGACAATGGTGTACCTGGTTGAGGTGTTTTTAATTTACATGTTGAAAAATATACAAACAGAAGACTTTCATAAATATGACACCAATAGATGCAACAGCCATCACATTGTTTTTGTGTTGAACTTGGAACGCCTTGGAGACACGAAGTCTGCTTACAACCAGCTTAAGGTGGCTTAAGAATTGAATAGAAGCCCTTTGTGAGAATGACATCAAATAGATACATCTGTTACAACCGTTTTTTATGATGAACTTGAAACACCTAAAGGAGAGACACGAGTCTGAAAGCTACAAGCTGAATTGACTGTAAGAATAGCAGGGGCCAACAGAAAAATGACTAGAGATAATTAGCTTACATCAGCAGAAAACTTCAAAGGATATACCACTGAGAAAGAGTATAAATATAGAACTTTCAAATAGGAAGACAGAATTCGCTGGAAGGGGCAAAGCGATTCTCAGACTTCAGAGGCATGCTCTGTAAGTTTTTGACTCTTTAAGTCTCGGGTATCAAGGTATTTGATTTTGGTGGATATCCTGGAACAAGACTAAGTAAGAAATGTAACGAAGTTAAGATTTGAGAATAAGGATCTCTGATGATAAGAATTGTAAGCTTTTTGTTTTTGGAATTGTTAAAGTTGCGATTGAATCACCAACTGTAAATTACATGTCGGTTCTTTAATAAATCTATATATTTTTAGAATTGTCTCAAATAGTACTTCCGTATCAAACTCGCAAACTCAATCTCTGTACACTCTGGTGAGGAGTTGCAGAATTCTGGGGGAGTTTTCCGGACCCTCATAATATCCAAAAGGTTACAGTCTAGCTAAACTTATTAAAAGTGCTATCTGGAGGACGGTAACATCTTCAGGCTGTTCCTTTCCTTTAGGGAGAGACAGTCTGGACCTTTAGACCCAATTAAGCCTCTTTAGGATCCGGCTACCTCTAACTTTAGTTGAAGGTGAACGTCTGGGGAATACGCCTGATCCGGGGTAGCCCGAAAAGGGCTAGGACTCGTCATAATCCTTTCATTAGGTGGGGTCCAACTGAGAGAGAATACAGGATGGTCTAAGATGGGTTTACAGTGTATGTATGTGAACGCACGAAGCGTAGTAAACAAGGTAAGTGAGCTGCAAGCACAAATAGCCACATGGGAATATGATGTTGTGGCAGTAACTGAGACCTGGCTCAAAAAGGGGCAGGATTGGGTATTAAATATTCCTGGTTATAAAATGTTCAGGAAACATAGGGAAGGAAAGATAGGAGGTGGTGTGGAAGTATTGGTTAAGGAGAATGTTACAGTGCTGGAGAGGGAGGATGTCCTGGAGGGGTCAAGGACAGAATCTATATGGCTAGAGTTAAGAAATAATAGAGGTGCCATTACACTACTAGGTGTATTCTTTTGACCACCAAATAGTGGTAAAGATATGGAGGAGCAGATTTGCAGAAAAATTACAGAGAAGTGTAAGAACTACAGAATAGTAATAATGGGGGATTTCAACTATCCTAATATAGACTGGGATCGTAATAGTGTTAAAGGCAGAGAGGGGAAGAATTTCTGAAGTGTGTTTAGGAGAACTTTCTTGATCAGTATGTTTCCGGCCGATGAGGGAGGAGGCATTGCTAGATCTGGTTCTGGGGAATGAGGTAGGTCAAGTGGAGCAAGTGCCAGTAGGTGAACATTTAGGGAACAGTGATCATAATATCATAAGGTTTAGATTAGCTATGGAAAAGGACAGGGAGCAATCTAGAGTAAAAATGTTTAACTGGGGGGAAGGTCAATTTCAGTAAGATAAGAACAGATCTGGCCCAGGTAAACTGGAATCAAAGATTGGCAGGCAAAACTGTAGTGGAACAATGGGCTGCCTTTAAAGAGGAAATAGTTCGGGTGCAGTCGAGGTACATTCCCACGAGGGAGAAAGGTAGGGCATCTAAAATCAGAGCTCCCTGGATGACAAAACAGATAGAGAATATGATGAAGCAGTAAAAGAGCGTGTATGACAGATGTCAGACTGCAAATACATCTGAGAATCAGGCTATATATAGAAAGGTCAGACGAGAAGTGAAAAAGAAAATAAGAGGTGCAAAGACAGGATATGAGATTAGAATGGCAGCCAACATAAAAGGTAATCCAAAAGTCTTCTATAGGCATATAAATAGTAAAAGGGTAGTAAGATGAGGGGTGGGACCGATTAGGCACCAAAAAGGAGACCTATGCATGGAGGCAGAGGGTATGGCTGAGGTACTAAATGAATACATTGCATCTGTCTTCACCGAGGAAGAGGATACTGCCATAGACATAATGAAGGAGGGGGTAGTTGAGACAACACTTGATAGGATAAAAATTGATAAAGAAAAGGTATTAGAAAGGCTGGCTGTACTTAAAGTAGATAAATCATCAGGAGTGGATGGGATGCATCCTAGGATGCTGAGGGAGGTCAAGGAGGAAATTGCAGACGTACTGGCCATAATATTCCAATCCTCCATAGATACGGGGGTGGTGCCAGAGGACTGGAGAATTGCAAATGTTACACCATTGTTCAAAAAAGGGAGCGAAGATAAACCCAGCAACTACACGCCAGTCAGTTTGACCTCGGTAGTGGGGAAGCTTTTAGAAACAGTAATCAGGGACAAAGTCAACAGTCACTTGGATAGGGGTAGATTAATTAAGGAAAGCCAGCACGCATTTGTTAAAAGCAAATCGTGTTTAACCAACTTGATCGAGTTTCTTGATGAGGTAACAGAGAGGGTTGATGAGGGTAATGTGGTTGACATAGTGTACATGGATTTCCAAAAGGTGTTCGACAAAGTGCCACATAATAGGCTTGCCAGCAAAGTTGAAGCCCATGGAATAAAAGGGACAGTGGCAGCCTGGATACGAAATTTACTAAGTGACAGGAAACAGAGTAGTGGTAAACGGTTGTTTTTCGGACTGGAGGAAGGTGTTCCCCAGGGGTCGGTTCTAGGACCACTGCTTTGCTTGATGTATATTAATGACTTGGACGTGGGTGTACAGGGCACAATTTCAAAATTTGCAGATGACACAAAACTTGGAAGTATATTGAACAGTGAGGAGGACAGTGATAGACTTCAGGAAGACATAGACAGGCTGGTGAAATGGGTGGGCACGTGGCAGATGAAATTTAAACACAGAAAAGTACGAAGTGATGTATTTTGGAGAAGATTGAGAGGAGTTTTGATAGAGGTGTTCAAAATCATGAGGGGTCTGGACAGGGTAGATAGAGAGAAACTGTCCCATTGGCAGAAGGGTCGAGAACCAGAGGACACAGATTCAAGGTAACTGGCAAAAGAACCAAAGGTGACGCAAGAAAAAACTTTTTTACACAGTGAGTGGTTAAGATCTGAAAAGGGTGGTGGAGGCAAACTCAATTTTATCTTTCAAAAGGGAGTTGGATAAGTATCTGAAGGAAAATAAATTGCAGGGCTCCGGGAAAGGCCAGGGGAGTGGGACTAGCTGAGAGTCGGAACGGGCTCGAAGGGCCTTCTTCCGTGCTGTAACCATTCTATGATTCTATAAACCCATCCAACTTGTCTATAGTACCATACAGCGCTACCACATTATAACAGCAATTGCGTATAACGAGCAAATTGCGTTTGCACAAACGCACCCGCGGTAAGCAGTGGGGATTGTACCAGTGCCGTCCTGATGGCTGGGAAGTTTCTCAGAGCTGCTCCCACTTCACCACCATAACTACACCTGTTCCACTGCACTTCCAGCAGACTTACACTGGCAGAGCAGGACCAACTCCAAGCAAATTCCTGGCTTGTGCTTTCCCACAACAGGTGGCAGATGTCGGTCATGGCGGCCTACTTACCTCAGCCTCCTCAAACACTCTTCCGCAGACGTGCCGAGTAAGTTATATGTTGGTGATATATCCACTGGACAGAGTCATTTAGAGCACAGTGGTTAACATCTGACTTCTAAAACCAGAAATACTGTTGCTTCTGTTCCTCCTCTTCAACTTCCATATGATTAATGGCAGTAACCCATAAGTACACATCAGAATAATTGAACAGAGATAGGGGAAGAGTGGCAATGTGACCGAGTAGAAAACAAAAACAATAAAGTACAGAAAAAAAATGATTAAGTAAATGGTGTTGGGAAACGTGTTTAATGAGTAACAAACCAATATGCATCATTCAAGTACTCAGCCATTCTAACGACAGCCTTAATGAAGATATGGATGGAAAATCATGAGTAGCTTGTGCCCAAATTTGCAATAAGTACTTCTCTCCCACCAAGCTCTTACACTCAGATGCTGAAGAAGCATTCTGCCCCAATAATATGTGGGTCGAGGTCGCGATCAGAGGGGGGGGGCGGTGGAAGAGGTGGCAGGCAGCGGCTTGCTGTTGCTGCTGTTTTATTGCGAGGTCGGAAGGAGCAATCTTGTTCCTCCAGTCCCTACATTCAGGTAAATATTTTTAACAAACTTACCTTTTTGGTGTTGGCCTGCAGCGGTCCTGCATGCCACATGTCAACCAGACCTGGTTTTTCTGCATCCAGTCAGTGCTGGCTGGTTCAGGGCAAGCCAGTATTGCAGAAGGGGCCTCAAACATGAGTTAGACACCTTATTTGCATATTCAAATGCCCCAGTGCCTGTTCCAGGTGCAGGACTGGGCGCCTATTTTTTTGCCTACACCAATATGGCAGGCGCTTCCTGTCTGGCATACTGGAGGCATAGGAAGCAGTTTAGTGCCCAAAAGACAGGCGACGTGTGATCAAATTTCTTGGCCATGATGTACTGCTAATGTAGTGAAACATTTCAATTATTTTGTTCAAAGCACTAAATTATTCAGCAGTAACTCTGAATTAATGCATTTGATACAGAGGAAATTTTGGAGCCTATGTACTTTTTCCGGCCCAGTCATCCAGATGGAGAGTTTTGCAGCTCGGTTTGGTTGCTGGAAATGCCTCAATTAGAAAAGCTGGCAGTAAAAGATCACTGCAACTGATTTCTCTTCTCAGCAAGTGTGCAGCGGCACCCTCCTGTCATACACCAATGGTAAAATCTAAAATAATTATGTAAATAAATTGATTTGTGGAACAATCGACTGCAGGAAGATATCAGTGGACTGGTCAGGTGGGTAGAAAAGTGGCAAATGGAATTCAATCTGGGGAAGTGTGAGGTAATGCATTTAGGGAGGGCTAACAAGGCAAGGGAATACACAATAAATGGTAGGACATTGAGAGGTGCAGAGGAACAGAGGGACCTTGGAGTGCATGTCCACAGATCCCTGAAGGTAGCAGGGCAGGTAGATAAGGTGGTTAAGAAGGCATACAGGATACTTGCCTTTATAGCTGAGGCATAAAATACAAGAGCAGGGGGGTTATGCTTGAACTGTATAAAACACTAGTTAGACCACAGCTAGAGTACTGAGTGCAGTTCTGGTCACCACATTACAGGAAAGATGTGATTGCACGAGAAAGGGTACAGAGGAGATTTACGAGGATGTTGCCAGGACTGGAGAATTTTAACTATGAGGAAAGATTGGATAGGCTGGAGTTGTTTTCTTTGGAACAGAGGAGGCTGAGGGGAGACTTGATTGAGGTGTATAAAATTATGACGAGTCTAGATAGAGTGGATAGGAAAGACCTATTTCCTTAGCAGAGGTCAATAACCAGGGGGCATAGATTTAAAGTTATTGCTAGAAGGATTGGAGGGGAGTTGAGGAGAACTTTTTTCACCCAGAGGGTGGTGGGGGTCTGGAACTCAATGCCTGAAAGGGTGGTAGAGGCAGAAACCCTCATCGCATTTACAAAGTACAGTAAACTCTTTCTTATCCGGCACCTATGGGACCAGGATGGTGCCGGTTGATGAAAAATTCTGGGTAACAGAGAGGTATACCTACCAAGGCAATTTTTAACACAAACAAAAATAAAAAGCACTGACTAACTCGGCTACCGCGGGAGACTCAGACTTGGCAAAACAAGTGCTGGATGGATTCGGCAAGATTACCGGTTATCTATTTTGCCGGTTATTAAAGTATTCCGGATGATTAAGTGCCGTTTAAACAAGAGTTTACTGTACTTGAATATGCACTTGAAGTGTCGTAACCAACAAGGCTACGGACCAAGAGCTGGAAAGTGGGATTCGGCTGGATAGTTCTTTTTCGGCCGGCGCAGACACAATGGGCTGGATTTTGATACTGGGGCAGGCTGGAGTCGTGTTATCCACTTTTCGTGTTATCCACCCGACTGCAATTGGATGTGGGAGATTGATGCGATTTTCACCTAATTGGGCAATTGAGTTCCAGCATGTGGGAACCCATGACCCAATTAGTGTTTTCAGTCTGAAAGTCGCCTCTGATGATGTCATCATTGCTGCTGCATTGAAGGTCTGCAAAGACTGCCTGGCCTTTGCTGTGAGAGGACCTGAAGGCAAAATGAGCAGCAGGAGCCCTAAGTCTGCTCCCAGATATTTTTGTACCACCACCACTCCCAGATATTATTATTCCTCCTCCTCCACCGCAATAGTGGACCTGATGGTCAGCTATCGAAATGTGCTCCCGCCAGGTTTCACATTCGTGGTTCAGAACAGGCGTGCTTCACGTAGAAAAAGGGTTAAAATCACAAAGGCCTTTCAAAATGGCATTATAGAGGCAATTTAGTGCTTGTTAAGGGCCTTAACAGCCTATCCCGCCTCTTAAAGGCGGGACAGAGGCGGGACCAGCACACGATTTAATGAAAATTGCGTGGAGGCGGGATGGAAGCGGGCTTGTGCCCGCCCACCAGTTTTTGCAATTTTAACCCCCCACACGCCTCCAAACCCACCTCCACGGGTCAATGAAAATTCTGCCCAATGGGTCAAATGGCCTCCTTCTCTGCTGTAAATTTCTATGCTTCTAATAAATAACATTGTGTACTTGGTGTCATCACCATAAGGTACTGACAAACCTGGAATTAATGTCGAGCCAGCATCTTATTCAGTTAATATGGTCTCTTTAATATACATCCAAACACCTTAGTAGCACCAAACTACAGTGGTTAAGGTTTAAAGCAAGCCTATACAATAATTGGCTAGTCTCAAATTCAAACAAACAAAACTAAAAGCTTCACGTGCATTCCTCGGACTCTACATGAGAACAAGGAGGCAAACCTTCAGCACAGCTAAACATCAGACATGCAGAAAAGCAATAAGACCATTTTAGAAGTACATGAAATAAACATTGGTCCCGATTTCAAGGCCGGGTAGGTGAGAGGTGGGATCAGTAAGAAACTCACCCACTGCAGCAGGAAACAGGCCCGAGCTATTTGAACTCCCGGGCCTCATTAGCATAGCCGGAGCGGGCAGGAAGTGGGTGGGAAACAGCCGCCGGCCTGCGGAAAGTCAGGTGTCCATGGCTGCCCGCTGACATGCAGATAGGTGGGGGAAACTTTCCTTGTGGGGCTTGGAAGAACACTCCTGCTCCTCTAAGGAAGGTAACAAAACTCACCTTAAATGGCCCATTCTGGTCACAGATCCTCTTCTCGCTTGACTTTACCTGGCACGAAACCCACAGCAGCTTCCCGACTCGGGCATGCATTAAAATAGCAGTCAGGGGCTGAAGACATCATTGGAACCGGGCCGGTAGGGTTCAACTCACGCCTGTTGACTCTGACAGTGACATAGAGATAAAGCTACTGTACCCGATTATTAAAACAGAAAGGCCAAATAATAAAGAAATTTAAAGTACAATTTAATTTCAGAAAAATATATAAGTGCCATTCAGTTTCACACACACACACACACACACACACAGGAACACTGATTGAACCCATGCAAAATACAGCAGGATACACTTGCGGTACACACAGTTTGCAAGGTCTCTCTATGATGCCTGACCCTTCTCCAAATTTGAAGTGCTAAGTGTGGCACTATAAGAGACATGGAGAGTCATTTTTAACCTTGCGCCTGGTCAGTTACCTGGTGGAGAGGATCACCTGTCCAATATTCGAGACACTGATTGCAATGGGATGGAAATCATGTAGGTTCTACAAGTGGGCAATCCACCTCGCCAGGTTACTGACCAGGTGGTGAATTTGAAAACTACCTCCATACAACATTACATTACAACAACACTTACTACAGGAAACTCTCTTTCAACCGGCACCCAAATAACCGGAAATCTCTCTTAACCGGCAAAATTCTTGAGTAGGTAACCGGGGTTTTCCTTCATCTCTCCTTTAAAAATAACTTTAAAAAAAACCCCGAGGCGTTTGCCTTGTATCGGAGCGTGTAGATTGGGAGGGGAATGTGCAGCCCGGGTAGGCAGCGGACACGACAGATGGTCAGCTGGCGGTCCCCGGGGAGACGGAGCTCCGAATGCAGGCGCATGTCAGTGTGTACGGGGCTCTCGTACGTTGGGAGATATAACTCTCCGTTATCCGGACTTTTTGATTAACCGGCACCACGCCGGTCCCGGTTAATAAAGAGTTTCCTGTAGTTGGTAGAACCTTGAAACACATGTCCCACACGACACTACCACACAGTTTGGGCTTTTTCTGCTCCAATTTAATACATCCTGAAAGTGAGATATTACTGAAATTGCATGTTTGGCCTCTGGAGTTTGTCATACTTTCTGCATCTTTAGTACAGGTGGATGGCTCAGTGATCAATTACATACACACAGTTAAAGGGAGGATTTCTGCCAGTCACTATTCATAGAGAAATCTTTAATGTGTATTTAATACACATGTTCACAATTTTACTATAAATAGGGAACAACTACAATCTCCCAGAGGCATTTCGGTATTCTGAATAGAATCAGTAGTTATTCTAATCATCTATTTAGAAGGTCGAAATTGTCAACTTCCTATCTAATCTTCTATCAACTTTACCTAAGAAAACAAACAATATAAAGGAACATAAGAACATAAGAAATAGGAGCAGGAGTAGGCCAATCGGCCCCTCGAGCCTGCTCCGCCATTCAATAAGATCATGGCTGATCTGATCCTAACCGCCAATCTACTATCTATCACAGAACCATCTCCTGCATCTAACAGAATTGCACACACGAAATAGGAGCAGAATCAGGCTACACAGTCCCTGGGCCCGCTCCACTACCCACAGGGCCATGACCGATCCGAACCTAGACTCATGTCCAAATTCCTGCCCGCTCCCCGTAACCCTTAATGCCCTTTACTTCTAGGAAACTGTCTATTTCTGTTTTAAATTTAATTAATGTTGTAGCTTCTACAGCTTTTTGTGGCAGCATTATAAAGACAATGGCCAGGAACGATCCCTGTGCCAGAATGGCTAAGCCCGAGGCACACCCAATGTTGGGCATCAGCCCGCCTTTACATGAGACCGGAGAGCTGCAGACGCCTGCTGGGGGTCTCCAGGCAGCTTGGTGGCAAAGAGAATTTCAATTTCAGGCTATTGCGTCTCTGGCAGCGGCCCTCAGGTAGGTCCTGGGAGGGGGATGTGCGGGGGGAGGGGAGCGATCAGTAGGGAGGGGTCGACCAGGAGAGGAGGAAAGTGAGCAGGTGTGGGAGGAGTGTGGGGCGGCAATGGACTTTGGCACTGCAGTGGAGGCGGGATTCAGGTAAGTAAGTTAAAAAAACTTACCTTTTTGGTTAGCCCGCATGTAGACCACACTTTCCTGAAAGCAGCCAACCATCAGGGCAGCCTCAGGCCACCGATTTCCATAGGGAAAGGGCCCAACGCCTGTTTCAGGTATGGTTCCTGGACGCCTCTTCCTGTGCCTTTATCAATGCACTTATGGCACTTGGGTAGAACACAGGCCGCACTCGCCATATTGGATGCTTAGGCACCCGCTTTGCGTCTGAAAAACAGGCGCAGTGCCTTTCGAATTTCTAGGCCATTGTGTGCAGAACACATATCTCAATAAATTGTTTTTGACCGTGAAGTCAGTTCGTCTACAGTTTAAAATCAGTCATCACCAGGAAGCAAGAGCAAAAATCTGTACTGATGTGCACTACATAATGGATAGGTTTTCTTTCTTCACCACCATCAACAAGAAGTCAAGCCATCCAATGCATGGGTCATCGACCTCGTGAATTACTAGGATTTGACACTCTTTGGATAGCAATGCTCTCTACATAAACCATCATTTTGCTCCCATCTGCTGAAATCAGCATGTTCAAAAGTAAGATGTCACGCACAATTCTTTTTACTGAATTGTAAAGAAATGCCATTACCTTCCGGCTATAGCCGAATTCTATTTTTGATGACAGATATCCAGTCTAAAACCCTATGTCAATTACTTTGATTCTGCTCTACATTCATCAGTGTCCTTCTGATCACACACACTCACTCTATAAAACTGCTGTCCTTTTGCAGTGCAATGGATGAATCACTGCATCTTGATCTTCTCCATGCATTTTGATTGAAAAGAAACTAGCTTTTCTTTGCTCAGAGTAGATTTTCCAGTCCCAATGCAAAGCTGTGACTGGGTCACAGTGAGTGAAAAACGCTCCCAGATTGCGGCATATTCTAACTTTGTGTTTTCTACCACAGTTTGAAGAATTTAAATAGTTTGTGCAATCTCTTAGCCTAGTTTGCAGCTGCAAGTTACATCTTTCAAGGGCTGAGACCATCTGATTGCTTTTGGGAACAAAAATGATTTGAGCCTTTCTAAAGGCTAAAAATATTGTCAGCCTATATGTGGGGAAGGAGGAGGATTTTTTTATTAATTAATTCATGGGATGTGGGCGTCGCTGGCAAGGCCAGCATTTATTGCCCATCCCTAATTGCCCTTGAGAAGGTGGTGGTGGTGAGCCGCCTTCTTGAACCGCTGCAGTCCGTGTGGTGAAGGTACTCCCACAGTGCTGTTAGGTAGGGAGTTCCAGGATTTTGACCCAGCGACGATGAAGGATCGGCGATATATTTCTAAGTCAGGATGGTGTGTGACTTGGAGGGGAACTTGGAGGTGGTGGTGTTCCCATGCGCCTGCTGCCCTTGTCCTTCTAGGTGGTAGAGGTTGCGGGTTTGGGAGGTGCTGCCGAAGAAGCCTTGGCGAATTGCTGCAGTGCATCTTGTAGATGGGACACACTGTAGCCACAGTACGCCGGTGGTGGAGGGAGTGAATGTTTAAGGTGGTGGATGGGGTGCCAATCAAGCTGGGCTGCTTTGTCCTGTATGGTGTTGAGCTTCTTGAGTGTTGTTGGAGCTGCACTCATCCAGGCAAGTGGAGAGTATTCCATCACACTCCTTAATTGTGCCTTGTAGATGGTGGAAAGGCTTTGGGAGTCAGGAGGTGAGACACTCGCCGCAGAATACCTAGCCTCTGACCTGCTCTTGTTGCCACAGTATTTATGTGGCTGGTCCAGTTAAGTTTCTGGTCAATGGTGACCCCCAGTATGTTGATGGTGGGGGATTCGGCGATGGTAATGCTGTTGAATGTCAAGGGGCGGTGGTTGGACTCTCGCTTGTTGGAGATAGTCATTGCCTGGCACTTCTGTGGTGCGAATGTTAGACAGAATAGCAGACAGACTCCAAAGGAAGACAAAGGAAATGTGGAGGCAGGAAATGGAGTATCTGGGCAAGTGACTGTGTTGTATAGCACCCAACCCCCTATTTAATACCTGGTGAAATGGAAACATGAGGTAGTTGCACAAAAGGCTGCCCTCAGTGAAGGACAGCAGGAGGTGATGGCCAGGTTCAACACTATATTCACTGTCTGCATAACCAGGAAACAGTTGCGGGAGGAGATGACACACCGTAAAGAAGCTGGTAAGTTAAGAATACCCAAAAGTATCATTTACTAGATTAATGACCCAAGATTGCATGCCACAAAGTGTTGCCTTCAACTGATTACAAATGAAATTACAAGACAAATTGCACAATCCTGGGCAAATAAAAAAAAACAGTAGATGTTGCTTGGGCCCTATTTAAATACTTTTACACAAGTGTTTCGAAGCAATTTCATCTCCTTCCCAATTGACAATTGGTATTACCATGTCAAGGCACTGAAATTATAAATGAGTGACACGATTTCCAAAGGTTCAAGTAGTCGTGGAGACATTTTCAACTGCCAGCCATCGGTTCCTCGCCTAAAATAAAAGACAACTGGCAGCTGAAAATTGGGGGTTGGGACACTTCGGCTGTCCCTTTGACACCCAATGTCCACCTGATACAATTTTCATGCAGGTCCGTAAATGGGGGAGCAGCACACCAGCCTTCTTCAGGCGAGAGAATGTTTAAATATATAAATTGAGGTCCTTACCCATTTGTTAAAGGTGTGCCCAATTGAACTTGAAAATTGCAATCCCTTTAAAAGGGGCCGCTCAGAAAATGGCTGAAGAAATTTTTAATCTTGTGGGTCCAGGAGGCTGAGTCCATAGAAAAACTCCAGCCTGCTGCCAGCCTGCGCAAAGCCCCCTCCCCTGGGATTGCCTCCTCCCACCCCCAAGCCTAACCCGCTGGTCAGCTCAGCATGGGAGATGGGCGATTTCCCACCTTCCCACGAGCGGCAAGCTGCAGCCGGGCATCCGTCAGTTGAGCAATATCAGTGCTGGGGAATGGGGCACTTTTCTGCCTTTTGTACCCAGTGTTGCCTTGGATACTCTCATGTTTGTATGTATCTGCACAGATTAAACAAAAAGTAAAGCTCCCTCAACATTTCAGTCATTACAATCTTCCAACTGGTTGCCAATTTATGTTTAGAACACTTTGGTCAACTTGTGAAGATCAAGAAATGGTGCCATTTTCTTGATGCCCACAGTATCTCTCAACATTTATATACCCTTCAATAAGGCTTGGCATCCTTGCAGGATTGGGCTGCTGGGAGCATAGCTGTTGCACTGGAAATACCCACATTTTAGAGTGGGTAAATCCACATATGAAAGACAAGAGCAAACAAATCATTGCAGTCAGTGATTGGCAGAATTGAACAATAGGGAGACAAATTGTACTTTATCTTCAACGCCGAGACTTCCAAGTCAACGATTCTGTCAAAAAAGCTATGACATTGTCCACCCAACTCTATTGCATAACAGAACCAAACTGTCTCTAATTACAAACATTCTGAAGTTAACTGGGGAAAGTAAATAGTGAAAATAGCTAGAAAGTTGGGAGAAGAGTAGGAATCACCAAGAAATTCCAGCTCAATTTGTCACCATCTATTGTTTCAGTGTTTTGTAAGGCCTGTATAGCTGTTCAGGAACAGATTATTGTAGCTCTGTTTTGCAGGCTGCAGAGGTAACCAGGCTTTTGTGTCTGGATTCAGGATAGTTCAAAGTCATACAGACCAGTAGAATAGATGAGAATAGCCTACTCCATGCCAAAGGCCACAGCATCAGAGAGATGTTGCACAGTTGTCAGTATTTTTGAAACAGCACCATCAGAATTGTTAACACCGAAACTAGACTCACATGTTCGTGCCAATTGCTGTAGCTGCACCTCAATATTACTATCAACCCAAACAAAAATGATTGCCAATGCTGAAGCATTACCAGTCAGATTTCCATTCTGTGGGACTCTTTCCCACCCAGTGGGCTGGATTTTTCCAACCTCGCCGGGTCCAAGGTGGGCGACGTCTGTGGACCTGGCATCTGTCTGGATCCCAGCCTCCAACAAGATTTTACAATGATTGGGCTTGTTAAGCCCCCACTGCGAGGTTCCCGGCCAATTAATAGGAAGCGGGTCTGATGACATCATTTGATGACGCGACATCATTTGATGACACGTCATCAGCCGGTTTCCTTAAAGGGGCCATGTCCAAATTGATTTTGACAGTTGTGCTGTCAGTGTTCTGCAGCACTGAGGTGCTGCAAACGCTGACAATGACTGCACTAAGGTGCACGGCTGCACCCAGGCTCTCGCATGACTCCCTCCATATGCTTATGGAGGGAGTCACAGCACGTAGGGAGGTTCTCTTCCCTTCCAATGGGCGGAAGACACCTCCCCAGGACACCAACGCAGCCTGGTTGCACATTGCACAGGAGGACACAAGCAGGGATGTCATCAGGAGGACCTGGCTGCAGTGGCGCAAACCTTTCAATGATCTCAGTAGATCACGAAATGTTACTGCAAAGCCACACTCAACCTCATCCTGCTGTGCCACCCATCACATCCCCATCACTCTGCCTTCCCTACCCTACTCCTGCACATCCTTACTCACACCAACTTACCTAGCACCTCCACCCATCCCTCTCTATCTACATGATCAGTTCCCCATCTCACTAGCCACCCCTCACACTCACCCTCATCCTAGTCCAATCATACCAACTAACAACACACAAGGGTAGGCACTTGGGTGTTTTAGCCAATGTTCGTGTAAACTTTCTGTTAATGTGTTGTCAAGCATTGAAATCCTTATTTCCACCACTTTGCGTTCTTGGACAGATTTGTGTGCACCTTTGAAAGTGTCTTAGTGAGTTGCAGTGAATGGTGAGACACAACAGCCCCCTGCCCACCACCCCCGACCCAATGGTGATGAGTGTGAAACGAATGGCTTGGGCATTGAAGGGATGCTTTATGGTGCTGGTGTGGGGTGGTGCCAACCTGGTGCATCATGTGGCAGCCAGGGTGTACAGTGTTAAATGAAGCAAATCTGGACATGGTGAGGCCATCGCTGGTGTCCCGGGCAGCAATGTGGTTGGGTAATGATGCCGTGTCCAATGCAGCATCAGTTGATTGTGGAGAAGGTTGGTGTGGATGTTGGTGCTGCTGGTGTGCCTGGTGCTGCTGGTGTTCCCAGTGATGCTGGTGTTGGGGCTGATCATGTTAGGATTCTGAGGACCAAGGATAGATTTTTTCCAAGGACACTGATGCTGATGGAATAGATGACAGAAGTAATCTGTCAATGTTGAGATAGGTTGTTCCAAGGAAGTGACAGTGGATAGAGAAATTACTCCAAACACTTCAAAAGTGCATAAAGCTCAAAAGTGGGTTCCAAATACTGAAGGTTGAAGCTTCTGAGATTGGAAAGTGACCAGCTGTAAAATGGCAGGTTTTAAACCACTTTTGCAGCGGTCACCTAATGAAAGAAATGGAGAGTTGTTCAGAACCCAAAATACTTACCTGGTGTGATCCCCGAGCGACGGGAACCTCGTGGAAAACTTGGGAAAATGCTTTGTGCCTGGTAAAATGGTGATTAAATTGCTTTAAACACCCTCTTAACGAGCACAATTGCATGACCCGCCGCTGAGTGCCGTGTCTGCAAAGCGCAGGCAGAGCTGGCAAAAGGGAAACTCACAAGGAGGCGGGATCAGAGCGGGATACCGCCCCGCTGTCAATCTTTTGAATTTTGACAGCGGACCCGCCTCCAAACCCCCCCCCTCCCCCCCTCTGAGTGCCGGCAAAATTCAGCCCAGTGCAGTTGTCTGGAACCTGTACAGAGAAGCTCAAATGTAGTATTAATAGGTTTGGGAGGGGAATAGGAATAGAAAATCCATGGTTGTAAGTTGGTATCCTCATACAATTTCTACAAGACTGTGTTCCCAACAACCTGTTTAAATTATGTGACATTTGTCCTCGTATAGTTATTTTCTATCACACCCATTACACCACCCAAGAATAAAAAGCCGAATCAATGCACCTTAACTCTAACTTAGAATCATAGAATGGTTACAGCACAGAAGGAGGCTATTCGGCCCGTCGAGCCCGTGCCGGCTCTCTGCAAGAGCGCTTCAGCTAGTCCCACTCCCCCGCCCTTTCCCCGTAGCCCTGCAAATTTTTTCCTTCCGATAGGAACTTCTCTTGCTCTGATCTGATCCTTTATTTTCCACACCAACCAGCAGAGTAAGATGGACAGTTCATTGCCAAATAATAGGGAGTTTTGTGTTGTAAACATGTGCCCACTAGGAACTGGATTAAGATTGCCCAATTAATCTCAAAATTCATATTCAAGGAAGAGACTTTCATACCATCAGTTCAGAGCAGATTTAAGCATAGGTCTTGACCACAGAGAAAGATCAGTATGCAAACTAATATGTCACAGAGCATACCACAGGTTTTTTTGACACTTGTGACTGTAACTGTGGTGAACTATCCCTCCTCATCCTTCTTGACCTGTCTGCAGCCTTTTACACAGTTGACCACACCAACCTCCTCCGTTATCCAGCTGGTGGGACTGCCCTCACCTGGTTCCATTCCTATCCATCCAGCTGTAGCCAGAAAATCTCCTAGGATCACTTCAAGTCCCGCTCCCACTCCATTACCTCTGGAGTCCCCCAAGGATCTATCCTTAGCACCCTCCTATTTCTCATCTACATGCTGCACCTCTGCGACATCATCCGAAAACAGAACGTTAGGATCCACATGTACACTGACGCCACTCAGCTCTACAACAACACAAAAGCAAAATACTGCGGATGCTGGAAATCTGAAATAACCATTGATGCTGCCTGACTTGCTGAGTATTTCCAGCATTTTCTATTGAGATAGAAAGAGAGTTAACGTTTCAGGTCGATGACCTTTTGTCAGAACTGGAAAAAGTTAGAGATGTAACAGATTTTAAGCAAGTGCAGAGGCAGGGAAAGGGGGGAGAGGAGGAAAGAACAAAAGGGAAGGTCTGTGATAGGGTGGAACGCAGGAGTGATTAAATGACAAAAGGTATGATAGTACAAAGCAAAAGCTCTACCTCAGCTCCACCTCACCAACACCTCTCTCCACTGTCGCTGATTTGTCACTCTGCTTGTCTAACAACCAGTACTGGATAAGCAGGAATTTCCTCCAAATAAATATTGGGAAGACCAAAGCCATTGTCTTTGTTCCCCGCCACAAACTCCGTTCCCTAGCCAACTACACCATCCCTCTCCCTGGCCAATGTTTGAGGCGGAATCAGACTGTTCGCAACCTTAGCATACTATTCGACCCCATATCGTCTCCATCACCAAGACCACCTGCTTACACCTCTGTAACATCGCCCGTCTCCATCATTGTCTGAGCTCATCTGCTGCTGAAACCCTCATCCATGCCTTTGTTACCTCTAGACTTAACTATTCCAATGCTCTCCTGGCCAGCTTCCCACCTTGCACCCTCCGTAAACTTGAGCTCATCCAAAACTCTGCTGCCAGTGTCCTAACTCGCACCAAGTCCCATTCACCCATCACCCATCACCCGCTCGCTGACCAACATTTGTTCTCAGTCTGGCACCGCCTTGATTGTAAAATTCTCATCCTGGTTTTCAAATCCCTCCATGGCCTCACCCCTCCCTATCTGTAACCTCCTCCAGCCCTACAATCCACTGAGATCTCTGCGCTATTCCAATTCTGGCCTCTTGCGCATCCACAATTTTCTTTGCTCCACCACTGGCGGCCGTGCCTTCAGCTACCTAGGCCCTAAGCTCTGGAATTCCCTCCCTAAACCTCTCTAACTCTCTTACCTCCTTTAAGATGCTCCTTAAAACCTACCTCTTTGACCAAGCTTGTCCTAATATCTCCTTTTGTGGCTCTGTATCAAATTTTGTTTGATAATGCTCCTGTGAAATGCCTTGGGACGGTTTACTACGTTAAATGTACTATATAAACAGGGTTTCAATGTTCCCTCGCGATGCTTAAAGTACAAACCCAATTCCAGAGCACTGTGATTGTGCTTAAGCTGCCCACTACAACTACAACACAAGAACCAATAAGAGCACCATAACGATCCACACAATACACAGAGCTCAAATCTCTGCTGCCCACCTGATGAATGGGGTCACTCAAACATCGATCGCACTGTCAATGCACAGATAATCTAGGCCAATTTTAACTTTAGCAAAGAGCCTGAAGGAGAGTGAATTTTTTTTTAAAAAGAACACGTTTGTAATCCTTTCTATGAGAGAGAGAAAGAGAAAGAGAGGTACATATAAACAGTGACACTTTTATAATTAGAGAGAGCAATTTTTGAAATTTCTGCCCACAGCTGGAATGATGCAAATGAGACTTGCATGCATCATTGTCTTTGCAATCGGGCTATTTAAACATTACGGTGTCACACATTGGTTCCTCATCAGAAGAACAGTATAGCAAATTGTAAAGCTGCATAACCCGCAATACAATTAGGGCACTGGTTCTCAACTGCATCAACTTTTAGCCTCTTCTATATCTTGGAAAAATATATATAAAAATGACCCTTTTCCTACACTTTCGTTAAACACTTAACATTAGCAGCAAAGTGGCAAAACACAGTGCAGAAGTGTGTTTCTGTAAACCCGTGCTAATTATAAAAGCACCACATCACTGACCAGGTTGAATTTTCTATGTACAACAACTTTCAGCACATATACAGGGAACATCTACAGTTATTTACATTTTTTTTTAGCAATCTGAGATTTAAATCACTTACCAATTGCGAGTACAAAATGAAAAATGAAGTGTGGCATATAATTGTCGATTGCTCGGCCCACAAGTAAAGATCTGCCTCATCTGCTCCTTAGTGTGTTCTGCCATTTCCCAGCTATTTCCCAACTGCTTTACTCACACAATGTGGAATCAGTCAACATATTGTGCTCTTGTATATTTAGAAGTGTCTGATACCACAGCTCCAATCCTACCAGTTTATGTTATATACAGATGAAATTATCCGACATGATGGCAAAGATCAACAATCAGCCTCTTCTGTAACTGATCACTACTAATCATCACTGACATAAAAATCAACTCATCAGCACTTTACTCTGATGTTCACAGCGCATCAGCTGACTTTGTCATATCATGTGTCCAGAATCACATGAAACAGCCCTCAAACCAGCAAGTGGTGTTCCATGTTTCATGTACATTTAAGGTTAGTACGTACATAGGCGTAACAACAACAACCTGTATTTATATAGCGCCTTTAAAGTAGTAAAACGTCCCAAGGCGCTTCACAGGAGTATTCTAAGACAAAAAAATTTGACACCGAGCCACATAAGGATAAATTAGGGCAGGTGACCAGAAGCTTGGTCAAAAAGGTAGGTTTTAAGGAGGAAAGAGAGGTAGCGAGGCAGAGGGGTTTAGGGAGGGAATTCCAGAGCTTAGGGCCTAGGCAACAAAAGGCACTTCCACCAATGGTTGAGCGATTATAATCAGGGATGCTCAAGAGGGCAGAATTAGAGGAGCGCAGATATCTCGGGGTGGGCGGGGGGGTGTTGTGGGGCTGAAGGGAACAGTTATAAAGAGGGCAGAGACTGAGAAAAAGATACTGCGGATATCAAAAAAAAGGATTAAGTCACAGAATATATAGGAGCAGTGTGAGCCTAAAAAGGATTAAGAAAATCCTTTTTACGATACAATCCTGCTTCCCTATTTATTGTTTGTGCTTGGGATATCCCAGCTGCAAAAAGTGGAATGCTGAAGCTTTTTGTAATCGACCACTTTTAAAATACTATTAGTGATGGGATAGAATGCTGGGAAGATGAATACATTTTGTTATGCAGGAACCAGTTTTTGATTTAGATACTTGAACTTATTCTACAATATGTTGCATTAATAGAGTTAAGTAAATTACTTCATTTATGAAGAAATGATTTTATATTGTGATTGATCAGAAGCCAGCCTCTGTCTGAATACAGCCTCGAAAACTGATACTCTGGCTCCAGTGTGCTCCAATGACTTGCTGTTGTGACAGTGATATAAGCAAACTGGGGATGACACTTAGTTTTCCCTTGAGATCACAAATTCCTTGTAAGATAATTTTACTGAAAAAAACCTTTACTCTGAATCTGAGGGTTCGTGAAACATAAATGGCATTCTTTTGATATTCTAACTTCTAAAATCGCTTCCCTATGAAGTAATCCAGTATATAAGTAGGTTAATGGCTTATACACAGCCTAACAGACTTGCTAGGGTGCCAGTATTTTCACAGGGATCTCCTGTAAAAGAATTTTCTAAAGCTTATAACTTTGTTTGAATTACTAAACAAAACACCATACTTTGTACGTGTGAAACCAGAGGGGCAGTTCAAACCCTCCCCCCACCCCCTCCGCCCCAAAGCGGAAACTGGGTGGGCAGGCAGTTAAATTAGTCCATGAGACTTGCCTACCATGGTCACACTCTCTTCCTGCAGGTTCTGATTTTAACCTGCTCTTCTGAGCTGCCGAAAGGGCCACTCGCCAGAATCTGGCGGGGCCCTTCTTTAAATATGCAGATTGGGCTCTGATGACTTCAACGGGGCCCGACTGCTATTTTAACCAGAGGCTTGCCTGCAGAAGTCGTTGTGGCTTTCCTGCCAGGCCAACATAGCGGGAAGAGAAGTCCGGGGCCAGAAGAGGCCCAAAAAAGGTAAGTGTTTCTTCTTTTTTTTTAAAAACTTTCCTTGCGATACAGGAGGAGCAGGAGCGCTGCTCTGGGTCCCACAGTGAAAGTTTAGGACCCCTGCTCCGGGCGTCTCCCCCTCCAGCAGAAGTTAAAGGCTCACGGGCATCACGGTGCCGAGTTCAGGATAGTTTGTCCACCCAACCCACACCCAGAGTTAAAATCAAAGCTCTGTTGTTTCATTCTTTACAGTTGGACTTTCCTATTGTTCAATTGCCTCAACTATTGACTACAGCCAGACTGGTAGTCTGAGTCCTCCGTCTGTTATTTGAACATAGGTATTATCCTATTTATTCTGAATGTGTTGTTACAATTCTTTTGCCTGCTATTTTAGCAAGAATGCATGATGTTCTTCTACTAATTTTGCCAATAATACTTCCTGGGTTATACAATTAATACGGCTATTGAAACCTGCACAACTGGAGGCTCCTGAAAAAGAGAGCGAGAAAGAAAGAAAGAAAGCAAGAGAGAGCGAGAAAGAAAGAAAGCAAGAGAGAGCGAGAAAGAAAGAAAGAAAGAAAGAAAGAAAGAAAGAGCGAGAAAGAAAGAAAGAAAGAAAGAGCGAGAAAGAAAGAAAGAAAGCAAGCGAGAGCGAGAAAGAAAGAAAGCAAGAAAGAAAGGAGGAGAGAAAGAAAGGAGGAGAGAAAGAGAGAAAGAAACTGCTAAAGGACACCACAGTGCCCCAGGGTACAATATACAAGGCTTTGCTGCTAATGTGGAGCCTTGCTACATGCAAAGGTGGGGCACAGATTCAGGGCTACAATATTGTAGCCTATCTCTGACCGAGACTTGCGTCTAGCCACTTTCTATGCCAGCAGTGGAGCCTCACAATTTCTGTGTGCAGGTATCAGGAATTTACCAGCAAGCAAGAATGTAATGCTAGATTTAGTTTCACTCAGCCAGGATCAGCAAAATGCCTGGAACAGTGACTCCTGTATGTTCATCAACCAGGAGATAAATATATTATGTAGTGTACTGTCCCATAATCCACTGCTGAAAAACATATAATGCTCTACAACACCTTGAGTACAGTGGCTGCCATTGTCTTTGTTACCGTTTCACAATTCTCATACCACCTCTGTTGTATTCATCACACCTGCTATATAACAGGAAAGAAACCATTACATTTATATTTAACAGTCTATTTTTAAAAAAAAGTCTTGTGGTAAAACTATTTGCGATTTGCTTTGCACAGCTCGTGATATTATCAAAACTGCTCCTTTGAATTACTGCCTTGTACCTCACTGTCAGCAGCCATTATCTTATACACAATCTCAGTTGTTACGAGTTTTCTGCAGTTATTCGAGCTGGGCCAAACTGGTTCTTATTCCAGCGACACTGTATTGTCAAACAAAGGGAGAGGAGCAGACAGGTGACGATGACCGGAGTCGCCTTTCACAAGCATGAAAGACCCATAATTCTTGAGCGCCCCCGCAGATGTGAGAGACAGTAATGTAGGTTATAAGCAAAAGAATGCCCCGTCACTGCTTAGGGGCTTGTTTTATTCTATGGACCCACGGTTCCTGGTAGAACATTAAATGCTTCTTTTAAGTAAATTCTGGAATACTGCATTTTGCTGACCAACCATCAAGGTCGTTTTACATGTGTCAAAGTCAGTCATCAGAATTCACACATGAAATATTGATCCTGTAGGCAGTGAAACTCAGCCGTGCACATAACAAACGGGATTATAAATATGCTATTTAAATGTAGAAGAATTTCTGTTTCTTTTTAAGATGAGAGAACTGGTTACACATCAGAACGTGCTCTCTTAAATTAACAATTCTCTAATTAGATGTAATAACTGCTACTATATCCGAAGCAAAACTCAAAGATGCATCTTAGACACAATATTGGCTTTTATATTCAAAACCTTTAAAATCCGTCAACCTAAAAAGACTAAAAGTTATAACAAGTAGTAGTTAGTTGTTCAGGATGTTTTATTAACTTTATGAAGAATCTGGTTGCACCAGATAACATTTCTGACAAGTTGTTCATGTTAGGTTATTTGCATTATCTTCAGTGGTGCCATAGCTCAGCATCATCCATATCTCATGCTGCCTTATATGTGTAAACTGAATACCCAGGAAGCCATCAATGGACTATATAAACAGAACAAAAATATGTGAAACTTCAGGGAAAAACCCAGTGGAGCTTAACCAAAGCCCAGGAGCTGTACTGTTTGACAGATGTTAATGTCCAACACTGAAAGGGGACACTCACTGACATCATAGGATCTAGTTTAGAATGAGTTCATTCCACTCCCCTTGCAACATTGATCAGGGCCCTTTAATTATTAACCAATGCTATCACTTTACTGCTAGTGTCACTTTTAACCCTATCACTTCTACAGCAACTCCAAACTGTTGACTACGATAAAAGGTTACGATTAGCCCTGCAATGGGTAACTTGATGGCTCTCCATCTGATCAGACTGTAGGCTTAAAAAGATGAGTCAATTCCATTGTGTAGTCCTTTCCCTGCCCCAGTGGATACCTGTAATTTATCCTTCATACTGGAATTGTGTGCCGTGTTCACTCTTTTACACTGGGTTGGGACAGCTCTTCATTATTAGCATCTTCACTAGATTACAATGAGAATGTAAAATAAAATCTAAAATTGGACAAATAAAAATGATACAACTGTAAACTGGCAGTAGCAATCGCCCTCCCCCAACACAGTCACCAGTTTGGGTTGTGACAAAAGGTTACACAGAAACATTAGCCCGTTCTTTCTCTTTATATGTGCTGATGAACCTGTTACGCAGTTCCAACGTTTTCTAGTTTTGTTCCAGAATTCCATTTGCAGTTTTTATCCCCTTTTTATTATTACCACCACCACCACCACCAGTATAACCCACTTCTGTGAAAAAAATGTATTGAAAGAAAGTTTTGAGACATGTCACCAACAATGTTCCGTGTAAAATTTTGAGTGCGCGGGCGGGCCCATTAATTGGCTGCGCGGCCCATTCAATTTTTCCACGTTTGTGCGGTGATTTCCATTGTAAAGCTGGTGAGCGGCCTGTGCGGGACCTCCAGACCGCTGCGCAGCCACGCAGCTTAGCGGGAATGTTGGTCACCACTGAACAATCTTTAAAAAAAGGTACACAAAAACAGGAAGCAAACCAGTCATTTCCTGTTGCTTTTTCTGACCTTGGGATAACCTGCCCTCTGCCCAAGGAGAGGACCAAGCAGCTGCCAATCTAAAGAAGCTTCCAACAGCCACAGTAAATGACCTCAGGATGTGCCCATTTAGACCACTTTCCCACAGCCAGTACGGAACAGTGGCTAAAAAGGTCTGTTTCGTAGCTAAAGATCATAAATGTGCTCCAGATCCCATAGCAACATCGCAAGAGATCCGTTAGTAAAGAAATGGGATGAACAACCTCTTTCAGCACCTCAAGTACAAGCCATTTTAGAATACTCTGCAAATTAAATAACAGCAAATGCATTATCCGCTGAACACCTTTCCAAATGTCAATTTAATTTTAAACTAGTAGGCTAGAAAGATGAATGACCAAATTACTTTTTTTTTTTAAACGAAGGGCATGTAGTTAAGAAGGGCAAGAAGATATAGGCTCCGAAAATGCGTGGGCTTCTCAGCACATTTCCACCATAACTCCAACAGGGCTCCAGCAAAAGGCCCAGAAAATAGACCAGGAGTCAAATACGCTGGGAACTACCAAGCGTCAGTAGTTTCCGGGGGGCTTTATCTAAATCTGCAACATTAATTTTCTTCTGAGGGAATGAGACGCCACAGTTGTAAAATGAATGTTTCAGGGCCAGAGAGGTTGTACAGCAGTAATTATCACTTATTACGCCGTTAAAAACTCAGTTACTCCTGAATGCACAAGACCTAACTTTTTCATCTGTCTTTAGTGCGATTATAGTGGGTAATTAGCCAAAATTCATGCCATTACAGTGATCTCTGCAGATTCCACCGGTGGTGAAGACTGCAACAGTGCACCCTGTGGAGGAGCAGGGTATCACTGACAACAACTTCCGGATTTCCACGTTTAACTGCGCATGTGTGGACGCCAGAAGTTGCTGTCAGTTTTACCCTGTAATAGCGGTGAGCGCTGATAGCCTTGCCATTATTGCACAGCAAAATCAGGCCCAATATGGAATCTGCTTCCACCACCCCTTCAGTCAGTGCATTCCAGATCATAATAACATGCTGCATCATTTTTTTCCTCATGTCGCCTCTTGTTCTTTTGCTAATTACTTTTAATCTGTTTCCTCTAGTTACCAACCCTTATGCTACTGGAAACAGTTTTTCCTTATTTACTCTGTCAAAACAATTCATGATTTTGAGCACCTCTATCAAATCTTGCATTAACTTTCTCTGCTCCAAGAAGAACAACCCCAGTTTCTCTAATACAAAAGCAAAATACTGCGGATGCTGGAAATCTGAAATAAAAACAGAAAATGCTGGAAACACTCAGCAGGTCAGGCATCATCTGTGGAGAGAGAAACAGAATTAACATTTCAGGTCGATGACCCTTCGTCAGAACTGGAAAAAGCTGGAGATGGAACAGGTTTTTAAGCAAGTGCAGGGGCACGGAAAGGGGGGAGGGGAGGAAAGAACAAAAGGGAAGGTCTGTGATAGGATGGAAGGCAGGAGAGATTAAGAGACAAAAGGGATGATGGTGCAAAGCAAAAGGAGATGGTAATGGGAAGGAGGTAAAAGGGCAGGTGTTGCATCTCCTGCGCTTGCACAGGAAGATGCCGGGCAAAGGGGAAGGGGTGTTGGGGGTGATAGAGGAGTGGACCAGGGTGTCGCGGAGGGAGCTGGTCCCTTCGGAATGCTGAAAGGGGAGGTGAGGGGAAGATGTGTTTGGTGGTGGGATCACGCTGGAGGTGGCGAAAAATGATCCGTTGAATGTGGAGGCTGATGGGGTGAAAGGTGGGAACAAGGGGAACCCTATCGTGGTTCCAGGAGGGAGGGGAAGGGATGAGAGCAGAAGTGCGGGAAATAGAACGGACACGGTCAAGGGCCATGTCAACCACAGTGGAGGGGAATCTTCGGTTGAGAAAAAGGAAGACATGTCGGAAGCACTAGTATGGAAAGGTGGCATCATCAGAGCAGATGCGGCGGAGACGGAGAAACTGGGAGAATGGAATAGAGTCTTTACAGGAAGCGGGGTGGGAGGAAGTGTAGTCCAATAGCTGTGAGAGTCAGTGGGCTTGTAGTGAATGTTTGTCAATAGCCTATCCCCAGAGATGGAGACAGAGAAGTCGAGGAAGGGAAGGGAAGAGTCGGAGATGGACATGTGAGGGAAGGGTGGAAATTGGAAGCAAAGTGAATAAAATTTTCTAGTTCAGGGTGAGAGCAGGAAACAGTACCGATACAGTCATCAATGTACTGGAAAAAGAGGTGAGGGAGGGGACCTGAGTAGGACTGGAACAAAGAATGTTCCACATATCCCACGAAAAGGCAGGCATAGCTGGGACCCATGCGGGTTCCCATAGCAACACCTTTAATTTGGAGGAAGTGAGCGGAGTCAAAGGAGAAGTTGTTCAATGTGAGAACAAGTTCAGCCAGGCGGAGGAGGGTGGTGGAGGATGGGGACTGGTTGGGCCTCTGTTCAAGGAAGAAGTGGAGCGCCTTCCTGATGGGAGATGGAGGTGTAGAGGGATCGGACGTCCATAGTGAAAAGGAGATGCACAGAATCACAGAATCCCCACAGTGCAGATAGAGGCCATTTCGGCCCATCGAGCCTGCACCGACACATATCCACCCTATCCCCACGTATTTAATCCCCCTAACACTAAGGGTCAATTTATCATAGCCAAATCAACCTAACCCGCACATCTTTGGACTGTGGGAGGAAACCGGAGCACCCGAGGAAACCCACGCAGACACGGGGAGAATGTGCAAACTCCACACAGACAGTCACCCGAGGCCGGATTCGAACCCGGGTCCCTGGCGCTGTGAGGCAACAGTGCTAACCACTGTGCCACCGTGTTGCCCATACAATACAAACTGAATGGTGCAGTTTTAAGGGGGTGCAGGAACAGAGAGACCAGGGGGTGTATCTTTGCTAGGTGGCAGAATAAGTTGCGAAGGCTGTTTAACATTTAGTTTGTATTGCATCTCCTTTTGCCTTGCACCATCATCCCTTTTGTCTCTTAATCTCTCCTGCCTTCCATCCTATCACAGACCTTCCCTTTTGTTCTTTCCTCCCCTCCCCCCTCTCCCTGCCCCTGCACTTGCTTAAAAACCTGTTCCATCTCCAGCTTTTTCCAGTTCTGACGAAGGGTCATCGACCTGAAACGTTAATTCTGTTTCTCTCTCCACAGATGATGCCTGACCCGCTGAGTATTTCCAGCATTTTCTGTTTTTATCCCAGTTTCTCTGATCTCTCCACATAACTTTCATCCCTGCTACCATGCTAGTAAATCTCCTCTGCACCCTCTAAAGAAATGAAAGAAAGCCTTGCATCTCTAAGACCTTGACATCAATGTGTCCCGTAACCTGCACTGCCTGCTGCGTGGCCTGCCTCCCCCAACGCGCGGCCCAAAATTTTGCGCATGCGCGGTATCTACAATGGAAAAGCCGGTGGGCGGCCTGCATGGGACCTTGCAGATGACCACATGGCCACACAGCTTAGCAGGAACATTGGTTGACATTCTTCCTCAAGTGTGGTGCCCAGAATTGATCACAATACTCCAACTGGGGACTAACCGGTTTTATAAAGATTTAGCAAAACTTCCTTGCTTTAGTACTCTATGCCTCTGTTTATAAAGCCATAGATCCCGTATGCCTGTTAAACAGTCTTCTCAACTTATTCTGCCACCTGCAAAGATACACCCCAAGGTCTCTCTGTTCCTGCACCCCCTTAAAACTGCACCATTTAGTTTGTATTGCATCTCTTCATTCTTCCTAACAAACTGAATCACGTCACACTTCTTTGCGTTAAATTTCATTGGCCATTTGTCTCCCCATTTTACCAGTCTATTTATGTCCTCCTGAAGTCTGTTACTATCCTCCTCATTGTTTACTATATTTCAGACTTTTGTGTCATCTGCAAACTTTGAAATTAAGCCCTGTATACCCAAGTCCAGGTCATTAACATATATCAAAAACAGCAGTGGCCTCAACACCGACCCTTGGGGAACACCACTCCATACTTCCCTCCGGTGTGAAAAACAACCGTTCACCACTACTCTCTGCTTTCTGTCCCTTAGCCAATTTCTTATCCACGCAACCTCTGCCCCTTAAATCCCATGGGCTTCAATTTTGCTAAAAAGTCTATTATGTGGCACTTTATCAAACGTCTTCTGGAAGTTCATATACACAACATCAATCACACTACCCTCATCAATTCTCTCCATTACTTTAAAAATAACTCAATCAAGTTAGTTAAATACAATTTGCCTTTAACAAATCTGTGCTGGTTTTCATTTATTAACCCCTATTTTTCCAAGTGCAAATTAATTTTGTCCCAGATTATTGTCTCTAATAGTTTCCCCACCGCCAACGTTAGGCTGACTGGTTTGTAGTTGCCGGGTTTTTTGAACAGGGGTGAAACATCTGCAATACTCCAGTCCTCTTTCTAAGGAGGATTGGAAGATTATGGCCAGAGCTGCCGCAATTTCCAACCTTACTTCCCTCAGCAACTGAGGATGCAGACCATCCAGACCATGTGACTTTTCTACTTTGATCACTGCCAACCTTTTAAGTACCTCCTCTTTATCTATTTTTATCCTATCCAATTTCTCGACCATCTCCTCCTTTACTGTAACATTGGCAGCATCCTCTTCTTTAGTGAAGACAGATACAAAGTACTCATTTAGTATGTCAGCCATGCCCTCTATCTCCACAAGATGATCTCCTTTTGGTCCCTAATCAGCCCCAATCTTCCTTTGACTACCCTTTTACTATTATATGTTTATAAAAAGACTTCGGGTTCCCTTTTATGTTACCCACTAATCTATTCTCATACACGCTCTTTACCCCTCTTATTTCCTTTTTCAGTTCTACTCTGTACTTTTTGTATTCAGCTTGGTTTTCTACTGAATTAATACCTGATATTTATCATAAGCCTCCTTTTTGTGTTTCATTTTAATCTTTATATCTTTCATCATCCAGGGAGCTCTAGCTTTGGATGCCCTTCCTCCTCCCCCCCCCCCCCCCCCCCATATGAGAATGTGTCTATCTCCTCTCTGAAGGCCTCCCATTTCTCATTTAGGGGAAGGAGATCACTCTTGGGTATCTCTTTTTCCATTGTCCCCAAGTTTTCTGCTCTCTCTTGAAGGTGCAGATGCATGCTGGGATAGATCCACGAGCAACTACTATCATCCAGTACCTCTTCCAGGTAAACATTCTTTATGTGTGATCCATAACAGTGTCAGGAGTCTGTTTGACCATGGGGCTATGAGAACTGAGTTCTCATCTGATGTCCACAAACGTGCACCTCCAGCAAGGGGGTCACTGGATAGAAATCAGGATCAGAAACCCTGGTTGATGTCTGCCATCCCTTGCCGAGGCATACAGAGGCCCTTTATAGTACCCCGGACCAAACCTTGTGTGTGTGGCTCAGTACCACAAAGAGTGCCTTTACCAACAGAGTTAACTGGGGGGACTGTCTTTTTCTATGTACAACATGAAAACTGAAAAACAATCTGGCACTTCATTTGAAGCAAATACCTTGGTGTATTAGAAGCTCAAATCCTAACATCTCACTGAAAACTCAGCTCTTATTTTTATAGGAATTGCAGTAGATACAGATTCAGAACTTTAGAAAAAGCTTTTAAAAAAGCAATTACAATTCGCATAAAAGCATGAAAAATCTATAGATACTCAAAAGGTATCCAGTTACAGGTTAAAACCCCTGTGCTCCAAAGCACTTCGGCTAAATATAGTAGATTTTATTGAACAAATTATTTATTAATGCAGTACTCTGGAGTTTGTAATTAAAAATAGACATTAGGAAAGGTAACAAATTTTTAACTCATTTTAGGTAACTCATTGGAATTTCAACTATAGTACAATGGGCAGCGATAAACATATTACAAAGCTTCACTCTGAAATACCTAAATTCTCAAAGTTCGATACACCTTCTCAAAACCCATGTTTTTCACAAACCTGCTACTCTCCGTCCCCCATCCATTTTCCATTTGAGACTTTGTTAAAGTTGCTATAGAAATGGAAATTATTATTGTTTGAACAAAATAAAAATGAGAAAAATTCAATTTACAGGAAACTTTCGTTTATCCGGCATCGACGGGACCGGCGTGGTGCCGGTTTATCGAAAGTACCGGATAACAGAGAGTTATATCTACCGAGGCTATTTTTAACAAAGAGACTCCAAGCAGCACAGGAGAATCTACTCCTGCTACTGCAATGTTTCGGACTTGCGACAGCGCCAGGAGGCCGAGTAGTGGCACTTTTGAAAAGTACCCCTACTGACTAAATCGGCGTTCTCGGACTCGGACTCGGGATCGGCAACATTGCCGGTTATTTGAGAGGATTTTTCGGAGCACTCTGCGTTCGCGGAGACTCGACTGCGACTCGGCAACATTGCCGGTTATTTGAGAGGAGTTTTCGGAGGATGATTTTTGCCGGTTAAGCGAGAATTCTGGATATTTGGGTGCCGGATAAACGAAAGTTTCCTGTAATTCACTTCATTAATCTACAGAATTAGAAGTCTTGAATCTGTAACATCGTACCCCAAAGATATCACACCCACAGGGAAAAACAATATCACAATTGACTCAAAAACCTCCATTTATTCAGTAAACATCCTCACATACTTAAATATCTCATTGATTAATTGTGAGCCAATCAAACAAACAGTTTCATTCATTAGGAAAAGCTATTAATCAACAACCAGCAACCATCACAAAAGCAAATAATCAAATTGCTCAATTTTTTTTGCTATCTTGCTGCAATATTCTTTCCTCAACCAGCAATATCAGGAGAAAAATATAATTTATAAAATGGCATTTACATAAAAACTTAAATAAGTCACATCAAAATTCTAGAACCAAAGGCGACATGAAGAAAAACTTTTTTACTCAGTTAGGATGTGGAATGCACTGCCTGGAAGGGAGGTGGAGGCAAACTCAATCACGGCTTTCGAAAGGGAGTTGGATAAGTACCTGAATGAAAAAAATTTGCAGGGCTACGGGGAAAGGGCGGGGGAGTGGGACTAGCTGAAGTGCTCTTGCAGAGAGCCAGCACGGGCTCGACGGGCCGAATGGCCTCCTTCTGTGTTGTAACCATTCTATGATTCTATGAAATCTCCACTTCAAAATGCTGGAAATCTATGCACTAAGCCTTATCCACAGAGGGATAGCCTCTCCCAGGGGCTGAGGGATTGGGTTTGTCTCTTTCCCTGGAGCTTGTTTTCTTGACTGGGCCTTTCCTCCCAATATGATCGGCCTTTGTGCATATCTGACCTTTTAGGCCTTCATCCATATGTGAGCTTAATGCCTTGACATGGAGAAGGAGAGGCAGCGATTCATCTACCATATTTCTGAATACACAGTTTGAAGCCTGACCTGTATATTTATGTGGACAGTTAGGATAAGTAATGTTTTACTTTGATAAGTCAATTCATTACATCAGGGCTCTTAAACTTGATTTAAAAAACCCCTGCCCTGGTTGCTTTGGGAGATGGAAACAAGCCATTCGGCCCAACTGATCCATGCCGGTGTTTATGCTTCACACGAGCCTCCTCCCATCCTACTTCATCTAACCCTATCAGCATATCCTTCTATTCCTTTCTCCCTCATGTACTTGTCTAGCCTCCCCTTAAATGCATCTATGCTATTGGCCTCAACCACTCCTTGTGGTAGCGAGTTCCACGTTCACCACTGGAGTAAAGAAGTTTCTCCTGAATGTCCTATTGGATTTATTAGTGACTATCATATTTGTGGCCCCTTATTTTGGACTCCCCACAAGTGGAAAAATCTTCTCTACATCTAACCTATCAAATCCAATCATAATTTTAAAGACCTCTATAACTTGCAATTTAGCAAAGATGGGATTTCATTAAATAAATATTTTGCCAATATGTAGCTTCAGACCTTAAGCTCATTTCCCTTTCATGGTACAGCACAAGTGGACTTGGACACAGCAGTGAAAAGGGTGAGATATTTGGGTGTTTATTGCTCATTGAGTGGATATTAGGACAACAGGCATGTTTTTCTAAACTCACCCTAGTTTGTTCTGACCATCTTACAATTTCCTGGCTACGCACACATTGATTTGAATGGTAATGAAAATTGGGTGGTTCTATAACGGGCGGGTGATCCACTCCGCCAGTTTACCGCCCAAGCAGTGAAAGTGGATTTTACATCGATTTGACAGGAAAAATCTTTATAATAAAATTTCTTGGCCCAAAAATTAGTGCCTCTACGCGAGAGTATGCACTGTGTACTCTCGCGTATTCTGTCTCCAATTGCCGGTTTTCTGCATGCACTGCGCATGCGCTGAAAACCGGCACTTGGTGATTTCAAAAGGGGGCGGTTCCTAAGTGAACCGCGTGCGCGCTACAGGCTGCGCGCACGCAGTGCACTTAGTGCTTTGAACGCGCAGGTAAGCATGGAAGATTTTGCACATAAAGAAAGGAGGCGTAAGACCCTCTTTTAACAAGGTAAGTAGTTAATTAAGTATTATTTTGAATTTTTTTCAACAGGTATATCTTTTTTAGAGACTTTAAAGAAAGGTAAGTTTATTTTTATAACTTTTAAAAGATTTTAAATTTTTTCAAAAATTTAATTTTTTGTTTAAAGTGGTTAATTTATTTAACTATACTTATTTTATTAATGTGATGGTTTTTTTTAAATTTAATTGAGGTTTAGCTGTTCTTTTGGGGGGTATAGATTCATAGCTTTCACAGCACTTGATGTGAAAACTATGAATGAAAGATGGTGTGCTGCCATTGGCTCTAACTGAATCACGTGATCCCACAGCTCGCACGAATTAACTGCGCCTGTGGGATACGCAAGCACTGCCCAGCTGCTGTCTAGAAAATCAAGTTCGTGCGAGCTCGGAATGAAAAAGCCGGCGCGCAGTGAGATATCGCGGGGAAGCCTTACCCCCGCACGAAGGCTCCCTCTTTAATTTCTGGGCCCTTGTGTCTGTCATGTATGTTGAGCCTTTTGTCTGTCGGGCATGAAGTCTGCCATCTTTGCCTCTGAATGTTGAACTAGCCAAAAAGTAAGGGAGGGAGACCCTCCTGGGGACTTGAAAGAGAGGGATTAGAGATGGAGAGTTATGAATAGAAATAGACCCTCTTCAAGAATATCTGGAGAAAGAGAGAGACACACACACACACACACACCTCTGAGCTGAAGAGAGAGGAACACAACAAAGAGGGCATGAGAGAAATGAGAAAGAGAGACCTTTTGAAGAGGGAGGTTCTGGATATTAAAAGGTAGAGTTGCATGGACAGAGGGATGGCTGAAGAACAGAAAGCAGGAGTAAATGGATGGCAAGATGTAGCTAGTGACATACTCCAGAGATTAATGTTGGGGCTCTGCTTTTATATAGCGCCTTTCACAACCTCAGACATCCCAAAATGCTTCACAATCAATTAAGTACTTTTGAAAGTGTAGTTTCTGTTGTAATGTAGGGAAACATAGCAGCCAATATGTGCTCAGCAAGGTCCCACAAACACCAGTGAGATAAATGACCAGATAATCTGTTTTAGTCATGTTGGTTGAGGGATAAATGTTGGCCAGGACATTGAGAGAAATGTCTGCTCTTCTTCAAATATTGTCATAGGATCTTTTACGTCTGCCTGAGGGGGCCCTTGGTTTAACTTCTCAACCGAAAGACGGCAGCTCTGAAAGTGTAGCCTCCCTCAATACTGCACTGAAGCATCAACCTGGATTAGGTGACACATCAGTGTAATGTAATGATTTGTTGAGGGAAGCAAATTAGGGAGCAAACCAAACTGTGAGGAAGAACGCTGGAGAGTATGGAAGGACTGAGATGCATGAGGGAAGTTGGCAGATATGTGGAAAAGGCTGACATTGGCCCGTATTTTCTGATCCCTACGGGTGTGTACACCCGTAGGGACATCGGAAATGCCGGTTTCAGGCATGCGAAGCGCATGTGCTGAAAACCTGTCATTTCCGATCTGTCAAGAATCCTCTTGACAGATCGGACGCCTGCCCTGGAGAAGGGCCTCTGCGGGTGGAGAGTTCCGCTTTCTGCAGAACCTCCACCCGCTGAAATCACTTAAAAATCTTACACCTGGTAAAAGCAGGCGTATGGCCTGCTTTTACCAGCATAAGAGTTTATAAAAGTTAAAAAATTAATTTTCTTCCCCACTCATTGATAATTTAAAAATGGTAAATTTATTTTTAGCCCTGTAAAAAACTTTAATTATTCTTTTCAAAAAATTAAATTTTTGTTTAAAATATATTTAATGTAATTTTAAACTCATTTTAAAAACATGATGGCTTTTTAAAAATTTATTTAATGTTGTAGTGTCTTTTTTCAGTGATCCCCATTCATACTTTTGACAGGTCTATCTGTCAAAAGTATGAAGGAGGATTCCCTTCTCCCATTGGCTCGCCTGGCCCACGTGATCCCAGGGACGCTTGCGAACCGCATGCGTCCCTGGGATACCTGGGCCCTGCGCATTTCGACTGTGGAGAGGCCCAGGATCAGAAATGGCCTGCACCTCTGGAGCACTCAGGTAAGGGCGTAGATTTTTTCCCGACAGGAGGCATCCGCACGCAGGAAGCCTCCTATCGGAAATTACGGGCCATTGTTTCTGGTAGGTTTCACTCCTGTATTTCCGACATTGTTTCTGGCATGCTTCACTCCTCCTTGCTATTTTTGGCAACAGAGACAGAAGGATGTCAACAGTCCAATGACAGCACCAGGCATATCAAATTTATTCTAGTAAAATAACCTTGCCAGCAGTTACCAAGCATGGTATAAAACGGTTTGTAAAAGCTTAAAGCAAATACAACAGCACATGGAAGCATTTTATAATCAGAGACCTGCAGTTACAGACTACACTTAAGTTAACACCAACAGCAATTTTCACATTTTGACAAGTGCTGATTCAGTGTAATCTTACGAACACTGCACACGATGCTGTTGTTAACACGGCCTCTCAGTGTAAGAGATACCTGAAAGGTATACTGTTGTCTGGTGAAGTACTTTGCAAGTATCTTTACAAGGTTTGTAAACACATGGATGAGACCACTGTTTCACTGATAGGCCAGTTAGACTTCACATTTTACATAGTTGCCTCTTTTTAACTGATCCATGAAGATGACACTGGGTTTCATGCATTGCTGCAAGCACCAGATCTCATCTAATGCAACACCAAGAGCAGGGAGAGGGGTTTTATTCATTCCGAATTTCAGACCTTCCCTGATGACCCATGTCCTTTTTGCTGACTTGCCATCATGTTCCCTTCATAGATTCCAACTTGTCCAAAACACAGCTGCTGATATCCTATCTCACACTAAGCCCTGCTTGCCCATCACCCTTGTCCTAGCTGACCTGCATTGGGCTCCTTGTCCTTCAGCACATGGAATTTTAAATCCTCGTCCTCATTTTCCAATCCCTCCAAAGTCCTAAGCAATCAAAAGTGGTCAATAGAATTTGGACTTTGAAACTCAGCTCTAGTTTAAACAGGACAGCGAGTTTTTGTGCAGTCCGGGTGAGCCCGAGGAAGTGGCTGGGGAGTGAGATGGAGTCAATGGCAAGGGTGTAGCGTTAATGCCAGAAGCCAAAATCATCACTCTAGAAGGAAAGAAATAAAATAATCCAGTAGATGTTTAATTATTTGATTTAATAATTCACATTAGCATGCCATACTCCAAGAACAAATAGACTGTTAGTCAACTTTTAATATTGTTTTTTAAATTCAACAATTAGACAATATATTGCAAATTAATTTAAAAACTTTTGCATTGGTGCAATCATATCAAAGTTGGGCCTCTTTATCAGTATAAGTGAATAGAAAGTAAATTGTAACAGGAATCCTTTGATCCAGAAAGCAAATCCTGAGTGGCTGTAATTTCATACCTCATTCTTTCATGCTCACATATTTTGCACAGTTGCACAAAAATACAGGAACAGAACTCCTGCAAAAACAGCAATATGATCCAGTTAATGATTTATCAAGAATTCTCATGTACTTAATGCGGATACACAAAAGATAACCAGCTCTGAATATTGCTTAGAGTGTATATGGCTCCTAGCAGCTGCAAATGATGTTACTGAACCTAGCTTCATAGCAATGAATGATGAAGTGGTGAGCGGGTGGTGTTTTTCAGCTCCCTTTTACTCTAGATATTTTTTGGATTTATGATCATCGACCACTGCAGGTGAATCTTCACTCCCTATGTCCTGGAGAGCGCTTTCATTTGCTGGGATAAGTTTGTAGTGTGCCCAGGGATTGAGCCCTTCATTTGTTTCAGGCTTTCTCGTTTATCATGTGCCTTCAATTGACCTTCTTCGATTTCAGAAGGTGGGAGAATAACCCTACAGTAGACAATGGCCTAGAAATTGGATATAGCCATGACTCGGGCAGTGTTAAGGCCCAAAAATGTAAAGCAGTGCCACCTCAAAATGGGCTAGGTAGCATGCAAAATCACTCCTCATTAACATGGTTATAGTCTTGGTTTCAGCACTAGAACTGCTGCTCATTGGCTTAACGCTGATCAGGTGGACCAATATTGGGTCCAGTCTAATTCCCAGTCATGCGTGGCACTGGCTTTATTCAGTACTTAAAGGGAAGGTGCATTGATGCTACAGCACTTCATCGTCAAACCAGTTCCAACTGCAGCTGCCTGAAAAGAATGAATAAGGAACTGCAAAGCCATGGCAGAGCGTCCTCAAAGGGAGAGCTCAGACATTTTCTGACGCACCTCTGGTGGCACTAGTTGTGGCCGTGGAGAGGTGGCAGGCTGTCCTCTTCCCACAGACTGGAAGGAAACCCTCGCCATACACCTCCCGAAGGATGTGGTAGGAGATAGCCGCCCATGTGACGACCAACACTGTGGTGCCAATTTCGGCCATCAAGTGCCGAAAGAAGTTTAATGACCTCACACGAGTGGTCAAGGCCAGTGAATGCATCTTCAAATGCCATATCCCACCATCTGCACCACAAGCCTCACACACTGCTCAATGCACCACACCCCCAGCACTCACCGACCAACAATCTTTACCTATCACCACTCAGACCTCACAATCAAAGCTTCACTTCACTCTCACAACCTTACCACTGCTGCAACTCTCACACCTTGCACACACTGCCAGCTATTCAACTATGACAGACACATCACCCAAACGCATTGCACCACACTCACTCACACACTTCTCTTTCTCTTGCAGGCCAAGGTGGCTCACAACTGTTGTGAGCAGCAGCAGCAGCAGACAGGCAGGGGGCAGGATGACATCCAAGACCTTAGCCAGCTGGAGGAGTGTGTTCTGGAGATAATTGGGTGTCAGATCATAGAGGCTGTGGCAACCGGCGAGGTTGAATGCCTCGAGGACAACGGTATAGTCATTCCTAATCCCTCTTCTCACACCCCACTTCCCCCTCATCCCACAATCTCTTCTCACTTTCAAGTTACTGATGCTGTATGCATGCATATCTTGCTTTCCCCTAGAACCCGCCCCCCCCCCACCCTAACCCGACTCTTGTGCCTTTCTGCTTTCAAATAATCAACAACAAGACCGGAGCAGCCTGTCCCCGAGGTAATGCACGAGAGAAGAAGAGATAAGAAGACACAGCGTCACTGCATCTGACACTCGCAGACACCAGCTCAGAAAATAGCACTACACATACTTGAGGGTAGTGTAGTAGCGGTATCTGCACAGGGTGAGGCACCGGGCACGAGTGGGCTGCAGCAAGGCCAGGTGGAAAAGGGTAGCTCGGGGGCCAGCTCCCTGGAGGGTGACTTTGCGCGCAAGTTCTGCTGCACAGGACTCAGATGAGGACCTCGACTGGGTGGTCGTCAGAAGAAGGGTGATGGGCATGTACACCGAATTGTTAGGTGCAATGGCAAGCCTGTCAGAGAGCCTCTTGGCAATGTCAAGGAGCATGGAGGAGTCGGACTCCAGCACTGCACGGGGCTCTGTGCAGAGCTTGGTGTCCAGGGGTTCTAGGCTGGAAATGGAAGACTTACGAAGAGACCATGTAGACCCAGACGTGATGGTGCGTGTGATGGGCAATGTTGTGGCTGCCACTGCAGCACAGGAGGAAGCGACCCAATGTCTCGTGCACCCTTGATTCCACCCAAGGTCAGACTGCTGCCATTGTGGCTGGATTTACCGCTGTTGACTAGTGCTTGAAGGGTGTTGCAGCAGCCCAGCAATTTGTGCGCCAACAGATTGCTAGGAATGCTGAAGCGCCGCATTGGGTACCAAACCATAGGAAGGATACATTAACCTTGGAGGGGTTACAGCGCAGATTCACTAGAAATTATACAGGGGCGTAAGGAGTTGAATTATGAGAACAGGTTGCATACACTTGGCTTATATTCCCTTGAGTTTAGAAGGTTGTAAGGTGATCTAAACTCTTCAAAATAATAAAGGGATTTTTTTTTTTTTTTAGGGTAAATACTGAAAAACTATACCCTCTGGTGGGGGGAATCCAGAACAAGGGGACATAATCTTCAAATTATGGTAGGCCATTTAGGAGTGAAATCAGGAAGCACTTTTTACACACAAAGGGTAGTGGAAATCTGGATCTCCCTCCCTTAAAAGGTTGTCAATGGATGCAGGGTGAATTGAAATTTTCAAGACTGAGATCGATAGATTTTTGGTACGAAGGGATATGAGCAAAGGTGGGTAAATAGAGTTGAGGTACAGATCAGTCATGATCTAACTGAATGACGGAACAGGTTCAAGGGGCTGAGTGGGCTACTCCTGTTCCTATGTTTGTATGTCTGTGTATGGTGATGGGTGAAACCAGGCTGCTCAGGAGCACCCTCCAGAGAAGCACCCAGCAGCGACACCCTCTCAGGAGCCAGCTGTCATGAGTCAAGGGCCACCTCTATCTCCTAACCCTTTCGTACAGCATGAGCAGCCAAACCACCTCAGGACGCACTTAGATGCAGCACTAGGATAGGAGACAGGAAGGCATGGTTGGCACAAGGGGGAAGCACGGTGCTAAGAAAGAGTAGCATGTTGTATAATTTGGCCACAAATAAATTGTTTTTGTGCCAATAAAAGTTGTGTATTTGTCTGAAAGACACTGCAGTTACCTTGTGTGTTGTTACTTCTGGTCATGACAGTCTATCGGGAAAGGGAACCCTTATTTGGTCTGGACCTCTTCAGTCAGCAAATGCTTCATGGCAAAGGTCTATTGAGCCAAAGAGGTCATCTGTGGTACCCTTTGGCTGGGTGGGTAGAAGAAGGTTAAGGCTGAGGAATTGCCACTGCAATCGATCAATTAATGATGATGTCCTTCAGTATGTGCCCTCCGATAGTCCTTCCAACAAGTGAGGACATGGCTTGGTTTACATAGCAGACAAGCTGAATGTTCACAGAATAGAACCCCTGCCTGTTCACACATGTCAGTGGCTGCTCGATTGGTGCCTTTGGTGTCATATGCATGCCATCGTGGCACCCTGGCAAATCCAACTACCCTATAGAAATCCCTGTGCTCTGTGTCTCTGCTGCCTGGGGTGGGATGCCCAAGTGGAGGAATCCAGCTGCTCGATGACAGAGACCATCCATCACCTGCATGATACACGCCCCGACAGCTCCTTGGGCCAATGCTGCTAAATGCCCTGCGGCAGTCTGGAAGGATGCGGAGCCGTAAAGGTTGAGGGCTACTGTCACTTTAATTGCGACGGATAGAAGGGCTACTGTCACTTTAATTGCGACGGACAGAGCAGTTGTGGCAGTGGAGAGTCTGTAAATCTTCATGATGAAGTTGGCAGAGATTCCCAATGACATCCTTGGAGTGTGGCAGCCCTCGGATGCATGGGCCCTTGGAGAGATCTTTGTAGGACCGTTTTCTCTCCTGTACACATGACGAGGAGGGTAGTACCCAATGCTCGCCGGTCCTCAGCCATGCTGCCTGATTCTCTTGGCTTGGACATGTGCTGATGCAACTTCTCCTGCATGATGGGGAAAGCCATCACTTGTCCAAAGTCCATCTGACTGTGGATTTGGAGGTGAGGGAAGTTGGGTGTCCCCAAATTTCTTTCTAGGAAGTGAGGAAAGCACGATGACAAGATGAATTGCAGGTGTCAGAGATTTAAAAACATGAAGGAACGGGTTTTAAAAAGTTCCTCAGAAGCCTGTAATCAATCATCCAGCAAACCTGCTCACCAACTCCTCGCTTACACTGCTCTGAGGTGTAAGGGGGAGCGGTTAGACTATTTCGTCTTGCATATAAAGTTGCACCAGTTGCAGGATCGGCGTAAACCCAGGAAAATCTCCATGTATTTGGACAGTGCAGCTATGCAAACGAGCGGTGGAGGGCTTTAACCGGTGTGCGGTTTGTGCTGTTAAAAAGGTTGAGGAAACTTATGTTCAGCACAATAATGGCTTAAATGTACCCAAATACACTAAAAAAATGTCCTCAATCTTCTTAGTGCAATAACAGAATAATAATGTCATGAGTACTGTAGATAATTGAGGAAAATCAGGGCCATTTAATGAAAAGACAGGAAAAAGAACATGGGGAGCAGGAGAGAATACATGAATGCCCATCACCAGAGGCCTGTAACCATATTCATGTCCTTGATGTGAGATTATCTCAGGTGTATGCTTCATGACTGAAAAACTCACACCATTGATTTTATCAATGTTGATAGCTCTGTTTATATCATGGGCATTCTCTTTCCTATTTTTACTCGGATCAAAGACTCACTCATAATACACAATCTTGGTAGCACACCTCCACACTCGTGATTATACATCAAACCTTTCATATTTTAGCCTTTAAGAAATTCAGTTACCCTCATCACTGGTTAACCCTAGTACAAAATAAAACCAATTGAAACATTTTCTTCCCACCCCACTAACGTTGCTGTATGCTGAGGCAATATATGTAAGTAATACAATTTAATTACTGTTTACAATAGGTAAAATGGAATTGAATGACTGAAGATTGTGGGCCAAAAATTCATCCCGCGACGCGAGAGTACGCAGTGCGTACTCTCGCGTATTTCCTCTCCAATTGCCGGTTTTCTGCATGCCCTGTGCATGCGCTGAAAACCGGCACTTGATCTTTTGAAAAGGGGGCGGTTCCTCGGTGCATCACGTGCGCGCTACAGGCTGCGCGCACGCTGTGCACTTCATGCTTTGGACGCGCAGGTAAGTACGGAAGATTTTAGAAATGGAAAAAGGAGGAGTAAGACCCACTTTTAACAAGGTAAGTAGTGAATTAAGTATTTTTTTGAATTTTTTTAACAGGTATATCTTTTTTAGAGACTTTAAAGACAGGTAAGTTTATTTTTATAACTTTTTAAAAGATTTTAAATTTTTTCAAAAATTTAATTTTTTATTTAAAATGGTTAATTTATTTAACTATACTTATTTTATTAATGTGATGGTTTTTTTTTTAAATTTAATTGAGGTTTAGCTGTTATTTTGGGGGGGTGTAAGATTCATAGATTTCACAGCACGTATGTGAAACTTATGAATGGAAGATGGTGTGCTGCCATTGGCTCTAACTAAGTCACGTGATCCCACAGCTCGCACGAATTCACTACGCCGGTGGGATACGCAAGCACTGCCCGGCTGATGTCTGGAACATCAAGTTCGTGCGAGCTGGATCTGAAAAAGCACAAGCGGAGTGAGAGATCGCGGGGAAGCCTTACCCCCGCGGGAACAGAGCGAGATCAATTTCTGGGCCTGTATCTGGAGCTCAGAGACAGATAGCTTACTTAAGGCATGATTTGGAAAGAATGAAATGAATGGATATTTATTTTTAGGCAACAAACATTTTCTGAATAGTAAAATTATGCACACTTTGATACCTAATCACCCTGATCCCCACATTGTTCATTTTCAAAAGTTTTTGCAATGCAAAAGTTAAAGAGGGAGATTATCTAACGCATCCACATGGATGTGTTTCCCTTTTCCGCCACTTGATATAATCCTAAATTGTTAATCATCAGCTGCCGTTCTTTCCTTGCAGTAGTCCAGGTTCTTGAAAATGAGTTTTGCAGCATGACTGCCATCTCCTGCAGGCATCATTGCACTGCTGGGGCACTTACGGAACTACAGAAATAGAAAAGTGTAGGATACAAAAGGAAATTTGGCAGCAGTAAGTAAAATCTCTGCCTGATTTTGTTTTGCTCTTAATTTGATTAGCAGATTATGTTGTTGCTTTTTAGTAAATTTGATCTATTGAAGGGTAAAGCCTATCAAATTGTGATTTGCTGACACCAAACTCTCGAGGAAGGCGAAAACAACTGCAAAATGTGGAAGCCACAACACTGGAGCTTTGTCACTAGTAAAATATCTACAACACTTGAGAGAGAAATAATATTCAGGAGTGCGGTTTACTTTGCAAACATAATTAAAATATTCTGAAGAATTGAGGTGATGTGATAGAACCATATGGAAGCTGTGACATTCCCTTATATCAAATCACTAAATAAATCCCAGTATCACTGGCGATTGAATCACGTGGTATACAAGCCTGTCCTCGGTCACCGTCTGCTGTAGCACAACCCCTACTGGCAAAATAATTGAAAACAAAAATTATAAATACATTTTCCTAATTATTACGTAGAAGAACACTGGAATTATGCTGCAGGTACCAGTTTGAAACCTATACCTGCCTGTAGCGATGTGGGACTCTAAAACCAGGTATTACAACACTCAGCCCCCAGCGCAGCGTTGATCTCTATTTTAGTTGATCGTTTGATCTCTATTTTACAGCCATTGATTTTAACGGCCAGGAAAGTGGTACCACCGTAATGAAGAAGTTTGGGGCTTTAGTGTCCCATTACACTCTGCCCCGGAAAACAAAGCTCTGTGTATTCGTGCTGGTAGATATTCTACATTCACCACCACCTTATTGTTAGTGAGAAGCCAGGCGGACAGTTAGCAGTCTGCTAACATTAAAAGTGAAAATTGAAAAACTTCCAGGTAATCAGCTGGATTGCCTGGGCACCTTTTAACGTTCACTTCCACCAACTACAGTTAGAGTGCAGCTGGTATGAAGCCTCACAAACTGCATCACTAGCCTCACACAGTGATGTGAGACGACTACCACCTAGGTTTCTTTCATGCCACTTCCTTAAGTTCAATTTGGGGTGCTTTGCACCAGGGTTGTGTCACGCATTTAGGGGGTGATTTTCCCAAATGTGTGCTTGTAGCAGGGAACCCTTCTCCCATCAGTCGTGCCTTGTTGGTGGGTTAGGTTCCCCACTGTCAGTGTGTACTTGGAAAATTAACCCTTTAATGTAATTGGGAGGCAATTTCGGCATTGCCCTCTCGCAAAACAGGCTATCATAACAGGCCAGAAGCATATTCTGTTCATGGTCTCTTTCAAGGCATAAAATATCCAATGAAGTTAGTAACTCTCAAATGTCATCTCAGCCCTTAGGTCTGCCCTTGTTACACACAGCACAAAGGGGGCAAAATTCAATAAGGCCCGAAAACAGCTAAACGCGCTGTTGGTTGACTCAGCAGTCAATGGGGGGCCCAGTATCATGAGGAGTCTGTTCTCTATTTAAAGGTTGCTGCAGATTCAAAGGCTGTATGCACTTGTTAAAGGAGAGTCGCTCTGTTACAGAAGTGCCTCATTGTGGCTGGAGCTGAAGCAATATGTCTCAACAGATGAGTGAGCGTGCACCTCTGCTCTCAGATGCAGCACTGGAGGCCTTGGCACAGGGAGTGTACAGGAGGAGACAGGTCCTCTACCCGCAGGGGGGCAGGAGGCCTTCCAGGCACACTGTGCGTAGGCAGTGGGAGGAGATCACAGAAGCTGTCAGTGCCAACAGTGTTGCCGCCAGGACATGGAACCCGTGCTGGAAGTTTAATGACCTCACACGAGTGGTCAAGGTGACTGACTTCATCTACAAATGCCATATCCCACCAACTGCATCACTAGCCTCACACACTGCTCAATGCACCACACCCCTATCACTCAGCTACCAACAATCTGTCGCAGTCACGACTCATAACTCATGTTCATAGCTTCACCTCACCCTCGCACACTTACCACTGCTGCAAACCTCACACCCACATCTCACACTTTGCACACAATGCCAGCTATTCATCCATGACAGGCACATCACTCAAACACATTGCACCACACTCACTCACACACTTCCCCTTCCCTTGCAGGACAAGGTGGCTCACAACCGGCGCAAGCAAGAACAAACAGGCGGGGGTGAAGCATGTCTGCAGAACCTTACTGCGCTGGAGGAGATGGTGCTGAAGATCATTGGAGAGCCCATCACTGAGGCGTGGCACTGGGCGAGGTTGAAAGCATTGCTGCTGATGGTATGCTCATACCTACTCCTTCATCTCACATCTCAGTTCCCTCAACCCACAATCTCTTCTAACTTACAAGCTGCTGGTGGTGTAAGCTTGCACATCTTGCTTCTCCGCCTCCCCTCACAACAACCCGACCATTGTGCCTTTCTTCTTTTAGATCCCCAAGAACTCCCACCAGCCCAGCCTGTACAGGAAGAAGTAGAAGAGGAGAGTGATGGAGAAGGCACCGTCACTCAACCCGACACTCGCAGACACCAGCTCAGAAAATGGCACGGTGCATACTTTAGAGGGTAGTATAGAAGCGGGATCTGCACGTGGTGAATCACCGGGCACGAGTGGGCTGCAGCCAGGTTAAAGTTGGGGAGGAGGGTAGCACAGGTGCCAGCTCCCCGGAGGACGAGATTGCACACAAGTTCTACTGCACAGGACTCAGATGAAGACTTCGATGGGGTGGCCTTCAGAAGAAGGGTGATGGGCATGCACACAGAAATGCTTGATGCAATGGCAAGCTTGCCAGAGAGCCTCTTTTCACTGTCAAGGGTCATGGAGGAGTCCGGCTCCAACATTGCGCGGGGCTTTGAGCCCATAATTTCCAGGATGGGCAACTGCATTAGAGAAGTTGTGGACCGAGCCATAACGCTGCATGTGACGGGCGATGTTGCAGCTTCCATTGCAGCACAAGCGGAAGTGACCCAACGTCTGAGTGCTGCACTGGAAGCACAGATTGCTCTCATGCAAGCTCAGACTGCTGCCATCGTGGCTGGGTTTACGAGTGTGGAAAGGGGCTTGCAGGGTCTCCGCAGTCCAGCAATCTGTCCTCCAACAGATGGCTAGGAATGCTGAGGCGCCACCCCATGGAGTGGCAGTGGCTCCGTGGAGCACGAACCTGCTGTCCTCTCTCAGGATGACAGTATTCCTACTCCCACCACTGCCACTCCGCCAGTGCCCTTGCTGCTGCCTGTCAGCCAGCCAACCAGACTGCTGCGGTGGTGCAGCCTACAGCCGGGCCTTTTCAGCCCAGAGCTGCTCGAGGTCGTCCTGCAAGGCCATCTGCAGTCTCCCCCACTGAAAGTCAGCAGCCTTCCACCAGCCATGCTGCAACCACTGGGGGAGCACTTCATAGGAGCACTAGAATAGGCAAAGGAACACGAAAGACAGACATTAAAGGAATGCACAAGGGTGATTAGTTGACTTTGTAATGTTATATTGGAATTAATCATTTATAAATTATGTTTGTATGGTGGCTTTCATTTCAGCATAGTGCCCAAGAGGATGCTGTGAATTTCCACGACAGAGGGATGGTAAGGTGGGGAAATGTTAAGCAATGGGGATCAAGGGAACCGGAGTCTGATGAGGCGCTCATGGACAGCCCGTCTGGAATGGGGATTTGCAGGCTGCCTCCTCCCTTCCTCCTCCTCCTGAGGTGGTCGTGGAAACCGTGGTGGCAAGGGCTGCGCCCTCATGGTGGCCATGTTGTGGAGGATGCAGCAGACCACCACGAGTTGGGACACCCGTTCCAGCGAGAACTGGACAGCTCCTCCCAAGCGGTCAAGGCAGTGGAACCGTTGCTTTAGCACCCCGATGGTCTGCTTGATGAGGTTCCTCGTGGCAGCATGGCTGTCATTATATGAGGTTGTGGAAGGGAGTCATCAGCCAGGTATAGCGCGGATCGACTTTGTCGCCGAGCAGTCACCCTTGAGTTCGACGTGGTGGCTGGAAGATTGCTGGCACAGCGGACTGGTGCAGGGTGAAGGCATCATGACTGTTGCTAGGATACTGGGCATTCACCATCATGTGCTGGGCATGGTCGCACACCAACTGCCCATTAAGTGAGTGGTACCGTTTGCATTTGTGGTACATCTCAAGATTTATATGCGATGCCACAAAGTCACGTGTGTGCATTCGATGCCGCCCTACACCATGGGGAAGCCTGATATCCTGGCAAAGCCACATAGCGCGCTCCTCCTGCTTCTCTCTGTTCAGAGAAAAGACAATGAAGTCCCTTCTCCTGGAGCACAGAGCCTCTGTGACCTCGCAGAGGCAGTGATGGACCGCAAAATGCAAGATGTTATCTATGTTGCCTGCTCCAGCCTGGAAGGATCTGCTGGTGAAAAAATTCAGGGCCACGGTTGTAAGAAATCGTGAATTGGAAGAAATTGTGAACTGTAAAAAAATAATTGTTTTATAAAAGAAATGGGTTTGCCGAGCTCAGCAGCCAGGATAAGCTGATGACACAGAAGAAACCAATTATGTCAGAGAAGGAGTTGCACAAAGAGCTGAGGTCGTTTACAAGGGCATAACGCTGAAACAGGCCTTCATGTAGGCATACCTAGGCCTGGTAAAAGGATTGAGCAAGGAGCCTTGAGATGAACAGACTGTCCAAGAGAAGGTAACCAGAGGTCCAAACAAGAGATAAGCGGAGGGATGATCTCATGGGGACAGGTGGGATTTGCTGCAGGTACCTATTCCCCTGTAATTGGACAACTGAATGGCTAACAAATGATTGACACGAGGTATCCACCGGCCCCCCGAAATAAGGTATATAAACGGGCAGCTGAAAGAGAAAAATAGGCAGAGAGGGGGAAAGAGCTTCATGCTAGCTTTGAGTGAACACCTTGGTCAAGCTCAACCTCTGAGGTGGATCTATGCTAACTTCGGCTTAAACCCTCTGCCAACCTCAGGAGATAACCAAAGAGGAAGAGATCACTGCCGCAGGTTGCAGGGATCCATCCGAGACCACCGTTCTGCCTCAACGTCTTTCCGTCTGTTCCAGGGCCGGTAAACAGTTCTTATCTGTTATGGGTTGTATGTTTATCCTGATTGCGTGTTGTATTTGATTATATTTGAACTGCCGCTCCTTAATAAAGCGACCCATGACTCCCAAGACCCTTTGGGTAATGTGTGTGTGACCTGTGATCCAAATCTTACACAGTCACCTTGAGGACCACTGGAGGCGCCATCGTCGCCCTGCTCTGTGGCTGAAGATCTGGTTCCAAGAGGTGGCAGAGTTCTGTGACCACCTCTTTGGTGAAGCGGAGCCACCGAGCGTACTGCTCCTGGCTTAGGCGCAGGTAGGAGAAATGCTCCCTGAAGACCCGAGGTGGGTAAGGCCTCCTGCTGAGAGCCCCCCCCCCCCCGCCGCCGCCTCCTCCTCCCTCTGCGAGCAGCTTGTCTTTGCTGCCTTTGCTCCATCTCCCTGTCATGCTGCAGCGCGAGGGGATGCAAGTAGAGTCCCCAGGACTGGGAGCAAGTGGTGTCGTCAGGGGCCTTCCGGTTGCAGCCAACGCCTTCCCAATGTCCAGCAGCACTCCCTGCACACTTCAACAATGTTATAAATGTCATTCAGCAACCCGGTATTGATATAAACTCTGCAAGAGCCAGTAAAAGAGCAATAATCAACTTAACTGCAAGTTGGATGTATCCCTTTAAATAGCGCTGGTTGGGGGGTCCCTCAGCACATTCAGCTGTGCTTGTTTAGGAGAGGGCATTGGTCGGAAACGCGACGTTCAAAATGGCAGGTCGTGCATCAAATCAGCATTGCATGCTGAATGACGTCATGATCTGCCTACTCTGCACACACATCCCGCCTAGGCTATCACCCTTCCCAAGATAGTAACCAGTGCGGACTGCGCTGGAAGTGGGTGGAAGAGAGGGTGTCGCCATTTTTTGCTTCAAACCGGCCATTACAGCCGGCGCCAAGGTGCTGAATTTCGCAGCCGGTGTTTATATTTTTGTACTGTAAAATATACAATATTGTGTGTTTCTTCAAGAGATGCAGCAAAAGGGAATTGTACACTATCAGTTCCAAACGTCTGAAAATAGCAAATTAAAATGTAAGAAATCAAAAGATAGAAAGGAAAGAAAATAGTTCTTCACCACTCTTCCAGTCAGCCACACCAGAAGTAACAAGACAAAATTCCGAAAACACTTTCTGTAAAAGGAGTGAAAGCTGTCCTTTTTATTCCTTTTTTTGATAGAATTCTTCACCTAACAGTGTATAACCAATTTCGGATATTTATCTTGAACAGTAATCCCCAGTGAGAAACCTTTAAGAATTACATCTATTTTCCCCTGCAATGATAATCAGGATAAATCAGCAAGAAGTGATTAAGGGAAGTATTGCAAAATGGTGTCATAAGGCATTTTGTATAGACACAATGATATGCCACAACATCATGAGTAAAAATACTGCATTTCTGGCAATTTGGTTCAAATTAGCAGATCAAATATTTTGATATCATAATCAATAAGATTCCTGTGTGATTTATAAAATGAACCTAGTGCTATTTATAAAATATCATTGGATAATATATTAAAAATCATATATCTGCATGCACATTCTGTCTACAAAGCCTTAGGGGTAAAAATTGGGTGGCGCCCGCGTAACCTTCGCCGGGGCACTAATTTTAGCGCCCCGAAAATGTTAGCACCCCCATGGCCGATTTTCCTACTGGAAGTGCCTCGCGTCCCTCTTGGGGCGCTGCGAGCCAATATCGCGGCACTACATGCTGCAGCGCCACGCGCTGCAATGCTATGTGTGGCGCTGCGGCACGTTGCGCCGCGGTACTGCAGGCCTTCCTCCCCTTATTAAAGGGGAGGGGCCTAGCGCTGCGTGTCCTGGCGCCCAGCTGGGCCACCAGGGATTGGGAGTGCCAGCAAACGAGCCCGGCACTCAAGAGGAGTGCCAGGCTCACGGAGAGCAGCCGGTTTTTGTGTCAACTTTTCCTATTATAAATTCCTCCATCCACATTTAAAATGGCGATCGCCTTGTAAAGCTTTAATTATGTCTTCCCACAATTGGCATTGCTGCAGCACCTCACTCCGCTCTCGCCCGCCGCCTCACTCCGCTCTCGCCCGCCGCCTCACTCCGCTCTCGCCCGCCGCCTCACTCCGCTCTCGCCCGCCGCCTCACTCCGCTCTCGCCCGCCGCCTCACTCCGCTCTCGCCCGCCGCCTCACTCCGCTCTCGCCCGCCGCCTCACTCCGCTCTCGCCCGCCGCCTCACTCCGCTCTCGCCCGCCGCCTCACTCCGCTCTCGCCCGCCGCCTCACTCCGCTCTCGCCCGCCGCCTCACTCCGCTCTCGCCCGCCGCCTCACTCCGCTCTCGCCCGGCGTCTCAGTCTGTACTGCAGAGAAACTCCTGTGCTCTAAATAACTCTAGCTCTCTGCTTCCCAAATTGCCTAAGTTTTGCAATTTAACTATTAATAATAGAAAGTCAAAGTATTATATAAAAATAAGGACAGAGTGTGCATGACTTTCAAATGGGGATTGAATTCTGACAGCATGCCCTGGTCCAATTATCCCCTGCCCTTTAACTCCGCATCACATGACTCCCCAGGAGGTTGACTGGTTTATGTAACATATTACTGCTATTCATTCACTTATTCTTCTTTTGCTAAATAAATTATGTTTACTAGTTTAAACCTAAAACAAGATCTGATGTAATGCTTTACTGCTTATCAAAGATGAAAGAGAAAGTCTGTGGATGCATAGGATAATTTAAGTAACTAAAATAATCAATGGAAAAGTTTTCTGTTTGTTTTCCTGATACGTTGCTGGAATTTTTGTGCGAAGATACTCTCAAAGGCATAGAGTTAGAATTCGCCTACGAAAGTGATCTAAGACATGGGAGCCAAAGAGAGCCTCAACAGGGTTTTTTTTTCTCTTCCTCCACTCCCAAACAGGGTATCTCTCTCTCCGTCTGTCTGTGTGTCTCTCTCTCTCTCTCTCTCTCCCTCTCCGCACAAACAAAGACCCAAGACACTCCCTCTCCCTCACGCCATCAAAAGGGACTTTCTCTTCAGCCCCCATCGTACCTCGTCTTTCATCTCTCCCAGTTATATAGGAAAGACCGTATCTTAACTGCTGTGCAGTATACTGAGGTCACAGGAGGAGGAAGCAGCAGAAGTGTCAGCAGGTCATGCCATTCTGTGGGTCCAGCCTCCTTTTACTACATCAGGCTGCAAAGGGGTGAATGGAACTACATCCCGAAGAATTTGACACCACCGGGAGAAATCCTGGCATCAATTTCTTCGGGGCAGAGCCCCAGCGTTATTGGGTTCTGCTTAATTTCTCATCCCACTTGTTCCTGCCTGCTGCGGTTACTCTGGTATTCCACTTCAGCCCCTGAGGAAAGTCAGGGCCATAGGCTTGTACATAGGACAAGGTTCCTCCATATGCACATTTTGTTTTCTCATACTGGAGCTGAATGTGGGAAGGATTTGTTTTATGATCAGATATCAGTAAATCAAGCCATATTCTGCTAACACAAACAGCCACTTGACAGTGAGAAGGTAATTTATATTCTGAAGGTGTCCCTTCAGGTCGTGATGACATACATCTGTTAATGTTTACGTACTCTATAAGCCAAGCCATACATTTTAAGCAAACAAAATGCAGCTATTTCTGAAACACACCTGCAGCCGTTTTTTTGTGGAAAATAATAGGACTTTCAGCTCACTGGAAGATATCTGGCCTGGCACATCCAGATACACCAACAAACTGCTGAATGACAGCTCTAAGGAGATAATGAAACTGGAAAAATAAATAGGGAGAGTTCTGTAGAATTTCTTGATGTTCCATGAAATCCCGATTATGGTTGTAAAATATTTTGCCAGTAATCTGTGATGATTCCAGCATAATTTTAAGTTTCCAGTCCTGAATAGAATCATACAGCACTGAAGGAGGCCATTCAGCCCATCATGCTTGTGCTGGCTCTCTGAAAGAGTGATCCAATTAGTCCCACTCTCCTGCTCTTTCCACATAGCTATACAAATGTTTCCCCCCTCAGGTGTTTATCCAATTCCCTTTTGAATGTTAATATTGAATCTGCTTCCCCACCACCCTTTCAGGCAGTGCATTCCAGATCATCATAACTCGCTACATAAAAAAAATCTCCTCATCTCCCCTCTGGTTCTTTTGCCAACTATCTTAAATCTGTGTCCTCTGGTTACCAACCCTCCTGCCAATGGAAACAGTTTCTCCTTATTTACTCGATCAAAACCCTCATAATTTTGAACACCTCTATTAAATCTCCCTTTAACCATCTCTGTTCTAAGGAGAACAATCCCAGCTTCTGTAGTCTCTCCACAGAACTGAAGTCCCTGATCCCTGGAACCATTCTAGAAAATCTTCTCTGCACCCTCTCCAAGGCCTTGCCATCCTTCCCAAAGTGTGGTGCCCAGCATTGGACACAATACTCAATACTCCAGCGGAGGCCAATTTAATCTAACCAGGTGATTTATAAAGGTTTAGCATAGCTTCATTGCTTTTATACTATTTGCCTCTATTTATAAAGCCATGGCTCTTGTATGCTTTTTTAACCACCTTATTAACTTGTCCTGCCACCTTCAAAGATGTCTGTATGTAAACCCCCAAGTTTCTCGGTTCCTGCACCTCCACTAAAATCGCACCATTTAGTTTATATCACCTCTCCTCATTCTTCCTTTCAAAATGCATCACTTCACTGCATTAAATTTCATCTGCCATGTGTCTGCCCATTTAACCAGTCTGTCTATGAAGTATGCTGCTATCCTCTTCAAGGTTTACCACATTTCCGAGTTTCATGTCATCTGCAAACTTTGAAATTATGCCCTTTATACCAAAGTCCAAGTCATTAATATATATCAAAAAGAGCAGTGGTCCTAATACTGACCCCTGGGGGACATCACTGTATACTTCCCTCCAGTCTGAGAAACAACCATTCTTACAATTTGCCTCTTGTAATTAACTGTTCCTGTTATTCAGTAACAATGAGGTTTCCAAAGATATCTTAAATTACCCTAGAGTTAAAGAACACTTGTGACAATATGTTCACTTGATTGTTGTTAACAAGTGGAATCAGTGGGAATGCAATTGGAATTCTGTTACATGCAATCTGTGACTTTCTATAACCTTTTTATCAAAGCTAGATTGCACTGCGGAACTTCCACAGAATGTAGACATGGGGGTGGGGAATTTCCACAGGGACTTCTCCCACTTGTACGCTGTAACTTCAGCAGAAAAACCATGGAAACCCCAGAAAAATGGGGAAACTGCAATGTTACAACAGTCAACTGGGAGAACCCCCTTAGACATTCAATACGCCGAGAATTCTGCAGATCTGCAATCAAAGTAAAATTTTACAATGACCTGCTGCTACTCAAATAACAACATGCACAGGGATGCTAGTCTGGAGAATGGAAGAGAAGAAAGTTACATTGAAGAGCTGGGTGCTTTTAACTATAGAAGGTCACCACCTAAGGAGAACAATCCCAGCTTCTGTAGTCTGATGAGCTGGTTACCTGGGACTGGACATCAGAGCAGGGCTCTCAAATTCAGATATCCATGAAGACCATTAATACTCATTCAGATGACCTTATGTGATAAACCAAAGAAAAAGGTCACACATTTTGCCCATAATTCTAAAGCTAGGATCACCATCTATGCAGAAGACCATCATCCAACAGGAGCATAGGTTTCAACAGTCCTTAAATTTTTGAATAGTTTCACAAGATTTCAGTGCCTCCCTGTGAACTGAGGAAAATAACGGTTTGCGTAGTGGAACAGAAACAGAGGGTAAGGTTTTCAATTTGTGTTAGGCCAGTTCCCTGACTCTGGGTGTATTATAATTAGATGCAACTTACTGGAATACCTCATCCACCCTCCCAAACCCCCGAACTCTACCGCCTAGAAGGACAAGGGCAGCAGGCACAAGGGAACACCATCACCTCCAAGTTACACACCATCCTAACTTGGAAATATATTGCCATTCCTTCATCGTTGCTGGGTCAAAATCCTGGAACTCCCTCCCTAACAGCACTGTGGGAGTACCGTCACCACAAGGACTGCAGCGGTTCAAAAGGGCGGCTCACCACCACCTTCTCAAGGGCAATTAGGGATGGGCAATAAATGCTGGCCTTGCCAGCAACACCCACATCCCAGGAACGAATAAAATATATATATATTTTCCGTCATATGTGCCATAGCAATATTGGGCACAAGGAATACCGGTGCAGTCCAGCATTGTTATGGGAAATGGAGGGGGGACTTAAATGTTGAATAATCCGAAGGGAGTTGAGTCAATTGTGGCATTTTTCTTCTTGCAGGAGGAGCAGGCTCCCCAGCAGTGGCCAGGGAGCCCTCCTCATTTATGCAAGACTGCCTGACCCCCCCCAAAAAATGGCAAGAGTCAGGGGTGCATCCTTGTGGCAGCCAGACCTCCCATGGTGTCCTCAATTACTCTGGTGCATGCATGGGCCGCATTACACCAGGGCTCAGCTCATGTCCTGTGATACTGTACAGATGTCACGAGTCATGGCTACAGAGGATAGTCTTGATCTTCCAAGATCCACTCAGACACTTGCTTGTTTTGGCCAAAGAATGCTGGTACAATGGACTGCCTCAACATGAAAGTATCGGTGCAGAAATTCTGATCCCTACGGGTGTGTACGCGCTGTGTACTCACCCGTAGGGACATCGGAAATGCTGGTTTCAGGCATTTCCGATCTGTCAAGAAAGAAGGGCCTCTGCGAGCAGAGAGTTCCGCTTTTTGGAGACCCTCCGCCCACAGAAAACACTTACAATTCTTGCGCCTGGTAAAATCAGGCATAAGGCCTGCTTTTACCAGGATAAGAGTTGAAAAAAAGTTTTTAAAAAAATTTTCACTGATTTATCATTTAAAAATACTTTAAAGAAAGGTAAGTTTATTTTTAGCCCCATTAAAAACTTTAATTACTTTTCTCAAAAAATAAAATTTTTGTTTAAAATACTTAATTTATTGTAATTTAAAGTCATTTTAAAAATGTGATTAAAAAAAAAAAATTATTTAAAGTTTTACTATGTTTTAGGGGTGATCTCTATTCATATATTTGACAGGAAGACCTGTCAAATATATGAATAAAGGGAGATTCCCTTCTCTGATTGGCTCCCCATGGCCCATGTGATCCCAGGGACGCTGCGAACCGCCTGCGCACCGGCAGTTTGGAGAGGCCCAGCAGCGGAACTCTGCACCTCCTGGGAGCCCTCCGGTCTTGGCGCAGATTTTTCCAGATCGCAGCCCTCTGCCCGCGGGAGGCCTGCGATCGAAATATCTGGGCCATTATATCAACTCCCAGGCACGCAGGCATTTACTAGCATAATGCAGTGCACTGGTTGCAAACGAGCTGCACACTGAGAGTGGGGTTCTTTCCTGTTGATGTAGGTTAAGGGCATTGAGAAAAGGAGCATGAAGGGCCCAAAATGATGCTGGAAATCTGAAATAAAAACAGAAAATGCTGGAAACATTCAGCAGGTCAGGCAGCATGTGTGCATGCCATCATAACTTCACCTGAAGTGTGGCAGAAACCCTGATTGTGCACATCAATGGGATTTCCGCCACATGCCTGTCAAAGATATGGTGACGGAGCAGTAGCAGCACTGCAGAACTTCCCGGCCTGTGTCATTTTCATCTAATTTGTATGGAACTGTCCAAAAATAGGCAAGCGTTTTCTTGAAGTCGTCAGAAATGACAGCAAAAAATTGGGCTCATGAAAATGTGAGTGGAGATCCAGAATAATGGAACTCTGCCCAATTTTCCCCAAACAGGCATGTCTGCTGATAGCATACTACTATAATTTTAGAGACCTTTTCAGAGCTGTACAACAACACACCCATGGTACTGTTGTTTCAGAATGCCCATTCTATACTTTCTTTGTATTCTTATAGAGCCATGTGCCTTGTACTATATTGTTTTTGCTGCAGTTCATGGATTCTGCACTGCTATTATCAGCCAAGACTCAATAGGGTATTCATTGGATCCTCAATTAGGGCAAAAGTGGCTTAAAATAATGATGGGAGAATTGACTGGTATGGAATGAATACATTGTGCCAATTTGGCATCCATCTGCATGATGTAGTTTTGATGATTGCATACAATGGTGGAGTGGATTTCCTATTCATAAATGCCTGGAGTACTGTGCACAGTTTTGATCTCCTTATCTAAGGAAGGACATACTTGCCTTGGAGGCGGTGCAACGAAGGTTCACTAGATTGATTCCTGGGATGAGAGGGCTGTCCTATGATGAGAGATTGTGTAGAATGGGCCTATACTCTCTGGAGTTTAGAAGAATGAGAGGTGATCTCATTCAAACATACAAGATTCTGAAGGGGATTGACGGTAGATGCTGAGAGGCTGTTTCCCCTGGCTGGAGTGTCTAGAACTAGGGGGCATAGTCTCAGGATAAGGGGTCGGCCATTTAAGACTGAGATGAGGAGGAATTTCTTCACTCAGAGGGTTGTGAATCTTTGGAATTCTCTGCCCCAGAGGGCTGTGAATGCTGTGTCTTTGAGTATATTCAAGGCTGAGATCGATAGATTTTTGGACTCTAGGGGAATCAAGGGATATGGAGATCAGGCGGGAAAGTGGAGTTGAGGTTGATGATCAGCCATGATCTTATTGAATGGCGGAGCAGGCTCGAGGGGCTGTATGGCCTACTCCTGCTCCTATTTCTTATGTTCTTATGCCATTAAATTGGTGAAAGAAGCCTATGTAGTCACATGGGTTCCATCAATAAGACCCTGCACTCTTAGGAAGGCAGCCACTGGGAAGAAGAAGAGCTGGCTGGTTCCCCAAAGAAAAGTAATGAAGTCCATCGCCCAGGAAAACAAGGCAGCAGTAGCCTGATGTGGGCTACAGTGCACTGCAGACTCATTAATCCGATAGATGTCCCCCCAAGGATCAGAAGATTTCTCTGTGGTGTTTGCTGGCACTTTCGACAAATAATCATGACCTCCCCGTGAACTCCCAAAATATCCAAAAACTTCACATACATTGAATTACTTTGAAATGCAGTCAATGTTGTTATTTAAGCAAACATGGCAGCCATATTACACACAGAAAGATCCCATAAATACCAATGCGATGAATGAGCAGTTCATCTATATTTTTTGGTGATATTGGTTGTCCAGGAGACCTCACTGCTGTTCTTCAAATAATACCGTAGGACCTTTAATATTCACTTAAACAATGGCTTAATGTTTCATCTGAAGGACAGCACATCCAACAATACAGAACTCCCTCAGTGCTACGCTGAAGTGTCAGCCTAGATTATGTGCTGAACTCCCAGAATGGGATTTGAACCGATGAGCTTCTAACTCAGAGGCAAGAGTACAACCAACTGATCCAAGTAGAGGTGTTTGGATAGTACAGGTGGAAACAAAAACTGTATGCATTTCCTAATATGAATGGCTGGCAGACAAGGCTTCCCACTGGTGGCATGCATTTGTACAATCGACCCTACAATGTCCAGGGAGAGGTGTGATTGACTGCAGTGACTAGGTCGAGTCCTTAACATGTGCTTATTACAGTTCAAAATTAACCTGTTTAAAGTATACCAGTTTAACTGAGTGTTTATACAAATTGGTGGATTAAACCATGCAGCCTTCCCAAATTGAACTACAAACTTTTTGTATATTCATGCAATATATTAACAAGGATAATTCGGTACTTTTTGTGCATTCTTCAGCAATTAAAATGTATACCACATACGGTTAGATAATTATCAGTAGTAAACTCTTTTCCTTTTCAAGTGCTGTACCAGAATGAATACAGGGGAGAGGAATGAACAGATGTGGTCTGTGCCCCAGGGACGATGGTCTCCCCTTCTGACAGATAGGAGGCATTAGATGAATCATCCTACCCAGAGAGAACTGCACCTCATTATAGGGCCAGACTGATTATCAAGTTTAACCATTGCTGCTGCCGCCATCTCAAAATAAAACAGTAAAAACTTTGTTGTTGAGGAAATCGTGCAGCATTACCAGCCACTTCTGCAGAAGTTTTTTTTTAATTTGTTTATTGCCCATCTCTAAATGGGCTTGAGAAGGTGGTGAGCTGCCTTCTTGAACCACAGAGGGCAGTTAAGAGTCAACCACATTGCTGTGGGTCTGGAGTCACAGGTAGGCCAGACCAGGTAAGGACGGCTGATTTCCTTCCACTAAAAGGACATTAGTGAACCAGTTGGGTTTTTACAGACAATCCAGTTGTTTCATGGTCACCATTACTGATACTAGCATTTTAATTTCAGATTTATTTAATTAACTGAATTTAAATTCCCCAGCTGCCATGGTGGGATTTGAACTCACGTCTCTGGATTATTAACACAGACCTCGGGATTACTAGTCCAGTAACATAACCACTATGCTACTGTATCCCATTATTACAAACCATGAGCTCGTTCAGAACACTGGAGAAATGGCTACAAATGTTGCACAAAATGCAGCTGATGATAATAGGCCCCTTGCTTTTTCTGGAGTCTCTATGGAATCTAATGGAAGATATGTGCCTTAAAGCCCCATGTGCTGTGGCATATAACAAAGACAGGCCATCTACACACTGCCAAAATAGATGTTTAACTTTGTACCTCAAAGTGTCATCTTGATTGAGAAATGTCACTTGTGACCATATTGCCCTCGCCAGGGTGATTTGCTTGCCACTGCACTTTGACTGTTGGTATCCTTCAACTGGCTGAGTGTCTAATTTGTGTGCAACAATAAAGGAACTGCGCTATCGCAAAAGAACTCACTGGCAATGCAACATGGTACTTCCATGCTTTGCAGGAAATTAACAGCAGCTGAAGGCACTTGTGATTCAGTTTTCCATTATGAGCTATGTCACAATTTGCAGGTCAGTAAGTTTAGCGAACAGTACATGCATAATAATTTATAGTGGCTCCCCTCCAAACCAACGTTACAAGTGGCAGTCCTGGCAATAATTTCCATGCACCTGCAGTCAGTGAATAGATTGATTCCTCAAAATTGCAGGGAAAGAGATTTTTTTAATATATTGTAAAAGCTTTGTTAATAGAGGCGTGAGTCAGGAACAGACTGGAACTCAGTAAAGATTAGCTTTTACAAGGATTGCCAAGAACTGGTTTTATTAAATTTGAATAAAGAAGGATTTGACAATTATAAAACAAATGATATGCTGGTGATTTTATGAAGCTATTTATCATCCCACCCCTGAAAAGTTCTGTTAGAAATACTGAATAATGCAGAACTTTTTATTTTTAGCAAATCTGCTGCTCAGTGAGTATGCTATTTTATAATGATTGGAGCATTATACCAAGTAATATACAACGTATTATATTATAGTTGATGTCCTTGCTCATGGACAAAAAAAACACTTATCCTATAATGGTCTCTCTGCTTCTTTCCCACCCTCTAATTCTTTATGTCACTTTCTCAGTCTTTGTCTCTCTTTCTTGCTCACCCCCTGTCTTTCGCTATAGATGTCACACATATTGTAGCGTCTGCATCACTCTGTCAGACTCCTTTTCTCATTGTTTCCATCCTATTCTTTCTATAAATCTCCCCTCCCCTCTTTTTAGCGGCAAAGACTTTGTGTGACTATCACGCATGTTCTTTTACTGATTTCTTACAATGTTTAAAGGTGGACGGTGTGCCAGAAGATGGGAGGCAATGTGTATCAGGTTGGAGGTGGGGTAGGGGGAGGCTGTTGGAGAGATGCTGCAACACGGATGATTGAAAGAGAAGGTGGGGCTGAAGGGGGGACCAGAGGTTAGGGTAAGGCAGCTGTAAGGAAGCCAGGATTTGGGTTTTAAGTGCAGGTGGCATAGGGTACAGCCTGGGAGAGACTGGAGAAAGGCTGGACCTAGAGGTGATCATGGAGATAAGCTGGGGAATTGCTGAGATCTGGGAATATAGTCGGATTGTGATCTGGGTCCTGGTGGCTGGACCCTGATGGGAATTCATGGGATAGGAGGAAAATGTACGGAAGCCTGAGAGCACTGGGAGCAAAAGAATTTCTGCCTGGAAATACACTGTAGGGTGGAAGCATCTAGGGGGAGTCTAGAGAAGGAATGATTTGGGACATTTAGAATCAGGGCAAATAGTGGTACTGGTTGAACTTCATGTAGTGGGGCTGTGAGATTAGTGGGGTTGGGAGGCCATGGAGGAATGGAGTTTGGAAGTATTGATGATAGATACATGGGAGGAGAACAGAGTTGCAGATGTCCTCTGAGATAGCTTGGATAGAACAGTTAGCATAAAAGCCTCATGTTGTGGGGACCTTCACTTCTACAGGAAGACATGTCCCTATTCCAGATGTCTACAGGTCATCCTTTAGTAAATGCTACAATTCTGACAACTTGTACTCTAAAGTGACTAAGACAGGTCTCCTCTAATTTACCTTTCAGGATGTGTAAAGAGTTAAACACTTCTCCACGATCCCGACCAAAATTGGGCAGAGAATGTCAGAAAATACAGCAGTGAGGCCTACTATTGCCTCCATCCTGACTGGGATTTTGCGCCTCCACCAGGACCACATCTGGCCACTCTTTCTGCATTTGTACGATGCAAATGGGTCGTCGGTGGATATCCTAACTTTCCGCGCCTGTTTTTAAATTTGTTCTCAAGATGTGGGCGACGTTAGCAAGGCCACATTTATTGCCCATCCCCAGTTTCCCTAAGGTAGTAGCAGGCAATGTTCCCTGTAATTTTTCTTTGGGTGCGCGGGCCCTTTTAACTGGCTGCGCAGCCCATTCAATGTTTTGCGCATGCGCGGTTAGTACCATTATAAAGCCAATGACCCGCCTGCGCGGGACCTCCAGACCGCCACGTGGCTGTGCAGCTTAACGGAAACATTGGTGGCAGGCCTTCTTCTTGAACCACTGAAATCCCTGAGAGAATGATGCTCCCACTAGGTAGGAAATTCTAGGATACTGACCCTGTGACAATGGAGGAATCCTGATACATGTCCAAGTCGGGGTGATGTGTGACTTGGAGGGGAACTTGGAGGTTATGAGGTTCCCACAACATTGCTGTTCCTGTCCTTCTCGGTCGTGGAGTTCGCAGGGGAGGGAGCTGCTGTTGAAATAACCTTGGTGAGTTCCTAAAGTGCATCCTGTAGATAGTACATACTGCAGCCACAGGTCACCGTTGGTGGAGGTGGTGGAGATTGAGTCCTGTGGAAGGCACACTGATCAAGCGAACTACTCTGTTTTGGATTATGTTGAGCTTCCTGAGTGTTGTTGTGGCTGCACTCATCCAGGCAAATGGTGAGTATTCCATCACATTCCTGACTTGTGCCTCATAGATGGTAGAGAAGCTTTAAGAGATCTGAAGGTGAGACAATCGTCACAAAGTTATTGGCACTTTTGCAATTGGGGTCCTCCAATGATGCAGAAACAGATGGGCAGCTGTTGAAAAATTGCTCCCACTTTCTTGTATCTGTCTACATTAAATGCCATTTGTCACTTATCAGCCCATCTTCCCATCCTATCCAGATCCTTGTCTCTTTGATGTGCCTCTTCCCTAAAATTTGAATTTCCCCCCACCCAATTTAGTGCTATCTGCAAGCCTAGACAGCTTAGTTTCTGTCCCCAGTTCCATGTTATTTATATACACTGTAAACAGCAAAAGCCCAGCACCCTTCCCTGTGGCACCCCACTAGAGACCTCTTCACCATATTCATACCCATATCACACAACTCTATTCACAGCCACCCTTCCTCCTATCAAGAGATGACAAGTCGCAAGAATGGGCAGTCTCATAGAAACATAGAAACATAGAAAATAGGTACAGGAGTAGACCATTCGGTCCTTCGAGCCTGCACCGCCATTCAATGCGTTCATGGCTGAACATGCTACCTCAGTACCCCATTCCTGCTTTTTCGCCATACCCCTTGATCCCCTTAGTTGTGAGTGTTATATCTAACTCCCTTTTGAATATATTTAGCGAACTGGCCTCAACAACCTTCTGTGGAAGAGAATTCCATAGATTCACCACTCTCTGGGTGAAGAAGTTCCTCCTCAGCTCAGTCCTAAATGGCTTCCCCTTAATCCTTAGACTGTGACCCCTGGTTCTAGTTTTCCCTACCATTGGGAACATTCTGCCCGCATCTAATTTGTCTAAACCATTCAGGATTTTAAATGTCTCTATAAGATCCCCCCTCATTCTTCTGAACTCCAGAGGATACAAGTTCAGTTGACCCAATCTTTCTTGATATGTCAGTCCGGCCATCCCAGGAATCAATCTAGTGAACCTTCGCTGCACTCCCTCAATAGCAAGAATGTCCTTCCTTAAGTTAGGAGACCAAAACTGCGCACAATACTCCAGGTGTGGCCTCACCAAGGCCCTGTACAACTGTAGCATCACCTCCCTACTCCTGTACTCAAATCCCCTTGCTATGAAGGCCATCATTCCGTTTGCTTTCTTGACTGCCTGCTGCACTTGCATTCCCACCTTCAGTGACTGATGTACCATGACGCCCAGGTCTCGTTGCACGTCCCCTTTCCCTAATCTGCCACCATTCAGGTAATAGTCCGCCTCTCTATTTTTACCACCAAAGTGGATAACCTCACATTTATCCACATTGTACTTCATCTGCCATACATTTGCCCATTCACCCAACCTGTCCAAGTCACTCTGTAGCCTCCTAGCATCCCCCTCATTGTTCACACTGCCTCCCAATTTAGTGTCATCCGCAAATTTGGAGATATTACATTTAATCCCTTCGTCCAAATCATTAATATATAATGTAAACAGCTGGGGTCCCAGCACCGAACCCTGCGGTACCCCGCTGGTCACTGCCTGCCATTCTGAAAAGTACCCATTTACTCCTACTCTTTGTTTCCTGTGTGCCAACCAGTTCTCAATCCACGTCAACACATTACCCCCAATCCCATGTGCTTTAACTTTGCTCACCAATCTCTTGTGTGGGACCTTGTCGAAGGCCTTCTGAAAGTCCAAATACACCACGTCTACTGGTTCCCCCCTGTCCACCCTACTGGAAACATCCTCAAAAAATTCCAGAAGATTTGTCAAGCATGATTTCCCTTTCACAAATCCATGCTGACTTGGACCTATCATGTCGCCACTTTCAAAATGGTCTGTTATGACATCTTTAATAATTGCTTCCATCATTTTACCCACGACCGATGTCAGGCTGATTCCCTGCTTTCTCCCTCCCTCCTTTTTTAAAAAGAGGGGTTACATTGGCCACCCTCCACTCCATCGGAACTGATCCAGAGTCTAAGGAATGTTGGAAAATGATCGTCAATGCATCCACTATTTCCAAGGCCACCTCCTTAAGTACTCTGGGATGCAGACCATCAGGCCCCGGGGATTTTTCAGCCTTCAGTCCCATCAATTTCCCCAATACCTTTTCCCGACTAATAAGGATTTCCCTCAGCTCCTCCCTCTTACCAGATCCTCTGACCCCTTTTATTTCGGGCAGGTTGTGTGTGTCCTCCACAGTAAACACCGAACCAAAGTACTTGTTCAATTGATCTGCCATTTCCTTGTTCCCCATTACGACTTCCCCTGTTTCCGACTGCAGGGGACCTACGTTTGTTTTTACTAACCTCTTTCTTTTTACATATTTATAGAAGCTTTTGCAGTCCATTTTAATGTTCTCTGCAAGCTTCCTTTCATATTTTATTTTCCCTGCCCTAATCAAACCCTTCGTCCTCCTCTGCTGAGTTTTGAAGTTCTCCCAGTCCCCGGGTTTGCTGCTACTTCTGGCCAATTTGTATGCAACTTCCTTGGTTTTAATACTATCCCTGATTTCCCTTGTTAGCCATGGTTGAGCCACCTTCCCTTTTTTATTTTTATGCCAGACCGGGATGTACAATTGTTGTAGTTCATCCATGCGATCTCTAAATGTCTGCCATTGCCCTTCCACTGATAGCCCCTTAAATATCGCTTGCCAATTTAACCTCGCCAATTCACGCCTCATACCCTCAAAGTTGCCCTTATTTAAGTTCTGGACCATGGTCTCTGACTTAACTGTTTCCTTCTCCATCCTAATGTAGAACTCCACCATACTATGGTCACTCTTCCCCATGACATAAAGAAAGAAGTAAAGGAGGAAAGAAAGAGCTTGCTTTTATATCGCTCCTTTCAGACACTCAGCCCACCTCAAAGTGCTTCACAGCCAATGAAGTACTCTTGAAGTGTAGTCATGGTTGTAAAATTGGGCCGTTGCTAACGTCACAGCGGCCCTCAGGTAAGTGGGCCCAGGAGCCAGGTCAGGGATGAGGAGGCAGGTTCGCGGGTGACCAGGAATCTGTGATCGGGGTTGGGAGGTCTGGACTGTGATCGGGTCCTTTAATTTGGGGTCGGGAGGTGCACACCTGCTCCTCCTGGCTCCACATTCAGGTAAGGGAATAGATTGTGTTCCAGTTGACAGTTTGTTTCAATTACTTGCTTAAATCCTATTATATCTCTGGCTTTTTTCAGTTCTGACGAAAGGTCATCGACCTGAAACGTTAACCCTGTTTCTCTCTCCACAGATGCTGCCTGACCTGCTGAGTGTTTCCAGCATTTTATGTTTTTGTTTCAATTAAATAGGTTAGGGAGGTCCAGGAGTCACAATTTTAAGTTGTATAAGGCCAGATCTAGGTTAGATGTCAGGAGATGATTCCTTCCCCAGAGAATAGTGGCCCTCTGGAACAGGCTGTCGTCTCGTGCGGTGGATGCTGAGTCGCTGAATTCCCTCAAGCGAGAGCTGGACCTGTTTCTGGCTGTGACAGAGATCACCTCGTACAGAAGGTAGGTATTGCAGGGAATTCAGGGCCAGAGTGATCTCCTGGACTAGTTTTGATCACTTAGATGGGTTGGCGAAGAATTTCACAGATTTTTCCCCCCCGAAATTGGCTTGTTTTTTTTGCCTCTCCCAGGAGATCACATGGTTTGGAGTGGAGTGGAGTGTATATATTGTGATTCACAAGGTATCACAATTGGTTGGGACAGGCTGGATGGACCAGAGTGTCTTTACCTGTTCGTCATTGTTCGCTGTACATAATGTAAATGTGGCAGGCAATGTGTGTACAGAAAGGTCCCACAAAAGATAATTCGATAAATGACCAGGTAATGGCATAGAAATTCAGGAGAGCTCATTTTTGAGCAGTTGGGAGGTGAAGGGTAAGTACAATGTGCCATAATAGTGTAGTCCGAGGCTCCAGAGATATCGGGCCTCGGACCTCTGCAATAAAGCTGACGTGGTGCAATAGCCCACTGGTGAAAACTGGAGGAAGTGTGAATAAAAATCGGGCCGCTGCGGCCTTAGGTAAGTGGGCCTGGGGGTCAGGTCAGGGATGAGGAGGCGGGGTGGCCAGGAGTCTATGATCGGGGTCGGGAAGCCTGGACTCTGTGATCAGGTCCTTTAATTTGGGGTCGGGAGGTGCACTCCTGCTCCTCCTGGCTCCACATTCAGGTCAGTTACTTACCTTCTTGGGTGGCAGCCATTCAGAAGGCCTGGTGTCCGAGTGCAGCTCACGACGTCCCTGGCTGTCTCAGGACAAACCAGTGTTGGAGTGGGGACCTCAAGCAGGCGTTAGGCCCCTTATTTGCATATGCAAAGGTTCTAATGCCTGTTTCAGGCGTGGATAAAGGACGCCTCTTGTTTGTTCTGGACAGAAGTGTGTGAGCGCTCCCTGCCCGCCATTTAGGGGCCTTAGTAGGCCGTTTGTCAGGCACTACGTGGTTCAATTACTAGGCCAATCTGTTTTAGTGTGTTGGCAGAGGGATAAATATTGATCAGGACACCGGGAGAACTCCCCTGCTCTTCTTTGAATGGTACCATGGGATCTTTTATGACCATCTGACAGGGGAGAGGGGACCCCAGTTTAATTTTTCTTATGAAAGACAGCACCTTCAACAATGCAGCACTCCCCTAGTACTGTACTGAAGCGTCAGCGTGGTTTATCTTTTCAATTGTCTGGAGAGGGTCTTGAACCCACGACCTTCTGACTCACAGGCAAGAATGCTGCCACTCTGTGCTTGAAGTATTATGTTCATCCTGCTCCTGTTGAAGACAATTTTACACACAAGCTTCTTGGCAGAAGTATACCTCAAGTTGTATCCTTGGATCAAAATTGATTGAATGGGAATTGGGCAAAAAAAGGGAGAACTGATATCGGATATAGTCTTACAAAGTTGATGGCAGATCTCATCACAAATATTTCAACCAGGGTGAATATTTTCAATATACTCCAATCACTAATACGATAGCAAAATACTGCGGATGCTGGAAATCTGAAATAACAACAGAAAACGCTGGAAAAACTCAGCAGGCCAGGCAGCATCCGTGGAGAGAGAAAGAGAGTTAACGTTTCAGGTCGATGACCTTTCGTCAGAACTGTGAAGAGCTGGAAATCAAATGGATTTAAGGCCAGAGTAAAGCTGGGAAAAGGGGGAGGGGATAAAAGAACAAAGGGGGAGAGGAAGAGACATTAAGAGACATTAAGAGATATGCAAGGCTAGAGGTGGTGTTAATGTGACAGATTAAGGCTGAAAGAAGTGTGAAATCCACTGGCAGAATGAAGGACACATTAACACCACCTCTAGCCTTGCATATCTCTTAATGTCTCTTAATGTCTCTTCCTCTCCCCCTTTGTTCTTTTATCCCCTCCCCCTTTTCCCAGCTTTACTCTGGCCTTAAATCCATTTGATTTCCGGCTCTTCACAGTTCTGACGAAAGGTCATCGACCTGAAACGTTAACTCTCTTTCTCTCTCCACGGATGCTGCCTGGCCTGCTGAGTTTTTCCAGCGTTTTCTGTTGTTACTCCAATCACTAGTTGGTTAAAACACTATTTTATAGAATCAGTGCATATATTGAAAATGCATTTGTGTTGTACAATTGTTTTCCTCTCAATCAATCAGTCCCAATCCTCTAAATCAATATGGAAATGATATACATAATAGCTGTCCCATTCAAGAAAAGATTATTATAAAATGTTTGGCATTTGGAGCTGCCACTTTATCCATTTTTAGATAGTTGCTGCAGCAAGACATAATTGAACCTAATTATAATGGTTTTGATGTCTCTATGCATTTTGTGTCAGCACACTGGAAGGAAGTTACCTTGTGACAACACAGCAGCTGCCAGACATCACTAACACATTAGCAACCGGCACTGGAGTAACACGATCTGGTTCGATCAATGAGGAAGTCCCTATTCCCTTCACAAGGGCATCAAGGATGGAACACAGTATTGCCTTCTTCTGTGAAGGACAATGCAGACCATCTACTAATCTTAAGGTCAAGCACATTAAATGTACATAATGAACATCGTGTCACCTCCCTCAACTGGATGAAGGCGTTGGGGCAACTATCCGCAAGTTTGCAGATGATACAAAGCGTTAGAACCTTGGATGAGAAAAAATGACTACGATCTAGATGCAATTGAAGAATGAGCCCGTGTCTGGCAGATCTCATCTAATATAGATAAATGTAGTGTTATATATGTGGGTAGGGCGAATGCTAAGCAGGGTTCTGAACTGAAGTCTGAGCGGGAACGTGAGAAGAGAGCTAGGTAATATTGTGCAAGGGTCTCTAAAGGTTCACGACCAGTGTCACGGGGCTACAGCAAAAGCAAAGAGAGTATTAGGATGTATGGTTAGAACAGTCTAATACAAAACAAAAAATACTGTACTATCCTTGTACAAGACCTTGGTTAGGCCTAGAATACTATGTCCAGTTTTGGACCCCTTACATGGTGCATGATATAGAGGCCCTAGAAAAGGTTTACAGGAGGGCCACGAGATTTATGCTTAGCTTAAAAGCTCTTACGTTACCACAATAGGCTTTTTACTCCAGAAAAGGATAGACCTCAGGGAGATCTGATAGACATATGACAGCATGCCTCTTTGTGTATGATTCAGTTTCTTTTACAACATTCACTTAAATAAGTGACTTGCATTTACTCCTAACTGGTATTTTTGGATATAAACATACAAAAGTGCCAGATAGGAAAAGAGCAGCTAGTCTATCGAGCCTGTTCCAGAGCATTATGGGGCAACTGAGCTTCTTGAACCCCAATACCCCTCACTCACCTGCAGCCACATAATCTCCTGGCGCATCACCCAATACTCCGCCTACCTTTTGTATGGCTGTGATATCAGCCACAGCCAGGAACTTGTGCAGCTCCCTATTGAATGCTTGTAGTGAATTCACACTTACTGCGCGAGCCAGAAACTTGTTCCTAAGGTCGATGGCCCTCTGCCAGAATAAAAATCTCCTGATATCTAAACCTAGTTCTACGCTTTTGTAACATGTCCCCTGGTTCTCCCTAACCTATCTACTTCAAATAGTCTATCTACATGAACAGTCTAGTTCCTTCATTATTTTGAAATAGGTGGGTGGGGCCATTGGGGGATCAGTTGCCCCAGGACTGTACGGGACAAGCTCGATGGACCTGTCCATCATTTTCATATGTTTGTAGAAGCTGAATTATTGATATTTAATAGCACAACACTATGTGAACTATACAGCAGATGTTTGGCACAGGTTGTCTGTTGGCAACCAAGGACATTTTTAACATTCTAATGTGAACCTTTCTCTGCCAACAGGCAAGCATGAACATAAGCCTACCATTTCAATCCCTCACTGTTTGATCAATCACTCACTCTTTCTTTGTTATGAACCATCAGTTAGTGTGCGTTATCAAAACTTGACTAATTCACAGAACATCAAACACTAAACCAGTAACATCAGGTGTGAAGCGAACGATCCTTAGCAGCTCACAGCAGTACGGGCAGGTCTCAGATGTTAAATATTTTCTATGTCTTTGTTAAATGCAAGTGCAAATTGGTACTTGATAAACAAAATGGCACCCACCATATAAGATAGTGTTTTGACTAAAATTAGTATTAGGACTACTGAAAATGTAAAGAAAAGCAAAAGAATGCAATGTCTTTGGGGTGATTTCATGCTCCAGGGCTCCCAGTGGGAGTGGCGTTCGCAAGGAGCACATTTCAGGAAGTTACTAGTGCGCAGCCCATGATCTTCCATCTATTAAGTTTAATGGACAAAAAAATCAGGAGCTGCATAGTTGCGATTCCCCCAAATGTGCTCCCTGCGAAGAGAACTCCCCGCTGAGAGAGCTGGATTGCAGAATCACCCCGTACATATAAACTCCAGGCAGGATTTTTCTTTCCTTCAAGTGTTGTGTTGCTCCAATGCTCATCGTGTACTATTTTCAGCATCAATTAAATATTCATGGTGACATCGCTATGTATTTCAGGCACACATTTGTGTCAGCACACTAAAAGTTAGCTTACACAGCACAGTAAACATAAGGGATAGAACGGTTGTGCTTATTATGCGCAAAGACATCATAATTCCATAAAAATGTGCTTATGATGTCACGACATATAGGATAAAAGTTCTTCAGGTAAAAAGAGTAACAACATGAAGGTCATTGGGAATTTGTTGGGTTGGATGTATGGCGGTAATGAGCATTTTCTGTGTTGAGGTTGAATATTATGCATCGCAGTGGTGTGGCAAGGGAGGACCTAAATATTTAGCACAATGATCTTGTGGTGCATTCATTCTGCCTTCACCTTCTGCCTATTGGGCCCACAAAACATGTTTACATAGGATATATGGCACAGAAACAAGCCATTTAGCCCAACCAGTCCATGTCAGCGTTTATGCTCCACTCGAGCCTCCTCCCATCTTTCCTCATCTAAATCTATCAGCATAATCCTCTATTCCCTTCTCCCTCATATGCTTGTCTAGCCTCCCCTTAAATGCATCTATACTATTCGCCTCAACCACTCCCTGTGGTAGCGAGTTCCACATTCTCACCATTCTCTGGGTAAAGAAATTTATTTTAATTCCCTATTGAATTTCTTGGTGACTACCATATATTGATGGCCTCTAGTTATGCTCTTCCCCACAAGTGGAAACATTCTCTCTGTATCTACTCTATCAAAACCTTTCATAATTTAAAGACCTCTATTAGGTCACCCCTCAGCCTTCTTTTTTCAAGAGAGAAGAGACCCAGCCTGTTCATCCTTTCCTGATATGTATACCTTCGCATTTCTGGTATCATCCTTGTAAATCTTCTCTGCACCCTCTCCAGTGCCTCCATATCCTTTTTATAATATGGTGACCAGAACTGTACGCAGTACTCTAAGTATGGTCTAACCAAGGTTCGATACAGGTTTAGCATAACTTCCCTACTTTTCAATTCTATCCCTCTAGAAATAAACCCTAGTGCTTGGTTTGCTTTTTTTATGGCCTTGCTAACCTGTGGCGCAACTTTTAGTGATTTGTGTATTTGTACTCCGAGATCCCTTTGTTCCTAGACTCGCACCCTCCAAGTGATCTTAGAATCATAGAAAGTTACAGCACGGAAGGAGGCCATTTCGACCCATCGTGTCTGCGCCGGCCAACAAAGAGCTATCCAGCCTAATCCCACTTCCCAGCTCTTGGCCCGTAGCCCTGCAGGTTACAGCATCCCAAGTGCACATCCAAGTACTTTTTAAATGTGGTTAGAGTTTCTGCCTCTACCACCCTTTCAGACAGTGAGTTCCAGACTCCCACAACCCTCTGGGTGAAGAAATTTCCCCTCAAATCCCCTCTAAACCTTCCACCAATTACTTTAAATCTGTGCCCCCTGGTTTTTGACCCCTCTGCTAAAGGAAATGGGTCCTCCCTATCTAGGTCCCTCATAATTTTATACACCTCAATAAGGTCTCCCCTCAGCCTCCTCTGTTCCAAGGAAAACAAACCCGGCCTATCCAGTCTTTCCTCATAGCAAAGATTCTCTACTCCCGGCAACATCCTTGTAAATCTCCTCTGTACCCTCTCTAGTGCAATCACATCTTTCCTGTAATGTGGTGACCAGAACTGCACACAGTACTCTAGCTGAGGCCTAACTAGTGTTTTATACAGTTGAAGCATAATCCCTCTGCTCTTGTATTCTATGCCATGGCTAATAAAGGCAAGCATTCCGTATGCCTTCTTAACTACCTTATCTACCTGGCCTGCTACCTTCAGGGATCTGTGGACATGCACTTCAAGGTCCCTTTGTTCCTCTACACTACTCAGTGCCCTACCATTTAATGTGTATTCCCTTTCCTTGTTAGCCCTCCCCAAATGCATTACCTCACACTTCTCTGGATTGAATTCCATTTCCCACTGTTCTGCCCACCAGACCAATTTATTGATATCTTCCTGCAGTCTACAGCTTCCTTCTTCAGTATCAACCACACAGCCGATTTTAGTATCATCTGCAAACTTCTTAATCATACCCCCTATATTCAAGTCTAGATCATTGCTATATACCACAAAAAGCAAGGGACCTAGCACTGAGCCCTGTGGAGCCCCACTGGAAACAGCCTTCCAGTCACAAAAACACCCATCAACCATTACCCTCTGCTTCCTGCCTCCGAGCCAGTTTTGAATCCAACCTGACACTTTGCCCTGGATCCCATGGGCTTTTAACTTCGTGATCAGTCTGCCATGTGGAACCTTATCAAAGCCTTGCTAAAGTCTATATACACTACATCAAACGCACTACCCTCATCTACCCTCCTTGTTACCTCCTCAAAAAATTCAATCAAGTTTGTCAGACACGACCTTTCCTTAACAAATCCATGCTGACTATCCTTGATTAATCCGTGTCTTTCTAAATGAAGATTTATCTTGTCCTTCAGAATTCTTTCCAATAATTTTCCCACCACCAAGGTTAGGCTGACTGGCCTGTAATTACTCGGTCTATCCTTTTCTCCCTTTTTAAACAAGGGTACCATATTAGCAGTCCTCCAGTACCACACCTGAAGCCAGAGAGGATTGGAAAATGATGGTCAGGGCCTCTGCTATTTCCTCTTTTGCTTCGTTTAATAGCTTGGGATACATTTCATCCAGGCCTGGGGATTTATCCACTTTTAAAACTGCTAAACCCCTTAATACTTCCTCTCTTACTATGTTTATTTCATCTAATATTTCACACTCCTCCTCCCTGCTTTGCCCCTCTCCTTTGTGAAAACAGAGGCAAAGTATTCATTAAGAACCCCACCGACGTCTCCCGCCTCCACACACAGATTACCCTCATGATCTCTAATAGGCCCTACCCTTTCTTTAGTTATCCTCTGAATATATTTATAAAACATCTTTGGATTTTCCTTGCCAAGAATTTTTCATGCTCTCTCTTTGATTTCCTAATATCCTTTTTAATTGCACCCCTGCACTTTCTGTACTCCTCTAAAGATTCTGGAGTATTTAGCCCTCGGTATCTGTCATACGCCTCCCTTTTTTTCCATTATCCTACCCTGTATGTCCCTAGACATCCAGGGGGCTCTAGATTTGTTAGTCCCACCTTTTTTCTTTAAGGGCACATATTTGGTCTGAACCCTCCGGATCTCCTCCTTGAATGCCTCCCACTGCTCTGACCTTCAAGTAGCTGTTTCCAGTCCACTATGGCTAAATCCCCTCTGAGCTTAGCAAAATTTGCTTTTCCCCAATTTAGAATTTTTATTCCTGGTCTATCCTTGTCCTTTTCCATAACTACCTTAAATCTAACTGAATTATGGTCACTAGCACCAAAATGCTCCCTCACTGATGCACCTTCTACCTGCCCAGCTTCATTTCCTAAAACTAAGTCCAGAACCACCCCCTCCCTTGTTGGGCTTGCTACATACTGGCTAAGAAAGTTCTCCTGGATGCATTTTAGGAATTCCGCACCCTCTATACCCTTCACACTAATTTTATCCCAGTTAATATTGGGGTAGTTGAAATCCCCTACTATTACTGCCCTATAGTTTTTGCACTTCTCAGAAATTTGTCTACATATTTGCTCTTCTATCTCCCTCTCACTGTTTGGGGGTCTGTAGTACACTCCCAGCAGTGTGATCGCCCCTTTTTTGTTTTTCAATTCGACCCATATGGCCTCGTTTGATTATCCCTCCAACATATCATCCCTCCTCACAGCTGTAATAGTTTCTTTAATCAATACCGCGATCCCCCCCCCCTCCCTTTTTACCTCCCTCTCTATTCCGTCTGAGAATCCTGTAACCAGGAATGTTGAGCTGCCATACCAGCCCCTCTTTCAGCCACGTCTCTGTAATAGCTATAATATCATAGTCCCCAGTATCTACCTGTGCACTCAGCTCATCTGCCTTGTTCGCTATACTCCATGATAAGTGACCTCCCTATTCTTCCTACCAAAATGTAATACCTCACATTTATCTGTGTTGAACTTCATTTGCCCATTCTGCAAGTTTATTAATGTCCTCCTGTAATTTGTTGCAGTCCTCCTCAGTATTGACTATCCCCCCCAATTTGTTATCATCTGCAAATTTAGAAATTGTGTTTTTGATTCCAAAGTCTAAATCGTTAATATAAATTGTGAACAGCAGTGGTCCCAGCACTGATCCTTGTGGAACACCACTACCCACCTTCTGCCACTGTGAATAGCTACCCTTTACTCCTACTCTCTGCATTCTGCGCTGAAGCCAGCTAGTTATCCATTCTGCTACTTGTCCCGACTCCACATTCTCTGACCTTATTCATTATTCTATTATGGAGTACCTTATCGAAGGCCTTTTGAAAATCCAGATAAATTACATCTACTGCATTACCATTGTCTATTCTCTCTGTTACCTCTTCAAAAAATTCAATAAGGTTGGTCAAGCAAGATTTTCCCTTTTGAAATCCATGCTGACTATTCATTATTAGACTTTGCATATCTAGATGTTCTTCTATTTTCTCCTTCAGTAGGGATTCCATTATTTTTCCTACCACCGATGTTAAGCTAACTGGTCTATAATTCCCTGGACATGTTCTATCCCCCTTCTTAAATATAGGTATTACGTTAGCTATCCACCAGTCCTCTGGCACTACACCTTTTTCTAATGAATTATTAAATATGTGTAGTAACGCCTCTGCCATCTCTTCCCTAGATTTTAAATAAAATGCGCAGATGCAATCCATACGGACCAGGGGTTTTATCCTCTTGGAGTTTGATTAGTTTATTTAATATATCCCCTCTTTTTATTTTAAATGCATTTATCTCATTACTCATCTCATCATCAAATGTAATGTCCACCTGTTCTATCTCCCTGGTAAATACCGAAGCAAAATAATGATTTAATATTGCTGCCATCTCCCTATCGTTACCTGTGGTGTTGTCCTGTCTATCCCTTAATGGCCCTATTCCCATCCCAACCTTCCTTTTTTTTTTAAATTGATGTGCCTGTAAAATATTTTACTATTTTGTTTTATGTTCCTTGATAATTTAATTTCATAGTTCCTCTTTGCCTTCCTAATTTTTTTTTTTTTTACTTCTCTCCTAATCCCTTCGTATTCTCTCTTATCATGCACTCCTCTGCTGTCTATGTACTTAATGTATGCCTCTTTCCTTACCCTCAATTGTTCCCTTACGTCTTTATGCTTCACAGCAAATAGGAGAGTGTGCACACCTCAAAACTGTAAAAAAGGGAAATTTTAAAAGATGAGGCTACCTAGTGAGGAACCTCACTTGACAAGAGTATGGATTGAAAAATCGGTTTTGGACAACAGCACATCCGATTTCGGATTTCCAGGTGATTAAAGTTAATGGGGGCGTTGCCTCACAAAATTTACCCTCATACGTTCAACTAAATGTACGGCAAAACATATTTTTTTGGCAGAAAGCAAATAGAAATTGCCCTTTTCGGTCTTGAAAGTCAAATTCATGGAACTGAATATCTGAAAGCTCTGGTCTGATTTATATTTCTGAACATTGACTATCTGAGCAGCTCTACCTTGTGTGGTGTACTTAACAATATGGTGCAGACTCTGCAACAATCATCGGTTTCTTTCATTAATATAATTTGTGCTTTCTGGGGACTCTGCTGTTGGTTTACTATTAAAAATTCCAGCGTCTTATCTGACTTTTCTCAGAAACTTTTCATGATCATTTATCAATTAATTCCAGTAAACGGCACATGGTTTAATCCTCCTGATTCTTGCCACTACTACAAACCTACAATAAAAGTGGTCAATCTTTAACAAGCTTTCATACCCCCACCTCACCTGAGTACTGACCAAATTTTTTAAATAATTTTTATGTCTCTGAGTGAAGACTTGGCAGTTTTATGCAATGCATATTCACAAAGGTTAGGGAAAAATGAATAGCTGTACCAGTAGTTTACTGGAAGCATAAACTACTACTAAAACAAAACTTCTATTGTATGAAATAAGAAATGCCATCCTTATGAAAAAAAACTGCAATAAACTATATGGGCCCAAAAGATCCACAGTCCTTCTGGAGCACTCCTACGGTAGCTTCACCATTAGGGCCAGAACTTAGACAAAGTCGCAGCCTCGCAAGCGATTTCCAAGTCGGCCTAGTAAGAGAGGGAGCCTCTGCTCACTCTTTACAAGGTGAACAGCTTAAGAGGGGATGGAGACACCCAACATTGGGAGTCCCGACATCCCAAGCCACTCAGTCAGTGGGGGCTGCATCAGTGGCTGGTATGCTTGATGGGATCAGGTATACCAGGCCACCGAATGGCAGATGTGAACCAGACCTGTGGCTCCAGGGCAGGATTTTCTCTGTGGGAGGAGGGAACCTGGCATCCCTCAGAACTGGACTTTCCAGCTTGGAGGGCAAGATAGGAACCCTAGATTTTCCCCTGGTAGTGTGGACACTTGCCATTCACAAAGGAAAACAAGGAACCACCACCTGACCCCACAAAATTTGGCACGGTCAGCAGCAGAGATCCCAAGCAGGCACATCTTGGCACTTCCACCAGGATACACCCACATCCCCCACTGATTTTCGGCCTATATATTATTAGCTCATATACGTTTCAATGAGTAGTTGTTTAAAAGTAGCATCTCCTGCCAACAGTCACCCAATTCAGATAAACCCAACACTCATTATTGTACATATTAGCCTAGATTTTCAACTCCTGTCTAGAGCAGGGGCATAAAACAAGAAGCCAGGTGTGGGGAAAAAAGGCGGAAATCTTGCCCCAATGGAAGTCTATCTATCTTTCACCCCAAGGCAGTTTCCAGTGGGCAGGACCTCCAGTGGTGGAAGTGTCCACCTCAAACAGGCAGGCATTTCATTTAAATATTAATTTACAGATGTCTGACCTGAACACTACTTCACGCCATTCTGCCATGCAGGACGTGAGATGTTAATCCCATACGTGTGAAATACGTATCCAGGGTTGCTAGGCGGTGGCAAGTGCCAACTGTTGTAAAGTATGTTTCCCCCATTGCCATTATTAGCATCAATGGGTTTCCTAATGGGAATTCCCCCATCGGAGGTAATCGAAAGCACAGGATGGCCTAAGGTGCAATGTCAGGCAGGTCAGCTGCTTGAGAGATGGCCACGCGTCAGTACCTGCACACTTACATCTGCAAACAGTTGTGAAGATACCTCGCATTGACAGACGATTAGCAAAGTTGCAGGTATCTAATCCCAGTGGAGCCTGGGACAGCAAATCCAACAGCATCAATAATCAGCAACGGATGGGCTGGGACAGGGTGAAGAGGTGGGCAATGTTCTGGAGAAGTAGATAGTCTTTGTGACGGAGAGGATATGGGGTCAGAAACTCAACTCAACAGATCATTACATACACGCAAACTAAAATTAATTTACTTTACTTTTATAGTTCAGAACGTTAGTTCTCATCTTGATAATTTTCTTAGAAGGGAAGATTTTTTTCCCCCCTACTGCATTAACTGTGGTAATTAAAACAACACTGAACATGTGGTGGACGGAAGGTACACATAATCCAGTTGTAAGAGGGTTTGTATGATTATCTGAGCCATACAATCCAGCAAGGTCCTAACTTTGATCCGTGGTCTACGTTGAGTGAGCTGATTTCAGCTGGGGTGCTACCACTGGCCTCAGCAGCCCTGGGTTAGAGAGCGGGAGGCAAATTGGGCAGGATTCCTCGTCCTGATCACTAACCAGCACCTCCTGCTGAAAAGTGAGGGCAGGATTAGGATCAACCATGATGTTCCCCCATGGTGAACTGACCTATTGTATTCACACTGACAAGATTTACACATGAATAATGGGCACTTGGAAATGTACCATAGTTTACCAGTGTTTGTGGAATCACATCCCAGCAAGGGGTCAGTGTCTTTAGGGGAGAAGTAGAGGAAAAAGGATTCGCATTTATATAGTACCTTACCAACTTTCTCACAAAATGTGCCAAAGTATCACACACAACCCCCTCCGATGAGATAGCCAAGAGCGAATACTATTCTATCCTCACTCTCATGTTGGACAACTAGGGATCAGACACATACTCAATGCACAGCATCTGCTGCTCCCAATCCCACTAAATCAGCAGAAAACAGATGTATTCATTCATGTCCACTAGATCATCAGTAATTGGATACTTAATACATTTCGCCACACACTCACACACATGCACCAATGACTCTCCCAACAGATTGTCTAAAAAAAAATCCACAATAACAATAGTAAAAAATATTTTAAAAGAACACCACCTACCTTTGCAGCAGCAGTCACTCCCAGGCATAGGCATCTGTCATCATTAGAAGATTGAAAACACTGGGACCACAGAAAATGGTGTTGTGGCTGTGCAGAAAGACATTTGTCTCTGCACATGTAGACTACTTTTTTTTTAAAGTCACATCTATATCCAAGTGGAGGCAATGTTGATCTTTTTCCCCCTTAATATTCTAATTTTGCTACAAAACCGATTCAGACTTTGAGTTTGATGCTCTTCATCAGATAATGGCACATTGTGTGAGAACACTATGGTTGTTCCTTTGAGACCAAGATTAAAACATTTTAATCCTCATGCATCTTGTGTGTGTGTTGCATATATTGTGTCTCAAATAACCATTGAGGTTATAGCCTTGAGATTGCATTCATTCTAATAAATACTGCAAAATGTTATTTGCTGCTATTTGTCCCAGCAGAGACTCACTGTGTGCATCTAGATAGGAAGATGTTAAAGATACTTAATTTCATAACATTGGTGGTTGTTAAAAGAGTGGATTTTGCCATTTCTCATTTGTTTGCATAAACATTTCAGTGAATAACTATATTTTGCAGATATAAATTAATCAAAGTAGCACTGAAAGTGCACATGATTTGTATGATCATGTTCCAAATAAAGGTTTGATAACAGTGATATAATTAGTGCAAGTTTGGAAACTAATTTAACTGATTACCTGGATGTTGTACAGCCAGTGTCTATTGTAATAGTTATTGCAAATATCTTTACTGGTTAAAATTCTCTGGATTAGTCTGTTCAGAAGATGGGAGGCCTTATGGAATCCTACACATAGAATATACACCAAGGGAGGGGATATCTTCTAAAGGTACGTACAATAAAAGTACGAACATCCTGCTGTACACCCTCACGGTATTGCAAGGTCTATAGGAAGAGACAGAGTGATTGCTGATCAATTATTTTCCTATTTTTTGATTTATGACCATGGTATGCAATTTTCCTTTAACAAAATGTTAAAAATACAGGTAGAAATATATTCAAAGGAAAAAAAATATATAGTGCACACACAGTAATTAGACCACACAATCAAGGTACAGCAGCTATACTCTATGTGACCAGTCGTGACTTTCCAGTGTCACACACTGCCCATTATGACAGAAAAAGTTAAAAGCACCAAATTCAAACTATATACAGCAGCTTACTTACGCCTGGGGTTCCTTCTCATTTTGTTGTTTTTGTTGTGGCTGAAGAACGTTATTTACCAGTTCAGTGATCCCACTAAAGGGAAACCACCTGTTTAAATAAGCAAATAATGTGACTGAACAATGAGACAAATCACTTAAACTTTGGCCTCAGTGTCTTTGCACCTAAATAACACAGGCAAGAAAGAAAAGCTACAGCCAAATGGGAATGAGAGTTGCAATCAGATCCAGCAAGTAAGGATGTAGGGCAACATTATATCAGCTTATGTTTAACCAATCCAAGTGCAGGGAGCAAAAAAAGCTACAACCAGTCTGGATGTGGATGATGTAAGAAGCTGCAGCCAGCTCTCTTACAGCCAATCAGGAAGCAAAATGATGCACTACAGCTGCAGCCAGTAAGGTATCAAGAATAGCTAATACCTAGAAGGTGCAGAAAGCACAGGGGCGAAACACTGCAAGATAAAAGTTTTCAAGCTCACTACATTCGGAGATTATTACTTACTGTGGCTGTTGAGGTTTTTGTTCTTCTTTGACCCTAAAAAACAAGTTCCACAACTCAATGCAGGATAAAGCAGAAATTAAAATTTGTAAATCAAACTATTAAGGTTCTTGAACTGTATGGTTTTAGTCACGTACAATGACATTGAATTGTCCTGGAAAAGAGTTCTCAATTTTTTTTTAAAAAGGGCTTAATTTTCCTGTCTTTGCTGCCCTCAAGTCCTATCTGCCCACTGCAGGCACAAATGGGAATTGCACCCAGGCACCCTCAGTTATCACAGGCAAATTAGGAAGTTTCCACGTGAGCTCAAGTTTGGGAGGGGCATGGACAAATCAGAGGAGGAGGAGGAGAGAGTCAATTCATGCTCTCCACCATGCCAATATCCTTTTCAGTGGGTACAATGCACCTTACAGAACACATGCAGATAAGACCCTCTTCAGTCTAGTCTTATTCATATGCATGGGAAAGCTATAACCATTCTTTGTGGTGGGGTGGGTGGGGGAAGGCACCATTTAAGAAAATATAATGAAACAGCCAGACAGGAGGAATGGCACTCACCATTACCTGCAAGCTAAATCCATTTCTTATAAATGCAGATCACTAAACATCTATTAGAGGCTCTGCAAATGTGCCCTGATAAAATAAATGTATTACTTATTTTGAGCATGTTGTGTACAGAAAAAAAATTAGCTTTTTTACATATGAACACAAGTCAGGTCCATCTGTGTCCATTTTCACACATGCTGAGGAGAGATGGGGAACTAGAACCAAAGGCTGAGAAGAAAAATAAGCAAAAAAACAGAAAAGTTTTGCATTCCTATTTAATCTCAGTGCCAGAATCTAGGGTCAGTCAGCATAACATTCTTCAATATTGACTGGAGTTTGGTTTCAAAGTTTCAGAATCCATATCTACCCAACATAACAAGATCAGTCACAAGCCCTTTATACACAAATGTCACTCATAACTCATTCTTCAATTGCCCCTTCACGGGCGAAGCACTTTGAACTCGTATTCACCTGTACCAGCACTTTCCACTTTAATTAAAGTTGTTTTACGAGAGGTCGGAGGAGGTAATGCTATCCTTTCACAATACAGCTAGACACCATTTACACCATGAATACTAAATCACCGATGATTACCAGCAAACATACCTTAAATCCTGAATTCAATAATGACATTTTATTCATGCACGGGACAGGTTTTTTTTTTAAAGAAATGGCTTAATTAACTATTACACCAAAATTAAACTTTATTTAATAATCTTTAAAGTTGGATGGTGTGCTATGTTGGGATTGCAACACATTCGGACACAACTTTGCAACAGCAACTTCCCAAATGCTGATCTCTTGACGTCAGCCCTGTTGCTGGGGGATTAAGTTGGAGCACTTTGCCACAAGAGTGAGAGAACAAAGATGGAGCCACCCTTCTCTACTCTTGTCCACTTCCAAGCAATGTCTGTTTTTGTAAAATCAACCTACAGGCTAAAAGAAAGTCAGTGTTTACGATGTTGCTTAAAACCAGAATACATAGAGAATAATGGATAGCTGGAGTGATGGCAAAGCAGTAATCCAATTGAGGGGTTCAGATTGTGTCAAAGTACAAGAGTAAAACTCTTGCAGTTTCTAAATGTCATCTGAAGAGATTAAATTTCAGTTCTGAAATTACTCCAGAGTATCATACACTGAAGAGAATATGGAATGGTTTTATTCAGTTTGGGCTTAGTGTGTGTTTTGACCATCAGCAGTCAGTATCAATGATATATTGTAATGTTCACACTGAAGGAATAATGATTGGTAATTTATCAAAAAATAAGTTGATTATTGGGAAGAGCCTATTGCTAGCACATACTATAGAGGGAATAATGGATAACCAGGTGTAATTACAAAGTAGTAATTCAATCAATGTTCAGTTCAAATGTCACAATCCATAAAACGGGAATAGCTTTGAAATGCGGTCATGCATCCTTCTATGTACGTGAAGTCTATGGGGATAGCATTATTGTGTTGTAAGAGTAGCTTTATTGCATTTTGAGCTCTCTATCTTTTTTGGCACTGGTGGATGCCATGCTCAACACAGATTTGTGCTTTGTGTCATCAATGCATGATAACATCCCTTTTGAAGAATTAATGGCAAGTAGTATATAGTAAATTACCAGGAAATAATGGTCAGTATGGAATATATTACAAATATTTAATTCTTACCTGCAGCCCTCCTACAACATGTTCTGCTCTTCTTAATTAATACATTACCCTAAACAAATCCTACACAAATAAAGCTAGACTAACACTTGGAAAATCCCATCACAACACAAGTTGGCAACACGGTGGCATAGTGGTTAGCACTGTTACCTCACAGCGCCAGGGACCCGGGTTCAAATCTGGCCTCGGGTGACTGTCTGTGTGGAGTTTGCACATTCTCCCCTGCGTGGGTTTCCTCCGGGTGCTCCGGTTTCCTCCCACAGTCCAAAGATGTGCGGGTTAGGTTGATTTGGCTATGATAAATTAACCCTTAGTGTTAGGGGGATTAAATACGTGGGGTTACGGGGATAGGGTGGGATATGTGTCGGTGCAGGCTCGATGGGCCGAAATGGCCTCTATCTGCACTGTGGGGATTCTGTGATTCTGTGAAGTTGATGCAGTGGTAAAGTTTGACTCTGATACTCAGATTCAGATAGGTGTGGAAGTACAAAGCTGCCGCAATAAATACATGTACCATAAAGCTTTGAGAATAATACACACTTAGTGGACTGCATGGAAATATATAAAATATGTCTAAAGAACCAACATTTTTCTAAAATTCTCCACCAAAAGGGGTGCATATTTTACGTGGGAATATACTATACATAAATATTTATGATACTTTTAATTTGTAGCAAGTGCATCCCAATAAATAAATACCATTAAAAACAATAGCCTAGATTTATTTTAAACAGGTCAACCATGGGGTTAAAACACTGCCAATCAGAAAATCTAGGCTAAGGGGCGGGGGGGTCATAGTCCATTTAAAATAAAGCAACACAGTAAAGTAATCATGCATATCTGAAGCAGAGATTAGATCCCAGTCTTGAAATTACAGCAGACTACTTTATACACTGAGGAGCATATTTAGTGCTCTTTGGGCTGTGAAGCTTGGGGTTTGCACATCTTTACTGGACCACCTAAGGTTCTGGCCTAAGCCTCTCTGAAAGCTAGCCCCATGCTGAGAATAAAACTCCAAGTAAAAATATCAAAAAGTGCTGAGACACATTCATGATATTAACAGCACTTGGCAAGACATTTCAGTCCTGCTTTGATCATGTGACACACTCTGAACTTTGACTTGAGCGTTTTAATCGCTAAAATCTTTCATATCTCATACATTCACCTCTGTATATCTTCTAAATACTGCTGAGAAAATTCAGTTTGAATAAGAAATTTAGGAAACAAACTCAGAGCTAAAACCCTCTCGTTTGATTTCATGGCATGCTTTATAAAACAGTTTGGAGTAATTCAGTGAAAGCCTTGGTATGGAGAGATGTTTTACTAAGGGGCACATTTACAAAAAAAAATGAATTTCCCATATTGGACATTATTTGTTTAATAGGAATAATTGAATAAGGAGACATTTGCGCTCCACGTTGATGGATGTTCTCCCTTAAGTGGCTTCTACCGTATTAGTGACAAATAATAATAGGTTAGTAGATGTTATTAAGCTGTAGTCTAATCAAGACTACGGTATAAATTATGATAGGGGCAACTGAACAGTTTAGATATGTCACTCAAATTCCATGATTAGGTTAATCTTGAAATCGTTGGTATTGTTTTTAATTATACAATATGTATTTGTTCATGAGTTTTTAATTCAGCTTTTGCGTGGTTATGATGGCGGCAGCTGGCAGCACACGGTGCGTTCTTGATGCACGACTATGTTCATTGCGTCTTGTGATGTCATCAGTGTAGTGTTGCCAGTTTCTGAATCTGCAGTTGATTACCAGAATTTACGGTCTTTATTATATATTGTAGTATTTAACATCTGCAGCAGGTCCATACCAGTAATATACCATTCAATTTTATGAATTAACTGTCAGGCCATTTGTAAGGGCCTCCATATTTTATTCTTGTCACAATTAATTTTTTGGTACATTGTAGGAGCAATGACTGTAAATCAAACACATTCAAAGCATGTGTTCTGTAATAATGTCTATCTAAAAACCTACTTTCAATCCTGATTTGCACTTGAAATTCAAACAATTTAGACACTGTACATTTAAGGGTGACGTAGTTTAAATGATTTATCATGTGATGAAGCATTTGCAGCCATAGTGACCGCAACCAAATTCAAATCGATTAAAATATAATTATTTTAGGTACTGATCGGCATTAAATGCATTTTTTTCAATTTTAAAAAGTTACCAAAGTTCAAAGATATGAAAAAATACCTCATCATGGCTAAAATTCTTCAGATTTATAATATTGATATAACATCACACATCACATACCCTTACCATCTTGTTGGAGCAGTTTGACTACGGTAAAAAGGCATCTTACACTGTTATACCACAATTAAGGGAAAGGTTGAGTTTTCTCAAGTGATTAACTATTTTTTTAAAGATGAAGGTTGGGTTTTATCAATTAGTTCAGCTTTTTGAAGCAGAAAAAAATCTCTGAGCTCTGACCATCTTATCCTGAGCTTCTCTGACACCTCAATGGATATCTGCGCTGCCTGGAAGGTTTAAGGATTGATTCCTGGTCTATGCTGATCTCAACTAGCAGCACTAGTGGTGCTACAATTGGTCTCAACATCTCTGAGCTAGAGAGGAAAAATATTAGTCAGGGTTCTTTCTCCTCCTGAGTGCCATCCAGTAGCCTCTTTTGGAAAGTGCGCATGTGTTAATGCCAGCTGGCGACAAGATCAGGCTTGGTTGTGATGCAGTCCATGGTTGAATGTCTGCTAATAACCATTGTCCACATGCACAAGTGAAGAATGATCATTTGGGTGAGGTACTGAAGGGCTGCTGGTTTCCATGGATATATGCTCAATATGCATCAATTTCTTCAGAAGAGGCAGGGAGAAAGTTGAAGGGAAAAAAGAAATGATCATCCTAACTCAAAACACTAATCCCCCAATTTGCACAGTCACTTTTTTAAATTCACAGTGTTGCCACTAGATGCTAAAAATGAAACCCAAGTGTTACTCTGCAAGTCCTAAAAACATGATTATGACCAATTGGCCAGAGGAGAACACTATCATGATCAGCTGCAAAAGTCACTATCTTCTATTCTGAATGTTAAGTTTTATAGATGCAGCAGGCTCACAGTTTGCCATGATGATGGTTGCATTCTGAACAGCAACACTAACGATGTCATGAAAGCCACATGCAGCATGCAAGTATTCTGTAAATGGAAAGCAGTGCCACTAGGTATTGCAAAGAGTAATCACCCTGTCAGTTATCTCCTGCCAGACATTTTGGATGACTCTTCATGGGGAGTGTGCCCTTGAATGCCAACAAGGAGGCTGCCTCACTCGTAGGCATCATCCATAAATCTATAGGTTAATTAAAATATTGCCCTTTAATATTGTCTAGGACTTGAAGGCATTTCCAGTCCAGGTTGATAGAAGGAAACAGATTTTCCTCACTAGAGATTTAGCTTTACAGAGTTGAGTTCATTATAATCTAGTTCCCACTGGACACAGTTCATGGTTTGATAATCCCTCTAATAATTCAATTGAACACACAAAAATGAGACTAGAGGGGGAAAGCTTGCTGCCAGGGAAAGAACAGTGGTCCTATCAGAACTACCTGTCTTGCTGCTAATTATATATTAACAGTGGGCTCCCGCTTCCCCCCAACGGACTGTCTGTGGAAGCTCGCATGCAAGCACGGACAAGGAAATGTAAAGCCCTGCTGCAGCTGTTTAAAGGGCAGCAGCAGACATATAAAAGGTTTCTATTTCCTATGAACTGAAGGAAAAGGGAAAAGGGGTTCACACTATTTCTCCAATAGAGGGTTCCTGAAAGCACATGGACATATTTATATATGTTGCCCATAAGGTGTAGTGAGGCAAAATAAGGGTGCCTTTTGGCAATCAAGAACACCCTCCCCAGAGAAGGGACATCTGAAATGACTGGCAGGAAATAGAAAATAACCTGATCTTGTTACGTTCTGACCCCCTTCTCACTCTCAGATGCACATGCATACACAAAACATGGCACAGAGTATACTGCAATGCAAGCTCTGCTTGAAGTCATCTCTTAGAGGCAGCAGTGTAACATATGTTCTTCTATTGTTATAGGCCTGGAAGAACAGGTAAAAATTAAAATTATTAGATGGAAAATCATGGGGAGTGTGCCTGTGATTTCCCAATATGTGCTCCCAGTGGCTGAGGCTCCACACCATAAAGTCCATTCAGAAAATCAACGCTCATGTGACTCAGTCCAATTATTAGAACCCACAAGACAACACATACATCATTTTTGAACCAGATTTAGATTTAGAGTCTGGGAAAATGGTCCAACAGATTTATATGTATTAAAAAAAAATTCTAAACCACAAATGGCATATTCAAGCATTTTCAGAAATATGCAAACTGAGTTTTTTAAATATTAATGACAGTTTCTGTCACCATTTTGAGGCAGGATATTGTATTTCTGGTTCTGTAAACTTAACAAAAACTACCTGACCCAAACATAGAAAATTATAATGACAGATATTATAGAATCATACAGCACAGAAGGAGGCCATTCTGACCATCGTGCCTTTGCTGGCTCCCCTGGTCTTTCCCCATAACCATGCAAATGTTTCCTTTTGAAGTATATATCCAATTACCTTTTGAAAGTTACGATTGAATCTGCTTCCTCCACCCTTTCTGTGTCAGCTGTGGCTCAGTGGGTAGCACACTCGCCTCTGAGTCAGAAGGTTGTGGGTTCAAGTCCCACTCCAGGGACTTGAGCACATAAAGCTAGGCTGACACTGCAGTGCTGAGGGAGTGCTGCACTGTTGGAGGTGCTGTCTTTTGGATGAGATGTTAAACCGAGGCCCCGTCTGCTCTCTCAGGTGGACGTAAAAGATCCCATGGCACTATTTCAAAGAAGAGTAGGGGAGTTATCCTGGGTGTCCTGGCCAATATTTATCCCTCAACCAACATCACTAAAACAGATTATCTGGTCATTATCACATTGCTGTTTGTGGGACCTTGCTGTGCGCAAATTGGCTGCCGTGTCTCCCACATTACAACAGTGACTACACTCCAAAAGTACTTCATTGACTGTAAAGCACTTTGAGACGTCCGGTGGTCATGAAAAGTGCTATATAAATGCAAGTCTTTCTTTTCAGGCAGTGCATTCCAGATTATAAGGGTACATTTCTGAATTTGTGCTCCCTGCATGGAGGTTTGCATTGGGAGCGTCTATCGGGAATTTGGGCATTGGGATCAGTGCACCCTGCAAGATTTTCTGGCCATTAACATTAATGGATAGAAAATTCTGCAGGGTCCCCTGCGCCCAGATTTCTGATACGCAATCTTGATGCATGAAGCTTCATGCCTGGAGTGCAAATTCAGAAACTCCACCTTACAGTGTCCTGTGAGGGTCACCTTAAATTGAATTGTGTCCTTAGAAGTCTAAGATCTGGCTCAAAGACTATTGCTAATGTATGTTGTACATTAATGTAATAAAAAGGTGACGAATGGAAATGAGCACATTTCAACAGGTGATGAACTTCATAAACTTTTGCGAGCTCTGACTCCCATGAAAATTCTGGTGGATAATGGAGGTTCCACAGTGTATGTTGATTTCTAGGAGTAATTAACTCTATTACATTTTAATGGTGCCGCATAAAAGGTTACTGCACAAGATAAGAGCTCACGGTGTATGGGGTAATATATTAGACTGGTTAGAGGATTGGCTAACTGACAGAAAACAGAGGGCGCAATCTTGCCAGCCCTGGAGAGGCAGATATGGAGGCAGGACTGCCGGGAAAATGGCAGAATTTGGGGGCGGGTGCCCAACCCGCCTCCGTGCCATCTTCCCAGGAGGCGGGTAGCCGTCCCGCACCGGGTTCCGTCTCCTTGGAGGCGGGAAGGGATTACAGCCACTTAACTGCCTGTTAACAGGTAGTTAACAGGCAGAAAATAGGCTTATCACCATTTTGCCCACACAAGTGCGGGCTTCCCGAAGGCTCCGAACCCCGCCAGGGTCACCGAGGCGTGTAGTGGGTGCAAAAGTGTGCTGTGGAGGTAAGTGATGGGTGCAAGTGTGGAGAGGTGAGTATCTGAGGTAAGTGCAAAGTGTTAAAAAAGTGTACTTACCTTTGTTTCTTCCTGCAGGCTTCAGTCGGTGGGTATGCGGAGAGTCTCGCACCTCCACGGTAGAGATGACAGATGGCCGTTGCATTCTCCAATGCAACAACCATCTCATTTCTGCAAAAGAAAGAGGTTTGATGAGGTCTTGAATTCAAGACCTCATCAAACTACAGAGAATGTCAGTGTTTGACAGCTTCTCAGAGCTGTCAAACGATGACAATTCATCTGTCAAAAAATTGACAGATGAAACGTCATACGTTGACGTTCTCTGCAACCGGCTTTCCCTCAATTGGCCTGCTAAGCCCGCTGGGCGGGCTTAACAAAGTCAATCAAGGGAAAATAGCGTGGGTTGGCCAGAAGTTGATGGAGGCGGGACTGAAACCTGACAAGTGGGAGTCCCGCCTCCAAAAGCTCCCCATTGGCAAAATCCAGCCCCAGAGAGTTGGAATAAATGGGTCATTTTCAGGTTGGCAAACTGTAACTGGTGGGGTGCCACAGGGATCAGTGCTGGGGCATCAACTATTTACAATCTATATTAATGACTTGGATGAAGGGACCGAGTGAACTGTTGCCAAATTTGCTAACGATACAAAGATAGATGGGAAAGCAAGTTGTGAGGAGAAAGGTTCTGCAAATGGATATAGATAGGTTAAGTGAGTGGGCAAAAATTTGGCAGATGGTGTATAATGTGGGAAAATATGAGGTTATCCACTTTGGTAGGAAGAATAAAAAAGCAAAATATTATTTAAATGGAGAGAGACTACAAAATGCTGTGGTACAGAGGAATCTGGGGGTCCTCGTACATGAAACACAAAAAGTTAGCATGCAAGTAATTAGGAAGGCAAATGGAATATTGGCCTTTATTGCAAGGGGGATGGAGTATAAAAGTAGGGAAGTCTTGCTACAACTGGTGAGACCACACTTGGAGTACTGCATGCAGTTTTGGTCTCCTTATTTAAGGAAGGATATACTTGCATTGGAGGCAGTTCAGAGAAGGTTCACTAGGTTGATTCCTGAGTTGAAGGGGTTGTCTTAGGAAAGGTTGAGCAGGTTGGGCCTATACTCATTGGAATTTAGAAGAATGAGAGTGATCTTATTGAAACATATCGGGGGCTAAATTCGGTTGATTTGCGCCTCCCGTTAGCACCCTAAGAGGGCGCTAACTGGGCGCAAATCAAGTAGCGCCTGTGCGTGGCACCGCTAACGCATCCCGTGAAATTCATCAGGAGGTTAGCGGCGGCGCTAACCATTAGCACCGCGCGGCGATGACGTCATCGCCGTGCGCAGCGCCCCGGCTCTAATACTGGGTGGCGCCCTCCGACTTACCGCCGGGCGTTATTTCCGCCGGGGTCAGGGGGGCCTACCTGCGGCCGGGGCGGCGCTAGTTAAAGGGGAGGTGGTGGGCGGCCATTTTTGTTGCTGGCCGCCTGCCAGTACCTGCCCCCGTTGCTGTCCCCGGCCCCCGTGAAGCCCCCCCCATGGGGTGCCAGCTGCTCTCTGTGAGCCCGGCACTCCCGATCCCTGGTGGCCCAGCTGGGGGCTGGGATGTGCTGCGCCAGGCCCCTCCCCTTTAATAAGGGGAGAAAGGCCTGCAGTACCACAGCACGATTGGCTCGCAGCGCCCCAAGAGGGACGCGGGGCACTTCCAGTAGCGCCCCTCCTCCCTCTCGGGGCCCTTTCTGGGAAAGTGGAGGCGCTAACTTTTTCGGGGCTAAAATTAGCCCCCCGGCGAAGGTAGGGGGTGCTACCCAATTTTTACCCCATAAGATTCTGAGGGGGCTTGACAGGGTAAATGCCGGGAGGATGTTTCCCCTTGTGGGGGAATCTAGAACTAGGGGGCATAGTTTCAGAATAAGGGGTCGCCCATTTAAAACGGAGATGAGGAGGAATTTGTTCTCTCAGAGGGTCGTGAATCTTTGGAATTCTCTACCCCAGAGAGCTGTGGAAGCTGAGTCATTGAATATATTCAAGGTGGAGATAGACAGATTTTTGAAAAACAGGGGAATCAAAGGTTATGGGGAGCGGGCAGGAAAGTGGAGTTGAGGCCAAGATCATATCAGCCATGATCTTATTGAATGGTGGAGCAGACTCGAGGGGCTCAATGGCCTACTCCTGCTCCTATTTCTTATGTTCTTCTGTTCTTAAGTAAATATATATATATATAAATATAAATAAATAAATAAGAGAATGAAAACCTTCCATGCCACCAAACAAGTGATCAGGGATACAAACAATAGAACAACGAAGCAGATGTTTGTTTCATCAGTAGATGCTACTTGTAGATGCAGGGCTATGAGGTTAGAGCAGGAGAATGAGACTAACTGGATAGTGATTAAGAAGGCCAATGGAATGTTGGCTTTCATTGCTAGGGGGATAGAATATAAAAATAGGGAGGTATTGCTTCAGTTGTACAAGGTATTGGTGAGACCGCACCTGGAATACTGCATACAGTTTTGGTGTCCATACTTAAGAAAAGACATACTTGCTCTCGAGTCAGTACAAAGAAGGTTCACTCGGTTAATCCCGGGGATGAGGTGATGGACATATGAGGAGAGGTTGGGTAGATTGGGACTCTACTCATTGGAGTTCAGAAGAATGAGAGGCGATCTTATTGAAACATATAAGATTGTGAAGGGGTTGGATCGGGTGGATGCGGGGAGGATGTTCCCGATGATGGGTGAAACTAGAACTAGGGGGCATAGTCTTAGAATAAGGGGCTGCTCTTTCAAAACTGAGATGAGAAGGAACTACTTCACTCAGAGGGTGGTAGGTCCATGGAATATGCTGCCCCAAAAAGCTGTAGAAGCTACATCATTACATAAATTTAAAACAGAAATAGACAGTTTCCTAGAAGTAAAGGGAATTAAGGGTTACGGGGAGCGGGCAGGAATTTGGACATGAGTCTAGGTTCGGATCGGTCATGGCCCTGTGGGTAGCGTAGCGGGCCCAGGGGCCGTGTAGCCTGATCCTGCTCCTATTTCGTGTGTCCAATTCTGTTAGGTTCAGGAGATAGTTCTGGGATAGTAGATTGGCGGTTAGGATCAGATCAGCCATGATCTTATTGAATGGCGGAGCAGGCTCGAGGGGCCAATTGGCCTACTCCTGCTCCTATTTCTTATGTTCTTATGTTCTTATAGCTCTTTCAAAGAGCTGGAACAGGCACAATGGGCTGAATGGCCTCCTTCCGTGCTGTGTTATTAGTGAGGGAGGCAGATTGAATCGTGGCTTTCAAAAGGGAATTGAATAAATACCTGAAGGAAAAAAAAATTGCAGGGCCACGGGGAAAGGGCAGGCGAGTGGAACTAGCTGAAGTGCTCTTGCAGAGAGCCGGCACGGGCCCGACGGGCCGAATGGGCTTCTTCTGTGCTGTAACCATTCTATGATTCTATAATTGTATGTTCTAAAATTGGAACAAACTCATGTCATCATTAAACTAATGACCATCCATGATAGATCTATCGGTTGCAAGAAATTAATGACTTTCCCAATGATGTCTCCCATTCAATAGTAATTTCAAAAATAACTTGAAAGCTCCTGGCTCATTGCAGGCTGTTGCATAGCATCCCATAATCTTGAACAGTTTCAATAGTGGTATCTTTTTATAAAAGCATTCTTATGAAGAGCCTGCTATTCAAACTGTTCAGAACAACATGCAAAGCAAAATTGCAGCGGATTCAATCTGTCCATCATCCTCTCTGTGGAAAAAGAAAAGCTGCTCTACAAGCTGTCAGAACCTCATGTTGTGAAGGTTGGTTGATTTGAATTATTTGCTTGTAAGCAAGAAATTGTCAAAGGCAGAGGGGCTTCAGAATGCAGTTACATCAGGTATGAGAGCAAAAAAAAACCACAAGAGCCACATAATAAGAATGGAAACATATATTAATACCAGAACATATTTTATCACAGGTTTAGTTCTCCTTTCAGGTGCCATTGTTCCAAGGGAAGTTAACAAATCTATTTTTGTTCCCAAACAAGGTGGTTATTTAAATTCTTGACTCTACTCGCACATATCAAGCCAAATATGAACACCTTTAGTACAAGATTATATACAGGTTTTAAAATGAATTGTTACAGAAACAGTCCATTGAAATTTAGGAACAAAATAGATAAATATCCCAGTTAAATCCTACCTGTTCCAGATGAACATGACTTTATGTCAAATACATGGACACGTAATTTTCAATAGGCAAAGTTACTGCTTTGTCAAGTCACAGTCTTGCAGTGTTAAGTCCAGTGATCCTGACCTTGTATATTCGTCCCAGGGACAGACGACAGCATTTGTACTTGTCCTAGAATTTTTCTGCCTCTTCTAGACAAGCAGTCTTGTTATGATCCTTGTATAATAATAGCACAAAGCAGTTCATGACCTTACAACACAGCAGTCCCCCAAGTCTCTAACTCATCCCACAATACACTACAAAGTCAATAAGGTCTCATTTGTTGGATCAATACAATGCCAGGTTTTTGTCAGGAGGTAGACTTCTTGCTGTGGCAATCTTGTTCAATGCCATGGCAAACTGCTGTGGCTGCATATGGCTTGCAAGGGATTGGGCAGTCCTTCGTCCCTCTGTTTCACTGCTGAAATTGCTGTATGAATCTCCGTGTAAAAAGACATTCTTTAATTCTTTAAACCTTTCTGTTAAAGCTAAACATATGACCTGAACCCCCTCTCATCACTTTGCAACGATTGTCAGATAGAATCATAGAAATTTACGGCACAGAAGGAGGCCATTCGGCCCATCGTGTCTGTGCCGGCCGAAAAAGAACCATCCAGCCTAATGCCACTTTCCAGCTCTTGGTCCGTAGCCCTGTAGGTTACAGCACTTCAAGTGCATATTCAAGTACTTTTTAAATGTGATGAGGGTTTCTGCCTCTATCACCCTTTCAGGCAGTGAGTCCCAGACCCCCACCACCCTCTGGGTGAAAGAATTTCTCCTCAACTCCCCTCTAATCCTTCTACCAATTACTTTAAATCTATGCCCCCTGGTTAGTGACCTCTCTGCTAAGGGAAATAGGTCCTTCCTATCCACTCTATCTAGGCCCCTCATAATTTTATACACCTCAATGAAGTCTCCCCTCAGCCGCCTCTTTTCCAAAGAAAACAACCCCAGCCTAGCCAATCTTTCCTCATAGCTAAAATTCCCCAGCCCAGGCAACATCCTCGTAAGTCTCCTCTGTACCCCCTCTAGTGCAATCCTTCCTGTAATGTGGTGACCAGAACTGTATGCAGTATTCTAGCTGTGGTAACTAATGTTTTATACAGTTCAAGCATAACCTTCCTGCTCTTATATTCTATGCCTCGGCTAATAAAGGAAAGTATCCCGTATGCCTTCTTAACCACCTTATCTACCTGTCCTGCTGCCTTCAGGGATCTGTGGACATGCACTCTAAGGTCCCTCTGTTCCTCTACACTTCTCAGTATCCAGATAAGCACAAAACCAACAAAAGCACTGCAAGTCCTGTAGATAACATCACAAGTTACAGTACAGCATGGCCACAAGCTTACAGCATTATACTGAGGAGGTACAATGCAGCACAGAAAGATCAGGAATAGGTAAAGTTTTATGTAGACAGGCAAGATCAGTCTCGTTCATGAAAAGAAACCTTAGCAAACTGATATGTATGAACATCAGAAATAATGGGAAATGCCATTTGATCCATTCTTTTGAGATTGTGTAATGGAGCTGGGGACGGCACCGAGGGGCACCGTTGGTCCAGCACTGAGATGGGTGAACCAGAGTGGCACTGATCTTCACCTGCAAGTGCGAATAAGCAGACACTGCCCTGAATTAATATATATCATGGGCGACAAATTGAACTTCAATTTCTGAAGCTAATAAATGATAAAGGAAAGACTGTACAGTACAACAGAATAATAACAATAATAACAACAGAAAACGCTGGAAAAACTCAGCAGGCCAGGCAGCATCCGTGGAGAGAGAGAGTTAACGTTTCAGGTCGATGACCTTTCGTCAGAACTGTGAAGAGCCGGAAATCAAATAGATTTAAGGCCAGAGTAAAGCTGGGAAAAGGGGGAGGGGATAAAAGAACAAAGGGGGAGATGAAGAGACATTAAGAGATATGCAAGGCTAGAGGTGGTGTTAATGTGACAGATTAAGGCTGAAAGAAGTGTGAAATCCACTGGCAGAATGAAGGACAGCTGCCAGCTTCTAGGAGGAAAAAAAAGGTGGGGGGGGGGCAAATAAAAGGGTGGAAAAAATAAAATATAAATGTGATTGGAGCTGAGGTTATGATCTAAAATTGTTGAACTCGATATTGAGTCCAGAGGGCTGTAGCGTGCCTAAACGAAAGATGAGGTGCTGTTCCTCGAGCTTACGCTGCGCTTCCGTGGAACAGTGTAATAGGCCGAGGACGGTGAGCCAGTGGATTTCACACTTCTTTCAGCCTTAATCTGTCACATTAACACCACCTCTAGCCTTGCATATCTCTTAATGTCTCTTAATGTCTCTTCATCTCCCCCTTTGTTCTTTTATCCCCTCCCCCTTTTCCCAGCTTTACTCTGGCCTTAAATCTATTTGATTTCCGGCTCTTCACAGTTCTGACGAAAGGTCATCGACCTGAAACGTTAACTCTCTTTCTCTCTCCACGGATGCTGCTGAGTTTTTCCAGCGTTTTCTGTTGTTATTTCAGATTTCCAGCATCCGCAGTATTTTGCTATCAGAATAATAACAATGTTGTTTATGTCTTTAATGATGACTTTAATTTCTGTAGCTAAAATCTGGTAAGGGAATGGTACAAAGTAATGATCATGATGTTGTAAATTTGTTTAATGTTGAATAAATCCAATTAAAAAAAAGTATTATCTGTGCGGAACACGGATGGTTAGCACGTACAAAGTGAGAGCCATAGGCAGCAAATTTAGATTTGGACACACCCTTTCCACATATTACTTCCACTCCTTGCATGTGCATTTCTTGGGGGGAGTGGCTGGGAGCGTGCTCCCTGGATAATTTTGAATTTTACATTAAAAATCCCAGGATGGAAACCAGGTACAACGAGTGTTCGGACTGGATATTGGCACTACTGTGTGGTAACCCTGCTTCCGACCAACACCTTCTTCAACCGTGATTCCCCCCAGGGACATGGGATAAGTGAACTTGCATATGTGTTCATTCTGGTTCATTTTAGGTGATTTTTATTGTAGAATTGATCGATTTTTAATCTAATAAAAATTATAGAAACAAAGGTGGAATTTGGGTTTATCTGTATTTGGCAGATCGATTGGCACATCACTTCCATTAAAAACTATGAATAAGCTACTCCATCCCCAGTTCACAGAGGCACTGACCTCTCTCTCTCTCTCTTCATGGGAGGTATCTCCCCTCTGCTTTCATTTCACAGAGGGACTCGTGCCCTCTCCTCCTTCAGAGAGGCACTCTTTCCCTCTTTTCCTGGTTCACTGAGGCACTCTTCCTCTCTCTGCTCAGCTCAGTGTCACTGTCCCCCTTTGCCCTTCACAGAACTACTCATCTCTCAACCGTTATGGCGGCACTTTCCCCTTGTCGACAGAGGCATTCTCGCCAATGCTGCTGGGTTATTCCGCCTTTGAAACTGACCGCAATTCGGGATTTAGCGCATACGCAACCTAATGCGGAAATCTTGAAGTTGCGGTCTGTCATTCACTGCTCCGACACAGGCTGCACTGTGCTCCTCCCCACCACGCCGGCAATCAGTGAAATCTCTCAAATCAGGGAAACTGACGAAAACCTCGGCTCTTCCGCAGTAATTATGCTGTTAAATTCCCCACGAAAAGTTAGACCCAAAGGGATTAGGTGTAACTGGGGATTTAACAGCGTATTGACCGCTAAACATTGGTATGGCCCTGAAAAACTAATTTTCATTTTTTGCAGTGTCAAATAAAAAATTTTATTTAATTTTTTTTTTAAAGTTTATTCACCTTTATTTCAGGTTTGCCTTTTCCCCATGTGAGAGCCCCAATCTTTCTTTTGCTCTCTCTAACTATTTTAAAAAGTTAGAATTTTAAGAGCTTACTCACTTCCTTGTTCGCTGAGAATTCTGCCTTTTCATTGGCTGCTTAGACAGCTTGTTGATGCCACAGCAGCTCGAACAAGGGGGGTCCCCACTACAGTCCGCCGAATTGAATTGAAGTGAAGGTCAGAAAACCCAAAGTTCTCGACACAGGGATTGCGAGATCTTTGTGCGGAGCGTACTTCGGGGCCAGCAGCAAACGCCTTCGCTTCGTTGCTGACGAGTGGAGCATAAATGCTGGCACGGACCGGTTGGGCCATATATCCCATGTAATCCTATGAACTTTAAGAGCTTACTCACTTCCTGGTTCACTGTCTGTGAGAATTCTGCATTTTTATTGGCTGCTTAGACAGTTTGATGACATCACAGCAGCTCGCACTGGGGAATCCCCACCATACTCCATTGATTTGAATTACGAGTCGGAAAACCCAAAGTTCTTGACAAAGAGATTGTGAGATGTTTGTGTGAAGCTTACTCCAGGGCCAGCGGCAAATGCCTTCGCTTCGCCGCTGACCGCAAATTCCGGGCCATAGAATTTTACAGCATAGAAGCAGGCCATGCGGCCCAACTGGTCCATGCCGGTGTTTATGCTCCACACGAGCCTCCTTCTGCCTTCCCTCATCTCACCCTGTCAACATGTCCTTCTATTCCTTTCTCCCTCATGTGTTTATCTAGCTTCCCCTTAATTACATCTATGCTATTCGCCTTAATCACTCCCTGTGGTAGTGAGTTCCGCAGTCTCACCACTCTCTGAGTAAAGAAATTTCTCCTGAATTACTTACTAGATTTATTAGTGACTATCTTATATTTATGGCCCCTAGTTTTGGACACCACAAGAGTAGATACATCTTCTCTACGTCTACCCTATCGAACCTCTTCATAATTTTGGAGACATCTATCAGGTCACCCCTCAGCCTTCTCTTTTCCAGAGAAAAGAGCTCCCGCCAGTTCAGTCTTTCCTGATAGTTGTACCCTTTTAGATCTGGTATCATCCTTGTAAATCTATTTTGCACTTTCTCCACTGCTTCTATCTCCTTTTTATAATATGACCAAAACTGTGCTCAGTACTCTAAGTGTGATCTAACCAAGATTCTATACAAGTCTAAGATAATGGCCCGGATTTTACAGGGCCTATGCCCACGTACGCACAGCAAATGCCCACGAAACTCTTATGCCTGGTAAAAGCAGGTGTAGGACCTTCTTTTACCAGTCTAAGGGTGTAAATAAATATTAAAATAAATTTTTAAAAATCATTTAAACATTTAAAAACTTTTTGGCCCCTTTAAAAATGTTTACATTTATTTTTCAAAAAATTAAATTTTTGTTTTAAATGTTTAATTAAATTGTATTTGAATTAATTTTAAACTTGTGGTGATTTATTTTTATTTAGGTTGTGTGAAAGTGTGTTTTTTAGGGGATTCCTATTATGCTTATGGGGACTCCGTATATAAATGGAATCACCATAAGCATAATGGGAATCCCCCTTTTTGATTGGTTTGGTTGGACCGGCCCACGTGATCCCAGGGACGCTTGCGCTCCTCGGATACGTGGGCCTTTACACAGGCGTACGCCTGCAGGCCCAGGACTGCAAGAGTCCGAAGATACAGAGGCACCAGGTAGATGCGTACTTTTCTTGTGGATCAGAGGCATTCACTCGCGGGAAGCCTCCCACTGCAATTTCAGGTCCAATATCTCTGCTTTTGAATTCTACTCCTCTAGAAATGAACCTGTGCTTCATTTGAACTTTTTAACTTTTATGGCTATGTTAACCTGCGTTGCTACTTTTAGTGAGTTGTGAATCTGTACCCCTAGATCCCTTTGCACCTCTTATCTTCCAAGGAGTAGGTCACCTCCTTATTCCTCCTATTCACCACCTCACACTAATCTATACTGAAATTCATTTGCCATTTACACGCCCATTCTGCAAATTTGCTAATGTCTTCTCGTATTTTATCGCAGTCTTCCTCAGTATTAACTATACCCCACAAATATTGATATTGTACTTCTGATTCCAGAGTCCAAATCATTTATGTAAATGGTGAACAACAGTGGTCCCAGCACCGATCACTGTGGAACACCACTTCCCACCTTCTGCCAGTCTGAGTAAATACCTTATCAGGCATGGAATCTGTTTACAATGGACTGAAAGCAGTGTGGGCACATTATATACCCACTATATGTGGGCAAGTGTATTACGACAGCATGCAAATGATGGGAAATACATATTTCATCCTTTGTGCCCTGGCACTGCAAGGATGGCTGTGTGTTCCTTGTGTCCAGCACTTCTAAGGACCTTGGGGCTGCAATTAAAATTTAAAAGATTGGTTTCTTGAAAGATTTCAGGAATGCAAATGTGTCAGCACTGGAACTTAAAAAAAAATCTGTTGGATCGAAACTGCAGGCCCATTAACACTGCGGCAAGGCACCCAGTGATTCTCCATCCCCCACTGCCGCGCCCCCCCCACCCAAATACCAGAGGCAGGCAGCACTGTAAATGGTGCAGGTGCCCATCCACAATAGCTGAATGTCCCTGATCCAGGGATATGGGTTGGGGGTCATAGGTGCTTCCATGGAAGTTCCTGCCCTACCCAGATCCACACAGAAACAGATCTTCCTGAAATATCTGAGTTCTATCTGTTTAACCATCATGTCGGCATCCTCCTCTCTCCTAAACCATTCAGACATTTTCAAACATGAGGGGTGCTATATTATTGCAAGCTGTTGTTCTTGTTATTGCTGTTTCATGAGCTATCTGTTACACTAGTTTGACACTGGTGTATGGTGATAATAATGTGCGATAACGATGGAAGGAATGTACTACACAAGATAGAACTGTAGATCTGCCAAGCAATGTCATGAATCAGGTGTCTCCCATTTGGCACCCATTTGGTTACTGAGCATCTGGAATGCTACTCAAGACACACCAGTCACAGAATGGGGAGGAGCCCCACTCATTTACATAACATTTGGGGCCTTAATAAACCTTTCATACAATTTGTGCATGAGCTTACAGCACTGCCAACACTTTGGGGCCCATACTGGGGACCCAGAATGCATCGGTGCATAGTGGGCCTCAGACCTCTGCGTACGTTAATACCGGGTGTCGCCATTACATTATCAGCCCATTAACTCAGGCTTTATATTTTAATTATTTCAATGTCAGCATGTTTCAAGGTGAAATTAACTCAATTCCCTTGTAACATCCTGTAAAAGTACTAAGGGTAATATCCAAGAATTTCCTGAAATTTCCCGTCATTCAAAAATGCTGAATAATGTCAGCAATGGTACGAAGGATCCAAAACTATCAAAGATGTCTTCCAATTAGAAGAGCCCAATCCAAGAATCAGAAGATGACTTGGCTGCCATACCTGCACCTTCCAAATCACGGTCAAAAATGATCAGGGTATCAGTATCATTTTAGCCTCATAAAGTATAAGCCAGGGTAAAATGTGCCCTTGGCACGATCGAAGAGTGAATCATTTTCTAGTTGATACTTTCACTTTCAGTGCAGTCATTTATCTAAGCTCACTTCCAGGTATTTTTGTCTATTTTGCTGCTCAATCTTGTTCCCAGTCTGTCATTCCTATGTTCAATTTGTGTTCAGTAACTCAGCTTTGGGACTAATTATGCCGCCAAGTTGCAGGGCCTTCTGAGCTGCAATGCATCAGGTGTATGGCATGCAAGTAGCTTGAGTCCACAGTGTCACTTATTTAAATACTGTAATATATGTGGGTAGAACAAATGAAGGACAGAGACGCAATGAGTTGCTAATCAAGGTGCTTGTTTACTAGGCCAGAAGGAACTGAGTATACTCATACTAAACCATGTGACAAACCATGTGATAATACATTACAAATACGTTGAGTTCATTCCTCGTGCACAGTGGCCTAAGCATAGGGGACACACTTGATGTGTTGGTAATCCTGGGAAAACGTAAGGTACTGCAGTCACTTAAAGGCAAATCACTGCATGGGGGTGGAGCAAAAATTGTTAAAGCCTTTAGAAGGTTCAAAATAGTTTTTATACATTTATTAGCCTTTCCAAAGGCTGCATGATGGGAAAGAACTGGCTGACAAAAAAACAAGAATCATCAACCCCAATGTGGAGGCATGAAACCAACTCAGCATACTATCAACCCCTTTTTGATAACTGGCTCAGGGGTTTGTATCATCGCATTGTTATGTCTCATCTCCCTTCACATTCACTGTCACACAGGCATACACACAACCACCATAACAGCGCACGCAGTACATCAGAAAGCAAGTTCTATTTAAGGGTATGTCTTGCGGTCAACATTCTCACATTTCATCAATTTTTTCAATCACCAGCACAGCTACACATACTCCAGAGGATGTAGTTAATGAGCTGGAGGAGGTAGCACTGAGTGAGGAAGAACAAGTGGTTGTGGCTGCTAGAGGAGCCAGTCAGATGGTCACGTGGCTACCATCAGTGACACCCTGCACATTCTCAAATGCAGCAGTACACTGAAATTAGGCAGCCACGTCATACTCCTATTGGCCTTGGGGAGCAAAAGGAAATGAAAGTGACGGCTGTTGGATCAGTTGGTTTGATACAAGGGTGGCCAGCTCATTAGCTGACATTGCAATGTTAGCCTGGAATGAGTCAGAAAAGTTGAGGCAGTGATGGTCTTACTTGCCACTAACTGTATTATGTCTAATTTGCAGGTTGGCTGCAGACGTCCTTGAAGCAAACAGCAAAGCTCTGCAATTGGCTCCATACTGACCCAGAGCCTGCTGAGGCAATCGTCCTTGGTCATTGGCAGCCAGGTGTGCCAAGATGTGATTTGGTGGCATATTGACATGTGGGACAAGTATGGCTCCGATGCCAATTGATATCCCTGGCATGATTTCCTTCATCTTATTTCACTTCAACCATAAAATACTGCATTTGGATTACATCCAAATCAATCTCCACCACCAACTTTACCTTCACTTGCTACCTGTCACCAGACTTTACAGATTGCATTTCAATTCCTTGTGAGTTGGTATTGGAAGAATTATTTTTTTCATGTGCCCTCTTTTGCACCTGTTCTGGTTCTGCTGAAGTTCTGTAAATGTTTCACTTACAGTATGCTTTTCGGTGATTTGTGAGAAATACAAACAATTTTTTTCAGGATATTTAAAAATGGATTTACCGTAATGAATAAATACTGAAATATCTCTCATAAAAATAACACAGTGTAAAAATGACAACAGTAAAAAACCAAACCTACAAACCCTGTTGGTCTTCAAGAGTTCTACTGTATATGGGGCTTCGCTTACACCTATTCAAAATGGGCTTTAAAGACTTAAAAAATCCTGGTGCAAAGACCGGGAAATTGCACCAGGTATTCATTCTAGGGCCTTAATGAGGCAATGTTACTCCAGCAAATAAATGCAGCCAATTTGAAAACTGCAGGCAGAAGGAATTGGGCACAAATCCTGCTTGTGACTTGTTTTCCCACGACCGTGAGCCTGTGCCTGCACAACCAGCACAGGGGAGCACAAAATCGAACCCCTTTTATCGAACAGATTCTAAATACTTGTTTATTGACCCTTTTTCCATAAGAGTCACAAGAGTGATCTCAGAACTTGGAGACTTTAAAGTTGATTTATCCTTCAAGTTTTGGAAAAACAACATTTTGAATATAAATTTGTTGGATCACTGTTCAAAAGTTGCGAACCTTTCTGTGAAACAGCAGAAAGATTATATCAAAATGTAGTTTTACATTAATGGATCACACTGGAATATCAAAATGACTTCTGATGAATGCAAGACCATCGGTGCCAACCCTACTGTGTTTTTTAAACAAAACAACATTCCTTGTCATTCCTCTTGTGTACACAATATAACCAAATAACGAAGGAAGTAAAGCTTATCTGGACATTGTCAATGTGACCACTTGGTACAGTGCCTTATATACTACATACTTACTGTTTAAAACATTAAATAAGACAATGAAAGATTGTTATCTGCAATCAGTGGAACACAACCTATATCCGTTCACTAGATACCCTCAAAGAGCCATAAAGCAGACTGTACAACATAGGATTACAAAGGATATACGGCACAGAAACAGACCAATCGGGCCAACCAGTCCATGCCGGCGTTTATGCTCCACTCGAGCCTCTACTTCCAAAAGGAAAATTCTGTGACAAAATCGATACCCGGTAACAGCAACTGCCTATGATTGCTGCTGCAAAAAAAGGAAAAAATATTTTTTATTCACGTTACCTTCTACACGCTAATGAAGAGAAAAAATCTGAAACTCGGTTTGTACATCATTGCTTTGTTTTGTTGCCAATAAGATGAGAAATTACCCTTTACTCCCCATAGCTCGAGCACATTCTTCTAGCATTCTTCAGCTCTCCTAGAGAATCAACAACTCTGTTGCCTGTATGTTACAACAGCTACTTTGTCCAATGCTACTTACAGATCAGAGATTGCCACTATTAATTAATATTGTAAATGTTGTTTGTTCTGTTGGTTTTATGGTCAGTGCTTCCAAGAGGTCCTGATTCACAGGTGGTCAGGTCACTAACACTGCTTTTACTATATTGATTCTGCATTGAAGAGACAAAATTAATTTGGATCCAGACTGGCTTAGTCCATTATACTCAAAGCCAAATAGAAATAGCTGATATCACTATCATAACCTATATTATAGGTGAATCAGCTGCGAGATATTTTGCCAGGTTTACGTGTACAAAGTAAAATTGTAGCTGGTTACAAAACATCTGAGCTCCTGAAATAACCAAGAGCTGGTTTTGGTCAGATCGAACTGGCCAAGATGGAGTCGCATGGATCTGTGATCTTGGTGTCTGTTCCTCTGCAGTGTGGATACTTAAGCAAGATATTTCTTCAAATAAGTGTTATCCTTCACAAATGGTGAGTCTACACTAATCCATCATTATGTGTTCATCTAATGGCATGCTAGAATTAATGTACTTTTATGAAACTGAGGCACTTTTCACAAAGCCTGTATTAGGTATTCATACCCAACTAATGAGCTGCTTTAATCAAATTTATGAACATTGAGCTGGAGAAGTAACCATTTATGATTTATGCTGCTATAAATTTGTAGCATTTTAAAATAATCCATCAAAGCTTCTATTTCATAGAATCGTAGAAGGATACAGCAAAGAAGGAGGCCATTTGGCCCATCGTGCCTGTGCCGGCTCTTTGGTAGAGCTATCCAATTAGTCCCACTCCCATTTGTTGCACAGCAATAGTGTAAGAGTGAATATAAGTTGCAAAATGGCAAGACTCCATTCCAGGCATGGAGTCTCATTAAAACAGGAGCTCAGATCAGGAAATTGATCACAGAGGTCACCGCGCCCAACTTTAATGGGTGGATAGTCAAGCATGCCGCAAATCTGACTCCTGTTGAGCAGAGCTCTGCACTGGGAATGGGATCTTGTAATGTGGGGACTACAATGTCTGAAAAATTATATACAAATAAAATGAACCTTAAAACCCCCAATTGGCAATTTATGGAAGTCTGCGCAAATTCAAAACTGCAACATCAGGCAACAGCATATGAGAATATCTGTCCAATCTACCACTTCCCCAACTGGGTGGGATAAAGAAAGATTGGGCCCCCTCAATTTACCTAGAAGATTAAAAATGAGCTGTACAGCCATGCATGCAAAGTGATAAAAAACTGGGAACTGATGGGTTCCCAGTGGCGTTTTCCAAAAGGTGGCCCCAGAATTGGCCCTCTGCTGCATGAGGTGCTCCAGCAAACAACTTGCACTGACAGATTGCAAAGCATGTGAAGAGAGGCAAACAATTTATCCACAAGAAATGCAGAAACCCATAAAACTACACTACCTACCCTCTTCCTGTTAAAATATGACACCAAAATTCTGATGCTGCACCTAAACCATCTCATTTGCAACCTGCTGTACAAAGACCAGGTGGGCTTTGTCTGTGGGAGACACTCAGTAGACAATATCTGGCATCTCCTCAACATTTTGCACGATTCTTATGTCAGGAACTTTCCCTTGTGCTGTCCTTGGATACAGAAACATATTTGATAGAGTGGAGTGAGGCTTCCTGAAGGGTCTGCTGAAAGGAATTCTCTTCAGGGAAAGATTAGTCAAGTGAACCAACTCCTTCTACTCAAGGCATACATGCTCAAATTCCCCATCCTTCAAACTCACAAAGGGCTCCTCTCCGCTTTGCCCTGACTACAGAACCACGTGCGATAGACATCTGCACCTAATCCAAAGCAGGGGCTGAGCACAAAGTTTTACTGTACACAGATATCCTCCAATATATCTCTAATCCCGTTACCTCAGTCCCCAACATCACCAAATGCAATAAAGGATTCAGAGCCCTTTCAGAATATAAAATTAACTGCACAAAAATGGAGCCAGATAAGTATACATACAATATCCTCTAAACCAAGATAAATGGATTCCCCTTCACGTAGACAATGGCAGGCTTCAAATACAAAGTGGGTGGGTAGGGGCGGGTGGTCAGTGTGGATTGAGACACTACGAAGTGTGACAAAAATTTAATTTCGCCCATGATTTCTCTGGTTTTCACTTAGTTTTTAAATGGCAGCAATAAAACACCTTACTCAAAATGAAGGTTGCACCATAGATGTGAGGTCTGACATAGTGGCACATGAACCCTCTGAAAGGGACAAAGTATGTTGACACATTAATGTAATGTTTAAGATAGACTGCTGGAAGAAGCCAGGGCGCTTTTTGGCCAGAGGCAAGTCAATTAAGTTTGAGCCCTGTGTAAATGGAATGTGTCTAAAATCTGATGTGGGTTGAAATTTTCTGAATTGCCAAACCCAGACAACGTATATTTGAGATCATCATTAACATTCACAAGTAACCGTGCCCATGTCTGTGCATCTATAGGTTGTGAATTGTTGGTATTATCTAGCTGATCACGTTTATCTGACCAACCAGCAAGTATCTATTCTGGAAAGATATTATGGCTATTATAGAAAATTTTATGTGACAACAGTTTGTTTCATCTTGCTGTGGAGGTAAATTAGGCTCCATAAGCTATCCTTCTACAATTCTTACAAAGACTGTACTCTTTCTGCTGAGGAACAAGGGGGGGAAAATTAGATTGCTTTGCACCTCCCATTAGCGCCCCAGTTTGCCCCAAAGGGGGTGCGGCCGAATTTTTCCCCCAAGGTTGCTTATTTTTATCTAAGAAGTACATCATCTCAAGTTCTGAAAGAATTCAAAGGGACTTGTCTCACTGGTTTGGTATGATTAAGCTCTTGTAAACTGGCTCCAGATTTCTAGTACAGTATTGGATGGTTCAACATCTGCCTATACTGCTTGTCTGTATAAATAACTCGATTTGAATGAAACTGTTTAATCGGTCAGCCTATTATGGAAAGTACCTGGAGTGACTAATATTTTTTCAGTCTTCAGAAATAATGAGCTGTAGAGGAATGCTGCATATTATCTGGCAGCAAGTTTAGAGTAAACAAGAGGGTTGTTTGTCCAGTGGTACACTACAGGGCTGATTCCACAATGTGCGTCTCCAAAACGGAGTAGAGATCCTAGAGAGTGCGGGTCAGGAAATGCTGGCTGCATATCCACGATTTTCTGACCTGTGCACTCTAGGAGTGCTACTCCGCAGTGAAAGCGGTTGATCGTAGAGTCAGCTCTTATATGCCATAAATTAATTGCTTACAGTTAAGATTCTTATTACAGAGAGTGCAGGGTGGCCCAAGGAAACTGTCTTTTTCAGTGGAAAAAAATCTGAAAAATTATTTGGAATGAGCCTGAAATGTAACTGACAAATTTGACAAAATCATGTTCTCCCAGAGGCTGAACCGATTTGTGGGTTCAAGTCCCACTCCAGCGACTTGAGCACAAAAATCTAGGCCGAGACTCTTCTTCTTCTTCTTAGGCAGTCTCTCGGAACCGAGGATGACTTGCTTCCACATTAAAAATGAGTTTGCAGGTGACTGATGAGTTCAATGCGGGCCCTACAGTCTCTGTCACAGGTGGGGCAGACAGTGGTTGAAGGGGCGGGTGGGTGGGGTGCTTGGGTTGACGTGCGCTCCTTGCGCTGCCTGCGCTTGGCTTCCGCTTGCTCCCGGCGAAGAGACTCGAGGTGTTTGGCGCCTTCCCGGATGCTTCTCCTCCACTTTGTGCGGTCTTGGGCCAGGGATTCCCAGGTGTCAGTGGGGATGATACACTTTTTCAAGGAGGCTTTGAGGGTGTCCTTGAAGTGTTTCCTCTGCCCACCTGGGGCTCTCTTGCCGTGCCGGAGCTCCGAGTAGAGCGCTTGTTTCGGGAGTCTCATATCGGGCATGCGGACAATGTGACCCATCCATTGGAGCTGATCGAGCGTGGTCAAAGCTTCGATGCTGGGGATGTTGGCCTGAGCGAGAACACTGACGTTGGTGCGCCTATCCTGCCAATGGATTTGCAGGATCTTGCGGAGGCAGCGTTGGTGGTACCTCTCCAGTGCTTTGAGGTGCCTGCTGTACATGGTCCATGTCTCTGAGGCATACAGCAGGGCGGGTATCACTGCTGCTCTGTAGACCATGAGCTTAGTGCCGGGTTTGAGGTCCTGGTCTTCAAACACTCTCTTCCTCAGGCGACCGAAGGCTGCACTGGCACACTGAAGGCGATGTTGGACTTCGTCATCGACGTCTGCCTTTGTTGACAGTAGGCTCCCGAGGTATGGAAAGTGGTCCACGTTGTCCAAGGCCTTGTCGTGGATTTTGATAATCGGGGGGCAGTACTGTGTGGCAGGGGCAGTACTGTGTGGCAGGGGCAGGTTGGTAGAGGACCTTTATCTTACGGATGTTTAGAGTAAGGCCCATGCTCTCGTACGCTTCGGTGAAGGTGTTGATGATGGTTTGGAGTTCGACCTCTGAGTGAGCGCAGACGCAAGCGTCGTCTGCATACTGTAATTCGACGACAGAGGATGGGACGACCTTGGATCTGGACTGGAGGTGACGGAGGTTGAACAGTTTCCCGTTTGTTCTGTAAATTAGCTCCACTCCAGTGGGGAGCTTACTGAGGGTGAGATGGAGCATTGCAGCAAGGAAGATCGAGAAGAGCATTGGTGCGATGACACAGCCTTGCTTGACCCCGGTTCGTATGTGAATTGGGTCTGTGTTGGAACCGTTGGTCAGGATCATGGCTTGCATGTCGTCGTGAAGCAGGCGGAGGATGGTGACAAACTTTTGAGGGCAGCCGAATTTGAGGAGGACACTCCATAATCCCACACGGTTGACAGTGTCGAAGGCCTTTGTGAGGTCAAAGGCGGCCATGTACAGCGGTTGGTGCTGTTCCCTGCATTTCTCTCGTAATTGACGTGCGGTGAAGATCATGTCCATTGTGCCCCTTAGTGGGCGGAATCCGCATTGCGACTCTGGGAGGAGCTCTTCGGCCACTGGGAGAAGGCGATTGAGGAGGATTCTTGCAATGACTTTCCCTGTGGCAGACAGCAGGGAAACTCCTCTGTAATTACCGCAATCGGACTTGTCACCTTTCTTGAAGATGGTCACAATTACGGCGTCTCTGAGATCCCCTGGCATGCTCTCCTCCTTCCAGATAAGAGAAATGAGTTCATGGATTCACGCCAGTAGTGCTTCTCTGCTATGCTTTAGTGCCTCGGCGGGGATTCCATCTGCTCCTGAGGCCTTGTTGTTCTTCAGTTGTTGGATGGCCTTTTCAACCTCATGCCGGGCTGGGGTTGTGCTGAGATGGTGGCGGGTAGCATGCTGCGGGATGGAGTTGAGTTGATGGAGTTGTCCAGTGGTACACTACAGGGCTGATTCCACAATGTGCGTATCCAAAACGGAGTAGAGATCCTAGAGAGTGCGGGTCAGGAAATGCTGGCTGCATATCCACGATTTTCTGACCTGTGCACTCTAGGAGTGCGACTCCGCGGTGAAAGCGGTTGATCGTAGAGTCAGCTCTTATATGCCATAAACTAATTGCTTACAGTTAAGATTCTTATTATAGAGAGTGCAGGGTGGCCCAAGGAAACTGTCTTTTTCAGTGGCAAAAAATCTGAAAAATTATTTGGAATGAGCCTGAAATGTAACTGACCAAATTTGACAAAATCATGTTCTCCCAGAGGCTGAACCTATTTGTGGGTTCAAGTCCCACTCCAGCGACTTGAGCACAAAAATCTAGGCTGACACTCCAGTGCAGTGCTGAGGGAGTGCTGCACTGTCGGAGGTGCCCTCTTTCAGATGAGACATTAAACCGATGCCCCGTCTGCTCTCTCAGGTGGACGTAAAAGATCCCATGGCACTATTTTGAAGATAACTCCCCCAGTGTCCTGGCCAATATTTATCCCTCAATCAACATCACTAAAAAAACAGGTTATCTGGTCAATTATCACATTGCTGTTTGTGGGAGCTTGCTGTGCGCAAATTGGCTGCCGCATTTCCTACATTACAACAGTGACTACACTTATGAATAAAAAGTACTTAATTGTCTGTAAAGCGTTTTGGGACGTCCGGTGGTCGTGAAAGGCACAAAATAAATGCAAGTCTTTCTGTCTTGTTTCTTTCTTTCTATTTCAGTGGAGCCATTAATCCTTTTTTAATACACAGGTTAATACCAGTGTTAAAATAGCAGACAGAGGAATGACAATGCTAATATCAAAAATAGCAATTTCTAGATTTGTACTAAATCTATACCACAGCTCTCCTAATGCTTTAGAGCCACACAGACCAGTTCAATCCCATGGTCTGTACTGGGTTAGACGAAGGGTTTCGACCTGAAACGTTAACTCTCTTTCTCTCTCCATGGATGTTGCCTGGCCTGCTGAGTTTTTCCAGCGTTTTCTGTTGTTATTAGCTGATTTCAGTTGTGGCAACGATTGGGCCACGAGATTTAGTCTCAGAACAGCTGGGGAAGGGAGCGGGAAAAATCAGCCACTGCACATGGAACTCAGGTAAAGACAGGTTTGGGGTCAGCTGTGATGCTTTCTACAGTTGAATAGCTTGCTGGCAATCAAGATCTAAGCTCTTTATATTTAAACAACAGCCACTTAGGCGAGCTCTCGGTGGGTTGCCAGCACTCGCGAGGTGAGTCAAGGGCTTCAGGGGCAGGATGGAAGGAAAGTAGAAAACTTTTACTTCTGAAGCTACACCATTCTGAGTCAGGTGTAGAGAGGCTGTGAATTAAATACAGAGAACACAACTCAAACTCTGAACAATGAGGCCGAATTTCGGAAGCAATTACTTCACTCATATAACATTCATGATGTGAAAAAAGGTAATCCTGTTCGTCAACTAAACAAACAGGAACAATTATTCAATGCTATGATCATGTGGAGTCTGGGTGAATTACCAGTTGAATTGCTGAATCTTTAATAAGTGGTTCCTGATTTAGGTATTTGCTCTATTCATCTCATACAATTTCAGAGAACAATGACAAGAAAGCTTTCTGTTCTCCTGTTACTGGCTGTACTTAATATAGAAGTCATTTGTGCCTCTTTGTGGATCATCCTCTCTCTCAAATGACTTCAATTTTTATCATAAACACCAAAAAAGGAACTCTCCTACTGATTGGGTTGCAAGGACCACAACAAAAGATGTCCTCGTATGTGTACGATGGAGCTCACAAAGTTTTCCCAGCTCTAGGATATAAAAGGGTTTTTAATCATCATTTAAAATGGAAATAAGCATAGATATTTTTCTCCAAATGAAGAGCTCTTAATTAGTTTTTACACACTCAGCAGTATTCTCATTCCCACATATTTGTGATATTTATCTCCCGGATGAACACAAAGCACTTTGTGCTCTTCAACATACCATTAGTGCCATATTATTTGTCACAAAAAGGTGGGTCTAGAAGCCGAGAGGGAGGGAGGAGGCCCTCTGAAAAGGTCTCAGTTTTCTTTTTATTTCACTTTGTCCTGATAATTAAGTGGGTGTGCTCCCACTCCCTGTTAATACAGTGATGGCAGCTCTCCAACGCCTCTTATTTCACATTTAAGATTTGTCTGATTCAAGTTTTGGATCTTCCTAATGCATGCCTGAATTTTTCAATCATCTGGCCAGACAGCAACATAATTTCTTGACTGTGGAAAACAGTGAATTCTGCAGAGCTGGTGGCCATTTCTAATTTGTCTGTCAGTATTAGGAGGGATGGAAGTGGGGCTTACTTTATATAGCTCAACAAATATTAGGAAACCGGTACAATTATCAAAATAGCAAAGTTGTATGGAATGCAATTCTGAGTTGCAATTGCATAATACATGCTGTTTTTCAATGGAATTAGTTAATAGGAGGATCTAAATAGAAATTACTGAAAGGAGAAACTTACCTCTTGCTGTACTGGCCTGGTGGTACCATGTCTATGGGTCACTATGTAGAGCAACATTGTCATTTGTGAAGATACTTCACTTCAATGTTTCCAATAAAATCGTAAATGGGTTATTTTTCAAACATGTGTATGGTTTTCACAGGGATAATAAACAGGACATGTAGGACTTTTTACTTCCCAGTTTTAAAACTGGATCTCCAAAGGTAAGAACCTTTGACTAATACTCACTTTATACTACAACTCAGGACAGACATTATGGTGTGTGTTGTTACTAGTTGGTGAAATTTTCTGGAAGTTTGGTCTCGCTTTGAATCAGTTTACCTGATATGAAGTCTACTTACTCAACCGACATCTTTAATTTTGTTTTTGAAACCTCTTCCATACCATCCAGTTTCTAAAGATTGAGAAGCGCTGCCTGCATCATCAACTCATCGTAATCTGTGGGAAAACTTACCACTGGCAACAAGTGCTTTGCCTTATCACACCAGCTGTTGCTCAGATCATTACCAAAATGCTATCATAGAATCATAGAAATTTACAGCACAGAAGGAGGCCATTCGGCCCATCTTGTCCGTGCCATCCGACAAACAGCTATCCTGCCTAATTCCACTTTCCAGCACTTGGTCCGTAGCCCTGTAGTTCACGGCACTTCAAGTGCATATCCAAGTACTTTTTAAATGCGATGAGGGTCTCTGCCTCTACCACCCTTTCAGGCAGTGAGTTCCAGACCCCCACCACCCTCTGGGTGAAAAAACTTCTCCTCAAATCCCCTCTAAACCTTCGACCAATTACTTTAAATCTATGCCATAGAAACATAGAAGATAGGAGCAGGAGCAGGCCATTCAGCCCCTCGAGCCTGTTCTGCCATTCAATGAGATCATGGCTGATCATCCAAATTCAGTACCCTGTCCCTGCCTTCTCCCCATATCCCTTGATCCCTTTAGCTTTAAGAAATATATCTAACTCCTTCTTGAATATATTTAATGAATTGGCCTCTACTGCCTTCTGTGGTAGAGAATTCCACAGGTTCACCACTCTCTGGGTGAAGAAATTCCTCCTCATCTCAGTCCTAAATGGCTTACCCCTTATCCTTAGACTGTGACCCCTGGTTCTGGACTCCCCGGCCATCGGGAACATCCTTCCTGCATCTAGTCTGTCTAGTCCTGTTAGAATTTTATAAGTTTCAATGAGATCCCCTCTCATTCTTCTAAACTCCAGCGAGTATAAGCCCAATCGACCCAATCTCTCCTCATACGTCATTCCTGCCATCCCAGGTATCAGCCTGGTGAATCTTCGCTGCACTCCCTCCATGGCAAGAACATCCTTCCTCAGATAAGGCGACCAAAACTGCACACAATACTCAAGATGTGGTCTCACCAAGGCCCTGTACAACTGCAGCAAGACATCCTTGTTCCTGTACTCGAACCCTTTCGCTACGAAGGCCAACATACCATTTGCCTTCTTAACCGCCTGCTGCACCTGCATGCTTACCTTCAGCGACTGGGGCACAAGGACACCCAGGTCTCGTTGCACTTCCCCTTCTCCCAATCTATTGCCATTCAGATAATAATCTGCCTTCCTGTTTTTGACACCAAAGTGGATAACCTCGCATTTATCCACATTATATTGCATCTGCCATGCTTCTGCCCAATCATCCAACCTGTCCAAATCATACTGGAGTTTCTCAGCATCCTCCTCATGGCACACACTCCCACCCAGCTTTGTGTCGTCTGCAAACTTGGAGATATTACATCCAATTCCCTCGTCTAGATCATTAATATATATTGTGAATAGCTGGGGTCCTAGGACCGATCCCTGCGGTACCCCACTAGTCACTGCCTGCCACTCGGAAAAAGACCCATTTATTCCAACTCTTTGCTTTCTGTCTGCCAACCAGTTCTCTATCCAAGTCAATACCTTGCCCCCAATCCCATGTGCCTTAACTTTACACGCTAATCTCTTATGCGGGACCTTATCGAAAGCCTTCTGAAAGTCCAAATACACCACATCCACTGGTTCTCCCTTATCTATTTTACCAGTTACATCCTCAAAAAATTCCAGTAGATTAGTCAAGCACGATTTACCTTTTGTAAATCCATGTTGACTTTGTCCGATCCTGTCACTGTTTTCCAAGTGCTCTGCTATTACATCTTTTATAATGGACTCTAGCATTTTCCCCACTACCGATGTCAGGCTTACCAGTCTATAATTCCCCGTTTTCTCTCCACCACCTTTTTTGAATAGTGGGGTAACATTAGCTACCCTCCAATCCATGGATACTGTTCCAGAGTCTATAGAATTTTGGAAAATGACCAGCAATGCATCTACTATTTCTAGGGCCACTTCCTTAAGTACCCTAAGCCGCCTGGTTATTATCAGTAGTGTTCCAGCAGAGCATGCTCCAGATTTTTTATTCATTCTTGGGAAGTGGATATCGCTGGCATTTGATGCCCATCCCTAGTCGCCCTGAGAAGGTGGTGATGAGTTCTCTTGAACCGCTGGGCAGCGGTTTGATACAACGGTGTAGCTTGCTAGGCCACTTCAGAGGGCAGCTAAGAGTCAACCACGATGGTGTGGGTCTGGTGTCACATATAGGCCAGACTGGGTAAGGATGACAGGTTTCCTTCCCTAAAAGGACATTAGTGAACCAGTTGGGTTTTTACTACAATCAGATAGCTTCATGGTCACTTCTACGGATAGTGGCATTTTATTTCCGTGTTTTCTGTGCAGTGAACAGGTCATCGTCTGCTCTTTCATTTTTCCTGTAACAACAAGCACAGACCTTCCAACCCAAGGAAAATTTTATGAAAACTCAATTGCTGGGGATTCAGGGGCTGCTTTAGGCCCCCAGAAATTTGGGGACGTCACAATTTCTTCAGTTATTCTGCTTTGTAAAACAATATACCAGTAAACTAAACAGATAGGTGTATGTATATTAAAAAGTGTAAATGATTGTCCTGAAATGAGGATGTATTGAAAAGTATTCAAGCCGAGATAGTTTGCTCTCAGGGTCTACCATGACTACTCAGCTACGAAGTGTGAGTAAGTTGCCCAGTCTGACTGCCTTTCCAAGGCTGGATTTACACTGCAACTTTGGGAACTCAAAACGTTGTCCTGAAGGAGCTTCAGTGTGATCAGTAGTCTCCTGAGTTACAATGGCACATTTGCATCGATGTGCACCACTTCGCAGTGGTGCGAAAGTTAAATGCAGCCTAATTTTATCTTCCTTACATGAGGAGCATCTGACCGCTCCTGGTGGTGGCACTGTTGAGACCAAGAACTCAGCATGTGGAGAATTAAAAGCTCAAACCATATATTAGTCTCTGCACCACCACATCAGTCAGTGTACTGTCTGTTTCACATTATATGCTGTTAAATGTTCCTTCCTGTCATCTGATGCAGGGCCACACAAAAAAACCTCAGTGGTCCACATAATGGCACTGATAGTGGGTGATTCAAACCTCGATGGTGAATCTCCAGTGGGAAAACTCCTGAAAGTTTTATCTCATGCTGTGTTTTTTTTAAATTAATACTGTTTTTGAAGTGCGTTGAAGGCTGTAAAACACTCTCAGTGTTCAGAAGACCGTGAAGAAAGCTTCTAACTGAATCCCAGTCATCGCTTATTCTCCCTAAATATACAGTAATCCTTAAACCATAAAGTGACAGCATTTGTTGTGCTATCCATTTGCCATTCCCATTTGACAAGTAAGGCCTAAAGAGGCGTGAAAAAACTACTCTAGAGGTTTGATACTCAGCTGTTATAATGGAAGTGCAGTTCATTCAAATTGCCATCAGTTACACGATACAGAATCACAGTGTCACAGCCAATCACTCTTGCAGAGTCCAGTATGGAATAATGACATGAATAGAGTTGTCATCCTGTAATATCACATGGCACTCGGACCAAAAAATGAAAAATAGCAGGTGGTGTTCAAAAGAGGGAGTCCTGAGATGGTAAGAGAGCTTGGCAATGGTACTGATAACCTGGTTCAAATCAATAGTTAACAACAACAACTTATATTTATATAGTGCCTTTGACGTAATAAAACGTCCCAAACACTTCACAGGAGTGTTATAAAAAAAAACGAGCCATATAAGGAGATGTTAGGGCAGATGACCAAAAGCTTGATCGAAGAGGTAGGTTTTAAGGAGCATCTTAAAGAGGAAAGAGCAGTGGAGCGGCGGCAAGATTTAGGCAGGGAATTCCAGAGCTTAGGGCCTAGGCAGCTGAAGGCACAACCGTCAATGGTGGAGCGATTAAAATCGGGGATGTTCAAAAGGTCAGAACAGGCGGAGAGTAGAGGTCTAGAGGGATTATGGGGCTGGAGGAGATAACAGAGATAAGGAGGGGCGAGGCCATGGAGGGATTTGAAAACATGGATGAAAATTTTAAAATTGAGGCGTTGCTTAACTGGGAGCCAATGTAGGTCAGCAAGCACAGGGTGCTGGGTGAATGGGACTTGGTGCGAGTTAGGACACGGGCAGCAGAGTTTTGGATGACCTCAAGTTTATGGAGGGTAGAACTAGGGAGGTCGGCCAGGAGTGCATTGGAATAGTCAAGTCTAGAGGTGATAAAGGCATGGATGATGGTTTCAGCAGCAGATGAGTTGAAGTAAGGGCGAGACAGGCTATATTACAAAGGTGGAAATGGGCAGTCTTAGTGATAGAACGGATATGAGGTAGCAAGCTCAATTCATGATCAAATATGACACCAAGGTTGCGAACAGCATTGGTATCATATTTAGACATTTGCTGGGGAGAGAGATCAAATCCGTGGAAAGGGAACGGAGTTTGCGAACCGAAGACAATGGGCTGGATTTTGTCTTGGGGTCAGGTTGGGGTCGTGTAATCCGCATTTCGTGTTTCCCCCCCGACTCCAGATTAATGTGGATGCCTGATGCAATTTTCACTTAATTGGGCAATTGAGTTCCAGCATGTGGGAACCCATGAACCAATTAGTGGTTTCAGTCTGAAAGTCGCCTCTGACTGCTGACTGCCTAGTCTCAGAGACTGTTGGTGAGAGAGGACCTGCCTGGCTTGCTTTTGATGTGAGTGGACCTGGATGCAAAATATGGGGGGGGGGGGGGGGGGGGGGGGGGGGGGGGGGGGGGGAAGGAGGAGGGAAGGAGAGAGATGGAGAGAGAGAGAGAGAGAGGGAGAGGGAGAGGGAGAGGGAGAGGGAGAGGGAGAGGGAGAGGGAGAGGGAGAGGGAGAGAGAGAGAGAGAATGAATTTTTTTTTGCATCCAAGTCCTTTCACAGCAAAGGCCAGGCAGTCTCTGAACACATTCAATGCAGCAGCGGCGACTTTCAGACCTAATACTACTACTACCTTCATCACATCTCCGTTGTAATAGTGGACCTGCAGCTGATTGTCAGCTATCCACTTGTGCTCCCGCCAGGTTTCACTGGAGTGTTTCACACCAGGCGTACTCACATCAGAAAAGGGTTAAACTAGCTAAAACGTTTCAAAATGGCATTATAGAGCTGATTTAGAGCTTGTTAAGGGCTTTAATGGCCTCTGCCGCCTCTTGGAGGCGGGACGGAGTCGGGAACCCCGCGACTGATTTTGTCAAAATTGCGTGGAGGCGGGATGGAGTCGGGATGGGGTCGGAAACCCCGACCCCGCAAATTTAACCCCCCACACGCCTCCAAACCCGACTCCATGGGTCATTCAAAATCCAGCCCAATGGCTCTGGTCTTCCTGATACTTAATTGGAGGAAATTTCTACTCAAGGCCTATTTAGAAAGGTAAAACGTGATCTTACATTCATTTCCCATTATAAGCTACTTGAACTAGTTCTGAATCAGTGCAAGTGTAACCAAAACCCACCCCTGAGGTAGATCCCATTGTTAGAGCCAATTTGGAAGCGAACAGATAGTTGCAATAGGACATGCAGACATGAATCTCCGCAGATTCATTCCGTTGATTGCTGTTGTTTCTCACCCCTTCTCCCTCCTTCCATCCCACTATTGCACATTCCTCTATTGAACAACAAAAGAAAATTTTGCTTTGAAAATAATAGCTCAGTATATGCATGCATGTGAAGATTTAATTTTTTTAAATCAAGATAAATACAAGAACTTTTTGGAGCTGCCCAGCTGTGTCAGTGATGTAACTAGACTGAAGTTGCACACACATTCAAATGCTGAGCCTCAAGTACAACATGAAGGTTCCAGCATTAAATTGCTACTGGACTGGCTCAGCTCTTCCCATTTCTGCACCAACTCAAAATGATTTTGCTGCCAATAAAGTCCCAGAAAATAAGAAGGGCAAAGAGAGGGTATGAGAATAGAATGGCAGCTAACATAAAAGTTAATCCAAAAGTCTTCTATAGGCATATAAATAGTAAATAGGTAGTAAGAGGAGGGGTGGGGCCGATTAGGGACCAAAAAGGAGACCTACGCGTGGAGGCAGAGAGTATGGTTGAGGTATTAATGAGTACTTTGCATCTGTCTTCACCAAGGAAGAAGATGCTGCCATAGACATAGTGAAGGAGGAGGTAGAGGAGATACTGGATGGGATAAGAATTGATAAAGAGGAGGTACTACAAAGGCTGGCTGTACTTAAAGTTGATAAGTCACCAGGACAGGATGGGATGCATCCTAGGATGCTGAGGGAGGTGAAGGAAGAAATCGCGGAGGTACTGGCCATAATCTTCCAATCCTCCTTAGAAATGGGGGTGGTGCCAAAGGACTGGCGAATTGCAAATGTTACACCCTTGTTCAAAAAAGGGTGTAAAGATAAACCCAGCAACTACAGGCCAGTCAGTTTAACCTCGATAGTGGGGAAGCTTTTAGAAACAATAACCAGGGACAAAATTAACAGTCACTTGGACAAGTCTGGATTAATTAAGGAAAGCCAGCACATATTTGTTAAAGGCAATTCGTGTTTAACCAACTTGATCGAGTTTTTTGATGAGGTAACAGAGAGGGTTGCTGAGGGCAATGCGGTTGACGGGATGTACATGGATTTCCAAAGGCATTCGTCAAAGTGCCACATAATAGTGTCAGCAAAGTTGAAGCCCATGGAATAAAAGGGACAGTGGCAGTATGGAAACGAAATTGGCTGAGTGACAGGAAACAGAGAGTAGTGGTGAACGGTTGTTTTTCGGACTGGAGGAAGGTATACTGTGGTGTTCCCCAGGGGTCGATTCCAGGACCACTGCTTTTCTTGATATATTTAATGGATGTGGGTGTACAGGGCACAATTTCAAAATTTTCAGATGACACAAAACTTGGAAGTATAGTGAGGAGGATAGTGATAGATTTCAGGACGACATAGACAGGCTGGTGGAATGGGCAGACACGTGGCAGATAAAATTTAACGCAGAAAAGTGCGAAGTGATACATTTTGGTAGAAAGAATGAGGAGAGGAAATATAAACTAAAGGGTACAATCCTAAAGGGGGTGCACGAACAGAGAGAGCTAGGGGTATATGTGCACAAATCGTTGAAGGTGGCAGGGCAGGTTGAGAAAGCAGTTAAAATTGCATACGGGATCCTGGGCTTCATGAATAGAAGTATAGAGTACAAAACCGCGGAAATTATGATGAACCTGTATAAAACAGTGGTTTGGCCTCAACTGGAGTATTGTGTCCAATTCTGGGCACCGCACATTAGGAAGGATGTGAAGGCCTTAGAGAGGGTGCAGAAAAGATTTACAAGAATGATTCCAGGGATGAGGGACTTCAGTTACGTGGATAGACTGGAGAAGCTGGGGTTGTTCTCCTTAGAGCAGAGAAGATTGAGAGGAGATTTGATAGAGGTGTTCAAAATCATGAGGGTTCTGGACAGAGTAGATAGAGAGAAACTATTCCCATTGACAGAAGGATCGAGAACCAGAGGACACAGATTTAAGGTAATTGGCAGAAGAACCAAAGGCAACATGAGGAAAAACTTTATTACTCAGTGAGTGGTTAGGATCTGGAATGCAATGCCTGAAAGGATGGTGGAGGTAGACTCAATCACGGCTTTCAAAAGAGAGTTGGATAATTACCTGAAGGAAAAAAATTTGCAGGGTTATGGGGAAAGGGCACCTTCAACAGAGGTGAAAACCTCGTTTCTTGGGAGTACCCAGTAGCAATATTGCTGCAAAAGTCAGATTTCTATTGATTGGTAATATGCCAATTTCCTAAATCTAATATATTTACTGCCAAAATACTGTTCCACGCCAACTAATTATTATTATAATAAAATATTAATGCTTATTAATTGAACTGAGCTTCCCCAACATTTTTGTGACAGGTATCTGGATTGTAAAACTGGGCCTTCAGGGTAGAAATGGCCTTACAAAATTCAAAGCAATTATGTTTTTGCCACAATGCACTTTAAACAGAATTCTGCCTAACTTGTTTTAGTGCAGAAGTTGAGGGGGGAAAATTTGTTCGTCCCCGAAAATGGCCACGCAGGCGGCGCAGGGAACAATCCCGTCGCCTGAAAGGGTAGGCCCCGAGGCAGCGGCCAGCATGGTATGAATGTGGAGCTGGGAGGGACACTCCCACTCCTCCCGGCTCCACATTCAGTTAAGTATATTTAAAATGTTACCTTTTTGGCGGTGGCCTTCAGGGGTCCTTTTAAGGACTACCTGTTAGGCCGCATGTAGGCCGGCACCGACTGTGTTCAAGTCAACCCAGTATTGCAAAGGGGGCCTCAAACAGGTGTTAGACTCCTTCATTTTTGTTTTGTCTAGATTTTTTTTTCCTCTCAACATCTTCCAAGTAAAATTTAACATTCAAAAAACAAGTATGTCATAATTAATTAACAATTAGTTTCATCAGCAACAGAATGTTTTGGCCTCGATATTGTACACTGAAAAATGGTTTACTTCACCTACAAAAATAATGGGCTTCCCTTCAGAATATACTACCTTACAGTCCTTTCAATTAGATCAAATCAGAAATCTTTAAACTCTGTGATGCTGCAGTTAAAGGTAAAAACAAAGGTAGCATTTATCAAGGACGAAAATCGTGCCAAGATAAGCAGGCAGACTTACAAAGTGCTGATGTAATGTCCTACAGATTAATAATCTGGTAAATAATAAGGTAAAAATTCCACTGCGTCCACTCCTCACACATGCCAGGACTGCATATCATGAATTTATGCACTCCCAGCCTACGATTTCACATTCATTAATGTTAATGTTTTGCAATTTGCATTCCCAGTACGTGTGGGGAGCAAATACTGAAAGTTCTACCCCAATGTTGCTTTAAGAATGTTTGGATTGCTATATCCTGTTTAGTTGTTATTTAGCTATATGCTTCACTGAAATACTTAAAACAGATGGTACAGGTTAGAACCAGTTAAACAGGCATAGAGCAAAACATCCATAGAATTATGTAGAATCTACAGCACAGAACAGGCCATTAGCCAACCAGTCTAAAGAAAGAAAGACTTGCATTTATATAGCGCCTTTCACGATCACCGGACGTCCCAAAGTGTTTTACAGCCAATGAAGTACTTTTGGAGTGTAGTCACTGTTGTAATGTAGGAAATGCGGCAGCCAATTTGCACACAGCAAGCTCCCACAAACAGCAATGTGATAATGACCAGATAATCTGTTTTTAGTGATGTTGATTCAGGGATAAATATTGGCCAGGACACCGGGGTTAACTCCCCTGCTCTTCTTCGAAATAGTGCCATGGGATCTCTCGTATCCACCTGAGGGAGCAGACAGGGCCTCGGTTTAACGTTTCATTCAAAAGACAGCACCTCCAACAGTGCAACACTGACACTGGAGTATCAGCCTATGATTTATTGTGCTCACATCTCTGGAGCGGGACTTGAACCCACAACCTTCTGACTCAGAGGCGAGTGTGCTACCAACTGAGCCACAGCTGACAAGTTAAATATAGTCTATGCCAGTCTTTATAGTTCACACGAGCCTCCACCCACTCTAATGCCTCTTCCCACCTTTCCCCAATATCCTTCTGTTCCCTTTTCCATCATGTATGTATCAAACATAAGTGCAAGGCTTTCTTTCTTTATCTTTTTCTTTCCTCCCCTTAAATGTGTCAATGCTATCTGCTATAACCACTCCAAATCACAGCGAGTGCCACAATATCACCATTCACTGTGTGTGAACAATAGAATAGGCATTATAGCCAATGTGTAGTTCTAGCTCTGGGTTTTATGCCTGAAATAATGGCCTCGATACTAACCCCACATGACGGACGGGAGGGGGTTGGAGGGGGATAAAAAGTGAAATACGCAGAACACGACCCCAACCCACCACGCACGTGCCCGCCGCCTTTTTTATGTCGGTAGAATCGTAGAATCCTTACAGCACAGTGGGACGTCGTTTGACCCGTCGAGCCCGTGCCGGCTCTCTGTAAGAGCGCTTCAGCTAGTCCCACTCCCCTGCCCTTTCCCCGTAGCCCTGCAAATTATTTTCCTTCAGGTAATTATCTAATTCCCTTTTGAAAGCCGTGATTGAATCTGCCTCCACCACCCTTTCAGGCAGTGCATTCCAGATCCTAACCACTCGATAAGTAAAAAAGTTTTTCCTCATGTCGCCTTTGGATCTTCTGCCAATCACCTTAAATCGGTGTCCTCTGGTTCTCGACTCTTCCGCCAATGGGAACAGTTTCTCTCTATCTACTTTGTCTAGACCCCTCATAATTTTGAACACCTCTATCAAATCACCTCTCAATCTTCTCTGCTCTCAGGAGAACAACCCCAGCTTCTCCAGTCTATCCACATAACTGAAGTCCCTCATTCCTGGAACCATTCTTGTAAATCTTTTCTGTACCTTCTCTGAGGCCTTCACATCCTTCCTAAAGTGCGGTGCCTGGAATTGGACACAATACTCCAGTTGTGGCAGAACCTGTGTTTTATAAAGGTTCATCATAACTTCCTTGCTTTTGTATTCTATACCTCTATTTATAAAACTCATGATCCCATATGCTTTTTTAACCGCTTTCTCAACCTGCCCTGCCACCTTCAACGATTTGTGTACATACACCCCCAGGCCTCTCTGTTCCTGCACCCCCTTTAGAATTGTACCCTTTAGTTTATATTGCCTCTCCTCGTTCTTCCTACCAAAATGTATCACTTCGCACTTTTCTGCATTAAACGCCATCTGCCACGTGTCCGCCCATTCCACCAGCCTGTCTATGTCCTCTCGAAGTCTAACCCTATCCGCTTCACTGTTCACTATACTTCCAAGTTTTGTGTCTTCCGTAAATTCGAAATTGTGCCCTGTACACCCAAGGCTAAGTCATTAATATATATCAAGAAAAGCAGTGAACCTTGTACCGACCCCTGGGGAACACCACTGTGTACCTTCCTCCAGTCCGAAAAACAACTGTTCACCGCTACTCTCTGTTTCCTGTCACTTAGCCAATTTCGTATCCATGCTGCCACTGTCCCTTTTATTCCATGGGCTTCAAATGTGCTGGCAAGCCTATTATGTGGGCTCCGAGTGTCCCACCATGGAGAGGTGCGACACTTAACTAACATATTTAAATCGTGCTCCCACAGTGCATTTGGGAGTCCGTTTGAAATTTACTGTTGTTGCACAGATTCCCAGGGGTTGGCAAACTCAGCAGTGAATTGAAGACGGGAGCTGCCTGCTCCACAGGGGTAAGCGCCTATTTCTTCACTCCTTGTGGGCCAGGAGGAACAAGAATGTTCCCTCCAGCCCCTCAAGGAAGCCTTCAGGCTCCCCCAGTCCCAATCTCAAACCTCCTCCCCGCCGCCCCCTCCCAATATCAGATTGTGGGCCTCTCTGCCCCCCTCCCGATTGTCAAGGACCGTCCTCAAGGGTCCTTGGCTGCAGCCTCCTGCCCCTGGCGTTCCCTCCCACCCATGGCCAGGCTGTCTATTTAACCAGCTGTCAGGCGGGAAACAGAACTAAAAAATATTAACAAGATCCTGCCATTGCCGTTAAGATCGACAGCACCTCCATGTCCCTGGCCTTGCCGGGTTCTTCAGCCGTTTTTAGCCTCACCCGCACCCTCACTGCCTCCCCGTAAATATCGGGGCCAGTGATTGTGAAGCTATATTCTATTAGAGGGGTTTAGACGCAATCACAAACCAAGAGAGTATGTGCCTGAGGAGTTTGTTAGTCATCTGAACCCAGAGACTAGAGAACAGCTTTGAAGTCACTCCCTAGCATCTTGCCTTTTTTTTTTAAGAATCTATTTTCAGTCGTAAATGGGGATCAAAGGTATCATATTTTTAGTCAGTTATGTACTGGGAGTGGCTATCAGCATGCATGCCACCTGTCAGTGTATTTCAGTGTACTCCCGGTCCTTGAAGTGCAAGGACGATCGCCGAAGGGGATTCATGGCTTGTGACATCAGCACCACAGGCTTACTCACAGCCAACCTATGGCTGACTTCAAGGAAATTCTACCTCAAGTAAATACTCGAACAAAGCCACCACAAAATAAAGGCTTTCTTCATGGCAAATTGCAGGTAAGAATGAAAAATGTTCAAGAATCTGTACAAAATTAGTGAGCTCCTAGTTATCTGCAGTCCCCACCACTTACACCGTTCACTTGTATCATGGACAGCTGCCTATATCGACACTATGCCGATATTCCACTTGTCATTATCATAGGAGTCAATTATAAAAGGTGCCGCTTATAACGTATTAAACTTGCCAACTATTTTGGGCAGCAGTTTGCACCTCATTAAAATCCTGTACTTTCCGATTTAAAAAGCTCTGCTAATTTCAGGCAAAATCAGGTCTTCAAGCAGATTCAATCAGTTATACAAAAGCAAAATACTGCGGATGCTGGAAATCTGAAATAAAAACAGAAAATGCTGGAAATGCTCAGCAGGTCAGGCAGCATCTGTGGAGAGAGAAACAGAGTTAACGTTTCAGGTCGATGACCCTTCGTCAGAACAGCTGACGAAAGGTCATCGACCTGAAACGTTGACTCTGTTTCTCTCTCCACAGATGCTGCCTGACCTGCTGAGTATTTCCAGATTCAATCAGTTGTTCACACCTCATTAAAGTAAGATTACCTTAGTGATGAGATTCTTAGCATTGCAGAGGCAGTTGCTAAATGGAGACTTCAGGCGTTCTGCACCAAACCTGTCTTTTTATATGTTGGTTATGTTCGATTTTATCATCCACCACGCACAGCGAGTTAATTAACACCGCTGTAAGTGATGGGGGCCATGCTTAAAATATCAAAACATCAATTTCCTGTTAACTACCCACAAACTGAAAATAAAAAGCCATTTTTACAAAAGCAAAATACTGCAATGCTGGAAATCTGAAATAAAAACAGAAAATACTGGGAAATGCTCACCAGGTCGGGCAGCATCCGTGAAAAGAGAAAGGCCATTTTCCTTTGTTCTCAAGATGTGTGTGATGCTGACGTTTATTGCCCATCCCCAGTTGCCCTGAGACAATGGTGGTGGGCCTTTCTTTTGAACCTGCAACAGCCCTTGTGGTGATGGTGCTCCCATGCTAGCATTATGGGTACAGTAGTGCAGTATAGTGATTGCAGTACTAGACTAGTAAACCAGAGACTGAGGCCGCAATTTTCTTTACCTGGGCGGGGTGGGTCGGGTGCGGGCGGTCGTTGTGGCGGGTCGCGACCCTGTTCTTGATTGCAGAAATCAACTTTGTGCTAATGGGGCCTATTAAGTCCGCCCTGTGCATTACCCGGCCCTATTAAATGGTGTAGGTCTGGTGACATCATCGATGATGCATTTTCAGCCGGGATATTTAAAGGAGCCATGGTCACATTGCATTTGAAGGTTCATCTAGGAGTGTGCAGTCACTGCACTGGAGGTTTTGATTGCTCCAAACACTTGTAGACATGATTGCACAGAGACAGAGGGCTGCACTCAGGCTCTCCGATGACTGCCTCCATATGCTTGTGGAGGGAGTCAGAGCACGCAGGGAGGTCCTGTTCCCTTCTAATGGGTGCAAGAGACCTCCCCAAGAGACCAAAGGAGCCTGGCTCCAAATAGCAGAGGAGGTCAACACAAGGGATGTGGTCAGGAGGACCTGGGTACAGTGCCGGAAATGTTTCAATGATCTCATTAGAACAGGAAAGGTGAGTACAAAGCCACACTCAACTTCATCCTGCTGCGCCTCTCATCACATCCCCATCACTCTGCCTTCCCAACCCTACTCCTGCACATCCTTACTCACACCAACATACCTTGCACGTCCACCCATCCCTCTCTCTCTATCTACATTATCACATCCCCATCTTACTAGCCACCCCTCACACTCACCATCATCCTAGTGCAATCATACCAACTAACAACACACAAGAAGGCCACTTGGCATTGCCACCCCACCCCTTCATAGTCACCCTCTAAAGATGTAACCCATCCATTCCTTACACTCATTCCACACTCTCACTCAACCTCTTCTTTCCCTCCTTGCAGGAAAAGAGAGCCCAAAATAATAGGGAGAGAACCGGAGGTGGGCTTTCATCATTTGCCACCCTCATAACAGCAGAGGAGGCTGTGTTCGAAGTATCGGGAGTGGCCGAGCAGCTGGAGGTGGGAGACGGAGAGAGGGGGACATCTCAGCAGCCTGGTGACAGAATTACATCTCATACAGCCACATGGCATACGTCAGTCACTCATATGGGGACTGATGTCAGCAGCCAGTGAATGGTCATCATGTGCATAATGGTATCTGTACCCATTCTTCATATCTAACTCATCTCTTTACTCTCCCACAGGTCCATCAAGAGCCCCCCCCCCCCCCCCGCAACTATCCAGGATGAAGAGGAAGATGAATCTTCAATGGGGCCTCCAGCCTCTGAGGGCACAGCGTCACCAGACATAAGCCCACCCAGCACCAGCGCAGATACGCACACCTCGGTGGGTGTCACGCGAGATAGAGTAGTGTTGTCACCTGGTCTGTCACAACTCACAAGTGAGCAAGAGCAGATGGTGGAGACTCCTCGCCAGAGGGCGCAGGATGCTCCCAGCTCTGCGCAGGTGCATGCAGACACTGAGCCTCAGGGGCCATTCAGAAGGAGGGCGATCCTGGAGGTGCAGGAAGAAGTGCAGGAGGCTCTGACAGGTTTTGCAACCTCAATGTCTGCAAATGTGCAGAGAATGGAGGAGTCCATCTGCAACATGAGCACCACCGTGTCACAGGCGGTGGTGACTGTAGGCTCTTCCATGGATAGGATGGCCACCTGCATGGAGCAGCTAATGTGCCACTTACAGGAGCACATGTCTCTATGGAGAATAGATGGCAGATGCTCATAGACCTCCTCTTTAGGAGGGATGTCAGCGTAGACGTGGGTGCTCTCCAGCTCCTTGCTAGCAGGGAAGTGCGGGTGGCCCATGAGAGGGATGATGGTGAGAGGGGACATGGAAGTGGGGACTCTTCTCAAAGATCTCACACTTCTCTCCCCGTTGCTTCCCCCTCAGTCAGAGCCCCAGATGCCTCCTCGGACATCGATGGCTGAGTCTGCCCCTGCACAGTCGCAGGAGGAGCAGACTTTGGCGGGGCCATCACAGGCTCCAAAACCCAGAGGATATCCACCAAGAGTGTCTAAGCATAAGAACATAAGAAATAGTAGCAGGAGTAGGCCATTTGGCCAGTCGAGCCTGCTCCGTCATTCAATAAGATCATGGCTGGTCTTCTACCTCAACTTCACTTTCCTGCACTATCCCCATATCCCTTGATTCCCTTAATATCTAAAAATCTATCGATCTCTGTCTTAAATATACTCAACGACTGAGCCTCCATAGCCCTCTGGGGTAGAGAATTCCAAAGATTCACCACCCTCCGAATGAAGAAATTTCTCCTCATCTCAGTCCTAAATGGCCGACCCCTTATTCTGAGACTGTGACCCCTGGTTCTAGACTCCCCAGCCAGGGGAAACATCCTCCCTGCATCTACCCTGTCAAGCCCTGTAAGAGTTTTGTATGTTTCAATGAGATCACCTCTCATTCTTCTAAACTCCAGAGAATATAGGCCTAGTCTACTCAATCTCTCCTCATAGGACAATCCCCCCACCCTCAGCAAAGGCCTGAGCTTCATCCCCTTACGCCCCCATCTCAATGAATTTCGAGCTCGGCACGATGCTGAGCTCTTCTTCCACCGCCTCCGTCTCCGTGCCCACTTCTCTGGCCAGGAGTCTTCCCCCCGCACGGCTGACCCTTTCTCCCGCTTTCAGAATTCTCGTTCCACCTGGACCCCTCCCTCTGGCCTCTTACCCTCTCTAGATCTTTTCATTGCTAACTGCCGCCGTGGCATCAGCCAGCTCAATTTCTCTGCTCCCCTCACTCACTCCAACCTACCTCCCTCTGAACTTGCAGCACTCCATTCTCTCCGATCCAACCCTGACATTGTCATTAAACCTGCTGACAAGGGTGGTGCTGTTGTTGTTTGGCGAACCGACCTCTACCTAGCGGAAGTTGAATGCCAACTCTCCGACACCTCCTCCTACCTCCACCTGGACCATGACCCCACTACCGAACATCAAGCCACCGTGTCCAAGACTGTCACTGACCTCATCTCCTCTGGAGATCTTCCCCCCACGGCCGCAAACCTCATAGTTCCCCAACCCCGCACAGCCCGCTTCTACCTCCTTCCCAAGATCCACAAACAGGACTGCCCCGGTAGACCCATCGTTTCAGCCTGTTCTTGCCCCACGGAACTTCTCTCTTCCTATCTCGACTCTATTTTTTCTCCCCTTGTCCAGTCTCTTCCCACCTACATCCGCGACTCTTCCGACGCCCTCCGCCATTTTAACAGTTTCCCGGCCCCAACCGTCTCCTCTTCACTATGGACGTACAATCCCTCTACACCTCCATTCCCCACCAGGATGGCCTGAGGGCGCTCCGCTTCTTCCTTGAACAGAGGCCCAACCAGTCCCCATCCACTACCACCCTCCTCCGCCTGGCTGAACTTGTTCTCACATTGAACAACTTCTCCTTTGACTCTACCCATTTCCTCCAAATTAAAGGTGTTGCTATGGGTACCCGCATGGGTCCTAGCTATGCCTGCCTTTTCGTGGGATATGTGGAACACTCTTTGTTCCAGTCCTACTCGGGTCCCCTCCCTCACCTCTTTTTCCGGTACATTGATGACTGTATCGGTGCCGTCCCCTGCTCTCGCCCTGAACTGGAACATTTCATTCACTATGCTTCCAATTTCCACCCTTCTCTCACCTTCACATGGTCCATCTCCGACTCTTCCCTTCCCTTCCTCGACTTCTCCATCTCCATCTCTGGGAATAGGTTATTGACTAACATTCACTACAAGCCCACTGACTCCCACAGCTACCTGGACTACACTTCCTCCCACCCCGCCTCCTGTAAGGACTCTATTCCATTCTCCCAGTTTCTCCGTCTCCGCCGCATCTGCTCTGATGATGCCACCTTCCATACCAGTGCTTCCGACATGTCTTCCTTTTTCCTCAACCGAAGATTCCCCTCTACCGTGGTCGACACGGCCCTCGACCGTGTCCGTTCTATCTCCCGCACTTCTGCCCTCACCCCTGCCCCTCCCTCCCGGAACCACGATAGGGTTCCCCTTGTCCTCACCTTTCACCCCACCAGCCTCCACATTCAACGGATCATCCTCCGCCATTTCCGCCACCTCCAGCGTGATCCCACCACCAAACGCATCTTCCCCTCACCTCCCCTTTCAGCATTCCGCAGGGACCGCTCCCTCCGCGACACCCTAGTCCACTCCTCTACCACCCCCAGCAACCCTTCCCCTTCGCCCGTCACCTTCCCGTGCACGCGCAGGAGATGCAACACATGCCCTTATACCTCCCCTCTTCCCACTGTCCAGGGCCCCAAACACCCCTTCCAGGTGAAACAGCGATTTACTTGTACTTCCTGCAATTTAGTATACTGTATTCGCTGCTCACGATGTGGTCTCCTCTACATTGGGGAGACCAAACGCAGATTGGGTGACCACTTTGCGGAACACCTCCGTTCAGTCCGTAAGGGGGACCCCGAGCTCCCGGTGGCCTGTCACTTTAATTCACCGCTTCACTCCCACTCTGACCTCACCGTCCTCGGCCTATTACACTGTTCCACGGAAGCGCAGCGTAAGCTCGAGGAACAGCACCTCATCTTTCGTTTAGGCACGCTACAGCCCTCTGGACTCAATATCGAGTTCAACAATTTTAGATCATAACCTCAGCTCCAATCACATTTATATTTTATTTTTTCATCCACCCTTTTATTTGGCGCCCCCCCCCCACTTTTTTTTCCTCCTAGAAGCTGGCAGCTGTCCTTCATTCTGCCAGTGGATTTCACACTTCTTTCAGCCTTAACCTGTCACATCAACACCACCTCTTGCCTTGCATATCTCTTAATGTCTCTTAATGTCTCTTTATCTCCCCTTTTGTTTCTTTATCCCCTCCCCCTTTTCCCAGCTTTATCCTGGCCTTAAATCTATTTGATTTCCGGCTCTTTCCAGTTCTGACGAAAGGTCATCGACCTGAAACGTTAACTCTCTTTCTCTCTCCACGGATGTTGTCTGGCCTGCTGAGTTTTTCCAGCGTTTTCTGTTGTTATTCTGGTAAACCTTCGTTGCACTCCCTCTAAGGCAAGTATATCCTTCCTTAGGTAAGGAGACCAAAACTGTACACAGTACTCCAGGTGTTGTCTCACCAAAGCCCTATATAATTGCAGTGCAACTTCTTTACTCTTATACTCCAATCCTTTCGTAATAAAGGCTAACATACCATTTGCTTTCCTAATTGTTTGCTGTACCTGCATGTTAACTTTCAGTGATTCGTGTACAAGGACACCCAGGTCCCTCTGAACACCAACATTTCCCAATCTCTCACCATTTAAAAAAATTCTGCTTTTCTATTTTTCCTACCAAAGTAGATAACTTCACATTTATCCACATTATATTCCACTTGCCATGTTCTTGCCCACTCACTTAGCTTGTCTATATCCCTTTGCAGCCTCTTTGTGTCCTCCTCACAAATTACTTGTCCGCCAAGCTCTGTATCATCAGCAAACTTGGATACATTACACTCGGTCCCCTCATCTAAGTCATTGATATATATTGTAAATAGCTGAGGCCCAAGCACTGATCCTTGCTGCACCCCACTAGTTACAGCCTGCCAACCCAAAAATTATCCATTTATTCCTACCCTCTGTTTTCTGTCCGTTAACCAATCCTCAATCCATGCTAATATATTACCCCCAATCCCATGATCCCTAATTTTGTGTAATAACCTCTTGTGTGGCACCTTGTCGAATGCTTTCTGAAAATCCAAATACACCACATCCACTGGTTCCCTCTTATCTACCCTGCTAGTTACAACCTCAAAAAACTCTATTAGATTTGTCAAACACGATTTCCCTTTCATAAATCTGTGTTGACTCTGCCCAGTCATATTATGATTTTCTAAATGCCCTGTTATCACGTCCCTAATAATAGATTCTAGCATTTTCCCTACTACTGATGTTAGGCTAACTGGCCTCTAGTTCCGTTTTCTCTCTCCATCCTTTCTTGAATAGCGGTGTTACATTTGCTACCTTCCAATTCACAGGGACCGTTCTAGAATCTAGGGAATTCTGGAAGATCAAAACCAATGTATCCACTATCTCTGCAGCCACCTCTTTCAAAACCCTAGGATGTAGGTCATCAGGTCCAGGTGATGTTGCTAGTTTGAGGCCTCACCTTGAGTTTTCCCCAGATTAAGGTTTACAGATAAATACTATTCATTATAACATAAAGTCATAAAAATTAAAAATTCTGACTAGGATGCTTCGACCTACTCATTGGGGCTGATAGATTGGATCAGACGCTGGCTGTGTCTGCACCACACTGAGCTGACTCACAATGTACAACGCAAGGTCAGTTCATTTAAATATTTTTGGTACGTTCCCAATGTCCCTCGCGTGGAGTGCTGATAGCACCATGGAAGTGAGGGCCAGAATGTTGGGGACTAACAGCTATGGAAGGGCAGCTGGCTGCCCTGAAAGCACCACCACTGTTTTTTTTTTAAAAACCCACGACATACAAAGATCTATTTGAAGAATAACTGCTGAAGGCCAGACAAATGACGGACATAAATTCTGAATGGCCACTCAGGACAAAAAGAAAATTAGATCTGGTTTCCCCTTCAGCACTCATTCTTAATGAATGCTGAGTGTCTGGAGGACCCCAAATTTAAATACAACTTGTGACCTTAATGAGCTTCATGCCTGGCACCCCATTGTAGTGCACTGATCCCATGAAACACAGAGCAGTCCCCAAGCTTCACATCCATTATGTGAGCTCCTGAGCTTGAATCACTGCTATCTTTAGGTGCCTTCCATTTCACTAAACTATTTCTAGACCAGGACTTGCTTATTTACCCAATTTACATTTAGTAAAGCAGCCACATTTTTATTTATTGTTCCACAGAGAGAGGACTAGATTTTATGTCCACTGACTAAGGAGAAGATATAGCTCTCTAGAGAGGGAGGGAGAGAGAAAGAGAGATCAAGAGACTGAGAACTTGAAAAGAATAACTGTTCATATAAATAGATTTATTTAAGCAGCCGTGTTATCTATTTATTTATCTAGTTGCACTTAGGTAAGAAATACACTATTTAATTTCCAGGAACAAGTCAAAAGTACTTCCTGCACTATCTCTGGGCAAAACTGTTGTAACCTTGTTTCCAAATTCTTTCACTCAAAGTGTGCACCCTGCCCCAGTTCAATAATGCAGCAGCCCCTGAGAACAGCATAATCTTAGAATCACCATGAGGAAATCCATAGGACGTCTCCTGGCATATGTGCAAAATTCTTACCTCTAGCATGCATTTTGTCTGTCATGTTCAAATTTCTTTCAAATGACCGGCCTCTAATCTTGTATTTATAAAACAACAAATCACTGAAGAGATAGAGAATGTACAACTGAAATACAAAGAAAATGGATTGATACCTCCAATAAGGAACTCCTAAGCGCTTATGCTAATGTTTGTTTCTTCGTTTTCATAAGTAAAATCTACCAATAAAAGAAAGGAGGAGAAGGTGAAGCAAGGAAATCGCTCCAAGCAATTTTTAAAAATCCTTTTGCTTTCCATCTTTGTCTCCCACTAAGTTGAGACTTACTATTGGAAGTAAAGGTTTGTAACATATTAAAGATATAAAAAATAAATGGAGTTTCTCCGCATTTGCACCTAGATACACCTGTAATCTAATTTTTTTAATTTATCCTCACTGACACCTGCTCTGTATTTTCTTTTGATTTGAAATCGAAAAACTTCCCGATTGCAGCAGGTTCTTAAACATGCTGTACTTGACGTGCTTGAATGATGGTTAAATGAGTTGAAACTTACATTTTAAGACTCAAAGAAGAAATATTCAGATGTGGGTTCGGTGTTTCCTTTGGGGCAGGATCTAATGAGCTTCTAACCCTTTGTTGTCACGTTAAAAAATTTTGACAGAGGTTTATGTGGCTGTTTCGAGCTACCACCCCCCATAACCTTGTTAACAGAGTGATCAGTTACCTAGGAAAGTGACAACTGACAAATTGAGCATGTCTTCAGAAACAGTGAATAATTTTCGGCTGGAATGGCCCACTTGCCACTGAGGCAGTAAGGTTCTTCTGACTCCTCTTCACCAAGCATATGCACATAGCAGACGCCCAACGAGTTCCTGTAATTGTCCGGATGCCCAACCCCTCTATGCAATTGGAAATTACTCCATCGCTGAAATCTGGGACAAGGTCAAGGTCGAGCAGACTGGCAGCCAGAAGCCCGATCCACAGCATTTCTGGCAATGGAGCAGGTCTCCAGGAATTTCAAGCCCTTAAGTCTTGGGCTTTTTCTGAGGTAACTTTGAAAGCAAAAACAATGTATACTGTATACTGGCTGATCTCCTGCAACTACAGTTGGTAAGTGCAGTAAGAGAGCCAAAAACTGGCAAGTGATGAAAGACTTGGGTGGGAATGTCTCAGAGTGGGCTTGACCCAGAGTGGGCTTGTGGATTTTGTAATGTATTCCAAATGGTTACAGCAGCTGCATTTCCTTTATTTATGTTACACGTAGGATTTCCACACCGTACCCACGCCACTTCAGAAGACGATTAATAGCAGTCACAACAGGCACTTTTCTCACAGACTAAGTTACCCAACCGATTTATTCACAGAGTTGAGACGTCAGTCTGCAAACTTTACAACACATGCACAAATCCATTCAATTAGTCACCGGTGATGTTTAACAAGTACTGTCTGTGTCAAGGCGATTCCGATTAGATTATGGCATTGATTAATAGCTCGATGATACATGTTAATTATTGCTAGCACTTGGTGACTGTTTATCCAGATGCATGCATTTATTATTAATCAACTGAATTGTCTTAACTGGCTTTTTATTTACATAGACGTCATGCTTCTGTACAAAAATAGCTTGAATGAAATGTAGCTACAAGACTAATAAAAACATTTAAAATGTACACACAGAATACTCGACTGAAGAGGGAATGGTGCATATTTTATCTCACTCATAGTTTCCCACATTAGAACGGTGACTACACTTCAAAAAGTACTCCATTGTCTGTAAAGCGCGTAGGAACATCCTGAAAGCCACTGTAGAAATGCAAGTCTTTCTTTTATAAAGTAGATTTACATAAATCACTTTTTTAGGCCAACTGTAACATGGTTCTGCCCTTTTTCCTCTAGTTATTTAATAAACTTTATTTGACATTTTCTCTCCCCAAGAAAGTGATGACTAACTGCAATAAATAACAATCCCAGCTGGCTCCAGCTAATTCCCACTCCTCGTGCTACACTTCCTGGAATGAGTTTGAGGGTGCTTTCACATTACAACAGCGCAATCGATGACAGATACACTCTTCTTCCACAATTGGCTGCATTCTCAAATTTAAGCAACCCAATCATAGAGAATCAATGGCACTGTAGATTCAGGAAAGTGTTGGAAGGAAAGAAAGAACTACATTTATAACTGCATGGTGTCTGGGGGTATACCTCGGTGTTGTCTGGAACTATGGTGTTGTTTCAAAAGTCATACTTCAGCAGGAAAAAATGGGGATCTATTTATCAAATCTCACCGCCATGTCAGATTGAACTTAATGGAACTGAAAATCAGGAGAGATGAACAACAGGCAGCTGAATTGATATCGCCCATTTTACACGATCACCCATATTCAGAATGAATCCCATTGTGTATCAATTAGAATCAAACTGCATTTCACTTTCTCTTCAGTTTTTGCTGAATTTTTCATTCATCAAACTGAGGGATGTCAGTCCTGGGGAGATGGAACATTTTCCACCCATCAGGTTCACCCAATCCTGGTATTGCACAGTTTGGATACAGATTAAACCTTGTCACACTCACCTAGTGGGTGAGGCAAATTAAATACCGGCACCTCAGTCAGATATCTCAGCGGTTCTACTGACTGCACGTACTGGGTGTTTCAGCGTGGGCTGGAATTCATGCCTTCTGTATAGGCACAATGAGATTTTGAAGTTTGAAGGAAACTCGAGCTGAGAGAGGCCAGTGGAGTGTGAAAGGCCAGAATAGTTGAGTTCGAGTCTCAGCGGGAGTGCCGCCTTGAGGTGCCGTTGGACAGGATTTTTTTTCCCCCTAAAATTAAACTTGTGTGATGTGAGTAAGAGAAGTTTGATTCTGGCGAGAGTTTGGTGCTAGTGGGAGTTCAAACTAACATTGTCTTCAGCTTTTGATTAAAACACAAAGGGATGGCAGGGCGTGATGTGTGTGGAGTGCAATATGTGGGCCATCATGGATCATCAGTGTATCCTGGGGCAGCACATTTGCACAAAGTGTCGGAAAATTAAGGCCTCGATATTGACAGGGGTGGGTTGCATAAGAAGGGCGGTGGGGGGGTGGAAGGTCAGGAGTTTTGGTCCACCGCATGTTGTGGGAGACCCAGCCAGCCAGGGTGACAGGTTAAATGTGGGGCTCCCAGCCTAATGGCCAACCCGCCTCCTGGGAGCAGGTTGGCTGCCCGCCCCCTGTCCTACCTCTGTTAAATCTGGAAGTGGGCGGGTTGGAGGCGGGTTTGAGATTTCAAAAATTTTTACATTTCACCCGACCCCCAAACCACCCGTTTTTGGGGTTACATTTATCCCCTAAGTATCTGGAGCAGAGGATCTCTGTGCAGCAGCAGCAACTGACCGCACTCTACAGCAGAGAGGATGAGGGGGGTTCAGGATCATGCTCTCCAGAATGTGGTCACCCAAGAAGCAATGCTCGACAGGTCAGGCACAGGGATAATACCGAAGAAGAGATATGGGTGACCATGTGCTGGGGCAGCAGAGGGAGACAGGATGCACAGATGCAGGGAACCCTTATACTAACTGGAATTGTCCAATAGATAATTAGTGGTGAAATACATGAGATGGAAGTGACAGTGACTCAGAGGAAGGTGGTCCTGAGCAACATTGTGGCACAGTGGAACAATGGATTTACCCAAGGTGATGAGAGGTAGGTAGACTACAAGAATAAGAGAGTGGTAGTACTGGGGGATTCTATAGTCAGGAGTATAGACAGCTTTTTTAGCTGTCGTGAACACATATCCTGAATAGTATGTTGCTTCCTTGGTGCCAGGGTGAAGGACATAATGGAACAAGTGAATAAACTTCTGGAAAGGGAGAAGAGCCCAAAGTTATACTCCATGTTGGAACCAATGACATAGGTAGAAGTACATTTGAGGTCTTAGAGTTAGGCAGTAGATTGAAAAGCAAGGCCTCCAAGGTGGTCATCCCTACCTGTGGCACACACTAGACAAGGTGATTAGGAAAGTCAATGTATGGCTGCAGAGCTGGTGCTGTAGCGAAGGATTTCACATTCTTGGCGCTTTGGGGTAATTTCTAGAACATGGGAAGGCTTTACTTGAACCAAAATGGCACCTGTGTCATTGCAGGGAGGATAATGAGAGCGGCAGGAGGACTTCACTAATATGGCAGGGGGTGGGGGAAGTCCAGATTTGCAACTAGAGGGACAGCAGGATTAATAAAGTAATTGGAATAGAAGTATCTCACTGAAATAAATTATGAGAAAATGCTATCACGGAAGAAAGGAAAAGAAATAGGCTATGAGGTAGTGGGATTTTAAAACATACGAATATAGGAACAGGAATAGTCCATTCAGCCCACAAGCCTTTTTTACCATTCAATTAGACCATGGCTGATTTGTACCTCAACTCCATTTCCCCGCCTTTGTTCCATATCCCTCGGTACCCTTACTCAACAAAAATCTATCAATCTCAGTCTTGAAAATTTCAATTGACCCCCAGCATCCACAGCCTTTTGGGGGAGCGAGTTCTGTATTTCCACTACTCCGTGTGTGAAAAAGTGCTTCTACTCTGAAATGGCCTACCTCTAATACTAAGATAGTGCCCTCTTGTTTTACATTCCCCGACAGAGGATATAGTTTTTGTGTATCTACACTATCGAATCCCTTGTGAAACCACTTTGCATTGATCCAAACCTTGTAGTAGAATTGGTTTATTAGTGAAAGCCTGAATATGTGACCCCGTCCACATCTACTATGTAAGGCCTGTTTAAACTATTCCCTCCTAGAATTTTCTCATCACTACCTTTGTGATTCAAAATGTGCATTAAATAATAGTCCATGTTGTTCAACGGATCAATTCCAGGTGAAGCTCTGGTTGATGTGGCTTTGCGAAATGTGTGCTAGGAAGCTGCATGATATCTAACCCTTCTACTATTGTGTAAACTATTTTATGGAACCAGTGTGGAGATAATGCAAATGAGATAATAAACTGACATGAATGAAACTCCAATGACAACATTGCAACTGGAACGAGATTTCCCTCTCCGATTACTGCTGTAAACTTGCCTTTTTGGCAGTGTTACAAAACTTAAGAAAATGTCATGGGGAATCGATTGCCATTTTTTCCCCCCACAGTACACTGTGACTGACAGCAAATTTCAGCATTGAATGGAGCCACTTTAATAGTTAAGCATGTGGAAGTGTTACATTTAAACCCCATAGAAATAGTAAAAACTACAGGCTTTGAAATATACCCAAACCACTCAGGGGTCATTTTTCACCTTCACTGCTTGGGCATGAATCGGGTGGAGCTGAAGGGATAATTACAAGTCCTAGCCCTTTTCGGGCTACCCCAGATCAGGCGTATTCCCCAGACGTTCCCCTTCAACTAAAGTTAGAGATAGCTGAATCCTATAAGATGCTTAATTGGGTCTAAAGGTCAGACTATCTCTCCCTAAAGGAAAGAAACGGCCTGAAGATGTTACCGTCCTCCGGATAGCACTTTTAACAAGTTTAACTTGACTGTAACCATCCGGATATTACAAGGGTCCGGAAAACCCCCCAGAATTCTGCAACTCCTCACAGAAGAGTGTACAGAAATTGAGTTTGCGAGTTTGATACAGAAATTATTCTGTGAGATAATTTTAAAAATATATAGATTTATTAAAGAACCGACATGTAGTTAACAGCTGTTGATTTCAATCGCAACTTTAACAGTCCAAAATACAAATAGCTTACATTTCTTATCAGAGATCCTTACTCTCAAATCTTAACTTCGTTACATTTCCACACTTCTACTTAGTTCTTAATCCAGAATGTCCACCAAAATCAAATACCTTGATTACCCGAGACTCAAACAGTTGTAGGCCTACAGAGTGGTTCTGAAGGTGAGAATTGCTTGCCTTTCCAGCGACTTCTGACTTTCTATCTGAAAAGCTCTATTTTTATACTCTTTTTGCAGTGGCATTTTCTTTGAAGTTTTCTGTTGATGTAAGCTAATTATCTCCAGTGATACTTCTGTTGACTTCTTTCTATTCTTACTGTTAATTCAGCTGTTAGCTTTCAGAATTCTGTCTCTGTATAGGTGTTTCAAAAACTTATCATATAAAATAGTTATTACAGATTTATCTCTTTGATGCCATTCTTTCAAAGGTCTTCCATTGATTTCTTAATATTGGCTTAACTGCTTGTATTTCAGACTTCTCGTCTCCTTGTGTTCCAAGTTCAACACATAAACAATGTGATTGCTTGGTACATCTATTGATGAAATATTTACAAAGTCTCCTGTTTGTACCTTTTACAATTTGTAAATCAAAAACACTTCATCTAGGGTGTTCTTTGCATTTCTTAGCTACTTCAATTGGTTATATATATAATCTTGTTTCCTGTTTCATTTGATGTTACTTTACAAAGGCACATGGTTTTTTAATGTTCTGTTTTTCTGTTCGACGTGTTAGTTTTTAACACTTTACTTGGGCATTGCTATTGTGTTGGTTCCAAACTACAGACTCCTTGGAACCAACACTTTGCTTCTTCAATAGGCCATTGTCTCAGTGTCAATAACCAATCTTTATCTCAAAAGCCTGTATGGTGTTTACAGCTTTGTGACGTTGAGGCTTTTAGATTTTTAAACCCAGTTTGTCATGTTTTAATAAAATCAGAATTCTGTTCATAGGATGGTGTATTTTTCTGAATAGGTTTGGCTCATTCCTTTACAGAGCAGATCACCTATCATATATTTTTTTTTGACACTTTTTTTTGTTTGTGTTTTCTTTTCTTCTCTCTCACATGGCAGCTATCTTTCATTCTGCCAGCGCAATTTACACTTCATCTAGAGCCATCATTTGTTTCTTAACCTGTCCCATTACCATCTCCTTTGCCTTGAATATCTCTTAATGTCTCTTAACCTCTCCTGCCTTCTATCCTATCACAGACCTTCCCTTTTGTTCTTTCATCCCCTCCCCCCTTTCCGATGTCCTACACTTTCTTAAAAATCTGTTCCATTTCCTGCTTTTTTCCAGTTCTGACGAAAGGTCATCGACCTGAAACGTTAACTCTGTTTCTCTCTTCACAGATGCTGCCTGACCTGCTGAGTATCTCCAGCATTTTCTGTTTTTATTTTGGAGCAGATCACCTGCCTGTTATAGAATCTGCCTGTTTTTGATTTGCAACTAAATCAATGGAAGTGAAAATCGTGTGGATTCTGTGACAATTCACTCCGCCAGTTTACTGCCCAGGCATTGAAGGTTAAACCTACCCCCATAACACAATTCCAACCACCAAACGATTGCATGAATATACAGTGTTCCTCATGAATGGAATACAAGGTAGGTTCTCCTCTGTTTATTGCAACTTTATTCATTTACAATCAACGACCGGAATTTTGCCTACCTGGGCGGGTCCGGTGCGGGCGATGGTGATGGCAGGTCGCGAACCCGCTGCTGGCTCCATCCCGCTGCTGAAAATGAACATACGTTGATAGGGCCGATTAAGCCCGCCCAGCGCGTTACCCGGCCCCAATTAAATGGAGCAGGTCTGGTGACATCATTCATGACGCGTTTTCAGCCGGGATCTTTAAAGGGACCATGGCCACATTACATTTGATGTTTAATATAACATAGTGCTATCAGTGTATTACAGCATTAGAGTGCTGCAAACACTGACAATGGCTGCACAAAGGCAGAGGGCCGCACCCAGGTTCTCCTGGAGGGCGATTAAGCATATGGAGGGAGTCAGAGCACGCAGGGAGATTCTCTTCCCTTCCGATGGGCGGAAGACACCTCCTCAGGAGACCAAAACAGCCTGGTTGCACATTACAGAGGAGGTCACAAGCAGGGATATGGTCAGGAGAACCTGGGTGCAGTGCTGCAAACATTTCAATAATCTCATTAGATCAGGAAACGTTAGTACAAAGCCACACTCAACCTCACCCTGCTGTGCCTCTCATCACATCCCCATCACTCTGCCTTCCCTACCCTACTCCTGCACATCCTTACTCACACCAACTTACCTTGCACCTCCACCCATCCCTCTCTATCTACATTATCACATCCCCATCTTACTTGTCACCCCTCACACTCATCCTCATCCTAGTGCAATCATACCAACTAACAACATACAAGGGTAGGCACTTGAGTATTTTATCCAATGTTTATGTAAAGTTTCTGTTAATGTGGTGTCAAACATAAAAATCTTTATTTTCAACACTTTACGGTCTTGGACAGATTTGTGTGCACCTTTGGAAGTGGCTTAGTGAGTTGCAGTGAATGGTGAGACATAACGGCACCCCCCGCAATGGCGATGAGTGTGAAAGGAATGGCTTGGGTATTGTAGGGATGCTTTATGGTGTTGCTGTGGGGTGGTGCCAACCTGGTGCATCATGTGGCAGCCATTTGGGTGTACAGCATAAAGTTAACTAAATCTGGCCATGATGAGGCCATCCTTGGCAGCAATGTGCTCAGGTGCTGATGCCCTCTATCCTGTGCAGCATCAGATGATTGTGGAGAAGATTGGTGTTGTTGCTGCTGGTGTGCCTGGTGCTGCTGGTGTTGGGGCTGATCATGGTCCGATTCTGAGGACCAAGGTGAGACAGTATAAACGGCACCCATGTTGATGGAATATGGCATAAGAACATAAGAAATAAGAGCAGGAGTAGGCCATACGGCCCCCCGAGCCTGCTCCGCCATTCAATAAGATCATGGCTGATCATCGACCTCAACTCCACTTTCCCGCTCGATCTCCATATCCCTTGATTCCCCTAGAGTCCAAAATATCTATCTCAGCCTTGAATATACTCAAAGACTCAGCATGCACAGCCCTCTGGGGCAGAGAATTCCAAAGATTCACAACCCTCTGAGTGAAGAAATTCCTCCTCATCTCTGTCTTAAATGGCCTACCCCTTTTCCTGAGACTATGCCCCCTAGCTCTAGACAGTCCAGCCAGGGGAAAATAACCTCTCAGCATCTACCCTGTCAATCCCCTTCAGAATCTTGTATGTTTCTGGCAGGTGAAGTAGAGATGACAGAAGCATTCTGTTAATGGTGAGAGAGGTTCTTCCAATGATGTGACACTGGATGGAGACTTTGCTGGAAACACTTGCAGCCGGCAGAATCTGTGCTGGAAATGGACTGAGCAACAGCTTCTGCCTGAGGAAAGTGATCATCTGTCAGGTGGGAGCTTTTACTGTACATTTCATGCTGTCAAGTAATCAGCTGGAGCAATGGCCACGGAACTCCTGCCTCAGGTTGACAGATGTGCTTCCCAAGCAGCGTGGTTCCCGTGGCCATCCAGTTAAATTTAAAATGTAAGTTAAAATAGCCTGTTAAGAGTCTGACAACTAGCTGTTAATCATCTTAATTGGTTCCCCCGCCGCTGCCGGTCGGGTCGGCTCCGCGATGGGGGAAAGGCACATGCGGGCGGGATGGCAGCGAGTTCCCGACCCGCTGTCAAAAATAACAACTTTCCCACCTGACCCGCCACCAATTGCACCCGCTACTACCCCGGAAAATTCCGGCCAACGTCTTTCAGACTTTAGCTGCTCACAATAGTGAGCCGTTCAATCAAAAAAATTAAAACATGTCCCAGTTTAATACTCCATTTAAACTGCTGAGCCGATGAGGACATATGGAGACATATTTTTTACTTTTGTTCTTGGGTGTAACTGCCTGGATGGAGCACACAGAAGGAAATCAGGTAGGGATGGTCACATAGGGAATTCAGAAGAAACTTCTTTACCCAAAGAGTGGTGAGAATGTGGAACTCGCTACCACAGGGAGTGGTTGAAGCGAATAATATAGATGCATTTAAGGGGAGGCTGGACAAGCATATGAGGGAGAAGGGAATAGAGGGTTATGCTGATAGAGTTAGATGAGGAATGACGGGAGGAGGCTCGTGTGGAGCATAAACGCCGGCATGGACTGGTTGGGCCGAATGGCCTGTTTCTGTGCCGTATATCCTATGTAATCCTTTGTAATGTCTGCAACTGAGCCTGCCCAAAATCCCTCTCTGCACTCCATCCGGGCAATTATTTACGCCCAAGTACAAAAGAGGAAAGTCTGTTCCATACACTTCATAGACATTATTCAATTTATTCCAGTTAGGTCCAGTCTTTGTTTAAAAGTCATGCCACACCAAGAGGTTTCCTGTCTTACTTGAGGTGTAGGATTAAGGTTCATCCTGTAGGATATCACCGAGGTTGAAAAGAGTAAAAGAGAAGCCAAGATAAATCCGTAAGTCCTGATTTGGTGACAGCAAGCTCAGGTTTTAAATGCCTAAAAATTGTACAAGATAAGAGAGACTGAGGGACATAAGGGAATCCACAATTTTAAAGTTCTGAGAAAGAATTAGTTAAGAGTGGGAGACTGAATTTAAAAAATGACTTGCATTTATATGGCACCTTTTATGACCTCAGGATGTCCCGAAGCGCTTTACAGCTAAATAAGTATTTTTTGACGTGTAGGCATTGTTGTAATGTAGGAAATGTGCACAGCAAGGTCCCACAAACAGCAAGGTAATAATGACCAGATAATCTGTTTTTAGGTGTTGGTTGAGGAATAAATATTGACCAAGACACCGGGGAGAAGTCCCCAACTCTTCTTCAAAATAGTGGCATGGGATCTTTTACGGGCAACTGAGAGAACAGCGGGGCCTTGGTTTAACGCCTCGTCCAAAAGACAGCACCTCTGATAGTGCCGCGCTCCCTCAGTACTGCACTGGAGCCTCAGCCTGGATTTTGTGCTCAAGTGCTTGGAGTGGGACTTAGAACCCACAGCCTTCTGACTCAGCAGCCAGCACTGAGCCACGGCTGCCACTAAAGCGTTAAATCGTTTAGATCGTTTGTCATTTTGGCAGTATTTCTCTTCCGCCAAAGTTACAGCAAGATATCAGGAGAAGCCCTGCGTAAATTATTGACAAAGTATTACAGTGTACTGCACCTCCAATTTTGAAATAAGCTAAGTTTAAACTGATGATTTAATTTCACAGCAAATGAAAAAGCCAGTCAATAAATAATAGTACATTTTTGCATGTTTAATAAGTAAACCAATTGATTTGGAGGACACGATGGCTTTGTGTCTTGGAGTGCCAATAGGCAGGGCTACAAAGAATGGCTGGACATGGATTCAATTTGCCCCAATCTGCTGAGTTCACAAGTTGCTGTGTGAAGATGTCGAGGGAAGGCCAGGCATCTTCTAATGGAGCCGAGGGAAAATTGGAAGACCTGCGATTCTCACGCACCTCCTGCCAGCCATCCCAAGGGCAGCACAGACAGAGGCCTGGGGGTAGGCTGCTTACCCGTCCTTTCAGCAGCACAGGGTCCTGGGCCTCACAAAGGATGAGGGGAAAAAAGGGAAAAACCTAGCCCCTGAAATGACACTATTTTAAGTGGGTTAATGCCTCTGTTAAATTAACGCTGGAAGGAATTTCAACATTTATACGTTATTATCCCACAGCATGAATTCAGGGCCCTTAAGAAAAAGTACAAGTGATTGTTGGAAATTTGACTGGAAAGACTATAGCCTACTACAGACTTGAAGAACTTGAGGCAATCTGCACGAAATGAACATGGACTGTCCTCTTGGTCCTAAGACACTACAGCACATATAAATGAAAAGTAATAATTGGGAAAGAAGCCATTTGCATTGAGTGAATGTAAGATGTCCTTTATAGTCTGGTGCAATTTGGCAGACACCTGAAGGTTAATGTCAGGGTCATTACTTGCCTGAGTTGTGGAGCTAGCCATCTGGCCGATATGCTTGAACAAAATTACAGTACCACAGTTTAAGGCTGTATGGCCTCACAGCAAGATTTGTTAATGCGTTCAGCTTTAGTATGTAATGGATTTTTACATTATGAGAATATTATGTAAAAACTATCAAATCAACTCAAATCCCAAAATAATACAATACTGCAAAAAAACTGCCCAGTCTCATCCTAATGTCAACTGATTACTCGATCATTCTGTGTAGTGCCATATATGACAGAGCAAAGTTTAAGAAAGGCACTGATTACTATAAATTTACCAGTTTTTGTGATATGCGAAATTGATGATGTCGCAGGTAGCTGCTGATTTAGGGGTAATCAGTTCTAAAATATTCCAGGACCAATAATCTTCTGCCCTGCTCCCAAATAATGTCTGAAAAATTGGTGCAATGCAGCAGAAAATTATGCTCAATACAGAGGAAAATGAGCGCTAATCCTTTGGCCAAATCTGCTCCTAACTGGCACTGCACACAAACTTTTCTGCTGCCTGCACCAAAGAGGGGGCAGCAATGTAAATATGACACAAATGAATACTGGAAGGGAGCGGAAAGGGTGCAGGGCAGCCCGGGAGCGGGGGACGCACCCAGACAGGTCGGGGACATGGAGGCCCTACCGATCTTAACAGCAGGGTCTTGTTTAAATAAAACTCCCCGGAGCCCCGCCCAACACCCGGCAAGATTCACTACCTGGCTTGCGACGGGAGAGACATGAAGCTGCAGCCAGGGACCTGTAGGAACGGTCCCCATCAGACAGTAGGAGGAGGGGTTCCAGGGTAACTGCGGTGCCCGATCGGGGGCGGGGCAGGCTGTGTTGGGGATTCCGTTGTAGTGCGTAATCGGGTGGAGGCCAGGGGTGGGGATTCACTTGCAATCGTGGGGAGGCCAGGACTGGCGAGGCCCAAGAACTCCTTGAGAGACTTGGGGAAGGAGCAGTCCTGCTCCTCCGGCCTGCAAGGATTTCGAAGAGAAGAACATTTATGAAACTTACCTTGGCCTCTTCTGGCCAGTCAGTTCCTCCCACCATGGCTCTGCTGACAGTGCAGGACTCCCCCGGCTTGTTGTTAATATTATGTTGCGGCGCCGATGACAGGATCGGCTGCGACTTTTGTGTCTTAAGTAGGCCCCAGTCTGCCTTTAGCGGGAGCCTCATCAATGGCCTGAATCACCGCCATTAATATTATGGCAGTCAGGAACACAGCAGGTTGAAGGTGGGATTTCGATTTTCAAGATTTTAACCCCTCGCCCGGCACTTTCCTGCTCGTCGGGGTGGGGGGTTAAAATCGAGGCCTAAAACATTTAGGGCTAAAAATTGAGTAGCGCCCCATTTTGGCGCTAACTTTGCCGGGGCGCTACTTTTAGTGCCTCGGAAAAATTAGCGCCCCCGCGCTGGAACTTCAGTGGTTGCGCCCCAAGAGGGAAGCGGGGCGCTACTGGAAGCGCCCCGCATCCCTCTTGGGGCACTGCGAGTCAATATCGCGGCGCTACGTGCCGCGGTATTGCAGGCCTTCCTCCCCTTCTTAAAGGGGAGGGGCCTTGCGCAGCGCGAGCGGGGCCCAACTGGGCCCCCGGGGATCGAGAATGCCGGCAAAAGAGCCTGGCACTCAAGAGAAGTGCCGGGCTCTTGGAGCGCAGCCGGCACTCCGTGGGGGGGGGGGGGGGGGGGGGCGTTCAGTAGGCTGGGGATGGGAGCACAGGCAGGTGCTGGCAGGTGGCCAGCAACAAAAATGGCTGCCCCGCACCTCGCCTTTAAATTGCGCCTCCCCAGCCGCAGGTAGGCCCCCCTGACCCCGTCGGACATAGCGTCCGGCGGTAAGTCAGGGGGCGCTCCCGAAGATCGCGGCCGGGGTGTGAGCGGGGCGCTGCACACAGCGATGACGTCATCGCCGGTGGCGCAGCGCTGCGGGGCGCTACCAGTTAGCGCGGCTGTTAACCTCCCGCTGAAATTCGCGGGAGGCGTGGGTGGCGCCGCGCCCGGGCGCTAGTTGCTTTGTGCCACGTTAGCGCCCTAAGAGGCGTAAAGCAACCCAATTTTTCCCCCTTAGTTTGTGCCATGTTGCTTTGGTAGATTTTTTTTTAATTAATCAAATTGGGTAATAACTATTCAGTACTCAGTGTTCTAGGTCTGTATTCCTAAATGTACTTTGAATGTCAGAAGCAACGCCATGCAGGTTGAAGCTAATGGCCACAGTGAGTGACTAGGTAGGTTCTGTGGTCCAGTAAGGATGGCCACATGATGTAATGTGGGACTAAAATGGCATTGAAGTTGGTCTCCAAATGAGCGTTCGAATTGGAAAATGAATTGTTGTTTAAAAACACACACAGCAAGGGCATCTTATTTCTACAATGATTCCATAACGCAGTGAACACATCTTACACACACACACACACAAAATGCCTCCTGCGCGAAGGCACGTAGGTAGATATTGTATGCACAGTGCAGGAAGAAACACAAAAACCATGTCAGATTACACATAAACAAAAGCAAAATACTGCCAGATGCTGTATTCCACAAAGATTATCGCCATTGCAGAGAAACTAATTTCAAATATCACCAAAAGATAAGTCATAAAGTATTAAAAATAACAACAGAAAGTGTTGGAAACACTCAGCAGGTCAGGCAGCATCCGTGGAGAGAGAAAAACAGAGTCAACATTTCTGGTCGATGGCCCTTCGTCAGAACTGGTCATAAAGTAAAGATAGAGGATCAGCCATGATCATATTCAATGGCGGAGCAGGCTCGAAGGACCGAATGGCCTACTCCTGCTCCTATTTTTCTATGTTTTTTTTTCTATTATGACTCTTGAACTTAAAGTCGAAAATACATCCGCAACATAACAGCTTATTAACTTTGGTGAGCCCTGACATTGTCTGGCCTACACCACCTATGGTACTAAACCTTGGGTTAGCTCCTCCTCATCCCACAATTTATGTGTATAGCTAAAGGGAGCCACACTCACCAAATTACTTCTATCCACTAAGGCCAACTTCTAGTTAAAACTTCAGAGGAATGTTTCCAGAAGAGATCCAGAGGACACAACCTCAGTCAGCCTCATCTTTAAGGATAACATAATGTGCTCCATTATTAGCAGTTCACACGGGAGTCTAATAAGCTGTGTTGTAAAAATCAGGTCTCTTCCCATTCTCCAATTAAGGATTGCACACCGACATGCCCTGGACAAAGCAATGTGAACATTTCTTTTCCCATTATGCCCAATGTGCATACGTTGTTGAGTCACTATACATTAGAGAGAAGAAACACTCATATTCATATCATGCCTTGTTACATCTTAAAGTATTTCATATAAAATGAATTACTTGAAGATTGTCATTATGTAGGCTAATGCAGCAATCATTTTACACACAACAGTAAGATGAATAACCAGTTAATTTTTTTTTGGTGCAGACAGAAATGTAGGTCAGGACAACCTACTCTGCTTCAGCTAGAGCCATGAAATCTTTTAAATCTCACCTAGTGACCTACTTGTCTTAGAATAGCGCCATGGTATCTTTACTTTTATCTGAGCAGGCATACAGGGTTGCAGTTTAAGGACAGCACCTCCAACAATAACAGAAAGAGTAGATCGGGATAGTGCAGTAGATGGAATATACTTGGATTTTCAAAAACCCTTGGATAAGGTCATGACTAAGGTCAGAGCATGTGGAGTCAGGGGACAAGTCGCAGAGTGCAAAAAGAAGATTTACAAAGATACCAGAACTGGAGGTTATAACTTTCAGGAAAGACTGAACAGGCTGGGACTCTTTTCTCTAAAAAAGAGAAGGTTGAGGGTGACCTAATAAAGTCTTTAAAATTATGAAGGGGTTTGATCGGGTAGCCGTAGGGAAGATGTTTCCACTCGTGGGGAGTCCAGAACTAAAGGACACAAATGTAAGATAGTCACTAATAAATCCAAAAAAGAATTTGGGATAAAGTTATTTTCCCAGAGAGTTGTTAGAATATGGAACCTGATACCACAAGGAGTAGTTGAGGTGAATAGCATAAATGCATTTAAGGGGAAGCTAGTTACATACACGAGGGAGAAAGGAATAGAAGATTATGCAGATAAGGTTAGATGAAGTAAGGTGGGAGGAGGCTCTTGTGGAGCATAAACACCAACATAGACCAGTTGGGCCGAATGGCCTGTTTCTGTGCTGTAAATTCTATGGCCTAGAAATTTGATTAGGCCAGAAAACGGCCGGCTGAGATTAATGGCCGCCCGCAAAAAGAGCGCAGGCAGCACCGGTATTTTGGTGCTGCCTGCTGATTTACAAGAGCGGAGCGGAGAATCTCTTGTGCAACGCGCTCTTTCCAGCGCTAACCTCAGCAGGAGGCCGAAGGTCACATCTGAGGGATTGGTGCGGCGTTCTCGGGCAATGTGCTGTGTCGGAGCATTTTGTGACGGCTCCTGGGTCTTGCTGGGTCAGGAGGTATCTGTAAAGTTTCGCAATTATCGCGATTCGAAATAACGAGATAGAAGCAGATTCGTTTGATCAGTTTATTTAAATGAAATGCTGTCATGATTAAACAGGACACAGAAGCCTGTAAAATGGCTGCCGCGCATCGTGGCAGAAGTTTCCAGAACACAGTGGGCAGACAAGATGGCGTCGAATATACATTTAGTATAAGATTGGATCATACTCGGTAAACACTGATAAAGACAGGATGCAACCCGTTTGCATTTGAAACAATAGCAAAGATAAAAGTGCTGGAATCGTTTTCCATGCAGAAGTAAGGACCATTGTACTGGGCAATTCAAGGCCCATCCAGACACAGCAATACACATATACCCCCACGGCTCTACAATGAGAGAGCCATTCACGGGTGATTAAGTCAGTATTCGAGGAGGCCCCAAAACCAGTCAGGGAGACTCCTAGCCGGTTCGACAATGAGGAAAACATTAACGGATAGTTGGCCAGTCTCAGGTGCTACCGAAACCCGTTAAGGACAAGAATCGCCCCATGCTGGGAGTTTTGAGCGCCAATATTTCACAAAGGACAAACATTAAGATTTGGGCGGGAGATAAGGGAACACAGCACTATAACTATAGTGAACAAATGTCCATCGCTCTCTTATTCTCTTATCTCGCTGCTGACTGCGGAGGGTTTTATTCTCTTATTCGCTCGCGACTTCATGGACTGGCTTGACTGGGGAGCTTCTGTGTTTTCTCTGGACTCTGTTGACTATGTTGGGTGGAGCTCAAATGGAACGAGCCGCCTGAAATGAAGGCCAGTGACCGGGTGCACCATCCCGAGGGTCGGTAAACGGTGTCTGGACCCGAAGGCCCGAAGAGACGAGACGAGACGAGAAGAAGAATCCACGTGCCGCCGCGGTCAGTAAACCCCGACCGCGCCCGAAAATATACAACCCATTTCTTGAACTCTACAGGTTACTGCACGAACTGGTCAAAGACTCTTCTTCGAATTCTACCGACAACTGGTGTCGGTACAAGAAGACTTTTCTTTGAGTTCTACAGCCGGGCCCGAGTATTGTCGAGTTCTTCATGACAACGGGGAGCCCAGCCTGCTTGCCTGCAGCAGCGAAGATAAACAAGTGGGGTACAGAGACCCCTCCAAACACGTGACAGTCAGGCGCTGCAGCGAAACGAGCCGAGTGCCTCACTTTAAAATTCTCCGAAGTATCACGAGTGGTGAGCATGTTTCCCGATCCTACAAATCTAGATGTAGTGTAGGTATTGATAAGGGAGGGTGGTTTTATTAAGGATAAAGTATAATGTGTTCCCCTTTTTACGATGTGCCGTGCGTTCTTCATTACCATAGACCAAGCTTTATGAATGTATGTATACTTGTACTCTCGTTAATTTGCGCCTATGACATGTACTTCATGATCTTGGACGCTATGCAATAAAGATTTCCATTTCGTACTATTCAACCGGATCTATTTGAGTTTTTCTCTGCATTACTGCTCTCGCACCTAAGTCCAGTGTTAGAACCGTAAGGGCGAGTGGGTCGAACCACTCACAGGTGCTTATTGCAACAAGGCTGGCCGGAGACCAGAGCAAGCAATAGTATTAGGCAACGAAGGCCTAACCCCGTACCAGCACCGCCTGCGATACAACCCCTTACATATAGAGTCCGCTGATGGCCCTTGTAGGGTTGGAGCATTGTGCGCTGCGGCACATTACGAAGCATCTGTTTGTCCACGGCTCCCCTCTTACTATCGCGGACATTTGTCTGGGTCTTGTGTGGGGTCCACAAATGGTTGCCAGACTGTCGGGTACTCCACCTTCGCTGGCTGCCATAGCTCCACAGATCTTTCACCCAGATGGTTGCTGTGTTGAGGTTTGTGCTCCACCATGGTGCTGGAGGGGGAGGGGGATGGGGAAGCACCATCTTGCAGCTAGCAGTGACAGTGCTCTGGCCTGCAGATCGCATAGGGGAGTCACTCCCTGGTGAGTGGGTCTTAAAGCACAGACTCAGATCTGGAGGGACTATGACTGGAAATAGCACCATGGCATAGATGTCCTTAAACCGTTGCATGAGACATCAATGGAAATAAATTTAAAAAAAGGGGAACATGAACCTCTTGGTCAGGAGGTTACTGGTGTAAATGATGCAGAAGAGAGTTCAATTATATTTTTAACAGCAGCAGACTTTTGAAGAACTCTTGGTGAGAATATGGTGTTAAGCCTTTTAAAAACAGTCTTCCAAACTTTGCATCTTATTTTATCAGTTTCTAAACTAGAAAAGCCAATGCATAAAATTTAAAGAAATGCAGCTTTGATTTTTTTCCTGAGATTCTTACAGCTGTAGTACAGTATAGTTTATTTTAGAAGTATTTACCTCCTGTTATGTTTGACTGACCAGGGGTGGGGAGGCGAGATATGGGCCCGAAAATTAGACCTAATATGCGAGAGTACGCACTGTGTACTCTCGCGTATTAGGTCCCGAATTGTCGGTTTCCTGCGTGCACTGCGCATGCGCGGGAAACCGGCACTTCGTGTATGGCGAAGGGGGCGGTTCCGAAGTGAACCGCGTGCGCACTACAGGTTGCGCGCACGCAGTGCACTTAGTTTTTTTTCAGGTTTGAACGCGCAGGTAAGTGGTGAAGATTTTACACATGAAGAAAGCAGGCGTAAGACCCCCTTTTAACAAGGTTAGTTAATTAAGTGTTATTTTTAATTTTTTTCAACAGGTTTATCTTTTTTAGAGACTTTAAAGAAAGGTAAGTTTATTTTTATAACTTTTAAAAAGAATTTAAATTTTTTCAAAAATTTAATTTTTTGTTTAAAGTGGTTAATTTATTTAACTATAGTTATTTTATTAATGTGATGGCTTTTTTTTAAATTTAATTGAGGTTTAGCTGTTCTTTTGGGGGCTTGCTGTATTCATAGCTTTGACAGCCCTTGCTGTCAAAACTATGAATGAAAGATGGTGTGCTGCCATTGGCTCTAACTGGCCCACGTGATCCCAGAGCTCGCACGAACTAACTGCGCCTCTGGGACACGCAAGCACTGCACGCCGGCACCAGGGAGAGGCCCTCGAACTGAAGCTCGTGTGGGCCAAAACCATAAAGGTAGGCGCGGAGTGCGATATCGCGGGGAATCCTTACCCCCGCGGCAACCATCGAACTCCAATTTCTGGGCCATGATGTACCTCATTGGAAGCAGTTTTCACTCCAATCTGAGCTCTAGTCTGAGCTCTCCATAGTTACCAGTTATCTCAGCAGCTATTTATTGTACGGTTTCTAGCTCACCGCCGCTTTCTCCCGGCTCTACGCGCTGTCAACGGCTGCACGCATGGGGGTGCTTTGGAGCGGGCAGTAAGAGGAGCAGATTGGCATCACGCTCCTGCAAATTAAAATACTTGCCGCGAGCGCAGGCAACGGCAGCGCTGTGCTGACCTGGCGACCGCTGCGGGACCTGCCGGAAGCGGGTGGAAGTGAGGTAGCGGCCATTTTTTTCAGCAAAACGGGCCTTAATGGCCAACGCTAAACCCTCCAATTTCTCGGCCTATTTAATCTATGTGACACTGCACTGCTCTCTCAGTATTGCATTACAGTTTATATACTCAGGTTTTGGAGTAGGGACTTGAACCAATTATGATTCAGAGGCACTAGTACTACCAACCAAGCAGATATTTAGACAGTTCTTTGCAGTTATGATTTCACATAAAATACGAAACAAACAAAATCTTGATGTCATATTTAGGGTCGCTTCACATAGCAACCAACGGAATTCTTAACACATTCTGCATTAACTCCCAATCTCAGAAGAGCACTCCTTCCAGCACCACTATGACAAGTTCACTAATAAAACTTACAACTTCACTAAAATATCCATTGTATCTATAGTGCCAATATTGCACATGTAAGTCACATAGGCAGATTTAGGTGTCTGTTAGCCAAATTGTTAAACTTCGCTGTGCAGACATGGTACTTCATCATATTTGCATGTGGACCGTGGCAAGAACTTCTGTTTGTCTACTTTTTTTTTTGAAGTGGTAATTTTAGATTTTCACTGAGTACTTAAAGCTATTTGATTATATCATTCAATTAAACATAAAATATTTATGGCATCACAAGTACATAACCCTTTAAAAAATGTTAAGGCAGCATATTGCTGAGTGGCACAGATCAGAAGGCTCCGGGTGATTGCTTGTCTGTGCCAAGATAGCTGACCGCAGCCCTGTGCGGCAGCAGAGATGCTATAATTCACTTCACTGACCCGGAGTTAGAGAGAGGAAGAACGTCATCCAGGATTCTTATTCCTGATTATTATTCAGTGGCCCTTTCTGGAAAGTGAGTGTGAGTGCCCACGTCAGCGGAGTACAGTATTGGCCGTGCCAGAATTCACTACCAATGCTCACACATGATGAAAGAAAGAGAGAGAGCGAAAGAGAGAGAGAAAGAAAGAGCAAGAGAAAAAGAGCGAGAGAAAGAAAGAGAAAAAGAGAGAAAGAGAGAGAGTGAAAGAGAGAAAGAAAGAAACAAAGAAAGACCAGGACACAGGGAGAACTCCCTTGTTTTCTTCAAATAGTAATCCTTTATGTTCAACTGAGTGGTAGGTGGGACCTCAATTTTAAAGTCTCATCTGAAAGACAACACCTCCGACAGTGCAGCGTTCCCTCAGTACTGTAATGAAGTGTCAGACTAGATTATGTGTTCAGGTCTCTGGAGTGCTCCTTAAACCCACAACCTCTGACTCAGATGTAAGAGTGCTACCACTGAGCCAAAGGGTGACTCCTAAGCAATATACCGGGGGTCCATGGATTTATAATCCAACATGAGACTGTGCCTCCAGGAGAGGAGCGGGGACAATTGAAGGCGAAAGCAAAATAAATTTAAATTGAAAAAAGTAGCACTAAATAGAATAGATGTCATAAAAAATTATTGGCTAGAAACTACTCTTGGTGAACATATGATATGATATTCTTCTGGCTGCACTTCTAATGGAGGTGTTAATGTATTTAAAATAAATGAGTTAATGCCTCTGTTAAAATTGTAGACAGAAGAATGTCACATGAGCATATTAAATGCATATTGACTGTTATTGCCAATGGTAACCTCTAGTCTTACATTTCTGAATATTAATTAGTTCAGACTATGTTAAAGGCTTAGGGAGTTAATTTCGATAGCCTCCTAAAATATGAGTGAGGATCGCAATGCGCGATTAACCCGTGCTCGTTCAGTCTATTGCAGCCAGCATGCCAACTTCGTGCTGCCTGCTCATTAGAATGATTTCTGCATGCAGCCAGCACTAACCATGCTGTTCTTTGGCTGCACGTATCAGCAGGGGGCCCAATATGGTTACTTCCTTGCACTGCTTAAAGCTAGCCTGCACCTCTTAAAGGGAAGGTGCATTGTGGCTGCTGGAGGTGCTGAGATCATTGGGAATAGTGCTGTGCAACAATCAACAATGGCTGACCATGGGAGAGAGCGCGTACCATGATATTTGGATGCTGCACTGGAGGGCTTGGTGGAAGAGATGGAAAGGAGGAGGGATGACCTGTATCTGCAGTGGGGCAGGAAGCCCTCCAGACACGTGCACAGAAATCAGTGGCAAGAGATAGCAGAGGAGGTCAATGCCAGGACTTCAGCTCCAAGAACATGGATGTAGTGCAGGAGGAAGTTCAATGATATCACACGAGTTGTAAAGGTCAGTGAATGCATCATCAACTACCATATCAGGAATGGTAGTGTAGTGGTTATGTTACAGGACTAGTAATCCAAAGGCCTGAACTAATGATCCAGAAATGTGAATTCAAATCCCACCACAACCGCTTCAGTTAATTAAATAAATCTGGAATAAAAAGCTAATATCAGTAATGGTGACCAGGAAACTATTGGATTGTTGTTAAAAACCCATCTGCTTCACTAATGTCCTTTAGGGAAGGAAATCTGCTGTCCTTACCTGGTCTGGCCTATATGTGACTCCAAACCAACAGCAATGTGGTTGACTCTTAACTACTCTGAAATGGCCTAGCAAGCCACTCAGTTGCACCAAACCACTATGAAAAATAAAAATAAAACCAGGCGGAACACCTGGCATTGACCTCAGCACTGGCTTTGGACATGACAGTGGCACACCCAGCCCAGTCGACCCTGCAAAGTCCTCCTCCTTAACATCTGGGGACTTGATCCAAAATTGGGAGAGCAACAGCCTGACATAGCCATATTCACAGAATCATACCTTTTAGCCCAAACTCCTCCATCACTATCCCATCCCTGTCCTGTCCTGTCCCACCTGAACTCTACCCTTGTGCCTTTTTCCTTTCACATACCCAAGAACTGCAACCTTCCAGGCAGTGGAGGAAGAGCAAGAAGACAGTGATGATGAAAACCGTCAGTCGCAGCCACTAGCTCAGATACTGACACTGCGTGTAAATGACACTGGGCACAAGTGCACTGGAACCAGGGCAGGGGGAAAAGATAACGCAGGTGCCAGCTCCCCGGAGGGCGAGGTCGCACAGTGGTTCTGCTGCAGAGGACTCAGATGATGACTTTGATAGGCCAGGCTACTGAACTGGGCTGATGGGTGTACACAGCCAAATGCTTGGTACACTAGGAACCCTGCCGGAAAGCCTGCCCTCAATGTTAAGGAGCATGGAGGAGTCCAGCACCAACTTGGCACAGGGCTTTGCGCAGAGCTTGGAGCCTATCCTTTCCAACAAGGAACGGGTCGCTACCTCCAGCAGCACACCTGTGGAACCAACCTTGATGCAGCATCTGATGGCCGATGTCTCAGCTTCCATTGCAGCACAAGCAGCTTCCACCCAACGTCTGAGTGCTGCAGTGGAAACTCAGACTGCTTTCATGCAATCTCAGCTTGCTGCCATGGAAGTTCAGGATGCTGCCATCATGACTCTGGATACCAATGTGCCATGTGGCTGCCAGGGCATTACAGCATTGCTGCAATCTGTTCTCCAACAGATCTGCTCCCTAAAAGACCCTCTGCAGATATGGCCTCCTGCTGAGAGCCCTTCTCCCCCTTCCTCTTCTAGCAGCTTGTCCTGCTCCACGTGGCCTCTGTTCATTTTCCCAGTCATGCCCAATTCCAAGAGGAAGGCCTTCTGGTCCACCCATGTCTGGGAGCAACTGGTCTGTGCAGAAGCCTTTAAGTCAGCAAAAAAGTACTTCAGCCCCTGCTAGACCGCGCCCTGTACACTACTGAAACTTTAACCAACTATAGGAAGCACCCAAAATGCGTAGAATTACAACAACAGCCGGAAGAAATAAACCAGCAACTAACCTGTAAATAGTTAATGATCCCTTTATATAGCGCAGGTGGAGGGTCCTTCATGCCGTTGAACGTGTGTTCAGCTCTGCGAGGTTAGGAGATGGTGTCGACTGGAGCATGGAGCTCCAAAATGGCAGCGCTGACATGAAATCAGCGTTGCATGCTGATTGGCATCATGATCTGCCTGCTCTGCATTCTTCTGGCGGATGTTAAGTGCGCGTGCGCTAACCTCTTTGCCAATATGGTCGCTCCTCCCAGCTCCACATTCATGTAAATTACTTACCTTCTTTGTTGCAGGCGATTCCTAGGGTTGGTTTCTCTGAGCACAGCCCACGATGGCGTTGGCTGCCTCAGGGTAAACCATTCTTGGAGAGGTGATCTCAAACAGAGGATAGGCCCATTATTTGCATATGTAAAGGACCTAAAGCCTGCTTCGGGTGTGGGTAAAAGATGCCTCTTGTTTGTCTTTACCCACAACACAGTAGCAATAAGTTGAACACAGTAGGAAGATTTTATCATCTCTGTGATAGTGACATTGTTAACCTTGTCAGCCAGTGGCTCAGTTGGTGGCACCCTCCCCTCTGAGTCAGAAGGTTGTGGGTTTAAGTCCCACTCCAGCGACTTGAGCACAAAAATCCAGGCTGACACTCCAGTGCAGTACTGAGGGAGTGCTGCACTGTCAGAGGTGCCGTCTTTCGGATGAGACGTTAAACCGAGGCCCCGTCTGCCCTCTCAGGTGGACGTAAAAGATCCCATGGCACTATTTCGAAGAAGAGCAGGGGAGTTATCCCCGGTGTCCTGGCCAATATTTATCCCTCAATCAACGTCACTAAAAACAGATTATCTGGTCATTATCACATAGGTGTTTGTGGGAGCTTGCTGTGTGCAAATTGGCTGTCGCGTTTCCTACATTACAACAGTGACTACACCTCAATAGTAACTTCATTGGCTGTAAATCGCTTTGAGACGTCCGGTGGTCATGAAAGGCACTATGGAAATGCAAGTCTTTCTTTCTTTAGATTTCCTCTGGTCGGTAAGTGTTATCAACATCTTAAACTCAGCAGGAGGACTTCCTCTAATCACTGTCTTAGTGGCATCATTAACATAGCAGGAAGATTTCCTTTGGTCGCTGTGTTAGCTACATCGTAAAGGTGGTGGAAAGATTTCCTCTGATTGCTATTTCTACCAAAATCGAAATGCATCATTTTGGAACACCTTTACTATTTTGCTAGAAACAACAAATATAGGAAAACGTCCTGCTGTGTTGACAACGTTGTTATTACATAGGGACAAAAAGAAATCTACCGCATTTCACTCAAACAACATGATCTGGTGCTCCCAGGAGGGAGCAGTAGTCATAGGGAGTGCATCTCAAGAAACTGCAGAAGCGCAGGCTATGATTTTCCCATCTATTCATTTTAACAGATGCAAAATCACAGGCTGTGCACTGGCTATTTCCCGCGAGGCGCTTCCTGCGAGCACTGCTCCTCACGGAGGGTGCCAGTTTGCGGAATCATCCCTAGTAGCTATTAATGTATAGAAATTATTTTCGATCATGTTTATGTTGCTCTAGTCCAGGCTCCTGTCATGAGTGCATCATTTGCCACAATCACAGTCGATGCTGTAAGTTGACACTCCAGAATGATGCAGTAATCTAACAACAGGGTACAGATTTTCTGTCTTGTGATTCATGATGGCATCTGAACCCCCACAATTAGATCACTGCCTTATAATCATTTCCAGGTGCCTATTAAACACTACAAGGAAAGAATCTGTGAGCCCAGTCCCTCCAACAGACTGTGTACAATTTGTCCTGTCATGAACCCTTCCCAATTTAGTTCATGGCCTGAAGCAGGTGAATTAATATAGATAAAGTTTCCGAGAAGGTAAAGCTCTGTAAAATTGCCCCTCAACCTCGGACAGTAATCGTGTAAGACTTCAGGACATCTAACATTACAATCTAGAGGATTCAACTCTAGCGAGCTGTATTCCACAAAGAAAGCTTTTGTCATCCCAGCAGGATGCGAACCACACCGCTTAACAGATATTTCATCACCTATGTCTATACTTATCCCTTTAAGCTTCACTCCTGTTCTTAACCAGACAGACATTCATCCCGCTCTATTGTAAAGGACTTCATTGACACAGCATTAACTGCATTTGACAGAAGTCTATTCTACATCGATCCGACGCCTTGAGAGAAAACAAAATCTAAGGGAATCTCAATTGGTAAAGTTCACACACATTCCTGCATACACTATATTGACACATTGCCCAATTATTTTAAACAGGCTGCGCAAATATAGTGCATTCGGGAACCTAGTACAAGCACATTGATCACTTGTACGTGAACTTTGCTGTTCAGAATTTCTACCCTTTAATCGCTCATCTTTCTCGAAAATTTGCTAAGTTTGTACTTGTATCCAGTAATTCTGACTGCAGTTTACATTAAATAGCCAGCTTACATCTATTTTATCCATGCCTTTAAGCATTTTAGATAACTGCATTACGGCATCTTTATATCCAGCGAATGAAAGTTCTGTCACTCTCTCAATCTTTTCCAGTGCTGACATACTTACAATGGCTTATACAGGGTCAAAATAACCATACTGATCAAAACACTTCAGATGCACCAATATTTGATAAGCCATGTTGAGAAAACCTTAAGATTGATTTGATACTTTCATTGTGTAGTCAGTAATCACATTCAAATATTTTTCACCTTTGTCAATATGGCAAATTCAGCAATCTGGAGCTATGCACTTGAAGGGAGCACGGGTTGGAGAGAAGGCTACAACACTGTTGCCCTGATTCTCCAACCCTTGGTCCTTTCAAGTGTGGTCCCTCGCTGCTGGGGCAACAGCCCCGAATTTATCCTAATGTTTCCTGTACCTATACCAGACTCTCAGAACTCCACAAATCACTGCCTCCCAATTCATCCTCATTCATTTATCATCTTCTGTATTTTCTTGCCACGGCAATTTTCAATTAATGAAGTTCCTAAGAATATTCATCAGCTTAAGAATATTAGTCAGAGCCTTTGCAGTGTTTCACACATTTCCATGAAATTTCTAGAGTCTATTTCATCCAGTCCAAGTGTCTCTTAGGCCTTCAACGTGTTGCATTTCATCACAGCAGATGCTTTAATGGCATATGCGTCTGCCAGGCCAGATTGAGCAAATCCAGAATGTGTCCAGTTTTATTCATGAATTCAGTTAACACACCTGCAATTTTGGATTCCACATATTATTTGCACCCAATGTATTGCTGGGAAGGACATAAGAACATAGGCCCTTCGAGCCTGCTCCGCCATTCAATAAGATCATGGCTGATCTTCTACCTCAACTCCACTTTCCTGCCTGATCCCCATATCCCTTGATTCCCTTAGTATCCAAAGATCTATCGATCACTGTCTTGAATATACTCAATGACTGAGCATGCACAGCCCTCTGGGGTAGAGAATTCCAAAGATTTACAACCCTTTGAGTGAAGAAATTTCTCATCTCAGTCCTAAATGGCCGACCCCTTATCCTGAGACTGTAGCCACTAGTTCCAGACTCCCCAGCCAGGGGAAACATCCTCTCAGTATCTGCCCTGTCAAGCCCCTTAAGAATTTTATATGTTTCAATAGGATCATCTGTCATTCTTCTAAACTCGAGGGAATATAGGCCTAGTCTCCTCAATCTCTCCTCATAGGACAGTCCACCCATCCCAGGAATCAGTCTGGTGAACCTTCGTTGCACTCCCTCTATGGCAAGTATATCCTTCCTTAGGTAAGGAGACCAAAACTGTACACAATACTCCAGGTGTGGTCTCATCAAGGCCCTATATAATTGCAGTAAGACTTCTTTACTCTTATACTCCAATCCCTTTATAATAAAGGCGAACATACTATTTGCTTTCCTAATTGCTTGCAGTACCTGCATGTTGACTTGTGATTCGTGTACAAGGACACTCAGGTCCCTCTGAATACCAACATTTCCCAATCTCTCACCATATAAAAAATACTCTGCTTTTCTATTTTTCCTAACAAAGTGGATAACTTCACATTTCCCCACATTATACTCCATCTGTCACATTCTTGCCCACTCACTTAACCTATCTATATCCATTTGAAGCCTCTTTGCGTCCTCCTCACTGCTTACTTTCCCAACTAGCTTTGTATCGTCAGCAAACTTGAATACTTTACACTCGATCTCCTCATCTAAGTCATTGATATAGATTGTGAATAGCTGAGGCTCAAGCACTGATCTTTGCGGTACCCCACTAGTTACAGCCTGCCAACCCGAAAATGACCCGTTTATTCCTTCTCTGTCTTTCCTGTCCATTAACCAATCTCAATTGAAGGGTTGAAAGGAAATGGACAGACACAATCCTTCCAGTATCCAAACAGGCATTGATCGCTCTACACTCAATTGCGTTAGGAACCCAGAAATGTAGGCTCCACTTCCGCCAGTATGTAATGCTCACAAGCACTGTACACCTGTATCATGCAGGCGTCCTTTGCATCAGGCCAACTGAGACAGAACTAGTGGGCGGCACCAAATAGTGGCCCGTCCTGCCTCCTCTTCTGATGTCAGTTTTGGGGTGGGGGGGGTGGGGGGGCGGTAGGGCGGGGGAAAGGCAATGCACGAAATATCCTGCCCCCCATCCCCATCAAAATTTCACTAAGAGGAGAAACGCGACAGAACCGGGCCTGCACCCTCCCAACTTACACCGCAGAAGCGTCTTTGGAACTCCAGGAATTTATTTTAAAGTCTGATACACTTGAGCAGTTGTTTTTGCCCCATTAAAATATCGAATCTAACTATGACAAAAGCCAGTGCTTACTCAAATGGTCAACCACTTTCAGGAAACTTGTCAGTTCTGGTGGACTGCTAAGTACTCAATCTAGCACAGCATCCATCCTGATGCATGGTCCTACCTAAATTGTTTGCACTTTCATTCCTCCCTTTCTGGTTGTTCCAATCAGTCCAATTTGTCTTTAGGATATTGAAATGCACTGATTGTTACGTTATGGTTTCCTGCAGCCTTTCTTACATGCCTAAATAGCTCACTGTTCTCCTTGACCTGGCAGAGGATAGCAGTTAACAATTATTTTGTTGTTTTTATTGTTATTAATTTCTACCCAAATTAAATCCACCATGTCATTTCCATCCTTTCTACAATTAACACATCTTTCCTTACCACTCCTGAAGCCCACCTTGCAAACTATTCTGTATCTTATTAGCTCTATCTGTTATTCATATTTCACTTCCAGACATGTATTTGTGATGCCAATTATTTTCTGTTTAGCATCTAAACTTCTATGCTTCATTCAAATTCCTCCAGTGTGGTTTATACCAGCTAGATTTGAATGCCACTCAAATTTTGCTGTGCAGTGCACACAAACCAGCATGTGCCCATCTTCAAGGGAACGGCAAGTACTGTAGATTGGATTCAATTCAGCAGTGCAAAAGGGACTTTGGACATACTGCATGCTTAACAAAGTAATGCAGAAATAATTGACTTGTCTTGCAGCTCATACTTCAACAAGGTCTGTCGTAACTGTAATTATTCAAAACATTAAGCAATATTTTGGGCATCAGTGGAAGCCAGTTTCTTTAGCGTCAGTAATGAACTGCCGGAAAATGGTAGAAAAAACAATCAGAGAGGTTATGATCTTGCCGGTTGCCTCCTGCGTCATTTTCTAGAATTCGCTGATCACGGTACACCATTGCGTTGAAGATGGGCACATGTTAGTTGGTGTGTACTGCAAAGCAAAATGTGAATGGGATTCAAATCTGGCTGGTATAAACAACATTGGAGGAATCGGAATCAAGCGTACAAGTTTAGATATTCAACAGATGCCTACCTTGATGGAAAATCAACGGGACACCCCAGTGCAGGGGCACTAGAAAACATGGCGCTGTGATCTACCTTTGAACTCCCACTGACTGGCAGATCCTTGGAAGTCCCGAAGCAGGTCAAAGCTTATAGCGGAGGACCGCTTTGCATTTTTTAATCCTACCCCTAACCCTGAACATTTAAGTCCAAGCAGGACTTTCCAACTGCCGATCTCCATCGATAGCCAAATACCTCCAATCTCTGAGACTCGATACAGTAGTGAGTCCTGGAGGTCATGGGGCAGGCTCCAGGTCATGTGAATGGCTCAAGATATGACATTCTCGGCCTGGGCAGAACCAGCACACTTCCAGTGGCAGGGTAGGAGGAAGGAGCAGGAAAATCAGGTATTCTTTATATAGCCCATGGCAAGATCTGGCTTCACTCACAAGCTGTACCAGCTCTTTTTGTCTGATGATCACAATCTCCCAGCTGCATTGTGCCCGTAAATCTCACTCTTTGCCGGATTCTTTGCTTTCTCTGGCTGGAAAGCAAAAGAACGCTATGGAATCAGAGCCTTTCCAGAACTCATGGCACCAGTGAAAGCTGTCTATTGAAAAGCTGTGCAGCTGTCGTGGCTCTTGGTGCCACCAACAGGTGGGCTGTGAAGGAAAAGTGGAAAATAAAAAGAGGGAAACAAGAAAAGAGAGAGAAAAAAGGGAAAAAAAGGTCAGAAAAGGATAAGATAATAAATAAGAGAGAGGGAAGAAAGAAGAAATAAGACAAGGATGAAATGGTGAGACAAATGTACGATGCTATATTTATACTGCGCTGAAAGTTGCAGTATTGGCTGATTCACAGCAATGTAACTGGCGGTCATGTGTGCACTGCCAGTGTGCACTGCCAGTTCACACTATTAAGTTGGGGAGACAGATCTCGTGTATGTACTTAGATGCCTGCAAGGGGCTCTGCTCACTGGCCTCTTATTTCCACTCATTATAAATTACAGCAGACCATCAACGTTTGTTTCAACTTTTAAACCTTACATTTCTTGCAGGAATTTTTACACCAGCTGCTTTTATGCTAGAACCAATGGAAATTCTTCCCAGTGTGAGCCCATCTCTTCCAGATGAGTTCTCACAGGTGATCAGCTGAAAACACTTCTTCTTGCTGTTACCAGGCGACACGAATCGGCTGCTCTAATGCCAACTGTAGAACATCAGTGACTCAGAGCACTTCAAAGAGAAACAGCAAAATGCTTGAAATATCCCCATTTTAAAAAGGAATCGCATGCAATTCCCATTTGTGACACGCAAATCAGCCAACACCCACCAATACACTTAGTCAAACTTTGGATAACAGCCAGTGCCCCAAAGCAATCTGTACCTTACAGTCACCTGCCAGATTACCCCAGATTTAAATGAATATGAGGAGCAGTCATGGGCACCTAACCCCCCAATTTTCTAAGTCTGGCAAAAATAGAGCTGAGCTGGCCCAAATTGTGGAACAGAGGGGTGTTCCAGACCAATTTTCCCAATGGAACCCCCTCCCCATAATTAGAACAGGCCACAGACAGGAAAAAACTCGACATAGAGCGAGGCCATAGCACACTGGGTCGAGGATTGGAAATCCAGCCAGCAAGCAGTTTTTAAAAGGCTGCAGCTAACTATTAAAAGGCAAGTTGTGGTGGAGACAGAAAAAGTGGAATAATTGATCACAATGTAGGTACAAGAGTTGGAGAGATACACCAAAGGGTTGGAGGTTCTGCTGCAAGAGATATGCCAAAGGCAGGTGACTGTAAGGTACAGATTGCTTTGGGTCATTTAAATGCCATGAACTTTTGCCTCTTTGGCTAATGGAAAACCCAGCTTGTAAGTTAACCACAGACTTTTGTCTACTGCTAAGAAAACAGAAAACAAAGAGAAAAAGGTCACCACTCTGGAAACTGCGATAAACATGTGGAATAATTGATCACGGTGACACAGCGAGCATATGTCGGCACAAGAGTTGGAGGTTCTGCTGCAGGAGCTACACCAAAGGCAGATGACCCTATTTGGGGCTAAAGATCACCTGACAGTAAAAGCAAATGTACATCTGCATTGAAGGTTACTGACCTAGTACATGCAGTCACCCAGCTCCCTTGTTCCTGGCTGCAAATAAGGAAGAAGCATGAAAGCTTCATGCTGCAGCAACCTTCAGTTATACATGAATAGCCACTTGGATCTAGATGTAGTGTGCCGGTCATTATGTAGCAGATGGTACAACAGTGTGACAGCCTGTCTTGTGAAGCAGAGGTGGTGAAGACAGGTTTACTTTGACATGTGAGGGGGTAATAAGAGTTGTGCTTCAGAAGGTATTGCACCTCTTTTTGGTGGCCCCTGATCTGAAGCATCCAGCACAATCAGAAACCGTTAAAGAATTCCCATGTGTGCCACCTTGTACAATGCCATTTAAATGCCTGCAGCAACCAAGTAAACTGGGAAAAGATGTATTGGCAGCAACAAAAAAAAAATGAAAATACAGAAATGGCAGAGTTTCCAGCAAAAACGAACGCACAGGGCAAAATGCAGCAGCCTTCACCAGAAAACGCTAATAAAAATCCCTGTGGATGACCCAGTTTTAAAAGGCCTGCTCACCCCAGGAACCCTGGTGCGCCCATTTCACTGGGCAAACGGCTTGCCATAGATGGTCCCTGGCCACAAAAGGATATTCAGGAGAAAACCCAAATTCAAATATGCAGACACTTAAAATGATGCCCACACATGCTGGTAACATGGCCTTATATTGGCCATGAAAACATCGGTAAATTCGGCAAAATTCCCTGACCCCACTCCCCGATGCCTGCGAGATGCCACACCCTGTGCTCAGCCTTGGAAAATTTATCCCCAGTGATTCTGCGAGAAACCAAGGAGTCGTGTTTTCATACATTGAACTTAACTGGATGCAAAATAATTCTCACATAATTGATTTCATGCCCATTTTATTTGTATATGTTTTTGCATATTAAAATTATTCCCATGAAACAAATGCCTTTATCTTACTCTATGTAAAAAAAAGTTGTGTTTACTTCATTTCTTTTGATAAAGAAAGTTGCTGAAGTTGTATATTAAATTAAACAGTCTGAGGATGCATTGCCCAGATGTGTTGGCAGTGACTGATTTTCTAACCACCTACTGACAAAAAAACATTAGTAGTTGTCAGATTGTGTAGTTAAAAGGACCATCACAGCAGCAGGGCAGCTACTAATCTGGAGCCAAATATAACCAAAACCCATCTGCTTGTACAGATTACCTGCCAAGCTATAATCCCAAACATTCATATTTTCCTCTTCTGTCGCTGACGAGTGACAAGGGTTTCAACCAACTGCAGCTTATTAAGCAAAGGACACTATATGCAGAACCTATGGGCTGACAACATCCACCACAAGGATGAGTCAATGAGAAGTTTCCAAACTTCTAAGGGTTGAAGTACTGACACAAATGTTGAGCTTTTTAGTTTTCTCTTCTAGTCGTTGCTCTTAACAGATTCTGTAAAATCTTGCCATAGATGGGTCTAAAATACAGGAAGCATTACAGGTTCTGCAAAACTTCAAGGAGAATATTATCATCTCTGGGGAATTTTCCAATCTGCCAAAACTCCATTCAATGAACTCAGCTCCAACCCAGCCTTGTTAGTTGCTGGGTAATGCTTGTGCTCCAACATGTGTTATACTCACAGAATGATACAGCACGGAAGGAGGCCATTCAGCCCATCGCACCTGTGCCGGCTCTTTGAAAGAGCTATCCAGCTGGTCCCACTCCCCTGCTCTGTCCCCATAGCCCTGTAATTTTTTCATTTCAAGTATTTATACAATTCCACTTTGAGAGTTACTATTGAATCTGCTTCCACCATCCTTTCAGGCAGTGCATTCCAGATCACAAACCTCACTGCGTAAAATGACATTTCCTCATGTTGCCTCTGGTTCTTTTGCCTATTACCTTAAATCTGTGTCCTCTGGTAACTGACCCTTCTGCCAGTGGAAACAGTTTCTCCTAATTTACTCTATCAAAAACCTTCATGATTTTGAACACCTCTATCAAATCTCCTCTTGACCTTCTCTGCTCTAAGGAGAACAACCCCAGCTTCTCCAGTCTCTCCACATAACTGAAATCCCTCATCCCTGGTACCATTCTAATAAATCTCTCTGCACCCTCTCCAATGCCTTGACATCCTTCCTAAAGTGAGGTGCCCAGATTTGCACACAATACTCCAGCTGAGGCCTAACCAGTGTTTTATAAAGGTTTAGCATAACTTCCTTACTCTTGTACTCTGCAATGTGCTAAATTTGGGTTTCATTTTATTTCTTTTTCCTCAATGTGTAAGAAAATAAGGAAGAATTGATTGAATACAGGGCATCTATCCAACCCATCGCACTCTTACCTCTCACAGCCAAACAGAATTAGTGCCATCATGAACTCGCCCAATTCACTTCAACTCCAAAAGAAGGGTTTTCCTCCTCCAAAGATATTTTTTCCAATGTTATTTTATCCCTTTATCCCCATTCTCATTTCATCAAACCACACCAACTGCAGCTGAAGAATGGGTGACCATTGTGATAGAAGCAGAATCATCGAATCATAGAAACTTACAGCACAGAAGCAGGCCATTCAGCCCATCGTGTCTGTGCCGGCCGAAAAAGAGCTATCCAGCCTAATCCCACTTTCCAGAACTCCACCCTGCTTCATATCATAAAATATGGACGGAAAATAGGCGAGTTTATTACAAATATCCAATAGACTTCAGCCTTCAGTTTCTTTAGGATAAGATGCATATCTACCAACCTAGAAGCTACCAGAAGCTGATCAACAGATTCAAAAAAGAAAGGCCAAATTTTAACTGCCTGTTCCTGGATCTTTGCTTCTGCCACTCTTGAGCTGGCAACTAGTAGATGTAAAAGAGTGGCCTAAAGACTGACCTCTCTCCAATTGTCCCTGCCTGTTTCAATGTCCTTAGCTGCTAAAGAGTGGCTCCTTAATTTGTCACACCAAAGCTCATAAACTCAGTGGTATGAAGGCCAACTGGTGCAAACACATGTCCCATCAATTGATGTTACTGGCCAATGTAGCTGCTACACTTTTTGCAATGATGCCCTATATTTAAAAAATATTTTGCAGCAATTTATCTTAGACTGAGAAAGTGCCATTAAACTCATTTCCTCAACATGTGCAATTGTTTCTAGGATAAATTATTGTGCCCCAATTAATGTCTTGAGAAACATTTCCACAAAGTTTCTTTCTGCATCTTAGTCTCGCCCGCCCTCCTTACCACCACACGCTGTGGCCGCCTGGTGAAAGGATACAGTAGGGGGTGGTTAGTTGCAGCAATGGCCCCAAAGACTCCTAATGGAGGGAGAGGGCCGGGTAGAGGCCTCCTCTCCCTTCATTTCAGCCCAATGAACTTACGTTCATAGGCCTCAATCTCAGCCAAGGCCAAAACAAACTTGTCTTTTCAGGACTATTCTACCCCATAAGTCCCCGTCCGCCTCTTCAGGTGCTGTTGCGGCAGTCCCACTACAGCACCGCCAGTAGCTTCCTGCCTTGCAGCAGTGGGCACCTTCTTGGTAGCAGAAATACTGCCAGGTGCCCACACTGTACTGACCAAGGAAAATGGGTCAGGGTTGTGGTGGGGTCAGATGCATGTCTTTCCCATCGCTACCATGCCGCTATAGGGAAAATCCTATAGGAGAATTATCGGGACACAATTGGGATTTTATTCGGAGCCCTGAGCAGAGGGAGCAATAGTGGCTTCCTCATCAGGCCAAACCTGCTGGAAGGTGGATCGTGAGCCAGAAGAGGCGGCCCAGGTAGGTAAGTGTAAAATTTTTTTTTTTAGGTTTCCTTGTGAGCTTGAGTACTCCCCCTGGCCTCACAAGGAAACCCTGGGCCTCCCTTGTCCCAGGCTCCCCCTCCCTCTCCCCCTCCCCCCCAAACCCCATTTTCCCACAAGACCCTGGCTGCGACCTCCTGCCATCCGAATTCCCACTCCCACCCACTGGCCAAGTAGTGGATCAGTCCGGGTTCGGGTGAGAGTCTGAGGAAATTTTTTGAAATGTGGCATGGCTGTTAAAATTGGCCGGGACTTGACATCTCAGCTGTTTTCGGGTGCGTTGCCCACTTCAGGGCTCGCGGGCACCGTTCCCGCCACCCCCCCCCCCCCCCCCCGTTAAAATCAGGGCCTATGGTTTTGAGGAGAGAATTGAGAAACTGGGACTATTTCCACTGGAGCAGAGAAGGCTGAGGAGATTTTTTAAATAATGATTTATTTTTTTAATCATGGGATGAATGGGGAAGGACTGTTTACTGTTTGGGGAATCAGTGATGAGGGGTCATCAATTTAAAATTGTCACTGAGAATGAGGAGTAAAGGAGAAATTTCTTTCTAAAGAGGGTTGTTGGAGCATAGAATTCTTTGTTACAGAGAGTGGTTTAGGCAGAGACCATTGCATCTTTTAAGTAATATCAATGGAACAGGCAGAATCTATAAAGGGTGGGTGATCTGCTCCGTAAGATTACTCCACGAAGAAGTTGAAAATTCCCCCTCCTTTGCTTGACCACTTTCTTATTCATTCTTTCAATGCATGTATTTATATAAAGTATCGTCAAACACATTGCTTACTGGTCTGTATTTAGTGCAATTCTATTATTTCCCCCACCTCCCTCCAATTTTTCCAACCAACAAAACCTCTGTGTGCTGTTCCAGGAAAGATGAGTGAAAGAAACAAATACATTTCACTGAAGAGTTTCAACAGGATTAATTTAAAAATTCAATTAAACTTGTATAGAACCTTGGCTAAACCACACTTGGACAGTTCTTGTCCCTATATTACAAAAAGGATATAGAGGCACTGGAAAAGGTGCAAAAAAGATTTAGACGGATGATACTAGAAATAAGAGGTTACAACTATCAGGAAAGACTGAACAGGCTGGGGTTCCTTTCTCTAGTACAGAGAAGACTGAGGGGTGACCTAATAAAGATCTTTAAAATTATGAAGGGGTTCGATAGGGTAGATGTAGAAAAGATGTTTCCACAACTAGGGGCCATAAATACAAGATAGTCACTAATAAATATAGTAGGAAATTCAGGAGAAACTTCTTTACCTAGAGAGTGATTAAAATATGGAACTTGCTACCACATGGAGTAGTTGAGGCGAATAGCATAGATGCCTTTAAGGGGAAGCTAGATGAGTACATGAGAAAGAAAGAAAGACTTACATTTATATAGTGCCTTTCACGACCACTGGATGTCTCAAAGGACTTTACAGCCAATGAAGTACTTTTGGAGTGTAGTCACTGTTGTAATGTGGGAAACGCGGCAGCCAATTTGCGCATGAGGGAGAAATGAATAGAAGGATATGCAGATAGGGTTGGATGAAGTAGAGTGGGAGGAGGCTTGGGTAGATCATAAACCAGTTGGGCTGATTGGCCTGTTTCTGTGCTGCAAATTCTATGTAATTCAACAGTAGACTAAAATATAACTTTCCATCAGTTAGAATTTAGGACTCAGCTATTCAGGAATGAATAGGTCCCCACTCATTCTTTCTTCAGTTACAATATGAGAGAGAGGCAGAAAAGTACAAAAACAGAGAGTAAAAGGAGAGAAGACCTGGATAAGAATATTTAGAAAGGCAGATAAGAAGAATACATTAATGCTACTTGTGATGACCCAAAATGACATTTACAAGACTGTCACTGACCTCATCTCCTCTAGAGATCTCCCCTCCTCGACCGCCAACCTCATAGTCCCCCAACCCAGCACAGCCCGCTTCTACCTCCTTCCCAAGATCCACAAACAGGACTGCCCTGGTAGGCCCATCGTTTCAGCCTGTTCTTGCACCACGGAACTGATTTCTTCCTATCTCGATTATTTTTTCTCCCCTTGTCCAGCTACTTCTCACTTACATCCGCGACTATTTCGACACCCTCCGCCACTTTAACAGTTTCCAGTTTCCTGGCCCCGTCTCCTTTTCACTATGGACGTCCAATCCCTCTACACCTCCATCCCCCACCAGGATGGCCTGAGGGCGCTCCGCTTCTTCCTTGAACTGAAACCCAACCAGTCCCCATCCACCACCACCCTCCACCTGGCTGAACTTGTTCTCACATTGAACAACTTTTCCTTTGACTCCACTCACTTCTTCCAAATTAAAGGTGTTGCTATGGGAACCCGCATGGGTTCTAGCTATGCCTGCCTTTTCGTGGGATATGTGGAACATTCTTTGTTCCAGTCCTACTCAGGTCCCCCCCTCACCTCTTTTTCCAGTACATTGATGATTGTATCGGTGCCGTTTTCTGCTCTCGTCCTGAACTAGAAAATTTCATTCACTTTGATTCCAATTTCCACCCTTCCCTCAGCTTCAATGGTCCATCTCTGACTCTTCCGTTCCCTTCTTCGACTTCTCTGTCTCCATTTCTGGGGATAGGCTATCGACAAACATCCACTATAAGCCCACTGACTCCCACAGCTACCTGGACTACACTTCCTCCCACCCTGCTTCCTGTAAGGACTCTATTCCATTCTCCCAGTTTCTCCGTCTCCGTCGCATCTCTTCTGAAGATGCCACCTTCCATACTAGTGCTTCCGATATGTCTTCCTTTTTCCTCAACTGAGGATTCCCCTCTATCGTGGTTAACACGGCCCTCGACCGTGTCCGTTCTATTTCCCGCACTTCTGCTCTCACCCCTTCGCCTCCCTCCCAGAACCACGATAGGGTTCCCCTTGTCCTCACCTTTCACTCCACCAGCCTCCACATTCAACGGATCATCCTCTGCCATTGCCACCACCTCCAGCGTGATCCCACCACCAAACACATCTTCCCCGCCCCTCCCCTTTCAGCATTCCGAAGGGACTGTTTCCTCCAAGACACCCTGGTTCACTCCTCAATTACCCCCAACACCCCCTCCCCTTCCCATGGAACCTTCCCGTGCAAGCGCAGGAGATGCAACACATGCCCTTTTACCTCCTCCCTTCCCACTGACCAGGGCCCCAAAAACTCCTTCCAGGTGAAACAGCGATTTACTTGCACTTCTTGCAATCTAGTATACTGTATTCGCTGCTCACGATGCGGTCTCCTCTACACTGGGGAGACTAAACACAGATTGGGTAACCGCTTTGCGGAACACCTCCGTGCAGTCCGTAAACGTGACCCTGAGCTTCCGGTCGCCTGTTACTTTAATTCTCCGCTGCACTCCCACTCTGTCCTCAGCCTCTTACATTGTTCCAATGAAGCTCAACGTAAGCTTCAGGAACAGCACCTCATCTTTTGATTAGGCACTTTACAGCCTTCTGGACTCAACAATTTCAGACCATAAACTCTGCCCCTATTTTTTCACATGGCAGCTGTTGATGATTCTGCCATTTCCATTTACACCTCTTCCAGACCCATCTTTTGTTCCATTACTTGTCCCATTACCATCTCCTTTTGCCTTGCACCATCATCCCTTTTGTCTTTTAATCTCTCCTGCCTTCCACCCTATCATAGACCTTCCCTTTTGTTCTTTCCTCCCCTCCCCCCTTTCCCTGCCCCACCCTTGCTTAAAATCTGTTACATCTCTAACTTTTCCAGTTCTGATGAAAGTTCATCGACCTGAAACGTTAACTCTGTTTCTCTCTCCACAGATGCTGCCTGACCTGCTGAGTGTTTCCAGCATTTTCTGTTTTTATTTCAGATTTCCAGCATCCGCAGTATTTTGCTTTTAACATTTTAAGCTGTGTTTTTGGCTTCAGTGGACAAATATTAAGCTAATGACTGAAAATCTCACATCTAGGTTTTTCCAGCGTCAACTAGAGGTGTTTAACTGTCTGTTGCTGTAGTCGCGGCATTGCTAAACCATAATTGCCCACATCAAGCCAAATATTTGCCTGGAAACTGACAAAAATGAAGCATTTTTGTCTAGTATTAAATCAGTATTAGCTCTGCTAATTTGTCACAGCACATAAGAGTTTAAAAACCAGCTGCACTCATGGAACTCCTGTCCTGCCAAAATCAATACGATATTTCAAGGACTATTCAGCTATCTCTCAGAGAGGAACCAAGGCACACAATTCAAACATAAATGTGTGTGATTAAAAAAAATATATATATTTATTCGTTTATGGGATGTGGGCATCGCTGGCAAGGCCAGCATTTATTGCCCATCTCTAGTTGCCCTTGAGAAGGTGGTGGTGAGCCGCCTTCTTGAACCGCTGCAGTCTGTGTGGTGAAGGTACTCCCACAGTGCTGTTAGGTAGGAAGTTCCAGGATTTTGACCCAGCGATGATGAAGGATCGGCGATATGCTTCTAAGTCAGGATGGTGTGTGACTTGGAGGGGAACTTGGAGGTGGTGGTGTTCCCATGCGCCTGCTGCCCTTGTCCTTCTAGGTGGAAGAGGTCGCGGGTTTGGGAGGTGCTGCCGAAGAAGCCTTGGCGAGTTGCTGCAGTGCATCTTGTAGATGGTACACACTGCAGCTACGGTACGCCGGTGGTGGAGGGAGTGAATGTTTAAGGTGGTAGATGGAGTGCCAATCAAGTGGGCTGCTTTGTCCTGGATGGTGTCGAGCTTTTTGAGTGTTGTTGGAGCTGCACTCAACCAGGATTGATTCGCATATGTGCATGGTTGGTAACGCCTTTTGAATTTAGGAGATTGTCATTCAAATTTAATGAAGCTTTGGTAACTATTTTGGGGATATTTATTAGCCTGAAACATTTCAACAATCTGAGTTTGATCTGGAGCCTGCAAAGAGAAGTCACCTGAATAGTACCTCTTATGAGAATCAGACATTTCCATGATTGGTGTAAATATAAAAGAACAGCTATGTATATAAAAGTTAATTATAAAATATAGTTCAGTATCACATTGGCAAACCATTTATTATTTTTCTTATATAAGGAGTTAGCATTATCCAATATATATGTGTGTGTTTGTGTGTGAATTACTGCTATTTATACGGATTCCAGTTATTATCCACTAAATTTGATAATGAAACTCTCGAAAACAAGGTCTGGTGTTGTGTCATTCTGCTGCTTCTCAAAGACATAAGGAGGATCCCTTGGAGGCATGGGATAGAACCAACAGGTAAAGCAAATCCACAGAAGGGTTTTCTGTTCATTAGGGTTGGTGCAATATCCAACTGAGCTAGATACTGGAGCAAGTAGGAACTCTCTCAAGGATGTAAGAAGCAGTTATGAGAATAGTCTGAGACTGATAACCCAAAAATATACCGAGAATAAAAAGATCCAAAAACATAACAAATATTTGCCACAAGATTCAAAATTAGCTTGGTTTTCAAGATTTTTATTTGTGGAATAAAGATCAGTGAGATCATGTATGTTTGATTGCCCTTTAGTTACAATGAGCAGCATGGTGTGACTATATGCAATCAACATCACAAGTTGAGCAGTTAGCTAACGGCTCAGAATTTGCGGTCAGCGGCGAAGCGAAGGCATTCGCTGCTGGCCCCGAAGTACACTTCGCAAAAGGATCTTGCGATCCCTGTGCCAAGAACTTTGGGTTTTCGGACCTACAATTCAATTCTATGGCAGTTAATGGGGATTCCCTTGTGCGAACTGCTGTGATGTCAACAGGCTGTCTAAGCAGCCAATCAAAAGGCAGAATTCTCACACAGTGAACAAGGAAGTGAGTAAGCTCTTAAAATTCTAAGGGGGAAAAATTGGGTGGTGCCCCTTATGGGGCGCTAATGTCATCAGGGCGCTAATTTTAGCGCCCCAAAAAAATTAGCGCCCCTCCGCCGGAAATTCAGTTGTAGCGCCCCAAGCAGGAGGTACAGCGCTACTGGAAGCACTCCACCTCCTTCTTGGGCGCTACAACTGAAGATCGTGGTGCAATGTGCAACAGCGCCACGCACGTCGGCACATAGCACCGCGTCATTGCAGGCCTCCTCCCCTGATTAAAGGGGAGGGGCCTAGCGCTACGCGCACTGGGGCCCTGCTGGACCACCGGGGAGCGAGGTGCCATGAAAACAGCCCGGCACTAAAGATGAGTGCCGGGCTGAGCGATCACGACCGGCACCCCAGAAAATAAAAAAGGGAAGGGGGCAGGTACTGGCAGTCGGACCAAAAAAAATGGCCGGCCGAAACCTGCCCTTTAAGTAGCATCGCTGCCGCTGCAAAAACGCCCCCTGATCCTGTCGGACATATCGTCCGGCGATAGGTCAGGGGCGCAAGTGAAGTTTGCGGCCGGGGCGCGAGCGGGGTGATGCGCACGGTGATGATGTCATTGCTGGCGGCGCAGCGCCGCAGGGCGCTACTGGCTATTGCCGCTGCTAACCTCCCACTGAATTTTGCGGGAGGCATTAGCGGCGCCGCGCCCGGGTGCTAGGGGATCTGCGTTCCGCTAGCACCCCCGGGGCTGCTAACGGGGCGCAAATCAACCCAATTTTTCCCCCTAACTTTTTAAAAATGTTATCGAGAGCAAAACAAAGATTGGGGCTCTCACATGGGGAAAAGTCAAACCTGAAATAAAGATGGACAAACTTCAAAAAAAAAATTAAAACATTTTTTTGAAAACCTTCTGAAAATTTTTCATTTTAAATGTTAATTAAAATTTCACACTGCACAAAATTAAAATTAGTTTTCTAGGCCCTTAACATTTGTTTAGCAGTAATAATGCTGTTAAAACCCCAGTTACACCTAATCCCTTTGGGTCTAACTTTTAGTGGGGAATCTAACAGCATAATTACTGCGGGTGGGATAAAGTTTTCATCAGTTTCAATGATTTGGCTGATTAGACAGATTGCTGGCTCTGTGGGAGGCGGGGGGGGGGGGGGGGGGGGAGGCACAGCGCAGCCTATTTCGGAGTTGTCAATGACAGACCCCAACTTCAGGATTTCCGCCTGCGCATGCGCCAAATCCCGAAGTTGCGGTCAGTTTCAAAGGCGGAATGACGGCGAACACTGCAAATCACCCCGACTGCAAATTCCGGGTCATTATTTTTGAGATCAGCAAAAAGGGAAAGTAACATATTTTTGAACTACCTTTACAAATCTCCATTCGGAACTTCGCCTGATCAAAAATAACTTTAGCAAACAGCACACATGCAGCGTAATTCCATGTTTTCTTAAAGTATTCAACCAAAACAAAAAAAACATCTGCTCTTCAATTAAATATCTGAGCCTATAGCTTTACGATTGCCTGCTAACTCTCTGAGATAAATAGAAGTTTTTCTTAAATTCGGCTTCCAGCCTTCATGAACGCCTGGTAATCCAGAATACCGCAGCCTCAGTCCTCTCCCACAACATCCTAGATACCCATCATCCGCAATCTGACTCAGCTTTACTGGTGCCTTGTGCCCCAGCAAATTAACTTCAATGTACTCATTTTCATTTTTAAATCCCTCCATGGACTCATCCAAGCTTTTTGGAAAGTCTTCTGCAGCCAATCATCCTTTTCACACCTCTGATTCCAGATTACTGTTCACCTCTACCATCAGAAGCCAATCTTCGAGCCTCTCCATTGGAACTCTCTTCCAAAATCACTTTGCATTGCTACCTCTCTCCCTGCCTTCAAAAGCCTCCTAAAACCTACAGTGAAAATCCACAGACAGAGTCACATGTTGGAGTTGTCATCTTCTTCCAGCTATATGTGGCTCAGACTATGTTTAACAATCAACAATTATCTATGGTACAAAGTCAGAACACAACAGCAGTTCACCTTTTTGTGGATTCACTTTGAGTGGATTGGCTTCTCCCTCAAGCAATGGTCTTGTGACTAACCAAATAACTAAGAGTTGCAAAAATCTATCAAGTTAAGCTGGTGCATGATTTATGTTTTTTAACCTCTTATGTACTATGAAAAATTAAAGAAGCCAAAAATACCTAGAATAAAAGGAGTGAAAGAAACCCCAAAGCGAGAGCTGGGCCTGTTTCTGGCTGGGGCGGAGATCACCTCTTACAGAAGGGAATTCAGGGCCAGAGTGATCTCCTGGACTAGTTTCAATCACCTAGATGGGTCAGAGAGGAATTTCCCAGATTTTTTCCCCCCAAATTGGTCTGGGGTTTTTTATCTGTTTTTTTGCCTCTCCCAGGAGATCCCATGGTTTCGGGTGGGGTGGGGAGTGTATTTGTTGTGATACTCAAGGTATCACAATTGTGTGGGACAGACTGGATGGACCAGATGGTCTTTATCTGTCCATCATTGTTCATATAATAGTCTGTTACATTGCAACTGCAATATGACATTCCATCTCAGGGGAAAAAGAAACCTGACAACTTGTCTCACTCCTGATATTAATCAATCATGAAACAGCAGGGATATTGGTTGTGAAGCATTCAGCAGTTCAGATCAATCTGCACTGTCACTGGGGTTGCAGTGTCAAGGTAAGTGGAAATTATTTAGAAAATCTTATATTTTTAATACTTTATGTTTCATAAATAGTTCATTAATCTTAATTTAAAAGCTTTAGATTTTAGTGGTTAAAATTTTGGGATTTAATTAAGAAATTTAATCTGTTAACTGACAGCCATAACTGCACACTGTCCTTTTTCATTCAGTGCAAAGTCTGACAAATGTGTTTCCTGACTAGATGATCTTTATATTTCTGGCATGAATAAATTAATCCATTAACAGAATATGATCAGCTTGTTGAGTAATCAGCCATATGCTTGGCACACATTGTCTAGTCATTGTCTGCCCCTCACTCACACGAAAAACAATGTTATTAAGAAACAGGGGTGTAGAAATTCGGTATCCCCCTGTAAATGGACGCAGGGATCACGATGCGATGCAATAGCAACCCACGCCCGGAGGTCTGTAGGCAGCACGTAAAATTCTGCACCTCTTAAAGAGGCATTCTGCCGACAGGATCTGCTGGAACTGATTTTGGAGGCAAGTGTGAGAAAGAAGAAGACTGAATAATGGCTCAACAGGCCAGAGAAAGGGCTCCAAGGTTCTCGGATGCAGCACTGGAGGCCTTGGTCCAGGAGGTCAACTGATGGGTATGCACAATGAAATGCTTGGTGCATTGGCAGGCCTGCCAGAAAGCCTGAATGCAATGTCAAGGAGGATGGAGGAGTCCAGCTCCAGCCTTGCACAGGACTTTGAGCAGAGCTTGGAGCCCATCCTTTCCAGTGTGGAAGGGCTGGGCAGATCCATTAACACACTTGTGGACCCAACCATCATGCAGTGTCTGATGGCTAATGTCTCAGCTTCCATTGCAGCACAAGCACAAGCCAGCCAACGTCTGAGTGCTGCAATGGAAGCTCAGACTGAAGTCATGCAAGCTCAATCTGCTGCCGTCATGGCTGGGTTTACCAGTGTTGAAAGGGGCTTGCAGGATATCACAGCAGTCCAGCACTCTGTACTCCACCAGATTACTAGGATTGCAGAGGCGCTGCCCCGGAGGAGTGTCAATGGATCCATGGAGGACGACCCTGCAGTCCTCTCTCAGGATGACAGCATTCGTCCTCCCACCATTGCCACACTGCCAGTGCCCTTGCTGTTGCCTGTCAGCCAGCCGGCCCAGACTGCTGCTGCCCATGCCGAGGTGGTGCAGTCCAAAACCGGGCCTACTAAGCCCAGAGCTCCTCGAGGTCGTCCTGCAAGGCCATCTGCAGTCTCCCCCCACTGAAAGTCAGCAGCCTTTCACCAGCCATGCTGCAGCCACTGGGGTCGCACTGCGTAGGAGCACTAGGATAGGCAAAGGCACACACAAGACAGACACTAAGGGAATGGACAAGGGTGATTAGTTGATTTTTTGATGTAATATTGGATGGATAGATGGATAAAGTTTGATTGGAATGTTTGCTTTGTGGTAGCTTTCATTTCAGCATTGTGGCAAGAGGACGCTGTGATGGTCAGTAACAGAGGGAAGGTAAGGTATGGGACAAATGTTGAATGGAGAATTGGGGTTGTGTTCACTGATACCACAGGCAGATGATTCCATCACGGACATCCCAGCCAGAAAGGGGCTGTCTTTTTTGCTTCCCTCCTCCTCCTGCTTCTGAGCTGCTGACCGTATCCCTGGTGGCAAGGGCTGTGCCCTCATGATAGCCAATTTGTGGAGGATACAGTAGACCATGATGAATCAGGACACCCGCTCCAGTGAGTACTGTAGGGCTCCTCCAGAGCGGTCCAGGCAGCAGAACCGTTGCTTCAGCACCCCAATGGTCTGCTCTATGATGCTCTCATTCTATGCCTGCTGGCCACGTGTGGTTGGGTTGTGGAGCGGAGTCATGAGCCAGGTGGTCAAGAGTTAGCCCTTGTTGCCCAGCAGCCCCCCTCTGGTTTGTCTTGGTGGCTCAAAGACTGAGGGAACAGCAGACTAGTGCAGAATAAAAGAATCGTGACTGCTGCAGGATACTGGGCTTTCACCATCATTATATGCTGAGCATGGTCGCACACCAACTGCACAATCAGTGAGTGGGAGCCTTTGCAGTTCTGGTACATCTCAACATTTAGATGTGGTGCCGCAAAGCCACGTGCGTGCAGTCAATGACGCCCTACACCATGGGGAAGTCCGTTATCCTGGCAAAGCCACGTACATGCTCTGTCTTCTCTCTGACCAGAAGCAGACGATGTATTCCCCTCTCCTGGCATAAAGAGCGTCTGTCACCTCTCTTATGCAGCAGTGGACGGTGAACTGGGAGATGTTACAGATGTTGCCCACTCCAGCCTGGAAGGATCCCAACGTGAGGAAATTCAGGGCCACGGTCACCTTCACAGCCACTGGCAGCGCTGTCCCTGCCCTGGAGTGAGGCTGCAGGTCTGGAAGAAAAAGATGGCAGAGTTCTGTGAGCACCTCCTTCGTAAAGCGCAGACGCCTCGCATACTGCTCCTGGCTCAGGTTGAGGTAAGAGAATTGCTCTCGGAAGACCCTAGCTGGGTAAGGCCTCCTGCTGAGAGCCCTTCTCCCCCTCCTCCTGCTCCCTCTGCGAGCAGCTTGTCCTCTTCTTCGCTGCCTCTGCTCCATCTCCCTGTCATGCTGCAGGCCAAGGGGGATCACAACTAGAGCACCCATGACTGGGAGCAAGTGGTCTGACCAGAACCCTTGAAATCAGAAGCAAGGCCTTCTCCACTTGCAGCACCACTCCCTGTCACCTCACCAACTTTAAAGAACTCTAGAAAGCTCCAAACAGTTCCACAAACTTACACAGAGCCAGTAGAAATCAAAAAGCAAGTTACCTGAACGTTGGTGATGATCCTTTTAAATAGTGCAGGTGGGGGGTCCTTGCTGCTGCTAAACACATGTTCAGCTGTGCGAGGTTAAGGGAGGGCGTTAGCTCCAGCGTTGAAGTCGAAAATGGCAGTGCTGGAGTCAAATCAGCGTTGTACGCTGATTGACGTCATGATCTGCCTACTTGCTATACTTATAGCGCACGCGTCAAACGGCCGCCCTACCGCCCTCACCAAGAGGGCGTCCAGCACGGCCCGCACCTGCTGCTCAGATGCCATTTTGGTCCTAATTCGGCACTCGTAGCGCCCAAATAACAGGCACTATGCAACCGAATTTCTAGGCCTGGAAGATAACATCACTGTCATTCATTAATAATGAAAGAATCCTAGAGAAAAATATAACACTGTCAGAAAAATCACCTGCTGCAATTATAAAAATGGTCTAATTGTACTGTACAATACTTGGCAACAAAATGAACAAAATACTTAGAGTGGATACTTTGTGTTCATGATGTCTGTGCTAGTAGAAAAACTGCAAAGCACTACAGTACCGTAGTTCAAACTGGAAAAGACTGGTTACATTGTCAGATATAAAACAAACACAGCATCCGTCCAAAGATGATGCTGACAAATAGTAATGTCTGACAGGCATGTTGTGACAGATGCACTCAATCTTCTATTGTTACAAATGGAAAACCTGTTACTGGGAAAAGGACTGAATACCCCACAGTCAGCTAACATATTAAAAACATTTACAACAGCTCAAAAAAAAGTCTAAATAATTAAATAATTCTTTACTATTTTGAGCTCTAGGCCACAACTGATCTAGAATTGGAAGCCGGGAACCAAGAATTGAATTTTGGCAATATTGAGTTCTTTGATGTACTGAACTTATTGTCTAGTTCTTTAAAAAAAAACTACTTTTGAACTAACTTTGAACAATATTACTGAAAACTGGTCAACGAAGAATGAAAAACATTACACATATGTTTAACTGAAGCGTTTACAATACGTAGGATCTAGGTGGCAGTGAGTTAGCACACATCCTTTCACCTCTGCATCTGGGTTTCCACCCAACCCAAGCTTCTGCGATATTAATTTACAGTTGTAGAATGAATAAACAGATAGTTCCTTGTGGGTGTGGATCCACAGCATGAACATGCTCAGAATCAATCAACTGTCTTACTCAATACTTCACTTAACTCAGTCAAGAGCCTTTGATGTTGGCACTAGGGGCAGAAGGTGGAAAGATTTACCATGCCTCGGTATATTACTCTCTCATGCAGTGGAAAACTTAACCCCAAACAAATTTATCAAATCATCTGACTGGATTACAGGAGCCTGCCGTTTGCACCACCACTGCCACACATAAAAGAAATATGTTAATAAAGAACACTATATTTTATATAACTTACACAGAGCAAGACAATCTGGAGGCAGTAACACTTTTATTTTTTAATTCATTCTCAGGATATGGGCATCACTGGCAAGGCCAGCATTTATTGCCCATCCCTAATTGCCCTTGAGAAGGTGGTGGTGAGCTGCCTTCTTGAACCACTGCAGTCCGTGTGGTGAAGGTGCTCCACAATGCTGGTAGGTCGGGAGTTCCAGGATTTTGACCCAGCGACAATGAAGGAATGGCGTTGCACATCCAAGTCTGGATGGTTTGTGACGTGAGGGGGTTGAGATGATGTTACTATCCAAGATGTATGTGTTTCTCTATACCTATATGTATATGTCACCCAGTGCCTGAATACATTGATCTAGGTCACAGCAATTTGACAGATGTGACCAAGGAAAAGAACAGAGTGAGCGAAATGGTTTTGTTTGTTCATTTTTCTCTGGGAAGGCTCACACCTCGCCTCCCTGTTCTGATGAAGGTCTGCTTCTTTAACATTAGTATTATACTACCAACTTGGTGCCAAATTTATGCCAATACTTGTGTAGATCAGAAAAGAAAAAGGACTTGCATTTATATAGCGCCTTTCAAGACCACTGGACGTCCCAAAGCACTTTACAGCCAATGAAGAACTTTTTGAAGTCACTGTTGTAATGTGGGAAACGCAGCAACAAATTTGCGCACAGCAAGCTCCCACAAACAGCAATGTGATAATGACCAGTAATCTGTTTTAGATGTTGATTGAGGGATAAATATTGGCTAAGACACCGGGAATAACTCCCCTGCTCTTCTTCGAAATAGTGCCATAGGATCTTTTACGTCCATCTGAGAGAGCAGACGGGGCCTCAGTTTAACGTCGCATCTGATAGGCGGCACCTCCGACAGTGCAGCACTCCCTCAGTACTGCACTGGAGTGTCAGCCTAGATTTTTGTGCTCAAGTCTCTGGAGTGGGATTATGAACCTACAACCGTCTGACTCAGGTGAGGTGCTACCAACTGAGCCACAGCTGACACTAATTCAGCACCAATTTGATAGCATAACAGCATAAATTATTACTTTGAAAATTCACTTCCCTACTGTGCCTCCCATCAGATCTTGAAAACATTGCTCTGACTATGCATTCACATTGTGCTGATTTCAGTGTAATAAATGGAGCTATGACAACCTCTCAGAAACTGCCATGCATCATGATAAGTATAAAAACTAGACAACCTATCAGTCACTACAAGCACGAGTGCTCCTCCTGGCCACACAAAATCTTTTCGCCCAATTCCAGTACCAACCTCCCCTGCCCGCTTTTTCCTCCCTTCTTTAAAGCTCCACTTCTGTCTCAGCTCCGCAGAGCAGCTGCCTGATTTCCTGCTTCAGTCCTACTAGTCAGTCCTGGACTGCTGCTTCAGCACGAGCAGCGCACCAATATTCTGACCATGAAACGTCATCGGGCAGACATAGCCTCTGTGACACTCACCGACTACCCCATTTACGCACCAATCAAAGATGCACACAAGACTATTTTACATACTCGTATTTGTCAAAAAATAAAGGCTCCCAAGTTCAAAATCATACTGGCCAATTCAGCTCGTCATAAATAAATTGGAACTAGCTAGTTTTTTTTTTCTTTAATTTGGCTTAGCACTCATCCCTATTCCCATTCTCCACTAAAAGGGTTGAATCGCAAGAGATTGTCTTCACTTTCTAAGTCACAGCTCATAGTCGATTCATAAAATACTGATTTAGCCATGAACTCAGGAATTAAGATAGTTCCCACATTTCTCATAAGTCTTACTGTCTAGTAAGAGAACATAAGCACTTATCTTCTATAGCCATCCCTCCTAGTCATTGATTACTGCTACAATATGATTAGGGTTTTCAGTCCTTATTGATTTTCACTGACAAATGCTTGGACTTTTTAAAAAACATTCCTAATAAATTTTTGGTGATTTCCACCAAAAAATTTATAAAATATGCCAACTGAAGTGACTTTTACAATTTACTCAAGACTTGGCCTTGTGCACCTTTTTAAAAAAAAGCCAAACCTGAACTCAGCTGGCAAAGTTTGGAATATGACTTGTTCCAATCAAATCCTGGACTGAGTCCAATTCAATGCTCATTCCTACCCTGTTCGTCTGAAAGATGGATGAAAGAAAGACAGACTTGCATTTATATAGCGCCTTTCACGACCACTGGGCGTCTCAAAGTGCTTTACAGCCAATTAAGTACTTTTTGAAGTGTAGTCACTGTTTAATGTGGGAAACGCGGCAGCCAATGTGCACACAGCAAGCTCCCACAAACAGCAATGTGATAATGACCAGATAATCTGTTTTTGTTCTGTGGATTGAGGGATAAATATTGGCCAGAACACCGGGGATAACTCCCCTGTTCTTCTTTGAAATAGTGCCTTGGGATCTTTTACATCCACCTGAGAGAGCAGACGTACATGAACATCCAGACATCTTGATATCTTAAATCTGAATACTCACTCAAATAGAACCAAAGTCAACCAATTGGACCAGTTGTTTCAAATCGAAACTGCAGGTTTCTCATGGTCAGGTTAGTGTTCTCTTCTGAGTCCGTGGTTCCTACTTGCAATCACAAATTCCCTTGTTAATGCAATGGCTACATTGTAAGTGGACTTCCTTGACTCTATGGGTTGCCTTTCTCAACTAATGGGCTACGAATTAACCAGCTACTCTCAAATTCTCCCTTTCTGCTGTTGGAAACTAAACCGGACTTGCTATAATTTACATATACTCACTCCTGAACCATAAAAGCCTTTTGTCGAAGCCTTTCCCTGTAGTTCCCAAACAGTGTGCAATGATCCAATTTACATATTCCATCAATTGCACGTGATGTAATGCAACATAAATGCTGCACAGCTGTTCTTCGCCAATGACCAGGGCAGTGTCCCTTTTAAAAGGTACACAACTGACTGAACATAGCTTCAGTTAATATGCTGAACTGTAATTAGCTGCTTAAAAATACACTTAAGTTACAGTATTTTAATATTTCATGATAGACACTTTTTACTAGCATTTTTAGTATGGCTCAGAGCCCACACACTGCAGTTTACTTCTATTGCAATAAGCAGGCATCTTTATATCACATTTATAGTACAAAAGACGACTTAGTCTGCTTTATATTGAGACACATTGGGCCAATTTTAACCTAATCTGCTTGTTGGGAAACTGACGGGTTCGGGTGCAATGTTGGGTTTCCACCACGCCCGTTTTACTCTCCACTGAAATCAATGGAAAGTAATATTGTACAGGGTGTAAAACCGGCATTGCATCCAATTTTCCTGCCCGGTGAGTTCGGTTAGAATTACCCCATTGTATCTATTTACTACACTTGAGCTACAGTTTTCAGGGTTTCTTTTGTGGCTTACTAACAACAAAGCCTGTATCATTTAAAAATATATCTTGACAGCAAACTATTCAAGAAAGAAATGAGAGCTGTGCAGAGCGATTGCTTGCTTATATATTTACCAGCTAGCTAGGGTCAGGGAATTTTCTCCGGGTCTGGAGGGAGGCTCCTGTTGTACCAATATTCAAAAAGCGCAGCAAGTCAGAACCAGGAAATTATAGATGCATTAGCTTCTCTTTAGTTATGGGCAAGTTGCTAGAATGGATTGTTAGAGATAACTGTGACAGAGAAGGGGTTATTAGAGATTCTCAATGTGGCTTCTGGAAAAGAAGGTATTGTCTTACCAACCTGGTTGAATTTTTTGAGGAACTTACTAGGTTGGTGGCTGAAGGTAGCCTGGGTGACACTGTATTCTTGGATGTTGAAAGAACTTTTGACAAGGTACCATGCAATAGACTACCTTATAAAATAGAATCCTGTGAGATTGGAGGGCAGCTCTTGGGTTGGATAAGGAATTGGTTGGTCTCTCGTGGGCAGAAGGTTTATATTAATGGTAGCAGTTTTGTGTGGAGACCAGTTTCTAGGGATTGGTGTTAGGCCTATTTCTCTTCACAATCTTTGTTAATGATTAATGATTTGGATAAAGGCATTGGAGGAACAGTTTGCAGATGATACAAAGATTTGTGTGAATGTTAGAATCTTGGATGAGAAAAAAGCAACTACAATTAGATTTGGTTCAATTGGCATCTGGCAGATGTCATTTAATATCGATAAATATAGTGTTATGCACGTAATGCCAAGTTTGTGTATGCCATGCAAGGTTCTGAACTAAAGTCTGTTTAGCAGGAAAGAGACCTGGAGGTGTATATGCATCTATAAAGGTTCAGGACCAGTGCCACAAAAAGTAAATTGAGTATTATGATGTATTACCAGAAAAATCCCATATAAAAAAAAACACGATTTTGTCCTTGTATAAAAACTTGATTAGACTCATCTAGAGTACTGTGTCAAGTTTAATCACACAGTAGGTGATATAGAGGCCCGTGAGAAGGGTTACTAGATTCTACCTAGCTTAAAGGCCCTCAGTTACCCAATAAGCTGAGAGAGTTGGGGCTATTACTCTAGAAAAGCAGACTTCAGGAAGAATTGATTGAGATTTTAAAATAATGCAGGGACTAGTCCATTTGAATTTGATAGGTTGGGAAGTACCAGGTAACAAGCGTATCAATTACATAAGCACAGAACTAGGTCTAGATGTCAAGAGGTTTTTCTTTTCGCAGAGGGCCATTGACCTTTGGAACAAGTTGCTTGCACAATGAGTGCAGATTCACAGCAAGCGTTCAAAAGGGAGCTGGAGGAGTTCCTGGCTGTGACTAAAATCACAGTGTTTAAAAGGTAGGTGGGATGTTGGACAATGTGCCTCATGGTCACAGTGGTCTTCTAGAACTCGTCTTGATCGCCTTTGGATGTCAGAGACTTAGTTTCCCTGAATTGGCTTTGGGTGGTTTTTATCTGGTGTTTTTGCCTCCCACAGTAGATGATATGGGTGCTTGTGAGGGTGGGGCAGTGGGGATGATAACTGTCTTGGCTAGGCTAAATAGACCAGCTGTTTCTAAAGAGCTAACTAAATGGATACTTACTGGTCAATATCTAATTATCCAATAAGATCATTGAATCTTGAATAAATCAGGTTAACCTACATTACAATAAACAGGCTACCAATGATATGAACCTCAGGCAACTGATAGAGGGCAACTCCTGTGTTTAATTCTGAAATTCATCATCTGTACACACTCCTAAAATGCCAAAAATACGTTAAAATAATCAATACTCCTGACATGGTTTACACAAGGGACACTCATCCTGGTTGAAACAGAAGTGAAAAAGCCAATGAAAAGTAGGCCAGTTCTATAAATACCAGGAAATAACAATATTGAATAAACTGAATATTATTGGGTAAACCTTACGGGCTTGTGCTCCTGATGGGGAGCCTCACTCAGCAGGAGGGCAGGAGTGAAGATCAGTGAACCTGATTTGGGATCCTCCTGATCTTCTTGTCATTAAATTGTGCCAAGAACTCAAAATCGTAAAATTTAACTCCATAAATGCTGTATATACTGTACACACATATAAAGCTATACTGTACATTGACTATCACCCCAATAGGAGAACAGATGGTTAGATTCATGAGATCAAGCAGAAAAGACAGCCTCTGTAAAGCTACCTTGGGGAGCTATACAGAAAGTGTATTGTACGATTACAGTAAGAGGCTTGCTACAGAGAAGCCGTTTTATATGGATAATCTCTTAATAAGGGCAATAAACATATGGGTAGGTTTTCCATCCATTGGCTATGCATGAACAGAAATCTAGCAAACTATAATCCTTCACAGATTAAAATATAAAGCATCGAAGGTTCTGACTGGCTGAGAAGTGTTGTAATCTCTTCCAGTAAACACATGGAATAATATTTTATTTTAACGGTTGGCTTTTACACAGACACCAACAGTTTCATAGCCATCAGTGCGAAGTTTATACACTTCTAGGCTAATATGGAAATCATATACATAATAGAGGCACATGGGAATACCATCACCTCCAAGTATCCCTCCAAGTCACACACCATTCTGACTTGGAAATATATCGCCGTTCCTTCATCGTCGCTGAGTCAAAATCCTGGAACTCCCTCCCTAACAGCACTGTGGGAGGACCTTCACCACATGGACTGCAGCCGTTCAAGAAGGCGGCTCACCACCACCTTCTCAAGGGCAATTAGGGACAGGCAATAAATGCTGGCCTTGCCAGTGACGCCCAAATCCCATGAACGAATAAAAAAAAGATACATTCTGTCATACTTTTATCAATATACGGCTGAGCTGAGAAAGAATGGTCATACACCTCACTGATAGTTGAAATAAACAGCCAATGTGGAGTACCTAGATCACACAGGAAAATGCTTATAGGTAAATATGAGAAATTTAAAAAAATGACAAAACCACAGGAGAAATTATAAAACTAAAGCTAAGGTCATAAAAAAACAAGTTTGCAAAATTGGAAGCATTTGAATTGAAGGGAAAATGAGATGTATTAGGAACAACAGAGTCTTGGTTAAACCAGAACATTTGTTGGATTAAGAGACAGGCATAACAAAGCAGGTGGCAGAGTGGCAACATGGATAAGAAGACTTGAGATCAAGGATAATAAAAGAAAGTAATTGGGCCCGATTTTGCATTGAGCGGCAAATGAATGGCGCCAGCCATAGACTTGCACTTGCCCATAGACTTTCTATGGACTTTTGCATGGCAAGTTCCTATCAGCCAACCAGCCAAAAAATGCAGCGCCCTCTACAGGGCATCTGGGACCTGTGTGAACAAAGCAAGCAGCTGTGTATCTCCTTAACCAATCAGATTGAAGAATCGTTACTGAGCAGTGCAGTCTGAACCAGGAAGTGTAAGTTAGAATATTCAATTCAATGTCAAATCAGGTACAGAAAACAAAATAAAGTGAGGGAATGAAATATTGGATTAAGAGAGAGAGATAAAAGAGACAGAAAGAAAAAGTAAAAAAAAGTTTTATTTAAAAAAAAATTAAATCAACAATAATTAAACGCTGAAGGAATGAGACCCCACAGTTATAAAAGTTCATTTTCAGAGCCAGAGAGGTTGTTCGGCAGTAATTAAGACTTACCACGCCATTAAAAGGATACTTACACTGTAATGGACAAGCCCTAACTTTTTCTGGCAAGTTTAGTCTGTATCTATGAGGTAAGTACAGCAACTTCACACCATTCAATGTATTTGAATGGTGAGTCAGACGGCAAGATGCCTTTTATGGGAAGCTTCCAGAGAAGCAAGGCATCTCAGACAGCAACTTCCAGGTTTCCGCGTTTAACTGCGCACGTGAGGTCACCAGAAGTTGCCGTCCGATTTGCACATAAATAACGGTGACGCTGTTAGCTTCAACATTAATTTTACAGCAAAATCCAGTCCACTATGTTTTTTGTTAAGGACATCCTGGACAGAGGGAGAGGATAGAATGGGAAATATTTCTGCAGATTAGGGAAGTCTGTTAAATCATGGACATGTTGATTATCCGGATACATTGACGGTGAAAATAATCAAGGACAAATTAAAGAGGAGGCTTGTTTCTAGAGGAGGTATAAGATTACTTCATTACTCACTTTGTCGAACAGTCAAAGTGCTCAGTGGCTATTCTGTAACTAATGTTCAATCATGATCTAAGTATGGTAAAAGCTAAAAGCAGGGGGTCACCTCGGATTCAGTGATCAATGTTAGAACTGAAATGCTGATGACGGTATGGAAAAAAAACCCAAAGGCACAGAAATATTTGACTTTTAAAGAGCAGCCTTTGAAGGAATCCAAAATGATTTGGAATACAATTACTGCATCAAGATCTACAGTAGAAAATGGGGAAATATTGAAGGAAATGTTGATAAGGGTACAATTGAAATTTATTCTAGGCTAATCAAAAACAGATGAAAGACATAAAAAGATGTAAGCTGTTCTAACAGGTTTGCTAAAAATATAAAATGTAGTATTACAGCTAAGCAGAAGGCCATCAAATGATACAAGGATTCTAATAGGCAAGAGGATTGGGTAAAGTATAAAGACCATCACAAGCAGGTGAAAAAAGTAATGAAAAGCCAAGAGAATTGCTGAGTAAAGTAGGACAAGTGACAATTAAAGGTTTCCCAAACATATCTACAGGATGAAAGATACTTCCAGGCTGATCTTCTGAATGCACTCTTCCGATGCAGAGCCTCACCCACCAGGATCGTATATCGGGAAATTGCGGGTGCACGCCCCATGATTTTCAGCCCATAATAGGTGGAAAATCAAGTGGAGCATAAATGCAACTTTCCAATATGCACATTCAGAAAATCAGTCTTTATTGGTTCAGTTAAAAACAATGGGAAACTAAAATCTAGAAACGTAGAAATCACAATTCTTAAGTAGTTACTTTATACGAGTCTTTAACCAGGAACAGGAGGGAAAGTTGCATAATTTAGAGACAGGCGGCGGGAGGATTGCCCATCCGTTGTAGAACCTGCCCGATTAAAATCAACATTAAACACAATCCATTTGAAAAGAAGAAGTAGGATAGTAGACTGGATAAATCAGGAAGTCATGTTTAGATGACGCCATTACACAGAGAGTTATAGGGGGAAAGGGAGAGAGTAAAAAAATGAGATGGAACCGATCTTGGGAATCTGGACCATTCTTGTAAGAATTAGCAGTCTACTTTTATTTAGCAAATCTTAATTGATTTAGTACTCTGTCTCACTTACTGCCAAATTAATAGGGTTATTGAAAAATATATATGCATGCTGTCTTGTTGGCAATCCATTCTACCAGGTTACTGCCCAGGCAGTGAACTTGAAAACTACCCCTCAGATTTCCAGAAACAGCAGAGGAGCCAGACAGTATGCAAGTAACAAAGGATATGGTTACTAAAAGTTTAGAAGCTCTTAAAATGTACAAAGTGCCTGCCTCAAAATAACGTAGCCACAAATCTTAACAGTGATGCGGACTGAAATTAGTGAAGTTTCAAACTGATGACATAACACCTCTGTGAAGTCAAGCTCCCAGATAAAGTTCCGAGTGCCATTAGGCCAAGGCGTGTGGCGCAGCAGAAAGGGATTAACATACTGCTGGCACAGTAAAGGACAGCATATTGTATCAGTGATCCTCCCGTGAGCTTTCCAGTCTCAGCCATGCCACTGTGGCAAGGCATGCAGCAGAATTCAAGGCACCTCTCTGCAACTGCGGTGGGCACGAGGGAAAGTTTGCCACTCAGCTATCTTGTGCTACCCTTGCACACCCCATGCTGCTGATTACGCCCCTGAGCAGCTGGATATATATCTCCAGCCTGGCTTCTGTGCCGAGGAAGGTATATACTGCAGGAAGACTTTATAGGAGGGGTTGAGGGAGAACATGTTGTTACAAGTCACTCTTCCCCAGCTCTTCCATGCTTGGGGATTAAAATACTTTTTCTTTCCAAATAGAGTTAGTGTCACATATTTTCTCACTAAAACTTTTTAGTGGGGATGGAAATGGCACAAAGTCTTTTCCAATTTTATTCAGTCTAGGAACCTTTTATTGCTTTGTATCGGACTGACTGTGGTGAAGTCAAAAGGACCGTGTCAATACTAGATAATTGCACCACTGCGATCAGCTAAAAGTGTGTAAAACTGCTGTTACATTTGCCTTAGAGCACTGAACTGGAATCACTTGTTGTCTTCACCCAGGTGGATGCTTTTTTTTAATAAAGCTGAAGTGCCTAATGATCACCACAGTTTATTCTGTATCCATAATTTAGTATCACCTCATTAATATTCATAAACAACCATGGTGATCAGGAGAAATAAAGTGAATGTCAATTTTATTGGACTACTGTATGAATTAGATTTTTTTAACTGAAGTCGTCTTCTGATGTTAATGAACTTGTACTGGGTGGGGTATTCTTTTTCACTTACTGAAGAAACTAGATGAAGTTCCAAGGCCCCCAGTGCAGGACATAATCTGTTTTAAAAGTAGGACAGTAGACTAGATAAATCTGGAAGTAGTATTTAGATGATGCAAATACTCATTGATTTAGCATTCTTACTACCAAAATAATAGTGTTGTTGAGAATATATACATGCTCTTGTTTATCATAATCACTACTGCAAAGTCAAGAGAATCAGAGACAGCAACAGAAAATAAAAGTAATAATTGTGTTAAATTATATTTCAATGCATAATGATGTACATCATGTACCTGCCAGTGGTGTATCACTTATTTGAGTACTCCCCTGATTGTTCAACCAGTTTATTCAGTGACTAGGCCGTACTGACTAGGAAGGTGCCAGATTTGATTCCTGGTCCGTACTTCTTTAGCCGATCTCAGAAAGACTGGTGGTAGGAGCTCTTTAATTGTCCTTAGCACCCTAGAAGAATTGCCCTTGCTAGAAGTGCACGTGTGTGAACGCTGTGTGAAGACAGAATCAGGCTCAGCTGTGCTGCCCCACGTCTAATAGACGGTCGACACTCACCATCAGGCATGTGAGTAATGGTTGCTTGGGCAGAATCCTCATGAAACCATACACCAGCAAGGAATCAACTAGAAGAGGAAAGGGCGGTAAACTGCCAGTGGAGAAAAAAAAGTCAGGACAGTGAATCTACCCCCATTCAAAGTGGCCACTAGATGGAGTCTGTGCACTAATTTTTAAAAGTTTTAAAGAGGTTTTTTCCTTGAATATAATAACACAGAATTATAATAATAATGGAGTTAATAACCATGTTAACAATAATTTCGATACAAAATAAGAATAATTCATATCAATATGAAACATGTAACAAAACTGCATTCACTGGGTGAATAAAGTCCCAGCGCCTTCCACGACCTCAGGATGTCCCAAAGCGCTTTACAGCCAATGAAATATTTTTGATGTGTAGTTACTGTTGTAATGTAGGAAATGCGGCAGACAAATTGCGCACAGCAATGAGATAATAACCAGATAATCTTTTTTTTAGTGATGTTGGTTGAGGGATAAATGTTGGCAGGACTTGGGGAGAATTTCCCTGCGCTTCTTCAAAATAGTGCCATGGGATCTTTTAAGTCAGCCTGCATTATGCGCTCAAGTCTCGTATATTATAAGGACGGGGCTGAAGAGACAAACATAATACTAATTAAGCTCATTGGGACGTTTTACTACATTAAAGGCACTTTATAAATGTAAGTTGTTGTTGTTGTAGTAGGCTACTCTTTGCTGAGGTCAAGGTTCAGTGTATTCACAGGGTGAGATGAAAATTCCTTCTATCTCCTGTCAGCAAAGCTTCTCAAGCCATAGCAGGATCAAATGTGGGGAAATGGGGGTGAGGAAGGATGAGAATTGCCAATATCTTGTGGGTGAGAGGACAGTCAAAGATAAAGCTACCCAGCATAAAAAGCCCTTCATCGTAGAGATTGGGTTGCGACCATTTTTGGGCACATTGGGTGGGGGGGGGGGGGGGGCGGGGGGAGTGCGGTGGTAGGTTGCACCCCGCACCTGAATGGTCTGCTTCGAGGCTCTCCAGATATTGGACCATGAGCCTCATTTCAGTGTTGCTGGCAAAGCATCAAGTCCGCCAGTGAAGAGGACTCCAAGTTCAGTAAATGTTGTCGGGCATCGGGACCTGGGTTGGGGGGGTCAAGGGTTAGGATTGTGCGGGTTGGTGTCAAGGGCCAGGGATCAGGTCAGGAGAGGAGACGAAATTGGGTCCTTTTTAATGTGGGGTTGGGAGGAGCCTCCCCTTACTCCACCCAGCTCCACATTGAAATAAGTTACTTACCTTCTTTGTTGCAGGCGATCTCTAGGGCTGGTGTCCGTGAGTGCAGTGGGCTGCCTCAGGGAAAACTAATCTTACAGAAGGGGCGCTCAAACAGGCATTAGGATCCTTATTTGCATAGGCCTGCTTCAGGTGAGTAAAGGATGCCTCTTGTTTGACCTTAGCCAATATGGTGGGCGGCGCACTTCCGGCTGGAAATGCGTGCACACTTCCTGCCCGCCATATTGGGGCCGTAGTAGTTCAAGAAACACCCTGAAAACTTAGCTGTACGCGAACCAACTTCTAGGCCTTCAACTCTTCACTCCCAATGCCGCAGAGAGACTTGAAGATCATAGAGAATCATAGTATCATAGAAATTTACAGCACAGAAGGAGGCCATTCGGCCCATCATGTCTCTGCCAGTCAAAAAAGAACTATCCAGCCTAATCCCACTTTCCAGCTCTTGGTCCGTAGCCTTGTAGGTTACGGCATTTCAAGTGCATATCCAAGTACTTTTTAAATGTGATGAGGGTTTCTGCCTCTACCACCCTTTCAGGGAGTGAGTTCCAGACCCCCACCACCCTCTGGGTGAAAAAAGTTCTCCTCAACTCCCTCTAATCCTTCTACCAATTACTTTAAATCTATGCCCCCTGGTTATTGACCTTTCTGCTAAGGGAAATAGGTCCTTCCTATCCACTCTATCCAGGCCCCTCATAATTTTATACACCTCAATTAAGTCCCCCCTCAGCCTCCTCTGTTCCGAAGTAAACAACCCCAGCCTATCCAATCTTTCCTCATAGCTAAAATTCTCCAGTTCTGGCAACATCCTCGTAAATCTCCTCTGTACCGTCTCTAGTGCAATCACATCCTTCCTGTAATGTGGTGACCAGAACTGCATGCAGTATTCTAGCTGCGGCCTAACTAGTGTTTTATACAGTTCAAGCATAACCTCCCTGCTCTTATATTCTATGCCTCGGCTAATAATGGAAAGTATCCCATATGCCTTCTTAACCACCTTATCTACCTGTCCTATATATCCTATATATTCAAAGTGTAATACAAAAAGTAATGGCCCCGGTAATAACCCAGTCGGGTTGTGAGCGGGGGTTGGGGCGATAGTGGGTGCGAAACCCGGTAGAAGTTTTGGTGCGTTGGAATGTCCGATTTCACCATGAATACCTAATTATCATTTCACTTCCCGGGTTTCATGTCTCCAACACGCGTCAGCGGGCGTGATGTGCTCCTGCATGATGTGATCACAGCTCGAGTATTTAAAGGGCCAATTCAAAGAGGGAACTTGGAAGAGTTGGGAGGTTTTGCATAGGGACGGCAATCGTCCAAGATGGACTCAGGACGCTCAATGGCTGCGACCCGCTTTAATGCGCCTTGCTTGATGCACGGCTGGGAGCAGTGAGGAATAGGAAGAAGATAATCTTCCTCGGCAACATAAGAAGAAACCTGCTGCTGGCACGAAGCAGGCGTGGCTAGAGGTGGCTGAGGGGTCAGCAGCAGGAGTATTGTGCCCCGTACCTGGATTCATTGCAGGAAATGGTCAGGAAAGGTGAGTACAGTTGCAGATTCACAATCATCCTGGAGTGCACACCCCACCCCCGCAACTCTGTCTTGTCAAGCGCACTCCATCACATCACTCCTCACACCCACTTAAGTTTGAAGAATTCTCTTTCTGTGCACTTCCTCACCTCCCCATTTATCCATCCACCACTGCCACGTACCCCAATCCTTATGCATCCATCGGGTGAACACAGGCCTCAAAGACACTCGTAGGTCTGTCGTTCCCTTGTTGCAGGAGAAGCGAGCGCAAAACACGAGGGAGAGGAACAGCGATGGGCCTCCACAGATTGTGCAGCTGACATCATCAGAGGAAGAGGCCAAGGAGAGCAGTGGCATATCTGCATTCCTGACCATCGGAGATGGGGAGATGGGGACCTCCCAGCTACCTGGTGACACAATTAAATATCAGCCACCCACACATCATGAAACACTCAGTCATGTTGACTTGATTTCAACAGCGAGTGAAATATGATCATCTTCATGATGATAAATTGCAACATTCTTACCTTGCCAGGACTAATTCATGTCTTTTATCATCGACAGGCCTTTCACATGTGTAGCAGCAATCAGTGGACCTTCGGACGACGAATCTTCAGAGGAGCTGATTCCTTCTGAGGGTGCACCGACACAGGACTCATGCTTGCCATGCACCAACTCAGATACTCACACATCGGTGGGACCAGTTAGACAGATAGTTGGGATTTCACTTGGCGGCTCACAGTTCACAAGTGAGCACGAGCAGATGGTGGAGACAGTGGAGAGTGCGCCGCGGCCCTCACCAAGCTCTGCTCGGCTGCACACAGATGCTGTACCCCGGGGGCCATCGATGAAGAGGAGAATCATTGAGGGGCAGCAGAAAATCTGCAACGTACTGGCAGGCCTTCCACGCACACTTTCCACGATTGCAGAGAGAATGGAGGAGTCCAGCTCAAGCAAGAGTGGGTTGATGTCGCAGGGCATTGCGAGGGTGTCTTCTTCCATGGATAGATTGGACAACTCCAGGAACATCAGTCGCTGCAATCAAATGAGTCCGTGCACACTTTGACCATGGCCGTACAGACTCTGGATGCCAATATGTCTGGCGCCTTAAATAGGATGACAGATACGTTAGCCTTGGCCTTACAGTGCATCACTGATCTGCTTGAAGCTGCTCTCCAGCAGAGGGGTAGGAGTGAAGTGCGGCTGAACCATGAGAGGGATGATGGCGAAAGGGGACATGGAAGTAGGGACTCCACTCAAAGCACTTCCACTTCTCACCCATTTGCCCTCCCTCAGTCAGTATCCGACATGCTGCCTTGTCTCTCGATGGCAGAGTCTGGCCCTGCAGAGGTGGAGCAGTCTTTGGTGGGGCCCTCACGGGCTTCAGCACCCAGAGATCATCGGCCAGGAGCATCTCAACAGACAGAGCAGCCTGCCTCTACTTCTGCTGAAGCCACAGGGGTTGCACCACGTAGGAGCGATAGGAAAAAGAGTAAAGCTTTGTAATTGCAGAAGGGTATGCACATTGGTGTTTAACAAAATGTTATGTTGTTAAGTTTCTTATTTAGTACAATCAGATAAAATGTATTACTTTGCACCACTTTCCCGTGTTGCCTAGTCTTGGTTGCAACTCGCTTTTCAGCGACATGAATTGATGGGGGAACCAAAACGGGATGTTCCATGGGTGGATGGTTGGTTACAGGACTGCTTTGTGACAGTGGGTTGGGCGGGGCAGGAGGTAAGAATGGCCGTTGGATGTGCTAGTTACATTGGTGGTAACTAGCTGAACCTTACAGCTATAAGGGAATCCCTGGCATTCCAGGCTGCAACATGAGTGGCTGGTGCTGCATTGGGGTTACCATCTTCATTCTCCTCCTCCTCTTCCTCCTCCGCCTCTTCATTGGATTCATCCATAGATGATGTGGGCTCAGCGCCTTGTTCCTGCTGCAGCTCCAATCATCGCTGCTGCGCAATGTTGTGAAGAGTGCAGCACACCATGACCATTCTGGAGAGCCTGGCTGGCGAGAACTGAAGGGCGCCTCCAGACCTGTCCAGGCATCTGAAGCGCATCTTGAGCATGCCGATCGCTTGCCCAATGACACATCTGGTGGTCATATGGCTGTGGTTATAGCGCTATTGGGCTCTGTTGGTGGGGTTCCTCACGGGTGTCATCAGCCAATTTTTTGAATGGGGTATCCTTTGTCTCCTAGCAGCCACCCCTTAAGTCTGCTTGCAGGTCCAGAGAGGTTGGGAGCTTAGACTGCCGCAGCATGAAAGCATCATGGTAACTCCCCGGGAATCTGGTGTACACCTGCATAAACCTTTTTTTGTGGATGCACACCAGCTGCACATTGATGGAATGGAATCCCTTGTGATTTACAAATACGCCCGATTGTTCTGGGGGTGCGTGGATTGTCACGTGTGTGCAGTCGATGACACTCTGCATCTGTGGGAACCCAGCCAGAGACGCAAACCCGAGCGCCCGTTCATTCTGATTAGCGTCATCACAAGCGAAGTTGTTATAATTGCCGGCCATGCCAAACAACCCAACATTCACCTGTCTTATGCATTTGTGTGCAGCCGACTGGGAGATCCTGGCTATGTTTCCGGTAGCACCCTGGAATGATCCAGAGACAAAAATGTTGGGGACAGAGGTCACTTTCACAACCACTGTATTGCATGGCCACCAGGTCCAACAGGGAGTAGGTTTTCTTCTAGGAGGCTGCAGATGTCTGCCTCCACCTGACACGACAATCTCAGCCTCCGGAAACCCTGCTCTTCCGAGAGGTCAAGGAAGCTGAGCCTCTGCCTGTACACCCTGTTATGCGGGTAGTGCTTCCTGCAACCTCAACTCCTCTGCTGCTCCTCCCCTCTCTGCTGACCACCTGCAAGTATCTCCACAGCAGGCTGTTGCTGCAGCTGATGGTCATCTTGCTCCTCGGCCAAGGTCCAATTTAAGGCAGCCATGGTGCCACCCATTCTGATCTTGAGTCTCAAAAACTCCAAAGTGCACAAGTACTCTCAGCAAACTCTTTCCCAGTGAGAGTTAAGAAAGCAGCTGTGATCACTGAGTATTTATTGATGTCCATATGCATGACTTTTAATGAGCCCTCTCACTCTTCTCGCCTTCTTTTCAATGGCGACTTTCAGGAAAAAATTGAGAGGTCGCACAACACCAGGTTATAGTCCAACAGTTTTATTTGAAATCACAAGCTTTCGGAGCTATCGATCGCCCCTTCCTCAGGTGAAGTAGTAAAGAAATACAGACTTGACAAAGCATATATAGATAGAGAACAATGCATGTGTACCTTACAATTGCAGACAACTAAATTAAATCATCCTGACTATCTGCCGAGGTGTGATAAAGTTAATCAGGTCAGCCAGGAAGGTACCACATCAAAGACATAGCAAGATACAACTGAGACAATGAGGTGGAGTCACAGGGGGTCTAACGTGTCAAAAGCTGCCGTCTGTATGTAAAACGATAAGCTGTAAAAAAATGTTTTTTTACTTTTTTACTGGGAAAATTTTTACTTTTTTACTGGGAATCACATCAGGAAGCCCAATAAACTCATGTTAAATTTAAATCTCGGTGAAAATCTAATTGAAATTGCCTCATTTAAGTATTATAAGCAGTAGCCCACCTCTCTGGAGGGGGTTACCCACACTCATTGAAAAGCGCTCGAGTTAAACCCGGAAATCTGCGTGTTGGAGCCGGCTTCTGGACAAACTGACATTTTTGACGATTTTAATGATCCTTCCAAACCCAAACCCACGTGGTCCTTAGTGTTAAAAGTCCCCCCATGTATATAGCATGTAAGTAGCAAATACTGAGTGACTGATAATATATGGAACGTATGCCACTTGTATCAATGGCCCGGAGTCTGTGGTCCTGATGACGGTGAACTGGCAGCGTTCGCCGTCATTCCGCCTTTGAAACTAACCGTAACTTCAGGATTTAGCGCACGCGCAGCCTAATCCGTAAATCCTGAAGTTGCGGTTAGTCATTCACTGCTCCGATACAGGTTGCGCTGTGCCCCCACCCCCACCCCACAACCGGCAATCAGTGAAATCACTCAAATCAGGGAAACTGACGAAAACCTCGGCTCTCCCGCAGTAATTACGTTGTTAAATTCCCCACTAAAAGTTAGACCCAAAGGGATTAGGTGTAACTGGGGTTTTAACAGCGTATTGACTGCTAAGCAAAGGTTATGGCCCTGAAAAACTAATTTTAATTTTGTGCAGTGTCAAATTTATCCATTTTAATAAAAATTAAAATTTTTAAGAAACTGTTTGTTCATCTTTATTTCAGGTTTGCCTTTTCCCCATGTGAAAGCTACAATCTTTCCTTTGCTCTCTCGAACATTTTCAAAAAGTTAGAATTTTAGGAGCTTACTCACTTCCTGGTCACTGTCTGTGAGAATTCTGTGTTTTTGATTGGCTGCTTAGACAGCCTGTTGACGTCACAGCAGCTCTTTGGTGGGAATCCCCATTAACTTCCGTTGATTTAAATTACGCGTTGGAAAACCCGAAATTCTCGACACAGAGATTGTGAGATCTTTGTGCGAAGCTTACTTCGAGGCCAGCAGTGAACGCCACTGACCGCAAATTCTGGGCCAATGTAACTACAACTACAATTCAGGGTTTATCACCCCACCCCTCCAAGTTATTCAGCTCTTTGTCGCACACTGGTCAGTATTACATATACCATTGCAATCTTGCATAGAACAGCCATGTGTCAGAAGTGACACTTGCTTATTTTTAGTTTAAAAAGGTCAAGTGTTTTGATGGGTACCACTCTTATTGCTTAGGTTGTCGGCAGGCTTCAATGCAGCTCCTTTCTCCCTGAGCTGATCCACCATCTTCCGTGTGTATGGAATGAGCCCATAAATTCCAGCATTTCCCTTGTCTTGCTAGATAACACTGGAGGATGAGACCAAACAAAAGATCACTATGGAGATAGGGTTATCCCAATATTCGCTGCACTAGTGACAGCCCTCTATTAAAACTGCAGGATTCGCTTTCCAGTGCAAACCAGTAATATAACCGAGAAATCCCACAGCCAGGCAGGCTGTAAAAGAAGAAAGGGGAATAGAAAAAAAAGGAGGTAGATAAATACAGAAAAAGAAAAAAAGAGGATAAGAAGGGGAAAGAAGAATGCATTAATGCCATTTGGCTGTCCCTTGTGGCCCAAGTGACAGATGCAGTTTGCCGCTTTCAGCCATGATTATGTTTTGGGCACGGTGCATGTCTCAGGTGTACAGCTCGCAACTGAAAATCGCACACTTAGGATTTATCTAATGTTGACAGCTCTCCAGTTCATGCACTGAAATAAACATTAATATTATCATAATAAATATTCCCAGGAATAGCTTTATGATTGCAATATTAATATTTAAGTATCACATTAAGCACCTAAAAGACAAATTGACATCAAACAGAATGTAAATGCTTTACCAACGCTTGCAGAAGCCAAGATGTCCTGCAGCCAATGATTAAGCTCATCAGTGGTTCCTGCTTTTGGGCAAGTATAATCAAATTGTGATCTGTCTCACTCCGTGTGTCCATAATCTCACTCATAGAATCATAGAATGGTTACAGCATGGAAGGCGGCCATTTGGCCCATCGAGCCCGTGCCAGCTCTATGCAAGAGCACTTCAGCTAGTCCCACTCTTCCGCCCTTTCCCCGTAGCCCTGCAAATTTCTTTCCTTCAGATACTTATCCAACTCCCTTTTGAAAGCTGTGATTGAATCTGCCTCCACCACCCTTTCAGGCAGTGCATTCCAGATCTTAACCACTCGCTGCGTAAAAATGTTTTTTCTTACGTCGCCTTTGGTTCTTTTGTCAATCACCTTAAATCTGTGTCCTCTGGTTCTCAACCTTTCTGCCAATGGGAACAGTTTCTCTCTATCTACTCTGTCCAGACCCCTCATGATTTTGACCACCTCTATCAAATCTCCTCTCAATCTTCTCTGCTCCAAGGAGAACAACCCCAGCTTATGAAGTCCCTCATACCTGGAACCATTCTTGTAGACCTTTTCTGCACCCTCTCTCAGGCCTTCACATCCTTCCTAAAGTGTGATGCCCAGAATTGGACACAGTACTCCAGTTGCAGCTGAACCAGTGTTTTATACAGGTTCATCATAATTTCTACACTTTTGTACTCTATACCTCTATTCATGAAACCCAGGATCCCATAAGCCTTTTTAACTGCTTTCTCAACCTGCCCTGACACCTTCAACGATTTGTGCACACATACTACCCCCAGATCTCTGTTCGTGTACCCCCTTCAGGATTGTACCATTTAGTTTATATGTCCTCTCCTCATTCTTTCTACCAAAATGTATCACTTCACACTTTTCTGCGTTAAATTTCATCTGCCACATGTCCGCCCATTTCACCAGCCTGTCTATGTCTTCCTGAAGTCTATCACTCTCCTCCTCACTGTTCACTATACTTCCAAGTTTTGTGTCATCTGCAGATTTTGAAATTGTGCCCCGTACACCCATGTCCAAGTCATTAGTATATATTAAGAAAAGCAGTGGTCCTAGAACCGACCCCTGGGGAACACCACTGTATACCTTCCTCCAGTCCGAAAAACAACTGTTCACCACTACTCTCTGTTTCCTATCACGTATCCAATTCCATATCCATGCTGCCACTGTCCCTTTTATTCCATGGGCTTCAACTTTGCTGGCAAGCCTATTATGTGGCACTTTGTCGAACGCCTTTTGGAAATCCATGTACACTATGTGAACTGCATTACCCTCATCAATCCTCTCTGTTACCTCATCAAAGAACTCAAACAAGTTAGTTAAACACGATTTGCCTTTAACAAATTCGTACTGGTGTTCCTTAATTAATCCACACTTGTCCAAGTGACTGTTAATTTTGTCCCTGATTATTGTTTCTAAAAAGCTTCCACACTACCGAGGTCAAACTGACCGGCCAGTAGTTGCAGGGTTTATCCTTACACCCTTTTTTGAACAATGGTGTAACATTTGCAATTCTCCAGTCCTCTGGCACCACCCTCGGATCTAAGGCGGATTGGAATATTGGAATGGCCAGTACCTCCGCGATTTCCTCCCTCAATTCCCTCAGCATCCTAGGATGCATCCCATCTGCTCCTGGTGACTTAGCTACTTTAAGTACAGCCAGCCTTTCTAATACCTTCTCTTTGTCAATTTTTATCCTATCAAGCATCTACACTACCTCATCCATTACTATGTCTATGGCAGCATCCTCTTCCTTGATGAAGATAGATGCAAAGTACTCATTTAGTACCTCAGCCATACCCTCTGCCTCCATGCATAGGTCACCTTTTTGGTCCCTAATCGGCCCCACCCCTCCTCTTACTAACCTTTTACTATTTATATGCCTATAGAAGACTTTTGGATCACCTTTTATGTTGGCTGCTATTCTATTCTCATACCCTCTCTTTGCCCCTCCTATTTTCTTTTTCACTTCTCCTCTGACCTTTCTATATATTGCCTGATTCTCAGATGTATTTGCAACCTGACATCTGTCATTCGCGCTCTTTTTCTGCTTCATCATATTCTCTATCTCTTTTGTCATCCAGGGAGCCCTGACTGTAGTTGCCCTGCCTTTTCTCCTAATGGGAATATACCTCAACTGTACCTGAACTATTTCCTCTTTAAAAGGCAGCCCATTGTTCCATTACAGTTTGCCCCAGTGAAACATTTTTACTCTAGATTGACAATTCCTCGACAGCCCAGCGGATCCTAAATATACCCCAGGTCAAAATCAAAATGAATAACAAATTCTCAGAGGTGTACATTTACCCAGAAATTAACATATTTCCTCCTGCAAAATTGGTGTTTACTGAGTTAAAACCTATGGTAAACACACACCTTTTCATTCATTGGTAACTCATTGGATTGAAGTGCAAAGGTGATAAGATGCTGAATAAATGCAACGTTGTTTTCTTTATAGCCTAGACATTATAGCTCAGTAACTAATATCCTGCAAATCTATATCTATTTACCCATTTTTCTATAAGAAAGGTCTTGCATTTCGCACACTGTTCTGGGGAAGCTTCTGTTATTTCAAGTCATACTGGGCGTATTGTACAGTGTAACCACAGTATACACTTCTGGGAAAGCCCTTTCTAAATTTTTCTCGGGGAGGAGGGGATCTGATAAATGCTTACAACCTTTTATTCTCTACCACCTAAATCCCACCCCACTTCCCCAAGTGCCCGTGCCCTTCCCTCTCTTGCTTTCTCTTACTGCAGCTGGCTGCTCCTTCCCCATCACAAGTATTTGTACCTATCCCCGATGCTAATTTGCCCCCGTGATCACTGTATTCCCAACTATGACCAAGTTACTAGTTTCAATTCTTTACAGTTCTTTACTTGGCATTTACCACACAAACTGGCTACCTTCATCCCAAGTGTTCTCATACCCCCAAGACCACCCTCCCCCATTGATCTGCCTCAGCACTCCTTCCAACACTTCCATACACCAACACACCATTCCAAGTAATCTCAGACCCCCACCACCAATCCGATACACAAGGATTCCCTTCCCACCACTCTCATATCCCAATATTACCAAACTATACCTCAGTAATTCTATACGCTTTCTACATATCTGTAATGTTTTCCTATTTGTTCAACTCCCAGCTCTCAGTCAGAAGGCTGCGGGTTCGGAGCTCATAATCCAGGCTGACACTCCAGTGCAGTGCAGAGAGAGTGCTCCACTGTTGGAGGTGCCGTGCTTTTTGGATGAAACATTAAACTGAGAACATGTGCCTGTTCAGGTGAACGTAAAAGATCCAATGGCACTTTTTTCCCCTCAACCAACAACATCAAAGCAGATTAAGTGAACATTCATCTCATTTGTTGTTTGTGGGACCTTGCTGAAAAGGCATAAATGTAATTTTCTTTTCTCTCTTTCTTTCCTTACCATCTTTCTGTGCATCACAAATTTAAAAAAAGAAAAGACATAAAATTCAGCACACATGTAAACAAACATATAATAATCAAGACCACTGAACAAAAGCTAACAGAATCACATAATTTATCCCCAAAAGTTAGGTAAAATTCTATTATCTATTAAATTTGGTACAAGGGGTGCACATTTCATTGAAAACTCATTACCAGCAAATACAGTACCTGTTACTGCTGTAGGTGTAACATTTATCCAATGAATTGTTTTATGCTTCATTAAAGCTTTTACTTGAGTGCCTCAACCTCTCTCAAAGGCCTGGGCTTTTTTTTATTCGTTTTTATGGGATGTGGGCGTCGCTGGCAAGGCCAGCATTTATTGCCCATCCCTAATTTCCCTTGAGAAGGTGGTGGCCAGTGTCGGGAGCGGAGAGAGCAGCAGCACAGTGAGTATTTAAACTCACTTTCGCGGGCTTTTTTTCCCCAGAGGCCAGTGTCGGGAGCGGAGAGAGCAGCAGCACAGTGAGTATTTAAACTCACTTTCGCGGGCTTTTTTTTCCAGAGGCCAGTGTCGGGAGCGGAGGGAGCAGCAGCACAGTGAGTATTTAAACTCACTTGCGCGGGCTTTTTTTCAGAGGCTTACCAATCTCACAGACCGGCGGCGGCGTTCCAGAGCCACGTCACAATTCAAAAAGTGACGCGGACAAGAGGAAGCAGCTGATTGGGTGAGTACGGCCAGGTGAGTATTTATACTACTCTGTAGTTTGACAGTTAAGGTTAATAGTTTATAAAGTTTAGAAGGTCCTAATTTTTGTGGTTATAGTTTCTAAGGTCTCTGTTGTGTAGCAGGGAGTGGTATTATACAAGGGCCCTTGAGTATATCATTTAATTGTAGTGTAATTTGTGGTATTGATTTGAGTTAATTTAAATTAATTAAAGGGTAAGTCATGGCAGCACAGCTCAGCCCCGTGGCATGCTCCTCCTGCACTATGTGGGAAATCAGGGACACTTCCTGTGTCCCTGTTGACCATGTGTGCGGGAAGTGTATCCAGCAGCAGCTACTGGCAGAACGCATTGCGGCGCTGGAGCTGCGAATGGATGCATACTGGAGCATTCGCGATGCTGAGGACATCATGGATAGCACGTTTAGGGAGTTGGTCACACCGCAGGTAAAGGCTGCACAGGCAGGAAGGGAATGGGTGACCACCGGCAGAGTAGTAGGCGCGGGCAGGTAGTGCAGGGGTCCCCTGTGGACATCCCCCTCTCAAACAGATATACCACTTTGGATATTGTTGAGGGAGATGGCTTATTGGGGGAAGGCAGCAGCAGCCAACTTCCTGGCACCATGGGTGGTTCTGCTGCACAGGATGGGAGGAAAAAGAGCGAGAGAGCTATAGTGATAGGGGATTCTATTGTAAGGGGAATAGATAGGCGTTTCTGCGGCCGCAAACGAGACTCCAGGATGGTATGTTGCCTCCCTGGTGCAAGGGTCAAGGATGTCTCGGAGCGGCTGCAGGGCATTCTGGAGGGGGAGGGTGAACAGCCAGTTGTCGTGGTGCATATAGGTACCAACGATATAGGTAAAAACGGGATGAGGTCCTAAAAGCTGAATATAGGGAGTTAGGAGGTACATTTAAAAAATAGGACCTCAAAGGTAGTAATCTCAGGATTGTTACCAGTGCCACGTGCTAGTCAGAGTAGAAATAGAAGGATATTCCAGATGAATATGTGGCTAGAGGAATGGTGCAAGGGGGAGGGATTCAAATTCCTGGGACATTGGAACCGGTTCTGGGGGAGGTGGGACCAGTACAAACTGGACGGTTTGCACCTGGGCAGGACCGGGACCGATCTCCTAGGGGAAGTGTTTGCTAGTGCTGTTGGGGAGGGTTTAAACAAAAGTGGCAGGGGGTTGGGAACCTGTGCAGGGAAACAGAGGAAAGGGAAGCAAGGATAGAAGCAAAAGACAGGAAGGAGAAAAGCAAAAGTGGAAGGCAGAGAAATCAAGGGTTTAAATCAAACAGGGCTACAGTAAATAATAATTCTAAAAGGATTAAGAGTGTTAAAAAAACAAGCCTGAAGGCTTTGTGTCTTAATGCGAGGAGCATTCGTAATAAGGTGGATGAATTAGCTGCGCAAATAGATGTAAACGGATATGATATAATTGGGATTACGAGACATGGCTCCAGGGTGACCAAGGCTGGGAATTCAACATCCAGGGGTATTCAATATTCAGGAAGGACAGACAAAAAAGGGTACTGAATTTGGATGATCAGCCATGATCTCATTAAATGGCGGAGCAGGCTCGAGGGGCCGAACGGCCTACTCCTGCTCCTATCTTCTATGCTTCTATGAGCCGCCTTCTTGAACCACTGCAGTCCGTGTGGTGAAGGTACTCCCACAGTGCTGCTAGGGAGGGAATTCCAGGGTTTTGACCCAGCGACGATGAAGGAATGGTGATATATTTCTAAGTCAGGATGGTGTGTGACTTGGAGGGGAACTTGGAGGTGGTGGTGTTCCCATGCGCCTGCTGCCCTTGCCCTTCTAGGTGGAAGAGGTCACGGGTTTGGGAGATGCTGCCGAAGAAGCCTTGGCAAGTTGCTGCAGTGCATCTTGTAGATGGTACACACTGCAGCCACGGTATGCCAGTGGTGGAGGGAGTGAATGTTTAAGGTGGTGGAGGGGGTGCCAATCAAGTGGGCTGCTTTGTCCTGGATGGTGTCGAGCTTCTTGAGTGTTGTTGGAGCTGCACTCATCCAGGCAAGTGGAGAGTATTCCATCACACTCCTTACTTGTGCCTTGTAGATGGTGGAAAGGCTTTGGGGAGACAGGAGGCGAGACACTTACCGCAGAATACTTAGCCTCTGACCTGCTCTTGTTGCCACAGTATTTATGTGGCTGGTCCAGTTAAGTTTCTGGTCAATGGTGACCCCCAGGATGTTGATGGTGGGGGATTCGGCAATGGTAATGCCGTTAAACTTAGTGAGGGTGAAATTGGACTTTGTTGCACCTGTTTTCTGGATGGAAAATGGGTGCAAAGAAGTCAAATTTTGGGGGCCAACCTACCATGCCTGAACAGCATCGGAAATACATCTGAGACCATATTCAATTGGGTGCTGTAGAGGCCTCCTTGTCAACTGCCTAATACAGGCCTTAGGCCCCATGAATATGCTAATAAACGACCTACCATCTGTTTTAGGACTCGACCGTAAATTGGTTTGCCCTGAACGCAGAAGGCGCCGGGCCTGATGCATTGGGGGTTACCTGCTCTGCAGGCGGCCTAACCAGGTGTCCTTAAAGGGACCGCTGGAGACTGCACCAAAAAGGTACGTTTTTACAAAAAAACTGCAGATGGGCCCATGGTCCTGAGGGTGTCTTGCCTGCCTCATGCAAATTAAGTGCCCAGCCATCCCCACCCCCCCACAGCGGAGTATGGTAGGGTCAGCACAGGCAAGCCTGATCCCATGGATCACGGATTTTCGGGAACAATTTCTCTTAGAATTAGCTGTTTTGTTTGTAAAGATTAGATGTACCAGTGGAGACAATGGCCCAGAAATTCAGGTCCCCACGGGTGAGTACGCACTGTGTACTCACCCGTAGGGCCACCGGAAGTGCCAGTTTCGCGCATGCACTGTGCATGCACGGAAAACCGGAACTTCCAGTCTCTTGAAGGAAGGGGTTCGCGGGTCAGCCGCGTGCGCGGGAGAGGCAGCGCGTACGCATCGAACTTCCGCTTTTTTTTATACAGGTTTCTCCATGCGGGTAAGTCCTGATCAGCTGCGCTTGGAAAAAGCAGGCGCAAGGCCTGCTTTTAACAAGGTAAGAGGTGAATTAAGTAAAATTGAAACATTTTTTCCACAGGTTTATCATTTTTAAATACTTTAAAGAAAGGTAAGTTTATTTTTAGCCCTGTTAAAAACTTTAATAAATTTTTTCAAAAATTAAAATTTTTGTTTAAAATAGTTAATTTATGTAATTTATAGTTATTTTAAAAATGTGATTTTTTTTATAATTTATTTGAAGTTTTACTTAGGTTTTGGGGCCGATCTCTATTCATAGATTTCACAGGTCTTCCTGTCAAATTTATGAATGGAGATTCCCTGCTCCGATTGGCTCCCCATGGCCCACGTGATCCCAGGGGACGCTGCGAACTAGCTTCGCCGCTGGGATACGCGAGCATTGCACACCGGCAGCTGGAGGAGGCCCAGGATCGGAATCCCACGCGGGCCCACAGCACAACGGCAGGCGCGCTATGTAAGTGCACCCGCTATGCTTGCACCCGCGGGAAGCCTCCGACCCGAATTTCTGGGCCAATGCCTACTTGCTGGAAGTTGCAAATTAATACAATGCTGAAAAAGAGGCAATGAGAGCTGGAAATGGCGGTCACATATCAACAACAGCAGCAGCACAATGTTGCACAAATGTTACTGGTGTTTCCACCTGCACGTTTGGTGCTGATTGCAGAGTATTAAAAACTCATTGTGATCTCAATCTTCCATTGTCTGTCAAAACCTGTGTTTGGAAAGTTTTTATAAATACCTTATCAACTGTGCTACAGAATGCTTCAGGCCTTCTTTACAGGCATTGTGAAAGGAAATGTCTGTTGCATGTTGATTCACACAGCACTGGATATCAGCATTTAAGCTAGAATGTTTAAACTAGACACCGGAGTCACATTAAACATGGTGTCACACTCCACATGTTGGTGTTCTAGTAGCTGTTTACTCTTGATGCATTATGCTGTCTAATACTGCTGAACCTTTTTTCAGTAATCAAGTTGGACTTGAACACCCCAGCACACCTGCTTATTTGCATGAGGTGCTTTTACATTTGGCACTTCTGCAGTTCAGATCTTGGGAGAGTGACATCAGTGCACCGGACGTCCCTCTGCCACTCCATTACTAAAACATGGCTCCATTTATCCCTACGCACGATTGAAAACCCACAAAATATACGTGGACGCTGCTATGCTGTGATTTGAACTACTACAGTACCTCAAGTCATAACAGGGATCGCTACGTGAGATCGATGAACTGAAACTGGATAGTATGAGTCCAAGTTGCCTCTGTTACTGGGCCATTTGCAGCATTGTGTGTTATCAAATCCATTTTGCATCATTTTGTGCATATTCAGTAAATGTTTTAAATTGTTCTGGACAGCTTATGTCCATTCACAAATTATTTGCACAAAGCCTGAATGTGTATATAGAAAAGAAACCAAGTTCCGTCTAATTCGCTGTCTACCAACCCAGTAGTCACATGATACAATGATAATGGATAATAATCACAGCGATCAATCTCCATCAATGAGTCTACAACAGACCCAGACATGAGGCAAGGAAAACCCCAGTGGTGTAGAGCTTTGGGAATCGTAGGTCCAAACTCACCAGTTTCCCCACCCCCCCCCCACCCCAAGCATGTTACACTCACCACACGTCATGTCTCACATTACTCATCTCCTGTATCCCAAAATGTTATTTTCTGAAAGAAATACAGGATAGAAATTCTGGCAGCGATTTAATCCGACCATGACTCCACCAAAACCTCAGGGGAAAAGTCATAATTGGGGCAGTCAATTAGTCACGATTTATGCGTTCATTTATTTGGAGATTTATTTTTAACACAGAGGTTACCAGAAGAGTACCTAAGTTTGAATAAGGTTTTGCCTACCAACAGCCAAGAGCTTTAGCCTGCTGAACAGTGGCTTCCTCTTCTGCTGGTGGTGCTCCTGAATAAACATGCACTCTTTTCTCTGCTAGGAGAAAACCACCTTGGTACACAGAGCCAAATTCTTGTTCATAAAAGATAGAAATAAAGACTTGCATTTATACAGTGCCTTTCACAACTTCAGGATGTCCCAAAGCGCTTTACAGCCAATGAAGTACTTTTTGTCACGGTTGTAATAATGAGCAAAAAACAACACAGGAAGTGGACGGGAGAAAATTGCTTGTTGCAGAAAATTGGAATGTAGACCTGGGACAGGTGCGGCCGGAATTTTCTGTACCTGGGCTGGTTGGGTGCGGGCGGTCGCTGTGGCGGGTCGCGACCCCGTTCCTCATTCCATCCCGCTCCTGAGATCGACTTTCCGTTAATGGCACCTATTAAGACAGCCCTGCGCATTACCCAGCTCAATTAAATGGTGCGGGTCTGATGACGTCATCAATGACGTCATCGATGACACGTTTTCAGCTGGGATATTTAAAGGAGCCATGGCCACATTGCATTTGAAGGTTCATCTAGGATTATGCAGACACTGCACTGCACCATTGGAGTGTTGCAAAGAGTTTTAAACATGACTGCACAGTGACAGAGGGTTGCACCCAGGTTCTCAGATGACCCACTCCATATGCTTGTGGAGGGAGTGAGAGCACTCAGGGGGTTCCTCCTCCCTTCCGATGGGTGGAAGAGACCTCCCCGGCAGACCAAAGGAGCTTGGCTCCAAATAGCAGAGGAGGTCAACAGCAGGGATGTGGTCAGGAGCACCTGGGTGCAGTGCCGCAAACGTTTCAATGTTCTCATTAGATCAAGAAAGGTGAGTGCAGAGCCACACTCAACTTCATCCTGCTGTGCCTCTCATCACATCCCCATCACTCTGCCTTCCCAACCCTACTCCTGCACATCTTCACTCACACCAACAAACCTTGCATGTCCACCCATCCCTCTCTCTCTGTCTACATTATCACAGCCCCATCTTACTAACCACATCTCACACTCACCCTCATCCTAATGTAATCATATCAACTAACAACACACAAGGAGGCCACTTGGCATTGGCACCCCACTGCCTCATAGTCACCCTCTAAAGATGTAACCCATCCATTCCTTAAACTCATTCCATTACTCTCACTCAACCTTCTCTTCTTTCCCTCCTTGCAGGAAAAGAGAGCCCACAATAAGAGGGAGAGGGAGAGAACCGGGGCAGGCCCTTCATCATTGGCCACCTTAACAGCAGCAGAGAAAGTTGCCTTGGAAGTGTCCGGAGTCGCAGAGCAGCTGGAGGTGGGAGGCGGAGAGAGGGGGACATCTCAGCAACCTGGTGACAGAATTACATCTCATACAGCCATATGGCATACAGCAGTCACTCATATGGGGACTGATGTCAGCAGCCACTGAATGTTCATCATGTGCATAATGGTATGTGTACCCATTCTTCATATGAAATATCTAATTCATTTTTTTACTCTCCCACAGGTCCATCAAGAGCCCCCCCCCCCCACCTCACTAACCATCCAGGAGGAAGAGGAAGATGACTCCTGAGAGGAGCCTCCAGTCTCTGAGGGTGCACCGTCACCAGACATAAGCACACCCAGCACCAGTGCAGATACACACACCTCGGTGGGTCCCACACAAGATAGAGTAGTGTTATCACCTGGTGTCTTACAACTCACAAGTGAGCAAGAGCAGATGGTGGAGACAGGGACAGCAGTGGAGACTCCTTGCCGGAGGGCACAGGATGCCCCCAGCTCTGCTCAGCTGCATGCAGGCGCTGAGCCTCGGGGGCCATCCAGAAAGAGGGCGATCCTGGAGGTGCAGCAAGAAGTGCAGAAGGCTTTGACAGGTTTTGCGACCGCAAATGTGCAGAGAATGGAGGAGTTCATCTCCAACATGAGCACCACCGTGTCGCAGGCGATGGCGATTGTAGGCTCTTCCATGGATAGGATGGCCACCTGCATAGAGCAGCTAATGCGCCACTCACAGGAGCATATGCTATCTATAGACAATAGATGGCTATCTATGGCAACTAGAAGACAGACGCTCATAGACGTCCTCTCTAGGAGGGATGTCAGTATAGACGTGGGTCCTCATGTCCCCACTGCTGTGTAGCAAGGTGCTCTCCAGCTCCGTGCTAGCAGGGAAGTGCGGGTGACCCATGAGAGGGATGATGGTGAGAAGGGACATGGAAGTGGGGGCTCCTCTCAAAGCGCTCACACTTCTCTCCCGTTGCCCTCCCCCCCCCGACAGTCAGAACCCCATATGGCTCCTCGGATCCCGATGACCGAGTCTGCCCCTGCACAGTCGCAGGAGGAGCAAACTTTGGCGGGGCAATCACAGGCTCCAAAACCCAGAGGACATCCGCCAATAGTGTCTATGCAATTGCAGCAGGGAAGTGAGCAGGCTACCTCTACCTCTGCTGAAGCCGAAGGGATAGCACCTCATAGAAGCACGCATAAGAGAAAGATGAAACACAAGTAGATGCACAAGGGTAGCCGCTTCGGTGTTTTAATAAATGTTTCTGTATAGTTTCTGTTACTGAGATGTCACGCATAAAACTATTTTCACCACTTTCCAGTTACGGACAAATTTGTGAGCAACTTTGGAAGTGGCTTAGTGAGTTGGAGTGAATGGTCAGACATAACGTTACCTCCAGCAATGGTGGTCAGTGTGAAAGGAATGGCTTGGTCATTGTAAGGATGCTTTATGGTGTTGCTGTTGGGGGGTGCCAACGTGGCGCAGCATGTGGCATCCAAATTGGTGTAATGCCTGAAGTTAAGTAAATCTGGCCATGATCCCTGGCCTCCTGGGCAGCAATGTGCTCGGGTGCTGGTGGGATCTGGACCACAGGTTCCTCCTCCTCTGAAGAGGCTGTGCGCTCAGTGCCTTGCTCCTCATGCAGCGCTAATCCTCGCTGCTGCACTATGTTGTGCCAGGTGCAGCAGAACACGATGATTCTGGAGACCCTGGCTGATGCATACTGAAGGGCTCCTCCAGATCTGTCAAGGTATCTGAAGCGCATTTTCAGCATGCCTATTGTCTGCTCTATGACACATCTGGTTGAGATGTGGCTTTCATTAGATGTCTCCTCAGCCTCAGTACTTGGCCTCCTCAAGGGTGTCATGAGCCACGTCTTCAGTGGATAGCCCTGGTCTCCAAGCAGCCAGCCGGAAAGTCTGTTTGGAGGAGCGAAGAGCTGAGGGAGAATGGACTGGTGCAAGACGGAAGAGTCATGGCAGCCTCCAGGGAATTTGGTGCACACATGCATGATGATCTTCCTATGGCTGCAGACGAGCTGCATACTGAGGGAGTGGAAGCCTTTGCGGTTGACAAAGACTCCTGGGTGATGATGGGGTGCCCTGATGGCCACATGTGTGCAGTCGATGATGCCCTGCGCCCGTGGGAAGCCAGTCAGAGCGGCAAAGGCCAGCACCCGCTCAGTAACACTGGCTTCATCAGTGGCAAAGTTGATATAATTGGCTGACTTGTCAAAGAGGGCATCACCTGTGTGATGCATCTGTGGGTGGCTAACTGCGAGATGCCGCAAATGTCTGCTGCAGATCCCTGGAAGGAGTTTGAGGGCGCTGGTGACTTTGACAGTCTCTGGTATGGCGTGTCCACCCACTCCTCTGGGCTGCAGGTCTTGTTCCAGCAATCTGCAAATGTTTGCGACGACCTGGCGCGATAGCCTGAGCCTCCTTTGGCACTGCTGCTTCGTCATGTTGAGGAAGCTCATCCTCTGCCTGTGTACCCTGTGTTAGGGGTATTGCCTCTGGCGCGGTGCAGCCCTCCGCTGCTGCCCTCTGTCCTGTGCAGCATCAGGTGGTTGAGGGGTAGGTTGGTAGTGTTGTTGTTGGTGCAGCTGGTGTTGGGGCTCATCGTGGTCCGAATCTGAGGACCAAGGTGAGACAGTATAAACTGCACCCATTCTGATGTAATAGATGGTAGGTGAAGTAGAGATGACAGAAGCAATCTGTCAATGGTGTGATAGGTTCTACCAATGAGGTGACACTGGATCCTGACTTTGTGGAAACACTTGCAACCTCTAGAAAGCTAACTCTGTGCTGACCATGAACTCAACAACAGCATCTGCCTTAGGAAAGTGACCAGCTGTCAGGTGGGAGATTTTATTGTACTTTTCATGCGGTGCACTAATGAGGTGGATCAATGGTCACTCAACTTCCGCCTCAGGTTCACAGACGTGGTTCTGAGCTGCGTGATTCCCGCGCTCATCCAGGGAAATTTGAAAGGTAGCGTTAAAAAGAGGCTTAAGGGTCTGACAAGTACCTCATAATGATCTCAATGACCTCGGCCGCCTCTGCCATTCAGGTCGCTGACATGCTGGCAAACATGCCCGAGGAAAAGGTGCATGGGGGCAGGATGATGGTGGGTTCCCAACCTGCTCAAAATTTTTTCAAAGTTCCCTCCAGACATGCCTCCAAATGCGCTCGCACGGACCCCAGAAAATTCCTTGTAGAACTTTAATACTTTGTTTATACAGTGAACATATTCCAAGGTGGCTCGAGCCCATGGTGCACAGGTTACACAGCTTCTCAATGTAAATATTGAGGCGATGTGGTCCCAAGCACCAAGTTAAATTCATGATAGGACTTCATTCAGGCGTGCAGCCAACGCTACCCTCGCTATTCATTGGCTGCACGCTTGTTTGAGGGGTCGGAAAATCGGACATCTCTGACGCCACTTAAAGGCAGCCAGCACCTCTAAAAAGGGAGGTGAATTCTGGCTGCAGACAACAGGTAAACTTCCCAGATTAAAGAAGATGGCTGGAAGAGGTCCAGACAAGGCACCCATATTCTCCGATGCCGCATTGGAGGCCCTGATCCAGGTTGTCAACAGGAGGAGGGAGATCCTGTTCCCCAAGGGGCAGAAACCTCTCCAGGCAACACCTCTGCCACCATAAAGAAAAAAGAAAGACTTGCATTTATATAGCGTCTTTCACGACCTAGGACGTCCCAAAGCACTTTACAGCCAATGAAGTACTTTTTAGGTGTAGTCACTGTTGTACTGCAGTAAAGAGTGGGAAGAGGATGCTGAGGCGGTCAATGCCAGGAGCTGAGCTCCCAGGACACGGCTGCAATGCCAAAAGCAGTTCAGTGACCTCGCCACAATTGTCAAGGTAAAAATTCTGAGGTTAGGAATTCGTTATAGCTCGCAAAATTTGTCCTCACTCCTCATTAAAATGATTGCAGTCATGATTCTCGTCTAAAAACCCAAGCTCATTGGCATTACACGGAAAAGATGGACCAATATCGGGGGCAGTCTACATGCAAGTAATGATTGCCACAGGCTTTTTTCACAGCTTAAAGGGGAGGTTCATTGATGCTGCAGCACCTCATTCTCAGCATTGTCGGGTGTGCAGCGGCTTAACAACCACAAAAAGAAGGACAAGGAGAAGGAGCACTTATTTACAAATCCTGATGGCAGATTGCTGCCCCAGGGAGAGAGCCCAGAGGTTTTCCGATGAAGCTTTGGAGGCATTGGTTTTAGCGGTGGAGAGAAGGCAAGCGGTCCTGTACCCGCCAACTGGTAGGAGGCCCTCGCCACAAGTCTGCCAGACTATGTGTGGGGAGGTGGCACACCACGTCACGGGCAGCACTGTGGTCCCCAGGATCCCCACACAGTGCAGGAAGAAGTTTAACAAGCTCACATAGGGGGTCAGGGTGAGTGACGGCTTCAACAAATGCTACATACCACCATCTGTACCACAAGCTTCACACACTGCTCAATGCACCATACCCCCAGCACTCACCCACCAACAATCTCTACCTAGCAACACTCACACCCAAATCTCACACCTTGCACACAATGACAGCTATTCAACTGTGGCAGGCACAAGGTTATTAGAATTCATGTGATATGTTTATAGATACATTTATTAATTGTGTTTGGAATATTTTGTGGTCTCTCTCATTTCACCTTTGCGCCCAGGAGGATGCTGTGATATGGCATGAGACAGGGATTGTATGATGGGGATGTGGTGAGCTGCGGGGATCTGGGGTTTCATTCATGCGAATCGGAGTCTGATGAGCCGGTCACGGACAGTCCGTCCGGAAGGCTGATTGTCTCGCTGCCTCCGCCATAGATCCTGGAGGGCGAGGTCCCCTGCCGGTACAGCCCCCATGACTTTTAGCAAGTGTTGTAGGTTGGAGCTTTTCAGAAACAATTATGGAGTTTTGTACTTGCCACAACACTCCCTGATACCAAAGAACCTTGAAATGAAAAAAGAAAACTCTTCCAGTAGCAGGAAGTAGCACACACCACTCAAACTTCAAAAACCTGTCAGGTCCGAGTGATTGGTGAGGATCCCTTTAAATAGTGTCGCTGGAGCTGGCTTCCTGCTGTTGCATGTCACCTGAAGCTGTCGTTGTTTTCTTCAGCCGGTAGGTTCCTTGACTGTAACGAAGTTGGGAGATCAGGCGTCAAGTGAGCGTTGCACACTCACTGATGCCACGATCTCAATGATGGCGAGGTCCCCAGCAATCATGTTCAGCGGCAATGCTACCGGCAACACCGATATGATGTGGGGCGCTGGAACCGGCATCAGGTGGCGTTAAAGCTCTCAACGGTGTTTTAGCGCCATCTTGTGGCGCTAACATGTGGCGCAAACCACACGAATTTCTCCCCCCGATCTCTTAGTCTCTGCTCACACCTCCACCACCTGCAGCCTCACTACTCATAATAGTCCTCTGTCCCACTTCCCTTCAATCACTGGACCGCACTTCACTCCACCTCCTTCTCCTCATACACACGCACTCACTACTACTGCAACCCTCACTTCCCCACACCTCACACACTGCATACCAACTGTTCAACCATGACAGGCACATTCTCTAAACACCTCACAAGAATGTCACTAACACACTCCTTTCCTTTTTGCAGGAGAACGTCGCACAACCTGTACCAGGAGGCTGCCACTGGAGGAGGCCGAGCTTGTCTGCACACCTTCCCCTTGTGGAAGAAAACGTGCTGGCTATCACGGGCAGGGAGAGACTCCAGACAGTGGTGAGTGGCAAGGTTTCTTCACACCTTATCCTCTTTTTCCTTTTTACCTCTATGTTACCCTACACACTCTGAATGACCAAATACAGATGCTTTTAGCAGCCACTTCTTCCTCTGCTCTGCCTTCACACTAGAAGCTAACTCTTGTCCCTCTCATTCAGTTCATGCTGAAAATGTGGAGATACCTCAGCCACTTTAGGAAGAGGAGCCCAGCCTGCCTGAAGATGCAGCATCACTCAATCTGACCCTAGCAAGCACCAGCTCACTTGGTGAATCACCAGGCACAAGTGTGCAGGAGGTAGGCAGGCAGATCGGCATGCTCTGCTGCAGTGAACAGATTCTAACTTCAAGGGCCCAGGCTACCGAAGAAGGCTAATGGGCATCCACCAGAAAATGCTAGGTGCACTGGGAAGCCTGCCAGTGAGCTTGTGCACAATGTCGGTGAACATGGAGGAGTCCAGCTCTAACTTGTGTCCAGTATTCACGCAAAGCATGGACACCATTCTGTCCAACATGGGCCAAGTGGTCAGCTCCATGAACACGACAGTAGCACCTACCATGACGGAGCCTCTGCTGACATTCCAGCTCACACTGCTACCATGGAAGCTCAGACAGCTGCCACCTTGGCTCTGGAGGCCATGTTGACAGGGGTTTCCAGAGCGTCACATCACACCTGCACTCTGTTTTCACGCAAAGCCATAGGAATTCTGCGGTGCATTCCCAGGAGAGTAGCCTTGGCTCCACATGCTATCACATTGAGAGCATGCCTGCTCCTCCGCCAATGCCCTTGTTAGTCCCACAAGGCCAGCAGGGCCAAACTGCCCCAGCCCATGCCAAAATGCTGCAGTCTGCAGCTGGGCCCTCAAGACCCAGAGTTGCTTAAGATTGCCCACCATGGTCATCTGAAGTGTTCTCATTGGCCGTGGTAGGCAACCTCAAGCAGCTCTGGGCCTAGAGGGCTTGGCTGCAGACTGCAGCATCTCGGAGTGGGCCGGGGCAGTTTGGCCCTTCCACCTCCCCAGCAGCAGCCGCTGGGGAAACGCTGTGCAAGGGCACTAAGACAAGTAAATAAGCACAGAAGACAGGCACTAAGGGCTTGCACAAGGGTGATTCATAATTATTTCTGTTAACTATTAGATACAGATGGAATTGAGTTGTTGGATAAATTTGTTTTTGTTCATGGATTTGTAGTGATGTGAAGGCACTTAAGGCTGGACTGAAGCAAGGCAGTCAGATGATGGTGGTAAGGATTCCGGGACTGTTGGTGTATTGGGGATGGGAAGGATGGTTCAGGTCAAGTGTCCTTGGATTAGCTGCTCTCAGAGCTATGGTAGCTCGGGGCACTGGTGGCCAATGCCTCCTCTTCTTCCTCCTGCTGCACTTCTTGCTGCCCAGGTGGTGGTAGGGGCCGGTCCCTCATGAAAGTTATGCAGCAGATGGCCACAAATCTGGATATCTGCTTAGGGCTGTACTGCAAAGCTCCTCCCGAACAGTCCAGGCAGCAGAAGCGTTGCTTGAGCAGACTATTGGTCTGCTCCATGGCGTTTCTGGTGGCAGCATGGCTCCCGCTGTAGGCCAGCTTTGCAACTGTGCCGGGTTCCTGACAGGAGACGTGAGTCAAGTCTGTAGGGGATAGGCCTTGTCACCCAGTAGCCAAGCTGTGACCTAGAATCGTAGAATCATAGAATGGTTATAGCACAGAAGGAGGCCATTCTGCCTGTCGAGCCCGTGCCGGCTCTCTGCAAGAGCACTTCAGCTAGTCCCACTCCTCTGCCCTTTCCCCATAGCCCTGCAAATTTTTTTCCTTCAGGTACTTATCCAATTCCCTTTTGAAAACCACGATTGAATCTGCCTCCATCACCCTTTCAGGCAGTGCATTCCAGATCCTAACCACTCACTGAGTAAAAAGGATTTTCCTCATGTCGCCTTTGGTTCTTCTGCCAATCACCTTAAATCTGTGTCCTCTGGTTCTCGTCCCTTCCACCAATGGGAACAGTTTCTCTCTATCTACTCTGTCTGGACCCATCATGATTTTGAACACCTCTTTCAAATCTCCTCTCAATCTTCTCTGCTCTAAGGAGAACAACCCCAGCTTCTCCAGTCTATCCGCATAACTGAAGTCCCTCATCCCTGAAACCATTCTTGTAAATTTTTTTTGCACCCTCTCTAAGGCCATCACATCCTTCCTAAAGTGCGGTGCCCAGAATTGGACACAATACTCCAATTGAGGCCAAACCAGTGTTTTATAAAGGTTCATCATAACTTCCTTGCTTTTGTACTCTATGCCTCTATTTATAAAGCCCAGGATCCCGTATGCTTTTTTAATCGCTTTCTCAACCTGCCCTGCCACCTTCAACGATTTGTGCACATATACCCCCAGGTCTCTCTGTTCATGCACCCCCTTTAGAATTGTATCCTTTCGTTTATATTGCCTCTCCTCGTTCTTCCTACCAAAATGTATCACTTCGCACTTTTCTGCGATAAATTTCATCTGCCACGTGTCTGCCCATTCCACCAGCCTGTCTATGTCTTCTTGAAGTCTATCACTATCCTCCTCACTGTTCATTATACCGGACGGCCTTGTTGGAATACAGGCAGCATAGAGGACTGACGCAAGATGAATGAGTCATGACTCCTGCTAGGAAATCGGGCACAGATCTATACACTGCCTCTGGCTATGGTCTCAAACAAGCTGGATGTTAAGGGAGTGAAATCCCTTTCTATTCAGAAAGATGCCTACATGGCAACGGGGAGCACGCAAGCCATTGGGCATGCAGTCAATGGCACCTTGTACCCTGGGGAAGCCTGCAATGTGGGCGAAGCCTAGTGCTCCCTCGTCCTGCATTGCTCCATGGGAAAGAGAGGTAGATATTCCTCTTAACAGAGAACCTTGGTGAACTCCCTGATACAACAGTGAACAGCAAACTCGGAAATGTCGCTGATGTTACCTGTTGCAGCCTGGAAGGAGCCAGTTGCATTAAACGTAAGGCCCACGGTGACCTTGATTGGAAGTGCTGTCCATGCCCTGGTTGGAGGCTCGAGTTGTGGCTGCAGCAGGTGACATAACTCAGAGACAGCCTCCTTTGAGAAGTGAAGGTGACTGAGACATTGCTCCACAGCGAAGTTCAGGTAGAATGCTCCCTGAAGACCCGCTGTGGAAATGGCCTCCTGCGCAGTTCCCTCCTCCTCCCTCCTCTCCCAGCTGCTCCAGCTCTCTCCTGTCTTCTTCGCTGCTCCCCCTCCTCCTCCAGCCCCAAAGGCAGCCCTACCAAGCCACCCATGACTGCAGTAAAACTGTTTTGAAAGCAAACAAAAGCAGTCCAGCAGCTACAAAAACTTCTTCTCTCAAGTCAGAATTCATAAAAGGCAGAAAATAGGTCAAAAAGCATCCAGAGTTAGCCAGTTGCACAAAAGGAAAAACCAGCAACTAACCTGTATGTAGAGGTTGAGCCCTTTAAATAGCACTGCAGAAGGGTCCTTGCTGCCTGTTAATGTCACGAGTTGTTTATCATGTGGCAAGTCAGGCACTGCGGCAGCCCAATTTCAGAAAAGGACCCAACAACCAGCCTTATTTAAATATTTTAATGAGCGTTTTAAATACTTCTAGCATGCACGTTGTATGCCAATGGAGGAGTCCGATCCAACATGGCAGGCGGCACACTTCTGGCGCAGGACAGGACAGGTATCCGCACAGCGTCCGCCATATTGCATACTTAGGCCCCCATTTTACCTTTGTAAAAACGGGCACAGCACCAGTGGATTTCTGGGTCATAGGGTGCTGTAAAATGGCAACCAATGCAGGCTTCGCTCGGATTTTTCCGGGTCTGATTTAGAAATGGTCATAAAGATTTTTCCACATAATCCTGAGAAAATATGTACCCCTGTTAATTCTAGTTTACATTATTTTCTTGTTGTAGGTTTGTCTGGCAGTCATTCTACAATTACACCGCCTCTTTCCTCCTGGATCCTTTCTTGATACTAACAAATCCCACATTAATTCCGATATCTTGCGTGATTGAACTCATATCATGTGCTGATTGGTCAATTGTTAACAGCTTGTTATGTCTAATGTCTATCCCTATAGCTTGGGTGCTTGATAAAACTTACTGGCGGTGTTCAACGCAGCTCCCTCTCACTGGACTCTGAACCAGTGTGGTCCTGGCTTTAGGGACTTGAATGAGATTGAAAGCAAAGAAAAGCAGAAAAAAGGGGAAACAGAGAATTTTTAAACTGTAAAAGCTCAATATTTCTATGTGCACTGTGGCATAAACATACCTTTTTGTATATATCCAAATTTCACTTAATTGTGTATTGTTTGAATCAGCAGGTAACGGGTTAACTCCCGAGGCCACACATTTGGCCCTGATTTTAACTCCAGGTGGAGTCCCCGCTCAGGCCTGAGTTAAAATTACAGTTGGGTTTCAATTATGTCATCGGGCCACAACATGCCTGTGTAAAGAAGGACCCTGTTGGCTCCGGGCGCTTGTCCTTGCTGCCTGCTCAGGAGAGCAGGTTAAAATGGCAGATGTTGCGATCATGGCGGCTTTCAGATGGGTAAGAGCCAGGGCGATTTTAACTGCCCACCCGCCAGGTTTCTGCTGAGCGAGTAGGGCCAATATCGGCCCATATTTTGGATGGGTAAGCGCCAGGGCGAGTTTAACTGCCTGCCCGCCAGGTTTCTGCTGCGCGAGTAGGGCTAACATCACCCATATTTCTTGTCAGCATAAGGCCATCAGCTCAGAACAAACAAACTGTCTGGGAAAAACTCTCCAAGATAAAAGTTTTCTAGGGCCTACAAAATAGGTGTCTGAAGTGGTAACTGTTAAACTTGAATTGACTCTTAAACATCTTAGGCCATTGTCAACAAATACCTTCATTCAATATTGACGACAGCTATTTGTTTTAATTAAACCGTGAGAGGTGTATCATTTACTGCCTTTGTTTCAGGATCTGTAGAGTTGTTCAAGGTCCCTCTGCCCTCTGGGGTGGACATGGAAGATCCCATGGCACTATTTGAAGAAGAGCAGGGGAGTTCTCCCCAGTGTCCTGGCCAACATTTAGCCCTCGACCAACATCACCAAAAACAGATGATCTGGTCATTTCTCTCATTGCTGTTTTGGGACCATGCTGTGGACAAATTGGCTGCCACGTTTCCTACAGTACGACAGTGACGACACTGCAAAGTCCTTCCTTGGCTGTAAAGTGCTTTGTGACGTCCTCAGATCGTTAAAGGCGCTTGGAGAGGATGCAGAGGAGATTTACTAAAATGGTACCAGGGATGAAGGAGTTCAGTTATGTGGAGAGATTGGAGAAGCTGGGGTTGTTCTCCTTAGAGCAGAGAAGGTTAAGAAGAGATTTAATAGAGGCATTAAAATCATGAAGGGTTTTGATAGACTAAATAAGGAGAAACTGCTTCCAGTGGCAGAAGGGTCGGGAACCAAAGGGCACAGATTTAAGGTCATTGGTAAAAGAACCAGAGGGAAGATGAGGATTTTTTTTTTACACAGCGAGTTGTTGTGATCTGGAACGCACTGCCTGAACGGGTGGTGGAAGCAGGTTCAATAATATTCAATAATGCACTGCCTGAACGGGTGGTGGAAGCAGGTTCAATAATATTCAAAAGAGAATTGGATAAACACTTGAAGGGGGAAAAATTTGCAGGGCTATTGGGAAACAGCAGGGAAGTGGGACTAAATGGAGAGCTCTTTCAAAGAGCCGGCACAGGCACGATGGGCTGAATGCCTCCTTCTGTGCTATATCATTCTATGATTCTATGACCATGTACAGCAGGCACCTCAAAGCACTGGAGAGGGACCACCAACGCTGCCTCCGCAAGATCCTGCAAATCCATTGGCAGGATAGGCGCACCAACGTCAGTGTTCTCGCTCAGGCCAACATCCCCAGCATCGAAGCTTTGACCACGCTCGATCAGCTCCGATGGACGGGCCACACCGTCTGCATGCCCGATATGAGACTCCCAAAACAAGCGCTCTACTTGGAGCTCCGACACGGCAAGAGAACCCCAGGTGGGCAGAGGAAACGCTTCAAGGACACCCTCAAAGCCTCCTTGAAAAAGTGCAACATCCCCACCGACACCTGGGAATCCCTGGTCCAAGACCGCACAAAGTGGAGGAAGGCGCCGAACACCTCGAGTCTCTTCGCCGGGAGCAAGTGGAAGCCAAGCGCAAGCAGCGCAAGGAGCGCACATCAACCCAAGCACCCCACCCACCCGCCCTTTCAAACACCATCTGCCCCACCTGTGACAGAGACTGTAGGTCCCGCATTGGACTCATCAGTCACCTGAGAACTCATTTTTAGTGTGGAAGCAAGTCATCCTCGGTTCCGAGGGACTGCCTAAGAAGAAGAAGAATGATTATTTCTGAATTTTTTTTTTCTCCAAATCTTAATTGCAGCTCATTGGCTAGCCTCCAGATACAAGTCAGGGTCGACACTTTCATGTCACTTCCAACGTCAGATGCAAAAATGCCATCTTTGAACTGTCTAACTGCATGAAAAAACAACACTTAGTGCCTCCTAGGCCACAGATGCTTGTCGTTCTTCCTGCCACTTGGACAAAGTAGATGGGTGAAACTGCAACTATACTCTAAATCCATTTCAAGTAATTTTAAATAAAAACAGAAAATGCTGGAAATACTCAGCAGGTCAGGCAGTATCTGTAGAGAGAGAAACAGAGTTAACGTTTCAGGTCGATGACCCTTCGTCAGAACTTTGTAATTTTAAATTGGGAACTTACAATGAAAAGTGCAATTCCCATACACCTTCTTACAGCAGTACAGCCAAGAGCAAACAAAATATATGTTTGCCATATAAAAAAGTTTGCCCGGAGAGGCTGGAGAAGAGAAAATCCAACAAAGCAGCAGCTCTTAAAGGGCTGCTGTTAAAAGGGAAGTGGTGGTAGTGGTGGCAGAAAAGTTGACTAATTGTTCAACAGAGACATGTGGGCAACATTGTTACTTTTGATTCTGAAGCATTGGAGTTCCTGCTGCTGGAGATGAACTAAAGGAGGAGGATCCTATTTGGGTCTGCAAACTGCCCTTCAATAAAATCACAGCTGCAAGCTACATGAAGGGAGGTCACTGACTAAGTTAATGCAGCTACCTCTTTCCCTTGTGCTTGGCTCCAAATGAGGAAGACGGCACTTGCTGCTATTGGGGGGATGACAATGGTAACGGTTGTTGCGGCTGTACCCTGGGTGGATGCAGGCACACCAACACTCGAAGCTCGACAACATCCAGGACAGAGCAATTTGCTTGATCAGTGCCTGTGCCACCAGACTCGATATTCACCTCTTCCACCACCTGCGCACCATGGCTGCAATATGTAATAATTACAGGATGCACTGCAGCAACTCACCAAAGTTATTTCAACAGCATCTCCCTTCCCTGCGACCTCTACCACTGAGAAGGACAACAGTAGCAATGACATGGGAACACCATCACCTCCAAGTTCCCCTCCAAGTTATCAACATCCTGACTGAGGCGTATATCGCTGTATCTTCATTGTCGTTGAGTCAATATCCTGGAATTCCCTACCTAACACCAGTATGCGGGCACCACTGTCACAGGGGCTGCGGTGATTCAAGCTGAAAGCCCACCACCACCATCGCGGAGCAACAATGGTTGGGCAGTAAATGCAGCCTAGCCTGGCCAAGGTGCTCCATGGGTTTTGGTCAGTTCCTCAGTAGGGCCAATAGCCATGGATTCAGAGGACAGACCCATTTCCCTAACAACCATCCACGCAGTGTTTCTTCTCCTTCAAATAATGCAGACACCATGGAATGCTGCACAATGAGGGCATCATGGCTGCTTCCTGAATAACAGCCACTGACATACACAATCTACTCAGATACCACCCGAAGTAATTGTGTGGAAAAACCTTTCTGTTCATGAAGGTCATAGTGTTGATATGAAGAGACCTGATGCCCACATGGGTACCATCTTCAACGCGTTGCCCTCAGGAGAGCCCTGCCACCCAGTGAAAGCTGGGCATCTTATGCAGCTGATCTTCGTTTCCACAATAAAAGGTCATGAAGACGTTACTCTTTGCAAACATAGGGGGAGAAACTGGGTATCGCCCATTTTGGGGTGCTAATATCGGCCAGGCGCAAAGTTTAGCACCCGGCGCTAATTATCGCCTCCGACTGCAAAATTCGCCTCTATCACCCCTGGAGGTGATTTGTGCGGTAAATCAAGCGCTACACACCTCTCTTAAGGCACTAACATCAGGGAGCGAGGCGCAAGCTCAAAACGCTACCGGAACTCAGGCGGTCAATTAGCATGGGACCCAGACAGGCTGGCGCCGGCTAGTTCTTAAAGAGAAGGGTCCATCTTGCTAGCCAGCCACACCCTTCTCATTGCAGTGTTGACCCTGGTGCTGGAAAGACCTACCACCATTGTGCTGAGAGGAGTGATGGATAGGCCCAGGGAGAGAGCTCGTCGCTTTAGCGACCAGGTCTTGATGGCTCTGGTTGATGCTGTCGAGCGGCAACGGGCAGTGCTGTACCCAGAGCCCCGGGAGTACCGAAGAGTGTGGAGAGAGGTGGCTCAGCACGTCTCCTCGAGGAGCATGGTGCCGAGGAGTCACACTCAGTGTAGGAAGAGGTTCAACGACCTCACTCGGGTGGTCAGGGTGAGTGGCTGCTTTTCACTACCTCTACATCCCTCCATCTCAACTTCACTCTGCGCCCAGAGGGTTTAAAAACCCAAATGCCCAGCACTCATCCAAGACCTATGGCCATCTCATAAACGACACATGCACATTCTACACCTTGCACACATTAAGGGCTTTTCAACTATGGGAGGCACATCAGGCAAACACAAGGCTGCACACATTAAGGGCTTTTCAACTATGGGAGGCACATCAGGCAAACACAAGGCTGCAGACATGAAGGGCTATTCAATTATGGGAGGCGCATCAGGCAAACACAAGGCTGCAGACATGAAGGGCTATTCAACTATGGGAGGCACATCAGGCAAACACAAGGCTGCAGACATGAAGGGCTATTCAATTATGGGAGGCACATCAGGCAAACATATGGCTGCAAACATTAAGGGCTATTCAACTATGGGAGGTAGATCATGCAAACACATGGCTGCACAGTCACTCAGATGCTGTCCTTTTTCTTGCAGGCCAAGCTCTCTCATAACAGGTGGGAGCAGCAACGCATGGGAGGAGGACCGGCTGACTTACACCCCCTGACCGATTTGGAGGCGAGAGTGCACAGGATCATTGCCAGCCAGGTCATAGGTGCCATGTCCGCTGGAGAGGTCGACCCCCTTGGGGACAGCAATGGTATTGTTCATCAGCTTTCTCTCCTCTCTCATACCACTTGCCCCTCACAACACCAGCCTTTTACACTTTCAATCCAACTAACTGTCTCCAGTCCTTGCTCCCTTTCTTCCTCGCTGCCCTCATGCTAAAGCCACTCTTGTACCTTCCTGCTTTCAGATAGTGAACTACCAGCTGACCAGCCTGTCCCTCAACCTGCCAGTGGCAGCGACGCCCCAGACGAGGAGGAAGAGGAAGCCGGAGCCTCACCGCCTGTGTCTCCAGAGGGTGACACTTCCGATACTGGGGCCACGCCTTCCCTGGAGGGGAGCAGGGGGTTCGGGTCTGATGAGGGAGAAGCTCCTGGACCCAGCGGGCTGCAGCAACACCACGGGGGTAGGGAAGCCTAGGGGCCATCTCCCTGGAGGGTGAGTAGGCACGCAAGTTCTGCTGCACAGGACTCGGATGAGGACCTCGACATCGCGGCCATGAATACCCAGGCCTTGAGCATGCATACGGAGCTCATGGGTGCAATGGCAAGAGTGCTCGAAAGCATGGATGGACTGGCTAGGAGCATGGAGGAGTCCGCCGCCAGCACAGCTGCCATCTGTGTGCAAACCCTTGAACTCATCCTTGCCTCGTTGCAGAGGATGGTGGAATTGCAGGGAGACCATGGTGAACCAGAGCCCATGCCGCGTGTAATAGGTGAGGTAGCAGGATCCATTGCAGCACAGGCTGACGCAACGCAATGGCTTAGTGCTGCAATTCAGTCATTGGCTGGTGCCATGTAGTCTCAGATTGATGTCACGCAAGCACTGACTGCTGCGATCCTCGCTGGGTCGGCCACATTGCCCCGGGGCTCTCACGGTGCCACAGCTGGCCAGCAATCCGTGCTCGAGCAGATTGCTCCGGATGCTGAGGTACTGCCCCGTGGGAGTGCCAGTGTGTCGGTCGAGCAGGAAGGTGCTGTCCTCTCTCAGGATGACAGCATTCCTGCTCCCACCACTGTCACTTCCCCATTGCACTTGGCACGGCCTGCAACACAGCCAGCCCAGCATGCTGCCGCCCATGCAGAGTTGGTGCAGTCTGCAGCCGGGCCCTCCAGGCCCAGAGCTGGTCGAGGGCGTCCTTCAAGGCCATCTCCAGTCTCTGGATCCAACATTCAGAAGCCTTCCGCCAGCCTTACTGCAACCATTGGGGCCCCATTACGGAGCAGCAGCAGGGTGGGAAGGGGGGAAGTGCGCAGGGGATGGAGATCACCCTCGAAGGCCCAACAGTAGGATGTGTAAATAAATGGGGGGAATGTTTGTGGGAAAGTTCAAGGTTCTTGTTATTATATTTGTTTAGTGTTTTGCCGTTTATGTCCATGTTGTGAGAACGAGTTTTGTTAGTTCATGAATTGTTGGGTTTGTTTCTACTTGTTTGTCCTGAATAAATGACAGCGTTTGTAATATAAATACATTTTTTTATTCTAACTTTACATATTTGGTCATTTGACTCAGTGCAGCTTTGCCCGGTAATAGCGGGGTGCGGGGTGCTTTCCATGATGTGCTTCTTCATCCCAAAAGTCATCTTCTCTGTAAGGGCTTAGATTCGGTGTCTTATGAGCCGTTCACAGACGGCCCTTGCAGTGGCAACATTGTGCGCCTCCCTCCCACATTGGTGCTGCTGATCCTCCTCCTCGCCCTCTTCCTCCTCCTCCTCCTCAGGTGGTGCACCAATCCCTGGTGGCAATGGCTGGGTCCTCATAATCGCAATGTTATGCAGCATGCAGCACACAACAATGAAGTGGGAGACTCGCTCAGGAGGAGCCCTGCAGTACTCTCCTGAGCGGTCAAGACACCGGAACCGTTGTTTCAAGACGCCGATCGTGTGCTCAATGAGGTTCCTGGTGGCACTATGGCTCTCATTGTACCACAGCTCAGCAGGGGTGTTGGGGTTACGGAGCGGTGTCATCAGCCAGGTGCAGAGTAGATAACCCTTGTCCCCGAGGAGCCATCCACTTGGGTGACGCGGTGCTTGGAAAAGGTCTGGCACAGCAGTCTGGCACAGGATGAAAGCATCGTGGCTGCTGCCAGGATAGCGGGCATTGACAGCGAGTATGAGCTGTTTGTGGTCACAGACCAACTGGATACTTAGAGTGGACGCCCTTGCGGTTTCGGAAAACCTCTTCATTTTCATGCGGTGCTCGCAATGCCACATGCGTGCAATCAATGGCGCCCTGCACCATTGGGAAGCCTGCTATCCTCACAAAGCCATAGACGCGTTCGCGCTGTTTGTCCCGGGTCATCGGGAAATAGATGTACTGGTGTCTCCTCTTATACAGAGCATTTGTCACCTCCCGGATACAACAATGGAGAGTGAACTGCGAGATATTCGTTATGTCCCGAGTAGAAGCCTGGAAGGAGCCGCTGGCATAGAAATTCAGAGCCACTGTCACCTTCACTGCCACCAACAGAGACGTCCTGGTCCTGAGCTCTGGCTACAGATCTGGTTGCAGGATGTGGCAGAGCTCAGTGACCACCTCCTTGCTGAAGCGCAGCCTGCGCAAACACTGCTCCTCAGACAAATGGATATTGGAGAATTGCTCCCTGAATACCCTCGGAGGGTAAGGTCTCCTGTGCAGAGGCCTGTTGGCCCTCCGACTCTGGCCATGTTTGCCACTCTCTCTCTGCGCCTCTGCTGCCTCCGATTCTGCAGGTGCAGGACGACGCCCCGAGTTAGTGCAGCCTCCATAGAAGCTTCTAAATATCGTTCGAAGGAAGGTGAAATAAAAATGAACCTCCAAAGTGGTTCTCAGGACCCAAAACTCCTTCGGACAGTGTCGAATCTCTCCAGACGTCTCTCTCCCTCTCAACCTGCATGTTCCAAAAATTCCGCCGACAAGAAAAAGCAGGAAGCGCCCGCCTATAAATAGCGCTCCCCCAGCCCCTTCCAGACTTGAAAACATTTCCCTCTACCTGTCGTTCCTAGCGGCAGGTGGAAAGGCAGGGGGCGCGACTCAATATCTAGTCCGGGGCGCTACCAGGGCATTGCACACTCGACTGATGTCATGATCTGTGGGCGCAGGAGATCATAGAAAACATAGAAAACATAGTAAAATAGGAGCAGGAGTAGGCCATTCGGCCCTTCGAGCCTGCTCCGCCATTCAATATGATCATGGCTGATCCTCTATCTCAATACCATATTCCCACTCTCTCCCCATACCCCTTGATGCCTTTTGTGTCTAGAAATCTATCTATCTCCTTCTTAAATATATTCAGTGACTTGGCCTCCACAGCCTTCTGTGGTAGAGGATTCCATAGGTTCACCACCCTCTGAGTGAAGAAATTTCTCCTCATCTCAGTCCTAAATGTCCTACCCCTTATCCTGAGACTGTGACCCCTCGTTCTAGACCCCCCAGCCAGGGGAAACATCCTCCCTGCATCCAGTCTGTCTAGCCCTGTCAGAATTTTATACCTTTCAGTGAGATCCCCTCTCATTCTTCTAAACTCTAGTGAATACAGGCCTAGGCGACCCAATCTCTCCTCATACGACAGTCCTGCCATCCCAGGAATCAGTCTGGTGAACCTTCGCTGCACTCCCTCTATGGCAAGTATATCCTTTCTTGGGTAAGGAGACCAAAACTGCACACAGTACTCCAGGTGTGGTCTCACCAAGGCCCTGTATAACTGTAGTAAGACATCCTTGCTCCTGTACTCAAATCCTCTTGCAATGAAGGCCAACATACCATTTGCCTTCCTAATTGCTTGCTGCACCTGCATGTTTGCTTTCAGTGACTGGGGTACAAGGACACCCAAGTCCCTCTGTACATCAACATTTCCCAATCTATCACCATTTAAATAATACTCTGCCTTTCTGTTTTTCCCACCAAAGTGGATAACTTCACATTTATCCACGTTATACTGCATCTGCCATGTATTTGCCCACTCACTCAACTTGTCTAAATCGCCTTGAAGCCTCTTTGCATCCTCCTCATAACTCACAATCCCACCTAGTTTCGTGTCGTCAGTAAACTTGAAAATATTACATTTGGTTCCCTCATCCAAATCACTGATATATATTGTGAATAGCTGGGGCCTAAGCACTGATCCCTGCGGTACCCCACTAGTCACCGCCTGCCACCCCGAAAAAGACTCATTTATTCCTACTCTCTGTTTCCTGTCTGTTAACCAATTTTCAATCCATGCCAGTATATTACCCCCAATCCCATGTGCTTTAATTTTGCACACTAACCTCTTATGTGGGACTTTATCAAAGGCCTTCTGAAAATCCAAATACACCACATCCACTGGTTCTCCCTTATCTGTTCTACCAGTTACATCCTCAAAAAACTCCAGTAGGTTTGTCAAACACGATTTCCCTTTCATAAATCCATGTTGACTTTGTCTAATCCCGTTGATATTTTCGAAGTGTCCAGTAGTGTTTAGCGCCGCCGCAAAACGACTGGTCAATTTCACAAGCGGTGCTAAAATCGCCGCGCTCAGGCGCTAAGTTCCTAGCGCCCCGTTAGCATTAACCAACCGAATTTTTCACCCAAAGTGTTTGCCACTTCCTTGATGTGTGGACTTAAGACTGCTAGATGCGGCAGATGTCTCCTGGAGTGGCTTGGAGGGATCTGACAGCACAAATGTTTCATACTGTTATTACATTCGCTTCTACATAAAGAGCCATCCTGATTCAGATGTTATCTGCAGGTCACCTTACAGCAGATGGCACAACTCTGTTGTATTCTTTCTTATGAAGTGGAAGGGGCAAAGACAAGACGCCTCTGGCATATCTATATTTGTGTGACGGGATCTATAAATACAGGCCCTGGGACAGTGATGGGTCCAGCCCAAATGATTCAGGATTCAGGTTTATAATTACACCTACAATTAATTAGAAGAAAAGGAGCTCAATTCTGGAACAGTCCTGCCATTGGTGTAGAAGTTAATCTGCAGATCTCAAAAAAAAGAAAGACTTGCATTTATATAACACCTTTCATGACCACCGGACGTCCCAAAGTGCTTTACAGCCAATGAAGTACTTCTTGAAGTGTAGTCACTGTTGTAATGTGGGAAACGCGGCAGCCAATTTGCGCACAGCAAGCTCCCACAAACAGCAATGTTATAATGACCAGATAATCTGTTTTAGTGATGTTGATTATTCTTTCCTTAATAATTATATAACCAAAACTTTAACAGTAAATAGACAGGGTGGGGCAGGCGGGCGAGAGAACAAACACCTTCAGCCGTGCATGTTTCCTACAATTGGGGACAAAAGGATGGGTTTTCAACTTACTTCCTAGGCAGACAATGGTGCTGCGGATTGGCTGCCCCTTATAGAAAATGCCCAATTTTTATTGTGATTGATTTCAACGGAAATGAAAATCGAGCAGTTTTCGTGACGGTCGCCAGTTTTACGCTGGGGCGATAAGTAAAACATCTACCTCAAAGACTTTTTAAGGGGAAGAAAAGCATCCAGCCCGTACTTGCTACTCTGAATCAGTTGTTAGAGATATCCTTCAAAGTCAGCTGTGGCTCAGTGGGTAGCACACTCACCTCTGAGTCAGAAGGTTGTAGGTTCAAGTCCCACTCCAGGGGCATGAACACATAAAGCTAGGCTGACACTCCAGTGCAGTGCTGAGGGGGTGCTGCACTGTCGGAGGTGCCGTCTTTCGGATGAGATGTTAAACTGAGGCCCCATCTGCTCTCTCAGGTGGACATAAAAGATCCCATGGCACTATTTCGAAGAAGAGTAGGGGAGTTATCCCCGGTGTACTGGCCAATATTTATCCCTCAACCAACATAACAGAAACATATTATCTGGTCATTATCACATTGCTGTTTGTGGGACCTTGCTGTGTGCAAATTGGCTGCCGTGTTTCCCACATTACAACAATGACTCCACTTCATTGACTGTAAAGTGCTTTAAGACGTCTGGTGGTCGTGAAATGGAGCTATATAAAAGCAAGTCTTTCTTTCAAAGTCAGCAGGAACAGTTACTTCAGTTTCTGGAAGACCAAGTCCAGCAGTAACACATTTAAATGTATAGTTCACAGCCCAGGCAGAGAGCAGACTATTTTCTGGTGGTAGTAATGTTTTATGTTGGATTCAATTTCTAGAAAATCCTTCATCTCTAGAAAGCAAATGGGTAAGAATCTATACCACAAACTACACTGGGCTGCTTCAGTTTGCAGAGGCTCAGTTATCTGTAAGTATGTTATGGAACCACTGCACTCAGAGATGGAGAAGTGTGTTGAATAGGAAAGTACAGAGAGAGGATGAAAGAGTGAATGAGAAAGGAAGGTAAAAGAGAGAAAAGATGGAGAGACCCCTAGGTCCTCTCATACTTCTTCCGACAGCTGGTTATAACTTCTCTGCTTTCAATTCAGTTCCTCTAGGAATGAATCCCAGTGCTTTGTTTGCATTTTTATGGCCTTGTTGCTACTTTTAATGATTTGTGTATCTGTACCCCTTGGCTCGTCTATCCCATTTAGACTCTTCGGGGCAAAAATTGGCTCACCCCCCCCCCCCGCCCCCAACCTTTGGAGCGATAACTTCACCGGGGCACTACTTTTAGTGCCCTGAAAAGGTTAACGCCCCGTGCCCGAAATTGACTGGTAGCGCGCCAAGCAGGAGGTGGGGCACTACTGGAAGCGCTCCCCCTCCCTCTTGGGACGCTCCCATTGAATATCGCGGCGCTACATGCAGCAGCACCACGTGCGTCGGCACATAGCGCCGCGGTACTGCAGGCCTCCCTCCCCTGATTAAAGGGGAGGGGCCTAGCGCAGCGCGCACCGAGGAGTGCCGGGCTGCCCGATCGCGGCCGGCACCCCACAAGAGGAGGCCAGAGGGGGCAGGTGCTGGCTGGCAGCCCAAAAAGAAATGGCCGCCCGGCACCTGCCCTTTAATTTACGCCGCCCCGGCCGCAAAACCGCCACCGTGACCCTGTCGGACATAGCGTGCGGCAATAGGTCAGGGGGCGCGAGTGAAGTTTGCGGCAGGGGCGCTGCACACGGTGATGACGTAATTGCCGGAGGTGCAGTGCTACGGGGTGCTACCACCACCGCTAACATCCCGCTGAATTTCACGGGAGGTGTTAGTGGCACTGCGCCCAGACGCTAACGGGAGGCACAAAGCAACAGAATTTTTCCCCCTTATTTTCCGAGGAGTATGTGGCCTCTTCATTCCTCCTGCCAAATTGCACCGCCTCACACTTAACTATATTGAAATTTATTTGACATTTACAAGCCCATTCTGCAAGTTTATTAACATCTTCTTGTATTTTGTTGCAGCCTTCCTCAGTAGTAACTATACCGCACCCCAATTTGGTGTCATCCACAAAAGTTTGAAATTGTACTTCTGATTCCAGAGTCCGAATCGTTTATATAAATGGTGAAGCAGTGGTCAGCATCGATCACTGTGTAACACCACTTCCCACCTTCCACCAGTCTGAGTAACTACTTTACGATTCATTTTTATATTCCTTGATAGTTTAATTTTGTAGTTGCTTTTTGTTTTCCTAATTGTTTTTTTTACTATGGGTGCTCAGAAAATAGGCCCTCCCGAATTTCTAGGCCCCAGTATTTAACACTGGTACCGTGAAGCCATAAGACTTTTTACTGGCAAAGGAGACTTCATTATACATGAGCAGAGATTCAGGGTTGCAGTGTTGTAGCCCTATCTTTGATCTGAGCTCACATCTAGTACTGTCCTTGAGACTTAATGCTGAACCCAGCTAAGACTGAGTTCTAAAACAAAGCTTTTTTCTTGATACAAAAATAATGAACACATAATGCTATTCCATTTCAGTGGGTTGTCTCACTTATCTTTTTCGTATTGTTTCCTGTAGCCCAGAGCACAACCTTCTCTCCCTACAGTGTACATTCTTTAACCTTTCATAGCACCGATTATTTTTTTGATGTCTGTATTTCTCATCTTAACCCCTCCCCCCACCCCCACTTCAGAGATAAACAGAAATCCAAAGGTTTTCCAACACAATGGGAGCAAGGTGTTTTTTGAATACCCAAACTAATGAATCATATATTGTTTAGTCTCTGGGAAAAAACAGCTTCAGTTTAGCATATTACCTCATCTGGCTGCCCTTTTTAAAGTTTGTGAGAATACACATTGCTTTTAAAAACCCAGCATTGAAAGGAATGCTTTTCCCAATCTTTTCTGAGGGGAAAAATGTAAAAAAAAATCCTTACACACGTCTTCTTTGCATGAGTAAAGTTGGGAAAATAAGGATAATTTTTGCGAGGCCCTGTGGTACTTCATAAATTTACCCTATACAGCAGTGTTAGAGATATAACTTTATATTGGTGTGCATTTCCTGATGTCTGGTAAACGAAGAGTTAAATGATTTTAACCAATGCTGCACTTTACTCAAGCTTTTGGTTGAATATTTTCTTAATATCATTCAGGTTAATGTAGGGCAATTCAGCATTACCCAAATGCAGCATCATATATTAAACCCAAACATACAAGAAGTAAATTGTAATATATATTTATACAGTTCCTCTATTAACTGTGGACATCATAACATCAGGTTCTCCCAGCTGTAATGGATGCAAATTTCAGGAAATTGAATTTCCAATCATATTGGGGCTCAGGTCCTGGGACCTGGAGGAGTAGACCTGCCACTGGAAGCTGAATTCTTCCCATTTGGATTCAAATAACCCTGAAAGCCAAAAGCCTAATGGGCAGGGTGGTCCTGACTGGACAGGCAGTGGGAGGTTTACCAGTGCTTGGTGCTGGAGGTTGCAAAACTAAACTCCTTAAACTCCAAAGCTTTGGTACTTGCCAACCTATGCCTAAGCTCTCTGGACTTGGGTAAGTGGGGTGTCTCTCTACAGGCAGTAAATGTGCACTCCATAACAAAAATGAGAAGTCGCACAACACCAGGTTATAGTCCAACCGATAACGGGTAACTCGTAAGAACGGGATATGACGCTCGACTCGTCGATCGACAGTTCCGACGGGCCACAGCGAAAAACCGCATAGACCTCCTCAGAAGACGAACACGGGACACAACCAACAGAGTACCCTACGTCGTCCAGTACTTCCCCGGAGCGGAAAAACTACGCCATGTTCTTCGCAGCCTTCAACATGTCATCGATGACGACGAACACCTTGCTAAGGCCATCCCCACGCCTCCACTACTCGCCTTCAAGCAGCCGCCTAACCTCAAAAGTACCATCGTTCGCAGCAGATTACCCATCTTTCAGGAGAACAGCAACCAAGACACCACACAACCCTGCCACGGCAACCTCTGCAAGACATGACAAATCATGGACACAGATACCATCATCACACGTGAGGACACTACCCACCAGGTACACGGTACATACTCATGTGACTCGGCCAACGTTGTCTACCTGATACGTTGCAGTAAAGGATGCTCCAGAGCATGGTACATCGGCGAGACCATGCAGACACTGAGACAACGTATGAACGGACACCGCGCAACAATCGCCAGGCAGGAGGGTTGCCTCCCAGTCGGGGAACACTTCAGCAGCCAGGGGCATTCAGCCTCGGATCTGCGGGTAAGCGTTCTCCAAGGCGGCCTTCGGGATACACGACAGCGCAAAATCATAGAGCAGAAACTGATAGCCAAGTTCCGCACTCATGAGGATGGCCTCAATCGTGATATCGGGTTCATGTCACGATACAGAACGTGACTTGACATCATGGCCGGTCTTCCCAGGTGTTTTTTTTTAAAAAGACTAACACAAGAACCAACACAAATTGACAGGATATGCAGCCAGCAGGTGGTTTGACACGTTGGACCCCCTGGGACACATCTCATTGTCTTGGCTGTGCTCTTAGTGTGTCTTTGATGTAGGGAAAGATTTGAATAGATTTTGTCTGTGTTTAAATTGTGAATTCTGGGAGATTCTCTCACTGCTAACTTACCTGAGGAAGGAGCGAACCGCTCCGAAAGCTTGTAAAATTAAATAAATCTGTTGGACTATAACCTGGTGTTGTGCGACTTCTCATTTTTGTCCACCCCAGTCCAACGCCGGCATCTCCACATCATGCACTCCATAACAGGCAAGAGACAATCTACCTGCAGGAGATTCTCAATTGCTTGTAAATCCTTAAACATTGGCATGGGTTTCTGTGCATGTCTCGCTCCCAGTAACCAAAAAACCCCTTTAAAACGTGTTTTGATTATAGCTTGAGAACTAATCTAAATAAAAGGTTCTTTCTAATATGGCATCGATGTATTTAAGAAGGATTACTGTATGGAACCAAGTGGCGCAAAGATAGTGCACCTTGGAATGGTAAAAGATGGGCTTGTGTCTGTGATTCCCCACGTGGCCAGTTCCAGTTTTGGTCAGACCAGCTGATGATTCTGTGCTCAGGTGAAATCCCAAGTGGAAAACTGGTGGGAGGTGATTCATACTTATCCAACGAGAATAGGCTGACCCTGCCAGTTTCCGTGGTCAGCCTAATTAACATAGTGATAGCAAGCTCTCGGCATTAGAAACATCAATCAAATTAGAGTGGCACAAAAGGCTCTTGCAACCAGCAATATATTGACCTCTGCATTATCTTCAGGCTGCAGTTATTCATCCTCTTGTGGATGTCCTTGCCCCCATGTGACCATTCATCATCTAAGGCCTCATGAGAAGGTCTCTTTGTAAGGTGCAATTGTGCAACATGCAGCACAGAACCACAATCCTTGAGATCTGTGCTGGACTACACTGCAGAATGCCTCCAGATCAAGCCAGGAAGGTGAAGCACGCCTTCAACGTGCCTGTGGTGTGCCCCATGATAGATCTGGTGGATGAATTGACTTTGTTGTAGGGCTGCTCAGCCTGGAAAGTACACAGGTGTCATCAACTAGAGGATAGCTTTAATCTCTAAGAATCCACCCTGATTTATGAGGCAAGATGAAACAATCTGGCTCTTCTCAGTATTCCACAGTAATGTGTGAACAATTTCACGCTATGACATAACTGGTGTTACATTGACCATGAGCAAGAAAATCAGGTTCCAAACTTCACAAGAACATTCATTTTCATGTAGCTCTCATTTTAAATTTAACCAATAAATGAAAAGAAACTAAGTCTTAAATCTTAGTACACTGTGAAGTTCCTGTAATTCATTCGATTCAGTCATAAAATTTGTCATTGTGGACATCAGTGGCCACTGTTACTGATAACATGACATTCACACTAATAGACTAATATTCATGGCAGAACCAGCAGTTGGCCATCATTGCTGGGTAATAATAGCTATTAATAACTGAAGATCAATGGCTGATTCCCAATGGGTGGTGTCTCAAATCACTGCCAACTAGTCCTCCTCCACCGACCATGTGCATGCAGCACAGGCCTGGGTCAGGTTTCGCCTCTGCTACATAGCGGGTGAGGCGACTGTTGCGCCCACGCGATGACATCAGCGGTAGGCCTGATTGATTGTGGTGGTTGGGCCTCATTCAGTGACAACAGGCATGCTGCCATCGCTAACCATGCTGCTGATAGGCAGCTTGCCATTTGGGAGGGTGGGAAATCAGACAGGGCAGCCGATCATTATGTGCCTACAGCAGCACCTTAAAGGTGGATGCATCGGAATGAATTGGAGCAGCAGTTTTCAGCAGTAGGGAAATTTTTGTAGCACCCACAGCAGCAAGGAAATAAAATAATTGGAAGCTTTTAAACAAGCAAGGCTCAAAAGAGGGCAGAAAAAAATTAGTGCCAGACCTGCTTCAAGTTTCCCCTGATTGCAGCTAACGATCCCTTCAAATAGCACCGTAACTGGTCGACTCCCGAACTGTATCGACCATGGTTTATGGATGGGTTGGGGAAGTAACGGTAGCAGTGCGGGTTAAGGTGGAAATGGCTTTGGGAGGTCCCGACAACCTCAGTTGACCCCTATTAGTTTATATTTATTAGGTCGCCCGCCAGTTTTTGGCAGGTCTGCTGCCCGCCTAAATCGAGGTCTATCTCAAAATGGGCAGACCTCCAGCGGTAAGTCGGTGTTTTTTTGTTGTTGCAAGTTTTGTCCCTCTACCGCTCCATTACAGTTCCAGGTGTAAACAGACAGTAGCAAGACAAAGATCACCCCCTTAGTATCACAGTGTACACAACTTTACAGAATATCTTAAATAAGCTTGCAAAATCAGTCACTGCGCGGTACAAGCAAAAGGCATGATGGCATTCAGTGGTTTGTTGAAAAATAAATGAATTTAATTGGACACCTATGACTTACCTGCTGTTCAGATGGCTGAGTTATAGGGGTCCAACTATGCATCACTCGCACTATGTCACTCAGTGTTTTATTTTGCAATAAGTATCATGTCCCATATTTTATCTCTTTTTTTTTACATATTTCTTAGGAATCAAGCACAAATTTAACCCTTTCAGCCCAACGGGAACGGGGCAGGCAGGTGGTTAACTTAGCGGTAGAGTACTTACCGCTGTGTTCCTGATGAGCGCCGGTCCGCCGCCATCTTAACCGTGCACATGTGATCGGCCGCTGCACCCAGCAGAGGCAGGCGACGCCCACATGAATGCATGTAAATCGGGGTCCTGAGACAATTAGGACCCCAAAGCCATTTTTATGCAAAAAGCATGGCAGCCCCGGCCAGTGCCCAACCCACCAGTAAATCTCTCAGAGCCACTGAGGCAATATTTAAGGAGCACTAAGCTGCAGGTAATTGGATCAGAGGATCTTTGCGCTATTTGGATTTCCAGGAGAGTTTCCAACTTCCAGATCATTTCTTTCTGAGATGTGCTGCCTTAATAAGCTTTATCCGCTTATCATTGCTTTTATTGCCAGCTTCATTTGGATGGAGGAACATTTGGAGGAAGAGGAGCCGCCTCGGCAACCAACGGATTTCTGTCATCAGGCTGGGACCAAGGTCCAAGCGGAAAGGATAAATATGGCTGTAGAAAGGACTTTAAGCCAATAAAAGTGGTGAGGGCTCAGGCAGAAATAATAATAAAAGTAAAAATAGTCTAAAGATAAAAAAAAAGGATGAGAGCGAAGTCCAGATTATAAATAGTGTTAAAGATAATATAATTGCTTCAGGTTCAGAAAAAAAATGTAGGAAATAATAAACTAACTGATAAAAATACAACAGGAGTGATGACAAACAAGGGCCGTGATTTTGCCACAGGAGACGGGTTGGAGTCGGGTTGGCTGGTGGGCAGGTTCTGGTCCCGCTGCCGGTTTCAGCCGCTCCCAAATAACAATTTTGATTTAACTGGGCTCATTAAGCCCGCTGTGCGGGCTACCCGGCCCAATCAGTGGGTGCAGGTCTGCTGCTCGCCTCTGCTGATGTCATCGATTCAGGTGGTTTTAAGGGGTCCATGGAGCCTTTGCTTTTCATTTCTTTTGGGCTGCTCCTGAAACCGGCCCACTGCAACATGACTGCTGAAAGATCTAAGGCTGCTCCTCGTTTTGATGACGACTCCCTCCATGCTCTTGTGGAGAGAGTAAGAGGGCGCAGGGATGTTCTGTTCCCTCCCGACGGCCAGCAGACAAAGGCAGCCTGGCTGCAAATTGCTGAGGAGGTAAGCGCAAGGTCCTTGTGCTCACGCATCTGGGTGCAGTGCCGAAAAAGGTTCAATGATCTGCTACGCTCAGCAAAAGTGAGTATCACATCACACTTACTTTCAATCTGCTTCCCATCTGTTCTCATCACCAGCACTCTGCATTGTCAGCCTACTCCTGCACATCCCAACTTACCCTTACATCCCTTGCACCCTTACCTATCCCTCTCTCTCTATGTACACAATCACTTCACCATCCTACTATGCACTCCTCACACTCGCTCTCACTGTTATGCAATGACAACAACTAACAACGCACAGGGAGACACCTTGGTTTTGGCACCTCACTCCATCTTTGTCTCCCTCTAAGCGTCTATATTATGGATTCTTCACACTCACTCCATCAATCTCACTGAAACTCCACTTGTGTCCCTCCTTGCAGGAAAAGAGAGCCCACAATAAGAGGGAGAGAGGGAGGACAGGAGGAGGTCCACCATCACTGGCCACTTTAACAAGCGCTGAGGAGGCTTCTCACGACATCGTCGGAGGTGCAGAGGAGCTAGAAGTGGGGGACGGAGAGACAGGCGCAGTAGAGCAAGCTGGTGACAGAATAGATTTGCAACCCTCTCATTTAGATTTCATGAGTGACTGATATGGCATCTGATGTTCATACAGACTGAGTTCTGATCATCTGCACAATAGGATGTTTCTGCTACCTAAATATCACATGTCTAACTCATGCCTTTACTCCCCCACAGGACCATCGAGAGCCCCCCTCCCCACTGTCCAGGAGGAAGAGCTGGGAGACTCCTCAGAGGAACCTGGAGCATCTGAGGGAGCAGCGTCAGCAGAAATCAGCACACCCAGCTCCAGCACAGAGACGCACACCTCGGTGGGTCCTTCGCGACATAGTGTAGTGCTGTCACCTGGCGTATCACAGCTCACAAGTGAGCATCAGCAGATGGCGGAGACAGGGACAGCAGTGGAGACTCCTTGTCGGAAGTCGCAGGACTCTCCTAGCTCAGCTCAGCTGCATGTAGACGCTGTGCCTCTGGGGCCATCCAGAAAGAGAGCGGTGCTGGAACTTCAGGAACAAGTGCAGGAGTCTCTGACAAGGTTTGCATCCATGGTAACTGCGAGTGTGCAGAGAATGGAGGAGTCCATCTCAAACATGAGCAATGTCGTGGTGGACGCAATGGCGAATGAACGTGCCACCATGGAAAGGATGACAATCTCCATGGAGGACATAAATCGCCAGACTCAACAGAGCATGGTGACTCTTCGAAACAGATGGTCTGCTATGGAGGATAGATGGGCACCTATTGAGGAGAGGCACCAGAGGTACGTGGACATCACTGTTATGAGGACTGTCAGTACAGAGATGGGTCCTCATGGCCCCACTGATGTGCAGCAAGGTGCTCTCCATCCACTTGCTAGCAGTGAAGTGCGGGTGACCCAAGAGAGGGATGTTGGTGGTCGACAACAAGGAAGTGTGGGTTCCTCTCCAAGCGCTCACACTACCATGCCACTGTGGAGCCCTCGGTCAGAGCCCCAGATTCCGCACCCAACTGAGATGGCCGTCTCAGCCCCTGCACAGCCGCAGGAGGAGCAGACTGTTGAGGAGCCCTCCCAGGCTCCCAAACCCAGAGGACGCCTGCTAAAGGTGTCTAAGCAGGCGCAGCATAGAAGTGAGCAAGGTGCCTCTACATATGCATAATGTTCTTCCTGTGGTTACACACCAGCTGGACGTTAAGTGACTGGAAGCCCTTGCGGTTGACAAATACAGCTGGGTTGTGATGGGGTGCTCTAATGGCCACATGTGTGCAGTCTACAACACCCTACACCCTTGGGAAGCCTGCCATATTTGCAAAGCCAACTGCACGCACGGTTACACTTGCTTCATCCGTGGAGAAGTGGACGTAATTGGGTGCCTTTGCAAAGAGGGCATCGGTAACCTGCGTGATGCAACTGTGTGCGGCCGACTGGGAGATGCCGCTGATGTCTGCTGATGATCCCTGGAAGGACCCTAAAGCAAAGAAGTTGAGTGCGGTGGTGACTTTGACAGCCACTGGTAAGGAGTGTCCACCCACTCCTCTGGGCTGCAGGTGTTGGTGTAGCATTGTGCAGATGTCAGCGACTACCTCTCGCGAAAGTCTCAGCCTCCTTTGGCAGTGCTGCTCACTCATGTTGAGGAAGCTCATCCTCTGCCTGTAAGCCCTGTGTTGGGGGTATCTCCTGCGACGAGGTCAGCCCTGCGCTGACGGCCTCTGCCCTGTGCAGCATCAGGTGGCTGAGGAGAAGGTTGGCGCTCCTGTTGTTGCTGCTGCTGTTGTGCTCGGTTCTGCTGCTGCCGCGGCTGCTCTTCCTCCGATTCTGAGGACCAGGATGAGAGGGTATAAATGGTTCCCATCCCGCTGGTATATATGTCAGTTGAGGAAGAGATGTTATAAGCGCTCAGTCAATGTGGCCAGAGGGTATTCCAAGGAGGTCACAGTGCATATGGATCTCAGCTTAAACACTCACAAGCTCAATAGACCTGCAAAATGTGTTCCAAAACCTTAAAGCACAAAGTTCTGTCATCTGAAAGTCAGCCATGTTGCACGTCCACTTTTATGCTGCAGGAGCAGCTGTCAACAATTCAGATTCCGGCACAATCAGCTGGTGTGTTTGTCGCACGACAGGCAACACGCTGAAAATTTCTTAAAATGGGAAGAGCCAGTTAAAAAGCCAGTTAATAAGTGCCTCTCCCGCCGTTTGGTGTCGGGTCTGATCGGGACTCGCAGACCCGACACTTTGCAAAGTTGTGAGGAGGCGGGATGGCGGCGGGTTCGCAACCCGCTGTCAATCATTTAGATTTTTACTCCCGACCCGCCTCCAAACCCACCCTCTGAGCACCGGCAAATTCGCAGTCAAGAAGTCTGATAAGTTAAAAAGTGTGATTTATAAACAGCATCAGAACAAAGAGGCAGGGTAGGGTCTGTTGCCCAAATAAGAGTTCTATACACACATGCACGTAGCCTAAGGAGTAAAACAAGCGAACTAGAATCACAAATTCAGCTTAAAGGGTATGACGTAGTGGCCATCACTGAGACCTGGCTACAAGCTGGGCAGGACTGGGAGATTAATATTCCAGGTTATAAGGTCTTTATAAAGGACAGGGAAATTGGAAAAGGAGGAGAAGTAGCAATACTGATAAAAGACACTGTTAGAGCATTAGAAAGAGGGGATCTCAGTAAGGGTGAGCAGGGAGTAGAAACGCTATGGGTAAAATTGAGGAATAAAAAAATGCAAGACTTTGTGGGAGTGTTGACAGACTTCCTGATAGCAGTGATGATGTAGTGGATGCATAAATATGGAGATCAAAGAAGCTTGTTGCAAAAGCGAAGTGGATATAACGGGAGACTTCAATTTTCATATAGACTGGGAGAAGCAAAACATCTCGAGTTCCAAAGGCAGCGAATTTCTTGAGTGTATTGGGGACAGTTTTCTGGAACAATATGTTCTTGAACCAACAAGGGAACAGGCCATCTTAGATTCAGTAATGAGTAATGAGCCTGAATTAGTCAATAATCTAACGGTAAGGGAACACCTAGCTAGCAGTGATCATAATGTAACAGAATTCAATATTAGGTTTGAGAGGGAGAAGGGCAAGTCACGAACCAAGGTTTTAATTTAGGTAAGGCAGACTTGAGGGATGAGGCAGAAATTGACCACAGTAGACTGGGCAGAACTATTACTGGATAAAACTACAGATCAACAGTGGGAAGTGTTCAAAGAAGTATTTGGTATAAGACCTGTACAGACGCCTAAAGGGCAAGAGCTCTACTCATGTAATTAAACAAGCTTGGTCAACAAGAGAGGTGAGAGATAGGATATAACTAAAAGAAAGGGCTGATACTAAAGGAATAATAAAAAAATAAAGACTTGCATTTATATAGTGCCTTTCATGACCTTAGGACGTCCCAAAGAGCTTTACAACCAATGAAATATTTTTGAAGTGTAGTCACTGTTGTAATGTAGGAAACATGGCAGCCAATTTGCACTCAGCAAGCTCCCACAAACAGCAAGGTTTGTAGAAGCAGAGGATGGAAGAAAGAAAAATGAGGCAGCACTTAAGGAGGATGCACCCCAACGAATATACAAGCATCTTTCATAGGCACATGTGTATTAGCAGAATGCACTTCATCTAAGCTGCAATAGGAGAGCTCTACCACCTACTGTATGAGGACCTGCAGCCATGATCATCTGGCCACAATGCTCTCTCTGTGGCTATGATGATAACACTCAACTTTTGTTGCACAGAATCATTTCAGGCAGCCACAGGCGCTGTCTGTAATATCAGTCAGGCTGCCGTATGGGAATGTATTCAGCAGGTGACTGAGGCACTTTACAGGAGAGCAGGGGAATTCATCGACTTTAGCATCACAGCAAGGCAGCAGATCCATCCAGTTTTACGAGATTGGTGGCTGCCCCAAGATCCAAGGTGGAATTGATGGCACCCACATTGCATTGACAAGATAATCTGTTTTAGTGATGTTGATTGAGGGATAAATATTGTCCAGGACACCGGGGATAACTCCCCTGCTCTTTTTCAAAATAGTGCCGTGGGATCTTTTACGTCCACCTGAGAGAGCAGACAGGGCTTCAGTTTAACGTTCATCTGAATGACGGCACCTCTGACAGTGCAACACTCCCTCAGTACTGCACTGGAGTGTCAGCTGAGATTTTTGTGCTCAAGTCCCTGGAGTGGGACTTGAACCCACAACCTACTGACTCAGAGGCGAGATTGCTACCTACTGAGCCATGGCTGACACTACAATGCAAAGAATAGTGGAGATTCTGTGGACTGGGAGAGATATAAAGAACAACAAAGGGCTACAAAGAAAGTAGTAAGAGCTACATAAAGGGAATATGAGAGGGATAGCAAGGATAACATAGCTTGCGAGGGATATCAAGGATAACACAAAGCTTTTACAAGAGGGTGGCTAAAGGTAATGTGGGCCCCTTAAAGACAGACAAAGATGATATTGTAATTGAAAATAAGGAAATGGCAGACTTGCTAAATAATTATTTTGAATCGGTCTTCACAATAGAGGAGGATAAAGTACCAGAGATAAGAGGAAATATAAAAAAAAAGCAAGGGGAGGAACTAACTAGACTTAATATCAGTAAAAGAATGGTAATGGTTATAATGAGACTTAAGATTGACAAATCTCCAGGACCTGATGGTTTGCACCCCAGGGTATTAAAAGAAGTAGGTGAGGAAATTAATGTAGATGTTTTAGTCATGATCTTCCAAAACTCTCTTGATTCAAGAATTTTCTCCATGGATTGGAAAATTGCCAATGACACTCCATTATTTAGCAAGGGTGGGAGAGATAAACCAGGAAATTATAGACCTATTGGTCTAACATCTGTTGTGGGGAAGTTACTAGAATCTGTTATTAGGAACAGAGTTACTGAGCACTTCGACAAATATAAACTGACCAGAGAGAGCCAGCCTGGATTTGTAAAGGGTAGCTCATGTCTAACTAACCCAGTTGAATTTTTTGAGGAGCTCACTAACATAGTAGATAAGGGAGTGTCTATGGATATTATTTATATGGACTTCCAGAAGGCATTTCATAAAGTTCCACACAAGAAACTGTTCGGAAAAATGGAAGCACATGGAAATGGAGGCAACTTTTTGACATGGGTAGGGAATTGGTTAGGAGGTAGGAGACATAGAGGTCACGGGCATGTACTCCAATTGGAAGGATGTGACTGGTAGTGTCCCCCAGGGATCTGTACTGGGGCCTCAGCTTTTCACTATACTTATCAATAATGTTCCCTTTAAGCTGTGCGGCCACGCAGCACTCGGCAGCTCCCACGCAGCTGGCTCACCAGCTTTTAAATAGGAAAAACCATGCTGCGCAGCCCCTTAAAGGACCTGCATATCCGAAAAAAATTAACGGGAACATTGCTTATCAATGACTTAGAAGAAGGAATAGAGAGCCGTATATCCAAGTTTGCTGATGACACCAAGTTAGGTGGCACAGTAAATAGTGTAGAGGGGAGCAGAAAGTTGCAAAGGGACATTGATCGATTAAGTGAGTGGGCAAAGCTGTGGCAGATGGAATTCAATGTTGGGAAATATGAGGTCATCCACTTTGGACCCAAGAAAGATACATCAGAGTGTTTTCTAAATGGTGAGAAGTTAGGAACTGTGGAGGAACAGAGAGATTTAGGGGTCAGTGTACAGAAATACTAAAAGCTAGTGGACAGGTACAAAAAATTATTTAAAAGACTAATGGAATGTTGGCCTTTATCTCAAGAGGGCTGGAATACAAAGGGGTGGAAATTATGTTACAGCTGTACAGAGCTCTGTTTAGACCCCATCTGGAGAGCTGTGTTCAGTTCTGGGCACTGCAACAAGGATATACAAGGTATTGGCCTTGGAGAGGGTACAATGTAGATTCACCAGAATGATACCGGGGCTAAAAGGGTTAAATTATGAAGCGAGGTTGCATAGACTAGGCTTGTATTCCCTTGAGTATAAAAGATTAAGGGATGATCTAACTGAGGTGTTTAAGATGATTAAAGGATTTGAAAGGATAGATAGAGAGAAACTATTTCCTCTGGTGGTGGTGGTGGGGTGGGGGGGCTGGTGATGGAGTCCAGACAAGGGAGCATAATCTTAAATTAGAGCCAGGCTATTCAGGGGTGATGTCAGGAAGCACATCTTCACACAAAGGGTAGTGGAAATCTGGAACCCTCTTCCCCCAAAAAGCTGTTGAGGCTGGGGGTCAATTGAAAATTTGAAATCTGAGATTGATAAATTTTGTCAGGTAAGGATATTGAGGGATATGGAACAAAGACAGATAAATTGAGTTAAGATACAGATCAACCATGATCTAACTGAATGGCGGTACATGCTCGAGAGGCTGAATGGACTACTCCTAGTCGTATGTTCCTACATAAGGTCTTCTCCTTCTTAGGCAGTCCCTCAGAACCGAGGATGACTTGCTTCCACACTAAAAATGAGTTCTCAGGTGACTGATGAGTCCAATGCAGGACCTACAGTCTCTGTCTCAGGTGGTTGAAGGGGCGAGTGGGTGGGGTACTTGGGTTGACATGCGCTCCTTCCGCTGTTTGCGCTTGGCTTCCGGCGAAGAGACTCGAGGTGATCGGCACCTTCCCGGATGCTTCTCCTCCACTTTGTGCGGTCTTGGGCCAGGGATTCCCAGGTGTCGGTGGGAATGTTGCACTTTTTCAAGGAGGCTTTGAGGGTGTCCTTGAAGCGTTTCCTCTGCCCACCTGGGGCTCTCTTGCCGTGTCGGAGCTCCGAGTAGAGCGCTTGCTTTGGGAGTCTCTTATCGGGCATGTGGACGATGTGGCCCGTCCATCGCAGCTGATCGAGCGTGGTCAAAGCTTCGTTGCTGGGGATGTTGGCCTGAGCGAGAACACGGACGTTAGTGCACCTATCCTGCCAATGGATTTGCAGGATCCTGCAGAGGCAGCGTTGGTGGTACCTCTCCAGTGCTTTTAAGGTGCCTGCTGTACGTGGTCCATGTCTCTGAAGCATACAGGAGGGCAGGTATCACTACTGCTCTGTAGACCATGAGCTTAGTGCTGGGTTTGAGGTCCTGGTCTTCAAACACTCTCTTCCTCATGAGGCATTCCTACATAGGGTATGCAGACCAAAAGTCACTTTCTTGCATATATTCGAGAAGCAGTGCATCAGGAGGCTGTGACATCCTGTAACAAATCCCATAAAATCCTATATATCCTGTACTTCGTGCAAGTTGTGCCTGAGTTCGATAAAAAGTCTCAGAGGTGGTGAAAATGCCAGATCATGTCATAACAACACAATATCTATATCACTTTTTACTAAGCTACCTGCAATTCACATTTCCACTTTTTCAGCGGTTTTTTTTTCTTCGAATAATTTATATCAATGAAATTAGTCCTCCTCAAGCCATTCAGTAATGTTTGTTATGGATGAGATACGTTCTTTCCTGTATGTGCAGTCAGCCACAGTTTGAAGTGCATTACAATAATTAGTTTTTCCTCTGCTGGGTGGGGGAGTAGGTGCAGTTTGTCACTGTGTGCCTGCAACATATTAGGCGAATGAGAAGCACCCTCTCACTTTTCAGTCTAATGTTAGGGTGTAATCAAATATTGTGCTATCATCTGGAAAGGAGCAAATCGGCCTCGGTTTTGTGTTTCAGTTTGGTCCAACCTAACCTAAGATTGCTACTGCTCCAGTTGTGGAATAGATATGTTTTTTCAATACACTGGATATATTTAAACTGTAAACTAGACACCAGCAGCCTGATTTTTAAATCAAAGTTGTTTTTTTTTCCTTCACTTACTTATGTGACTTATACAATCAAATACATTCAAGCACAGTAGGAGGCCATTTCAGGTTATCTTATTCGTGCTATTTGCTCCAGTCACAGTGTTCTCCTTTTCCCCTTTAATGGCCCAGAAATTAAACAATGAGTGTTCACGCGGGGGTAAGGCTTCCCCGCGATATCTCACTCCGCGCCTACCTTTTTCCTCCGGGCCCACACGAACTTTAGTTTCAAGGCTGCAGCTGTGCAGTGCTTGCGTGACCCAGAGACGCAATTAGTTCGTGCGAGCTCTGGGATCACGTGATTCAGTTAGAGCCAATGGCAGCACACCATCTTTCATTCATAGTTTTAACAGCAAGGGCTGTCAAAGCTATGAATCCTACACACCCCCAAAAGAACAGCTAAACCTCAATTAAATTTAAAAAAAAAGCCATCACATTAATAAAATAAGTATAGTTAAATAAATTAACCACTTTAAACAAAAAATTAAATTTTTGAAAAAATTTAAAATCTTTTTAAAAGTTATAAAAATAAACTTACCTTTCTTTAAAGTCTCTAAAAAAGATAAACCTGTTGAAAAAAATTTAAAATACTTAATTAACTACTTACCTTGTTAAAAGAGGGTCTTACGCCTCCTTTCTTTATGTGTAAAATCTTCCATGCTTACCTGCGCGTTCAAAGCACTAAGTGCACTGCGTGCGCGCAGCCTGTAGCGTGCACGTGGTTCACTTAGGAACCGCCCCCTTTTGAATTCACGAAGTGCCGGTTTCCCGCGCATGCGCAGTGCATGCAGGAAACCGGCAATTGGAGACCTAAAACGCGAGAGTACACAGTGCGTACTCTCGCGTATTAGGTCTAATTTTCGGGCCAATATTTTTATCCAACTCCCTCTTAAGTGTTGCGATTGAGTCAGCTGTGGTACTGTGTTCCACAATCTAATAACACCTTGTCTGAAAACATTTTTCCTAACCTTCCTTTTGTGCATCTGGTACTAATCGCCAAGGCTTCTTTGGCAGCACCTCCCCAACCCATCAACCTCTTCCACCTAGAAGAACAAGGACAGCAGGCGTCTGGGAACACCACCACCTCCAAGTTCCCCTCCAAGTCACACACCATCCCGACTTTGGAGTATATTGCCGTGCCTTCATTGTCGCCGAGTCAAAATCCTGGAACTCCCTCCCCAACAGCACTGTGGGAGCACCTTCACCACACGGACTGCAGTGGTTCAAGGCGGCGGCTCACCACCACCTTCTTAAGGGCAATTAGGGATGGGCAATAAATGCTGGCCTTGCCAGCGACGCCCACATCCCATAAACAAATTTTTTTTTTTTAAATCCTAATTTTTTTCACCTTGTTAACGGTTCACTGACCAGTGGAACTAATCTCTCACTATTTATATCCTCTCAAGCCCTTTCATAATTTGAACAGTCCCTTATTCTTCGCACCCTTTGACCATCCTCTTGTTTTTTCTCAATCTCTTTGCTGTTACCCTTTATGTTGATTGCCAGGCCTAGAAATTCCAGCAGCACCATTCTGACAGCCACTTTCCTTCCGCCGTGCGCTCCCACAAATCTTTCAGATGTTTTAGATTTTATAGCTATTTCGCTTATTTCATGAGAGAAAATAAAGATTTTTTTGAAACGTATTTTTACTTTTACTTTTTCGGTTTAAAAAAAAGCAAACTGAGTAACCAACTGAACACTACTGAAGAAGAAACATCCAACAGCAAAGTTCCCATACCCAAGAACACACAACAGTAATATAAATAGTGCTACCATTTAACTCAGTGAATTTCAACATCCCTGTTTTCAGTAGCCAGCTCAGCTTGAGAGAAACCTACTTACTCAACAACAACAACTTGTATTTATACAGCGCCTTTAACGTAGTAAAACGTCCCAAGATGCTTCACAGGAGCATTATTAAACAAAATTTGACATCGAGCTACATAAGGAGATATTGGGCAGATGAGGTAGGTTTTAAGGAGTGTCTTAAAGGAGTAAAGAGAGGTAGAGAGGCGGCGAGGTTTAGGGAGGGAATTCCAGAGTTCAGGGCCTTGGCAGCTGAAGACACGGCTACCAATGGCGGAGTAATTAAAATCGGGGATGCTCAAGAGGCCATAATTGGAGGAGTGCAGAGATCTCGGCGGGGGTGGAGGGGGGGTTGTGGGGCTGAAGGAGATTACAGAGATAGGGAGGGGCGAGGTCATAGAGGGATTTGAAAACAAGGATGGTGTTGAGGCTGCCGCAAAACACGAACTAAGACTGAATCCATGTGTGGAAAACAAAGGCTTTTTAATACAACGGCATGGTCCAAAATGGCTGAAACCAACTGCTCCCAGAATTCTCTGGAAAAATCCTGAGGCCCCGCCCACTCCTTTTCTACTGCCTTAAAGGCAAGGTGCCCGATATTTTGTCCACGGACGGAAAAGTGGATAATGTCCGTTTAGGTGGCGATCCGCCACACAGCTCCCCCCAGAATCCGCTTAGGAGGTGTGGACGAGACGGTGTGGCGGTCTGATGGGCCGGCCGGAGCGGCTCTTGTAGGACGCCGGTGGACATGGAACGGCCGGGCGTGGAGCAGCCGGGTGAACCGGCTTGAGGGCAGGTCGGCCGCGTGGCGGTGGACGAGCTACAGGGACCTGCTCACCGGGCTCCGAGTGTGCTGGCTTGAGTCGGTCAACCGACACTTTTTCGGTCCTGTCGCCCACTTGCAGGGTGAAAAATTTGTCCCCAGCCTGTAGCACCTTGTAGGGCCCATCGTACGGGGGTTGAAGGGGTCCGCGGTGGGTGTCGTGCCGGACGAAAATGAACCGTGCCTGGTGCAGGCTTAGTGGGACGTGTGAGGTGGATTCGCCGTGTCGGGCAATGGGCACCGGAGCGAACTGCAGCACTGGTGAGGCGAAGTCGTGGCGTTGCTGGTCGGCTGACCAGGGTGTCGTGGCGGTGGGCAGGAACTCGCCGGGTACGTGCAGCGGCTGACCGTACACGAGCTCTGCTGCCGATGCGTGGAGGTATTCTTTAACCGCGGTGCGCAGGCCGAGGAGGACCCACGGAAGTCGGTCGGTCCAGGCGCCGTCCTGGAGGCTGGCTCGAAGAGATGCCTTCAAGGATCTGTGGAACCGCTCACACAGTCCGTTGGCTTGGGGGTGGTACGCTGTGGTGCGGTGAATGGTCACCCCGAGATTGCATGCGACGGCGGTCCAGAGTTCAGAGGTAAATTGCGGACCTCTGTCCGATGTCATGTCGGAGGGGACGCCGAACCGTGCGACCCAGGTGCTGACGAAGGCTCTGGCGATGTCGGCGGTAGAGGTCAGTGGAATTGCCTCGGGCCAGCGCGTGGTGCGGTCAACGATCGTCAGCAAGTGCGTGTGGCCTTGCGACGGCGGCAGGGGCCCGACGATGTCCACATGGAAGTGGTCGAATCTACGCGAGGGGACGGTAAACTCCTCGAGGGGTGCTTTCGTGTGTTGCTGTACCTTGGCCCGTTGGCAGGCTAGGCAGGAGTTGGCCCAAGTATGCACATCCTTGCGAAGGCCGTGCCAGACAAAGCTGTTGGCTACCAATTTGATGGATGCGCGGGCGCCGGGGTGGGAGAGGTTGTGGAGAATGTCGAATACCCGGCGGCGCCAGGATGCTGGGACGACAGGCCGAGGTTGACATAGGGATATGTCGCACTTGACCGTGACTGCGGTCGGGCCACAGGCGACGTCGGCCAGGCGTAGCCCTGGTAGGTGCAGAGAGCAGATCAGGGTCGGTGATCTGGTCTGCTGCGAGTTGAGTGTAGTCGACTGCCAGGTGTGCGGCGTGGATGGCGGGGCGGGAGAGGCAGTCGGCTACCACATTGTCTTGGCCGGAGACGTGTTGGATGTCCGTGGTGAACTCGGACACTGCCGCGAGCTGGCGCTGCTGCCTGGTGGACCAGGGGTCGGTTGTCTTTGCCATTGCGAATGTCAGGGGCTTGTGGTCGACAAACGCAGTGAAGGGGTGGCCCTCAAGCAAAAACCGAAAATGGCGGACCGCCAGGAACAGCGCGAGGAGCTCGTGGTTGAAGGTGCTGTACTTGACCTCCGGGGGGCGTAGTTGGCGGCTGAAGAAGGCAAGTGGTTGCCAGGCGCCGTCGACCCACTGCTCATACACGGCGCCGACCGCGTGGTCGGAGGCGTCCGTGGTGAGCGCTACCCTGGCATTGGGCCGTGGGTGCGCGAGCAGGGTGGCATTGGCGAGCGCGGTCTTGGTGGAGTCGAAGGCGGCGGACGCGTCTGCCGTCCATTCGACTGCCATCTTGCCGCTCCTGCCCCGGAGGGCTTCATACAGGGGCCTCATGAGGGACGCCGCTTTGGGGATGAAGCGGTTATAGAAATTCACCATCCCGAGGAACTCCTGGAGGCCTTTGATGGTGGTGGGGCGGGGAAATTGTTGGACGGCCTGCACCTTGGTGGGCAGGGGAATGGCCCCAGCATGGGTGATGTGGTGGCCGAGGAAGTCGATCTTGTCCAGGCTGAACTGGCATTTGGCTGGGCTGAGGATGAGCCCGTAGTCGCTGAGGCGCCCGAACAGGATGCGAAGGTGTTCGAGGTGTTCCTGCTTGGAGGAACTGGCTACCAGGATGTCGTCCAGGTAGACGAACAGGAACTTCAGGTCCCGAAGGACCGAGTCCATGAGCCGTTGGAATGCCTGGGCCGCGTTTTTGAGGCCGAAGGGCATCCGCAGGAACTCGAACAGGCCGAAGGGGGTGATTACGGCCGTCTTGGGGACGTCCGCGGGGTGGACGGGGACTTGGTGGTAGCCGCGCACCAGGTCGACCTTGGAAAAGACTGAGCGGCCGGCCAGTCTAGCCGAGAAGTGCTGAATGTGCGGCACGGGGTACCGATCGGGGTGGTGGCGTCGTTGAGGCGGCGGTAATCCCCGCAGGGGCGCCAACCCCCGCAGGGGCGCCAACCCCCGCCTGGTTTGGGGGCGATGTGGAGTGGGGAGGCCCAGGGACTGTTGGAGCGGCGGATGATGCCGAGCTGTGCCATGGTGGCAAACTCGGTCCGCGCGATCTCCAGTTTGGCCGGGTCCAGCCTGCGGGCGTGGGCTTACACTGGGGGGCCTGTGGTGGGGATGAAGTGTTCCACCCCGTGTTTGGCGGCCTCCGCGGAGAAGGTCGGATTGGTAAGGGCCGGGAATTCGGCCAGGAGTGCCGAGTAGTCATCCGTGGCCCGGGCGTGGCACTGTGACGCCATGTCGGCGGGTTGACGGGGGGCCATGGCGCCCAGGATGGGGGACATGATGTTCATATCCACGAGGCGGTGACGAGGGATGTCTACCAGTAGGCCGTGGGCGCACAGGAAATCTGCGCCGATGAGAGGGGAGAGCACCTTGGCAGTGATGAACTCCCATCGGTAGCGGCGAGGGTGACTGTCCGGGTGCTGTACGTCCGGATTTCCGAGCCGTTAGCAGCAGCCAGCGCCGGTCCTCGTTCGCCCTTTTGGATGTCGAGGGAGGAGGCCGGGATGATGCTGTGCTGAGCCCCAGTGTCGCACAGGAACCGGCGGCCGGTTTTGTCATCCGTGTGGGCAACACGGTGGCATAGTGGTTAGCACTGCTGCCTCACAGCGCCAGAGACCCGGGTTCGAATCTGACCTCGGGTGACTGTCTGTGTGGAGTTTGCACATTCTCCCCGTGTCTGCGTGGGTTTCCTCCGGGTGCTCCGGTTTCCTCCCACAGTCCAAAAATGTGCGGGTTAGGTTGATTTGGCTATGATAAATTGACCCTTAGTGTTAGGGGGGATTAAATATGTGGGGTTATGGGGATAGGATGGGATATGTTAGGGGGAATTAAATACGTGGGGTTACGGGGGTAGGGTGGGATATGTGTACTGTGGGGATTAAAGCAGGGACAGGGTACTGGATTTGGATGATCAGCCATGATCGTATTGAATGGCGGAGCAGGCTCGACGGGCCGAATGGCCTACTCCTGCTCCTAGATTCTATGTTTCTATGTTTCTATGTGACGTACAGCAGGGAGTCCGCGTGGCCCACGGCCATCGCGGGGGCTGGTACGGGGGCGGACTTGAAAGAGCAGGGAGGTGTGCACCATTGTGCCCTGGCGCCGAACCGTGCGTGGTAGTAACAGTGGCCCGGGTTAGTGGGGCGCGACGGCCCCATGGGCCTGGTGGCTGGTCCTTGTGGCCGCGTGGTGGCCGGTGAGGGGCACGCCCAGGCATTGGGTGCCAGGTCCGGAGTGACGTCGCGGCTGGAGTGAGCGGACAGCAGCTTGTCGGCCTCATCGGCCAGGGCTTCCAGGTTCGTGAGGCCGGACGCCACGATCGCTGGGCGGATGCTGAGAGGGAGCTGGCGGATGAACAGCGTGCGGAAGAGGGATCCGGGTGGGCTCTCGTCGGTGAGGGAGAGCATGTGGGAGAGGAGGTCTGACGGTGAGGCATCACCGAGGCCTGGAAGGTCGAGGAGGTGGCAGTTTCGCTGGTATGCCGAGGCCATAAATTTTTTAAGGAGCGCTGCCTTAAGATGTGCATACTTGCCTGCCTCTGGTGGGTTCTGCAGCGCTGTCCAAACCTTCGAAACTGTGGCGCTACCGAGTGATGTGACGAGGTAGTCGTACTGCGTCCCATCTGTGGTGATGTTTCGCAGCCGGAAGCGGGATTCAGCTTGGAGAAACCAGGCTTCGGGCTGGTTTTCCCAAAACTCCGGCAGTTTCATGGAAACTGCGTTCGTGCCCGCCATTGCAGTGCTCGGAATACGTTCTGAGCGTTGGGGTCACCAATGTTGAGGCTGCCGCGAAACACGAATTAAGACTGAATCCATGTGTGGAAAACAAAGGCTTTTTAATACAACTGCATGGTCCAAAATGGCTGAAACCAACTGCTCCCAGAATTCTCTGGAAAAATCCTGAGGCCCCGCCCACTCCTTTTCTCCTGCCTTCAAGGCAAGGTGCCCGATATTTTGTCCACGGACGGAAAAGTGGATAATGCCCGTTTAGGTGGCGATCCGCCACAATGGGAATTTTAAAATCAAGGCGTTGCTTAACCGGGAACCAATGTAGGTCAGCAAGCACAGGGGTGTCATCCAATGTTCCCTCTAAGCTACGCGGCCACACAGCTGTCCGCCGGTCCCGCACAGCCCGGGACCGGCTTTTCCAATGTTAAATTTCGTGCATGCACAAAACTTTGAATGGGCTGCACAGTCTCTTAAAGGGGCCGCACACCCAAATTTAAAATTAGGGGGAACACTGGTGTCATCATGATCGCAACTCTTATAGCGATGAAGAAAGAATGAAGAATATTTGGATGAGAATGCTTTGTCTACTTCAGTATTCATCTGAGCAGATGGGATCTCTTTGCCACTGAAGATTTTGAACACTGGAGAGCTGTGGAATCCACTTCCAGTGATGCTGTTAAAAAAATGGCTCAATACTCTGACAGATGTATGGACTTAGCTTTTCTCTGGGTCCCTGCAAATTTGTTTCATTTAGCTCAAAGAATCAATGCAAAGACAAATAAAAATTTCCCAACTTTCTGGATGAATGCAGTGATGGAGGCAGCACTGCATGCTTCGAACACTTTATCGCTGCCCTTATTTTGCATTGGCCGCCTTCATTTTAGTCATAAAGTTTTTTAGAATCACCAATAACTAGCCTACTGTGCATTTCTGATGGTCCAACGTTCAGACAGAAATGCCCACAGCTCTCACTAATTCTTTAACCTGTGTAATAACAGCTTCAAAACTGCAGGAAAATATCGGAGCAAAAATCTAGCAATCTTTTCTGAAATTATCCACCTCACTGGCCATTATTTCAGTTCAAATTAATTCTAGGTTACACCATAGCTCCAGCGATGCCAAGTACAATACTGCTTCCTGTTTCACTCTTCCCTTTAAAACAGGCGATGAAAGATACAGCTAACCAAAGATGTGCGAGTTAGGTTGATTTGGCTATGATAAATTGACCCTTAGTGTTCGGGGGGATTAAATACGTGGGGTTACGGGGATAGGGTGGGATATGTGTCGGTGCAGGCTCGATGGGCCGAAATGGCCTCTATTTGCATTGTGGGGATTCTGTGATTCTGTGAACCATGTATAGTGGTCCCATTTTTAGTGTGATGCTTAGTGGTGACTCTGTGTAGTCAAACAATTAATTTGTCATCCTCACTGGTAACGGGTAAAGTCATGTGACAAATCTGAGAGAGTTCATTGAGAGGTGACCGATATGGTGTACATGGACTTTCAGAAAGCCTCTGACAAGATACTACACAGGAAACTACTGGAGAAGATTAAGGGGCATGGTATTAGGAGATGGATAGCAAATTGGATTAAAAACTGGTGAAACTAGGGGTTAAGGGCAGTTTCTCATAGTGCTTGAAATGGGAAGTGGTATCCATAGGGTTTTGTTCTGGGGCCGCTTCTGTTCATTATGTATATCATTGATTTGGATACAGGCCTAGAGGGATTGGTGTCCAAATCAACAGATACTAAAATAGAAGGCATAGTAAATAATTCTGAGGACCCAAAGAAGCTGCAAAGGGATACTGAGGATGGTGGAATGGGCAAAAGACTGGCAGATGGAATTTACGTCAGTTAATCTGAGGCGGTGCATTTAATAAAAATACTATGGATGGGAGAAAGCTGGATGATATGGAAGAGCGGTTGGAAGTTGGGGCTGTGGTTCACAAGATATTAAAAGCAGCACCTCAAGTGGCTAAGGCCATAAAAAACAATGGAATACTAGACTTTATAGCAAGAGGTATAGAATATAAAAGTCGAGATGCAATGGTGAATTTATTTAAAACCTTAATAAGACCATAGTTGGAGGACTGTGCAGTTTAAGGCTCCACACTATAAGAAGGATATTCAGGCAACAGAGAAGGTACAACGTAGAGGAAATACAAAGAAAGACTTGAAAAATTGGGGTGTTTTCCTTAGACAGAGGAGATTAGGGAGTGATTTGATAGAGGTTTTTAAATTTATGAAGGGATGTGATGGGGTAATTAGAAATAGACTATTTCCACGTTGAGGGGTTTAGGATGAGGGAACATAGATAGAAGATTCAATATAAAATATTTAAGACAGAGAGCAGGCGAAAGTGTTTACACAGAGATTTGTGAGACTGTGGAACGTACTACCAGAATTAGTGACTGAAGCACTCAGGTAAATCATGGGGTGGGGTTATTAGGAGGGCCACACAACCCGGGGCGGCGGGGGGGGAGGGGGGGGGGGAGGAGGGGGTGCAGAGCCTGGGGTAGGGGATGACTACATTTCCTTGTGGCACCTGGAGAAGCATTTCTGCTCCTCCAGGCCTCGCAATGAAAGTAAAAACGAGTTTAAAAACGTACCTCTTTAGGTCTCTTCTGGCCCGGCACCTCTTCCCGCTAGGTTGGCCTGGCAGGAAAACCACAACCGCTTGTGCTCAGTCCCATGGTTAAAACAGCAGTTGAGGCCTAATGATGTCAACGAAGCCCAACCTGCAAATTTAAAGGAGGATCCCACCGGGTGTCCATTTCACATGCTCAGAAGAGCAGGTTACAGTAGAAGCCTGTGGACGTCAGCGGGTGAACCCAGCAGGTGCTTTGAACTGCCCACCCGCTTGGTTTCCGCTGCATGGACAGGGTTACAATCATCTCCCATGTCAACATTTATAAATAGGTTAGATAGGTGGTTGAAGGAAAGGGAATAAAGAGCAGGCACATGGGGTTAAGACGACTGCTCATGTGGAGGATTAACACCAACACGGACTAGCGGCCTGTGTTGTAATTCATATGTAATGCAATTCTATGTAAAGTTGCTCTGTAATTGAATTCCTAGTACCAGTTCAGGACTGGGACTTTTCAGAGTTTATAATGTATACAAGAAGTGGATTGTTGCAGAACCAAGCATATTCCCATAAAATGGAAAGATGGGACATCCAAAGCTAGAGTTCCCTGGATGACAAAGGAAATGAAGGTCGGAATTTTCAGAGGTACGAACGGGTGGGTTGGAGGTGTGGGGGGGTGAGTGAAAGTTGTACAAATTCAAAACCCGACCCCAACCCGCCCACTTTCACCTTTTACTCCGGCGGGACAGAGGGGGGAGGGGAAGGGGGGGCGGGCTGCCAACCCGCTGCCAAGAGGCGGGTTGGCAATGAGGTCTGAAGCCTCTACTTTAACCTGCTTTGCAGGTTTTACTGCAGGCAGCCGGGGATCCCGGGGCTCGGGATTCCCAGTAGCTGCAACGAGGTGGCCTCAGCCTCGGGGAGTAATCCTTGTGGGCCAGTAGGAGCAGCGGTGCTTCCTCACGGCCCCCCGAGCTCCCCCACCATCAGCCTGTCCCTCCCCAGGGTTGGTGATCCGACACCTCCACTCCCGGGGATCACGACTCCCTCCCCACCCCAAGGACAGGGATCGGACACCTCCTGGGGATTGCTCTCACCCCCTGGGGTCAGCAATCAGACCCCCCCACCCCCGGGGATTGCACCCTTCCCGCTTCCTGGGGGATGGGACCCCCCCCCCCCCGCCGCAACTATCCCAGGCCCAGCACTTACCTGGTCCTGCGGTGTCCTTGTCTGAGTTCCCCGCACAAATGGAAACCAGCCTGTTAATCAGGCTGACTTCTGGCCGAATTTCCGGGTTTCCTGCTGTCTCCTGGGACCCCCCCTGCACCCTGCAGGTGGGAGACGGGAAAATCCAGCCTGAGAGGATGGGGGAGTAGAGATATTGGATAGGATAAAAATAGATAGAAAGGAGGTTCTAAATAGGTTGGCATCACTTAAAGTTAACAAGTCACCTGGTCCAGACGGGATGCATGGTGGGTTGCTGAGGGAAGCTAGGGTGGAGATAGAAGAAGGTCTGACCACAATCTTTCAATCCTCCTTGGATGTGGGAGTGGTGCCAGCAGAGTGAGGATTGCAAATGTTACACCCTGTTCAAAAAGGAGGAAAGGGATAAACCTGGTAACTACAGGCCAATCAGTCTAACGTCAGTGATGGGAAAAATACTAGAGACCTTCGTCAAGGACAAAATTCATTCTCTCTTGGAGAAGCATGAGTTAATAAGGGACAGCCAGCTCAGATTTGTTAACGGCAAATTGTACCTGACTAACCTTACTGAGTTCTTTGATGAAGTAATAGAGGGTTGATAAAGATAGTGCCGTAGATGTGGTATATATGGACTTTCAAAAGGTATTTGATAAAGTACCACATAACAGACTTATTCAGAAAATAGAAGCACATGGTATTAAAGGGATGGTGGGAACTTGGTTATGTAATTGGCTACGGGATAGGAGGCAGAGAGAAGTGGTGAACGGATGTCTTTCTGACTGGAGAGAAGTATGCAGTGGGGTCCCCCAGGTGCAGGTATTAGGACCATTGTTTTCTTGTTATATATAAATGATCTGGACTTGGGTATACCATCCATAACATTGGCCCGGATTTTGGGGTAAGTAATAACGGCGAACTGTCAGCGTTCGCCATCATTGCCCATTTGAAACTGGCCATAACTTCAGGATGTAACGCATGCGCATCTAAACGTGGAAATCCTGAAGTTGCGGTCAGTCATTCACTGCTCTGACACTGGCTGCGCTGTGGACCCCATCCATAGCCGGCAATCAGTGAACTCAGTGGAACTGACGAAAACTGAAGCTTTTCCACGCTAATATCGCTGTTGAACACCCCATTAAATGTTAAGCTTTGTTGGATTAGGTATAACTGAGGTTTTAACAGCGTATTGACTGCTAAACAATTGTTCTGGCCCTGAAAAACTAATTTTATATTTGTGGAATGTCTAATTTCTCCACTATGATAAAAATGACTAGATTTTTAAAAAAATTATAATTTTTTATAATGCCTTCTTGAATGCCTGTCCTCACTACCACCCCCGGAATACTCGATCACCCTCTGCAAAACATTCAAATTCTGCACATCCAACCTCATTCCTGCTTCTTCAATTTAATTGGATGGCCCCTAATTCTACTCAACTCCATCACCTCAATCTATCCACTTGTATGATATCAATGCCCATAGTAATATTAAATACGTTTAAATATTTAAAATAGTTGGCAAAAGAACCAGAGGTGAGATGGGGAGACATTTTTTTTTACTCAGCGAGTTGTTGTGATCTGGAATGCGTCGCCTGAAAGGGCGGTGGAAGCAGATTCAATAGTAACTTCCAAAAGGCAATTAGATATAGACTTGAAAAGTGAACATTTGCAGGGCTATGGGGAAAGAGCAGGACAGTGGGGCTAATTGGACAGTTCTTTGAAATAGCCAGCACAGGAATGATGGGCTGAATGGCCTCCTTCTGTGCTGTATGATTCTACGTGAATCAGATCCCCTCTAAGTTTATACCTTGTTAGAGTCATATGAGCAGCAGTAAAAATATCAGAGCTATAAAAGCAAATATCTTGGGCAATGTTTTGAAAAGCAAAAAATATACTAGATTTAACAATTTACAGCGAGCGATGTTATTGTAAAAACACTTAACGCGCCTGTGCCATATCCCCCCTCTCCACTATTTAAAGTGGCTTTAACCCACTTATTTAAGATGAGTTAATACCTCCATTAAGATAGAGTAGAAAGACATTTTATATGAGCATGTTAAGCACTAGCTTGGTTCAAACCTACATTTTCTCCTTCATTTAGCCTGCACGCTAACTTATATTTATTCTTCACTATGGCGAAAGTGTAGTTGGTTCACAATGGTTCAAGTGTTACTGTATATTGTTTCAAAATGAGAAATTTGCTCCGGGTTAGATATTGTCTACCATATGTTTTTGCACCATAAGAGGCCATTTTCGCCATGACGACCTGATGAAATTCCAATATGAAAGAACACCAGAAACACATTCAAAGTGTCCTTATTATTAAATATTCACTGGTGCAAAGCAGTACACAGCACTTCAGGCCACTGAACAAAACAGGTGAATCAGTGCTTGGATGCACTGCTACACATTGCACATTAGTGCCAATGAATAGAAAATAAGCACAATTCAGAACTACAAAGGCTAGGTTTGATAAAAGGCCATTGTTTTTTTAGTGAAGTGTCTTTTATCTTTCATATGGTGATGAACAGAACCCAAGTTCTTAATTTAAAAATAAAGTTGGCTCCCATTTGTCGCTATAGATGAAGTAAAGGTTGGCCATCAGGCCTTTTTGGTGTGTTTTCTGTAGTTAAAGGGAGTTAATGCAGAGTTCCCACCAGTATAATACTAACAGGCTCCAAATACTGACTTCATAGTAGCAAAATATCACAAGCACCACGCAACCACCTCCCCCACTATCAGGTACTAACCACTCTTACCTGAAATACACCTCTTATGGCTGTTCCAATCTCATGTGGAGCATCTTGGTGCACGCCCAGATTTAAAGGAAGAAAGAATGCATTTTCCTCTACATCTTTTCTGATTTTAAAATTACTGGAAGACTAATTCAGGTTAAGAATGATTAAATTGGCAGAAAAAAAAAAGATGGCAAGCAGGCAACATTACTCTTCACCACGGTGCTCATGTAAACAGGGGCAGTTTCACCAACAGGAGTGTGTCTATGAATGATCAGAGCTGCGCTCCTGAATGTGGGACTGAGGATAAACAAGGTTGCTGCTTGCGATGACACAATAAAGTAATGGTGTCACTGATCACATCTGTCCCTACAATGTGTTTATAACGAGTGCGAACTGAAAGAAACATCATCTCTGCAAAATATCTTCATTGCAGCAGATACACAGTCTTCTACAGTATAAAATTCTTTCAGTAACCAATATGCAGCACTACTAAGCAAAGTTTCTGAAGCAGATTATCATGATCTTCCAAGAATCTTGCCTTCCTGAAAATGCTCCAGTGTAAATATTCCCTTAATTTGAAGAAATGGGCACATTTCAGGCAGCGCAATGGCTAAGGGGGTTGGAGCTCCCTGTGTTATTGCACGTCATGCTAGGATCAATTTCATACCCATCATTCCTCACATCTTGGGTTCCTAGTCTGGGCAGGGCTGTCAAGCAAACGTGCCAAGTGGAGGCAAAGTGCTTCTCCACAAAGAGGATGAAGGGACATTAAAGGCCAATAATGGCAGCCACACCTCAGGTTCCTCCGAGGAACCATTAATACAGTGAGAGCGTGAGCTGCTCAGGAAAAAAGTATCCAGTCCCTCCTCAGCCAAAGACAGTGTGTGATATAATATCCTAGATTTTCCAGTCAATGTTATTTTAATAATGGTGGTTACCACTGGCTTTACAATAATCCAGGCCAGTGTGACTACAAAAAAGGAAGGAATTAAAATTACACATGTTCGCAAAATAAAACATAAAAATAAAGTTCGCCATCAAAATGCATAAAATTAGCTAATTATATCATGGTGAGACGAGTTTCTGTACTGTGCAAGATGGAGGTAACATTCCTGGCAATTTTTCTTTTCCACTAACTGGCGGATCTCCCATGGTGTTGCTGGAGAATACACTTTAGGGTTGCACAATGCTTGTTGAAATTTTCTACTTTAAATATCAGTGCGAAATGATTATTCATTTCTCTGTAGCTACTGAGGTAGTACGCCTGTCTGAGTATTATTTACAAAACGCAATGACGTAAGCAGTGCCTCGAGGCGCCACGTGTATGTGATGTCAAAATGATAGGCGGCTCTTCAGACACTTTTCCCTCTTCAAATGAGAAGGTTTTCCAAACGCTTTCCTGTGAAGACACAGCAGGTGTCTGTAGTTGACTTTTATCCAAAAGGATAAGAATTATTTTCCCCTTATTTGCAAACAAAAGGAGAAGCAAGAAAGCAAAGGGATATAATTTCAGAATTAAAATGTAGAATAAACATCTATTTTGATTTTGCAAAACAATAATTGGCATAATTGGATTTAAAACAACATCGGTTTTGACACAACTTCCTCTTTTTTGCTGACATGCCTTGTGATTTGTAAAGTGTCTTAAAAATGACAGCAGCTATGCAAGATATCAGTGTTTAACCATTCCTCCCTGGAAATAGCTCCCTAAGTCTTGACGATTATGCCCGCGATGTGGTAAGTCAGGCTGTAATTATTTCCCTTCCAGCTTTGAAGCTTTCCCTAGTCTTTAAACTGAATCTTTTCAAAGCTTCCCCTGTCATTAATTCCAGCTGCGAGGAACAAGGTTGTTCCAGGAGGGCACTGGGATCAAGGCCAGTAAGAACAGCATCCTCCCCGAACAAAGAACCAGTCACAATACCAAGCACAGCACAAATACATTACTGGGATTGTATCAGTGATGAATTTGGTGTTAATATTAACAAACCTCGGGGAAAAAATACATGTAAGTATGTAATCAGAAACAGAACTGTGATTACAAATTGCTGCATAACTACAGCGGTTAAAAGTACATAATACGTGATCATATTTGGTAATGCGTCAACAGTTATAATGTTTGACACAATTATTTTCACTGTATTGATTTGGTGTCATTTTTATTAAATAACTCCAGAAAACCTAGATCATCATGTGCATCCATCACAACTTCACACTTTGTTAAAGGCATAACACAATCTTTAAAAAAAACAGAAAGCCTGTCACTGACCTCTTGCCTGAAATCTATAAACAGCTAACAATTGCCCTCTGAATGACTTCAACAACACTTACAACTAGCTGCACTTATCTATTTATACTAATTTCCAACAGGCGAGAACTTGCACAGTAGACATAAAGGGAGAGTCCAGGCAACTAAACATTACAACTGTGCTCCAGACTGCCCATTAGCAACGCTATGGGAGATCTGTTAATATATAATCTAAAAACTTGTGCTGGCATGCCCTAAGGAGACACACACTTACACTTCAGTTACACACAGCTGCATTTTAGCAGCAGAATAATACATTGTGCGATATGTGGTCTAACAATCCTGTCCTCAAAAAAATATATCCTTGGACATACACTGAGCAGCACCACAGGAGGTCTCCTAAAATACATCATTTTTTAATATATTCATTCTCGGGATGTGGACGTCACTAGCAAGGCCAGCACTTATTGCCCCTCCCTAGTTGCCCTTGAGAAGGTGGTGGTGAGCCGCCTTCTTCCTGAGCCGCTGCAGTCCATGTGGTGAAGGTACTCCCACAGTGCTGTTAGGGAGGGAGTTCCAGGACTTTGACCCAGCGACGATGAAGGAACGGCGATATATTTCCAAGTCGCGATGGTGTGTGACTTGGAGGGGAAGTAGGAGGTGGTGGTGTTCCCATGCATAATGAAAGACGAAAGGGAAATTCATATTTACATAATACCCCTTTCTTCCAGATGTAAGTTTTTCCTTGTTTTAAGTTGTTCATCACCACATGCTGTGTCCTTCAGTTAGGAGAGAGATTATTGTCTGGGCTGTGGTAGCCACCAGAACAGCGGTCAATGAAACACAATCACCGGGCACAGGATCTGCTTCTCATTTGGGTAAGTTGCAGAATTTTAATTCTCTCCTAGCTATCAAGACAGGACTCCTCACTCCCGTGTGGTGTACGATGAGGCAGTCTGGCTGAGGACTGACAAAGTACACTAAACCGTGGTCAGTGAAAGGCAATCTGGGCAAATCAGTATGCTCATCGATAAAAGATTTACACAGTAACAAGTTACCTTGAAATATCTGGCTAGATTATTTCCAACAAGGAAGAAATTTGTGTACAAGTGAGGTTATTTATTTATATCATTCAAAATTATCCAGCACAAAAATCATTTTCATTATCTTTATAAATGCTTGTGGCACTATAAAAGGAGTTATGCTGTCTCTTTAGTTAAAAAAGTGCACAGAGATAATAAAGATGGCTGACAATTTCTGTAGATGCAAAAGAACATAATATAAGAACATAAGAACATAAGAAATAGGAGCAGGAGTCGGCCATTTGGCCCCTCGAGCCTGCTCCGTCATTCAATAAGATCATGGCTGATCTTCTACCTCAACTCCACTTTCCAGCACTATCCCCATATCCCTTGATTCCATTAATATCCAAAAATCTATCGATCTCTGTCTTAAATATACTCAACGACTGAGCCTCCACAGCCCTCTGGGGTAGAGAATTCCAAAGTTTCACCACCCTCTGAGTGAAGAAATTTCTCCTCATCTCAGTCCTAAATGGCCGATCCCTTATTCTGAGACTGTGACCCCTGGTTCTGGACTCCCCAGCCAGGGGAAATATCCTCCCTGCATCTACCCTGTCAAGCCCTGTAAGAATTTTGTATATTTCAATGAGATTACCTCTCATTCTTCTAAATCCTAGAGAATATAGGCCCAGTCTACACAATCTACTCAAGAAAAAGGAACAAAATACAAATCTATGGAAATCTAAATAAAAAAACAGAAAGTATTTGGATTGCACAACAAGTCTGTCAACATCTAAAAAGAGAAAAGGTAGGTTTACGATTCAGGATTCATGAATGGTCGACATCCAAAATATGTTTTCTCTCTTTTCAGATGATGATTGTGTATTTCCAGCACTCTCTGTTTTCATTTCTAACCATCTAATGTCTGCAACTAAAATTCAACAAGACCAGGTAAAAAGAAAACTTTATCGTTCACCAAAACAAACTTCAAAAATAAATGTTTTGGGCTAGTTTAATCTTGCAATATAGTTTTTTTTTAATTTATGTTAAACCCATAACAATTAGCTTAATTGCTCATAGCTAGAAATATTTCCTTCAGCTAATGTGCCATGTAAATTGTGCTGATACACTGCATTCATAAAAGAGGAACTTAACCCTTGACACTCTAATCGTCACAGTGGTTTTGCTGATATGCAGCTATTCTGCAAGCTATGAAAGCTTTCTGTTTTAAATCATTAATTTCAATATACTTAATAGGTAATTCCACAATCTGCTGCTACCAGCAGTAAGTAGCACTTGCAGGGAATGCAACTCAGGAAATTGCAGGCACGTAGATGGTGACTTTCCATCCATTAAAACTGCCCCCGTTATAAAATTATCAATAATTTCTGTTTGAGAACTTAAGGTACTTAATTATAGACATGTTGAAATAAAACTGTGTGTTTAATAAAACAATTGTCTGAGTTTAAACTTCAATAGTTATGAAAATTATTACTTTGATTTAATTCTGCTTTCCAGTCTTTTTCTGCTCCATTGATGGTTAACGGTTGGGGGCACTGGTTTTAAGGAGTTGCTGAACCCAGCAGCGTGAGGGAGTTGCACAAACATCAGTCGAGATATAGGTGCGGATTCTCCTCTGAAAGTGGGTTACACCAGTCCACCAACTTACCCTGTACATCACTTTCCTGAACTGGCAGATTTAAGTGCATAGATATTGGTTTTTAATACAACATTATATTGATCAAAAAGGGGCTAGAAAATCTGACTGAATGGTAAATAGGGGCAGGGAACAGATTAACATTTTAAAAATTCGTTTATGGGATGTGGGCGTCGCTGGCAAGGCCAGCATTTATTGCCCATCCCTAGATGCCCTTGAGAAGGTGGTGGTGAGCCGCCTTCTTGAACCGCTGCAGTCTGTGTGGTGAAGGTACTCCCACGGTGCTGCTGGGAAGGGAGTTCCAGGATTTTGACCCAGCGACGATGAAGGATCGGTGATATACTTCCAAGTCAGGATGGTGTGTGACTTGGAGGGGAACTTGGAGGTGGTGGTGTTCCCATGCGCCTGCTGTCCTTGTCCTTCTAGGTGGAAGAGGTCGCAGGTTTGGGAAGTGCTGCCGAAGAAGCCTTGGCGAGTTGCTGGAGTGCATCTGTAGATGGTACACACTGCAGCCACGGTACGCCGGTGGTGGAGGGAGTGAATGTTTAAGTTGGTGGATGGGGTGCCAATCAAGCAGGCTGCTTTGTCCTGGTGTCGAGCTTCTTGAGTGTTGTTGGAGCTGCACTCATCCAGGCAAGTGGAGAGTATTCCATCACACTCCTGACTTGTGCCTTGTAGATGGTGGAAAGGTTTGAACATCATATTACAATCTTGCCCCATTGAAGACAGAAGAACTCTAGCCATTTCCATGAGGAAAGAGGCCGTTTAATAAATTTGCAGGTGAGAAGTAAAGGCCGTCACCTACCTGCCTTCATCTGTACTGCCAATTTAAAAATGGAAAAATCATGAAATAGGACAATAACTTTGGCAACGGCCCTTAATTATCTGATCCCACCCATTCAAGGTAAATCATTACTGGCAGCATTGGCGTTAGGGTGAATAACACTTCACCCCGGCAGTGTCTGATATCAGTGGGTAATCTCAAAGAAAACATACAGATGAGAATAATGTGTAGGAAGACGTTAACCTGGGATGCTTCGTACATTAACCCTTAGACGATTGGAAGGTCCTGCTGGCAGGTTCGAGGAAATACCAGTAACCCTGGGCTGAGCATCGTGTTAAGTTTTCAGGTCTCCGAGAGTGACACTGAAACAAACTGTGATGTTATAGCAATAAAGCTATTCAAATATCAGGAGTGGCTTCATTACTGCAATATTAAATCATACGCAACTAAAAGAAACACTTACCACAGTGTTAACCAAAATACAAAGTTCTAAGGGGGAAAATTCAGTTGGTTGCGCCTCCCATTAGCGCCTTAAGAGGGCGCTAATGGGGCGCAAACCATCTTGCGCCCAGGCGCGGCGAAGTTTGCGCCGCTCGCGAAATTAACTAGACATTTTGCGGCGGCGCTAAACACTACCGCCACGATCTCCTGCGCCGGCAGATCGTGACGTCAGACGAGTGCGCAACGCCCCGGTATCGCCCCGGAGCGGCTATTGAGTGGTGCCCCCTGCCTTACCGCCTGACGCTAGCAACGACAGGTTGAGGGGAGCGTTTTGCAGTCATGAAGGGACTGGGGGAGCGCTATTTAAAGGTGACCGCTTCCTGACTTTTATTGTTGGTGCCATTTTTGAACCACGCATTCTGAGAGAGAGAGACTTCTGGAGAGATTCAACGTTGTGTGAAGGAGTTTTGGGTACTGAGCAGCACTTTGCAGGTTCATTTTGATTTGCCATTCCTTGTATCGATTTAGAAGAGAATGTGGGGGCTGCTCTCTGAGCTCTTTGCCTGGTACTCTCCATTGTTCTTTCCAGCAAATTTGATGTGCAGGTCTCTCCAGACCGAGATTCAAGGCTGCAATGAGCAGGATGTGGATGGAAAGCAAGATCAGCCCTCCCCTTTAAGAACTGGCCCGTGCCATTGTGTGTGTGTTCCATTGCTGACTGACATCACATGAGCTTCGCCAGCGCTCTGAGGTAGCGCCTCGCTCCTCGGCCTTTGCGCCTTAAGACAGGTGTGAAGTGCCTGATTTAGCGCTCCAATCACCTCCAGGGGCGATAAAAGTCAAGTTTGCAGTCGGTGAAGATAATTAGCGCCAGGCGCTAATCTTTGCGCCCGGCCGATAATTGCGCCCCAAATGGGGCGATACTGAATTTCTCTCCCTAAAGATTTTACTTCTGCTTGTTCTTTTTCTCATTCACTCTTCTTCCCTATTGTCTATTCTCTCTTCTAATTTTATTAATATGGCTTTTACTTTATTTGCATCTGACACACGTTAGTCTATCTATTCTAAACCTTTTTTTCCCTTAAAAACCAAGTTTAAAATATCCTTAATTTTCATCCTGGTCCTAGCATCCATTTTGGAGTAATTGAAAAAAGTGGTGACTGACTGGCTGAAAACCAGCTTCAAAGGTGGTTTATTCAGTTAATCAAAGAACTTGAACATGTTCAGGGATCATTTGAACTTTTATCATCCGGCAATAAAACAGGCGACAGTCACCCTGTCTTATACGCTTTATTGGAAAAGAAAACTGGGCGGTGGGCAACGTTCCCTTTAAGCTGCGCTGCGCGGGCCAAAAAAAAATGAGAGGGAACATTGGCGGTGTGTAAAACGGACAGCCAATTCGCGATCATCCATTTTTGACCTGGCAATTAAATTTAAAATTACTCCCACTCATTTCGTAGATGCAAGTAGGTCCACTTGTGATGGGGTTTTCTAGCATCAAATACAAGAAGTGCTATCACTGCATAAGTGATCTCGCGGTAGATTTTAACTATCGAGCGGCTGACCGGCAGAGTGTGCAGAGTGCCAATGGCAGCACCAGCCCAGTTTAAGATTCGGGCCTCATTAGTATCAGGCCAGTTGACTCAGGGGCAGCTCCCTGGCTTTGGGCCACTGTAATATCAGGCGGCTTACAGGCCATGGCGGAGGAGGGGGTGTAGTGGTGGGGGGGAGGGGGGCGGGGAGGGGGAGGGATCAGATCTCTGTGGGGAGGGGAGGAGTGCAGGATCTAGAGCGGATCCTCCTGGTCTCACAAAAATAAACACAAATTTACCGGTCAGCTCCTCTTTGCTGGACTGCCAGCTAACACTGGAACCGTACTGTCTTAAAATGGTGGAGATAGGGCAGTAAGTCATTCCCTACCATTTTCAGGGTGCAATTGCTCTGTTTACACCAGTCATGAAGCCGCAAATATTAACCCCTTGTCTGCAGAGGCCACAGCTCAATGACGCTCAGGAGAGATAACTGGATCCTGGCATGGTCGGAGTTAATTCAACTCCCTCACATGACCGGATTCGTTAATTTATCCAAACCAGATCCCGGGTAATGTGAACTCAATGGCCCAGATTTTGCGTTAATGATAAGGGTGAGGCTATCAACGATCACCGTTATTATGGAGTAAATTGGACAGTAGCTTCCGGAGTACGCACATGCACAGTTAAACGCGGAAATCCGGAAGTTGCAGTCCGAGTTCCCTGCTCCTCCACAGGCTGCACTATAACAGAACCTCGCCGATAGACTTGGCATTGAAATACATGCAACGGTGTGAACTTGGGTACCTACCCATTAGTTACCCATTAAACACACCAGAAACTTTGGTACTAGTGCATTCAGCAGTAAGTGAATTTTTAACAGCATACTAAGTGATAATTACTGCCAAACAACCTCTCTGGCACTGAAAATTTAATTTTACAAGCATGGAGTCTCATTCCTTCAGAAGTTAATTAGTGTTGGAGATTTAAAAAACAATATTAAATTTTTTTAATTTACTTTTTCTGTCTCTTTTATCTCTCCCTCTTAATCCCATCAGTATTTCCCTATCTTTATTTTGCTTTCTGTACATGATTTAAATCTAATTTATATTTCCTGCTTTATACTTCCTGGTTTGGACTCTGTGAGGATTCTTCAATCTGATTGGTTGAAGAGCCGTGCTGTTTCTTGTCTTGCTCACACACGCCACAGCTGCACTGTAGAGAGCACTGCGCTGGATCAGATGCCAGATTAGAGCAAGTCTCTGCTCAAAAGCCCACAAAAACTTTGTGGGCAGCCGTCCGTGAGGTGAATGGCGAGCGTCGTTCCTTCCCCGCTGACCGCAAAATTCAGGTCATTATTTAAGAAAGATCGTAAATGTAGGGGTCATTTCAGTGCAAACTACTTTCTCTTTCCATCTCACCTCTAATTAAGTAAAAAAGGATGTTTAAAATAAAATGTCCCGGGGCTACAATTCAGCGATGTTTTTAGCATGAAAATGGTCTATTCTGGGCGGATAGGACTAGAAATTGGTAAAGGCCCCATTTATGCTAAGTACCCACCCCTTTATCTGCCTGTCAGAATTTCTGGTACATTTGAGGGTTGGAGAAAAATAAGTCTGTCTTCAAATGAGAATTGAAATAGTACAATTTTAAAGGGGTGTAGGAAGAGAGACCTGGGGCTTCACATACACAAATCTTTCAAGGTGGCAGGATAAGTTCATAAGGCTGTTTAAAAACACATACGGGATCCTTGGCTTTATAAATAGAGGCAGCGAGTACAAAAGCAAGGAAATTATGCTAAACCTTTATAAATCACTGATTATGTAGTCAGCTGGAGTATTGTGTCCAATTCTGGGCACCACACTTTAGGAAGGATGTCAAGACCTTGGGGAGAGTGCAGAGGAGATTTACTAGAATGGTACCAGGGATGAGGGACTTCAGTTATGTGGAGAGACTGGAGAAGCTGTTATTGTCCTCCTTAGAGCAGAGAAGGTTAAGGGGAGATTTAATAGATGTGATCAAAATCATGAAGGGTTTTGATCAACTAGATAGGGAGAAACGTTTCCACTGGCAGGAGTGTCGATAACCAGAAGATAATTGGCAAGATATATATCATTGAAACAAAAACATTTGCAGGGCTATGGGGAAACAGAAGGATTGTGGGACTAATTGGAAAGCTCTTTCAAAGAGCTGGCACAGGCGCAATGGGCCGAATGGCCTCCTTCTATGCTCTAAGATATGATAAAATTCAATAGGCCTGCATTTTCCTACTGCAATCAATCACTGAGCAATTGATTCCAATATGGAACCTGGCCTATCAAAAAAACAGGGCAATTATTTTCATTAAATATCCTCAGCTGGCACCTTTATGCTGCCGGTGAGACCCTGTTGCAAGTTTCCTCGCCCCTTACCTGATGCAAACTCCCCAGTTGCACTGTTAGTGTGGCGGGTGCCCACCCAATCTATGTAAATAAGCCGACTCCAGAGTTTGGGATGGGGTCAGAGGCACAACTACTGGGCAGGCGGTGGTTCACCCAAAAGGCTCCATAAAGTTTAATTCCCCCACCCCCATTGAGAAGATATTTAATGTTACTTTCCCACCATATCAGTATCCCATGCTCAAGGAGCAATCAACTGATATCAGCTACAAATTCCATTGTGAAATGAATGCTGCTCCACAGAGAGGTCTGCTGTATACGAGGTCAGGACTGAAAGTTACCACCTCAGATACTTCCTCATCAGCGCCCAGAACCAAGAAAAATGACAATCAGCATTACTACTCAAGGAATCACTCACTGACGGGGTTTTAGCTCACATGATAACCATGCACATCCAAAATGCTTCTTTTCCATGGTGGATGCAAAACAATATTAACTTTCGAGTATCTCCTTCTAATCTTCTGCTTCAGTTTTGTTATCTCCCACAAGTGTGGTATGCGTGAACTATGACAACAATCCCAACTTTTCTCGTATCTTTCTCTCACTGAAGAGCAAATAAAAGGAAAAAATAGCTGTGGAGCTGGGACTATCATAGGAATTCATAGAGGGCGTTCGCTAGCGCCATGAATTCTGGGATAGTCCTGCCTCAATCGTGGACTCTTGTCTTATCATACTCTCAAACAAGAGGAAGCTAGTCACATTTAATCATGTTTATTTTGTAGTTGGTGCAAGGTGACACTTCAGATATATAGCTCATGACTGAGAATCCCATACCTACGATTTATCCAATATTGCAAGCTCTGGGATTAACTCAAATTGAAGATGCTCTGTGCTACACTTACCTTCTCATTAAAAAAATGGATACTTTGATCAAGTGATTGTGGTGGGAATGAGGGACTGAGTTATACCATGGTTCTTAATGTATGCAGTGAGAACTGTTCAAATTTACATACTCCAATCCCTGCCAAGCATGCATACTAAATAAAGATGGCCATTTTTTCATTTTTTTTTGCAGTCGAATCATCGCAGTTCCGGGACATCACTGCTGGTGTTCCTCAGGGTAGAGTCCTCAGCCCAACCACCTTCATCAATAAACTTCCCACTGTCTTAAGGTCAGGAGTGGGGCTGTTTACTGACAATTTTACAGTGCTAAGCTCCGCTCACAACTCCTTCAATAATAAAGCAGCTTATGCCAGCCTACAACAGGACCTAGACAATATCCAGGCTTGGGCTGACAAGTATCAGGTAACACTTGCACCACATAAGTGCCAGCCAATGACCATTTCCAACAGGAAAAGGCCCAATCACCTCCCCTGACCTTCAAGGGCACCACCATCACTGAGTGCCCCAGAATCAACATCCTGGGGATCACCACTGATCATAACTTTTGATGGACCAGCCATATCAACCATGGCTACACGAGCACAGCAGAGGCTGGGTATTCTGTGACAGGTGACTCACTTCCTGAACCTTCAAAGCCCTTCCACCGTCTATAAGGCTCAACTCAAGAGTGTGATGGAATACTCGCCACTTGCCTGCATGAGTGCAGCTACAACAACACTCAAGAAGCTCGACACCATCCAGAACCAAGCATTCTGTTTGACTACTACCCCTGTTACTGGACTCAGTATCCACTCCCTCAATCACCAGCACACTGTGGCTACAGTATGAACTGCAACAACTCATCAGGCCTACTTTGACAGCACCTTGCAGGGCTGCATCCCCTACTATTGAGAAGGACAAGAGCAGCAAGATCATAGAAGACCAACACTTTCAGTTTCCCCTCCAAATCACACACAATTGTGACTTGGACTGTATTGCCATTCTTTTATCGTTTTGGGTTAAATTCCAAGAATTCCCTAACTAACAACCATTCTAGATGAACCATCACTACAGGGACTGCAGTGGTTCAAGGAAGAGGTCCACTACCACCTTCTCTAGGCAACTAGGGATGGGCAATAAATGTGGCCTCGTCAGCGCCACACACAAATTTTCCAAAACTAAGTAGTTTTACTTACTTTACTATAGTTTTGGACCACATTTGCTGATGCATGACATAATCTTGCAAGATAACATCAGATGAACATTTCACAACTCTAGAACCCTGTAACACTGCCATCAAAGAGAAGCACTCTATTAAAACCCACACAACATGGCCTTCTTTTGTCACACTCCCACATACATAATGCAATCCATAAAAAGATGGGTATATAGAGATGTAGAAAGGGTAGGTAAACAGGAAAATGATCATCTATATTACTCCTTTGATTATCAGACTCTGAAATCTTGGTGGAGTAGTGGATGAGGTGGAGGGCAGTTGTAGGCTGCAAAGAGACATTGATAGGATGCAGAGCTGGGCCGAAAAATGGCAGATGGAATTTAACCCTGATAAGTGCGAGGTGATTCATTTTGGTAGGGCAAATTTGAATAAGGATTACAGGGTCAACGGCAGGGTTCTGAGGAACGTGGAGGAGCAGAGGGATCTGGGGGTTCATATCCACAGATCTCTGAAGGTTGCCACTCAAGTGGATAGAGCAGTAAAGAAGGCCTATGGTGTGTTGGCGTTTATTAACAGAGGGTTTGAGTTTAAGAACCGTGGGGTTATGCTGCAACTGTACAGGACCTTGGTGAGACCACATTTGGAATATTGTGTGCAGTTCTGGTCACCTCACTATAGGAAGGACGTGGAAGCATTGGAAAGAGTGCAAAGGAGATTTACCAGGATGCTGCCTGGTTTGGGGGGGAGGTCTTATGAGGAAAGATTGAGGGAGTTGGGGCTTTTCTCTTTAGAACGGAGGAGGATGAGAGGCGACTTAATAGAGGTTTATAAGATGATGAGGGGGATAGATAGAGTGGATGTTCAGAGACTATTTCCTCAGGTAGAGGCAGCTGTTACAAGGGGGCATAACTATAAGGTGCATGGGGGGAGATATAGAAGGGATGTCCGAGGTAGATTCTTTACTCAGAGAGTGGTTGGGGTGTGGAATGGACTGCCTGCTGTGATAGTGGAGTCGGACACTTTAGGAACTTTCAAGCGGTTATTGGATAAGCACATGGAGCACACCAGAGTGATAGGGAGTGTGATAGCTTGATCTTGGTCTCGGACAATGCTCGGCACAACATCGAGGGCCGAAGGGCCTGTACTGTGCTGTACTGTTCTATGTTCTATGAAACATGTTCCAAAGCAATAACATACATCAAGCTTTGTATTAAAAGCTTATGATATCATCTCAACCCCCTGATATATGACTGGTGTGTGTGTCTGTGTGTGCGTCTATGTGTGTATAATAAAGATCTGTTCTGCAGATATGGAGGTGATTTCTTGTGTGCATAATCTATTTTTGTGAATGATATCCTTGGGGTCTCTGTCACACTTTTGGCAAAGTTATGGCAGTAGAGTGGGAGCAGCTCCAAAGAAAATGTCAGCCTATGAAATTCACTGTAAACTATGGCCCGGAATTTGCGGCCAGCAGCGAAGCGAAGCAAAGGCATTCGCCGCTGGCCCCAGAGTAAGCTTCGCACAAAGCTCTCGCGATCTGTGTGTCGAGAAGTTCGGGTTTTCCAATGTTCAATTAAAATCAACGGAGTATAGTGGGGATTCCCTAGTGCGAGCTGCTGTGGCGTCAACAGGCTGTCTAAGCAGCCAATCAAAACACAGAATTCTCACAGACAGCGAACAAGGAAGTGGTTAAGCTCTTAAAATTCTAACTTTTCCAAAAATGTTCGAGAGAGCAAAACAAAGATTGGGGCTCTCACATGGGGAAAAGGCAAACATGAAATAAAGATGAACAAACTTTTTTAAAAATTAAAAAGTTTCTTAAAAATTTTAATTTTTAATTAAAATGGATAAATTGGACACTGCACAAAATGAAAATTACTTTTTCAGAGCCATAACCTTTGTTCAGCAGTGATAATGCTGTCAAAACCCCAGTTACACCTAATCCCTTTGGGTCTAACTTTTAGTGGGGAATTTAACAGCATAATTACTGTGGAAGAGCGAGGTTTTCGTCAGTTTCCCTGATCTGAGAGATTTCACTGGTTGCCGGCTCTGTGGGTGGTGGGGGTGGGGGTGGGGGGTGGGGGGGGGGGGGGGAGGGTTGGGGGGCACAGCGCATCCTGTGTCAGTGCAGTGAATGACAGACCCCAACTTCAGGATTTCCAAATCCCAAAGTTGCGGTCAGTTTCAATGGCGGAATGACGGCGAGCGCTGCCAGTTCGCCGTCATCCCGACTGCAACTTCCGGGCCTACATGCCTAAACCAAGAATGAACTCATTTTACTATTTTAATTTGTTACTTTTCTTTCCCTTTGTAAAGTCAAGGGATTGCTCCCTTACAGGAAAAACAATGGGAGTTTTCAGCTGAAATACAGCTCGTCCACAAGAGAAAGCAGGACCTCACTGGAATTACATAACACGTCAAATATTCAACTTTCAAACTTTCCCACTCAAATCTCACTTCCTAAAACACAAGCCTGGGTTATCTCTGGTAAACAGAAGAAAAGAAAACCTGAGGATGTCTTTGCAAAGCTATTTATATTGAGTTCTACAAAGCTGCTGTAACACTCCAGCTGTGCATACAGAAAGGGAAAAAAAAACAGATTAACGGCAACACACAAAGTTTGCCTCATTACTATTTTTAGGCTCCATTGCCAGAAACAGTAAGATGATTCAGAATTAAGCCAGAGTGAGTCATAGCTAAAGACAAATTTCATCTGAAAGTAATATACTTTGGGACTAAAACATTTTTAATTAGAAGATTTTGCTGCCTACATAAGCAACAGCTAGTTCAAATCCACAGAAACAGTTTTTGTAACATCTTTTTTATTTTAAAAAGCTTCTACTGTAACTAAAGTAGTGATTACCCACAACAAGCAACAAACCCAGACACTACTAACAATTTAGTGATAATTGAAGACGACAGCCCTCTGTGTTTTGACTGGCTAATGTATCACCAGGGTAACCATATCATTGATTTCGCAGTTTCAAAACACTGTGTACATGGACATGTGAGTGTGCAACCTGACTGGTGCACCACATGACTTGGTCTGTTAACAAACAGGAAGCAGTTCATGTTAATCATGCTGTGCCGAGAGTTTAATGCTCGGCCAATATTTGTCTGAATGACAGAGTGAGTCAGTGCTCCTCACCGAGCAAAACTGTTGTTAACACCCAAGTGGAACAAACACAGTGAAACCTGTCTTTCTGGTCAACTTGAATAAATATGCAAGTAGACAACATTTTGTTCAGCAACCTTCGTATTTAAAAAAGGGTTTGCTCTATTCGAGCAGCCTTTATTGACTTGGCCAAGTCGCATGTAAAAATGCCAGCTCAGTGTTACTGAAAATCTGCACGTGGGCGATTCTGCTCTGGAAAAATCAAACAGGCACAGGAAAGCTGCAACAAACCTTTGACACTGTGGAGTGGGTTTTTAATGGCAGCGGACATTGGGCGGGCAGTGGCAGATCGCACCGCCCGCCCGATCATGCTTGTGCTCCGCTTCAAATTCCCCTTTGAAACGGATCAGCTCCTCTGCGGAGTAGAGCCAGGAGTTAAATTTTAAAGGAGAGGAGATAACCAGGAAGGGAGGGATCACTGGCCGGTGCCAGTGGCCGGGAATATTTTCGTGGGAACAGGAAGAGTGTTCATGTTCCTCCTGCCATGAGCAAAAATCAGTGCCAACGGTTGCTCTACATTAAGTACCAATTATATAGAATTTACAGCACAGAAACAGGCCTTTCAGCGCAACATGTCCATGCCGGTGTTTATGCTCCACACGAGCCTCCTCCCACCTTTTTTCATCGCACCCTATCAGCATATCCTTCTATTCCTTTCTCCCTCATGTACTTATCTAGCTTCCCCTTAAATGCATCTATACTATTCACCTCAACCTGTGGTAGTGAGTTCCACATTCTCACCACTCTCTGGGTAAAGAAGTTTCTCCTGAATTCCCTATTGGATTTATTGGGGACTATCTTATATATTTATGCCCCCCCCACCCCGCCCCCACCATTTTGAACTCCCCTTAAGTTACAAAGGGGGAGAAATTCGGTATCGCCCCGTTTGGGGCACAATTATCGGCCGGGGGCAAAGATTAGCGCCTGGCGCTAATTATCACCTCCGACTGCAAACTTGGCTTTTATTGCCCCTGGAGGTGATTACAGCGCTAAATCAGGCGCTGCACACCTGTCTTAAGGCGCAAAGGCCGAGGAGCGAGGCGCTAACTCAGAGCGCGGGCGCAGTGCAGGTGATGTCAGTTAGCGATGGAACACAGACACACTGGCGCCGGCCAGTTCTTAAAGGGGAAGGTCGATCTTGCTCTCCAGCCACACCCTGCTCATTGGAGCCTTGAATCTCAGCCTGGAGAGACCTGTGACAATATTTTCCAGCCAAGGACTAAGGAGAGGGTGAGAGAACGAGCTCAGCGCTTCAGCGAGCGGGCCTTGGAGGCTCTGGTTGGTGCGGTGGAGCGCAGAAGATCAATACTCTACCCTGAGAGTGGCAGGAGGTCTTTGCCGCGCGACTACAGAAGAGTGTGGAGGGAGGTGGCTCAGCACGTCTCCTCCATGAGCATGGTGCCCAGGACCCATACTCAATGTCGCAAAAAGTTCAACGACCTCACTCGGGTCGTCAGGGTGAGTGGCTTTTTTTCAATACCTCTCCATCCCTCCATTTCAACCTCACTCTATGGCCAGAGGGTCTTAAAACCCCAATGACCAACACTCATCCAACACCTATGGCCCTCTCATGAAACACACACGCACATTCCACACCATGCTTACAATAAGGGCTATTCAACTATGGGAGGCACATCAGGCAAGACCATGGCTGTATATTTACTCAGATGCCGTCCTTTTTCTTGTAGGCCAAGCTATCTCATAATAGGAGACAGCAGCAACGGACGGGTGGAGGGCGGCCTCAGCTGCAACCCCTCAGCGATCTTGAGGCGTGTGTCCACAGGATTGTGGCAAGCCAGGTGATCGGTCCCATCGCCCCTGGAGAGGTCGACCCCATTCGGGACAGCAATGGTAAGGTCATCAGCTTTCTCTCCTCTCTCATTCCACTTGTCCCTCACAACACCAGCCTTTGACACTTTCAATCCAACTTACTAAATCGCTCCACTCCTTCCTCCCTTACTGCCCCCCTGCCCTCACTCTAAAGCCACTCTTGTACCTCCCTGCTTTCAGATGGTGATTCACCAGCTGAGGAGACGGGCCCTGAAGCTGCCAGTGGGAGCGAAGCCGCAGGCGAGGAGGAAGAGGAAGCCGGAGCATCAGCACCACCCTCTCCTGAGGAAGCCCATTCCCACACTGGGACCACGTCTTCCCTGGAGGGGAGCAGGGGGGAAGGGTCTGATGAGGGTGAAGCTCCGGGACCCAGCGGGCTGCAGCAACGCGATGTGGCTAGGGAAGCTCGGGGGCCTTCTCCCCGGAGGGAGAGTAGGCCAGTGAGTCCTGCTGCACTGGACACAGAGGAGGAGCGGCTCATCGCTGAAATGAACACCCAGGTGGTGGACATGCACACTCAGCTCATGGGTGCAGTGGGAAAGGTGCCCGAATGCATTCATGCACTGGCAAGGAGTGTGGAGCACTTTGCTGTAGCACAGGCGGATGCCACGCAAATGCTTAGTGCTGCAATTCAGTCACTGGCTGCCATGATCCAATCTCAGTCTGCTCTCATGCAGACTCAGATTGAGGCCACGCAAGCACTGACTGCTGCCATTGTTGCTGGTTCGGACACATTTCCCCGGGGCTTTCACCGCGCCGCAGCAGACCAGCAATCTGTGCTCCAGCAGATTGCTCCGCATGCGGAGGTGCTGCCCCATGGGAGACGCAGTGTGTCAGTCGAGCAGGGAGTTGCTGTCCTCTCTCAAGATGACAGCATTCCTGCTGCCACCACTGTCACTTCCCCATTGCACTTGCCACCGCCTGTAGCCCAGACTGCTGCTGCCCATGCAGAGTTGGTGCAGTCTGCAGCCGGGCCCTCCAGGCCCAGAGCTGGTCGAGGCCGTCCTTCAAGGGCATCTGTAGTCTCAGGTTCTGACAATCAGCAGCCTTCCACCAGCCTTGCTGCAGCCACTGGGTTTCTATTACGGAGGAGCAGTAGGGTGGGAAGGGGGGAAGTGAGCAAGGGAAGATCACCCTCGAAGGGCAAAAAGTAGGAGGTGTGGCGAAATGTTGGGAATTTTTTTATTAAAGGCCGAGGTTCGTGTTCAAACTTTTGTTTAGTGTTTTGGACATTATCTCCAGGTTGTGAGAACCAGTTATGTTAATGACTGATTTTTTGTGTTTGTTTCTATTAGTTTGTCATGAAGAAATGACACACACAGAGTTTGTTAAATAAATAAGTTTTTGTATTCAAAATGTACAGGTTTGGCCTTTGGAATCATTGCTGTCTTGGCCGGTTTTGGGGTTGCGGGTTGCTTTCATTCATGTTGTTCTCCATGCCAGAAGCCATTTCCTCAGTAGGGGCCTAGAAGCGGCTTGCTATCAGCCGTTGACGGACGCCCCTTGCAGTTTCAACATTGTGGGCCTCCCTCCCGCCTTGGTGCTGCTGATGATCTTCCTCCTCCTCTTCCTCCTCCTCCTCCGGTGGTGCTCCAAGGCCTGGTGGCATTGACTGGGTCCTGAGGATTGCCAGGTTATGCAGCATGCAGCACACAACTATGAAGAGGGAGACTCGCTCAGGCGAGTACTGCAGGGCTCCTCCTGAGTGGTCCAGACAGCGGAACCGTTGCTTGAGCACGCCGATCGTCTGCTCAATTATGTTCCTGGTGGCGAGATGGCGCTCATTGTACCACAGCTCGGCAGGGGTGTTGGGGTTTCGGAGCGGTGTCATCAGCCAGGTGCAGAGTGGATAACCCTTGTCTCCGAGGAGCCAACCACTTGGCTGATGCGCTGCCTGGAAAAGTTCTGGCACAGCAGTCTGGTGCAGGATGAAAGCATCGTGGCTGCTGCCAGGATAGCGGGCATTGACAGCGAGTATGAGTTGTGTGTGGTCACAGACCAACTGGACATTTAAGGAGTGGAACCCCTTGCGGTTTCAGAAAACCTCTGCATTCTCATGCGGTGCCCGCAATTCCACATGCGTGCAGTCAATGGCGCCCTGCGCCATGGGGAAGCCCACTGTCCTCGCAAAGCCCAATACACGTTCATGCTGTTTGGCATGGGTCATCGGGAAAGAGATGTACTGGCGTCTCCTTTTATAGAGGGCATTTGTGACCTGACGGATACAGCAATGGACCGCGAACTGGGAGATATTTGCGATGTCCCCCATAGCTGCTTGAAAGGAGCTGGTGGCATAAAGATTCAGAGCCACTGTGACCTTCACTGCCACCGACAGAGACGTCCTGGTCCTCAGTTGAGGCTGCAGATCTGGCTGCAGCAGGTGGCAGAGCTCAGTGACCACCTCCTTGCTGAAGCGCAGCCTGCGCAAACACTGCTCCTCAGACAAATGAATGTAGGAGAATTGTTCCCGGAATACCCTGGGAGGGAAACGGTCTCCTGTGCAGAGGCCTGTTGGCCCTCCTCCGTCTGGCCATGATTGCCACTCTCTCTCTGCGTCTCTGTTGCCTCCAATTTTGCAGGCGCAGGACGACGCCCCGAATCAGTGCAGCCCCCAAGTCTCTTGCTAATCGAAGTAATGAAAGTCAAATCCAAAAGTACCTGCAAAGTGATGCTCAGTATCAAAACTACTTCACACAGCGTTGACTCTATGCAGAGGTCTCTCTATCTCTCTCTCAGAATCTCTCTCTCTGTCAGAATGAGTGGTGCAAAAATGTCTACACAGAAAAAGCCAGGAAGAGTGCACCTTTAAATAGCGCCCCCCTAGCCCCTCACCGACTGGGAAACGTTCCAGTCTCCCTGTCGTTGCTAGCGCCAGGCGGCAAGGAGGGGGGCGCCACTCAATATCCGGTCCGGGGCGCCACCAGGGCGTTGCACGCTCGACTGACGTCACGACCTGCGGGCGCAGGAGATTGGGGCGGTAAACTTTTGCGCCGCCGCAAAAACTCTAGTTAATTTCGCGAGCGGCGCAAATATCGCCGCTCCCGGGCGCTAGTTGCTTTGTGCCCCAAATGGGAGGTGCAAACCAACCTAATTTTTCCCCCAAAGTATTTACAGCACAGAAACAGGCCATTCGGCCCAACAGGTCTATGCCGGTCTTTATGCTCCACAAGAAGCCTCCTCCCACCCCTCTTCATCTCACCCCATCAACATATCCTTCTTTACCTTTCTACCTCATGATACCTTTCTCCATCATGTCCAAAGCAAGTGTACACTCCAACCATTCGCACCTGAAAATTGTGTTGGCGTCCTACAACCAATGTATGACCCTGATTTAAGTATTTTAATAAGGCCTCCACCAGTTTCGGGCGAGGGCACTGGCTGCTCTCAAGGTCATCTCAAAAATTAAGTCGGGCAGGCGTCCAGTGGGTGGTATTGCCCGGTATTTCAGCATGTACAGGGTGGCAAGCAAATGAAAATTGCCCCTATGAATCAAAGCACCCTCACAATAAAATAGTGTCAGATCTACATATGCAGCTGGTACAGCTGGCAGCTGCACATACATGATCACATGCTGGAGAATAAAGATCCAAGCTCTACCCTTATTAAAAAAGGAAAGTAATAAAACATTGCAATCATAAGACTCAAAGACAAACTTAAAATGGGCCATGGCAAAATACAGCGTGATTACGCATTCACAAACTGTTGCAACTATTCACATACAACAGCCCATGGTAGAAAGCAGAAGAAAACAGATCACAAAGCCACGAAAGGCACCTCTAGCACAGTATGGGATCTAATCAACGGTCCTAGGCTGCTCAGTTACAAACAGGCCTCTAAGTAAAAGCATTAATGAGGGCACTCAAAGGCACAAAAGGCAATTTTAAAGGTTAGTTTAATAATGTTATTGTGAAAAAGTTAATTTGTTAAGAGCCTTATTTTCAACATTAGAAATTGATGGCAGATGAAAGGATTGTTGAGAAATACTTGGAGCAATTTGATTGGTTCAACTTCTCTTGTCTTTTATTGGTAGATTTTGCTGACTGCTCAAGCTCGATTCATTGTTTTTCAATGTCCTCAGCAACTCCTCACGTTCTATTTGCACAATCCCTACCTTTGCTCTTTTATGAATATCTAATTTAGTCAAGTCCAAGTGTGACACTGAAACATGTATTTATTTGGCATTACGCCAAAGTGTGGCAGACAAAATGCACGCTAGAAGCAATGTTTCTAATATATTACTGGCAGATCTCGTGGTGTTGCTCACAGTGAATCAGAAGTTATGCTGTTAGGGGATTGCTGGCCATGAAAATAAAGTACTGGTGTATATCTCCAATGAGACCTGTCCAGAAACAGTGAAGACAGTATTTTTTTTGTGCTGTTGTTGGGAATAGAAAACTATTCTTTCAAACATCCAGGTCAGGTACAGCACAGCCAGATGTAAAGCAAAGATCCCTCTACCCTGCCCTATCAACACTTTTTCAGCCCCAACCTCAGAAAGGTGTACCTACTGCACCAGTACGACATTTTCTTCCCCATTTCCCATAGCAGTGATTTTTTGCCCCCTGTGAGTGAGACTGCCAATTGGTGCTGAATTAGGGACAGATTTATGACAGAGGCCAATGCCCACTAACATTGAGACTGCCCAAACTAATTCCACGTGGGACCTTAGAGCCAGAAGACAGGAACTTTCATCCCATCAATCTGAGTTGGATTTGAACCCAGTTCCCAGAGGTGAAAGGTCAGTGCCAGACCCACTGCACTGCCCAGCTCGTCGCTCTTCGAAAATAAACACCACAAATGCATAAATGGTCGGAATTTTAATCTGGCGGGTTGGGAGCAATCTTCCCTCTAATTTTTTTTGGGCCGCATGGCCCCTTTAACGTGCCGCGCGGCCCATGCAAAGTTCCGCGTATGCACGGTTTTTCTATTTAAAAACCGGCTCACCAGCTGTGCGGGACCACCAAAAGAAGAGCATTGGTTGGGGGCGGGTGGGGGGCTAGAAAGCAGATGTTTAAAATCATGAAGGGTTTAGGTAGAGTGAATAAAGAGAAACTGTTTCCAATGGCTGAAGGATCAATAACAAGGGGGCACAACGAGTGGTTAGGATCTGGAATGCACTGCCTGATAGGGCGGTGGATACAGATTCAATAGTAGCCTTCAAAAGGGAATTGGATAAATACTTGAAGGAGAAAAAATTGCAGGAATATGGGGAAAGAGCGGGGGAGTGGGACTAACTGGATTGCTCTTCGAAAGAGCTGGCGCAGACTCGATGGGCCAAATGGCCTCCTTCTGTGCTGTTCGATTCTATGATTCTATGAATTAAAAGGCTGCAGATACTGTGACTTGGGTATTTTCTGTTGCTGGAGCATTTGTACATCCCAAATGACTGTGTTGTTTCTTTATACCCTTGACACAGAAATTTGCTTTCAACTATTACTGTGATAGTGAATCGGCAGCCCTTTTTATTATGTCCTGATTTTTATTTCCATAGGCATCAAGAGACGTAGTGGTAGATCTTGACTTTGTGCGAAAGTGTAAAACAGGTGATAGCAAATCGGCAGCTCGTTTCACATCGCTCCGATTTTTATTTCCACAGGGTCAATCTTTAAGTTTTGGAAAGCCTTTCTTTTGCTGCCAGCTGCCATCTCACCAGGTACCTGGCTATGAGCCAGGAACCAGACAGTGATCAGAGCAGGAAGCAGAGAGAAGTAGCAGCAGCTTGGGTCAGGCAAAAGGTGTGACGCTTACAGGCCACAAGATTGTGCAGCTGCAGACAACATTGACACCTGCAGCCGAGAGATACAACTTGGGAGTTCGGAGGACCAGAGGTAGAAGTGAGTCACGTGGGAAGAATGAGCCAATCAGAGGTAGGTTTAAGAAATTACATTAGAGAGCCAACTTAGGTTCCACTATGTACCTTCCAAAGGCAAAAATCCAAGAGGGAATAGGTCATTAATCCCGAAAGGGTTCAATTACCTCCCACAGACAGTCCAATATTTCCTTTGGGAACTGCAGTGTTGGGCCACTCTATGTCTGAGAAGGCCCTTACTAAGCTTCCTGTTCTACATCGAAGTGATAATGCACTGCTCGAACTTTCCGGGCTTCCATCCAGGTGCACACCGCTGATGTACCGTTATAGGTGCCAGCAACCCACCTGGAGTATATTAATGACCCTATATCTGCAATATGGGATGGGATCTACAACAAGTTCTATGGGAAACTGGGAGATCCACTCTGCTGCACAAGTCGGGTGGGCATTTCAGGCCCAGTAAGGTTACCAATAGCAGAAAACTGTGATAGACAAGCATTATGGGGAACAGTGTGTGATGGAAAAGGCATAATGGTGTTACAGGGAGCTTTATCACACCATACGCACAATAGCATTTGCCCATGCAGGTGTGATGTAAAGTGTTATAATGCTGGATTCTCTTCAGAATCTGAACTAACTGCTCATGGTGTTATGCTTTCCCAATCCCATCCTTGTGGGTGTGCCATATAATTTAAAACCTTTGAATTCAAAATTTATGAATGCGAGTAATGCAGGAAGTGCCAACTTTGATTTTTACTGAAGCACGACTGGTTCAGACTGCTGTGAAGTAATCCCCTATCTATGATTTCACTGTATACTGATAACATTTTTGATCAAACTATGGTGGTGATTCTGGTTTCTCACTGTTAATAGGATAAGAGTCATAAACGTTTATAACCACTAATGTGATTAGGTTCAGAGTAGTTATTTGTCAACCAGGGCTCAGTTCTAATCAATATTCAGTTATCTGAAGTTGACATAGTCTACTGAAACTGAATTAGAAGCATCAGTGCACAACAGCTGATCATGGTTCAGAATAAACCCTCTGTATTCTGCAAAGCCATACGAGATCAGATAGGTTTAATCCCTGGTATGTGCGGAGAACTTAACCAGGATTCCCAGTCTTGATCACAATCTAATGATTCCTGCTGGAAGGTGCATGTTTGTGTACGTTGAGTGAGGACACAATTGGACTAGGTTGTGCTGCCCTCCACAGTTTGAACAGATTGCCAGCGCTCACACATCACTAATGGCCATTTGGGTGAGGTATTCGAGGGTGGCCTGGCCAGCATGCAGAGAGCCAGATGCCACCAAGGAGTCAGATCTTCAGAAAGGGAAGCGAGAAAATGTGGGATACAAAAAAAAAGTACAGGACAGTAGGCAATCCCATTACATTTTAGACATTCCTTTAACTTTTTAAGATTCCTTCAGTGATCTTTGTCATGGGAAGATACTTTGGATGGTGTATGGACATTTTGAACAGTGCAACTTCTGTTTAAGTCGCTACGGTGTTGCTCAAGCTGCCCATTCAAACTGTCCCTACATCAACAGCACGATGCCTCCTGTGAAAAAGTTTAACTTCATTTAATCAAATTCCACTGAACAGATTCTAAAAGTTAATATTAAAAGAATGCCAAAGGCTCAGTCCAACTGTAACAAAACTGCGTGCTCCCAGTGCTACTCACGTGCCACCTTCAGATGTGGTATTCATTTTGTTACAGTGATTACTTGGGGACCTGTCCAGATCATTCATTATAACCAAATTCCACTGTAACTGTATCAGGATATATTACTTATCAGGTGATTATAATATACTGCAACTGAGTCGAAAAAGTCTTGATGGCTTTACCTCAACTCAGACTTCCCGTGCACCTGCCCGTGACAGCTTTCCCAGCCTTACTACCTCATTTCCCAACCGACCAACGGTTAAAGTTAGAAAAATGCAACTGTTTATTTCCAGTCTCCAAGGCTGATTACTTCACAGGATATGCAATTCCAGTTTTCAAAGCTGGCCTCACTGTAGTTAAAATGCACACTCAAGCTCTTGTCTAATTATTCATATTGTAATTAAATTTTGGCCAATGTAGATCATCATTGCCCATCCTTCCTAACTACCTAGTTTTATAACGATTTTTGGTGGCTTTATGTATTTATATACATTAGGGCTCTCAGAAATTAAAATGTATTAGAGTAAACTTTATGTTCCTTTCCTGGTTAGTTCATTATTGGATCGATCAACAAGTGGTTTCTAAGTGACTTACTCCTCAGTGTTGAGTGTCATTTTACTGCGTCAATAAGCACACATCTGTCATAAAACACGCACAGACATAGATGCAGGAATAACTGACACTGGGAAATCCACGTCATTCACTTTTGCTATTTTCCACAAGTGAGTGGGACTCTTTTAAGATGAAATTTTGCTTGCCATGGGGAAGCTGAACTATTTCAAGAGTTTCAGTCTATCAGGTGCTACAGGATAGCATGCGTATGAAACACAGCTAGACAAGTTTTAGACAGTCAGAAAAGAAAGAACTCAGTCAGCATTTGCAGAGCAAAAACAGCTTACTGTTCAAGGCAGCAAAAGAGAAAAAATATGGAAAATGGAGGAGTTGCATGTTGCAGAGAGTCAGATGGATGACCGACTTGGAAATTAAATGCAGCGGCAAAATAAAAGCTGCGGGGAGAAAACAAATTAAATAAAGTAATGAGAAAAGGAAAGTAAATTTTAAGAGAAAAGAAGCAAGTTGATGAGGGAAGTACTAAACTGGAGTTGCAAATATGGATGGACACGTCCCAGGAATGAACAACATAATTAAAGGAGAAGGACCAACTTTGGAGATACTTTGAGCACAAAGTACGAATCCCCACCCCTCCCCTCCCCTCCCTTCTGTTTAAAATGCGTGCATCTCCCACCCATCAGAAGGTATCCTCATCACTAAGTTTCCTCCCCATGGAGACCAGCCATTTTCATGAACAGGCCCACCAACTCTCCAGCATTCCCACCTCAGAATCAAGCTATCACGCAGGTTGGCTATGCTGGCTAACACCAACATTCAGCGTGGTTGTGAAAGTCCTTTATAGAGGAAGCCTGCCGCTTTAACCGCACTTGTGTTTTTGGTACAAGTGGATGCCTCAGGTGACCACCTATTGACTGAAAATCTGACACCTGGGCCTGGAAATTCGTCTCGGGCGGTGGCGCGATACGGGCGGTATCGGATCTGCCGCCCGTTATACACAGCGCCTCATACTCGGTTCCATTGCAGTCAGTGGAACTGAATATCCGGCACTGCGTATAATGGGCAGCCGATCAGATACCGCCCGTATAGCGCCACCGCCCGTGTCGAATTTCTAGGCCCTAGAATTTATCCAATGTTGACAGCTCTGCATTTCTGGTTTCTGCTCCCCTCCACAGTTGCTCTGCTAAATGCTTTAACGTAGGAAAACGTCCCAAGGCACTTCACAGGAGGCGTTAAAAGGAAGACTTGCATTTATACAGCGCCTTTCACAATGTCCCAAAGCGCTTCACTGCCTTCTTTCTTTCTTAACCTGTAATTCAGACTTTTGAAGTGTAGTCACTGTTGTAATGTAGGAAACACGGCAGCCAATTTGCACACAGCAAACTCCCACAAACAACAATGCAATGGTGACCACATAATCTGTTTTCAGTGATGCTGAAGGGAAAACATTTGCAGGGTTACGGGCAAAGGGCGGGGGAGTGGGACGGCACGGGCTCGACGGGCCGAATGGCCTCCTTCTGTGCTGTAACCATTTTATGATTCTATGAATGTAGGTTACATGCCTCCTGCAGTAGTTCAACGGGAGCTGGTGCCTGGCGGGTGACCTCCAGCTACCTAAACCAGGAAACATCATTGCAGGCTGGGTGCTGCTCAATACACGGCTGATAGATTCTGGGGCAAAAAACTGGCATCTTTGAATCAACCTCCAGGTTTGTGCAAGGACCAGTTTCCACAGAATCAAAATTAACGGGTCTGGGAGGCACATGAATTGTATCTGTAACTAACTTATCAGAGAACTCAGGAGGGATAAGAAGATCAAAATGTCAAGTTTCCATGATGAAGAAAATACATTGCAAATATGAAGATATCTTCCAACAGATATTACCCTTTTTAAAAAAATGCTTCTTAAGGGTTAAAAATGTAAGATAAATACTCATGTTCACTAAAGTGCTTAGTAAATTCAATGTATCAGGAGTGTTCTAGCATTCCATTTGATAAGCAAATCATTACAGAGGAAAAGAAAGACTTGTATTTAGAAATGGTCTTATTATATCTCTGAGAAATGTCTCAAAGCACTTCAGATACAAAGAATTACTCTGAGGTGCAGGCCCAGGAGTGCTGGTATTTCCTGCCCTCGGCCATTAGGATGGACCCGTGTCAATCATGCGCCCACATCGCGCTGGCAGGCTGGCAAAAACCTTATCTCTAAGCCTAAGAAGAATCTCAAAACGTTTGATCTCAGAAAACAGTTACATCGGCACTGGATTTGTACTGGAGCTGCTGTTTAACTTGCCACCGTGTATATTTCTATTGCATAACCAATTCATGGTTCCTCTAAAATATATGGTCTGTCAGCGTGCTGTTTTTCCACGTATTGGAATGTTCAGTAGTAATCAGTGGCATCCCATACTATTTCATATATAGCTCAGTGGGAAAAGGGATGATTGTTAGCCCTGAGGCAGGCTACATCCCACTCACTACACATATAAGGTAATCTTTCAGTTCATAAGAAACACGGACATCCTTATGAAAGCTGCCTTTACCTTTAACATGTGGGCCGGTTTGCTCTATTGGCTGGAGTGTGATGCTACTAATGTCATGGTCAGGGGTTCAATCCTCAAATAGGCCATTCAGCTTTTTTGGGGTAAATTTGTATAGGCTTGTGTGGAGTATAAACACCGGCATAGACCAGTTGAGCTGAATGACCTGTTTCTGTGCTGGAGAATCTGTGGCCTATAAATTCGGCCGCACTACACCCGTCTTTTGGTGCTAACTGGCCTACAAAGCCTCGAATACATCGGGCAGGAAGCACGCGCACATTTCAGGCCGGAAATGCGCCATCCACTATATTGGGAAAGGGGAAAAAAAGGTGTCCTTTACCCACGCCTGAAACTGATGTTAGGCTCTTTGCATATGCAAGTAAGGGGCTTAACGCCCATTTGAGGCCCTCTCTGCAAGATTGGCAAACCAGACCTTGGGATCGCCTGCAACCTACAAGGTAAGTCTTTTACATTTGGAATGCGGAGCCTGGAGAAGCAGAAGTGCTCCTCTCAACCCCACATTTAACCCCCCTCTGCCCCCGATCCTGACTCCCGATCCTCCCCCCACCACCCCCACCCCACAGCCTCCTCTTCGGGGCCCCTCTCCCAGGCCCCAGCCTCCTCTCCCAAACCCAGATCCTGGACCCATGGCCTCCTATACCGGCCTCCTCTCCTGACCCCTATCTTGGACCCCTGATCTCTGGCCCAAATCCCAATCCCCGGACTCACTTACCTGAGGGGTTGCAGCGGCCCGATATCACACAGCTCTTCACCAGCAAGCTCTGATGCTGCGCTGGCTGCATTATAATGAAGCCCAAGTGTAAGAATATGGGCTTTTGAGGGTATTTAGAGGGATTCGGCATTGCAAGAGTTAAATGACCCTAAGATTTTTTGTAGAACTGCTATTCTGCAAAATCCACGGCTTTTGGACTCCCAGGATGACGTACGATCACAAGTGTCCTTGTTATTACAAAAAACATTTGTTATTGCTAGGAGAGGGAAAAACAGTGTCTACAAAGTTATTTCTTATATCTCCTGTCTGTGGGAATGGGCAAACTTTTGTAATTTGTTGAAATATAATCTAATATAATCCCCTTTCACTATTGTTCAGTAGTAAGCTTTGCTAGATTGTAGTTTAATATTAAGTTTGCTAGCATACAGTTTTATTTCTCTTTTATTAGGATTAGTAAAGAAAATGCTGTTTAAGTTAGGATTTCTTTACAGTTAGAACTTTTGTTGTCTTCAAGGTCCTGGGTTGCATCATCAACTGTGAAAACAGAAAAGGCTTGTGCTAAGGCTAAAAGCAGATAAGGGATGCCCAAGGCCTGTGCCTGAACACATAACTTGCTGTGCCTATGATTGGATGGATTTTTCTGTAGTTCTGGTTTTTGGGGTATATATATTTTTATTATTTGTTTATGGGATGTGGGCGTCGCTGGCAAGGCCAGCATTTATTGCCCATCCCTAATTGCCCCGAGAAGGTGGTGGTGAGCCGCCTTCTTGAACCGCTGCAGTCTGTGTGGTGAAGGTACTCCCACAGTGCTGTTAGGTAGGGAGTTCCAGGATTTTGACCCAGCGACGATGAAGGATCAGCGATATACTTCTAAGTCAGGATGGTGTGTGACTTGGAGGGGAACTTGGAGGTGGTGGTGTTCCCATGCGCCTGCTGCCCTTGTCCTTCTAGATGGAAGAGGTCACGGGTTTGGAAGGTGCTGCTGAAGAAGCCTTGACGAGTTGCTGCAGTGCATCTTGTAGATGGTACACACTGCAGCCATGGTACGCCGGTGGTGGAGTGAGTGAATATTTAAGGTGGTGGATGGGATGCCAATCAAGCAGGCTGTTTTTTCCTGGATGGTGTCGAGCTTCTTGAGTGTTGTTGGAGCTGCACTCATCCAGGCAAGTGAAGAGTATTCCATCACACTCCTTACTTGTGCCTTGTAGATGGTAGAAAGGCTTTGGGGAGTCAGGAGGTGAGACACTCGCCGCAGAATACCTAGCCTCTGACCTGCTCTTGTTGCCACAGTATTTATGTGGCTGGTCCAGTTAACTTTCTGGTCAATGGTGACCCCCCAGGATGTTGATGGTGGGGGATTCGGCGATGGTAATGCCATTGAATGTCATGGGGCGGTGGTTAGACTCTCTCTTGTTGGAGATAGTCATTGCCTGGCACTTCTGTGGCGCAAATGGGGGTTTGGGTCATTCTCAGTATAGAAGGGCCAAGGAGGACACCAGACAGGTATAGACGTGTATGTGAGTAGAAGGTATGAGAAATGGGCTATACCTTCAACCAAAGGACAATAACGGGTAATATAATTCTCAATTGTACTTTGTAAACTGCTGCTCGGATACTGTAATGTATTAAGTCTCACTTATGCTTAAATAAAAATTATAACCATTACCAATATGGAGTCAGCTTCGATCCATTGAACAGACAGTCCTAAGGGACTTGAAATTTATTACACAAGGTCCAATATCTGGGGAGACTCCGGCCTCACCATTCAGGTGCAGGGCATGTATCCTACGCCCCCCTGCATGTCCAAAAAAGCGGCATTCCTGAATTTCTGGACCTATGCCATTCAAGTCTGTTGAGCGCAAGCCCAAGTTGAAATGGGCCCTGAAAATCCATGTACCTACAAGTGAATTGGGATGCATCCCAGGCTGGCAAAGACTGGCAGCAGCAGAAATAGAGGTGGGATCCATTAACTCCAAGATCACCTGTGGGGCTGCGGACATCTGGCGCGTCCATCCCCTTGCAGCCTGATATCATTAATGCTCCATCACAGATATGACAATGGAGTGAGATCACAGGTTTTCAGGCCCAGGATCTTTAATGTCCACCTGAACAGGCAAATGGGAATTCAAAGGAATGCACCTCCAACAATGCAGCAGACCCTCAGTATGGCACTGGATCTCACAGTATGAGTTCAACTCCTGGAGTGGAATTCTCTCACTCTGAATGGATATACAGCCATTACTTTGAGAAAGGTTGATGGACAAAATACTGCACTTTTAGAAAAAATGGAAATGGCATAATCTAGAAACATCTTCGACAGGTGCAGTATTCACATTCCTTCATGAGGTTATTAAAATCAGGTAACAAGCACAGAATACTCTTAGCTTTATTTCTTATATTTCTTATATCAGTATTTTTTTTTAACCATACACACATTCTTATCCTAAATTAAAAAAACACTATTACTATTAAACTACTTTAACTACAAATTTATGACAAAATATAACTTAATGAAGCATCATTTTAATTACACAGAAAATTAGTTTGTTTTTAGAGGACTTGGCAATCTAGCACTCCCCGCACATACATAATTCAAACGTAACACTTGTAATGGTGCGTGCAGATAGAGCATGCTTTTTGACTTTAGTGCACTGTACTCTGTCTAAAGAAAATCTGGGGGAAACCTCACTTGTTGTACTGTAGCTAATGCTGCAAAACATCTGTTGGACTCTTTGGGTGTGCCTCCTCCGATTTCTACGGCAACAATCTCCTAGTTTAATCATTACTAAAAGCAGAGCACCACACAATGGATAAACTGGCTTCCTTTATAATAAAAGTATGTTTTCTCTTTGAGCACACCTGGTATATTTCCTAGAAATATGTCACAAGGAGTTTGACCAGAGTTGTCAACATCAGGCAAATCTTAGGGATAAGATTTTCATTCAGGTGTCACCCCTGTACCTGAAGCATCATTTCACATCCTTTTTCTTTCTCATTCTTCTCTGCGTTTACTTTCCTTTTTTTTTTACTTCTTGTGCCTTTTCTCTCTTTCCTCTCTCTCTTTTCTCGTTTTGCCCTTTCTCTTGTGTTGTCCTGTTTCAGTCTCTCTCTCTTTTTCTTTATTTCTGTTTCTATCTCCACAGCTTGTCTGCCTGAGGTGCAAGTAGCACTACTGTGGCTTTCTCTTGCTGCAGCACAAGGGAACAAGAAGAATGCTCTGGAGAAAGGGCTATCGTAGCATTCACAGCCACAGGGAAAGTCCCCTATTAATTCTGCAGCGCTTTCAAATTTTAATGGAGGACATTTAATATTGCTATGGGTCCTGGGAAAGCTATGCCTCCACAGCATTATTTTGCTTTCATTTGATTTCCAACATAGAGAAAGCAAAATACAATACAAAGCTGTGATTTCCCAGTTTAGTGCAGAAGTGAGTTGGATAGTCATAACTCACAAGAGTTTCTCCATCAAGTTGGTAATACAAGTTGGTAAGCACGACAATAACGGGGGTGGGGTGCTAACAAGGCAAGGGAATACACAATAAATTGTAGGATACTGAGAAGTGCAGAGGATCAGAGGGACCTTGGAGTGCATGTCCACAAATCCCTGAAGGTAGCAGGGCAGGTAGATAAGGTGGTTAAGAAGGCATACGGGATACTTGCCTTCATTAGCCGAGGCACAGAATATAAGAGCAGGAAGGTTATGCTTGAACTATATAAAACACTAGTTAGGCCACAGCTAGAATACTGCGTGCAGTTCTGGTCACCACATTACAGGAAGGATGCGATTGCACTAGAGAGGGTACAGAGGAGATTTACGAGGATGTTGCCTGGGCTGGGGAATTTTAGCTATGAGGAAAGATTGGATAGGCTGGGGTTGTTTTCTTTGGAACAGAGGAGGCTGAGGGGAGATTTAATTGAGGTGTATAAAATTATGAGGGACCTAGATAGAGTGGATAGGAAGGACCTATTTCCCTTAGCAAAGAAGTCAATAACCAGGGGGCATAGCTTTAAAGTAATTGGTAGAAGGATTAGAGGGAGTTGAGGAGAAATGTTTTCACCCAGAGAGTGGTGGGAGTCTGGAACTCACTGCCTGAAAGGGTGGTAGAGGCAGAAACCATCATCACATTTAAAAAGTACTTGGATATGCACTTGAAGTGCCGTAACCTGCAAGGCTACAGACCAAGAGCTGGAAAGTGGGATTAGGCTGGATGGTTCTTTTTTGACCGGCGCAGACACGATGGGCCAAATGGCCTCCTTCTGTGCTGTAAATTTCTATGATTCTAAGAATAAAAGGTGGCTTCAAAAAAAGTAGTTTTACATATAAAGGCCGCGATTTTCTCCAGGTAGGTGGGTTGGGAGCAGGGGGCCGTGAGGCGGGCGGGAAATCCGGGAGGCCAGGTTTCCAGCAGGCACTGCCAATTTTATCAGCAGAGCCTAATTTGAATCTCAGGTCTCGGATTCCCGCCCGCAGCCAGCCAGCTGAGAGGCTGGCTGGCTGCAGGTGGGTAGGCCTCAGTCAGAATCGCCAGTCCGGGGTCCGGGACCGCTGGAGGGGGGGGTCCGGGATTGGGGGGGGTCCGGGATTGGGGTGTCCGGGATTGGGGGGGTCCAGGATTGCCAGTCCGGGGGTCGGTGCCGCCGGAGGATGGCGGCCAGGGATGGGGGAGGGGGGCGGAGTATCGGGGCGGCAACCAGAGGATCGTGGCCGGCCTCATCATCATCGGTGGGGGGAAGCCCAGGGGTGGTGGGGGTTGGTGGGGAGGGGGAGGCCTGGGGCTGGGGGTGGGAGGCCTGGGGCTGGGGAGGCCTGGGGCTGGGTGGGGGGCCTGGGGCTGGGAAGCCTCATGGTGGTGATCGGAGGCCTCGTGGGCAGGTCTCCGATCGAGGGGGGTGGGTGAGGCAGGGACCCTGGATCCAGGAGGTAGGTATAAAGCCACTTACCTCCTGGATGCAGCAGTTCCCGTCATGGTTTAACTGCCGGGTTTCACAACTTGGGTGAAACCCGTCCCCAGGCAGTTAAATTTAAAATGGAGGGGAAAATAAAGGCTTCCAGCCTCATTACGATATTTAAATTGAGGTAATGCTCCCTGGGCGCGGGTTGATCGCCCGCCCCCGTCCAGGCCCCATACCACCACCAGGAAAACCGCAGGTGGGCGCATTGAAGGTGGGATCAGGTCAGGAATCCCACTTTTAAAAATTTAACTGCCCCCACGCTCCAAACCCACCTGTTTTTTTAGGGGGAAATTCCGGCCAAAGTAACCATCTGTCAAACCAACTAAGAATCTAACGGCAGTCACTATAGATAATGTGTGTCTATTAGATGGAGAAAAAAAATGTAAACTAAAAGATATAAACATTATGGCCCAGATTTTGCGGTCAGCGGAGAAGCGACGGCGCTCATCACTGACCTCAGAGAAAGCTGTCTACAAAGATCTAGCGATCTCTGTGGTGTGGATTTCACCTTTCCCCATTTTAATTTGATTCTGATGTCATGTATTGGGGATCTCCAGTGTCCAGCAACAGTGATGTCGCCAAACAGGCTAAGCAGCCAAGCACACTGAAGAATTCTCAGACAGCAAACCAAAAAGTAAAAAGCACTGATTATCCTTCACTTTTTACAAATGTTACGGAGAGCGAACATAAATACTTTGGCAACAAGAGCAGGTCAGAGGCTGGGTATTCTGCGACGAGTGTCTCGCCTCCTGACTCCCCAAAGCCTTTCCACCATCTACAAGGCACAAGTAAGGAGTGTGATGGAATACTCTCCACTTGCCTGGATGAGTGCAGCTCCAACAACACTCAAGAAGCTCGACACCATCCAGGAAAAAACAGCCCGCTTGATTGGCACCCCATCCACCACCTTAAACATTCACTTCCTCCACCACCAGCGTACCGTGGCTGCAGTGTGTAGAAACATAGAAACATAGAATCTAGGAGCAGGAGTAGGCCATTCGGCCCGTCGAGCCTGCTCCGCCATTCAATACGATCATGGCTGATCATCCAAATCCAGTACCCTGTCCCTGCTTTAATCCCCACAGTACACATATCCCACCCTACCCCCGTAACCCCACGTATTTAATTCCCCCTAACATATCCCATCCTATCCCCATAACCCCACATATTTAATCCCCCCTAACACTAAGGGTCAATTTATCATAGCCAAATCAACCTAACCCACACATTTTTGGACTGTGGGAGGAAACCGGAGCACCCGGAGGAAACCCACGCAGACACGGGGAGAATGTGCAAACTCCACACAGACAGTCACCCGAGGTCAGATTCGAACCCGGGTCTCTGGCGCTGTGAGGCACCAGTGCTAACCACTATGCCACCGTGTACCATCTACAAGATGCACTGCAACAACTTGCCAAGGCTTCTTCGGCAGCACCTCCCAAACCCGCAACCTCTTCCACCTAGAGGGACAAGGGCAGCAGGCGCATGGGAACACCACCATCTCCAAGTTCCCCTCCAAGTCACACACTATCGTGACTTAGAAGTATATCGCCGATCCTTCATCGTCGCTGGGTCAAAATCCTGGAACTCCCTACCTAACAGCACTATGGGAGTGCCTTCACCACACGGACTGCAGTGGTTCAAGAAGGCAGCTCACCACCACCTTCTCAAGGGTAATTAGGGATGGGCAATAAATGCTGGCCTTGCCAGCGATGCCCAGATCCCATAAGCGAATAAAAAGAAATACTCGCCTCCCCAGGGCTGGCAAAATCGTCCCCGGAATTTTTATCATAATGGAAAAATTTGACACTCCACAAATATAAAATTAGTTTTTCAGGGCCAGAGAGATTGTTCAGCAGTAATTATTACTTCGTACCAATGTTCCCGTTAAGCTGTGCAGCCATGCGGCCTTGCAGCGGTCTGGAGGTCCCGCGCAGGCCACCGGCTTCACAAAGGAAATAACCGCGCTTGCGCAAAAAACTGAATAGGCCACACAGCCAGTTAAAGAGCCCACACACTCAAAAAAAATTACGGGGAACATTGCTCAGTATGCTGTTAAAAACAGTTACACCTCATTGAACAAGGCTCAACTTTTTCGGGGGGTTTTTAACAGCAATATTACAGCATAAAAGGGGAAGTTCTCGTCAGTTTAGTGATTTCTCAAAGATTGCCATCTGCGGGGACTTCAACAATGCCCTGTGGAGAAGCAGTGAATCACTGACAGCAGTTTCTGGATTTCCAGCGTTTAACTGCGCATGTGCAGACACCAGACATTGCTGTCAGTTTCACGGGGTAATGACGGTGAACGCTGACAGATTTTCCGTCGTTATAACCACAAAATCTGGGCCTATATAGATTCTGAGGTCGTGTAAATTGAGAGGCAGCAGTAAGGATGTTTATACCATAACTGTAACATTGCTGCAAAGTAGCGTCTACTTCTCAGCAATGCTAAAATTGCAGTATAAATCTAGAGTCAGGGCCTAGGTCTGATTCTGGAGAGCAGTGATGTAAGGCCTTCTGGCGGACGTAATCTCACACCACATTGGTATGACCCCCCCACCCCCACATGGAGTATAACTCCAGTGTACTGTCAAACCGGGTTTAAAAAATACTCAGTGCTACCTACCTAGATCTGATTCAAATGTTTGGAGAACTGGGACGCTCCTGACCAGAATCTTTAAACCTTTACATTTTAACCACTGGAAGAGGAGCTCTCTGCAGGCGGGTGAACATACAGACACAAAGTTCTCTCTCCAAGGTAATAGAATTGCAGTTTAAGCCAGGTAGTATGAACACGGTGCTGCTCAGCTGGAACCAATATAAATGCACCATTAGTGCTTTACTATGAGCCTATTTGATACAGTGTCATTGTATAATTATATTTTATTGTCCTCCATAAGCCTGTTATACTAAGTATCAAAAATTCAAATCAAAACCATCTTCTGTTTAGGCAAGTCATCTCCATGAAAAGTACTTTTTGTATTTCATGGAAATGGCATTATAACAAGGAACAGGCAGTACTGTTTGAAGCTTCAGTAACCTCACCCAACTCTTCTGCAGTCCATACAGTATTTTAGTGCTTATTTAAAATGATAATTTACATCTAACTATCATCACTATAATTACTTATTTAACTCATGGTATTAACAGAATAGAGGATGAGGAGTCACGGGATATAATTTATATCCCACTTGTGGCACTCGCCATAACTCACTCCTGGCTTTGTTGCTTATGACTTACCAGATCAGCTTACTAGTGCAATATAAATTATATCTCATAGTTCCTTATTGTGAACGCTCTATTTGCATAGTTCAGTCTCATGAATAAAGCAATACACTAATGAAAAAATCATAAAGGCTCCTTGGAATATATAGCAATTATATGAACTGAATTTCCTCAGCTGGAGTATTGTCTTCAATTCTGGGCGTCACACTTTAGGAAGGATGTCAAGGTCTTGGAGAGGGTGCAGAGGAGAGTTACTAGAATGGTACCAGGGATGAGAGACTTCAGTTATGTTGAGAGGCTGGAGAAGCTGGGATTGTTCTCCTGATGGCAGAGAAGGTTAAAAGTCAATTTAATAGAGGTGTTCAAAATTATGAGGAGTTTTGATAGAGTAAATAGGGAGAAACTGTTTCCACTGGCAGGAGGGTCAAGACGGTATCCAGAAGACACAGATTGGCAAAAGAACTAGAGGGGAGAGGAGGAGAATTTATTTTACACAGCGAGTTGTTGTGATCTGGAATGCACTGCCTGAAAGGGCGGTGGAAGCAGATTCAATGGTAACTTTCAAAAGGGAATTGTATAAATACTAGAAGGGGAAAGAAATGCAGGGCTACGGGGAAACAGAAGGGGAGAGGGCCTAATTGGATAGCTCTTTCAAAGAGCCGGCTCAGGCACGATGGGCTGAATGGCCTCCTTCCGTGCTGTAAAATTCGATGAATTTGTAAGTTTTTATTTAAACAATGGACTGCTACAATTTAAAGGTATCAAGATAAGAACATAAAAACTCATCTTTTTCAGAATCCTGTGAGTGCCTATCGGAAGTTGGCGAGTAGGGGTGGTATTACCGGGGAAGTATGTTCACCATGCACCAAAAAAAGATCCTGAGCCATTCAAGGAAGAGTCTCACCTGCAATTATATAAAAAAAGAGGCAGAGGGACAGATAGAGATAGAGATGTATGGGGATGTTTGTCACAATGTATTGTGATGAATTCTAACATCTTTTAGTTTTTGCTTCCCCTTTTCTGTAGATTTGTTGAATAATTTTCTTTGAGCAGTGCTTACATCGGTAAAGGAAACGGGTCTGAAGTAGTTACTATTTCCAACTGTGTGAAGGACCTGAGTTAACATGCGCAGTTAAATAATAGATTGCTGAGACTCTCAAGATTAATATAGTACACTTTTTTAAACTAATGGCCTTTCATTAATAGAATACAAACTGAAACCTGGTACTTTATGGAAACTACTTTTGTCATAGTTCATATAACTCAAGAATACAGCCAGCGCTACTTGATGGCTTACTTTTGCTAATCACTAGCTCCAAAAACATGTCTTCTCTTCACTATCAAGCTCAGCCACATGTTTAAAAAACTTAGGAAAAATAGACAAAAATTGTTAAGCGTATTGACTGACTGGGTGGTTCAATGAGTTGGCACATTCTCCTTTTTCCTCTTAGCCCTGGATCTGAATATTGTTTAGACAGGTGGAATAAAAACCTTCACTAGGTTCCCCCACCCCCTGATGGCTGTAAGAGTCCCACATGAAATTAATTTGGACAGTCCTTAATACATTTGGTGAAATTTTGTGCTAATTAAAGTGAAGAAAGTCAGTGAAATTAACTGAACATTTTCCACTTCACTTATGGTAGCAAATGTTCACATCAAGTACGCCCAGATCAGGTGTCAGAAGTAGAGTTAAACTTTACCTAGTCTGCACAAAAGTGTGCCGTAAGCACTTCCTAGTGCATTAATGTGATTTCTTAATTTCCTGTACCAGTCATCCTTATGACCTTGCTAAGTGATATTGCTAATTTAAAATAACATAATACCAAATATAGAGCAGTATTATACTGGGGACCTACAGTTATCAGGAACTGGTCTGGGGGCTGTTAAGCATACTTTATCACATAGTCTGGACTGGATCTAAACCCAGGTGTCTGCAAGGAGAGGATTGTATGCTAACTTATTGGGCTCGATTTTGCCAGTGTGAGTGGGCTGGGGCGTGTCAGGTGGGATTCAAGTCAAACCCCGACTCCGAAGTGAAGTGTTGAAAAATTGCGATTTTCCCCTAATTAGGCAATTGATTTCCAGCGTGTGGGAACCTCTGGTCCAATGAATCTTTTCATACAGAAAGTCGCCTCCGATGACGTCATCAATGCTGTTGGATTTAAGGCCTGCAAGCAGCCTTGCTTCTTCTGGAGACTGGAAACGCTTTGGAAATTGTATGAAGAACTTCATTTACCGACCATGTCCACCGGCAAGCAAAAGTGTGCACCTCGCTTTGATGAGCCCTCCCTGCAAGCTCTGGTGCAGGGAGCAAGATCTAATAAGGAGGTGCTCTTCCCTTCCTCAGGGAGAAAAAAGCCACCCCAGCAGACTAAAGCTGTGTGGCTGCAAGTGGCCGAGGAGGTCAACTCCATATCGATGAGCCACAGAACCTGGCTGCAGTGCAGGAAGAAGTTTCATTACCTTCTCCGCACAGGAAAAGTGAGTATGACTTTCCCATCACCCTCAATCTGATCCCCATCACCTCTCCTCACCAGCATTCTGCTTTGCCAACCTCTTCCTCCACATCCCACTTGACACTTACATCCCTGCACCCTTACCCATTCCCTCTCTCTCTATGGTCACATTCACTTAACTATTCGACCATGCAGCCCTCACACTCCCTATCACTGTGATGCAATGACAACAACTTACAACACACAGGGAGGGTCCTTTGTCTCCTTCTAAGCATCTATGCTATGGATTCTCTACACTCACTCCTTCATTCTCACTCAAACTCCACTGGTGTCCCTCACTGCAGGAAATAAGAGCCCACAATAAGAGGGAAAGAGCCATGACAGGAGGAGGGCCACCCTCAGTAGCCCAGCTCAGCGCCTGGGAGGAGGCGGCCCTGGAAATCGCCGGGATCGAGGAGGATTCCCAAGTGGGGGACGGACAGATGGGCGCATCACAGCAAGCTTGTGACAGAATAGTTTGGCATCTCTCTCATTGACATTGCATGAGTCATTGATAATGAATCTGATGCTCTAACAGATTGACTTATGATCATCTGCACTATTCAATGTGCATGTAACCTTGACCTCACATCTCTAACTCTTTCCTTTACTCTCCCACAGGACCATCGAAAGCCCCCGTCCCCACTGTCCAGGGGGAAAAGCCTGAGCTTCCAGAATCCTCAGAGGAAGCTGCAACCTCTGAGGGCGCAGCATCAGCAGAATTCAGCGCACCCAGCACCAGCACAGATACGCACACCTCGGTGGGACCTTCGCGAGATAGAGTAGTATTGTCACCTGGTGTATCACAGCTCACAAGTGAGCATCAGCAGATGGTGGAGACAGGATCAGCAGTGGAGAGTCCTCGTCGGAGGGCGCAGGAATCTGCCAGCTCGGCTCAGCTGCATGTCGACCCTGTGCCTCCGGGTCCATCCAGAAGGAGAGCGGTGCTGGAACTCCAGGAACAGGTGCAGGAGTCTCTGGCAGGTTTTGTCTCCAGGGTCGCTGCGAGTGTGGAGCGAATGGAGGAGTCCATCGCGAACATGAGCAGAACCTTTGTGGAGGCATTGGCGCATGAACACATCACCGCGGAAAGGATGGCAACCTCCGTGGAAAGGATGGCTAACTCCATGGTAAGGCTGGCTACCGTAGAGGAGAGGATGGCTACGGTCATGGAGGAGCTTAGTCGCCAGGGTATGGAAAACATGGTAATTGTTCAGAATAGAATGACATCTCTTGAGGAGCGATGGTCAGCTATTGAGCATACAAACCAGACCTTCATGGAAGTCCTCTGGAGTAGGACTTCCAGTGCAGAAATGGGTCCTCATGGCCCCCCTGAAGTGCAGCAAGGTGCTGTCAAGCCACTTGCTAGCTCTGAGGTGGGGCTGACCCATGAGGGGGATTTTGGTGGCAGACAACAAGGAATTGGGGACTCCTCTCCAAGCGCTCAGACGACCATGCCATTGCAAAGCCCTCGGTCAGAGCCCCACCAGAGTCCTCACCAACTGAGATGGGCGTCTCAGCCCCTGCATAGCCACAGGAGCAGCAGACTGTTAGCAAGCACGCACAGGTTCACCACCCCAGAGGACGGCCGCCAAAGGCATCGAGACAGGAGCAGCAAGAAAGTGAACAAGGGGCCTCCACATCTGCTGAAGCCACAGGGGAAGCACCACGCAGGAGCACACGTAAGAGGAAGATAAAGCACAAGTAGTCACAAGGGTAGTCACTTGGGTGTTGTGATGTGTTATATTTGGACCAGCCATCATTGTCATTGTATTAAAAACAGATTTGATGGCAAACTGTTGAAGTTGTGGCCTGTGTCATTTCGCAAATGGGACTTTCACATTGAGGGCTTAGGGCGCCTTGCAATTGTCAGTATGGTGGTCAGGGTGATAGGAATCCGCAGGTTCTTGTCTATTGTCGATGCTCTGGTAAGAAGGTGTGAGACAAAAGTGTTTGATTGTGTAGGCTAACCAAATCTGGCCAAGATGAGTGCGTTCCTTGCATCCCGGGCAGCAATGTTTTCGCACGCTGGCGCCTTCTGGCCTGTGCAGCTTCAGGTGGGTGACTAGCAGCTTGGCGCTCCTGTTGATGCTCCTGCTGTTGGTGCTGCTGTTGTTCATGGTTCTGCGGCTGGTCTTCCTCCGAATCTGATGTCCAGGAGGAAAGGAATTAAATGGTCGCTATGCTTCTGGTATATGCCTCAGTTGAGGAAGTGCTCAGTCAAGGTGGGGAGAGGGGTTTCCCAGGAGGTCACACTGGAGATGGGTGTCAGGCTCCAAACTTCCACAACAATGAGTAGACCTGCTAAAAGTTCGCCCAGACCTGAGACAACAAAGTTCTGCCACCTGCAAATGATCATCGGTGAAAACTCCTTTGTAATGGTGGAGCTGCAGCTGTTACTAAGCAATCCAATTGTGAGGCCGCCAGGATTACCTGGCGTGTTCCAGAGGAGGCGTGGAGGATGGGGAAAATGTCTAAAAATCGGAAAGGCCTCTCAAAATGGGATAATAGAGGCAATTAAGTGGTTGTTAAAGGCCTTAAGGGCCTATCCTGCCTCTTGGAGGCAGGATGGAAACGGGGTCAGAAAACACGCATGTGGGAAAATTGCTCGGAGGCAGGATAGAGGCTGGATCGGGCCCGCCTGCCATTTTTTGCAATTTTACCACCTCGCACACCTCCAATCCCGCCTCCTCGGGCCTGGCAAAATCTAGCCCATTGAATCACTCGATTTCCTGTGTTTACACAGTCTTAACCTAAGCTCTTAGTAGGCACAAAATTCTCCATCACACGGTATTATCAAGTAGTAATCTTACTCAGAGGCCACAAATGTGGCTGTTGTGGGAAAGTGCAATGGTTCTCTGGGATTAATAATACTACCAATTGTTGAGGCTGAGTAGCAGGACCTCTGCACCACGTATAATCCATTGCTATAGCTGGCATGAGCATGTTTAATGTTGACTCTGGCTATCTGCTATTTACAATGGAGCTGCTCCAGGATGCACAGTAGTAACATACCCGAGGGTAGCAGCTGTAAAATTGACACTTCTTGCTCCACTTAATATGAGATGTTATTAACGTAGGATGTTCTGGAAGAAATGCCTTCCCCTCACCCATTGAGATTTGTCTGAAAAATAAACACTACAACAGAGGTCACTGCTTCTTTTTGACTACAGGAACCAGAATCAAATGTGTTCCTGTTTCTCTGACTTAATGTGAGCCACAGCATCTGACTAAATAGCTCTACTGACAGGAGAGAATTTCATGTTCTCCTTCTATTCCAACTTATGAAGAGTAAGAGTTGCTAACTGGATGAAATGCTCACTAAATTGAAAACTGACTCCTGACACAACTCATCAGTTGTAAGAAGAAAGCAAGCAATCTCCAGCAACCAATGTGTGCGTAATCCAATTATGAGCATGAATGAGTTCAAACAGCACACCAAATGGTACCTCTCAAAGAGGTGGTGGAGGGATAAAGGAGGTCTATTCTGCTCAATGAATGTGAGGAAAAGAGTACTTTTCCATTTTAATGTGGTTCACTTTGGGCCAGCGTGCAAGATTGAACTTGAAAGTGTGACATTTGGTGCAGTGTCAACTGAATAATGTAAACTACCGTGAGATGCAAATAATTTAGTTTAAAACAGAATCAACAATTTAATGGTTAACTTTTATTTTTGGTCAATTTGGTGCTAGATATGATGAAGCATGTCAGTGTTGAGCGAGAGAATGCTCTTCCACTTTAACCACCTAACGCAGCATCAAGCACTCCCAGGTAGTGACAGCCTACACAGGTCAACAGTACTTGAGAACCACAGCTAGAGAATAGACCCAACCTACAGGCTTCGATATTCATCATATCAACCACCTTTTTGTGGCCGCTCTGAGTGAGGACTGCTAATTAGCATCATATTGGGACGGATTTTGCTCTGAGCGGCAAACAACGGCACCAGTCGTTCGTTAGGCTTGCACTTGCCCATAGACTTTCTATGGGCGTTTGCACTGCAAGTTCCTGTCAGCCAAAGATACAAAAAACGCAGCACCCTCTGCAGGCATCTGGGACCTGTGTGAACAAAGCAAGCAACTGCGTATCTCCTTAACCAATCAGATTGAAGAATCGTTACTGAGCAGAGCAGAGTCTGAACCAGGAAGTGTAAGTTAGAATATTCAATTCAATGTCAAATCAGGTACAGAAAACAAAATAAAGAGAGGGAAAGAAAGATTGGCTTGAGTGATAAAAGAGACAGAAAGAAAAAAAGTAAAACAAAATATTTTATTTAAATTGTTTTAAAAAAATCTTCAACAATAATTAAAATCTGAAGGAATGAGACCACGCTTGTAAAAGTTCATTTTCTGTGCCAGATAATAATTAATTGGCAATAATTAAGACTTACCACACTATTAAAAGTGGACAAGCCCTAACTTTTTCTGGTGCGTTTAGTCTGTAACTATGAGGTAAGTACAGCAACTTCACACCATTCAATGTATTTGAATGGTGAGTCAGACGGCAAGAAACAGTTTTTGGGAAACATTGGGAGGAACAGGGTATCTCGGACAACAACTTCCAGAATTCTATGTTTAACTGCATATGTGCGGTCAGCAGAGGTTGCTGTCTGATTTGCACGTAAGTAATGGTGAGTGCTGTTAGCCTCACCATGATTTTTACAGCAAAAACTGGCCCATTATGAGAGGTTTTGTGTTGTGGATTCATACCTACTAAGATCCTTACAGCTGGCAGAGGGAGGAGACTTATGGCTCATTCATCTACGCTACATACACTCCCATTACTCAGAGTGAGTGTTCTAACCCATTGTACCACCCAGTTCCCAGTTCATTGTTCAGTTTTTTTTTTGAGTTTCCATGCTTCCTTCCTCCAGTACCCAATACCGCACCCAAGTATGTGAGCCTGGGCACAGAACCTGAGCAAGCTATTGAATCACAGGCATCAGAGTGCATCGCAATCCTGTCCTCACCTGACATTTGAATATGTGCACTTCTGGTAGAAGATACTAGATAGCAATCTGGAGTAGGAACGCTGTCTAATTTTCATCTTCCTATTGGAAGGACACAAAGATCAATTGTATCACCCCTAACAGCAGCCTGCCTGGTCAGCTAGCTCAGCACAGACCAGGGATTGAACCTGTGAGCTTCCTAGTCTTTATGGCTCAGCTAATCATTGGATAACCTCACTGAGTTAGCAGTTTAAATCCATAATTGGGAGCAATTTACAAAAATAGTGACAAAAAGAAATCAGAGTTCAATCTTTGCTGTTAATTTATAAATTCTACACACAGGATTTAATATCCATATTTTCAAAGAAACATCCTTTCTACTGAACTGTCATTGCCCTCCTTGTAATTCATATTTCTTCCTTTATTAAGTAATTTGAGCATAAATATATGTTTACAGTTTATGCCCCATTTTCAGAACTTCTGATTTGCTGTCCTTTTCCCTTTTTTTCTAATTTCTCCACCACTGACTGTCACACATGAAGAAAGGATAGTTGGACACGGTACCAGACAAGGTGTCAATTCCTTTAAGAAACGAGGAGTGAAAGGGAGAATAAGGATACAATAGGAAGAGGGAAAGAAAAATACACAAAAGTGAGAATTTTGTCTGCATATTGTAGGGGGGCGGGTTTGAAAAATTGGGCCCATTGTCTTTCTCTCCCTTCCTATTAAAAGTTCTTTATATTATCACTGTTGTTTGACTATTGTGATATTGGTATTCTGTAAATAGATATAGCAGGATATGTGAAATATGATAGCCATAACCCTCAATGAAACAGAAAATGGATCAAGACCATTAAAATACATTTTACATGGGCAAAGGAAGTTACATTATTGGCAAAAACTATATACAGAATAATAGATACCTAGAGTGATTACAAGGCAGTAATCTCATCAAGTGGTTCAGGTGACAGTATAACCTATGAGAATGAGGCATGGGCACTTTATAATAGCCATCTAAACCCAGAGATGAAATTACAGCCTTGAAGTCACCCTCATGTATCTTTTTTTTTCTTTTTAATATATAAATTAAAACTTGTGGGGTTATTTTGTTGAGTTTTTCTTTTGCAATAGCAGCAAGTGCCATGGCAGACGGCAAAAGCCAATGAGTTCCACATCACTGATCCACAAGAATGTCGGCATTAAAGGATTAATAATTGGGACATAATCACTGCAAAATTATCAAAATATAATCTCCACTTGATTACTTGGAAATAACAGTCAGTATACAAAATGTTATATCACATGTATGAAAAGTTATGGGGGTACTGTGTAAGGTATAAAAATGCCATTAGCTTCTGTCCAAACTATGTTGGAGCCGTCACATTCTGTTCTAACTGTCAGGCCCTTGGTCTGTTAGTGTGTCAGTGCATTTTAGCCCATGGTACTAATTCGATCAAACAAAAAGTTAATATAAATGGAAGCAAATGAATAAATCTTCGCCCTTACATATTTCAACCTCCTGCCTGCCTCCTTTTTCTCCGCGGTCTGGGTAGAGGAGTTAGCTGTTGCTCTCTAGTTTGAACTTCTCAAACACCAGTAATTAGGATGCAGGCCATAGCAATCACTGTCCACATCATGTGGCCTCAACAACAAAAAAAGACTGTGTTCAGAATGCCAAAGCAAGACACAGGCACTCAAACACTCACACACACACACACACATTTGGAATCAGTACATAAATAAAAATGTGATCTTATTTTAATACATTTTTTACAATATGCATTGTGGATTATAAGCAGCTCACACAACCCTAGAGTGGTGGGGAATGACAAATACAGCACTCATGAAATTGACCCTACACGTCAACCTGCCTGTGGCGCTCAAGAGTTAATAGGCCGAACATTGCTCAATAGTGTATTTTTCATACACCATGACTTCCATCATGGACTTTTATATAATTGTGAACATTTTAAGGGGAAACATGAAGGATACAATGTTGTAAAATCCCCTACTGTGTTATCAGTTGAGATAGTTTCATGTCTATGTGACTACTCCATAGAACACTAGTTCCCATAAATAGATCTCATACCAGTTTTATCTGACCATATGGAAAAGTATTTCTCAATACATGCACACTGACCTGGATGTATTTGTCTAAATTATTTTTTTTCTCTTTTACACATTAAACTACATTGAAACTGCAAGCTTCTGGATAACCTTTTCACCTTCACAAATCTATATCCCGGTTTAAAATGTACAATTTCCAGGAAAACATAAACTATATATTGTCTTACATTGCTTTTTTCTTACTTGATGACTCGTCAAATATCGCACCGATATTGCATTCTACTAATGTACACCATGCACAGCAGATGTAACATAAGAAAATCAAAATTTCAAGCACACGGTCAGACAACCAAGACAGAGAAGTTTAACATCCATTTCAGAAAAGGTCAAAATGCTTGGTTTAAAATGTTTTTTTTTTCTTAAAGATGGAAAATTTTCATACACTCAGATATAAGACCCCAACTCAAAAAGTTAGCACATTCTTAAAACTGTCACCCCACCTTACACAGCACTTCAGAACTTGGGATAAGATACACTTAGTGTACAACTTTTAATATCATTCTGCAACCCAAACAGCGAAGCATCACACAACGAGCATCACGCAACAAACTGTGCCATTAAAAAGCCAGGAAACTGAACTGAGGCAGATTCACCAGCAGGTAACTAATACTTCATATTCTTCTTGCATTCTCTGAATCCACAATCTAAATAATTAAAGAAGACACTGGACCCATCAATTTAATTTTTAAAGAAAACATTACAAGAGCAAGCAATCCTCTCTTATCACAATGAAGAGATAATGATGATATGAATTTCAGAGCAAATGTAAATGTATTAAGAGACTGAATAACTAGTAGGAAGACGGCAGCATTTTGGAGTAAGTGAATTAATTTAAAATGCATAACCACTGCAACACTTCAGTGGAGTATGACACCAACACCTTTCAACTAGCTCCAGCTGCTGCAGGTGACTTTGCCTTATAATCGTTTTGAGGTTCAGGTTACCATAATAATGAAATGACCAGAAATAGAAGCAATTAACTTGATGAACTGTTAAATGACTTGATAACCTCCTATACTTTCTTAAACACACAATGTAAATTGTCCCAGTTCTGGCTACCTATGCTCTGTGGCCTTTAGTTCTCCATTGCTCTCTCGCTCTCTGTGCAGGGCTGTTGCTCAGTCTCAAGAGTTTTAGCTCCGGGTTGTGGTGAGGGTCAGGGCTCTGATTCTGCCTACAGAGTGTGGCTGTGGCTGTGTGGCTCAGACGTTTGCCTTTTTTTGGTTGTGACTGTAGCCCGAGTCTGGGCTGTGCTGGGCTGGGCGCTGTCCGCTGCTGTGTGGTGCTGAAAGCCCCGTCGCCACCACCCCCGAGGCCCGCCTGTCAGCAGCCGCTCTCACAGGCGCTGATACCGCTCACTGCACCCACCGCTCCGGCTTCAGCTCGGCGCAGGCGGGGCGGTAAACACTGGGTCCGAGGGCCGGGGGAGGGGGGAGGAGAGAAAGAGAGCAGGGGAGAGGATTGACATTATAATCACTTCAATTCCAAAGACATTTGCATAAAAATGCACAAAGGAAAAACCCAAACCCTTGCACAGCTCTAGTGGGGATTCAGCATTTGGAATAAAGTGAAACAACTCAGAGTCTCCTTTTGCTGAAATTTCAGGCGGAAGATGGCGGCGGGAAAACCCAACCCAGGGCTGCAGGCCAAATGTTGCAAATAAAAATAAACCCCTTTGCATGTCTGTGGGTGTTGTTATTTGCAATGTGTGTGTGGGTTTTTGTTTTCGTATTTGCATCGGGCTTTTTGTTTTGGTTGCAATTGGAGTTTTAAAAAATGTATTACCCACCCAACACACACAATGATTTGTAATGTTCCTACCTGAGCATGGACTGTTCCTTCTCTTCCTCCTGGCGTTGCCGGTCCATGACGGCCAGGATGATCTTCCTCTCCTCCTCGGTGAGGTGGCTGAGGTCCGGCATTTGGGACATGTCGGCGGCGGCGGCGGTGGCAGCGGCGGCGGGAGGAGGAGGAGGAGGAGCCGCCGCCGAAGCAAGGAGAGATGGATGAGGGTGAGGAGGGGCAGGGCCGGGCTGGCGAGGGCCCCCAGGCCCGGGCGGAGCCGACATCTTTATTAATAATAATAATGATGATGATGATATAAGGGGGTTGGGAGGGGGAACCACACACACACGCACCCCACTAACAATTGGAGGAGGAAGAGATGGGGAGGAGAGGAGGGCGCTGGCCGGCTGCGAGTCCCGGGCTCGAGTGCTGGAGCAGGCGGCGGTCACAGCGCCCAGTCACAGCCGCACCGAGATCACCCCCACCGCTCGCTGCAATTCGCTTCATAATTCTCTCTCTCCATTTATGCATGTGCACTTTACAGGAAAGGAGGGGAGGGGGAGGGAAATCCGCAACAGAAAAAACCACTATGTGAGTTAGGAAGGGCGATGCATTGTAGCTTGTTGTCTCTCTCGCTCTGTCTGCTAACCCAGCATCAGCACCTTATTTTTTTCGTTGCATCCAGCCCCCCATCGCCTCCCCTTGTGCAGAGAGGGAAAAAAATTGGAGGGAGGAGGGGGAAATACAAAAGAAAGCCACCCCCCACCCCTCAAACAAAAAGTTCAATTTTTTTTAAAGGAAAGAGAAGGCGGAGTCTAGTCCGGAGATGTAGCACACACAGACAGAGAGCTGGAAGGGTGTATTGACTGGCAGGGTGTGAGTGAGAGGGAGAGAGGCAGAGCCCAAGCGCGCCTTCATTGACAGCCAACTCCCCGCAAACTCCGGAGCGGATTATCGATCAGGACCTGGAGCGCTTGTCAAATGGGACTGGGCTCAGCTCCCGCACCAACCCTCCCCTTATCCTGTCTGACCCAGGCACCAATCTAATTCTGCTCGGCATCATTGTGATGAGATTCAATTTAAAGGTCGGTTCTATCTGCCGTGATTAAAAATCGGTTTGCATGCATGCATCTTTTTTTCTCTCTCTCTGGAAGACACTATTGAGTCACACAGCAGCATGAGCATTAATCATCATTTTTTATCATTAAGTTTCAGACCCATTTATCTTTTGCTGGCTATGAGAGAAGACTTAGCGGGATAAGGCTTATGGTCGCTTTATACATATGACATGTCTATCATTTTGCGCCACACTTCTTTGGATTAAACGCCTAGTCAGTTCTATACTTTTAAATCACCAAAAAATAAGCCCACCATTTCAGGGGCCCAATTTAGTGTCACGCACACGTTGTGACGATGAATCGGATTTATTTATCCAAGAACAATTTAAATTTGCCTTCCAAGGGTGAAGTAAAATGACATCGGTTTAAAGAAACGCTCTTAAACTATAAGCAAATAAATTGTGGGTGTTGTTTATAATTTTAAAAATACAGGAAGTGGAATATTTAAATCACGTCCCCTGGATACCCTTGCATGCTCAAGTTGCATGTGGTTGCGAATACAGGACCTCGGACAGCGACCAGCGTGGCTGTACTCTCCCAAAACGAGCCAGGACAGTGCCTGTCATATACTTCAGATAACTTCCTTAATATATCCCTTTGACTGTATGGATCTTCAGCTTCACGAAGAACATTTACTTGACTGAGTGCATACTTCGATTAACAGCTATGAAAAAAAAATAACAAACACAAAGCTTTAACTGGACAGTAAATTGGCATATTTTTATTCGGGGCTATTGTAAAAGATCTGACAGCACAGGGAAGGAAGAGCATTAAGTGCTCAAATGTTGACAGGCCTGTATAGAATTATTTCCTCTCGACTTCAGAGACGGTCAGGAATAAATTACGCTGACTTGCACAAGTCGACAGTAACTCCCATGATAGGAAGTCATCTCATAAAACTGTGCAAAAGCTCAATGAGTTTCCCAAGGACTTTACAATCGGTTCAAGTGAAATCCTTAAATTTTAGAGCCAGTCAAGACCACACAGACACACATATATATCACATATAATATATCAATCGTCAGAAATAAGTTTACTGAATCAGAGAAATGGAACAAAAACCTTTTATTGAAAACCTATTTGGTTATAATGTTTAGCCAATGATATATTAAACTAACAGAGCTATCAAAAGGCTCGGAAACGGGTTGGGCCATACAAATAACTATTTTCATATGGATATATATTGGGATTATTTTGTTGCACCAGTAAGGTGATTAATACGAAGATACAGTTAACCAGAATTTACACAATTTACACCAAGGCTGTGAAAGAAAACATGAGAACTTTGCTGTAGAGATGAAAAGTAAAAACAAAACTGCAAATGCTGGAAATATGCAGGAAAGGCAGGAAATACTCGAAGTATACAGCATTGGAAAAGATAGATGAACGTTCTGGGTATTCTGACCAAGGGTCTACCCCCGAAAAGGCTGGTCTATCTCCTCTGTGCAGTGGCCTACTGTGTATTTCCAATAGTTTCTGTTTTTATAGCACTTGTAGTATATATTCAAATGAATTAAAAATCGTTACTTTCTGCATTCTCAGTAAATTATCTCATAGGCTTTCGTCGCAATGCCCTGAACAGTATCCTTTGCTCAACAATAATTAAAAGAAAATCTAAATGACCCTTTAAGACCCCCTTTCACTTCCAACCATCAGGAAATGTCAATTAATGATCTTTTGTTAATTGTGCGAAGTCTAACAGATACTATGCACAAATCCTGATATATGATTGCATCCAAGTATAAAAATAAATGGGTTTCTGAGGTGGACAGAATCAGTATTCTAGCCCATAAAACATTGGAAATTGATCTGTATACGCATTTCCTGTGTACGGTCTAAATGCCTTGGAAACGTATCGATATCAGAGCCTTCGTAGCACTTCGCCATATTGAATGGGAGTTGCTGAGGGAAAACAGCCCATTTCAGCAGCAAAAGCCCCGCTTTCCAATACGGCACATTAGAAACTGGAAGAGTAATGTGACGAGTGCAATTAACCCGGGGAAAAGCCTCCGTGTCTGACTGTTCATATTCACAAATATTTAAAAGTCAGGAGCATTCGCGGGAGCAAGGACATACAAGAAAAACAGAAGTTACTATAATTTAGAAATCTGAATTTAACCAGGAGCCTTGCCACGGAGCGCTATGCCATCATATGATATGTGCAGACCTTCAGTTGTTATTTGTGTTCCACAAGGATACGCCATTCTCGGAATTACTTCATTAAAGCAACTGCAAGGGCAATTTTCAAAGGGTGGTTGGAAGGAGAAGCTCCCTCCCTCCACTTCAGAGTTTAGGATCGTTCCTATATATTTCTCCTAATTCCCTCTCTTCATTCTCGTCTCCTGACGGTGGTGACTCATGCTAAGATAAAGTACCAGAGGCACCGGCACCCCTCTAATAATTTGCTGAAATGGCCATTCTTCACGTCTGAATGTGGCTGGGCTACTTAGACCAGGGGATGGGTGAAGGGGATCACAGCTAAGCCTGATCATGGCTTCATCTGACATTCACACGTGCACTCTCTCCATCCAGGCTAGCTACTTATTGACCAGCAACTAATCTTTGTGTTCCCCCCCAACCCTACCCTGATCTCAGAGGTGTGGACACCAATGATGGCACCTGTACTGGCACCTGGCTGAGATCAGCACAGACCCAGTATGGAGCACTGAACCTCTGTGCAGCTCACTGCACCACTGCACAACGGGGCCAGATTCTTCTCTCAAAGTAACAGTGAAGCTAATGGCGCGCGCCGTTATATATGTGCAAATGGTACAGCAACTTCAGGCCAGCGGAAGATGCGCAGTTAAACACGATTATATCCAAAAGTTGCTGTCCAAGTTGATCCACTCCGCTGTTAGCTTCTCGAAAACGGCATCTCGCTGTCTGCCTCACTATTGAAATGCACTGAATGGCGTGAAGTTGCTGTATTTAGGTGTCAGCTGTGGCTCAGTTGGTAGCACCCTCGCCTCTGAGTTAGAAGGTTTTGGGTTCAAGTCCCACTCCAGAGACTTGAGCACTAAAAATCTAGACTGACAGTCCAGTGCAGTGCTGAGGGAGTGCTGCACTGTTGGAGGTGCCGTCTTTCAGATAAAACATTAAACCGAGGACCTGTCTGCCCTCTCAGATCCTATGACAATATTTCAAAGAAGAGCAGGGGAGTTATCCCCGGTGTCCTGGCCAATATTTATCCCTCAATCAACATTACTAAAACAGATTATCTGGTCATTATCACATTGCTGTTTGCGGGAGCTTGCTGTGCGCAAATTGGCTGCCGCATTTCCTACATTACAACCGTGACTACACTTCAAAAAGTACTTCATTGGCTGTAAAATGCTTTTGGACGTCTGATGGTCATGAAAGGCGCTATATAAATGCAAGTCTTTTTTTATTTGCGTGATAGATACGAACTAAACTTGCCACAGAAAGTTAAGTCTTGTCATTTCAAGTCAAAGTACCCTTTTAATGATGTAATACATGTTAATTGCTACCAATCAACCTCTCCAGAACTGAAAATTAACTAGTTAAAATTAAAAGTGTGGAGTCTCATTCCTTTAGACATTAATTTAAAAATGTCAAATTATTATTTTTTTAAATTACTTTTCCTTTCTCTCTTTTTTCTCACTCTCTTAATCCAATCTTTCTTGCCCTCTCTTTGGTCGCGATTTTGCTGACCTCGGCGGGTCCGTGGCAGGCAACATTGGTGGCGGGTCCTGACTGACCCCGCTGCTGGCTCCATCCCACTCTGTAAAATGAATTTCCCCTGATTGGGCTTGTTAAGCCCGTCCAGCACGTTTCCCGGCCAATTAGAGGAAGTGGGTCTGGTGACATCATTTGATGATGCATCATCAGCCGGTTTCCTTAAAGGGACCACGTCCAAATTTATTTTGACATTTGTGCTGTCAATGTTTTACATCATTGAGGTGCTGCAAACACTGACAATGACTGCACAAAGGCACAGGCTCTCCCGTCACAGCACGCAGGAAAGTCCTCTTCCCTTCCCATGGGTGGAAGAGACCGCCCCAGGAGATCAACACAGCCTGGTTGCACATTGCAGAGGAGGGCACAAGCAGGGATGTGGTCAGGAGGACCTGGGTGCAGTGCCACAAATGTTTCAATTATCTCAGTAGATCACAAAATGTTAGTACAAAGCCACACTCAACCTCATCCTGCTGTGCCTCTCATCACATCCCCAGCACTCTGCCTTCCCTACCCTACTCCTGCACATCCTTACTCACACCATCTTACCTTCGACCTCCACCCATCCCTCCCTATCTATATTATCACATCCCCATCTCACTAGCCACACCTCACACTCACCCTCATCCTAGTCCAATCATACCAACTAACAAGACACAAGGGTAGGCACTTGAGTGTTTATGCAATGTTCATGTAAAGTTTCTGTTAATGTGGTGTCAAACATTGAAACCTTTATTTTCAACACTTTGCGTTCTTGGATAGATTTGTGTGCACCTTTGGAAGTGGCTTAGTGAGTTGCAGTGAATGGTAAGACATAACGGTACCCCCCACCGCAATGGCGATGAGTGTGAAAGGAATGGCTTGGGCATTGTAGGGATGCTTTATGGTGTTGGTGTGGGGTGGTGCCAACCTGGCGCATCATGTGGCAGCCAGGGTGTACAGCATCAGGTGAAGTAAATCTGGCCATGGTGAGGCCATCCCTGGCCTCCCGGGCAGCAATGTGGTCGGGTGCTGATGCCGTGTCCTGTGCAGCATCAGTTGATTGCGGAGATGGTTGGTGTTGTTGGTGCTGCTGGTTTGCCTGGTGCTGCTGATGTTGGTGCTGATTGTGGTGGGATTCTGAGGACCAAGGTGAGAGAGTATAAATGGCACCCATGCTGATGGAATAGATGGCAGGTGAAGTAGAGATGACAGAGCAATCTGTCAATGGTGAGAGAGGTAACGAGGACAGACTGGATGGAGACTTGTGTAAAGACTTGCAGCATGATGAATCTGTTGTGGAAATGCAGTGAGGAAGAGTTTGTGGATAAGGAAGATATGTCTGTAAGGTGGGAGCTTGTACTGTACATTTGAAGCTGTCATCTCAACAGCTGAGTCAATGGCCACTGAACTCCCGCCTCAGCTTGACAGACGTGGTCCATGACCAGCGTGGACCCCATGGGAGAGCTGTCAAATGCAAAAGGTAAGATGAAAATCATTCTTAAGTGGCTCTAAACAAGCCACTAATTACCTGAATCGGGTCCCCCGCCGCTGCGTGTCGGGTCTGCTCTGTGCTGACAGACCCGGCATTGGGAAAGGCGTGTGGTGGTGGGTTCACAGCGGGGTCCCGATACGCTGTGAACAAAAAACACTTTCCCACTCGACCTGCCACCGATCGCGCCCGCTGACCCCCTGCAAAATTCCAGCCTTTGTTTCTATTTCTGTACCTGATTTGACATTGAATTCACCCACTCTAATTTACATTTTCTTCTCAGTCCTTGCGCTGTTAATTTCTCAATCCTTCAATCTGATTGGTTAAGTATACCCTGTTGCTTTCCCTGTTCACTCAGGTCCTAGATGCCTTGTTAAGGTGCAGTTAGATGCCTTGCCACAGCAAAACCTGGGCCAATGTTTTTACTCTCTGTGCCAACAAAGATCGTCCAAATTATATTTTAACTATCACATTTCAAATTTAAAATATATGTGTTTCTGCTGATTTTAATTAAACTCTATACAGACCATCGTTCCTTCCTCACTACATTTTTTAACTGTAGATTTTAACAATATTTTGAAATAATTAGGAAACAGACTATCTAAAGAAGTAGGTCTCGCCTTCCTTTACCCTGTCTCTGGATAATTATTAGTCCTGCCTGGGAAACCGAATCAGGGATCACACAAATAGGAATGTTTAGTTACTGTTTGCTTAAAATGCTTATCCTGACAGAGTAAGCTGAGTCTGTTCCATTTGCATTTAACTATATATTTTTTTACCTCATAGATTATTGGTGATAGAATCAGAATATTAACAATTCTAGCACCAATAATGTCAATTGGGGTATTTTATTTTTCTGATGCTTATTCTTCCATTGGTTAAGATAATATTTAGTGGATGGAATTACCCAATATTTTCTCAGATTTAAGCACTAGATACTGTTTCAGCCAAACAAGATTACAGTATTGCTCATAAATTAAACTTAACAGTGCAGGTAACTTTCACTTGCTGTAGACTTTGTAGTCACACTCTAAGTGTCTTTTTTGAGCATTTTATTAACACTTCTTATATTTTAGTCCCAAGGTGAATGCAACTGTAATTTTATAGGTCCTCAGCCTCCACTTATTCCCTGATCTCTGAGAAGAGACAACCACAACCTGATTAAATAATGTAGGAAATTATGTAAAAAGAGAAAATACTTAGATGGGTGACATAATAGACTTCACCTTACTGTGTATACTGTACAATTTCCTTAGAAGGGCAATTAACTTAATAGCAGCAGGGAACTGTGCACTGTAGATCAGTAAACTTGCTTTCCTGAAGATTTGTACAGTATGTAAATCAGTGTTCCATTGATTGTGTATACAGTTCTCAAAGAATAATTCTGAGCACTAATTGAAACACACAAGTGTTAATGTAGTCAACATTCAAGATTGTTTTGTAAATGTCTCTATTTTTAAGAACCCATACCTTCTCATCTCTTTTGAAATTATCCCCAGAATGTATTTAGATTTATACTGAATAATAAAGTAGAATCTTAACTAACCTATATTGTGGACAGGAAGGTTCAGCAATATAAGTTATCAGTTCAGCTCCATGGCAATGGATTAAACTTGTCTACTTTACCCATACCAGTTTGAAGCACATTACTACAAAACAGAAGTATTTTCACCGTACATAAATGTAATAAGATCCTCAACAATGGCTGAATACCCAGCTGGTAGACATTACTCTGTTGATAGAGAAAATAGATATGTTCAATCTAAATGGGAGCCTTACTTCTTCTTTACTATATCAGAATAGAGATTTATGGAGCCAATCTGCATGTCAACACAAACTTAACCAGATATTCAGCCTAATAATTTCTGAACATTGGTAAATTTTGGTTCAGCTATTTTGAATCATCTTTTAAAACTTTTGCTTTTGGAATTTACTGATATAAAACAAAATTCCAACTTAAATAATATGTTGAACAAATGTCAAAACAAAGGTGTGTCAATGAAGGAGTTTGAAATTTCCATATGAGGCTCTTAAATAAATTAAAAGTTATGTGGCTATCTGAGGCTGAACCAGACTGACGTAAGAAAACTACGAGGCACTTGGTCTAAGTGTTAAACAAAGCTTTAATCAACTGTTTTACAACATGAAGGTCTAGTTGTGTCCTTCACTAGTTCCTGTTAAGAATGTCCTGCGCAAGCTGGGCCCATGCCCAAGTATTTATACTCTCCCTGGACAGCGCCACCCGCAGGCCACTCAGTATTATTTCATAAGTCTTTCTTTCATGAATGACAGATTCATGTCACAGACCATTCACAACCTTGGTGTCATATTTGACCCTGAGATGAGCTTCTGACCACATATCCGCTCCATCACAAAGACTGCTTAATTCCACCTCAGTAACATCACCTATTTCCGCCCCAGCCTTAACTCGTCTGCTGCTGACACCCTCATCCATGCCTTTGTTATGTCTGGACTTAACTATTCCAATTCTCTCCTGGTCGGCCTCCCATCTTCCACACTCCATAAACTTGAACTTATCCAAAACTCTGCTGTCCGTGTCCTAACTCGCAACAAGTCCCGTTCTCCCATCAACCCTGTGCTCGCTGACCTACATTGGCTCCTGGTCTGGTAATGCTTTGATTTTAAAATTATTTTCCTTGTTTTCAAATCCCTCCATGGCCTTGCCCCTCCCTATCTCTGTAACCTCCTTCAGCCCCACAACCCTCTGAGATCTCTGTGCTCCTCTAATTCTGGCCTCTTGTGCATCCCCGATTTTCAATGCTCCTCCATTGGTGGCCGTGCCTTCAGCTGCCTAGGCCATAAGCTCTGGAATTCCCTCCCTAAACATCTCCACCTCTCTATGTCTCTCTCCTTCTTTAAGACGCTCCGTAAAACCTTCCTCTTTGACCAAGCTTTTGGTCATCTGCCCTAATATCTACTTGTGTGGCTCAGTGTCAAATTTTGTTTGCTAACCTTCCTGTGAAGTAGCATGGGACATTTTACTACATGAAGGGCACTATATAAATACAAGTTGTTGTTGCTGTTAACCTAAAAAGGATTGATATCATTGCTATAGATTACACTCTGTAAATCTCTTTACAAAATCTCGCTGATGTGAATTTGGTTTTACGTAAATTAAAGTTCATTAACATTAGCTCGAATATTGGTGTTGTAGTAGCTATCAATCTGACATCTGATTCAGTGAAATGGTGCACTAAATTTAAGAAATAATAAATGCCTGGCTTACCTTAGGAGAAAAGTCAATCAAAGTACATTGTTACCATCTCAAGTAAATGTCAACATTTGAGTGCAATAATCCATTTGACTGGTGGCTTTCAAGTTTGCCTTCTGACTCTACAATGAAATGAATGTGCAATTCTGCAATCTATTTCTCCCCATTCCAAGTGGATGCCAAGTGACAATGATGAGGTTCTTCAGTTATGTGGAGAGACTAGAGAAGCTGGGATTCTTCTTCTTAGAGCAGAGAAGGTTAAGGGGAGATTTAATAGAAGTGTTAAATATTATGAGAGGTGTTGAAAGTAGATAGGTAGAAACTGTTTCCATTGGCAGGAGGGTCAGTAACCAGAGATCACATATTTAAGATAACTGGCAAAAAATCCAGGGGAGAAATTAGGAGAATTTTTTTACACAGCGAGTTGTTATGATCTGGAATGCAGTACTTCAGGGGGTAGTGGAAGCAGATTTAATAGTAACTTTTAAAAAGGAATTGGAAAATACTTGAAAAGGAGAAATTTGCAGCTCTATGGGGCAAGAGCAGGGGAGTGGGGCTAATTGAATGGCTCTTTCAAAGAGCCGGCACAGACACAATGGACCAGATAGCCTCCTTCTGTGCTGTATAATTCTGTGATACTATGACAAGATTACGGATACAATGCTAGATTTCCTTGAGGTCCTGTGTATAGGCATAAAGTATCTTTTGGTGGTAACTATGTGTGAACCATGGATAGTTACTACTGAGCTATAAGAATATGGTAATTTATAGTTAATGGCAAATAAAACCATTTTGTGGAAGTAACATGTAATAATGTAAATTTAACACTTTAACAATAAGAGATGAGCAACTACTTAAGTGTAGTTTATAGCGAAAACTGGATCCAAAATTTACATGGAAGCCACAATTGAGAGAGAGATTTTCGCAGATTTGTAAAACCATTTATTAAAAGATTACGTTTTAACATTTTACAAACTTATACTGTATCAATCCTAAGATTATCCAAAATGCAATGACTAAGAATGCAGAAATTTTGGCTGAATAAACTGAAAAGGATGGTATGCTTAAAGTGAACTATAATTAATGATTGAAAAGAGCGGCCAAGAATAGAAGTCTGTCAGCATAGAAAAACACTGAGTGTTGCAGAACAGAAAGTGTCTCCAGTTTTTAGCTTTACGAAGGAAGAGACCACAGTCATTGGGCCCTCAGATTCTGATTGGTTATTTCTGTAACATTATAAATTATATCATGTTATATCACTGTATAAAATATCAACTACACATAATGTAGGCTCACATCATATCAATATCGCTTTACACAGCATATTGCAATGCTTATATATTCCATTCCTGCTTTTCCGCATTCAAAGGCATATGTTTCTAAATCATTCACTCATAACTGCACAGGTGATCAATTCATATCCCAAACCTTGGCTGGAATACTGGATGAAGACACCCATCATTATGTCTGAAGAGGTGGAGAATATTTGGAGGAAGAGAGTTCTGTCAGTACTGCACTGAAGTGTCAGCCTAGATTATCTGCTTAAGTCCTTCATTGGGACTTGAGACCACGACCTTCTGACTCAGGGTATAGAGTGCTACTGGTGAGGCAAATTGGTATGTACAAGAGATACGTAGGAAACAAGAAAGGGTGTATCAGTCAAGGGAATCAGGAATTAGCCCCTTAATTCTGTTTCTGTAGACTTTAAGACAAGAATTTTTCAAGGGCTTAGAGCACTGAAAGTGTTATCAATACTGTACAAACTGTCTTACACCAGCTGTATAATAGAGTCATAGTCATAGAGTCATAGAGTTATACAGCACAGAAAGAGGCCCTTCGGTCCATCGTGTCTGCGCCGGCCATCAAGCCCTGTCTATTTTAATCCCATTTTCCAGCACTTGGTCCGTAGCCTTGTATGCTATGGCGTTTCAAGTGCTCATCTAAATGCTTCTTGAATGTTGTGAGGGTTCCTGCTCTACCACCCTTTCAGGCAGTGAGTTCCAGATTCCAACCACACTCTGGGTGAAAAAGTTTTTCCTCAAATCCCCTCTAAACCTCCTGCCCCTTACCTTAAAACTATGCCCCCTGGTTAATGACCCATCTACTAAGGGGAAAAGTTCCTTTCCATCTACCCTATCTATGCCCCTCATAATTTTGTACACCTCAATCAGGTCCCCCCTCAGCCTTCTCTGCTCTAAGGAAAACAACCCCAGCCTGTCCAGTCTCTCTTCATAGCTGAAGCGCTGCAGCCCAGGTAACATCCTGGTGAATCTCCTCTGCACCCTCTCCAATGCAATCACATCCTTCCTATAGTGTAGCGACCAGAACTGCACACAGTATTCCAGCTGTGGCCTAACTAACGTTTTGTACAGCTCCATCATAACTTCCCTGCTCTTATATTCTATGCCTCGGCTAATGAAGGCAAGTATACCATATGCCTTTTAACCACCTTATCTACCTGTCCTGCTGCCTTCAGGGATCTATGTACATGCACACCAAGGTCCCTCTGATCCTCTGTCCTTCCTAGGGTCCTACCATTCATTGTGTATTCCCTTGCCTTGTCAGTCCTCCCAAAATGCATCACCTCACACTTTTCAGGGTTAAATTCCATTTGCCACTGTTCTGCCCATCTGACCAACCTGTCTATATATCATCCTGTAGCCTGAGGCTTCCCTCCTCGCTATTTACCACCCCACCTATTTTCGTGTCATCTGCAAACTTACTGATCATACCTCCTACATTCATATCTGAATCATTAATGTACACTACAAACAGCAAAGGACCCAGCACCGATCCCTGCGGTACACCACTGGACATAGGCTTCCAGTCACAAAAACAACCTTCGACCATCACCCTCTGCCTCCTGCCACTAAGCCAATTTTGGATCCAATGTGCCAAGTTGCCCTGGATCTCATGGGCTCTTACCTTCTTGACCAGTCTCCCATGCGGGACTTTGTCAAAAGCCTTACTGAAGTCCATGTAGACCACATCAACTGCACTACCCTCATCCACACACCGAGTCACCCCCTCGAAAAATTCAATCAAATTGGTCAGACATGATCTGCCCCTGACAAAGCCATGCTGACTATCCTTGATTAATCCTTGCCTCTCCAAGTGGAGACTAATTCTGTCCCTCAGAATTTTTTCCAATAATTTCCCTACCACTGGCCTGTAATTCCTTGGTTTATCCCTACTACCCTTCTTGAATAATGGTACTACGTTAGCTGTTCTCCAGTCCTCTGGCACCTCCCCTGTGGCCAGAGAGGTTCTGAAAATTTGTGTCAGAGCCCCTGCAATCTCCTCCCTTGCCTCACACAGCAGCCTGGGATACATCTCGTCTGGGCCTGGGGATTTATCCACTTTTAAGCCTGCTAAAACCGCTAGTACCTCCTCCCTCTCAATACTAATTTGTTCAAGTATATCACAATCCCCCTGCCTGATTTCTATGCCTACATCGTCCTTCTCCATAGTGAACACAGATGCAAAATATTCATTTAAAACCCCACCTACATCTTCTGGTTCTACACACAGATTGCCACTTTGGTCCCTAATGGGCCCTACTCTTTCCCTGGTTATCCTCTTGCCCTTAATATACTTATAAAACACCTTGGGATTTTCCTTTATTTTGCCCGCCAGTGTTATTTCATGCCCCCTCTTCGCTCTCCTAAGTTCTTTTTTAAGTACCCCCCTGCACTTTCTATACTCCTCTAGGGCTTCCACTGTTTTTAGTCCTTTGTATCTGCCAAAAGCCTCCCTTTTTTTCCTAATCCATTCTCGTATATCCCTTGACATCCAGGCTTCCCTGGGCTTGTTGGTCCACCCTTGACTTTTACGGGAACATGTTGCCGTTGTACTCTCTCTATTTCCTTTCTGAAAGACTCCCACTGCTCTGATGTGGATTTTCTTACAAGTAGCTGATCCCAGTCCACTTTGGCCAGATCCTGCCTTATCATATTAAAATCGGCCTTCCCCCAATTTAGAACCTTTATCTCCGGTCCATCTTTGTCCTTTTCCATGACTACCTTAAATCTCACCGAATTATGGTCACTGTCACCAGAATGCTCTCCTACTGAGACTTCTACCACTTGCCCGGCTACATTCCCTAGAATCAGGTCTAGTACCGCCCCCTCTCTTGTAGGACTTTCGACATGCTGGCTCAAAAAGCTCTCCTGAATGCACTTTAAGAATTTCGCACCCTCTAAGCCTTTCACACTCTGACTATCCCAGTTAATATTGGGGAAGTTGAAATCCCCTACTATTATTACCCTATTATTTCTACACTTCTCTGAGATTTGCCTACATAATGACTCGTGTTCTTGGATTGCAGTATTGCCAGGCAAGGTTAGCTGAGTAAATTGGCTCTGTCGTTGCTATGCTAACTTTTGCAATGGTGGAAAATCAGTTACCGCTTCAAAATAAAATGTAAAGATTGAATAAAGCTTACAAAGACAATAAAGGAGAGGATGTACATAGACAATAAAGGAGAGGATGACATAAGGGAATACAAAGAGGTTAGGAAAGAAGTCCACAAAGCAATTAGGAAAGCAAAGAGAAACTACAAAATTAAATTATCAAGGAATATAAAAAGAAATAGTGAAATATTCTAAAGGCACATAAATAATAAAAGGAAAATTAGGATAGGAATAGGGCCACTAAGGGATGCACAAGATAGACTCACAGATAATGACAGCAAAATGGCAGAAATATTGAATAATTACTTTGCCTCAGTATTTACCAGGGAAACTAACAAGGTGGGCATGACATTAGAAGAACCGGTCAAAAAATATATAAAGACATTTAAGATAGAAAGGGAGGAGATACTTGATAAACTAATCAAACTTTACTAGACTAATACCTGGAATGGGCAGGTTGTCTTATGAGGAAAGGTTGGACAGGCTAGGCTTGTATCCGCTGGAGTTTAGAAGAGTAAGAGGTGACTTGATTGAAACATATAAGATCCTGAGGGGTCTGGACAGGGTGGATATGGAGAGGATGTTTCCTCTGGTGGGAGAATCTAGAACTAGGGGTCACTGTTTAAAAATAAAGGGTCACCCATTTAAGACAGAGATGAGGAGAAATTTTTTCGCACAGAGGGTCGTGAGTCTTTGGAACTCTCTTCCTCAGAGGGCGGTGGAAGCAGAGTCTTTGAATATTTTTAAGGCAGAGGTAGATAGATTTTTGATAAGCAAGGGGGTGAAAGGTTATCGGGGGTAGGCGGGAATGTGGAGTAATCAGATCAGCCATGATCTTATTGAATGGCGGAGCAGGCTCGAGGGGCCGAGTGGCCTACTCCTGCTCCTAATTTGTATGTTCGCATGTATGTTCGTATGTAACTTAGTGAAGATAAAACCCCATGCATCCACGCATTTTAAAAGAAGTTAGGGAAGAGATAGCAGAGGCACTATTACATATATATAACAATTCATTAGAAAAGGGAATAGTGCCAGAGGACTGGCGGACAGCTAATGTTATTCCTCTATTTAAAAAGGGAGATAGAACAAGTCCAGGGAACTAGAGACCAGTTAGCTTAATGTCGGTGACAGGAAATATAATGGAATCTTTACTCAAAGATGTAATAGAAAAACATCTAGATAACCGAAAATATAATAAAGAGTAGTCAGCACAGATTTCAAAAGGAAAGGTTATGCTTGATCAATCTTATTGAATTCTTTGAAGAAGTACATAAAGATTAGACAAGGGTAGTGCCGTAAATGTAGGTTTAGCATAACTTCCTTGCTTTTGTATTCTATGCCTCTAAATATAAAGCAAGGGATCCCATATGCTTTTTCAACACCCTTATCAACTTGTCCTACCACCTTCAAAGATTTGTGTACGAAACCCCCAGGTCTCTCTGTTCCTGCACCCCCTTTAAAATTGTACCATTTAGCTAATATTGCCTCTCCTCATTCTTCCTTCCAAAATGCATCACTTCACACTTCATCTGCCATGTGCCTTTCCATTTCACCAGTCTGTTGATGTCCTCTTGAAATCTGTTACTATCCTCCTCATTGTTTACTGCATTTCTGAGCATCGTGTCATCTGCAAACTATGAAATTATTCCTCATATAACCAAGTCCAGGTCTTTAATACAAAAGCAAAATACTGCGGATGCTGGAAATCTGAAACAAGAACAGAAAATGCTGGAAATACTCAGCAAGTCAGGCAGCATCTGTGGAGAGAGAAACAGAGTTAATGTTTCAGGTCGATGACCCTTCGTCAGAACTGGAAAAAGCTGGAGATGGACCAGGTTTTTAAGCAAGTGTAGGGGCAGGGAAAGGGGGGAGGGGAGGAAAGAACAAAAGGGAAGGTCTGTGATAGGATGGAAGACAGGAGAGATTAAGAGACGTTAAGAGAAATTAAGAGATGGTGCAAGGCAAAAGGAGATGGTAATGGGACAAGTTAAGAAACAAAAGATGGCTCTAGATGAAGTGTAAATGGCACTGGCAGAATGAAAGACAGCTGCCATGTGGGAGAGAAAAAAAAAGGAAAATACTGTTGGTATTAAAAAGAGCAGTGGTCCTAATACCAACTCCTGGGGGACACCACTGTATACTTCCCTTCAGCCAATTTCATATCCACGCTGCCACTGCCCCTTTAGTCCCATGGGCTGCAAGTTACTTTGTATTCTACTGTTTCAGTTTCTAGATTTCTGGAGCACATGCAATACAGCTTTAGCTTCTAAATCCTTACTTGCTTAATGTATGCATAAAAATGAGAAGTCGCACAACACCAGGTTATAGTCCAACAGATTTATTTAATTTTACAAGCTTTCGGAGCTGTCGCTCCTTCCTCAGGTAAGTTAGCAGTGAGAGAATCTCCCAGAATTCACAATTTAAACACAGACAAAATCTATTCAAATATTTCCCTACATCAAAGACACACTAAGAGCACAGCCAAGACAATGAGATGTGTCCCAGGGGGTCCAACGTGTCAAACCACCTGCTGGCTGCATATCCTGTCAATTTGTGTTGGTTCTTGTGCTAGTCTTTTTAAAAAAAAAACACCTGGGAAGACCGGCCATGATGTCAAGTCACGTTCTGTGTCGTGACATGAACCCGATATCGCGATTGAGGCCATCCTCATGAGTGCGGAACTTGGCTATCAGTTTCTGCTCTATGATTTTGCGCTGTCGTGTATCCCGAAGGCCGCCCTGGAGAACGCTTACCCGCAGATCCGAGGCTGAATGCCCCTGGCTGCTGAAGTGTTCCCCGACTGGGAGGGAACCCTCCTGCCTGGCGATTGTTGCGCGGTGTCCGTTCATACGTTGTCTCAGTGTCTGCATGGTCTCGCCGATGTACCATGCTCTGGAGCATCCTTTACTGCAACGTATCAGGTAGACAACGTTGGCCGAGTCACATGAGTATGTACCGTGTACCTGGTGGGTAGTGGGTAGACACCACACAACCCTGCCACGGCAACCTCTGCAAGACATGCCAAATCATGGACACAAATACCATCATCACACGTGAGGACACTACCCACTACCCACCAGGTACACGGTACATACTCATGTGACTCGGCCAACGTTGTCTACCTGATACGTTGCAGTAAAGGATGCTCCAGAGCATGGTACATCGGCGAGACCATGCAGACACTGAGCCAATGTATGAACGGACACCGCGCAACAATCGCCAGGCAGGAGGGTTCCCTCCCAGTCGGGGAACACTTCAGCAGCCAGGGGCATTCAGCCTCGGATCTGCGGGTAAGCGTTCTCCAGGGCGGCCTTCGGGATACACGACAGCGCAAAATCATAGAGCAGAAACTGATAGCCAAGTTCCGCACTCATGAGGATGGCCTCAATCGCGATATCGGGTTCATGTCACGATACAGAACGTGACTTGACATCATGGCCGGTCTTCCCAGGTGTTTTTTTTTTAAAAAGACTAGCACAAGAACCAACACAAATTGACAGGATATGCAGCCAGCAGGTGGTTTGACACGTTGGACCCCCTGGGACACATCTCATTGTCTTGGCTGTGCTCTTAGTGTGTCTTTGATGTAGGGAAATATTTGAATAGATTTTGTCTGTGTTTAAATTGTGAATTCTGGGAGATTCTCTCACTGCTAACTTACCTGAGGAAGGAGCGACAGCTCCGAAAGCTTGTAAAATTAAATAAATCTGTTGGACTATAACCTGGTGTTGTGCGACTTCTCATTTTTGTCCACCCCAGTCCAACGCCGGCATCTCCACATAATGTATGCATGCCAGAGGTGACTGCTCAGAGTCATATAATTCATAAAAACAGCTGGGTAGAATAAAATCTTTACTTATGCCATATTTCTTACTGCTCCTCTTAAAAATAATTGTTGTATATAGCTTTGAAAGATCACACATTGCTTTCAGATTTTAACACCCCCTTCATACAAAAAGACATGTATTTATACACCTCCTCATACCTCTCAAAAAATGAATTACTGATTGTTGTAATGCAAGCAAATGCAACAATCATTTTGCCTACAGCAAGATCTCACAAACAACCAGTTAATCTATGTTTGGTGGTATTGGCTGAGGGAGGAATGTTGGCCTGGACACTGACCAAAATTCCCTGTTCTTCTTTTAAGTAGTGGCATAGGAACTTTTTAAATTTACCACCAGAACAATTAGGTAGGACCTCAGTTTAACATTTCATCCAAAGGATGGCACCTCTGACAATGTAATGTGCCTCACTGGCACACTGCGATGCCAGTCTAGATTATGCGCTCATGCCCTGGGATGGGCCTCAAACACCCAACTCAGAGGCAAGAGTGTAACCAAATGATCCAAGCTGGCACTTGATTTCATCATGGTAAATGTTAATGGACTCTTATAGCAGATTCATAATTAAGTAGACAATAGAGGTGCCATTACATGACTCGGTGTATTCTATAGGCCGCCAACTAGTGGCAAGGATATAGAGGAGCAAATGTGCAGGGAAATTGCAGAAAGGTGCAAGAACTATAGAGTAGTGATAATGGGGGACTTCAACTATCCTAATATAGACTGGGCTAGTAATAGTGTAAAGGGCAGAGAGGGGGAAGAATTTCTGAAGTGTGTTCAGGAGAACTTTCTTGATCAGTATGTTTCTGGCCCAACGAGGAAGGAGGCATTGCTGGATCTGGTTCTGGTTCTGGGGAATGAGGTGGGTCAAGTGGAGCAAGTGTCAGTAGGGGAACATTTCAGGAACAGTGATCACAGTATCACAAGGTTTAGACTAGCTATGGAAAAGGACAGGGAGCAATCTAGAGTAAAAATAATTAATTGGAAGAAGGCAAATTTCAGTGGGTTGAGAATGGATCTGGCCCGGGTAAATCGGAATCAAAGATTGACAGGCAAAACTGTTGTCGAACAATGGGCTGCCTTTAAATAGGAGATGGTTCGGGTACAGTCGAGTTACATTCCTACGAGGGGGAAAGGTAGGGCAACCAAAGCCAGAGCTCCCTGGATGACGAAAGAGATAGAGAGTAAGATAAAGCAGAAATAGGGGCGTATGACAGATGTCAGGTCAAGAATACATCTGAGAATCAGACTGAATATGGAAAGTTCAGAGGGGAATTGAAAAAGGAAATAAGAGGGGCAAAGAGAGAGTATGAGAATAGATTGGCAGCTAACATAAAAGGAATCCAAAAGTCTTCAATAGGCATATAAATAGTAAACGGGTAGTAAGAGGAGGGGTGGGGCCAATTAGGGACCAAAATGGAGACCTACGCATGGAGGCAGAGGGCATGATGAGGTACTAAATGAGTATTTTGCATCTGTCTTTACCAAGGAAGAAGATGCTGCCAAAGTCATAGTGAAAAAGGATGTAGATACTGAATGGGATAAAAATTGATAAAGAGAAGGTACTAGAAAGGCTGGCTGTACTTAAAGTAGATAAGTCACCAGGACCGGATGGGATGCATCCTAGGATGCTGAGGAAAGTAAAGGTGGAAATTGTGGAGGTACTGGCCATAATCTTCCAATCCTCCTTAGATACGGGGCTGGTGCCAGAGGACTGGAGAATTGCAAATGTTACACCCTTGTTGAAAAAAGGGTGTAAGGATAAATCCAGCAGCTACAGGTCAGTCAGTTTAACCTCGGTAGTGGGGAAGCTTTTAGAAACGATAATCCAGGACAAAATTAACAGTCACTTGGACATGTGTGGATTGATTAAGGAAAGCCAGCACGGACTTGTTAAAGGCAAATCGTGTTTAACTAACTTGATTGAGTTTTATGATGAGGTAACAGAGAGGGTTGATAAAGGCAATGCGGTTGATGTGGTGTACATAGACTTCCAAAAGGCGTTTGATAAAGTGCCACATAATAGGCTTGCCAGCAAAGTTGAAGCCCATGGAATAAAAGGGACAGTGGCAGCATGGATACGAAATTGGCTAAGTGACAGGAAACAGAGAGTAGTGGTTTATTGGACTGGAGGAAGGTATACAGTGGCGTTCCCCAGGGGTCGGTACTAGGACCAATGCTTTTCTTGATATATATTAATGACTTGGACTTGGGTGCACAGGGCACAACTTCAAAATTTGCAGATAACACAAAACTTGGAAGTATAATGAACTGTGAGGAGGATAGTGATAGATTTCAAGAGGACATAGAAAGGTTGGTGGAATGGGCGGACACGTGGCAGATAAAATTTAATGCAGAAAAGTGCGAAGTGATACATTTTGGTAGGAAGAACGAGGAGAGACAATATAAACTAAAGGGTACAATTCTAAATGGGGTACATAAACAGAGAGACCTGGGGGTATATGTGCACAAATTGTTGAAGGTGGCAGAGCAGGTTGAGAAAGCGGTTAAAAAAGCCTATGGGATCCTGGGCTTCATAAATAGAGGCATAGAGTACAAAAGCAAGGAAGTTATGGTGAACCTTTATAAAACACTGGTTCAGCCTCAACTGGAGTATTGTGTCCAATTCTGAACACCACACTTTTGGAAGGATGTGAAGGCCTTAGAGAGGGTGCAGAAAATATTTACGAGAATGATTCCAGGGATGAGGGACTTCAGTTTCGTGGATAGACTGGAGAAGCTGGGGTTGTTCTCCTTAGACCAGAGAAGGTTGAGAGGAGATTTGATAGAGGTGTTCAAAATCATGAGGGGACTAGACAGAGTAGATAGAGAGAAACTGTTCCCTTTGGCGGAAGGGTCGAGAACCAGAGGACACAGATTTAAGGTGATTGGCAGAAGAACCAAAGGTGACATGAGAAAAATCTATTTTATGCAGCGAGTGGTTAGGATCTGGAATGCACTGCCTGAAAGGGTGGTGGAGGCAGATTCAATCGTGGCTTTCAGCAGGGAATTGGATAAGTACCTGAAGGAAAAAAATTTGCAGTGCTACGGGGAAAGGCGGGGGAGTGGGACTAGCTGAAGTGCTCTAGCAGAGAGCCAGCATGGGCTCGACGGGCCAAATGGCCTCCTTCTGTGCTGTAACCATTCTATGATTCTGTGAAGTGTAAATATATACAGACTAAATAAAGATATTTAACCCTATTTCAAATGTCACTTATAGGGCTCTTGGTTGTGCACATAAAAATGCAGAGAATAGAAACTTGGTTTATCTTAATCAGATCTAAACCCTACTAATTTCCTTAGTTGTTTTAATTGTGCAGCAGTGCATTACATCTCAAAGAATATGGACTGGCAGGAGTGATGCTAAACATTAAGTTAAGCCATATAAACATTTTAAATTGACTCAATTTGATATGAAGGCAGGTTCTTCCCTGTGTAATTGAATTAAAATCACATTGGTCTGTGATTTCTATCCACTCGTACCTCATTGTACATATTTAGTTGATATTCAGATATTTAATTGATGATGTTAACAATAACATATATTTTATACAAATCAGGTCAATCTTTGTTTGTTTAAACATTTAGAAATAGAATGAATTAATTCAGTTGATCTGAACTTCTTCTAGTATTGAAGTCTGGACTGGGTGATATCTCTTCTCATTTATAGTGTGTCTTTATACTGATTTGCACTGACTATCCAAAGTTAACTTTGTGATGTTGCTATTATGCAACTACATCAACTAATTGTTTTCTGTTGATGTTACATACAGTCTAAAAGTCAGCAACATCTGTATCAGCTCTTCTTGGCAGTATTTGAAGTCTCAATCAGTCTGTTATTTTTTCTCCTGAACTGATGGTGAACAGTAGCTTGAGCGTATTTTCTAAATCACAGTGGCAATAAATCAAGGCAAATAGCAATCAATTGTACAGTTGGTTCAAAAAGTAAATGAAAATCTAAAATTGTCATAGTTGGATCTCTGGCAAAAATGTAATGAAACTGTGCAACAGGAACTTTACAACAAAATTCAGTCTCCCCATCACAGAACCTATTCAATGTCAATTACGATAAGATAAAATTCCAATTATGATATTTTTGTTCTAATAATAAATCATCACACGACTTCTGAGAATCACTGTTGGTGAGAGCTGGAGGTCTTGAATCACTGAGATTTATGTTGAATACTCATTCTTTAAAATGATCAGCCTGTGAAGCCTCTCTTACAGCAGCAGTGCCTACCTGCAATAGATGTCACAGTCTGCTCTGTGAGAAATTCACCTAAACAGTGGGTGCGTAACTGGGAGAAGGAAGGGCATTTGCATGAGGGTTTATTACATGAATACTCCTGATTTTTTTTTATATAAATTTGGTGTCATTTGTTGTTATTAAGGTTTTTTTTAAGGGATTGATTGCTTTTTCTCACGCCTGGCCTCTTTTGTTGTTAATGGAATGCCCTTGTTGGTGCCGTGGATCTGATCTGATCTTTTAATGGCACTTGTGAAGTTTGTTCAGTTGTGCATATGTGAAGCAAGGGGGTGGGCGTAGAGAATAATTTCCCAGAGGTTTCTGCGACCACATGTAGTGAGGCTTGACAGGCTACAATGAGTTGCTCAGTGCCATAAGCAACATATCAGATCTTTTATCAGGCAGCAGTTCAACCAAACTGATGACAGTTCCTCAGTTTCCCAACCAAATTGATGAGAAGCTGTAGTAACTCATCTATATCATTGTTTAATCATCCTAGTAGCAAACTCCTACTTGTGGATTGCCAAACATATCAGGGACAGTGCCCCTGCTGCTTGGGTGCCTTCCAGGTGTCTAAAACTGACATTTTTCTAGTGAGTGTAGAACACACACATTTCTATTATTATTAAGGGAAGTGCCATCGTTCTTATCTGTATCTATAGTGTCACTATTCTCAACAGCACCCATCACTGCACTGGGATCCATCTCAGATCCCCAGAGAAGTTTTACGAGAGGCCACAACCACAGGCAGACCTGGAATGATCAGTGGTAAGCAACATCTTCAGGTGCATGTTATGTGAAACATAAGCAGTATTAGGGTGTTGTGGAAAAGAAACTGGATTTATGTGGTGGAGGAGTTACATCTGTAGAGAAGGAATTTGTTACTTGTTGAATTGAAAGGAATTACAGCAGTTTCTTACATAGTGACCACTGCCCAAAATACAAATTAATTATTGACAGATAGGCAGATTGAAAACACTTCTGTTGGATTCCAATACAAGGATAATTTATGGCATTTAAAAGTTGATTGTGTGTTTGGCATAATTGCTCCAAACTACGTGTTATATTTAACCATCATTAAATGAGGACAACATGATTACCCAACACACTGCACTACAACAGCACAGTAAGCAGGTCCAATTCTCCATGTCACTGAATTGTCAATCTTAGTTACACTACTGTAGAAAAGCACTTAGCAGAGACCAAGCCTCTTCCTGTAGAAAGGAGGAAAAATTGGAGGGAGTGTCATTTCCAGAGTTTCTTCATTGTCAGTGCCACTGGATAGAAACCCTGGGAGCAGTATGCCTGCTATCAATGTTCCCTTTAATTTTATTTTTGGGTGCACGGCCCCTTTAAGGGGCTGCGCGGCATATTCAAGATACCGCGCATGCACGGCTTTTCCTATTTAAAAGCCAGTGAGCCGGCTGCGAGGCCATGCTCCTTAAAGGGAGTATTGCCTGCTAACCCACTCAGTTGCAGATGGTGCATGGCCTCGGGGTGCCAATGAACTGGGAAGAGGGATTTGATTGTTTCACAAAAACAAAACCCTATTAAAGTTTATCTGTTAAAACATACATACTCAATGTTCTGATGAAGGGTCTACACCCAAAACATCATAACCTGTCTTTTCTCTTTGCAGATGTTGACTGACTTGATGTCTATTTCGATTTTTATTTCAGATTTCCAGTTTTCCCTTTTTATTTTACATTCTACGTTTGTATAACCAACATAAAGATGGACATCAATTTACCTTTAGGCCAAAATTTTGATAAAGATTTCACATGAACTTAAGATTGTGGGACACTTTGCATTGTGAACAAAAGATCATGCTGTTGAACACTTGAATTGGCATCAATAATCTTCTTGTGTCCAAACCCATGACATTACAGCCATCGTTCCAGCCTTATATTAATATGTACTATAGTATCATAAACCAAGAAACATACGGCAGGTATCAAACTGCTGTGTGAATTGTACAGTATTTGGATATGTAGTATGTAAGTTCTCTGCTTTCTCACAGCAGTTTATCCATACACTACATAATTAAAATATGAAACCAAAAAACAATGACAGAAACATTAGCATTTGATGGATGTGACTTAGAAGCTGTGTCCTTAAAACTGACCTCAATCTTTTCCAGCTTATTAACAACCTGGAGTGAGATGAGCTGGACAGCTGTCTCCTCCATCAGCATCAGTCATCCTGAGGAAGTTGGGCCACCTCCTGTGACCTTGAGTGAGCACTTAATGCTGGTTAATTTATCCTTGATGTGTTGTCTGATGTCCATGTACTCTCTCCTGCATTGTCCCCAGATCTTCTTGCCTTCAAAGCTAGTATTTATAATAGTTTTTTTGTATACACACAACTACTTTTCTGCTATTTTCTTTCTTGTTGCCAAAGTTTTGATTTTTGCCAGAGCTTTGATAGAGGTGTACAAGATTATGACGGGTTTGGATAAGGTAGACAGAGAAAGGCTGCTCCCATTAGCTGATGGTACAAGGACTAGGGGACACAGATTTAAGGTTCTGGGCAAGAGATACGGGGGGGAATGTGAGGAAGAACTTTTTTACGCAGTGAGTGGTAATGACCTGGAACTCGCTGCCGATGAGGGTGGTGGAAGTGGAGACGATCAATGATTTCAAAACGAAATTGGATAGACACTTGAGGGAAATAAACTTGCAGGGCGACGGGGATAGAGCGGGGGAATGGGACTGACTGAATTGCTCTACAGAGAGCCGGCATGGACTTAATGGGCTGAATGGCCTCCTTCTATGCCGTAATGAGACTATGACTAAGTTTCTCCTTTGACAGTTTACTGTCTCAGTCATCAGTATTCCATCTGTGTACATCTATGCATTTGGCTAACATTGTTAATCATGATATCATCATCAAAAGACATTACATCTACTGCCTGCAAAGTAAAAGTATGGGTTTGAGTCTTTAACATCAGTGCTCATCTAATCATTGGGAAAAACAATTGTTTTGATTGGTGACTTAAGGTTAAAGACTTCACAACCCTAATTGTCTTTGGGTGAAAAGTTCTGCCAGACTTCCTGTATAACTCCCAAGTTCCTAATTCTTTACTCATGTCCCCTTGTATTTGAATCCTTTATCATAGTGAACAAAAATTGTTTCCTCAAAATTATATGGCTTGGACATTATAAACCAGAATATATGTGTAAAAAAAAACTTTTAATAAGCCTACGGACACACAAATAACAGAAAACTCCCTCTACAGAGCTGGTGGATTGATATCCGTGACTAGCCCCCCTCTCCTAAACTGGCAGTCAATTCAGAAGTAGAAAACCCTGAAACAACAGATTTTAAAAAAAATTCTGCACGGATTAAGAAAACAAAACTGATTCTTCTGTAATAAGTAATCAATTGCATGATGATAAAGCAAGCACTGAGACCAAGCAAGCAGCCACTGAGCTGGTCATGCAATGTAATTCTATTAGTCATAGCAAGAGGGCAGCACAGTGGCACAACTCACTCAAGCATCAAAACACTGCTATTGCAGTTTTTGTCCCTCCTTCTCTGAATTCTCAATCTCAGACTTATCCAAAATTACCAACATCTGGTTTATCCAAGAAATCAAGGGGGAAGGACAAGCGTGACACTAGATTGGCAGGATTTGTACATAATTAAATCTGTTGAATTTAGTACTATTTAATTTCATCTTAGTGTTCATCAGCATTGCATAGAGAACAAAACCTACCTGCAAAGTACACACCTTTGCCGAAGTTTAACTGGACAGGGATAACTTCAATGCAGAATGCACATAGCGGGTGGAATTAGATGAAAGTACATCACCTTCCTGGCGATATACACATTTGAATTAACTCTTTGTGTACATAGTTGGCTCTCACACCCCTGAAACAATTGGGACTGGATCACTGTCTCCTGACTGTAAAAGCCAGTCCTTCATTAGGAAGGTCCATCAATCTTCTAGTGTTTGTGTGTGTGGTAATATTGTTCAACAGATCAGTCAGCATCTGTAAAGAGAAACGACAGTGTAATGACGAGAAATTATTGGCTAATTGACATAGAAGAGATTTTCAGCTTAATCTGTAATATGTTTCTGACCTGAATTCAGGACTAGGATTTCTAAGGGTTAATTCTCAAGGGTGAAGCATCCTTTCCATCATCTTGACAGAGAAAGGCAGACTGGTGTCGTCAAGACAACGAATGGTTTGGTATGTTAATGAGCTCAGCTGGGAGCAAATGAACCAACCATTGAAATTGTTAATTTTTCATCTCATTTCAGACACTTCCAGTAAGCATCCACACCATGAGAGTGTGAGAGATAATGTGTTCTTGTGTACATAGCATGGGCTGTCTGGTAGGAATCCACTCTTAGGAGGGTGGTAGCTGGTTTAATTGGCAGCTCTACTGGCCAACTCCCAGACAGGGAAGGAGTTATGTGTCAAACTACCAAACTTCTTGTCCAGAGAGGCCACAAAATAACAAAGACCCACATATTTATGGTCTGTTGATAAAGTCTGCTAAGAGAGGCAGGTAAGGCCTAGGCTGGTCTACCTTAAGCAGCAAGCTGACCCGTCCCAGAGCAAGCCTTCTCTGATTCAGTGATAAGGCTGACCAAAACCGAGTGTTACTTAGCCCATTAACTGGGATGAGGTGGTGCTGTTTATTATTTTTTTATTTATGATGAAGTTAAGTTGAAGTAAAGTGAGATTTTCTATAATTGTTATGTAAGTATGTTTACTTACTGCAAAATAAAACAGCTTAATGATTCGACTAAGGCCTCATCTCACTAAAGTATTAATCAATCTGTCTTTTGGAAGATTAGAGAAGTGTCGGTGAGGCACATTCAACGATTATAATATTCAGTTCATATAACAAGAGAGGCTAATTGTTAGACCTTCTAGGTTGTGATATTGTATTTTAAGGGATTGGACTGTATGGGCAAACTCCTGAACGTAAGTGATGCGGAATCTGCTTATGGGAGTCACCAGTACCATTGAATCTGAGAGAATATCGAAGGCAAACTGAAAATTTGCAACAGACACTTTATGACATTTTGGGTGTGAACCCTTTGTCGGAACCTGAATCATCATAACATCTATTTGTTCTCTTTACAGATGCTGAATAACCTGCTGTGTATCCCCAGCATTTTCTGTTTTTATTTCAGCTTTCCAGCATCTGCTTTTTTCCCTTTTTATTTTGTAGAAGGACACAATGTACTAAGAATCCAATTTAAAACATTGACTGAATATGCACAAAATGATGCAAAATGGATTTGATAACACACAATGCTGCAAATGGCCCAGTAACAGAGACAACTTGGACTCATACTATCCAGTTTCAGTCCATAGAAATTTGGTGAAAAACACCAAGGGGGGAATTTTTCGGGGGATCGGGTGGGAAAAACCTTTTTTGACAGCAGGCCGGGAACCCGCTGGCAACCCGCCACCACGCGACTTTCCCAGATGTCGGGTCGGGGCTGAACAGACCCAACGTGCGTGCTGTGAGTAAGGATGTGGAGGGAGTCATGGGAGAGCCTGGGTGCAGGTGTGCACCTCTGTGCAATTCTTGTCAGTGTTTGCAGCACCTCAACGCTGTAGAACACTGACAGCACAACTGTCAAAATCAATTTGCACATGGTCCCTTTGTTCAGATTAGCCACTTTGTTGATATTAGCTTATCTCTAGTCTTTCAAATAATCAGGATTGACTGCAAACCAATATGGTGGGTATATTGTGTTTAATCAGAGTTTAAGCTGGAATATAACATGCCAGTTATACAGCAAAAACATACGACCGTGACAAGCAGCTGGTACCGGTCCCGATCGGACAGACGGCATGCGTGCGTGAACAGTTCTCTGGCTTGCGGCCTCTCTTCCTCTCGTCTAGAACCTTCGAGTTGGTGAGCATGGGATCATTCTCGAAAGAGCATTCGACCAGCCCAACTTCTGCTTGGCTCTTCCCTTCACCATCTGTGTGGGCAAGCCCTCAGGGTGTTACTTTTATTCTCTTTTTAGGGGTGGACCTGAGGCCAAATTATTGACAAGACCAGTTAACCTATAGAGATTCCCCCAAAACCTTAGTACCCAATGGGGCGTCGAGTTCTTTGTCTCAATTCTTGGATGAAAGCCCTCCCCTAAAGGGGTCTCATGATCTCAGCCAGTTTGTCTTATTGTTTAATCTTTCTGAAGGTTCTTCCTTTGGAATTCGTGTCTTATCTCCCTGGTTCCTATCCTCCCTGGTACAATAGGTACTAGGCCTGGCCTTGTACCCTCTCAATCATGAGGCCCAAGCCAGAGCTGTCCCATTTCAGCCAGTCGTCATCTCACTTTCATATAACAAACTGCTCTATCCTGAGATGGATACCTTAACTCCCCTAAATTCCTTTTATTCTATGTCTTTCTATACTAATTAACTTTTAATTATCTTCAGAAGCAGTTTTGTTCAGCTAACTCCAATTCCTACCTTAGCATTATATCATGGTTATTAGTAATAATAGAAGAAACGTAGGCATTGGGTCTTAGTTGGTCCAATTAGAGATACATAAACAAAGCTGAAGTCCTAACTTGAAAACAGCAGATAGTTAACTTGGAAACAAGATTACATATGACCGTCACACTGCAGAATGCTATAACATCCGCAGGGAACCAAAACACAAGCAGATTCTAAGCATCTATCTAGTTATTCTAATACTAGTCTGAAGAGACTTGTTGTTTCCAGTTCTAATACCATCATGGAAACACAGCATTATTCACATTACAATTTTATTCGCATAACCATATACATTTTGGACACCCCTGATTTCTAACACCTTTAAGGAAACTGGCTGATGACGTGTCATCAAATGATGTTACCAGATCCGCTTCCTTCAATTGGCCGGCAAACGCGCTGGGCGGACTTAACAAGCCCAATCAACATTAAATCATTCTACAGAGCGGGCTGGAGCCAGCAACGGGATCAGGACCCGCCACCGATGTCGCCCGCCACGGACCCGAGGGAGGGGAAATCACAGCCTACATGTTCCTTTTACTATTCTTACTTGTGTAGATTATGCTGTACCAATATAGCACTGTGGTATATTTTCAAGATGTGGAGATGCCGGCGTTGGACTGGGGTGGACAAAAATGAGAAGTCGCACAACACCAGGTTATAGTCCAACAGATTTATTTAATTTTACAAGCTTTCGGAGCTGTTCGCTCCTTCCTCAGGTAGGTTAGCAGTGAGAGAATCTCCCAGAATTCACAATTTAAACACAGACAAAATCTATTCAAATCTTTCCCTACATCAAAGACACACTAAGAGCACAGCCAAGACAATGAGATGTGTCCCAGGGGGTCCAACGTGTCAAACCACCTGCTGGCTGCATATCCTGTCAATTTGTGTTGGTTCTTGTGTTAGTCTTTTTAAAAAAAAAAAAAAACACCTGGGAAGACCGGCCATGATGTCAAGTCACGTTCTGTATCGTGACATGAACCCGATATCGCGATTGAGGCCATCCTCATGAGTGCGGAACTTGGCTATCAGTTTCTGCTCTATGATTTTGCGCTGTCGTGTATAAAAGAATGGGAATTGCCAATGTAAAAAATGCATAGCACATTTTTTTTAAATTTCCAACTGAATCACTTTCAAATCTAAATTCAAAATCAGAATTTTCATTGGGAAAATGGAACTGGTTTAAGAGCTGACCTGGGAGTTGATGGCAAGGCAGTTCTGATTTCCCATTAAGTTCACTCCTGTTTGCAATGTCGACTCATATTACACCAGTAACTTTGAATTTCATACAGTTTAGTGAAAAATGACCACAACATTGGAACGACATTTTCAGAAGATGACCAGCTTGGTTGATCCGCAGCAGAAAACAAGTGTAATGCAATAAGATAATTCAATGTGAATTAAAGGTGCTGCTTAACCATAAAAAGCTAATTGCATTGGTTTTGCCTCAGGAATGTTAGTTCTGCGATACATCCACTTTGATTATCGTGTTCAGCAATTTACCTTTTGTGTAGTTTTGATGGACCAAGAGTGAAGATTGTTAATGTAAAATGTATCATTGTCAGCATTAAAGAGTTTAATATGAAATTTTTCACAGTGAGTGGAAGCATTCAGAAGATGTATCTGAATCCTATATTTCAAAGGCCATTAATCATCTTGCAAATTCACAGAACCAATTCATGATTATCCTCACACATTCCGTCACCCACATAAACCCAGGTAATTTTCCTGGCGCATCTCCAGCGGCCCGTACTGGTTATGTGCAGTTTACTTAGGTCACAACGTTAATAGGACTGGTACTCCAATCTTTAAGTTAACTTAACAGGTAGATTTCAAGCTACCAAATCCAACATTTTTGGATTTAGAAGAAATAAGAGCAGGAAATAAATGTACAAATTAATGTAATATTTTCACTCACATTAAGCAGTTTATCAGAAAAAGCTGCAATATATTATGGAATCAGTTTAATATTCTAGCTATGTTGTAATTTTTTTGCATGCTTAATTTAGTCAACTGACATTTTAAATATAACAATTGCCCGGATTTTGCGGTCAGCTGCGATGGAATCTCGCTCGCCGTTCACCTCATTGACAGCTGGCCACAGACTTTTCGTGGGCTTATCAGCAGAGATTGCCATTAAGCGGGCGTCTTTTCCAGCGTGCCGCCCTCTACAGGAGATCTGTGACATGTCTGAGCAGGCCAAGTAACAGCGAGGCTCTTCAACCAATCAGATTGAAGAATCCTCATTGAGACACGCTGGCCAGAATTTTCCATACCTGGGCAGGTCGGGTGCGGGTGGTCGCTTTGGCGGGTCACGACTCCGTTCCTCCAATGCCACTCCTGTAGCTTCCAAAAGCTCTTATAATAATTTGTCCGTGACTACACAAACCACTCTGGGTACAGGTATATTGTGTATCAGTAAAACAGGTTTATTAAGCATTAAACATCCAGTACAAAGAAGTAATACTTAACAAGAAGATAGTCACAGTCTTGTTCGTTTGAGCCTCGGCGTTCCTTCCGAGTGACTGTGGCGCGGTCTCTTTCTTCTCTTGCTGTTTTCTCTCGACTGAAGCTTGCTTCTCTGGTTTCTTGCTGTGTTCTGTCGACTGAAGATTCTTCAACTCTGGTTTGCGCTGCCTTCAGTGTTCAAAATCCATATCTTTATACACCTTTTTTCCCTCTTCCTATGTGACTTCAAACAGCTATCCGACACCTGGAACTTGTTTTATGACCTTGTTGATCTCACTAGGTCTCGCTTTGTGCATATCAAAGGGCCCTTTTAACTTTAGATATTCTCTTTCCAAAAACCATTTCCCAAGATGTTGTCTAAACAATCTGTCCATTTTATGGTGTTATCACTGAGGGGTGCTTCTCTTATCTCTCTCTCTTCTCCAACTCTTATCTCTTTTCTATCACATTACTGAATACCACCTCCCTGATAGTCTCCATAAACATAGCAGTACATTCCATTACTTCAGTAATTGCAAACAGAGCCAGTTTCAGTCAGGTTAGCACAATTTCCCATCCTGCTTTTCTCTCAGCCATTCGCCATTTTATACAGGCTTTTTTAGGCTTTTAACATACAATTTCACATATTATAGTTATACAAAAATGTTTTACTAAATCATACAAATGCACCCTATCCTACAAATCTCAGAGTGACTTTGCTTTAATGGGGTCTATTAAGGCCGCCCTGCGCGTTACCCGGCCCAATTAAATGGTGCGGGTCTGATGACGTCATCTATGACGCGTTTTCAGCTGGGATATTTAAAGGAGCCGTGGCCACGTTGCATTTGAAGGTTTATCTGGGAGTGTGCAGGCAGCACACAGCACAATTGGACTGCTGGAAAGAGTGCCAAATATGACTGCACAGAGGCAGAGAGCTGCACCCAGGTTCTCCGATGACTCCCTCCATATGCTTGTGGAGGGAGTGAGAGCATGCAGGGAGGTCATCTTCCCTTCAAATGGGCGCAAGAGACCTCCCCAAGAGACCAAAAGAGCCTGGTTCCAAATAGCAGAGGAGGTCAACAGTAGGGATGTGGTCAGGAGGACCTGGGTGCAGTGCCAGAAACGTTTCAATGATCTCATTAGAACAGAAAAGGTGAGTACAAAGCCACACCCAACTTCATCCTGCTGTGCCTCTCATCACATCCCCATCACTCTGCCTTCCTAACCCTACTCCTGCACATCCTTACTCACACCAACATACCTTGCACGTCCACCCATCCCTCTCTATCTACATTATCACATCCCCATCTCACTAGCCACCCCTCAATTCACCCTCATCCTAATGCAATCATACCAACTAACAACACACAAGGAGGTCACTTGGCTTTGGCACCCCACTCCATCATAGTCTCCCTCTAAAGATGTAGCTCATCCATTCGTTACACTCATTCTATCACTCTCACTCAACCTTCTCTTCTTTCCCTTCTTGCAGGAAAAGAGAGCCCACAATAAGAGGGAGAGGGAGAGAACCAGAGGTGGAAAGCCATCATTGGCCACCCTAACATCAGCAGAGGAGGCTGCCTTGGAAGTTTCTGGAGTCGCCGAGCAGCTGAAGGTGGGAGACGGAGAAAGGGGGACATCTCAGCAACCTGGTGACAGAATTACATATCATACAGCCACATGGCATACATCAGTCACTCATATGGGAACTGATGTCATCAGCCACTGAATGGTCATCATGTGCATAATGGTATCTGTACCCATTCTTCATATGGCATTTCTAACTCATCTCTTTACTCCCCCCCCCCCCCCCCACTGTCCAGGAGGAAGAGGATGATGACTCCTCAGAGGAGCCTCCAGCCTGAGGGCGCACCGTCACCAGACATAAGCGCACCCAGCACCAGTGCAGAGGCGCACTCCTCGGTGGGTGTCACACGAGATAGAGTAGTGTTGTCACTTGGTGTCTCACAACTCACAAGTGAGCAAGAGCAGATGGTGGAGACAGGGACAGCATGGAGACTCCTTGCCGGAGGGCGCAGGACACTCCCAGCTCTGCTCAGCTGCATCCAGACGCTGAGCCTCGGGGGCCATCCAGAAAGAGGGAGATCCTGGAGGTGCAGGAACAAGTGCAGGAGGCTTTGACAGGTTTTGCAAGCGCGATGTCGGCAAATGTGCAGAGATGGAGGAGTTCATCTCCAACATGAGCACTACCATGTCACAGGCGATGGCGACTGTTGGCTCTTCCATGGCTAGGCTGGCCAGCTGCATGGAGCAGCTAATGCGCCACTCACAGGAGCACATGGTCTCTATGGAGAATAGATGGCTATCTATGGAGAATAGATGGCAGAAGCTCATCGACCTCCTCTCTAGGAGGGATGTCAGCGTAGACGTGGGTCCTCATGGCCCCACTAATGTGCAGCGAAGTGCTCTCCAGCTCCTTGCTAGCAGGGAAGTGCGGGTGGCCCATGAGAGGAATGATGGTAAGAGGGGACATGGTAGTGGGGGCTCCTCTCAAAGCGCTCACACTTCTCCCTCATTGCCTCCCCCTCAGTCAGAGCCTCTCGGATCGCGATGGCCGAGTCTGCCCCTGCGCAGTCACAGGAGGAGCAGACTTTGGTGGGGCCATCAGAGGCTCCAAAACCCAGAGGACGTCTGCCAAAAGCATCTAAGCAGTCGCAGCAGGGAAGTGAGCAGGCTGCCTTTTGCTCTGCTGAAGTCACAGGGGTAGCACCTCGTAGAAGCACACGTAAGAGAAAAATTAAACACAAGTAGATGCACAAGGGTAGCCACTTGGATGTTTTATTAAATGATTTGGTAAAATTTCCGGTATTGTAATGTCACACATAATTTTTTTTATTTTCACCACTTTCTGGTCATGGACAAATTTGTGTGCACCTTTGGAAGTGGCTTCGTGAGTTGGAGTGAATGGTGGGCGGTATCTTTAGAAAAGTTGGAGAATTAGCACCAGGTGGTAATGCTTTAGACTGCACGCAAAATTCATTCTCTCTGCGCAAAGAAATGATTGGGGCACCAAATCAAGTCTTAAAGGCCTAGCTCAGTGGTGTTACACTCAAAGGGTGGACCAATATCAGGTGCAGTCTAATCTCAACTCACCATTGCCACAGGTTTTTCCCAGTACTTAAAGGGGAGGTTCATTGATGCTGCAGCACCTCATTCTCAGCATTGCTGGCTGTGCAGCTGCCTCAGCAAGGAGAAGCACAACAAGGAAGTTAGATATAACACTCACAACTAAGGGGATCAAGGGGTATGGCGAGAAAGCAGGAATGGGGTACTGGACTGAAGCAGGTGTGCTCATGGCACATCCACCTCAGTCAGGTGGTCAGGGTGATTGAATGCTTCAACAAATGCTACATACCACCATTTGTACCACAAGCTTCACACACTGCCCAAAGCACTAGACCCCCAGCACTCATGCACCAACAATCTCTACCTACCAACACTCACACCCACATCTCACACCTTGCACACAATGACAGCTATTCAACTATGGCAGGCACAAGGGTAATTGCTGGCGCTAACAGGAGGCGTTAACCAACTGAATTTTTCCCCCAGTGTTACCTCCAGCAATGGTGGTCAGTGTGAAAGGAATGGATTGGTCATTGTAGGGATGCTTTATGGTGTTGCTGTGGGGTGGTGGGAACCATATGGGTGTAATGCCTGAAGTTAAGTAAATCTGGCAATGATGAGCCCATCCCGGGCAGCAATGTGCTCGGGTGCTGGTGGGATCTGGACCAGAGCTTCCTCCTCCTCCGAAGATGCTGTGTGCTCAGTGCCTTGCTCCTCATGCAGCGCTAATCCTTGCTGCCGCGCTATGTTGTGCAGGGCGCTGCAGACCACGACGATTCTGGAGACCCTGGCTGGTGCATACTGAAGGGCTCGTCCAGATCTATCAAGGTATCTGAAGAGCATTTTCAGCATTCCTATTGTCTGGTCTATGACACATCTGGTGGAAATGTGGCTTTCATTATATCTCTTCTGGGCCTCAGTACTTGGCCTCCTCAAGGGTGTCATGAGCCACATCTTCAGTGGATAGCCCTTGTCTCCAAACAGCCAGCCATAAATTCTGTTTGGACTAGTGAAGAGCTGAGGGAGGGTGGACTGACAAAGAACGAAAGAGACATGACAGCTGCCAGGGAATTTGGCGCACACATGCATGATGATCTTCCTATGGTTGCAGACGAGCTGCACATTGAGGGAGTGGAAGCCCTTGCGGTTGACAAAGACTCCTGGGTGATGATGGGGTGCCCTGCTGGCCACATGTGTGCAGTCGATGACGCCCTGCACCCGGGGGAAGCCAGCCAGAGTGGCAAAGCCGAACGCCCTCTCAGTAACACTGGCCTCTTCAGTGGCAAAGTTGATATAATTGGTTGACTTGTCAAAGAGGCCATCGGTGCCCTGTGTGATGCATCTGTGGGTGGCTGACTGCGAGATGCCTCAAATGTCTGCTGCAGACGCCTGGAAGGAGCCTGAGGCGAAGAAGTTGAGGGCGCTGGTGACTTTGACAGCCACTGGCAAGGCGTGTCCACCCGCTCCTCTGGGCTGCAGGTCTTGCTCCAGCAACGTACAAATGTCTGCGACGACCTGGCGTGATAGCCTGAACCTCCTTTGGCACTGTTGCTCAGTCATGTTGAGGAAGTTTATCCTCTGCCTGTATAGATTAAAAAGATTTTTAAGGATCTGACAAGTACCTAATAATTATTTAAATTAGCTCTCCTGCCTCTGCCGTTCGGGTCGCTGCCGCGCCAGCAAACACGTCCGAGGGAAAGGTGCGTGGAGGCGGGATGACAGCGGGTTCCTGACTCGCTGCAAGATTTTTCAAATTTCCCATGCGACCCGCCTCCAATCGAGTCCGCACAGACCCCAGAAAATTCCAGCCACAGAGTCCAAACTAGGAAATAAAAAGCAGGAAATATAAACTAGATTTAAATAATATACAGAAAGTAAAATAAATATTGGGAAATACTGATGGGATTAAGGGAGAGAGATAAAAGAGACAGACAGAAAAAGTAAAAAGAAGTTATTTTAATTTTAATTATTTTCTAAATCTCCAACACTAATTTTCTTCTGAGGCAATGAGACTCCACAATTGTAAAATCATTTTTTCAGGGCCAGAGAGGTTGTTCAGCAGTAATTATCACCTATCATGCTGTTAAAAACTCAATTATTCCTGAATGCACCAGCCCTAAATTTTTCAGCTGTTTTTAGTGGGGAACTAGTGGGCAAGTACAGCAAGTTCACGCCGTTGCATTCATTTCAATGCTGAGTCTATCGGTGAGGACTGCAATAGCGCACCCTGTGGAGGAGCAGGGTATCTCTGACAGCAACTTCTGGATTTCCACGTTTAACTGCGCATGTGCGTACTCCAGAAGTTGTTGTCAGATTTTCTCCACAATAACATTGAGCGCTGATAGCCTCACAATTATTCTCATCGTAAATTCCGGGCCATTCAATAGATTGTTGCACAGGAATCATCCACTTTAGTTTGACTGTAAATGCAATGATATACATGTGACTTTTTCCAATCATGGATCAACATGCTATTCATTAAAGTATGAACCTAATATTTGTTTCATTTATTTTGCAACTTTAGTGATATGGCTTTAATTTTCTGGATAGTTTTGATTGTTTAATTGATTCTGTGTTCAATCCATGGGTATCGCTATCATTTATATAGATTTTGGGCACTTCAGTCCATATGCGATGCAAGTGGTCAGTGGCGCTGAACCTAAGTAGAATATCTAGCGTAACATGGTTTTCAGATCTGCCTTATGTATAGCGGTATAGCATATCACTCCTCAAAAGAAAGGATAGGTCCATTTGACATGATGTTGGAAAAAGGTTTGACTACTTTTCACCAGTTTTTTGATCCTGTCTAAAAATTGTCTGCAACTGTTATGACTTCTACCTCTGGTGAGCTGGTGACACTGTTTGGTTCGCATTTAGTCTTAGCATTGAGGTACACTTGCATGGAATGTTAGGTCTGATCTTTTTCCACCTATTTCAACTTTTTAGCCAATGCTGCAGCACATCTTTCATTAAATTAGGATTGAGAACCAATGCCCATATCCAACTTCTTGGATGAGATCTGGTTGTACTGCAGTGACTAGATATCATCGGCTTTGTCTGATGGTCCAATGCAGCTAATGCCTGTTTGAGCCTATTTTTAAATTATCCCAATCATATGGCCAAACATACACTTTGTATTCTTTTCAAGATTCCAATGAAGTGCAAGCAGCTTTTTTTTATATTTATTCACGGGATCACCAGCAAGGCCACCATTTATTGCCCATCCCTAATTGCCCTTCAGAAGGTGGTGGTGAGCCACATTCTTGAATACAACTGAGTGGCTTGCTAGGCCATTTCAGAGGGCAGTTAAGAGTCAACCACATTGCTGTGGGTCTGGAGTCATGGATAGGCCAGACTGGGTAAGGATGGCAAATTTCCTAAAGGACATTAGTGAACCAGATGAGTTTTTACAACAATCTAATAGTCACCATTATTGATACTAGCTTTTTTATTCTATATTTTATTTAATTGAATTATAAATTCCCCAGTTGCCATGGTGGGATTTGAACTCATGTCACCAGATCATTAATCCAGGCTCTGGATTACTAGCTCAGTAAGACAACTATAGTGGCTGCACTGGTGCTTCTTTCAGGTGATCTATAGGGTCAGTTAGTGCTACACTTCAGTGGGCCTTACTTGTTGAAGTTTGAATCAGCTGGGTAAGACCACCAGAGCAAGGTTATGATTTGTTTTGTTGCTGTTTAGCCAATCTTCATGGTGATAACTAAAATCAAAGATCTGTAGAATGGTCCACCTGTGGGTAGATGATTGAATTGTCAGTTATATCTAGTGGCGAAAAATCAGCAACTGATGGTCTATGGTAACCTTTTCAAGATATGGTTACAAGGATTTCAAGAGTTACATGAGTTCAAATCCCACCACGGCAGCTGGGGAATTTAAATTCAATTAAATAAAATCTGGAATAAAAAAGCTAGTATCAGTAATGATGTGATAACAGGGCACTTAGAAAATAATAATAGGCTTGGGCAGAGTCAACATGAATTTATGAAAGGGAAATCGTGTTTGACGAATCTGTTAGAGTACTTTGAGGTTGTAACTAGCAGAATAGATAAGGAGGAACCAGTGGATGTGGTGTATTTGGATTTTCAGAAGGCATTCGATAAGGTGCCACACAAGAGGTTATTAAACAAAATTAGGGCTCATGGGATTGGGGGTAATATACTAGCATGGATTGAGGATTGGTTAACGGATAGAAAACAGAGAGTAGGAATAAATGGGTCAATTTCGGGTTGGCAGGCTGTAACTAGTGGGGTACCGCAAGGATCAGTGCTTGGGCCTCAGCTACTCACAATCTATATCAATGATTTGGATGCAGGGACCAAATGTAATATATCCAAGTTTGCTGATGATACAAAGCTGGATGGGAATGTAAGTTGTGAGGAGGATGCAAGGAGGCTTCAAGGGGATATAGACAGGCTAAGTGAATGGGCAAGAACATGGCAAATGGAATATAATGTGGAGAAATGTGAAGTTGTCCACTTTGGTAGGAAAAACAGAAAAACAGAGTATTTTTTAAATGGTGAGAGATTGGGAAATGTTGGTGTTCAGAGGGACCTGGGTGTCCTTGTACACGAATCACTGAAAGTTAACATGCAGGTACAGCAAGCAACTAGGAAAGCAAATGGTATGTTGGCCTTTATTACAAGAGGATTTGAGTATAAGAGTAAAGACATTTTACTGCAATTATATAGGGCCCTGGTGAGACCACACCTGGAGTATTGTGTACAGTTTTGGTCTCCTTACCTAAGGAAGGATATACTTGCCATAGAGGGAGTGCAACAAAGGTTCACCAGACTGACTCCTGGGATGGGGGAATTGTCCTATGAGGAGAGATTGAGTAGACTAGGCCTATATTCTCTAGAGTTTAGAAGAATGAGAGGTGATCTCATTGAAACATACAAAATTCTTACAGGGCTTGACAGGGTAGATGCAAGGAGGATGTTTCCCATGGCTGGGGAGTCTAGAACCAGGGGTCATAGTCTCAGAGTAAGGGGTCAGCCATTTAGGGCTGAGATGAGGAGAATTTTCTTCATTCAGAGGGTTGTGAATCTTTGGAATTCTCTACCCCAGAGGGCTGTGAAGGCTCAGTCATTGAGTATATTCAAGACAGAGATCGATAGATTTTTGAATATTAAGGGAATCAAGGGATATGGGGATAGTGCATGAAAGTGGAGATGAGGTAGAAGATCAGCCATGATCATGTCGAATGGCCTACTCCTGCTCCTATTTCTTATGTTCTTAGTAAAAGTACTTTTAACTATGTCCTGAAAAGAATACAAAATGTAGGTTTGGTATAATTTGTATTCTCATCTAAAGAACTTCAAAAGTAATTGTAACCGTCTATTACTCACTTGCAATGTAGGGCATCCTGACACAATTTGTGCCATGGTCCTGCCAAAACAAAAATCACAGACAAGGACTAATACTCATCTACTCCATTAAGAATGACTCACAGACAGCAAATATGCCAAGATTATCAGCAGTTACAGCAGTTCTGATGACCTGCATTTCAAATCATTTTTGTCCACAGCTTGGCCTGAAAGCCATGAGTGTTTGTGCAATGTAATCTAAATATATGATCAAAGGGCATCTCAAGATGGGTTTGGATGATGAACTTCCTTCAATCATTTTATCTCATCCTCCTGGAATACCAACCCTAGCATATTTCCATTATAGAAAGCAGTTTCCTAACATTGATTTTAAATTTAACCTTAGTCACCCTGAACCTGTGCACTCTTGTTCTGCTGCCCTGGCGCATTGAAGATATTGGGTTAACTTTCTGTATCCTGTGAAGTATCTTGTATACAAGGCTCCCTCCAAGACTTGTCCTTTTGAGGCTGAACATCCTGAGCTCAGGGATGTTCAACCTTTTGAAGCTGGGCGCTGTCTATGATAATGCAGAAGTGTAAGCACCAATACATAAATTGTAAGGCCCTCTTACACAAAAATATTCAAGCCTTTACCCCCCTTTCCCCATCCTCTCCATCCCTGAAACTTGAAGACATGTATGCTTCAGCTCCTTAAACTTTCCAGGCCGGGAGGACTGGTAAAGGCTGATCCCTGATTGGTGCAAAAAGGCTACTCTTCGATTGGTCAAAATCTACCAATCAGTGAATAGTCCTTTCCAATCCTCTGGACTTGTGAAGTTGAAAGAGCTGCAGTTAAAATTGGATTTGAAAGCAAATATTCCTCATAGCTCTTTCCTCTGTAACTGGGGATAAGCCTCCTTGCTCTCATCTGCACTTCTTTAGGATCCTGAATTATATGCAGTACTTTCATACAACATAACCCATAATTCTATTGCTCTGTTCATTGTTACCTCACACTGTTTGGCTTTGGTGATTGGTAAATTAACCAGCTCTTGGATCATCTCTTTCATATTTCCCTTTGACCATTCTGTTCCAACCATGACTTACACCTGTCTCCTATTTTTACATCCAATATATGCAAGACTTTTCAGTTTGCGTTTGTTTTTATTGAATTTTATTTGTCACTGATCAGCCCAGGTGGGAACCCTATCTTTGTAAAATCTTGGCTGCCCCCTTTGAGTCTACAATCTCTTGTATATCCTTACTAGGAATAGGAGGGGTCCCAGCATAGACTGCTGAAGTTCAATACCCTCCTTTGTAACCTGGCTGCCCTTGCAACTATCCTCTGTCTCTCCTTTAGCCAGTTACTAATCGATCTCCATGTCTTAGCCTAGCTACCCATAGACTTATCTTTATAAAAGTCTTTAATGTGGTACTTTCTAAAAGATAATTTGAAAGTATAGATAGACTTTGCAACATGCCTTCTGTCAATCTGGGATGTCGCCTCCTTTTTTCAAAAAATCTATGAAGTTGGTCTGGCAAGGTCGACCCCACTAAAGCTGTGTTGCTCATTTATTAGATTATTTTCATGCAGATATTTAATTTTGTTGATGATTATTGAGGTCAGGCTAATGGATCTGTAATTAACAGATATCACACTTTGGTCCTTTTTGAATATGAGAACGACATTTGCCTGTTTCCAGTCTGTTTGACCCTCTCTACTATTCTTCAAAATGACCATCAGTGCTTTACAAATCTCTTGTCTCTTTTTAAATACCCTGGAGTAAAGTTAATCTGTCCTGTAGGATTGATTGATTGTCTGCCCCTTTAGCCCATCTAGAACCTCTGCTTTATGAATGTCAAAATGCTAAGCTCTCTGGTACATTGTTAGTTGTCTTCCTATCAAATCCTCCCAAAAAGTAATCATTTGCCATGTTACTCATCTCCTATTAATTCTTGTGTTTAATTGGATACGGGTGTCTGAGTGTTATAACTTTGACCCTATCTTTTTCTATGTCCCTTTCCTGTTTTCTCTTAGCCTTTTGACCTGCTTTCACGTAATCCTATACTGGTCCCAATGATCACCCTCTCCCTTCTCTCATAACCCTAAGGTCACTTACTGTGGTCTGTTTCCTATATCATACTGAAAGGTATGATCACTATTGCTGATGGTTTCTTTACTTGTACTCCCTGAATAGTGTCTGGATCACTCAAAAGGATCAAGTGCAGAAGAGAGTCACCTCTCATGGGAACATCGTCAAAAAGCCGCTATGCATTACATTGACAAACTCAGCCTTCCCACTTGGGTAATCCTAAATTCTGTTGAGCTGGTTGAAGTCCTCCATTGGTACAACTTTCCTTTTCTCACTTACACTTCTAATACCATTAAAGTAATGTCATTCTTCTTATCTGGCCTGCTGATCTGTAGTAAACCCCAAATGTTTTTCTGACCCTTTGCTTATTGAACACATTTTGTCTGAGATTTCATACCATTGCCTTTCTTTGGTGCTGACTCAACTATATTAACCTCCTAGTTGTCCCTTACACATAAGGCAGAGCTCTGCCTTCCTTTGCTTTCAATAGCCCAGAAATTAAAGACTGAGTGTTGACGCGGGGGTAAGGCTTCCCCGCGATCTCTCACTCCGCGTTGGCTTTTTCAGATCCAGCTTGCACGAACTTGATGTTCTAGACATCAGCCGGGCAGTGCTTGCGTATCCCACCGGCGTAGTGAATTCGTGCGAGCTGTGGGATCACGTGACTCAGTTAGAGCCAATGGCAGCACACCATCTTCCATTCATAAGTTTCACATACGTGCTGTGAAAGCTATGAATCTTACACCCCCCCAAAATAACAGCTAAACCTCAATTAAATTAAAAAAAAACATCACATTAATAAAATAAGTATAGTTAAATAAATTAACCATTTTAAATAAAAAATAAAATTTTTGAAAAAATTTAAAATCTTTTAAAAAGTTATAAAAATAAACTTACTTGTCTTTAAAGTCTCTAAAAAAGATATACCTGTTAAAAAAAATTCAAAATAATACTTAATTCACTACTTACCTTGTTAAAAGTGGGTCTTACTCCTCCTTTTTTCATTTCTAAAATCTTCCGTCCTTACCTGCGCGTCCAAAGCACTAAGTGCACAGCGTGCGCGCAGCCTGTAGCGCGCACGCGGTGCACCGAGGAACCGCCCCCTTTTCCAAAAACCAAGTGCCGGTTTTCAGCGCATGCGCAGTGCATGCAGAAAACCGGCAATTGGTGACAGAATACGCGAGAGTACACAGTGCGTACTCTCGCGTCGCGGGACTAATTTTTGGGCCTATATCTCCAAAATGCTCTGTACCCTTGGAAAATATATCACCATCTATCTTTCTGGGTTATCCACATATTTGTGATTCTTATGACATCATAAATATTGGTTTCTACCACTTTATTTCAAGTGTTTCTAGGATTCTGATTTGTCACGCTACTTGTCCGATATCCAGTATTGGATGAGTAGAAATTTCCTTCAATTAAATATTGGGAAGACCAAAGCCATTGTCTTCAGTCCCTGCCACCAACTCCGTTCCAAAGCCAGCAACTCCATGGGGGGAATTTTTACTTATAAAAATGGGTGGGTTTGGAGTGTGGGGGTAGTTATATTAAAAATCGGAATCCCGACCTGAACCCGCCTCCAACCCGCGCACTTCCGGTTTTAACGGGGGCAGGATGGGGGCGGGCAGCCAACTCGCTCCCAGGAGACGGGAGGTCAATTTAAATATTACAATGAGGCTGGAAGCCTCTCTTTTAACCTTCATTTTGTTTTTAACTGCAGCTGGTCAGCTTTTACACACTTCGTAAAACCCGGCAGTTACAGCAAGGCGGGGACTGCTGGATTGAGGTATGTGCCTTTACACTTACCTTGTGGATCCAGGATCCCTGCCTAGCCCACCACCTGTGCAATCGGAAACCCCCCCACGAGGCCTCTGATCGCCTTCCCAGACAGCCCCCCCCCTCCCCCAAATCAATGATCGAGGCCGGTCCCGATCTTCCTCTGCCCCCACCACCGATGATCTTGAGGCCGGCATCGATCTTCTTCCCCCCTCCTGGTCCCACACAGCCTTGAACTTCTCTTCTTCCCCTCCCCCATTCTCCGGAGGCTGGCACCGGCCCCCACCTGATCCCTCTCTCCCTCCTTCCTTCCTCTGTGCGGCCCAGTGCCGCAGGCCTACCTGCCCGCAGCCAACCAGTCTGGCTGGCTGAGGACGGGAAACAGAGGCTTCAGATGCAAATCAGGCCCTGCCATTAAAGTCGGCAGGGCCTGCGGGAAACACGTTCTCCCGCCCGCATCAGAGCCCGCCGCGCCCCCCCCTCCGCAAACCCACCTTGAAATGTGAAGTTGTCCACTTTGGTTGGAAAAATAGAAAAGCAGAGTACTTTTTAAATGGAGAGAGATTGGAAAATGTTGGTGTTCAGAGGGACTTGGGTGTCCTTGTACGCGAATCACTGAAAGTTAACATGCAGGTACAGCAAGCAATTAGGAAAGCAAATGGTATGTTGGCCTTTATTACAAGAGGATTTGAGTATAAGAGTAAAGACGTCTTACTGCAATTATATAGGGCCCTGGTGAGACCACACCTGGAGTATTGTGTACAGTTTTGGTCTCCTTACCTAAGGAAGGATATACTTGCCATAGAGGGAAGTGCAACGAAGGTTCACCAGGCTGGTTCCTGGGATGGGGGGATTGTCCTATGAGGAGAGATTGAGTAGACTAGGCCTATATTCTCTAGAGTTTAGAAGAATGAGAGGTGATCTCATTGAAACATACAAAATTCTTACAGGGTAGATGCAAGGAGGATGTTTCCCATGGCTAGGGGGTCATAGTCTCAGAGTAAGGGGTCGGCCATTTAGGACTGAGATGAGGAGAATTTTCTTCATTCAGAGGGTTGTGAATCTTTGGAATTCTCTACCCCAGAGGGCTGTGGAGGCTCAGTCGTTGAGTATATTCAAGACAGAGATCGATAGAATTTTAAATATTAAGGGAATCAAGGGATATGGGGATAGTGCAAGAAAGTGGAGATGAGGTGGATCAGCCATGATCTTATTGAATGGCGGAGCAGGCTCGAAGGATTAAATGGCCTACTCCTGCTCCTATTTCTTATGTTCTTATGTTCTTCCCCATGAAAATCCAGACGCATCCCTCTCCCTGACCACTATCTGAGGCAGAACGAGACTGTTCACAACCTTGGCATCCCATTTGACCCTGAGCTGAGCTTCCCCATATTCTCTCCATCACCTGCTTCCACCCCATAACATTGCCCGTCTCCGCCCCAGCCTCAACTCATCTGCTGCTGAAACCCTCATCCATGCCTTTGTTACCTCTGGACTCGACTATTCCAATGCTTTCCTGGCCAGCCTCCCACCTTACACCCTCCGTAAACTTGAGCTCATCCTAAACATTGCTGCCAAGATTCTCTTAGTTTTCAGTAGGTAAGTTGAATATACACTCTATCATTCAGAGACTCAATCAACAAACCAACAAAAAATGTATTTAACAAATGAACAAATCATATTCAGTGCAAAACAATGCATTTACCATGATTTACAAACTTTACTATCTTCCACATTACAGTAAAATAGTAAAAGCACTTCACTTGAGCTATCATAGAATCATACAGCACAGGAGGCCGCCATTGGGCCCATCGAGTCTGCCCCATCTCTTTCGAAGAGCAATCCAGTTAGTCCCACTCCCCCGCTCTTTCCCCATAGCCCTGTAATTTTTTTCTCCTTCAAGTATTTATCCAATTCCCTTTTGAAGGCTACTATTGAATCTGTACCCACCGCCCTATCAGGCAGGGCATTCCAAATCCTAACCACTCGTTGCATGAAACAATTTTTCCTCATGTTGCCTCTGGCTCTTTTGTCAATCACCTTACATCTGTGCCCTTCTGGTTATTGACCCTTCAGTCATTGGAAACAGTTTCTCTTTAGTTACTCTATCTAAACCCTTCATGATTTTAAACACCTCTATTAAATCTCCTCTTAGCCTTCTCTGCTCTAAGGAGAACAACCCCAGCTTCTCCAGTCTATCCATGTAACTGTAATCCCTCATCCCTGGTACCATTCCACTAAATCTCTTCTGTACCCTCTCCAAAGCACCTCCTGTACCCTTTCCAAAGCTTTCAACATACATTAAATCTTATGCTGAACCATGTGCTGTCAAACTAGCCCAGTTTCTCTGCTGGCTACAGACTGCAGACTGACTTATGAGCCACAGAAGTATCATTCCAAGTCATTTGAAGGTGTACTGAATGAAAGAAAGATTTGCATTTATAAAGCACCTTTCACAACCTCAGAATATCCCAAAGCGCTTTACAACCAATGAATTACTTTTGAAGTGTAGTCGCTGTTGTAATGTAAGAAATGCGGCAGTTAATTTCACACAGCAAGCTCCCACAAACAGCATTGTAATAATCATCAGATAATCTGTCCTAGTAATTTAGGTTGAGGAATAAATATTGGCCAGGATACCGCTGAGAACTCCCCAGCTCTTCTTCAAAATAGTGCCATAGAATCTTTTATGTCCACCTGAAAGGACAGACAGTGCCTCGGTTTAATGCCTCATTCTAAAGACGGCACCTCTGACAATGCAGCACTTCCTCAGTACTGCACTGGAGTGTCAGCCTAAATATTAGTGCTAGAAAGTCCTTGAGGGATCAAAGACAGAATCTATTAGGTTAGAGTTGAGAAACAATAAGGAGCTATTACACTACTTGGTATATTTGATAGGTCACCAAACAGTGGGAAGGCGATAGAGGAGGAGATTTGCAAAGAACTTACTGAGAGGTGCAAGAACTATAGAGTACTGGTAATCGTAGACTTTAACCCAATATTGAATGGGGCAGTGATTGCGTTAAGGGCAGAGAAGGGGAGGAATTTCTGAGTGTGTTCAGGAGAATTTTCTTGATCAGTATGTTTCCTGCCCAACAGGGATGGATGCATTGCTAGAGAATGAAGTGGGTCAAGTTGAGAATGCCACAGTTGGAGAGCATCTCGGGAATAGTGATCATAGTAGCGTAAGGCTTAGATTAGTTATGGAGAAGGACAAGGAGAAATCTAGAATAAAAATACTTAACTGGAGGAGGGCTAATTTCAGTGAATTAAGGAGGGATCTGGCCCGGGTAAATTGGAGTCAAAGACTGGCAGGCGGAAATGTAATGGAGCAATGGGCGGCCTTTAAAGAGGAGATGGTTCTGGTACAGTCTAGGTACATTCCCACAAGGGGAAAAGGGAGGGCAGAAGGCGGAGGTACTAAATGAATACTTTGCATCGGTGTTTACCAAGGAAGAGGACTTTGCCAAAGCTATGGTAAATGAGGAGGTTGCTGGGATACTGGATGAGATAAAATTGCATAAAGAGGAGGTATTAGAAAGGCCGGCAGTAATTAAAGTGGATAAGTCACTCGGTCCGTCCGGATGGGATGCATCAGAGGTTGCTGTGGATCAGGGCAGTGCAGATGATGTTGTGTATATGGACTTTCAAAAGACATTTCATAAAGTACTGCATAATAGGCCTGTTAGCAAAATTGAAGCCATGGGAAAAAAGGGGCAGTAGCAGCATGGATACAAAATTGACTAAGGGATAGAAAACAGAGTGTTGTGGTCAATGGCCGTTTTTCAGACTGGAGGGAGGTATACAGTGGCATTCCCCAAGGTTCAGTACTAGGACCACTGCTGTTTTTGATATACATTAATAACTTGGACTTGGAGGTACAGGGCACAATTTCAAAATTTGCAGGTGGCATGAAACTTGCAAGTATAGTAAACAGTGTGGAAGATAGTGATAGACTTCAAGAGGACATAGACTGCTGGAATGGGTGGACACATGGCAGATGAAATTCAATGCAGAGAAGTGTGAGGTGATACATTTTGGTAGGAAGAATGAGGAAAGACCATACACACTAAATCATAGAAAGTTACAGCACGGAAGGAGGCCATTTCGGCCCATTGTGTCTGCGCTGGCCAACAAAGAGCTATCCAGCCTAATCCCACTTCCCAGCTCTTGGTCCGTAGCCCTGCAGGTTAGAGCATCCCAAGTGCACATTCAAGTACTTTTTAAATGTGGTTAGGGTTCCTGCCTCTACCACCCTTTCAGGCAGTGAGTTCCAGACCCCCACAACCCTCTGGGTGAAGAAATTTCCCCTCAAATCCCCTCTAAACCTTCCCCCAATTACTTTAAATCTGTGCCCCCTGGTTTTTGACCCCTCTGCTAAGGGAAATAGGTCCTTTCTATCCACTTTATCTATGCCCCTCATAATTTTATACACCTCAATAAGGTCTCCCTTCAGCCTCCTCTGTTCCAAGGAAAACAGACCCAGCCTATCCAGTCTTTCCTCATAGCTAAGATTCTCTACTCCCGGCAACATCCTTGTAAATCTCCTCTGTACCCTCTCTAGTGCAATCACATCTTTCCTGTAATGTGGTGACCCGAACTGCACGCAGTACTCTAGCTGAGGCCTAACTAGTGTTTAATACAGTTGAAGCATAATCCCCCTGCTCTTGTATTCTATGCCACGGCTAATAAAGGCAAGCATTCCGTATGCCTTCTTAACCACCTTATCTACTTGGCCTGCTACCTTCAGGGATCTGTGGACATGCACTCCAAGGTCCCTTTGTTCCTCTACACTACTCAGTGTCCTACCATTTAATGTGTATTCCCTTTCCTTGTTAGCCCTCCCCAAATGCATTACCTCACACTTCTCCGGATTGAATTCCATTTGCCACTGTTCTGCCCACCTGACCAATTTATTGATATCTTCCTGCAGTCTACAGCTTCCTTCTTCAGTATCAACCACACAACCGATTTTAGTATCATCTGCAAACTTCTTAATCATACCCCCTATATTCAAGTCAAGATCGTTGATATATACCACAAAAAGCAAGTGACCTAGTACTGAGCCCTGCGGAACCCCACTGGAAACAGCCTTCCAGTCACAAAAACACCCATCCACCATTACCTCAGCTTCCTGTCTCCGAGCCAGTTTTGAATCCAACTTGACACTTTGCCTTGGATCCCATGGGCTTTTAACTTCGTGACCAGTCTGCCATGTGGAACCTTATCAAAAGCCTTGCTAAAGTCCATATACATTACATCAAACGCACTACCCACATCTACCCTCCTTTTTACCTCCTCAAAAAATTCAATCAAGTTCAATCAATGGTACAATTTTAAAGGGGGTGCAAGAACAGAGAGACCTGGGGGTGTTTGTGCACAAATCTTTGAAGGTGGCAGGACAAGTTAACAAAGCAGTTAATAAAGCATATGGCATCCTGGGCTTTATAAATAGAGGCATAGAGTACAAAAGTCAGGAAGTTATGCTAAACCTATATAAAACATTAGTTCGGCCTCAGCTGGAGTATTGTGTCCAATTCTGGACACCACACTTAGGAAGGACGTGAAGGCTTTGGAGAGGGTACAGAAGAGATTTACTAGAATGGTTCCAGGGATGGTTACGTGGATAGACTGGAGAAGCTGGGGTTGTTCTGCTTAGAGCAGAGAAGGCTAAGAGGAGATTTGATAGAGGTGTTTAAAATCATGATTTAGATAAGAGTAAATAAAGAGAAACTTTCCAATGGCTGAAGGGTCAATAACCAGAAGGCACAGATTTAAGGTGATTGGCAAAAGAACCAGAGGCGACATAAGGAAAACCTTTTTATGCAATGTTAGGATCTGGAATGCACTGCCCGATAGGGTGGAGGATACAGATTCAGTAGTAGCCTTCAAAAGGGAATTGGATAAATACTTGAAGAAAAAATTACAGGGATATGGGGAAAGAGCAGGGGAGTGGGACTAACTGGGTTGTTCTTCATAAGAGCCGAATGGCCTCCTTCTGTGTTGTACTATTCTATGATTTTGTGCTCAAGTCTCTGGAGTGAGACTTGAACCCACAACCTCCGACACTGAGCCACGGCTAACATTAATAAAATGCTACATTTCCCTTAATTGTATTAGTTATCCATTTTCCATCAATTACATAGGATATTTGCTACCCCCTTAAAATATGAGAAGTCGCACAACACCAGGTTATAGTCCAACAGATTTATTTAATTTTACAAGCTTTCGAAGCAGTTCGCTCCTTCGTCAGGTAAGTTAGCAATGAGAGAATCTCCCAGAATTCACAATTTAAACCCAGACAAAATCTATTCACATTATTCCCTACAACAAAGAGCACAGCCAAGACAATGAGATGTGTCCCAGGGGGTCCAACGTGTCAAACCACCTGCTGGCTGCATATCCTGTCAATTTGTGTTCTTGTGTTAGTCTTTTTAAAAAAAAACACCTGGGAAGACCGGCCATGATGTCAAGTCACGTTCTGTATCGTGACATGAACCCGATATCGCGATTGAGGCCATCCTCATGAGTGCGGAACTTGGCTATCAGTTTCTGCTCTATGATTTTGCGCTGTCGTGTATCTCGAAGGCCGCCTTGGAGAACGCTTACCCGCAGATCCGAGGCTGAATGCCCCTGGCTGCTGAAGTGTTCCCCGACTGGGAGGCAACCCTCCTGCCTGGCGATTGTTGCGCGGTGTCCGTTCATACGTTGTCTCAGTGTCTGCATGGTCTCGCCGATGTACCATGCTCTGGAGCATCCTTTACTGCAACGTATCAGGTAGACAACGTTGGCCGAGTCACATGAGTATGTACCGTGTACCTGGTGGGTAGTGTCCTCACGTGTAATGATGGTATCTGTGTCCATGATTTGGCATGTCTTGCAGAGGTTGCCGTGGCAGGGTTGTGTGGTGTCTTGGTTGCTGTTCTCCTGAAAGATGTGTAATCTGCTGCGAACGATGGTACTTTTGAGGTTAGGCGGCTGCTTGAAGGCGAGTAGTGGAGGCGTGGGGATGGCCTTAGCAAGGTGTTCGTCGTCATCGATGACATGTTGACCCTTAAAATATGAGTTAGTTGGTATTTAACACTTCATGAATCCAGCCAAAGATACTATAACCCAATGCTCCTGCATTCAATTAGTATATTAAAATCCATCCTTTGTTTTAAAAGGAAGTAGTCACCAATTCACAAACATTCCATTTCAATATCCATTCAGGTAAGTCATCTTGGTTTCCATCCATGTGCAACGGCAGCAATTAGATCATGCATACCAAGGACTTCCAGAACAATGCATGTCTCTGCCTTTTCTTGAGGTGCAAATATTAGCCAGACTGTAATGCAAGTTCCCTCCAGTTTACAGAAAACAGCTTCGTGATAATCTTAACGGTGTGTACTGTTACTAACAAGGAATTCAAATCAATAATCTTATACAGATAAAAATACACTTTTGTCACAACCATATTTGCTGAAATGACACATAAACCTCAATGTTAGCAATGATAATTTCCATCAAAGGGCAGTACCCAACCATTCTGAACAAGAAATTATCTTCTGAAGCTACTCACCCTAATATAGCATGAGTGTTTGAGTTCTCAAAATCTTGGCTGGAGCAGTTTAACCTCATGAGTGCAAAGAAAGAATTTTCATTTATATAATGCCCGTCATAGTACTCAGGGCATCCCAAAGTACTTCACAGCCAATGAATTACTTTTGAAGTGTAACCACTGTTGTTATGTAGGCAAACATGGCAGCTAGTTTGCATAGCAAGATCCCACAACAGCATTGAGACGAATGGTCAGTTAATCTGTTTTGGTGGTGTTGGTTGAGGGATAAATGTTGGCCAGCATACAAGGAGGACACCCCTGCTGTTCTTCAAATAGTGCCATGGTATCTTTTACACCCCCCCTGAATAGGCAGACGGGGGAAGAGTAGTTAACTACAAAAATACACACTTAGAATACAATGAAAGGAATTAAAGTTTATAAGGATAAATACAATCAGACAATACTCTATGCTACAGGTGCAGCTTAGACCGAAAAGGCCACTGGCAGGTTTTAGATAGCTATTTGTGTACCCTGTTTTATGAAGTTAGCTCATTAAGTATAGCTTGAAGTGCAGATTTGGATAGGTGTAGGGAGCATTCAAGTGGCAGGAGTGAAAACTTGTAAGTGAAATTTAAAGGGGACCAATTAGGGGAGTGTTCGAATAGGAGAACAAAAATTCCAAAAGCCTTTAGAAAGGCTCAGAAGACATCTCAATACACAGCGACCTTTGCTGAGGTTTACTGGGCAGCAGAGCAAGAGTGACAGGTAAATATGAAGGGAAAGAAAATTCAAAGAGTATGCCCAGCATACCAGAAGCAAACCCTTCTGGTATGCTGGCCAACATTTATCCCTCAACCAGCACCAGGTAAATGACAGCAGCCCAGCACCATTTGATGGCTGCTGAAGTGGATGCGATTCTGCACGAGAGGACTTCAAGTCGGGTGGCCCTCTGTACCTCTCCACAGCACCATCCTCATGCCAGCAAGGTGGAGGAGCCAATTTTCAGGCCACAACTGTTACTATCAACTGATGTTCCAGCCCTATGTCGCAATGGTACCCACAGGTATCCTTGTAGCACCTGGAACAGCTCTGTATCTAGCTTTCCGATGACCCAGACGCTGAAGACTATTCCCCATTCCATTGCAGTGCAGCTGCTGTTGATTTCGCTGGCATGCCTTCTGCCAATGCAATGCCACTGAATGCGTGAAATACTATGACTGAGGTGCTTCAAAGTTATATCCAACATTAAGGTAAGTCACATATCTTAGTAATGCGATCAGGTTTGCTGCCCTAGTTTCCTTGGGGGAATAGGAGCCTCATGTACTAATGGCCTGTCAAAGTGAGATCTGACCACTGTCTGCAGATGTGGGTGTGAGGGTGGACAAAACCAACTCAGAGCCTGATCACCCTCCCATCCCTCCAAAAAGGTCCACCTCCAAACACCTCAGACAGGATTCTCATTGCTGCCAGTAACTGTTTGGGTCAACAAAAAAAATAAACACAGGGCCCAAAGTGCCAGCAGAAATAAAATACAGAAACAAAATGAAATGTCAAAAAGAATTACAAAAATATTGCAGAATCAAAGTACTTGCCCGTGCCCTTTGAATCTGTTACGGCCATTTTTCATGGGTTTTCTGTAGAAATTACTTACTGCATGCTTGAATGTTGGGAAATGGTGTGCAGAACATCCCTACCCCGAAATAATATTTAAATGAAATACACAACCATTTTCCACTATTGGCTGCTCGATTGACACTGCTGCAATGGTCTCCCGTAGTGGAACATCTAGGGTTATAATTCCAGACTTGCTGGGACTTGGAATGCAACTGATCAGGGTTTGCTCATGTAGCTGGCACTATTAAGTTGATACCCTGAAGTTTTTACTTGATTACCTTGGGGGAGGGGGTAGAAGGGAAACATCAGAAAGATTAATGTTCGAGGCTTTGTCTGTGATTAATTTACTTGCCTCCCAAGAGTGCATCACAGTGCAAATTATGCATGGCCGGTTGCAACAAGCAAACTTTTTTTTATTTTCATAAAAATCTTCTCAAAGCAGTGGTAATGTTAAAGACAACATAATCCATAACAGTAGCTTTATTAAATGTGCTTGTGTATCTGTATGAAATGAATGTGGTGATCATAAGCCTAATATCTAAAGTTTGATAAATTGAAGTAATTCAAAATGAGGGCTGGAAAGGGGAGAATGATCAGTTAGTCAAAACATAATGAGGATGAGAATCAGATACTTGACTTACATATTTTCATTTACTCTGACCATTTAAATCATGAAATCAATTATTTAAACTGAAGTTCTCCAAGTTTATTTGTCTAATGTACATTAAAAAAATCCAGGTTATAGATATACAACTTTTTTTTTAAACAATCATGTCATTTTTAGAATGTAAACAAACGTCTTCAAATTATATTGACTCTATACTTCCATATTTTCACTATTAATGCGTGGGATTAGCATTTGAAGAGTTTAATGAACACTGAGGCTTTAAGAACATAAAGCGTATCTCAGTTACTAGATAGCCAACATAATTTTAGTTCCACGCAGTGCATTGCTATGATGAATTATTTCCAGAAAAGTTACTATGTCCATGAAAGCACGTTTAAACATAAAATTCTTAATGAAATTATATTTCAAATGTTTATCTTAATCAGTTTCATGAAAAAATATTTTAAAACTTAGGCAACATTATTTGGATTTTTGTAACTCCATCTAATTTTGCCAAAGTTCAGTTCTGAAATATTGCCCAATAATTAAGATACTCTGTCCTCACACAGACAGAATAACTATTTCACCACAGCCACAACATGCTTCTTCTTCTCGGAGACAAATGGCATGGATCCTGGTTTGCTGTGCTTGCGACGATTCAGTTCCCTGAAAGAAAAATTAATTTGTAATGAGGTACGCTTACTTGGTTAAATACTTATTTAAACATGAACATATTTTCATGTCTACTGCTAATTGTGGCATCTTCTCTTTAAAAGCCAAAAATCATACACACAAGCCTCATTAGCCGACTCAATTTGTCAGCTAAAACAAAAAAGATATTAAGTTGTCTCAAAATTGACTAAAATGCCTTTTACAACAAAGAAATCTCAGAAGAGACAGGTTTACAGAAAGGGGGTGCGGGGGGGGGGGGGGGGGAAGGTGCCTTTCCAGACATTTATTACAAGCCCACAGCAATCCTCTTCTCACCTCTCTTCCTGTAAACACTATCTATCCCTTTCTCCCAAAGTCTCTATCTCCATTCTATTTGCTTTGCTGACTCTACTTTCTGTACTAAAGCTTCTGAAATGTCCTTTTTCCTGTGACGGGGCCTGTGACCATGTGTGCACCATTTTCCCTGCCTTGGCTCTCATACTCTCTCCCTTCTCACACATGCCACCTATAGAAACATAGAATCTAGGAGCAGGAGTAGGCCATTCGGCCCGTCGAGCCTGCTCCACCATTCAATACGATCATGGCTGATCATCCAAATCCAGTACCCTGTCCCTGCTTTAATCCCCACAGTACACACATCCCACCCTACCCCCGTAACCCCACGTATTTAATTCCCCCTAACATATCCCATCCTATCCCCATAACCCCACATATTTAATCCCCCCCTAACACTAAGGGTCAATTTTTTTTTTATCATAGCCAAATCAACCTAACCCGCACATTTTTGGACTGTGGGAGGAAACCGGAGCACCCGGAGGAAACCCACGCAGACACGGGGAGAATGTGCAAACTCCACACAGACAGTCACCCAAGGTCAGATTCGAACCCGGGTCCCTGGCGCTGTGAGGCACCAGTGCTAACCACTATGCCACCGTGTTGCCCTCTATACATTCTTTTCTTCCCAAACTAGGGTTGCCAAATCTGGTTGGATGTATTTGTTGAGGTTTCATCACATGACTTCCACCCCCCAACCTGCCCGCCCAAATAGCCTTTCTTCCCCATCGCCAATATTTTTATAAATAAAACAAACAAAAAGTGTTCACAGAAAATGAAAAAAAGCGATTTCTGGACTTCCCTGTTGTTTGCCATTTCAGTATACCTTATTTTTCTATCTACTGGTACCAGATTGACCATTTGAGTTGGGAGCTGAAACCTAGGTTTCAAGAGGTTTTTGCAACTGGTTGAAAGCTGATAAAATAAAGACTAATATGGTCACATCAAACATGGAAGGGGTTCTGCTGAATTAATATATTTGTGGGAGATGAAAGAAACTTGTAGCATTTGAGGTTCACAAGATTGATCCCTGGGATGAGAGGATTGTCCTATGAGGGCAGATTGAGTAGACTAGGCCTATATGCTCTGGAGTTTAGATGAGAGGTGATCTCATTGAAACGCAAGATTCTGAGGGAGATTGACAGGATAGATGCTGAGAGGTTGTTTCTCCTGGCTGGAGAGTCTAGAACTAGGGGGGCATAGTCTCAGGGTAAAGGGTCAGCCATTTAAGACTGAGATGAGGAGGAATTTCTTCACTCAGAGGGTTGTAAATCTTTGGAATTCTCTACCCCAAAGGGCTGTGGACGCTGAATCGTTGAGTATGTTCAAGGCTGAGATAGATAGATTTTTGGACTCTAGGGGAATCAAGGGATATGGAGATCGGGCGGGAAAGTGGAGTTGAGGTTGATGATCAGCCATGATCTTATTGAATGGCGGAGCAGGCTTGAGGGGCCGTATGGCCTACTCCTGCTCTTACTTCTTAAGTTCTTATCACCTCTTAACCTTAACTGCAAGCTCTTTCATCTCAAAAGCTGGCCATGCCTTTTCACGGCTCAGATTTGTCCTGTGATTTGCTGAGCCATACAGACCAGGCATATTCCATGTTTAAAGCCCAGTCTGTGCTGAGTTAGCCAAACTCAGTCAGGGCAGTGGTTGGAGCATTACTGTTGGCCTCAGTGCCATTGGGCCAGAAAAGAGAACAGTAGCTAGGAATCCCTCTTCTGATGGCTATCCAGCACCCGGAACTGTACCCAGTGAGGAGTACATACCTTCTGGAAAGACGACAAGGGGAGAAAAATGGGAGAGAAAAGAAGTGTTCCACTCTTGTCCCCAGTCACAATATGTAAACATAATGGACAATTCAATCCATGAAACGTAAGCAAAACAAAGCTTGTACTTCATATAATAAAAAAATGGCTTGGGATTATGCATGAAGGATCAAGCATAATCTTTGGTTCAGGTAGAATGTCAAAGCACTTGGGTTTGTGTGTTTTATCATCCAATCCATTCTTACACAGTACCCAAGAGCTGGTTACCGAGTGACACTAACAGCAACTAGGGATCTATTCTTGGAATGAGCCACAATTCATTCAGATCAATGTAACTGAAAAACAATAATTTTGCATTTTTTAATCTGTATTGCTATGAGCGTTATGATCTTAAAGCCACCCCATCTCCCTGAAAGGTGGTATAATCTTGTAGAACACTTCGATAGGTAGTTCCAGACTGGTCACCTACAAGCACTAGTTTGTTACAAAAATGTTTGTTTTATTTTTCTATTACACCCTTTCAGTATTGCCAATTTAAAACTTTTCCAACACTACTGTAATTCTCATTTTACTCAATACATTCCCTCTCAATTTCAGTTACAGATGTGACATGAAAGTAAAATGTAGATCTGTACCTAATTGATAATATGCTCAAATCAGTCAATTTATTACTGAGCCGACCAATGGTACAACACTGTATAGAATTATGATTTATTATAAAGCTTGTAGAAATATAGATTAAAAAACACAAAAATGTTGTTCTTCAGTGAAGCAGATCTAAATAAATTGTGGCTTATTCTAAGATTAGTTTCCTAGTCGCAGTTAGTGTCACTCTGTAACTAGCTCTTAGGTGATATGCAAGAGTGGATGGGATGATCAACTATTTTCTCTATGAAAGCACTTCTCCGCTACTTGCCATCACCTGAGGTATTGGAAACACACCAGGTGGGTTATTGTGGATCCAAACTAATATTCTACCCCTCTGCAGCACAGTACACTGGAAGCCCCCCCCATAGATTTTATTCATCAAATAACAAAGGCATATCTAGTCAGGCTATAGTGTAGCCTAATTTTTGAACTGTAGATTTATATTTGAATATTTTGGGTACTTCTACAAACTCAATCAAATTTTAGTTAAAATAAGACTTAATAATAGAAAACAATATTATATACAGGGTACAATAGCAAAATACTGCGGATGCTGGAAATCTGAAATAACAGAAAACGCTGGAAAAACTCAGCAGGCCAGGCAGCATCCGTGGAGAGAGAAACAGAGTTAACATTTCAGGTCGAAGACCTTTCGTCAGAACTGGAAAAAAAGCAGGAAATGGAACAGATTTTAAAGCAAGTTTAGGGGCTGGGAAATGGAGAAGGGAATGAAAGAACAAAAGGGAAAGTCTGTGATAGGATGGAAGGCAGGAGAAGTAAAGAGGCATTAAGAGATATTCAAGGCAAAAGGAGATGGTAATGGGACAGGTTAAGAAACGATGGCTCTAGATGAAGTGTGAATTGCACTGGCAGAATGAAAGACAGCTGCCATGTGGGAGGGGATATCTCCTTGAATTGCCTTGAATATCTCAATGCCTCTTTACTTCTCCTGCCTCTCATCCTATCACAGACCTTCCCTTTTGTTCTTTCATCCCCTCCCCCATTTCCCAGCCCCTAAACTTGCTTTAAAATCTGTTCCATTTCCTGCTTTTTTCCAGTTCTGACGAAAGGTCTTCGACCTGAAATGTTAACTCTATTTCTCTCTCCATGGATGCTGCCTGGCCTGCTGAGTTTTTCCAGCGTTTTCTGTTATTATATACAGGGTGTTGGGTCACAGGATAGTTATTTGAAACATACTTTCTGCGTCGTGCTTCCCTCATGATGCGGAGTTCCTTGGACTGGTTGTAAATCATTTTAGGCAAATGACGGTGACGGGCTATACGTTTGATGTGAGGATGGTGCTGGAATTTTTCTTGAAGTTTTTGGCTGTAGTTCAAAGAAGCCTTCTCTCTTGGTGCAAGCTAAAGCAGCAAAATAAATGGTATTAATGCATCTAAATACTTTAATTACATTATTCAAGAACACAAAATACAATTAAGTTCTTCAGATTTGGATTTTCAAGCTTCATGTCCCTTCTACACCACTGAATTTTTAAAAATTACTAATATTTATCAGCATTAATATTCCTTGCAATGTAACTTTATCAATATGAAATATTATTTAGTACTTCAGTAATATCAAACATTTCCCCCATGGTAGCATACTTAATTATCGGTTATTTGGATTAAAACCAGTAAAAGCAAATCTTAAGGAAAAGTTGGAATACAAACTGAACCAAAGAAAATAAACTCAATTTGCTTATTGTAAGGATGTCTAATCAAAGTTAAACATTAACAGCATTTAATTGTGTAACTATAAGGGACCATTTTAAAATAAAATTATCTCTTGCCTTTTCCCAGCAACAATTATGTAAAAACCAATTAAAATGGTGAAATGCCATGCCAGGGCAGTACTTTAGAGATTACACTTTACATCGTCCAAACAAACAAAATGATTTAAAAGTTTTTAAAAAATCCATGAACAAAAAAAACTGCGAAATCTCTTAAATCTTCAGTTTTATAAAGGATGGTTTAAAAAGGAACCACACGGAATTTTTGTCAAGTGTGAGAAATTTAAAAAGATGCATTGATAAAATGAATTGCAGCCTCAATAGGCAACAGTGGCATACTGATGTATTTACACACAGATGAAATTTTAATGAGCAATTCATCAAATGAACATTAGTATTCTTTTTATACCCATAACAGACCACAGAATATTGGTGGGGTGGGGGGGGGGGGAAGAGAAATGAAAAGACCAAAAGGAAATATTGAAAGTGTGTGGTCCAGTAGTGGGCTACTGTTGCCACAGGAGGCAAAAGATGACCATATAAACACTTTGAATGTCTAATGAACAAACCCTCTCCAATCCAGGTGGGCAACATTTCAGCTCAAAATGTTTTTTAGCGCTGAACTAAAATCGCTGAAATCACTGAATGTTCCCAATTCTGTAGAAATGTTATAAGCACACATCAGATTATGGAGATTCAGAATGAATCAAATGGCTAAGAAGCATTCTTGCTGTTTGAGGAAGAATGTAAATAGCTGGGGTTTGGAAGAGAGGAGAATAAATAGGAAATAATACGAGTGTTAGAATTGATTTGGGCTGGGTGGTACTCAAGAGAGGGACATGCTGTGCTGAAAGGATTCAGAAATTAATTTGCAGTCCAGTGCCTAAATATTGTTACAAAGCAGTTAATGGCAATGTTCCATTTTCCAATTTGTAAAGTTCACAACAGCTTATTTGGCAATATAAATTTGGAGCTGATAAGCTTGACAATTCCAACACGGTCTTAGTCAGCCTCCCATCCTTCACCATCAGCAAACTTCAGCTCATCCAAACTCCTGCACCAATTCCCTCTCACCCATCACTCCTGCGCTCACTCAACCACATTAGCATCCGAAACCCCAGCACTTCAAATTTAAAATTTTGAACCTTGTGTTTAAATCCCTTTAAGGCCTCATCCTTCCCCATCTGTAATTTTCTCCAGTTTACACAACTCTACCCAACCTCTCTGCTCCTCTGACTCTGTCCGCCCTCCTTTTACCTCACCACTGGAAGACGTGCCTTCAGCTGCCAAGATCCCATGCTCTGGAATTCCCTCCTTAATCCCCATCACCTCTACAGTACTGAGGGAATGCTGCACTGTTGGAGGTGCTGTCTTTTGGATGAGATGCCTGTCGTCCTCGGATGGGTGTAAAAGGCTGGGGAGTTCTTCTGGTGTCTGGCCAATATTTATCACTCAACCAACATCACTAAAACAGATCATCTGGTCATGTATCTCATTACTGTTTGTAAGACCTGGCTGTGCACAAATTGGATGCTGCATTTCCCTACATTACAACAATGACTACACTTCAAAAGTACTTCTTTGGCTTTAAAATGCTTTGGGACGTCCTGAGGTTGTGAAAGACGCTATATAAATGCAAGTCCTTTCTTTTATATAACAAAACATCACAAGGCAGGGATGGGTTGGACCCCAAACAGGAAAAGGATGAGATTAGGGGATGTGAAGTAGGGTTGGAAAAGACAGAGGATGTTGGAGGAGAGGTGATGGAGAGTTATTTCGGAATTAATGAGGATTTTAAAACTGATAGGCTGAGGGCATGGGGACCAATGAAGGTCGATGCTGATGGGTATGGTAGGGAGTGCAGCACTTGGTACAAGACAGAGTACCAGCAGCCAAGTTATGGATGAGTTGGAGGAGATTATTTAAAGGCTGCAGGGAGAATCCTAGAGATCAAGGCTAAGGTATAATGGCATGGATGAAGATTTCAATGACAGTTGGGGTGAGGTAGGGACATGGGCTACAGATGTTAGTTGAAGGTTTAAAAAAACCAGAATGCATTAAAAATCATAAATCTACTCCATTATATTAGAAAACTTCAGAATTTGAAGTACTGCATCAGTTTCACTTCAGACGAAGGTAGAATAGCGCAAAACTTTCTGGCTACCACACCTAACCCATTTTTGAGTCTTCCACCAGATAATGCAATATTCAAGATGGAAAACTGTATACCACTTAGTGACGAGGCATTAGTTAGACATGCCATAGAGGCCAAAGATGTTTTTAAATGGTGGGATGATGGCAGCTGTTTTATAGGGGGGGGGGGGGGGGGGGGAGGGGGGTGCAACAATTCCCGAGGAAGCTCAGTATCATCAGAAGGTATTGGGCTGAGGAAATTTGTTGAGTATTGAGGAATGCATTGAGGGAGCAGGCAGAGGGGTCTCAGACGATAGGAGTCTGATGGGCGCTGGTGAGGGGAGGGAGATATTGGAGAAATTTCAGAGCTTTGTAGGTGAGGGAGGGTTGGCACACCTTAGAGGCTGGAGGAGGCAGAGGGCTGAGCAGAAAGCCTAGTGATAATACAGCATTATCACTGGCTTGTTGTTTGTGGCACAGTCTCAGGAAATGTATATACTGCCAGTTGCAACTCAGGACAGTTCAGTGTTAAACTGTATACACTACCATGTAGATATGAAGTATTTTACAAAATGTTCTTTAAAAATAGAAATCTAATATAGACTGTCTCATGAGGGTTACTTAAAATTTATACTGAAATAAATATTCTTGTAACATAACAGATTCCATTTCCTCCAAGTCTGTTGAACGGATAGATGTATTATTAGCCGAACATGTCTGTCACTGCACTTTGGTGTCTCAGGGTGTGGATGGTTGAGAATGCAAAGCTGCAATCTGCTAGAAAATAATTTTAATTTTAAAATTATATTTTAAAATGTTTTTTTCTTCTTTAATTGTTGATGGCAGAAATGCAATATTCGCGATTCCATAACCAATCATGCTACTTACGGCATACAACTCCCTTAAGTGGCAATAACTTAATAATAAGTATCAACTCAAAGATTTTAAATACATTTTTAAAGTCAGGACACTAAACACAGGAGATTAAATAGACTGCATTTTAATTGCAATTAAATTTACTCTTTAAAAAGTTAAGTCTTACAGCAGCTGAGTGAAAATGGGCCGAAGGATATGACAGTGAAATGTTTATTAGTAGGTTATCAAAAGTTAAAAATGTGATTGTTTAATTCCAATGTTCAATGTGCTTGAAATACTTCATTTGTTAATTTCAAATCAAAGATCAAGACCACTTTTTGAAGAACTGGAGTATGCAGATGAGAATAAGACGTCATTCACTAGTAATGCTTATCCGTGGAGTCCACTTAACTTAGCTTGACATAACTCAGCATTTCATTCTCAGTAATTAAAATGCATCTAAACAAAAATATTGTAGCTTTCACCATATGTTCCTGTACATCGAATCTACAACTACAAATACATCACCACAGAACTGTCTCGCAAGCAAGCATGGATACTTGTGGAATAAACTCTGTATCTGGGTGATGACTTAAGATATTTAATATATTTACATATTAATAAGGTACCAAAAAAATCCAGATTAAATTACTGATGCCTTTTAATTTTGATCAAATGTCACCATCACTATCATTACCTTTTACCCGCAATATTGTTCTTCACCTCTCAATTGTATTCTGAACAGTAAGGAAGAAAAATTGTTTTACAAATATAAAACTTAAGAATGAGTTAATGGGTGGAGTTTCAACTTTTGAGCTTGGCTGACCACTTCTTAGGTGAACTTTCTCCCAGGCATTAATTAGTCTATATGTTTCCTACTGCTACAAAAATCATTCTTCCTTTTACGATTAATAATGAATTGAGTTTGTGAACATTTTTCTTGGAAATACCAATTTTGCACCATTAACACAATATGCACATTATTGTGGTTATCTACCATACATCAAGTTAACTGCACACCACATAACTTTTAATAATTCCCCACAGGTACTTAAATACAGCAATAAAGAACCTTGTAAATAGAGAGAAAAAAAATGCATCTCATCCAAGCCTTTAGTCCATTTATTTTTGCTTCCTTTTTTGTGCTCAAGAGGAGGTACATCAATCTTCCTTGAACAGAGGCCCAACCAGTCCCCATCCACCACCACGTCTCTTAATTCCTTACTTCCTCCAAATAAAAGGTGTTGCTATGGAAACCCGTATGCATCCTAGCTATGCCTGCCTTTTTGAGAGATATGTGGAGCACTCTTTTTTTTTTCCAGTCTTACTCCGGTTCCCTCCCTCACCTCTTTTCCCCATACTTGATGACTGTGTTGGTGCCACTTCCTGCTCTCGCTCCGAATTGGAAAATGATCAACTTTGCTTCCAATTTCCAACCCTCACTCGCCTTCACATGTTCGATCCCTGATTCTTCCATTCCCTTCCTCGACTTCTCTATCTCCATTTTTGGGGATAGGCTATCCACCGATATCAACTATAAGCCCACCGACTCCCATACCTACCTGGATGACCGTGCCCGTCCCATTTTCTGCACTTCTGTCTTCACCCCTTCCACTCTCTCCCAGAACCACAATAGGGTCCCTCTTGTCCTCCCCTCCAGCCTCCACATTCAACAGATCATCCTCTACCATTGCCACCACCAAACACATCTTCTCCCCGCCTCCCCATTCAGCATTCCAACGGGACCGCTCCCTTCACAACACCCTGGTCCACTCTCATCACACTCAACACCCGCTGCCCTTCTCCCGGCACCTTCCCATGCAAGCGCAGGAGATGCAACATCTGCCCTTTCACCTCCTCCCTTCCCACCGTCAAAGGGCCCCAAACACTCCTTCTGGATGAAACAGTGATTTACTTGTACTTCGTCCAATTTAATATACTGTATTCACTACTTACGATGTGGTCTCCTCCTCACTGGAGAGACCAAAAGCAGATTGGGTGATCACTTTGCTCAACATCTCAGTTCAGTCCACAAACGTGACCCTGAGCTTCTTGTCGCTTGCCATTTTAATTAACAACTTGTATTTTTATAGCGCCTTTAACGTAGTAAAACGTCCCAAGGCACTTCACTCCCACTCTGCCCTCAGCCTCCTACACTGTTCCAATGAAGGTCAAAGCAAGCTTGAAGAACAGCATCTCATTTTTTGATTAGGCACTTCACAGCTTTCCAGCCTCAACACGGAGTTCAACATCTTCAGATTATAACCACTGATCCTATTTTCTCGGACAGCAGGTGCTGATAATGGTTATGGTTTTGCTGCAACCATTTATATCTCCTATGGACCCTTACTGTCCCATTACCACCCCCTTTTGCGCTGCACCATCATCCCTTTTGTTACTTAATCGCTGCTGCCCTCCACCCTATCGCAGACCTTCCTTTCTGTTCTTTCCTACTGTCCCCACTTTTTCTCCATGCTCTGTACTTGCTTATAAACGGTTAAATCTCTAACATCATAGAATCACAGAATGATACAGCACAGAAGGAGACCATTCGGCCTATCATGCCCGTGCCAGCTAAAGCACATCTATCCAATTAGTCCCACTCCCCATAGCCATGTCAATTTTATCCCTTCAAGTATTTATTAAATTCCCATTTGAAAGTTACTTTTGAATCTGCTTCTACCATCCTTTCAGGCAGTGCATTCCAGATCACAACAACTCGCTGTGTAAAAAAATGTTTCCTCATGCCGCCTCTGGTTCTTTTGCCAATCACCTTAAATCTGTGTCCTCTGGTTACTGACCCTTCTGTCACTGGAAACATCAAAACTGTTCAAGATTTTGAACACCTCTATCAAATCTCCTCTTAACCTTCTCTGCTCTAAGGAGAACCACAGCTTCTCCAGTCTTTCCATATAACTGAAGTCCCTCATCCCTGGTACCATTCTAGTAAATCTCCTCTGCACCCTCTCCAAAACCATATTATTAGGCTCAATGCAATCGAGGTAATGTTAAACCTGCCAAGCAAAAAGCCAAATCATTTTACCCTAATTAAATTACGGCCTTCACTTTTACACCTCAATCAATGAGGAGTTCCAACTTCCATTACCAGTTAAATAAATGTATCAAGCTTCATCCAGTCAAGTTCATTTTCCTAAGCCTGCCTAAATAGCTGCCTCTATCTTAATAAATCCCTGTCTCACTCTTTTTACTGAAAACTGTCAAAGCAATCTAAATTGCAAGGGCTTTTATTATAATTAAAAGCAATGATTTTCTTTAATTCAATTTATTTAAGAAGAGCAAATTGCTGCTGATCTAGTACAACTGCAATGCTTCCCTAGACAAAAAATAAGTATAGTGAAGTAATTTATGAAAGCCGTCAAAATATGGGCAACCAAATGGGAGTTTTTCGCTGGATAATCAGTAGATTACCAGGTCAGAAAATCTGCCAGAATGCGGAAGGGAATATCATGCAGGTATATTTCTCACTGTTATTACATACACCAATTGTAAGTCAATCACAGTTATGGTTTTAAGACTTCTGTCATTCCATTCAGGCAAACCTGCACTTCGACAAGTGTTTAAAAGGAAACTTGATCCAAAAAAAAAATCCATCCTACAAAGTTGTCAGTCTGTCATTTATTTTTTGGGTGGGAGGAGAATTCTAAACAACACACATTTGCAGAGTGCTTCTCACGTAATAAAACATTCTGAGGTGCTTTACAGGGAGATAATGGACATCAAGCAGGAAGCAAGAGAGAAATTATGGAAGGTGATGGACAGTATAGTCAAGAGTTAAATTTTGAGGCAGAGAAAGATTTCAAGATGAAGAGAAATTCCAGAAGTACTGTGGCTCAAACTCTGCCATGCCTGGTAGAGCAAATAGGTGTGGGGAAGATATACACAGTATATCAGAGTCAAAGAGTGGAAGGTGCAAGCTGGGACATCGGGCTCGAGTAAGTTGCAATTACATTACCACTGGCTCCCATGCAGACTTAGTTTCAGCAATATATCCACAAATATTTTTTTTTTAAACTCTTATTCTCCATGTGAAGGCTTGAAATACTTGAGCACTGCTTTCATTGCAATTTTATATCCAGTTGTATCCTCTCTCGATTTAATTGTCTTTTCTCTTTGCTCCTATTCACAAATCTAGCCGGGTAAGACTATATGCTTGGTTGCTACCCCACAAAACTAGGATTGAGCAGGATTTTACTTTAGTCTTGAGAGCATGAAGCTACTATAACCACCAGTAAATAACTAAAATAACAACAGAAAGCGCTGGAAAAACTCAGCAGGCCAGGCAACATCCGTGGAGAGAGAAACAGAGTTAACGTTTCAGGTCGAAGACCCTTCGTCAGAACGGAGAAAAAAGCAGGAAATGAAACAGATGAAAAAGCAAGTTTGTAGGCTGGGCGAGGGAATAAAAGAACAAAAGGGGAGGTCTGTGAGAAGTAAAGAGACATTAAGAGATACTCAAGGTGAGACGAAATGGTAATAGGACAGGTTAAGAAACAAAAGATGGCTCTAGAAGTGTGAAATGCGCTGGCAGAATGAAAGACAGCTGCCATGTGAATCACCTGCAATGGCTTCTCTTACTGCTCCCGCACTGTTACTTCCAGAGTCCTCCAAGGATCCTTGGCCCCTTCCCATTTCACATCTACACATTGCCCGTTGGCGACATCATCAGAAAACACGTCAGGTTCCACATGTACGCTGACGACACCCAGCTCTACCTCACCACTGCCTCTCTCGACCCCACCACCACCTCTGATTTGTCATGCTGCTTGTCCTACATCCAGTATTGGATGAGCAGAAAATTAAATATTGGGAAGAACGAAGCCATTGTCTTCGGTCCCCACACAAACTCCGTTCCCTCGCCACCGACTGAGGCTGAACCTGGCTGTTAACAACCTTGGCATCCTATTTGACCCTGAGCTGAGCTTCCGACCCCATACCCTCTCCATCACCAAGGCTGCCTACTTCCACCTCTGTAACATCGCCAATCTCCGCCCCACCTCAGCTCATCTGCTGCTGAAATCTTCATCCATGCACTTGTTACCTCAGGACTCGACAATTGCAATGCTCTCCTGGCCAGCCTCCCACCTTGCACCCTCTGTAAACTTGAGCTCATCCAAAACTCTTCTGCTCATATCCTAACCCGATCACCCCTGTGCTCGCTGACCTACATTGGCTCCCGGTCGGGCAATACCTTGATTTTAAAATTTTCATCTTTGTTTTGCAATCCCTCCGTGGCCATACCCCGCCCTATCTCTAACCTCCCCCAGCCCTACAACTCTTCGAGATCTTTGCTCTCCTCCAATTCTGGCCTCTTGCACATCCCTGATTTTCTTTGCTCCACCATTGGTGGCCGCGCCTTCAGGTGTCAAGGACCTAAGCTCTGGAATTCCCTCCCTAAACCTCCCTGCCTCTCTCTCCTACTTTAAGACACTCCTTAAAACCTACCTCTTTCACCAAGCTTTTGGTCACCTGTTCTAATATCTTTCGGTGGCTCGGTGTCAAATGTTGTTTAATAATTGCTCCTGCGAAGCGCCTTGGGACGTTTTACTATGTTAAAGACACGATATAAATGCAAGTTGTTGTTGATGAGGTAACTGGTTGCTGGTAGCCAAGTACTGGACTTCATGTAACTGGCTTTCAGCCTTTAGCTTATCAGAGTGTTTTTCAAGCTGACATTAGCCATAGATAAGATTTTAGAGACCATCTTGAAACAGGGTATTGTGAAACACCTGCAGAAGTATAAAGTCATCGGTAATAGTCAGTATGGCTTTACTTGGGTGGGGTGGGGGTGAGGAGAAATAGAGAAGATCATGTTTAACAAACTCATTAGAATTCGTTGAGGAGGTATCAGAGCTTGTGGATAAAGGAAACTCCATGGATATTACTTATCTGGACTTCAGTAAGGCTTTTGCTACAGTACCGCATAGAAGGTTGCTCCATAGAAAGAAAAAGCAAAATCAATGATAATGGGTAATTATGATGCGATTAGGCAAGAATTAGGGAGTATAAGATGGGAACAGAAACTATCAGGGAAAGGCACAAACGAAAAGTGGAGCTTTTTCATGGAGCAATTACTGCGTGTCCTTGATAGGTATGTCCCTGTCAGGCAGGGAGGAAATGGCCGAGTGAGAGAACCATGGTTCACAAAAGAGGTTGAATGTCTAGTCAAGAGGAAAAAGGAAGCGTATGTAAGGATGAGAAAACAAGGTTCAGTTGGGTCGATTGAGGGGTACAAGGTAGCAAGGAATGAGCTAAAAAAAGAGCTTAGGAGAGCTAGGAGGGGGCATGAGAAGTCCTTGGCGGGTCGGATCAAGAAAAACCCCAAGGCCTTTTACTCTTATGTGAGAAATAAAAGAATGACCAGGGTGAGGGTAGGGCCGGTCAAGGACAGTAGTGGGAACTTGTGCATGGAGTCAGAAGAGATAGGAGAGGTGATGAATGAATACTTTTCGTCAGTGTTCACCGAGGAGAGGGGCCATGTTCTTGAGGATGAGAGTGTGATAAAGGTGGATAGGCTGGAGGTGGTAGATGTTCTGAGGGAAGATGTTTTAGCAATTTTGAAGAACCTGAGGGTCGATAAGTCCCCTGGGCCAGATGGGATATATCCTAGGATTCTTTGGGAGGCAAGGGAGGAGATTGCAGAGCCTCTGGCTTTGATCTTTGGGTCCTCACTGTCCACGGGGATGGTGCCAGAGGACTGGAGAGTGGCGAATGTTGTTCCTCTCTTCAAGAAAGGAAATAGGAATGACCCTGGTAATTATAGGCCGGTTAGTCTTACTTCGGTGGTTGGTAAGATAATGGAAAAGGTCCTGAGGGATAGGATTTATGACCATTTGGAAAGGGGCAACTTAATCAGGGATAGTCAACACGGATTCGTGAAGGGTAAGTCTTGCCTAACAAATTTGATTGAATTCTTTGAGGAGGTAACTAAGTGTGTAGATGAAGGTAGAGCAGTTGATGTCGTATACATGGATTTTAGTAAGGCGTTTGATAAGGTTCCCCATGGTCGTCTCATGAAGAAAGTAAGGAGTTGTGGGATAGAGGGAAATTTGGCCGATTGGATAAGTAACTGGCTATCTCATAGAAGGCAGAGGGTGGTGGTGGACGGAACATTTTCGGACTGGAGACCAGTTACCAGCGGTGTGCCACAGGGGTCGGTGCTGGGTCCTCTGCTGTTTGTGATTTTTATCAATGACTTGGAGGAGGGGACTGAAGGGTGGATCAGTAAATTTGCTGATGACACCAAGATTGGTGGAGTAGTGGATGAGGTGGAGGGCAGTTGTAGGCTGCAAAGAGACATTGATAGGATGCAGAGCTGGGCCGAAAAATGGCAGATGGAATTTAACCCTGATAAGTGCGAGGTGATTCATTTTGGTAGGGCAAATTTGAATAAGGATTACAGGGTCAACGGCAGGGTTCTGAGGAACGTGGAGGAGCAGAGGGATCTGGGGGTTCATATCCACAGATCTCTGAAGGTTGCCACTCAAGTGGATAGAGCAGTAAAGAAGGCCTATGGTGTGTTGGCGTTTATTAACAGAGGGTTTGAGTTTAAGAACCGTGAGGTTATGCTGCAACTGTACAGGACCTTGGTGAGACCACATTTGGAATAGTGTGTGCAGTTCTGGTCACCTCACTATAGGAAGGACGTGGAAGCATTGGAAAGAGTGCAAAGGAGATTTACCAGGATGCTGCCTGGTTTGGGGGGGAGGTCTTATGAGGAAAGATTGAAGGAGTTGGGGCTTTTCTCTTTAGAGCGGAGGAGGATGAGAGGCGACTTAATAGAGGTTTATAAGATGATGAGGGGGATAGATAGAGTGGATGTTCAGAGACTATTTCCTCGGGTAGAGGCAGCTGTTACAAGGGGGCATAACTATAAGGTGCATGGGGGGAGATATAGAAGGGATGTCCGAGGTAGATTCTTTACTCAGAGAGTGGTTGGGGTGTGGAATGGACTGCCTGCTGTGATAGTGGAGTCGGACACTTTAGGAACTTTCAAGCGGTTATTGGATAAGCACATGGAGCACACCAGAGTGATAGGGAGTGTGATAGCTTGATCTTGGTCTCGGACAATGCTCGGCACAACATCGAGGGCCGAAGGGCCTGTACTGTGCTGTACTGTTCTAATGAGTAGTTAGTGAAGTGTTTTGTCAACAGGCTACATCAAAGGAGACTGAGGATGGTAATGCATGGAGCTGCATCAGAATGGCAGGAAGTGACCAGTGGGTTTCTCCAAAGATCAGTAATGTAACCTTTGCAAGTCACATTGCATATCAATGATTTGGAACTAAGAGATTAAATTGTCAAAATTTGCCAATGACAGCAATGTAGTGGGAGAGTTGCAAACGATCAAGAGTAGGCTGCTCACATGCAGAGCGATTGAGAGAGAGATTGGGCTGAGAAATTACAAATTGAATTCAATGTCAACAAGTGTAAAGTGAGGAGACGAGAAAAATAAACATTGGAACAATAAATGAAATGGTGTTACCATCTACAGGATAATTGCCATATTACAGGAAGGATATAAAGGTGCTGGAAATGGTGCAGCAAAAGGCCACCTGTCTGATACCTAGCATCAGATATCTGAGCTACAAGGAGAGACTACAGAAAATGAGATTGTTTAACCTGGGGAAGAGAATTTTATTGAGGCATACAACCCGTAAGGATATCAACATACTGAACCCTGAGAAACAGTACCATGACACTGAGAATGATAAGGAGGAGGCATGGGATGAAGCTCAGAAGAGGGAAGGTGAATGGACATTCAGATATATCCATTACACACAGAGGGTGGTGAATTTTTGGAATGGACTGTTCAAGGATGCGACCGAGGTTGATAGCATCAGTAATTTTAAGAAGGAATTGGACAGCCATTTGGCGAGAAAATCAATTGAGCAATATAGGTAGTGAACTGTGTATTTTGCTTTTGAATCTGGGCATGTCCAGTGGACTGAAATGGTCCTTTCCGGCCCTGTACATTCTGATACAAGGTTGCAATATAGGTCATACCACTGTTGGTATATATCTAACAAATTGAGACAGTTGTAGAAATGTATGAACAACTTACATCCTCTAGGAATAAGCCAATGCAGCTGTTGGAATCCTTAATATGAAAAGGAACTCCTTTACCCGGATTGTCTCCCCTCCTCTGTTTAAGGCACTGACATATGCTGGAGTACAATTACATAGGCAACAGCAGTCCTCCCAAGTAGGCATTTTTCATGTTCAAGTTGGGATAGTGAGTGTCAGTGGGCTATTCAACTTTTGAGAGACACCACAGTCAGATAGAATCTACGCCTCATTAAATGTCCACATAAGTACACACCATCAAGGATCACTGGACAACTTTCAGAAACAGGAGCCCGCATTACTTTTTCCCCTCCCTAGCTTAGTGTTTGAGGCTAACTCAGCACAGACCAAGGATTAAACCTAGGATCTTACTGATCTGTATGGTTCTGCTCCAGACATTTATCAACTGAGTCACGAGGGGAGCTGAGGCAGAAAGAATTCAAGCAAAACTTAATTGTCTTGGCTAAATGAGAGTAGATTTACACATATTGAGGACTTTTGCAAGTTAAGAGGGCAGAGGATTAGCCTCCTCCATTTATGTGGGTGTGCAAATATGTAAGTAAATATCTATATGTGTGAATGAATTGTGTTTGTGGGGGGAGAGAGAAAGAAGGAAGAAATTAGTTCACAGGGAATGGGAAGATCAAATAATTTGGGTAAAACAGGAAATTAGTAGTCCCACAATCTTGGGCAATTTAAATTAGATAACTTTACATACATATTGTGTTAATGAATGGTCATATAGGAGGGGCAGTTTTCCAAATGCTGGCTCCCACTACGGAGCCTTGCCAGTCTGGAGTGAATATGGGCAAAAGCATGAAGATCACTCTCGTGATTTTCCATCCATTAACTGTGTGGTTGGATGCTCCCCAACGCCTGACATATTCGTAAAATTGGCCCCAGGGTGTTAACCATGGTCTATATTGATCTCCTGTAACTGCATGCAAATCACTCTCTGGAATTTATAGTTGTATTTGTTTGCATGATATTGGAAAATGCTTAATCACAAAAAAAAATCCCCATTTAATTAAGTGTCGAAAAACAATGTTTTGTAACCCAATTTTGAGGTAATGAATAACTAAGATGATTCTTCATTATCATACACAAGAGATCCTCTGGACACAGAAGTAATAATATAAATATCAATATGAACATATTTAACCAAGTAGAACCAAAGTAAAATGCATAATCAATACAGAAGACATTGTTTTGTCGTGTGTTGACTCAATTAAGTTACTTTTGAAAAACACAATAAAAGTCAACTATGTAGCTGGTCTTGGAAGGCTGTATTGCAGAAACAAGATATTTGTTGCTTAGCTTCAGCCCAAACTCCCCAATTATTGATTCAGTAATTTGAATTAAGGGGATGGGGGGGGCGGGGGCGGGGGAGGGAGGAGAAGAGAAAAAGAGAGGAGTGTGGTGATTAGTATCCAAAACTAAGTGACAGACCTCATATCTGCACACCAACTATAAGTTACGTCAGGATCAGATGCTTCAATAGCCATATCTTTAAACATTCATTTGTAAAACCAGTCACCAAAACTATTTTTTAATGATTAAATACCGTTCTCTGAGCAGTACAGTTACTGTGCGCGTCTCGAAGTCCCGCACAGGCCGCTTGCCAGCTTTACAATGGGACATTTCACGCATGCGCGATGGGCCTCGCAGTCCGTTAAAGGGACCGTGCACCCAAAAAAGAATTGGAGGAACATTGACGAGGACCTGTAAAATAGGATTTAGGTCACACTTGTGCAGCTGGCTCATTAGTTATCAAGTCACCCTATTTGTGGATATAAATGCTACCCTTCATATATCTGTACGTAGTGTATGTCTGCTGTTGGAAAAAGTCTTACAGAAGCATTTAAAATTTTATGTAAGGCTCTTGAACATTAATAGGGTATACCGTCCAAACAAAAAATTATTTTGTAAAATCCTGTAACTCAACAATTATTCTGTACAGTATTTGACACATGACGTTAATTTTTAAAATAAGTTACTAGTTCTCATTAGTTTACTCTTTAAAACCGTCCAATCTCTAAGATTTTATGAAATAACTCCTTCCTGATCACCTTAAGTGTGCGGATTATTGTATTTAATGTATTTTCTGCAGTTACTATACTTCGAACAAAGTAGTTACAATGTTGCATCAAGTATTAGAGGGGTAGGGAAAGGTGAAAAGGGAATGGAGTTTTTACAATGTGAATAGGACTCCTTTTTTACCCAGTACTTAAAAGCCCAACAAGAGATTAATCCCTGCTAGATCTAGTAATAGGAAATGAACCACAGCAGATAAGAGAAGTAAATTTAGGGGAACATTTAGGTAATTGCATTCACAACATAAGAAGGTTTAAAATAATGATTGAGAAAGGCATAAGTAAAACAAAGACCAAATTAATAGATTGAAAAATAGATAATTTTGAGGGAATGAGAATGAAACTGGAAAAAATATTGACAAAGAGATGGAACAGCAGTGGGAAATATTTAAAAAGGTGATCAAGAGAAATCAGGAGAAATATATTGCGCTAAAAAACAAGAACAAACTACCCAATAATGAAACACCATGGATGAATAGAGAGATATGGGCAAAATTGAAACTAAGAAAAAGCCATACACTAAGTACATAGACAATAAAGATGAGAATGACAAAAGGGAATACAAAGAGGTAAGGAAAGAAGTAAAAAAGGTAGGAAAGCAAAGAGGAACTACAAAATTAAATTATCAAGGAATATGAAAAGTAGTAGTAAAGTATTCTACAGAAACATAAATAACAAAAGGAAAATCACGATAGGGATAGGCCATTAAAGGTTGGACAAGATAAACTCACCAGTAATGACAGCGAAATGACAGAAATATTGAATAATTACTTTGCCTCAGTATTTCGAAACATAGAAAAATAGAAGCAGGAGTAGGCCATTCAATATGATCATGGCTGATCCTCTATCCCAATACCATATTCCCGTGCTCTCCCCATATCCCTCGATGCCATTTGTGTCTAGAAATCTATCCATCTCCTTCTTAAATATATTCAGTGACTTGGCCTCCACAGCCTTCTGTGGTAGAGAATTCCACAGGTTCACCACCCTCTGAGTGAAGAAATTTCTCATCTCAGTCTTAAATGTCCTACCCCGTATCCTGAGACTGTGACCCCTCGTTCTAGACACCCCCCCCCCAGCCAGGGGAAACATCCTCCTTGCATCCAGTCTGTCTAGCCCTGTCAGAATTTTATACGTTTCAATGAGATCCCCTCTCATCCTTCTAAACTCTAGTGAATACAGGCCTAGTTGACCCAATCTTTTCTCATAAGACAGTCCTACCATCCCAGGAATCAGTCTGGTGAACCTTCGCTGCACTCCCTCTATGGCAAGTATATCCTTTCTTAGGTAAGGAGACCAAAACTGCACACAGTACTCCAGGTGTGGTCTCACCAAGGCCCTGTATAACTGTAGTAAAACATCCTTGCTCCTGTACTCAAATCCTCTTGCAATGAAGGCCAACATACCATTTGCCTTCCTAACTGCTTGCTGCACCTGCATGTTTGCTTTCAGTGACTGGTGTACAAGGACACCCAGGTCCCTCTGTAAATCAACATTTCCCAATCTATCACCATTTAAATAATACTCTGCCTTTCTGTTTTTCCTACCAAAGTGGATAACTTCACATTTATCCATGTTATACTGCATCTGCCATGTATTTGCCCACTCACTTAACTTGTCTAAATCACCTTGAAGCCTCTTTGCATCCTCCTCACAACTCACAATCCCACCTAGTTTCGTGTCGTCAGCAAACTTGGAAATATTACATTTGGTTCCCTCATCCAAATCATTGATATATATTGTGAATAGCTGGGGCCCAAGCACTGATCCCTGCGCTACCCCACTAGTCACCGCCTGCCACCCCAAAAAAGACCCATTTATTCCTACTCTGTTAACCAATTTTCAACCCATGCCAGTATATTACCCCCAATCCCATGTGCTTTAATTTTGCACACTAACCTCTTATGTGGGATTTATCAAAGGCCTTCTGAAAATCCAAATATACCACATCCACTGGTTCTCCCTTATCTATTCTACCAGTTACATCCTCAAAAAACTCCGTTAGGTTTCTCAAACATGATTTCCCTTTCATAAATCCATGTTGACTTTGTCTAATCCCGTTGATATTTTCTAAGTGTCTTGTTATCACATCCTTTATAATAGACTCTCGCATTTTCCCTACTACTGATGTTAGGCTAACCAGTCTGCAGTTCCTTGTTTTCTCTCTCCCTCCTTTTTAAATAGTGGGGTTACATTTGCCACCCTCCAATCTGCAGGAACTGTTCCATAATCTATAGAATTTTGGAAGATGACAGCCAATGCATCCACTATTTCTATGGCTACCCCTTTTAGCACTCTGGGATGCAGATTATCAGGCCCTGGGGATTTATCGGCTCTCAGTCCTATTAATTTCTCCAGCACTTTTTTTTACTAATACTAATTTCCTTTAATTCCTCCTTCTCACTAGACCCTTGGTTCCCTAGCATTTCTGGGAAGTTATTTGTGTCCTCTTCCGTGAAGACAGAACCAAAGTATTTGTTTAATTGCTCAGCCATTTCCTTGTTCTCCATTATAAATTCTCCCGTTTCTGACTGTCTTCACTAATCTTTCTTTTTACATACTTGTAGACGCTTTTACAATCTGCTTTTATGTTCCTTGCAAGTTTACTCTCGTACTCAATTTTTACCAGGGAGACTAACAGGGGGCATGACATTAGAAGAAGAGATCACAAAAGATATAAAGATATTCAAGATAGAAAAAGAGAGATACTTGATAAACTAATCAAACTTAGTGAAGTTAAAACCCCATGCATCCACGCATATTAAAAGAAGAAGTTAGGGACAGATAGCAGAGGCACTATTACATATATAGAACAATTAATTAGAAAAGGGAATAGTGCCAGAGGACCGATGGACAGCTAATGTTATTCCTATATTTAAAAAGGGAGATAGAACAAGTCCAGAGAACTATAGACCAGTTAGCTTAATGTCGGTGACAGGAGATATAATGGAATCTTTACTCAAAGATGCAATAGAAAAACATCTAGAAACTGAAACTATAATAAAGAATAATCAACACGATTTCAAAAGGAAAGGTTATACTTGATCAACCTTATTGAATTCTTTGAAGAAGTACATAAAGATTAGACAAGGGGAAATGTTCCCTGTACGCTGCGCAGCGCTCCAGGGATCCCGCGCAGTCGGCTTTTCAATACAAAAACTGCGCACGCATGATATTTTGAATGGTCCGTGTAGCCTTTAAGGGGGCCGTGCGGCGCCAAACAAAATTAAAGGGAACAGTGGTAAAGCAGATGATGTAATATAGTTGGATTTTTGAAAAGGCCTTTGATAAGGTAGACTCATGACTAAGGTCAGCACATGTGGAGTCAGGGAATAAGTAGCAGAATGGATAGTAAGCTGACTACAAAACAGAAAGTAGTGTTCCACAGGGATTAGGGCTGGGACCACTGATGTTCAACATTTACGATTTGGACTCTGGAATCATAAGTACAATTTCAAAATTTGCGTATGACACCAAATTGGATATAGTTAATACTGAGCAAGACTACGACAAAATACAAAACGTTAATAAACTTGCAGAATGGGTATGTAAATAACAAATGGATTTCAATATAGGTAACTGTGAGGTTGTGCATTTTGTTCGGAGGAATAAGGAGGCCACATACTCCTTAGAAAATACGAATCTAAGTGGGGTAGAGGATCAAAGGGATTTAGGGATACACATTCACAAATAATTAAAAGTTAACAAGGCTATAACAAATGCAATCAAAGCACGGGGGCTCATTTCTAGAGGAATAGAATTGTAAAGCAGGAAAGTTATGTTAAACTTGTATATTGGTTAGACCAAACTTGGGAGTACTGCATACAGTTTTGGTCTCCATAGTACAAAAATGATAGAGGCACTGGAGAGGGTGCAAAAAAGATTTACAAGGATGATACCAGAACTGCGAGGTTATACCCATCAGGAAAGGATGAACAGGCTGGGTCTCATTTCTCTTGAAAAGAGAAGGCTGAGAGGTGACCTAATAGAGGTCTATAAAATTGTGACAAGTTTTGATAGAGTAGATACAGAGAGTGTGTTTCCACTTGTGGGGAAGAGAAAACTAAAGGCCACCAATACAAGATAGTCACCAAGAAATCAAATAGGGAATTCAGAAGAAACTTCTTTACCCATAGAGTGGTGAGAATGGTATTAGCTACCAGAGGGAGTAGTTGAGGTAAATAGTATAGATGCATTTAAGGGGAAACTAGATAAGCATGAGGGAGAAAGGAATAGAGGGGCCAGAGCCTTTCAATACTTTTCCACTTTTTCCCCCTCTTTTCGTTTTCTCTCTATTCCTCCTTGACCGCGCTCTCCTGTCGTCATGTCTCCTTTCATCTCTCCTCTCTGATACTCTGCCCTCCCAAATCCCGACCCCAATCCTTCATTACTCTTCGACCTTCCTACTCTCCTACTGCGTCCCAGGCTGGACTCCCTCTTGGATAAGCCTACAGCTTCCCTCTGTGCCGCTCTTGGCATCCTACGAAGGGCCCATCGAGGCACTCATCGCTGCCTCCTTAAGAGCAGCAACCCCAACTGTCCCATCCTACTCTCTCGCCGACCTTCCCGCCCAGCGCGTCCACTGGTGGCAAATCTTGCCAATCTCCTCCCCATCCAAATCATCACCCCCACCACTGACCCTGTGAACGCAGGCAGTGGGGCAGCCATTACCGACCCTCTCTGCATCTCCCTCCAGAATGTCCGTTCACATGCGAACAAGGCCCTTGCCATCCATGAGCTTATCGTGGATGATTGCATCGACATCATGGCCCTGACAGAAACTTGGTTGAGGGGTGATGACACCTTACCCTGAAATGAAGCCCCCCCTGCCTGACTATACCTTCCACCACTTGCCCCACTCAGACTGCCGTGGTGGCGGCGTGGCTCATCATCACCAAATCACACCATGGTCTGTCTCTCCAACTACTCTGGCACTTTCTCCTCCTTTGAGCATCTCACCTTATTCCACCCCTCTCAACTCTCATTTAAAATTCTAGTTCTCAAACGCCCACCCAATTACCATAAAAATTTTATTACCGAGATATCTTCACTGTTCTCCTCCCTCAGCCTCTGCACCAAACAACTTCTCATCCTCGGTGATTTCAACCTCCATCTCAATTCATCATGCTCTCACTCCCGAGTTCACTGGCCTCCTATCCTCCCTTAATCTCTCCCGCCATGTAAACCCATATTCACGGCCACCCCCTTGACCTTGCCATCTCTCGTGGCTTTGCTACTCCCATCGTGTCAATCGCAGATAAAGCCATCTCTGACCACTTCCTTGTATCGCTCTCCACCCACATCCCCATTCCATCCGCCCCCCCACTTCCTTCTGTGTCCGCCCTGGAAAAAACTCTCACAACTGCACTTATGAAATCCCAACTGTCCAGCCTTTGGCCCTCCATTTGCCATGACATTTCTGCAGCTATCAATCTGCTCAGCCACACCCTCACCAGCACCTTTGATGCATTAGTCCCTATTAAAACAATTACTCGCTCACCCTGGCCGTTCCCCCTGGTACGGCCCTTATCTTCGCTCCCTTAAGTCCAAGGGACGCAGACTTGAACAGATATGGCGGACAACTGGTTTAGCCATTCACTGCCAGATCTGGCTGGACCACATAAAGCATTACTGGGTCCTGCTCTCGTCTGTCAAAATTGCTCACTATTCCAGAATTATTCTGGAATGCAAAGATAAATCCAGGCTTCTATTCTTCACTGCTAACCGTCTTCTTAAACACCTCCCCACCTCACCTTCGACAACAAGTGTGAGGAGTTCATGGACTTCTTTGTCTCTAAGATTGAGACCATCCATTCAGCTGCCACTTCCCTTCCTTCCCCTGTCCCACCGGGCCAAACTTACTCTAAGGTTCCCCCCTGCCCTAGCCCTGAACTCACATCTTTCTCCAGTTTCTCTCCAATCTCCCCTCATGACACCTCCGCGCACATCTTGTCCATGAGGCCCACTTCCTGCTCCCTCAACTCTATTCCCACCAAACTGCTGACCACCCAACTTCCTTCTCTGGCCCCCATGTTAGCTGACATTGGTAACAGTTCTCTCTCCTCAGGTACTGTCCCTCTCTCCTTCAAATCTGCCGTCATCACCCCTCTCCTCAAAAAAACCCTTGACCCCTCCGTCCTTGCAAACTGCCACCCCATCTCCAATCTCCCTTTCCTCTCCAAAGTCCTTGAACGTGCTGTTGCCTCCCAAATCCGTGCCCATCTTTCCTGCAATTCCATGTTTGAATCCCTCCAATCAGGTTTCTGCCCTTGCCACAGTACCGAAATGGCTCTCAGTCACAAATGACATCCTTTATGACTGTGACAAAGGTAAACTATCCCTCATTGTCTTTCTTGACTTGTCTGCAGCCTGACAAGGTTGATCACTCCATCCTTCGCCAATGCCTCTCCACCGTCGTCCAGCTGGGTGGGACTGCAATCGCCTGGTTCCATTCTTATCGATCTAATCGTAGACAGAGAATCACCAGCAACAGCTTCTCTTCCTGCTCCCGCATCGTTACCTCTGGTGTCCCCCAAGGATCTATCCGTGGCCCTCTCCTATTTCTCATCTACATGTTGCCCCTTGGCGCCATCATCCGAAAACACAGCGTCAGTTTCCACATGTACGCCAACGACACCCAGCTCTACCTCACTACCACTTCTCTCGGCCCCTCCACGGTCTCTAAATTGTTAGACTGCTTGTCCGACATCCAGTTCTCCAATTAAATATTGGGAAGACTAAACCCATTGTTTTTGGTCCCCGCCACAAACTCCATTCCCTAGCCACTGACTCCATCCCTCTCCCTAACATCTATCTGAGGCTGAACCACTCTGTTCGCAACCTTGATGTCATATTCAACCTTGAAATGAGCTTCCTACCACATATCTGCAGCATAACTAAGACCGTCTCGGCACTTTACAGCCTTCCGGACTCAATATCGAGTTCAACAATCATCATATATATATATATATATATATATAAATAAAATCCACACTTTTGGTTTGTGCCTTTTCCCTTTTTTTTCTCTCTCTCCCCCACGGCAGCTGTCTTTCATTCTGCCAGCATTTCACACTTCTGAGCCATCTTTTGTTTCTTAACCTTTGCCTTGAGCATCTCTTAATGTCTCTACTTATCACAGACCTTCCCTTTTGTTCTTTTATTCCTTCCCCCAGCCTCCCTCTTGCCTTTTTATATCTGTTTCATTTCCTGCTTTTTTCCTCAGTTCTGACGAAGGGTCTTTGACCTGAAACGTTAACTCTGTTTCTCTCTCCACGGATGTTGCCTGGCCTGCTGAGTTTTTCCAGCGTTTTCTGTTATTACCGTCTATTTCCACCTCTGTAACATCGCCCATCTCCGCCCTTACCTCAGCTGAAACCTTCATCCATGCCTTTGTTACCCCTAGACTTTACTATTCCAACACACTCCTGGCTGGCCTCCCACATTCTACCCTACGTAAACTTGAGGTGATCCAAAACTCGGCTGCCTGTGTCTTAACTCGCACCAAGTCCCGTTCACCCATCACCCCTGTGCTCGCTGACCTACATTGGCTCCCGGTTAAGCAAAGCCTCGATTTCAAAATTCTCATATCCCTCCATGGCCTCGCCCCTCCCTATCTCTGTAATCTCCTTCAGCCCCACAATCCCCCGAGATATCTGCGCTCCTCTAATTCAGCCCTCGAGCATCCCTGATAATCGCTCAACCAGTGTTGGCCGTGCCTTCTGTTGCCTGGCCCCATAGCGCTGGAATTCCCTCCCTAAACCACTCCGCCTCGCTACCTCTCTTTCCTCCTTTAAGATGCTCCTTAAAACCTACCTCTTTGACCAAGCTTTTGGTCACCTGCCCTAATTTCTCCTGATGTGGCTCGGTGTCAAATTTTGTGTCTTATAATACACCTGTGAAGTGCCTTGGGACGTTTTCCTACGTTAAAGGCGCTGTATAAATACAAGTTGTTGTTGTTATGCTGAGTGTTAGATGAGAAAGGATGGGAGGAGGCTCTAGTGGAGCATAAATGTCGGCATGGACTGGTTGGGCCCAATGGCCTGTTTCAGTGCTGTATATTCTATGTAGTGTTCATTGGAGTGAATATCTAGTCACTAAAGCACTGGTACAGCAATCTTAAAATCTATACAGATTGCTAGCCCTATGCTGTTATATACTAACTGATTTATGGACTACAGCACAATGCACAAAATACAGATTCATGCTTATGGCTCTCTACATGGCATGTTTTCAATTTTAACAGGAGTTTTGGGCAGAACAGAAAGAAGAGGGAGGACATTTCCATGATAGTTTAAAACTGCAGAGTTTGATGATATTTGTGTCAGAATGGCCAAGGCCAGGAACAGAATAATGTTGCAGTTATGAAAACATAGGAGAGAGAGAGAGAGAGAGAGAGAGAGAGAGAGAGAGAGAGAGAGAGAGAGAGAGAATGGGTATGCAACTCTAATTGGCAGGCTGTGAATAGTGGTGTCCCCCAGGGATCTGTACTGTGGCGTCAGCTTTTCACTATATTTATAAATGACTTAGATGAAGGAGTAGAGAGCTGTATAATCCAAGTTTGATGATGACACGAAGTTAGGTGACACCGTAAATAGTGTAGATGGGAACAGAAAGTTGCAAAGGGACATTGATAGATTAAGTGAGTGGGCAAAACTGTGGCAGATGGAGTTTAGTGTGGGGAAGTGGTAGGTCATCCACTTTGGACCCAAGAAAGATAGATCAGAGTATATTCTAAATTATGAGAAGTTAGGAACTGTGGATGAGCAGAGAGATTTAAGGGTCCAAGTACAGAAATCACTAAAAGCTAGTGGACAGGTACAAAAAATAATTTAAATGGCTAATGGAATGTTGGCCTTTATCTCAAGAGGGCTGGAATACAAAGGGGTGGAAATTATGCAGTAATTGTATGAAGCTCTGGTTAGACCCCATCTGGAGTACTGCATACACTTCTGGGCACCGCACCTCAGGAAAGATGTATTGGCTTTGGAGGATGTGCAGCGCAGATTTAGCAGAATGATACCGCAATAGAAGATTAAGGGGTGATCTAATTGAGGTGTTTAAGATGGTTAAAGGAATTGATAGGGTAGACAGAGGGAAACTATTTCCTCTGGTGGACAAGTCCAGAAGAAGGGGGCATAACCTTAAAATTAGAGCTAGGCCATTCAGGGGGTGATGTCAGGAAGCACTTCCCCCCCCCCCCCACAAAGGGTAGTGGAAATCTGGAACTCTCTTCCCCAAAATGCTGTTGAGGCTAAGTCAATTGAAAATTTCAAAACTGAGATTGATAGATTTTTGTTAGGTAAGGGTTATTATGTGATATGGAACCAAGGCGGGTAAATGGAGTTACGATACAGATCTGCTATGATCTAATTGAATGGTGGAACAGGCTCGAGGGGCTGAATGGGCCTGCTCCTGTTTCTATGTTCCAATCACAATATTACATTCTTTGGCGTAATTACATCAGTGGGACAATTGCCCCTCTCCACTATAAAATTACAGGTTTAAGCTGGCTTTCAAATGCTGTTGTAATGGAGGGGTAATGGGATTTAAACAGTATTTAAACATCACTTTCTTTCGGCATTAAACATGCTTAAACCTTCCTTACAACAATGACTACGCTTCAAAACTACTTAATTGGTTGTAAAGCACTTTGGGACGACCTGTGGTCATAAAAGGTGCTATATAAATGCAAGTTCTTTCTTTTTATCTTTAAGCAGTTTTGAATGAGCACTATGGGCTGGATTTTGATACTGGGGCGGGTTGGGGTCGTGTCATCCGCATTTCGTGTTATCCACCCGACTGCAATTGGATGTGGGAGATTGATGCAATTTTCACCTAATTGGGCAATTGAGTTCCAGCATGTGGGAACCCATGAACCAATTAGTGGTTTCAGTCTGGAGAGAGAGAGAGAGAGAGAGAGAGAGAGAGATTTTTTGCATCCAGGTCCTCTCACAGCAAATGCCAGGCAGTCTCTGAAGACATTCAATGCAGCAGCATCAGAGGCGACTTTCAGACCTAATACTACTACTACCTTCATCACATCTCCGTTGTAATAGTGGACCTGCAGCTGATAGTCAGCTATCCACTTGTGCTCCCGCCAGGTTTCACTGGCGTGTTTCACATCAGGCGTGCTTCACGTCGGAAAAGGGTTAAACTAGCTAAAACGTTTCAAAATGGCATTACAGAGCCAATTTAGGGCTTGTTAAGGGCTTTAATGGCCTCTCCTGCCTCTTGCAGGCGGGACGGAGTCGGGAACACCGCACACGATTTTATCAAAATTGCATGGAGGCGGGATCAGGTCCGCCCGCCACTTTTCGCAATTTTAACCCCCCACATGCCTCCAAACCCGCCTCCACAGCCCTATGAAAATCCAGCCCTAAGCTCCTGTTCTCACAGAAGGGGTTAGGTCAAATGAAACTGAGCCAGAAGGAACAATCTTCCAATTGTTAGTGAATGCAAGTCCCTTCACACTATTACATAAGTACGAACGTAATTTTGTCAGAGACTCGCAATATAGTCTTATCATTTAGTATGATGGCAAGCATTCCAAATAGTTTCAAACTTCTCAGAACTCAAGAAACAATAACATACATGTTGAACTACATAACCAGAATATGTCAGAGGAAGCTGCAACTCAACTGTGTAGTGCTCTGGTCAGAATGTACCTTATTACTGCAGCCCGCTCTGGTCACCCAAGACACATGGGTGACATTTAACAGCTAGAGGCAGTGCAATGCCTGATTGCTAGTGTTAATAGGCTGAGCAAGAAGGGAAGACTAGAAGCACTTGGGCTTTTCAGCCTGGAAGTGAGGTGGTCATATATAGCAATATACAAGATAGTTGAGGGAATGGAAATGATAAATCTGGACTTTGCTTTAAGTTAAATTGTGAGGGTAGGAATCTTTTAAGAAAGAATTGGATACTGAAATGGGGAGGGGGGGGGGGGGCGGGGGGAGGAGACTTCAGGATCTCTCTGGATGGATGAATTAAAACGGGCTGAATGACCGTCTTCATCTGCAATTATCTTATCACCGTGTAACAAATATTTTATGGTTTTAAATTGTCTGTAGTTTATGTTAAACTGCAGAGATGGAGATGAACAATTTCACTTCCCATGCAAGATTATCCTTCCTTGACGAGCCCAGAAGCCAACATCCTTTGAAGTTCGAATACTTGGTAAAATCATACTGTCTGGGCAGTGCTTCATTCTGACTTTTACCAATTTGGATGCTTCCGGATTGGAATTCAGGCTGTTCCAGGATCCTAATACACCAGATTCTTGACAGAACCCCTACCTAACACACTTGTATACTTTGTGACTCGCAAATGTGAGGAGAGCATTCTGAACACTGACTCCTTCTCCCTCTCCATCTACTGTTCAAGTTTCACCAGACAGTGCACAACTTTGATGTCCTACATGACCCAGAGCAGAGTTTTCTGACCACTACCAAAATTGCTTACTACCACCTCCACAATATCACCTGCCTCCTCACTCCGACCTCATTCCCATCATAACCAAAACTCTAATCCATGCTTTTTCACCTCCAGATTTGACTTCTGCTATGCTCTCCTCACCATCCGTCTAATCTCTCCCCTCCATAAACTCCAACTTGTCCAAAATTTGTCCATCTGCATCTGGTCTCGCATTAAGTCGTTCCCAATCGTTCCATTCATAGGTGACATACATTGGCTCCCTTTCCCCAAAGCACTGATTTAAATATCCTTGTGTTCATGAACAAATCCCTCCATGGACTATCTATTCCCTACCTCGGTGACTGCCTTCATCCTTCTGTTCTGCCCCGAGCCATTTTCTTCCTTTAACTCTGGCCTCCTGTGATTTGGCCCCATCTCCTAACTTATACATGCACAGAAGCTACAAGATGGAAACAGTCCATTCGACCCAACCAGTCTATGTCGGCGGTTACCTCCAGGTAAGCAAATAGTTCTAATCACATTTACCCTGATCCAATATCCTATATGATAAAAGGATTCAATAGGGTAGATGCAAAGAAACTATTTCCTCTGGCGGGGGAATCCAGAACAAGCGGACACAATCTTAAAATTAGAACTAGGCCATTAAGGAGTGAAATCAGGAAGCATTTTTTCACAAAGGGTAGTGGAAATCTGAAAATGCTCTCCGCCACAAGGCTGTGGATGCTAGGTCAATTGTAATTTAAAAGACCGAGATCGACAGATTTTTTAATCAGGTAAGGGCATCAAGAGATATGGATCAAAGACGGGTAAATGGAGTTGAGGTAAAGATCAGCCATGATATAACTGAATGGTGGAACAGGCTCCAGGAGCTGAATGGACTACTCTTGTTCCCATGTTCAATCCCCTTTCCTTCATCCACCTATTCAATCTAATCGTGAATGTTGACAGTTTCTGCCTCGACCACTAACTCTGGAAGTGAATGCCAAACCTCGCAACTCTGTAAAATAAGTTACTCCTGTTTCTGTTCTAAATTTCTTATATATAATCTTGCATCTATGCCCCTTGTTCTTGACCCCTCTAACTCTTCTACTGATGCCCAATTTTTACTCTTTCGGGAAGCATCTTTTCTACATTAAAGGTGCTATATAAATGCAAATTTATCGTTGAAAGATCCAAGATGATGGGTGTTCAGAGAAGCTGCGGCAGAAAGCAGCAATAAAATCAAAGATATCTCCAATGAAACCTATTTTTCTGGGGTCAGATGGCTCTGGATTAGCCAAACCCAAGTTGCAGTCCCCACTAAAATGAATAGAGCTAAACTTAGATACAACAGCTGGCTCCTCCCAGTCAGTAACAGTCAGAAGGGTCTGAGGGAAGGAGACCTGGCATAGAAGGTCTCAGTTGAGTAGTAATTTTGAATTTCTTTAAAATGGCAGGAATAGGTTTGTAATTACTACTCCCCCTAGACTTTCCTTCCCTTTAAAGAGAAAATCTACTGTATTAAGTGGGCATCCTTAAACAAGCGTAAAAGCATTTCAAATCCAAACTGACACAGATATTCAGTGTCGGTTAAAAACTTGATGGCAAAGAATCCATTTTGCTTTGAAGGTCAGATTATCCTTTCACCCTGCTCTATATCAATTCTAAGAGGTGCCATCTCGAGTCCCTACCTACACATACAAGAGGGTAAAAAAGCATCTTTCTTAGCTTTATTGTCGAGAAAGTTTTAATAAAAATGTCAAATTATACATGGTTCATCAGCATTAACAAGCAGGTAACAATCAACTGAAAATGATTTTTGAATGTAATGCGACTACTCGGGCTAATGTGATATTAAAAAAAAAAGCTTTAAGTATGGAACAAAGAGTTTTTGACAAAACTATTGCCAGATCCTGGGGAATGTAGTCTAGTCTGGTAGGACTCTCATCACATACTGGACAGAGTGATGATACTTTCCTTTTGAATAAGAGAGATAAGACAGTGGTTCTAAATTGATCAAGTGATCGAATAGCATAGCTGATTTCATAGCCTAATAACGTTGATGGGTTTTTGCTCTTAGAATCTTTAAATCACCGATTCTTTTATTTTATTGGTATACTCAAAGTTTTATAGCACTGATATTGTAGCAAGAGACAGCATAGCAGAATTAATTGGTTCTTGCAGTATTTCACACTGTAAAATAGTGCATCAGTAGTCATAAAGTTATCCTATAAATGTGTCTGTAGCAAGCTAGGACTAAATGTGGCTTATAGGTACTTACATATGTTTAATGTCATTTTGCTTGTAATGTGCTTTCCAACTTTCCTCCATAATTCAAAAGCCCATTGTATAAAATACCATCGGACTGTTAAATATGCAATGAAATTCTCCAGAAGCAACCCTGTGCTATGTCTAGAAAGCTGCTTTGGTAAATTATCCAAATAATGAAACCATTGAGAGTTTAAAAAAATGCTCAAATAACCATATAAATCACACATCATAGAAATAAATCCCAAGATTTCATTATAACACTAACAGGAAACTAGGGGTCAGGTATTATTCATCATAATATTATCACTTACCACACCAAGCTTTTCAGAAGCATTAGCCTTCCACAAACGGATATTCATTTCATCAGAACCACATAGTATGTACTTGTTGTCGGCAGACCATTTTACACACATAACGTGCTGCATACGTTTTGTATGGTACACCTCCCTAGAAAATAAAATGGTTATATTAACAGAAAGACACTATACAGCCAGCATTACTATTTGAAACAGAAGTCATATGACAAAACAGAAAGCTTACTTGTGGATCAAACACACACAAACAAATGAACCTACAGTTGTTGCTGCCATCAGTGAAGTAAATAGAAAGTGCTAAATCTAAAATTGTTTTCAATCCACATCCATGATGTTTACTCCCATGAATGGTATATTTGCTCAAAAGGTTTGTCCATGTGAAAAAATGTTACACCCAAATTACACAATCACTTTCTATAAAATTTATTGCAGTTTCATTCATTTCTGCAACCTATCACACTGCAACAAGTTAAAATAACCATGGTTTACATGTAATGCAAAACATTTACATTGCCAAGAGTATTCGAGAACTATTGAGACGCATACCTGTGAATTCCTGAAATGTGGATAAAATGAGGGGAAATGGGCATTTTTCTTGTTGGCATTGAGTGCATATACTGCATTCATATGAAGTTAGGATCAAGGTAGATTTAAATAAGGAAAATGCCATTATCTAATACTAACAAATGCAGGATCAGTTAAGAGGAGACTTTTAAGCAAATAGAGTTCCACTGCTTTTTAAAAAATGTACAATGGAAAAGTATATTTTCCTCAAGTTCAGCAGTGTCACCTGCTCAAAATCAACATGAAATACCCTAATAAATCTACTTTTCAAAATTAAGCAATTTTGATAATTAAGTTTATAAAGATTAAATACCTAATTTTAAGTGATTAAAGTGAATTAAAACTGTACAAAGCCAGATACAGGGTTTTTATGATTGAGCCACAAATACCAGATTCTGTTGACTTTGGTCCCAGAAATCCATAACATACCTGTGGAAAATGTAATGCCCAGTCACAATGAGGTTATTTGTGCCAGGGAAGCACAAGCAATTAATTTAAATATTTTACTTTACTGTTGGTGGGATGAGCGGAAGTTTGTTTTTCTTAAACCTTAATTCAATTATAGGAAAATTATTAAAATGGTTCAAGTCAACACATACAAACCTTATGATATTTTATGCATTCAGGATGGTGTTTAAAAACTACTTCAAACAGGGTTTAGAACTTGCATGACATGGTCATAAGTGCCTGCCATGCTGATGGTGGCTATTTACCAGGTGATACTAATTTAAATCTCCACCCCACTCCCACTCTGACCTCAGCCCTCCTGCACTGTTCCAATGAAGCTCAACGTAAGCTCGAGGAACAGCATCTCATCTTTCGATTTGACTTTACAACCTTCTGGACTCAGCCATTGAGTTCAACATCTTCAGATTACAACCACTGCTCCCATTTCTTCGGACAGCAGATGCTTGTAATGATTCTACTGTTGCCATTTACAGTTCCTCTAGACCCATATTTTGTTTATTTACTTGTCCCAGTACCATCTCCTTTTGCCTTGCACCAGCATCCCTTTTGTCATTTAATCACTCCTGCCTTCCATCCCATCACAGAGCTTCCCTTTTGTTCTTTCCTCTCCTGCCCCCCTTTCCCTGCCTCTGCACTTGCTTAAAACCTGTTACATCTATAACATTTTCCAGTTCTGACAAAAGGTCATCAATCTGAAACATTTCTCTCTCTCCACAGATGCTGCCTGACCTGCTGAGTATTTCCAGCATTTTCTGTTTTTATTTCAGTGAAGGTGGTGCTAGTGTAACTGATCTAAATTTCTTATGCTTGTAATGAATATGTTGATGAACTGTTAAAATAATTTAGGACAGATGTCAGGAAATTGTTCATAAAAAGAGTGAATAACTTATAGATTTCCAGTACTAGCAGTGGACACAAAAACTCTGGAATCGTTTAAGAAACAATTGGATGCTGATATTGGGGTACTCTAAGATTTCTATGGATGAATTAATAATACATTGAACCGTGTTTCGTCCTGTCCTGGGCACATCCGATATGAATGAAGAAATGGCTGTGGTGGTCTTTTCAGTTGTCATTATGCAAGAGCAAAACTAGACCAATGTATGGAATTACAGTAAACCAGAGAGATAATCTCAGCCAATTTCTACTCATTACAAAAAAAAAAAATGGGAAAAGGTAGTTCACTCCTGTGCGGTCCCATGTAGCCTTTCTAGCAAGGCACTCATCTTCTTTTGCAACATAACCTCAATGCTTCTTAAGTCAAAACAACCCCCCTATGTAACAAAAAAATGAAACACTGGCAACTTATTTAAAAACATTAATGATTGTTGAGATATCAACTACAATGTACAAACTTTTTGCATGGCTGTTCAAACATTCTAAACCAGAAAAAAAAAATCACAGAAAATTTGTTCCATTACAATATACATTAAAAGTAATAATTGGAATGAGAGTCAACTTTTGCAACAAAAAATTGCTGAAAGAGAGTCTGGTAAAATAATCTTGTTTAAACTCGCAATGAAAGGCCCTTGTTTGCGCTGACCACTGAAAAGTACATTCATCTGTGCTCAGCAAACTGTGGAAATTCCTGCTAAATCATGGGCAAAAGCTTTTAAAAGCTGTATTAAAATCAATATGCAATATCACTGATCAATGGTACACTCTATTTTTGTTTCAACTTCTTCAGTATTAGCACTGCTAAATTCATATCTACAAAGAACAAATTAATGACATTATAGCATTCTTTTATAAATTAAGTAAAGGCTGAGGAGCAAAAGGGATTGTGTGTTAAATAATTATCGCCACTCCAACTCCTATAGAATAAATCCGCGATGCGCAAATTCTTAAAATCGACAATTAAACTTCACTTTCTAAAATAAAAATGTCTGCTGTTTAAAACTACAAAAAACAGAGTTTTGCTACTCAGTGTTGATTGTTTTAAATATTGGCCCCCAAAGTAGTATCCTTCATCAGAGTAGCTCCTTAGGCTTTCCATTTTATAAATAGAACATAAAAAATTTGAACTTCTGGTTAAAGTTTTTAACATCTCTTGATTAGTTCAAATAAAAGGAATTGCAGAGTATTGGAAAGTTCCAGCCTTACGGAAGCAATTTATCCAGACGTCGAGGTTTAGCTAAAATCACTTTTGTTGTTCCAACGTTCCTTCTCCCCACTCCAGAGATTTGAGAACATAATCTAGGCTGACACTTCAGTGCAATACTGATGGCGTGCTGCACTGTTGGAGGTCTCATCTTTCAGATGAGATGTTAAACCAAGCCCCGTCTGCCGGACTTAAAAGATCCCATGGCACTATTTGAAGAGGAACAGTGGAGTTCTCTCAATGCCCAGGCCAATATTTATACCGCCACCAGCACCACTAAAACTGATTTTCTGCTCATTTATCTCATCATTGTTTATGGAAGCTTGCTGTGCACAAATTGGCTGCCACACTTCCTACATTACAACAGCAACTATACTTCAGAAGTACTTCATTGGCTGTGAAGTGTTTTGGAATGTCTTAAGGACGTGAAAAGTGCTATGTAACTGCAAGTTCTTTACATCTGGCTACCTTATATTGCTTGGCTTCTTAAGCTCTCATTTCATATTTTCTCTACACTGTTCATATGAAGGGTTCAACACTCAAAATATTGACTTGTGTTCTCTCAAAAGATTCTGCCTGACCTGCTGAGTGTTTCTAGCATTTTTCTGGTTCATTTCAGATATCCACCATTTGCAGGTTTTATTGTACTTTTATTAACTTTACTTGTTTACACTTTCTTCTCCTTTCACTGAAATTAGGCGATTCCACGGTTTAAGCGGCAACAGTGCAGCAGTAGTAACAGACTGACATTCTCTCACAGGAAGAAATGTTTTGCGTATACATATATAAACATTGTGTTGCTAGTTAATTACTTGAGAAACCTTGTGATTTAGCTATTAATTTAAGAGTTTTATAGTTCCAATTAGTTCCTGAAACACAGCATTTAATCATGGGAAGGGATGTGTTGCAAAAAAAAAAGTGGAAAGAATATAGAATTACACAGTACAGCACAGAAACAGGCCATTTGGTCTAACTGGTCCATGCTTATGTTCCACACAAGCCTCCTCCCACCCCTCATCTAGCCCTATCAACATAACCTCCTTTCTCCCTTGCTTCCCCTTAAATGCATTTATGTTAGTCGCCTCAACTGCTCCTCGTGGTAGCGAGTTCCACATTCTAACCACTCTCTGGGTAAAAAATATTAGCTGATAAGGGAACAAGCAAGAGGATTCACTCCTTCAGTTAGATAGATAGCTTTTGTCAGTTCATTATTTTTACCCTTAGGTATTATTTGTTCTTTAACTTTCCTTTGGTATAATAATGCGGCTGGCAGGTGTGCAAAGACTCACATCGGCTGTAAATTCAAGCCTTAAAGAGGACAGCTGCCACCCTTGAGAGTTGACAGCTACAGTCAAAGTAGAACATCTTCTGGCACCTCCCAGATTTGGTAACTATCAATTTGAAGATACAGCTGGTTAGATTAAGAACTTTACTACATGTACTGTCTCATTATATGAATTTTGTATTAAGTGAATAATAATTTTTGTAGAACCTCTTCCATAGCCTGTGAATAATATTATTGTGGAATCCACATTTTTAAAAATAAAGCCTGACCTTATGGGACTAATGAGAAGGAGCAAACACGAGAGGCAGTGTCTGTGGAATAACATGCAACCTATTTAACAGAAAAACCAGGAGAATTGTTAGATGGTTGTGATTATCTATCGAAATCGTAGCCAGAGAATCACCTGCAATGGCTTCTCTTCCTGCTCCCGCATTGTTACCTCTGGTGTCCCCCAAGGATCTATCCTTGGACCCCTCCTATTTCTCATCTACCTGCTGCCCCTCGGTGACATCATCCGAAAACACAGCGCCAGTTTCCAAATGTATGCTGTAGATACCCAGCTCTACCTCACCACCATTTCCCATGACCCCTCAACTGTCTCTAAATTGTCAGACTGCTTGTCCGACATCCAGTACTGGATGAGCAGAAATTTCCTCCAACTAAATATTGGGAAGACCGAAGCCATTGGCCTAGAAATTCGATTCGGAGGCTTGCCGCGGGGGTAAGGATCGCGCGCGATATCACCTACCGCGTCTGCCGTCCTTGTTTGCACCCGCAGGAACTTCGGGTCCTGGGCCTCTCCCTAGTGCCGGCGCGCAGTGTGTGCGTGTTCCAGGGGCGCAGTTAGTGCGATGCGACCCCTGGGATCACGTGGGCCATGGAGAGTCAATGGCAGCAGACCATCTTTCATTCATAGATTTGACAGGAGACCTGTCAAATCTGTGAATTGAAATCGGCCCCAAAAGAACAGCTAAACCTCAAATAAATTTTTTAAAAACCCCATCACATTAATAAAATAACTATAGTTAAATAAATGAACCACTTTAAACAAAAATTTTAATTTTTGAAAAAATTAAAATACTTTAAAAGTTATAAAAATAAACTTACCTTTCTTTAAAGTCTCTAAAAAAAGATAAACCTGTTGAAATTTTTTTTAAATTATACTTAATTAACTACTTACCTTGTTCAAAAGGGGTCTTACGCCTCCTTTTTACTTGCGTAGAATCTTGCATTGAAACCTGAAAAAAAACCTAAGTGTGCTGCGTGCGCGCAGCCTCTAGTGCGCACGCGGTTCACCTAGGAACCGCCCCCTTCGCCATACCGGAAGTGCCGGTTTCCCGCGCATGCGCAGTGCATGCAGGAAACCGGCACTTCGGGAACGAATACGGGTGAGTACGCACTGAGTACTCACCCGAGAACGGCCGAATTTTTGGGCCATTGTCTTCGGTCCTCACCACAAACTCCGTTCTAGTCACTGACTCCCTCCCTCTCCCTAGCATCTGTCTGAGGCTGAACCAGACTGTTCGCAACCTTGGTGTCATATTTGACCCTGAAATTAACTTCCAACCACATATCTGCGCCATCACCAAGATCGTCTATTTCCACCTCCATAACATCGTCTGACTCCACCCTGCCTCAGCTCATTTGCTGCTGAAACCCTCATCCATGCCTATGTTACCTTTAGACTTGACGATTCCAATGCACTCCTGGCTGGCCTCCCTAGCTCTACCCTACGTAAACTTGAGGTTATCCAAAACTCGGCTGCCCGTGTCCTAACTCTCACCAAGTCCCGTTCACTCATCACCCCTGTGCTCGATGACTTACATTGCCTCCCGGTCAAGCAACACCTCGATTTTAAAATTCTCATCCTTGTTTTCAAATCCTGCCATGGCCTCGCCTCCTCATCTCGAATCTCCTCCAGCCCCACAACCCCCCACCCCCCCCCAAAAGAGATATCTGCGCTTCTCTAATTCTGGCCTATTGAGCATCCCTGATTTTAATCGCTCAACCATTGGTGGCCGCGCTTTCAGCTGCCTAGGCCCCAAGCTCTGGAATTCCCTGCCTAAACCTCTACGCCTCTCTACCTCTATTGCCTCCTTTAAGACACTCCTTAAAACCTACCTCTTTGACCAAGCTTTTGGTCATCTGTCCTAATTTCTCCTTATGTGGCTCGGTGTCAAATTTTGTTTTGTAACACTCCTGTGAAGTGCCTTAGGACGTTTTACAACGTTAAAGGCGCTATATAAATACAAATTGTTGTTGTAATGTTATGTTCCCAGCTATGCTTACATTCTTCTTGTAGAGTCATCAATTCCAAAGGATATACTTTGCAGCAAATTTTAAAAAAAAATGTTTTCGGGATGTGGCCAACATTGACATGGCTATATTTATTGCCCATCCGAGAAGATGGTAATAGGCCTTCACCTGGAACAACCTTAGTCCTTCTGCTGTTGGTGCTTCCATGATGGTGTTAAGTACAGAATTTTAAGCTACTAACCCACCGACGATGAAAGAACAGATATATATCAAAGTCAGGATGGTGTTTGACTGGAGGGGAACTTGGAGGTGATGGTGTTCCCATGACATTGCTGCTCTTGGTCTTCTTGCTGATAGTTTGCAGGGGAGGGAGTTCCTGTCGAAGCAATCTTGGTAAGTCGCTGCAGTGCATCCTGTAGATAGTACATAACTACAACCAGTGACTGATGGTGGAGGGGTGGATATAGAGTCCAGTAGCTGCGGCGCAGACTGCGAGTCCTGGATGGTGTCGAGCTTCTTGAATATTACTGTAGCTGTACTCATCCAGGTTGAGGCTTTGAGGATTAGTAGCTACTCGTTGCAGAGTACCTAGCCTCTGCTCTTGTAGCCATGGTGTTAATATTGCTGGCCAGTTAAGTTTCTGATCAATGGTAACTCCCAGGATGCTGATGATAGCGTACTTAGCAATGGTGGTGCTGTTGAAAGTCAGGGGAGGTGGTTGGACCTTTTCTTCTTGGAAATGGGCAGTGTCTGGCACTTGTGGCACAAATGTTACCTTCCACTTGTCAGCCCAAGTGTGGATGTTGTCCAGGTCTTGCTTTGGGCTGGCATTGGCTTCATTATCAGGAGTTGTGAATGGAGCAGAACACTGTAGAATTGTTAGCAAAAAGCCCACTCCTGACCTCATGATGGATGGAAGGACAATGATGAAGCAGCTGAGGATGCTGTCCTGAGGACTGTGATGATTGGCGCGCAACAACTATGGCCATCTTCCTTTGCGTCAGCTATTTTCCAGGCACTGGAAGGCTTTTTCGTGACCCCCATTGCTTAAGTTTTGCTAGGGTCCATACTTGGTTGAATGCTGCCTTGATGTTAAGGGCAGTTATTCTCATCTCTCCTATGGCATCCAACTCATATTCATGCCTGGAGCAAGAACTGCTATACAGATCTTCAGCATTGCAGCCAGGATGTTATCAGGGCCCATAATCTTGGCTTGTGTTTAGTACACTCAGCCACTTCTTAGTGACATGTGGAGTTAAGTGATTTGGCTAAACACTGGCATCTATGATGGTAGGGCTCTTGAGAGGGATCGTCCTAATAACACTTGTGGTTAAAGATATTTGCAAACACTTCAGCTTTGTCCCTTGCAATCACATGCTGGGCTCCATCATAGTTGAGGATGGGGATGTTCATGGAGCCTCCTCCTACCTATCAGTTGCCTGATAATCCACCACTATTTTTGACAATGTGGTAGGGCCTCCGAGCTTTGCACTGATACATTGGTTGTGGTCAATGTTCCCCTTAATTTTTTTTGGGTGCATGGACCATTCACAGTTTCACGCATGCGCGAAATTTAACATGAGAAAAGCCATCCTGACTGTGCGGGACCGATAGAGACCTGCACGGCCGCACATCTTAAGAGGGAACATTGGTTGTGGTACTGCTTGACTATCTATAACATGCTGCTTTTGGTGTTACCATACAGGTGGGCCCTGTGCTGTAGCTTCACTAGATTGGTGCTTCATTCTCAGGGTTGCCTGATGCTGCTCCTGCATGCCATTCTACACTCACCACTGAAACAGGTTTTGTCTCCCGACTTGATGCTGATGGAGGAATGATGGATATGTTGGACCATAAGTTTAAAAACTGCGATGGCATAAAATTCTGCTACTGCTGAATGCCCGCAGCACCTAATGGTATTCAGTTTTGGCTTCTAGATCGGTCTTTAGTTTGCCTCACTTAGCATGGTGGTGCTGGTTGTAGGGTCTCCTTACGGTGAAGAGAAGACTTTGTCTTCACAAGGAGTGTGCTGTGGTTACTCTCACCAATGCCATTATGGTAAACATGTCTGCAATAGGTAGGTTGGTGAGGATGAGGTCTATTAGATTACTGCCTCATGTTACTTCCCACACCCCCGGATGCTGGTCCAGTCTAGCTGTTATGGCCGGTCAGTGGTGGCATTACTGAGCCACACTGGGTGGTAGCGGACATTTAAGTCTTCCACCCAGAGTGTGCCCTTACTTTTCCACAGTGCTTCCGCCAAGGAGTGTTCAAATTTGAGGAGTGCTAGTTCATCAGGTGTGTGGAAGGGATGGTAGGTGATAATCAGCAGGAGTTTTCCATGGCCTCCATTTGACCCGAGTCTACGGGACTCCATGGGGTCTGGAGTCAAATGCGAGGATTCCCAGGGCCATACCAGCCTAACTGCTTACCACCGTGTCCCCTCCTCTGGTGGGTCTATCCTACTAGTGGGACTTTTAAATCGAAAAACTGCACATGTGCGGTATTTTGAAGGGACCACGCAGCCCCCCTCAAAATTACAGGGGACATTGTTATGTCCCCTTGTTCTGGACTCCCCCAAAGGAAATAGTTTCTCCATCTATCCCATCAAATCCTTTAATCATCTTAATCACGTGCATTTCAACATTTGCAGAGTACCATGACTAAATCATATCCATCTCTTCTCTCCTCCAGGGCCATCCAGAGATGAAGGCTCCTCAGAGGAGCTCATTCCTGCTGAGGGCACACCGTCACAGGACACATACGTTGCAAGCATCGTCACTGATACGAGCACATCGGTGGGTCCTCTTCGACAGTTAGGTGGGATATCACCTGGTGAATTGCACGGCACATGCGAGCATGAGCAGAGTGGTGGGAGGGACAGCTGTGGAGAATCCACATCGGAGGGCGCAGCTGTCTCTAAGCTCTGCTCAGCTGGACAGAGATGCTGAACTTGGGGGGTCATCAATTAAAAGGAGCCTGCTAGGCTCAGCAGCAACTGCACGAGGTACTGGCTTGTCCTGCCATGCACACTCTCCGCAATGGCACAGGGGATGGAGGAGTCCAGCTCAAATATTTGTTGCAGGCCTTTTCAAAGATACAATGTTCCATTCCTCCTGCCGCCTCGATAGAAGTTGAATCACGGCACACAACGAGTCCCTGCAGGCCCAGACAGCGAACTTACAAGCTTTGCCCGCTGACATGGCTACCGGCTTCCACATGCTGGCAGATAGATTGGCGTGGTCTTCTACGGTGTCACTGATCTCCTCCAAGCTGCTCTCCCACAGAGAGGTAGGAGTGATGTGCCACTGGCCGAGGAGAGGGAGGATTCTGACAAGGAGATGAAAGTTCACACTCCTCCCAAAGCGTTTGCACATCTCACCCGTTTCTCCACCACCACCCCACCAACCAGTACCAGACGTGTTACCCCCTCTCCTGCTGGTCCAGTGATTTTCACAGCCACTGGTAATGCGTGGCCACCAGGTGGTCTTGTAGGAGGTTGCAGAGGTCTGTGACCACCTAACATGACAATCCTAGCCTTCGGAAGCACTGCTCCTCTGACAAGTCAAGGAAGCTAAGCCTCTGTCTGTAGACCCAGTTAGGGGGGTAGGGCCTTCTGCAAGCTCATCCCTTCCGTTGCTCCCTTCTCTGCTGGCCAGCTGCAACTCCCTCCACAGCATATCCTCATTCACTTCCTCTTCCTCAGTCCAATCGAGAGCAGCCGTGGCGCCACCCAGCGTGATCTTCTCTGTCTGAATACCTCCAAACTCTCTAAAGAAGTCTCTCACACCAAGTACTCTCACAAAACCATGTCCCACAGGGAACTGAGAAAGCAGCTTTTAACGTTTATTTACATCTGACCTCCTGACCTTTAACCACCCCAATAAAGTGCCATACAATCTCGCCTACGTTTCGCAGACGACTTTCCTGGCCCCCGGGAAACCCGTGCAGCACCAAGTAATTTCAAATCGGGCTCCCAATTGCATCATAGAAGCCTGATTTAAAGAAGTTAATGAGCATCTCGTTTCTCAACAGCCTGACACTCTGATGTCCCGACATCCGCCGCCGTAAAAATGGTGGCGGGCGCGTTCTGCAAACTTGAGTTTAACCCTCTCTTGTCCATCAGAGCTCTACAGGTTGGATAAAATTAAGGAGTAGGCTGGATTAAAATGGCAATCAATGGTTTGGACATCCCCAACATAGGTTATTGGAACATAGGAAGAGGAGTAGGTCATTCAGCCCCTCAAGCTCGTTCAGCCATTCAATTAGATCATGGACGATCTGTACCTCAACTCCATTTACCCGCCTTTGATCCATATCCCTTGATACCCTTACATAATAAAAATCTGTCAATCGGAGTCTTGAAAATTTCAACTGACCCAGCATCCACTGACAGCCTTTAGGTGGAGAGATTTCCAGATTTAAGGGGCCCCTCGTTTCCCTGAGCAGCTTCATTCAGCTCCAACTCCATTAAAAAAGCACTACAAACCAAGTATAATGGTAATACATAGAAAAAAAACTAGATTAATCCTTCTCAGAACACTGCTGAAGCTACTCAGCTACACAGATGATTTTGAGTCATAATCTAAGTCCTAGAAATAGGAAGGAGACTGAAAATTGCAAGTCTCCAGGCCAAACATTCATCAAACATATTTTTAAAATTCAGATTGTATGACATACTTTGAACACAAATTCCTTTTCTCTAAGTGCAAATGTTAAAAACTGATGTAAAAAAAAAATGCATTAACATTGAAACTCAAGCTACAGAATAGAAACATCAACAGCTAAGCAGAATCACTTCAGGGCATCACAATGCATGTCACTCTGCAGCTTCTCAATCCCTCTGCACTGAGAAGTTCACCCCAAACTGATGACAGAGTAAAAGCAATTAAAAAAACCACGCACACACAAAAGATGGCGAAAAGGAAAAACACAACGGCATTTGTAAAAACAAAACCAGAAAAATCAAAAAGAAACCTTAATATTCTAATTGGTGAAATAACATAAAAATATATGTACTTTTGTTAAAGTTACCAACCTGCTATGCCCCTTGTCTATAGGGAAAATGCGAATAGATTTATCAAAGCTGGCCGAGACAAACTCCTTTCCTGTTGGAGAGTAATCTACATCGAGTACTGCCGATACGTGATCCATATGCACCATTAGGGGAGTATCAAGGTTGCGCATGTCAAAGGTATACAAGCTGCATAAAGATAAGAAAACTGATGAAAAACTAGTCTATCACTAGATTATACACAGAAATTTGATATACTTTTTTTTTTAAATACGTAAAAGGGCAGACATCCAGATTTTTGGGGAAAAGGAGGAAGCAGAATTAACAGCATTTAAGCGTACTGTATATACACAGTTTAAAGTTTGACTACAAAAGTTACCAATCAAAATACTTTTGTTATTAAATACTGCCCAACAAGTATTTTTTTGCCGCAGCACATTTACCTACTTTGAACTTGCTTTGTGGTCTTCATTATTAAGACTTCTAACTTCCCCTTTCAGAAGTTCTGCCATTTGCAGAATTCTTAGTCTTATTTCAAAGAAGCCTTCTTATTCTACTTCCACTACCTGGATCTTAGGAAGTGACTAAACTATGACTTGGTTTTAGAAAAAATGCTTCCACAGCCTTTTGCGCAAAAGGTCATGTAGCCATAATAGCAACTTAGGATAACAAAAACAGGTTGATAATTTTAGATTTCTGACACGAGCACTTCCTTTCAAAACACAATCTATTCTAATCTGCAATTATATAGGGCCCTGGTGAGACCACACCTGGAGTACTGTGTACAGTTTTGGTCTCCTTACCCAAGGAAGGATATACTTGCCTTCGAGGGAATTCAACGAAGGTTCACCAGACTGATTCCTGGGATGGGGGGATTGTCCTATGATGAGAGATTGTGTAGACTAGGCCTATAGTCCCTGGAGTTTATAAGAATGAGGTGATCTCATTGAAATGTATAAAATTCTTAAGGGGCTTAACAGGGTAGATGCTCGGAGGATGTTTCCCCTGGCTGGGGGGTCTAGAACTAGGGGGTCAGTCTCAGAATAAGGGGTCGGCCATTTAGGACTGAGATGAGGAGAAATTTCATCACTCAAAAGGAGAGTGGTGAATCTTTGGAATTCTCTACCCCAGAGGGCTGTGGATGCTCAGAGATCGATAGATTTTTGGATACTAAGGGAATCAAGAGGTATGGGGACAGTGGGGGAAGGTGGAGTTGAGGTAGATCAGTCATGATCTTATTGAATGGCAGAGCAGGCTCGAAAGGCCAAATGGCCTACTCCTATTGCTTATGTTCTTAATAGGCAATGAAAAGTTATCCAGTCTCTTAGAATCATAGAATCTTACAGCACAAAATGAAGCCCTTTGGCCCATCATGCCTGTGCCAGCTCTTTGAAAGAGCTGTCCAATTTAGTCCTACACCCCAGCCTTTTCCTCATAACCCTGGAAATTAGTCCTCTTCAAGTACATGCCTAATTGCCTTTTAAAAGTTCCTATGGAATCTGATTCCACCACTCTTTCATGTAGTGTGTTCCAGATCTTAACAATCCTCTGTGTGAAGAAATTTCTCATTTCCTCTCGAGTTCTTTTGCCAATTATTTTAAATCTATGACCTCTGGTTAACAACCCACTTGCCAGAGGAAACAGTTTCTCCCTACTTTCTCTATCAAAACCCCTCATAGTTTTGAATATCTCTATTAGGTTTCCTCTGAACCTTCTCTGCTTTAAAGGAAAACAATCCCAGATTCTCCATCTCTCCAGATAACTGAACTCCCTCATCCCTGGTATCAGCCTGGTAAACCTCCTCTGTACCCTTTCCAGGGCCTTGACATCCTTTATAAAAAGGTGTGGTGCCCAGAATTTTTCAATACTGCAGCTGAGGAATAACCAGAGATTTGCAAAGGTTTAGCATGGCTTCCTTTTTTTGTATTCACATTTACAAAGCTCTATTTACAAAGCCAAGTACCGCATACACCTTCTCAACTTGCCCTACCACCTTCAAAGATTTGTGAATATGCACCCCCAGGTCCCTCTGTTCTTGCACCCCACCTCAAAACAGTACCATTTAGATTATACTGCATCGCCATGTTCTTTCTCCCAAAGTGCATCCCTTCACACTTACCCGCATTAAATTGGATCCATCATGCGTCTGCCCATTTTATCAGTCTGTCCACGTCCTCCTGAAGTCTGCTACTATCATTCTCACTATTTACTACGTTGCCAAATTTTGTATCATCCGCAACTTCAAAATTGTACTCCCGAAACCCAAGTCCAGGTCAGTTATATTTAACAAGAAAAGCAATGGTCCTAATACCAACCTCTGGGTAACCCACTGCATTCTTCTCTCCAGTCAGAAAAACATCCATTCACCACTACTCTCTGCCTCCTATCTCTTATGTAAGAAAGCAGCAATGTAGGCTGAAGGAGTAACCCACAGATTGTTCCCTCATTCTGAGCCTCATCTCAGAAGCCTATACCATGTTAATAAACAAGCTATTATGCTTACTGATGGCATTTTTACACAAGATCAACATTGGTGTAATCACTTTCTACACTGAAGAACTGCAGCTCTGTAACATGAAGTTCCACATATTCATTCCAAGACTTTATCCCAGATTGAGTTAAATCAAGTCGATTCACAATTTGTATCACATAAAAAAAAAGCTATATTCAAGTACAAGTGCTGCAGATTCCTAGAAGTTTCGATCCATTAAAAAAAACAATTTCATAAAGGTATTAAAAGCGTGTAAACAGAGGTGATGGCAGACTGAACCAATCTCCAGACCTAACTGTTGAATCCCCACCATCTGAACTCCAGATCTCAGACCACTGTGTAAATATGGTCTTCTGGGGTTTGGGCGAAATGTCCAAAAATGTGCGGGTTAGGTTGATTTGGCTATGATAAATTGACCCTTAGTGTTAGGGGGGGATTAAATATGTGGGGTTATGGGGATAGGATGGGATACGTTAGGGGGAATTAAATACGTGGGGTTACGGGGGTAGGATAGGATATGTGTACTGTGGGGAATTAAATACGTGGGGTTACGGGGGTAGGGTGGGATATGTGTACTGTGGGGATTAAAGCAGGGACAGGGTATTGGATTTGGATGATCAGCCATGATCGTATTGAATGGTGGAGCAGGCTCGATGGGCCGAATGGCCTACTCCTGCTCCTAGATTCTATGTTTCTATGGGCCATAAAGGGTAAAGTTAGGGAGGAAAACAAAACATCTAAAAGCATTCCCCAACTGGTTTTCACTCCTGGGGATAATGTTAAAAATATTTCCAGTGGCTTCAAAGCTATTTTGTATGCATGTGACAACATGTAAATATCATCACACAAATTAACTCAGATTGGGTTTTAGAGTTGCAGTGTGAATCAGCCCTCCAATCTGGAAATTCAAGTAGATCTGGGAGACCAGTTAGAGAGGTATTGGTAAAAGTAACCAAGTCACTGCTATAATCCTGGAAGCAGGGCTACTTGCCCAACCTTGCAGGTGGGGAGTGTTTTGTAGTGCAAAGAGGTATCTGATGAAAGCAAATAACATTTCAAAGTAGGGAGGAGACTGGGAAGAAGAGAGGGGGGGTATAAACATTTCGAAACAGAAAAAAAATTAAATTGCTTTCTTTCATTTTCCTCAAATAGTAAATGAAAACTTTTTTTTTTTTAATTTACCCTCATCCAATAGTCAGGACAATGGTCAACTCAACTTTGTTACCAAGGGTAAAAATGTCTGAGTGGCTGTGATTTCATTATCCGGCAAGACTTGCAATGAAACTACAACTTCTTAAAACAGACAGTGACAAGTAATCAATTCACTCACTTATAATCAACAATAAATTCCATCAACTACTTTAAAAGAAATCAATGAGCCTTTTCAAGATCGTCACTGTGAACATCCATAAAATTAAATTTAGTGCAGTTTTAGCAAAAATGGCACGATGAGATTTTGGCTGCAACTTTGTACAGTAAGCACTATCTACATGATGAAGTACAACAAAAGGTTTCCCTAATACAAAACATAAATGATGCCTAATGCAGGGGGATTCCATTCTTCTGCCCTCACATGCAGTACATTTTGAGAAATAAATGAACCTCATCTTCCTTTGAAAGTTATTATAGATAGCTATTTTTAGCTGGGGTTGGGAGAAACAAAACCAAAGAAACTTAGCAATCCAAACTGTTACAGGTTCAGAATTCTGTATGCTGCAGGAACACAGAGTACAGTATGGAAGTACTGCCTTATTCTTTCGCAAACATAATGGGCAAAGCAGGATAAAGACTGGAAGTAATTAAGGCGGACAAATACCTCAAAGATTTGACACTGGTAGTTGATGGAAACAAGACAACGTGGGGAGATTGTACTTGGGTACAAATGGATAAAATGCATGCCTCCAGACTGAGTCACTGATAGTTAACTCTGGATTTTAATTTCTGCATACAAGGACAGATTCTCCACTATTTTCATTTCCTATATATTAACTATGTGGACTACCTTAAATCACTAAGTAAGTCTAAAAACATCCTCAGCAGACATTAAAAAATCAGTATGCAGAGGAAGGATGAAAGAAGTGGGTATAAAATACTTATCCCTTTAGGTTTGCTATAGCCTGCATTTAAACAAATACTTAATGAATTCCACTTTCAGACATCTTTTCAATATAGTTAATTTATACTCTCCAAGAACACAGGACCTAGAATTTGGTGAAGAAGGAATGATCCACTGATGTTACTGACAGGGATCATCATTAAGTATCACTGCTGGAAGTACTGAATCAATGAGTTACAATGCTTTTAATCCAAATTTGATCTACTTTCCATTCAGTGTGCGCCAGTGTTTGCTGATCAATAGTAAAATTTGAATCAGTACTGTGGTGTAAATGTAGTGACTAAAAGGCCTGGAGGGATTGTGACTCTAGGATTTTTAGTACTTCTTGTAAGATTTGTTCCATGGAGATTCTTGTTGGTTCTATCAGTTATAAAAAAAACACCCATCCCAGGCATTCACTGAAATCCATACGTGTCAGTATTAAACCACATTTTTCTTTTTAAATCCAGGAAACAGGAATTACTACTCTTGCATAATGTTAAAAGCTTCCACAATTCACAGCAAATTTCATGATAGTCTCCATGATTCTTCTTAGCGACACTATGTTCAAGATTCCATACCAGCATTAATCAGGATTTTTCAGGATGGAGCATCAAAATATCAGATTGTGTGTGAAATGCACACAGTAAAAAGAGGTCCTCCATGATCATCAAAACTCAGTTGATGTGAAATGCATTTTTAGTGACGTACGCATCTTCTGAAAGAATGTATCGTAGAAGATGGCAAAGTTGGGACAGAAATAGGAACTGTCACGAGTTTGAAACAAGTATCCAACACAAACTGAATTTGCACTTCTTGTACAATTTAGTTGAATGAAATCCAACCAATTTAGAATTTCCGTTTGTATTAGATTGAGCTCGTCCTTATTCAGTATTTGATTTCCTGAAAAACATGTAACTTTTTTTTTTAAATCAGCGATCTGGACAGGAGGGACTGCTGTCTGAAAAGTGAGGTGTGTTAACCAGGAAGTTGCATAATTACATAAACAAAATAATTGTTGGTGAGGCACTAGTTATTTAGATATGTTTTTCCAGAACAATGCTCTGAGACAGTGACTTGAGTTTTCAGAAGATGCAGCTCTCTTATCTTTATACATTAGTCACTGCATACTGGAACTACTGGGACAAGGCCTCTTGCAATGCTAGTTTCTCTGGCTTGGATGGGGTAAGTCCAGTTTCAAGAATCTTAAACAAATTCCATAATGGCAACCTGCATTTGAATAAATCTGACTCTAGAAGAAATAATTTAGTAAAACAGAGTCTGTAACCAAACCTATTGCCTACTACTTCCTGCATCTCATCTTTATTTTTAAGCTAACTATATTGAATGCTCTTGTATGGCTCTCAGAACTAAACTGTAAGGCATCCACTGTACTCCCACACAAGCACAGATCCATCCTCTTTCCTTGCTCTCAGCTTTATACAAATAATTCTAATCTTTTTACAGAAGGAATTACTTGTAATCCTCATTCGCTCCAGTAAAAATAAAAGCTTCCAAGGGGTTCCAACACATAGTGTTAGTCCGCAGGTCCATGACAACCTGTCAAAATAAAATTTGAGTATGTTAAGAATAAACAAAGAGAGATGTCACATTTTAATTCTATTCAATTTGATACAAATGGAAAATTAAATGTCATACCTTCTTCAAGGGGGTTGCTTGCCTTGTATCATATAGAACAATATTTCTATCTGAAGCACAGCTTGCAAGAAGATAGGTCTAAAATGGAAAACAAATTGAACACACCATTTAACACCATTACATGTCATTACAGAAACCAAAACCAGCAATACGTAATTAAACCAAGCCTATTCAAGAATCGAGATGGGCCTTGAATCATAGCTAACAACAAAAGGTCCACTATCCTGGGTAAGTGCTTACCATTTCATTATTCTTTAAAAAATGTTTAAAGTACATCTAACCACCTTTAAATACATAACATAAGATAAGAAATAGGAGCAGGAGTATGCCATACGGCCACTCGAGCCTGCTCCGCCATTCAGTAAGATAGATCACGGCTGATCATAGACCTCAACTCCACTTTCCCGCCTGATCTCCATATCCCTTGATTCCCCTAGAGTCCAAAAACCTATCCATCTCAGCCTTGAATATACTCAAAGACTCAGCATCCACAGCCTTCTGGGGCAGAGAATTCCAAAGATTCACAACCCTGAGTGAAAAAATTCCTTCTTATCTCAGTCTTAAATGGCCTACCGTTATCCTGAGACTATGCCCCCTAGTTCTAGACATTCCAGCCAGGGGAAACAACCTCTCAGTATCTACCCTGTCAATCCCCTTCAGAATCTTGTATGTTTCAATGAGATCACCGCTCATTCTTCTAAACTCCAGAGTACAGGCCCATTTTACACAATCTCTCCTCATCGGACAACCCTCTCATCCCAGGAATCAATCTAGTGAACCTTCGTTGCACCGCCTCCAAGGCAAGTATATCCTTCCTAAGATAAGACCACCAAAACTGTGCACAATACTCCAGGTGTGGTCTCACCAAAACCCTGTACAATTGTAGCAAGACTTCCTTACTCTTATACTCCAACCCCCTTGCAATAAAGGCTAACATTTGCCTTCCTTATTGCTTACTGTACCTGCATGCTAGCTTTCTGTGTTTTTTGCACGACACCCAAATCTCTCTGAACACCAACATTTAAAAGTTTCTCACCATTTAAAAAATATTCTTCCTACCAAAGTGAATAACCTCACATTTCCCTACATTATACTCCATCTGCCAGCTTACTGCCTACTCACTTAGTCTATCTATATCCCTTTGCAGACTCTGTGTTCTCCTCACAGCTTACTGTCCCACCTAGCCTTGTATCATCAGCAAACTTGGATACATTACACTCGGTCCCTTCATCTTGGTCATTAATATAGATTGTAAATAGCTGAGGCCCCAACACTGATCCTTGCGGCACCCCACTAGTTACTGCCTGCCAACCTGAAAAAGACCCGTTTATCCCTACTCTCTGTTTTCTGTCCATTACCCCCAACCGTATGAGCCCTTATCTTGTGTAATAACCTTTTGTGTGGCACCTTATCAAATGCCTTTTGGAAATCCAAATATACTACATCCACTGGTTCCCCTTTATCTACTCTGCTAGTTACATCCTCAAAACTAATAAATTTGTCAAACACGATTTCCCTTTCATTAAACCATGTTGACTCTGCTTAATCATGTTATGATTTTTTAAGTACCCTGATACCACTTCCTTAACAATGGATGCCAGCATTCTCCTGACGACTGATGTCAGGCTAACTGGCCTGTAGTTCCATGTTTTCTCTCTCCCTCCTTTCTTGAATAGCGGTGTTACATTTGCTACCGTCAGATCCGCTGGGACCATTCAAGAATCTAGGGAATTTTAGAAGATCAAAACCAATGCATCCACTATCTCTGCGGCCACCTCTTTTAGAACCCTAGGATGTAGGCCGTCAGGTCCAGGGGGATTTGCTGGCTTTTAGTCCCATTAGTTTCACTAGTACTTTTTCTCTACTTATATTAATTACGTTAAGTTCCTCCACGCTCATTAGACCCTTGGTTCCCCACCATTTTTGGTCTGCTTTTTGTGTCTTCTAATGCGAAGATAGATACAAAATATTTGTTTAACGTTTTCGCATGGAGTTTTTGTTTCTCAATGGAATGTATTTTTGTTGAGAAAATACATTTAACTATCTTCAATTTACAACTGAGTTTAATGTGCTATTTTCTCAAGGCTAACGATTAAGCTTCTACTAAAAGACACGCCAACCTAGAAAACTAACAAAAGCAGAACTGCAGCTTCAAGAAAGCTAACAGTCCCATAAAAGCTGACAACTGAAAAACAGCCATGATTAGAGACCTATAAGTAAGGTCACTGGTTTACGGTGACTGAATTACTTAAATTCTATTTTTATTACATATGATTCCAGGATTTCTTACCAGTGTAATGCAATTGCATTTTACATAGGAGCTGGAGTAGGTTATTCAGCTGCTCGAGAGCCCGGGATACAACGTAGCTCTCCAAAGAAAAAAAGCTTTAGTGCCTGAATTTGTGGTGGGTAATAATGGCAAACTAACGCGTTTGCTTTTGTATTCCAGCTCTCGAGATAAAGGTCAACATTCCATTAGCCTTTTTGATTACTTTTTGTGCCTATGCACTAGCTTTTAGTGATTTGTGTACATGGACACCTAATTCCCTTTGCTCCTCCACAGCTCAAACTTTCTCACCATTAAGAAAATATTCCAATTTGTTTTTCCTCAGTTCCAAAGTGGCTGACCTCACACTTCCCCAAATTGAACTCCATCTGCTATAGTTTTTCCCACTCACTTAGTCCCTTAGCTGATGTCCCTTCGTCATTTCCTGCTCCCATCTACACAATGTATTGTGCCTCCTAAATTAGCGCCAGCTGCAAATTTGGTTATACAACTCTCTATTGCTTCCTGCAAGTCACTAATTATAGGGTGAAAAGCGGAGACCCCATTACAGTTCCCTGGGGAACATAATTTGTCACAACCCAGAAATCAGAGAGGATTTCCAATATCTCTACGCTCTATCTCCTACCTCACAACCAATTACCAACCTACGTCACAATGTCACCTCCAATTCTGTGCACTTTCATTTTTGCCAATAATGAAATTGTCAATAATCAAATGCCTCCTGGAAGTCCGTATTGAAAACATCAATAGGTAACTCGGTTATGCACCACATTAGTGACCTCAAAAAATAATTCAAATAAGATTAGTCAGACATGATCTACCCTTCACAAATCCATACTGACTCTCGTTGATCAGCTCATGCTTGTCCAAGTGCTCAGTCACTGTGATGATAAATTCCAGTAATTTCTCCACAACTCATGTTAAACTGACAGGTCTGTGGTTACCTGGTTTCTCCCTCCCTTCTTAAATAATGGAGTGACATTTGCAATTTTCCAATGCAAAGGCATAATTCCTGAATCTGGAGTGCTTTCGAAAATCATGACTAACACATCTGCAATTTTCTCACTTACCGCCTTTAATACTCTGAGGTGGAACCATTAGATTCCGTAGCATTGTCTATCTTAAGTCCCATTATGATCTCCATATTGTTCCAGAAAACTGTCCTGCATATATTACAGAAATTCATCGCCTTTATTACTTAAGCTGTTCTGCTTCTCCCAGTTTGTGAAAATTAAAATCTCCTATTGCAACTACATTGTTTTTGTGACACGCTTCCCTGATCTCTGTATTTACACATCCTCCCACTACATCACTACTTTCAGGAGGTCTGTAGAGAACTCCTACCAGAGTATTGCATCCTTGGCTGTTCCTTAACTCTACCCATAATATGTTTCTACTGCCTGATCCCCCTTACTGAAATTGCTTCTTTCTACTTCTGTAATTGTGCCTTTTGTCAATATTGCTACTCCTCTTCCTTTCCCAATTTCCCTATCTGTTCTAAAGATCCTACAAGTCTGGAATATTTAGCTGCCAATCATGTCCAGCTTGTCGCCAGGTCTCTGTAATGGCTACTACATCATACCCTTTAAGCTGAATTTGCACCTCTAACTCACTTGTTTTATTTAGTATGTTATATGCATTTATGTACAGAGCTTTTACTTGAATAACTGTCCCTACCCTGCCCAAGTGCCCTGACTTTTTTCTCTCACTTTTTGACCTAATGTGTGGATTTCCCCCTCCATCTTCCCAATTAGTTTGAATCATTCCCTAGTGCCCTATTTACTTCAGATGTATTTGCACCATGTGGCGGAAAAAGCAGATTTCTTATTGCCACCGACAGGCTTTGGGAGGACATTACATACCCAACACTTTGTCTAGAAAGTGTAATTTGATCCTGTCTGCTGTAGAGTAATTCAAGTTCTCTGCAATGTGTAATTTGATCCAGTCATTATCAGGTAGGCTACAGAGTTCCGACAAAGCACAGGCTAACACTACTGATTTCAGAGAACAAACAGCACCGACACTACCAAGTTTAGAGAACACAATTGTGCTACCACTACTGAGTTCAGAGAACGCACAGCCCTAACACTAGCGAGTTCAGAGAACGCACAGCGATAGCACTCCTGAGTTCAGAGAACACACAGCGCTGACACTACCGGGTTCGGAGAATGCACAATGCTCACATTACCGAGTTCAGAGAACGCACAGCGCTGACAATCTGGAGTTCAGATAGGAAAGGGGGAGGCAATGGAGGGATTTCAACATGAGGATGAGAATTTTAAAATCAAGGTGTTGGTGGACCAGGAGCCAATGTAGGTCAGAGAGCACAGGAGTGATGGGTGAAAGGGACTTGCTGCGAGTTAGGATACATGCAGAAGAGTTTTGGATGAGCTCAAGTTAATTCAGGGTGGAAGATTGGAGGTCGGTCAGGAGAGCATTGGAATAGTTGAATCTGGAGGAAACAAAGGCATAGATGAGGCCTGTTGCAATGTGCGGTCTGGAAGGACATCTAGGGAGCAGCAGCAGGTGTACCTTTGAATGGCCAATGATCCTAGTGAAGCTACCATGAAGGCCTGCCTGTACACTAAACACCAAAATGGCAAATAACACATAAATGTAGTGTCATGCATGTTGGCAGGACCGAACAGAATAAGCTATTATTTTTATTTATTCATTCTCAGGATGTGGGCATCACCGGCAAGGCCAGCATTTATTGCCCACCCCTAGTTGCTCTTGAGAAGGTGGTGTTGAGCCGCCTTCTTCAACTGCTCCATTCTGTGAGGTGAAGGCACTCCACAGTGCTGTTAGATGGGGAGTTCCAGGATTTTGACCCAGCGACGATGATGGTGTGTGACTTGAAGGGGAACTTGGAGGTGGTGGTGTTCCAATGCGCCTGTTGCCTTTGTCCTTCTAGGTGGTAGAGGTCATTGGTTGGGAAGTGCCATCGAAAAAGCCTTGGCGAGTTGCTGCAGTGCATCTTGTATGGTACATACTGCAGCTATGGTGCGTCGGTGGTGGAGGGAGTGAATGTTTAAGATGGTGGATGGGATGCCAATCAAGTGGGCTGCTTTGTCCTGGATGGTATCGAGCTTCTTGAGTGTTGTTGGAGCTGCACTCATCCAGACAAGTGGAGAGTATTCCATCACATGCCTGACTTGTGCCTTGTAGATGGTGGAAAGGCTTTGGGGAGTCAGATGAGGAGTCACTTGCCACAGAATACCCAGCCGCTGACCTGCTCTTGTAGCCACAATATTTATGTGCCTGGTCCAGTTAATTTTCTGGTCAATCGTGACACTCAGGATGTTGACCGTGGGGTATTCGTCCATGGTAATGCCATTGAATGGCATGGGGAGGCTGTTAGATGCTCTCTTTTTGGAGATGTTCATTGCTTGGCACTTATGTGGCACGAATGTTACTTGCTACTATCATCCCAAGCCTGGGTGTTGTCCAAGTCTTGCTGCATGCGGGCACAGACTGCTTCATTATCTGAGGATTTGTGAATGGAACTGGACACTGTGCAATCATCAGTGAATATCTCCACTTCTGACCTTATGATGGAGGGAAAGTCATTGATGAAGCAGCTGAAGATGGCTGGGCCTAGGACAATGCTCTGAGGAACTACTGCAGTGATGTCCTGGGGCAGAGATGATTAGCCTCCAACAACCACAACCATCTTCCTTTGTGCTAGGTATGACTGCAGCCAGAGCTTACCCGCTGATCCCCATTGACTTCAGTTTTACTCGGGCTCCTTAATCCCACACTTGGTCAAAATGCTGCCTTGATGTCAAGGGCAGTCACTCTCACCTCATCTCTGGAATTCAGCTCTTTTGTTCATGTTTGGACCAAGGCTGTAATGAGGTTTGGAGTCAAGTGGTTCTGGCGGATGCCCAGTTTTGAGCCGCTAGATCTGTCCTAAACCTATTCCCATTTAGCACAGTGGTAGTGCCACATAACAGGATGGAGGGTGTTCTCAGTGTGAAGATGGGACTTCGTCTCCACAAGGATTGTGCGGTGGTCACTCCTACCAATACTGTCTTGAACAGATGCATCTGCGACAGGTAGATTGATGAGAATGAGGTCAAGGGGGTTTTTCCCCCTAATGTTGGTTCTCTCATAACCTGCTGCAAGCCCATGGACTTCATGGGGTTCGAAGTCAATGTGGCCGATTGCCAGGGCCACTCCCTCCCGACAGTATACCACTATTCCGCCACCTTTGGTGGGTCTGTCCTGCCAGTGAAACAGGACACACACAGGCATGGTGATTGAAGAGTCTGGAACGTTGGCTGATGGGTACGATTCTGGGAGTATGAGTATGTCAGGCTGTTGCTTGACTAGTCTGTGGGACAGCTCTCAACATTGGCACAAGTCTCCAGATGTTAGTGAGGAGGATTTTGCAGGGTTGACTGGACAGGGTGAGCCTTTGTCATGTCTGAATCCGATGCAGAGTGTGCCATCCAATTTTATTCTTATTGCACTTTGTTGTAGGGGTTTGATACAAGGCCATTTAGGCCATTTCAGAGAGCATTTAAGAGTCAACCACATTGCTGTGGGTCTGGAGTCATATAGGCCAGACTGGGTAAGGATGGCAGTTTTTCTTCCCTAAAAGGACATTAGTGAACCAGTTGGAATATTACAACAATCCGATAGCTTCATGGTCACCATTACTGATACCAGATTTTTTTTTTTTTTTTTTAAAACTGAATTCAAACTCAAACTGTCAAGATGGGATTTCACCTCATCTCCAGATTAGTAGTCCAGGCCTCTGGATAACCACTACATTACCGTACCTTGGGAATAATACTGAAAAGAGGTGGAGAGAGAGAGAGAGAGAGCGCTATTGTGCACAGATCACTGAAGGTGCATGACCAATGTAGAGAAGCTGTAGCTAAAGCTAACAGTATTGGGTTGTATTAGTGGAATCATTCAGTACAAATCCGAGGACCTCCTTCTGTCATTATACAGGTTGCAGGTTAGAAAGCATAGAATCATAGAATGATACAGCACAGAAGGAAGCCATTCAGCCCATCATGCCTGTGCCAGCTCTTTGCAAGAGCTATGCACTTAGACCCTGTCACCTGCTCTTTCCCCATAGTCCAACAAATGTTTCCTTTTCAAGTAGTTATCCAATTCCCTTTTGAAAGTTATTATTGAATCTGCTTCTACTACCCTTTCAGGCAGTGCATTCCAGACCATAACAACTCGCTACGTAAAAAAATGTTTCCTCATGTCGACTCTGGTACTTTTGTCAATCACCTTAAATCTGTGTCCTCTGGTTTCCGACTCTTCTAACACTGGAAACAGTTTCTCCTTATTTATTCTACCAATACCCTTCAAGATTTTGAACGCCTCTATAAAATCCCTCCTTAACCTTCTCTGCTTGAAGGAGAACAAACCCAGTTTCTCTAATCTCTCCACATAACTGAAGTCTTTCATCCCTGGTACCATTCCAGTAAATCTCTTCTGCACCCTTACCTTCCTAAAGTGTTGTGCCCAGAATTGGCCACAATATGCCAGCTGAGGCCTAACCAGTGATTTATAAAAGGTTTAGCATAACTTCCTTGCTTTTGTACTCTATGCTTCTATTTATAAAGCCAAAGATCCCATATGCCTTTTTAACAGCTTTCTCAACTTGTCCTGCCACCCCCAGGTCCCTCTGTTTTTGCACCCCCTTTAAAATTGTACCATGTAGTTTATATTGCCTCTCCTCATTCTTCCTCCAAAATGAACCACGTCACACTTCTCTGCGTTAAATTTCATCTGGCACAAGTCTGCCCATTTCACCAGTCTGTCTATATCCTCCTGAAGTCTGTTACTATTCTCCTCACTGTTTACCACATTTCCAAGCTTCGTGCCATCGACGAACTTTGAAATTATGCCCTGTATACCCAAGTCCAGGTCATTAATATATATATCAAAAAAAGCAGTGATCCCAACACCGACTCCCTGGGAGGTCACCACTGCACACTTCCCTCTAGCTGCAGAGCTCAACGATGCCTTGATCCAAACATGGACTGAACTATGTTATTGGGGATCTTGGGAAAAATTTCAGTTCCTGGAGGCATACCAGGGGCTGCACATTCATATACATTACTGAATTTGCAAACTCTGTGGAGGTCAAGAAGGCCTGAGTACATGGGGATCCCACGGGATTGCCACATTTAGCAGGTGCACCGGCCTGGAGACCACTGATGCTCAGTGCTTACGCACCCTGAAAAGAGACAAGGTTGAACATGTATGTAGAGCACAGAAACTGCATGACGTAGCTGTGCGGACTGGAAATCTGTCACACCAGGCCCCACTCCAGGCATCAATTTGTGCCAGTCATTCTCAATCTGGAGTCACGAGTGGCACACTATCAGCATGGTCTGTAAAAACTCTAACAGAACTCCCGTTTGCTGGGGGAGTGAGGCCTCCACATTGAGCAGCCTCCTACCACACTACGACTCTGAAAACCCTCCACGCCAGGCCAACCTAGCAATTGACTTGTGGGCCCCTTCAAGTATGTGACCCTACAAACGGGCGATGCAAGATCATGCGAGGTGCTGTAGCCGTTTCTCGAAGGCTGATTTTGACAAATCCACAGCATTGACTATTTTATATAATTTGAGCTGCAAGGTTGGTTTAGTGAAGCGCATTACATGCAACGAGAACAGGCGAGGGGGGATGCCACTGCAAATGACCACCAGCAGAGCTGTAGTTTTTTAGCATGCACTGAGAATGACATCATCAGGTGGCTCGGCGCATGCTCGGTAACATCATCGGGTGGAGCTGCTCATGCGTAGAAGGAAGACATCATGGGTAATGTTCCCTTTAAGCTAGCGCTCTGCAGCTCCCGCACAGCCGGCAATTAAATAGGAAAAACCGCCTTAAAGGGGCCGTGCACCCAAAAAAAATTAAAGATCACAGGTTGACCGAAAATCGGAAGTACCCACACTGTCGCTAATTACACCATCAAGCTAAACACTTTGCGTGAGAGCTGCGGTAACTGACATTGTGTGTGGGTCATAAGAACATAAGAAATAGGAGCAGTTCAGCTTATATGTTTCAATGAGATCACCTCATTCTTCTAAACTCCAGAGTATAGGCCCATTTTACTCAATCTCTCCTCATAGAACAACCCTCTCATCCAGGGAATCAATCTAGTGAACCTTTGTTGCACTCCCTCTAAGGCAACTATATCCTTCTTTAGGTATGGAGACCAAAACTGTGCATAGTACTCCAGGTGTGGTCTCACCAAATCCCTGTCCAATTGCAGCAAGACTTTCTTACTCTGTACTCCAACCCCTTTGCAATAAAGGCCAACATACCATTTGCCTTCCTAATTGCTTGCTGTAGCTGCATGTTAACTTTCTGTGTTTCGTGTACAAAGACACCGAAATCCTCTGACCACCACATTTAATAGTTTCTCACCATTAAAAAAGATTCTGCTTTTCTATTCTTCCTACCAAAGTGAATAACGTCACACTTCCCCCATTGTACTCCATCTGCCACCTTATTGCCCACTCGATTAACCTGTCTATATCCCTTTTCAGGCTCATGTCCTCCTCACAGCTCGCCTTCCCACCTAGCTTTGTATCGTCTGGAAACTTGGATAGATTACACTTGGTCCCTTCGTCCAAGTCATTAATATAGATTATAAATAGCTGAGGCCCAAGCACCGATTCTTGTGGTACCCCACTAGTTACAGCCTGCCAACCTGAAAATCACCTGTTTATCCCTACTCGGTTTTCTGTCCTTTACCCAATCTGTATCCATGCTAATATATTACCCCCAACCCAATGAGCCCTTACCTTGTGCAACAACCTATTACAGGAAACTCTTTATTAACCGGCACCCAAATATCCGTAAATCTCTCTTAACCGGCAAAATTCTTGAGTAGGTAACCGGGGTTTTCCTTCAGCTCTCCTTTAAAATTAACTTTAAAAAAAACCCCGAGGCGTTTGCCTTGTATCGGAGCATGTAGATTGGGAGGGGAATGTGCAGCCCGGGTAGGCAGCGGACACGACAGATGGTCAGCTGGCGGTCCCCGGGGAGACGGAGCTCCGAATGCAGGCGCATGTCAATGTGTACGGGGCTCTCGCACGTTGGGAGATATAACTCTCCATTATCCGTACTTTTTGATTAACCGGCACCACGCCGGTCCCGTCGGTGCCGGTTAATAAAGAGTTTCCTGTATGTGGCACCTTATCGAATGCCTTTTGAAAATCCAAATATACTACATCCACTGGTTCCCCTTTATCTACCCTGCTAGTTACATCCTCAAAAAACTCGAATAGATTTGTCAAACACGATTTCCCTTTCATAAACCCATTTTGATTGCCTAATCATTTTCTAAGTGCCTTGTTAGCACTTTCTTAATAATGGATTGCAGCATTGTCAAGACGACTGATGTCAGGCTAACTGGCCTGTAGTTCCCCGTTTTTTCTCTCCCTCTTTTCCTGAATACATTTCCAGCATTTTTATGCCCTCTCTCTCACATAGGCCCACCGTGCTTTGCTTGCTATGTATTACTTCATTTTAATATTTAAAATATCTATAACCCTGGCATGATCATTATTTTTGGCTTCCAATGCAGATTTACAGTAACTTCCAAAATGCTAGAAAATCAGCAAAGTGCGAAAAATCAATTTCCTGGTTCAGAGAAAGGCCCCCAGCCCCTAGAAAATAATATTGTGCCATTTCTGTCCTTCCTCAGTGTAACTGTTTTTGCAAGCGAGGCTACTGAGTTTTGGTTTTCACAGGAAAAATGGACCATAATATTGACAGGGAATGAGCAATGTTCCCGTTCATTTTTTTTGGGTGCGTGGCCCCTTTAAGGAGCTGCACAGCTCATTCAAAATACCGCACATGGGCGGTTTTTCCCATTTAAAAGCTGGTGAGCCAGCTGCAGAGTGCTGCGCGGTCGTGCGGGTTAAAGGGAACGTTGGGAATGAGTACTTCCGTGCATGCGCACTCTGTCCTGGCCGCGCATGTACATAGAAGCAGGGGCGTCTGGGTAGCCTGAAGACTGTCCGACCCGGAGCGCGTTGCGGCCGCATGTGCACACTCTATGTTCCGCTGTGCATGCACCTAGCCAGAGCGTGTGGAGCCTGGTGCCTGAAACACATTTTCACTCTGCTTGCTGTCGTTTTCAGTCAGCTTGCTGCTTGCCTGGAGAAGATCAGGAGCTTGGAGGGAGAGGACAGACAGAACGGAGGAGGGGTGGAGGTCAGGAGATTGGGGGTGAGCATGGAGAGAATAGTTTGGGGGGGGGGGGGGGAGGGAAGAGGAAAACATGGTCCAGATGGGAAGACAGATCATGTTCTCACCCCTCTGTTAGACCTGGATCACATTCTTCCTCTTCGCCCCCTGTTAGAACTGAATCACATCCGCCCCTCTCCTCCCCACTAGACCAGGATCACGCTCTTGGCCATGTGATGTAAAAAGTGACTTCCCCCCCACACTTTCTACCCAATAAACCTGATAACAATCCAGATTCGGGCTCATGGGATTGGGGTAATATATTAGCTTGGATTGAGGATTGGTTAACAGACAGAAAGCAGGGAGCAGGAATAAACGGGTCATTTTCGGGTTGGCAGATTGCAACTAGTGGGGTGCCGCAAGGATCAGTGTTGGGGCCTCAGCTATTTACATATTAATGACTTAGATGATGGGACCGAGTGTAATGTATCCAAGTTTGCTGACGATACAAAGCTAGGTGGGAAAGCAAGCTGTGAGGAGGACACAAAGAAGCTTCAAAAGGGATATAGACAGGTTAAGTGAGTGGGCAAGAAGGTGGCAGATGGAGTATAATGTGGGGTAATATGAAATTATCCACTTTGGTAGGAAGATAGAAAAGCAGAATTTTAAAAAAAAAATGTTGGTAAGCAGTGGGATTTGGGTGGCCTTGTACACAAATCACAGAAAGTTAACATGCAGGTACAGCAAGCACTTAGGAAAGCCAATGGTATGTCAGCCTTTATTGCATGAGGGTTGGAGTATAAAAGTAAGGACGGTTCACTAGATTGATTCCTGGGATGAGAGGGTTGTCTTATGAGGAGAGATTGATTAGACTGGGCCTATATTCTCTAACGTTTAGAAGAATGAGAGGTGATCTCATTAAAACATAAAATTCAGGGGGTTGGAGAGGCTGTTTCCCTTGGCTGGAGAGTCTATAACGAGGGGACAGTGTCTCAGGATAAGGGGTCGGCCATTTAGGACTGAGATAAGGAGAAATTTCTTCACTCAGAAGGGTTGTGAATCTTTGGAATTCTCTACCCAGAGGGCTGTGGATGCAGAGTCGTTGAGTATATTCAAGGCTGAGATCGAAAGATTTTTGGACTCTAGGGGAATCAAGGGATATGGGGATAGGGCAGGAAGGTGGAGTGGAGGTCGAAGATCAGCCATGATCTTACTGAATGGCGGAGCAGGCTCGAGGGGCCGTATGGCCGATTCCTGCTCCTAATTCTTATGTTCTTAGAGAGAAACGGCATAGAGAGAAAGAAAGGGTATAGAGAAAGACACAGACATGTGGGGAGAGTGAAGAGAAAGTGTGTGAGAGAGAGGGAGGTAGATATTCTGAGAATAAACACATGCGACCTGAATACAACAGTAGAAACAAAAAAGGGAGAATAAGGGAGAGAGAAACAGGGAGAGAAGCAGCACAGACAGGTGAGAGAACATATCACCCACCTTAACATAAGCAATGCCACAGCAGTCCACCAGTAAAGTCTATTTCCATAATTTTACAAGTGAGTAACATTTTTAATGCAAATATTTTGATATATACAACTAGCGAGGGTGCATACCTGCAAGCCATTATACAGTAAACCAATACTGTACTTCAGTTGGCTCTTCTCTATGCCACAATTAAAGCTGTTAAAAGTGGATTAATTTTTAAAAAGATAGATCTGCACAATATGCCAAATACTCCATGTTGTATTTATTTCGGTGTGTGTGTTTTGCAGTCTCAAATTTGGCTGTCTTGGTTCTGACTTGCAACTAACATTTGTTGATTCCAAACAATTGCCAAGAAACAGCACTAGACTGTAATTTGATAGGTACACCATCTAAAATTACAGGCATGCATTTTAAAACGTTACAAAGATAGCCAGTCTTCTATGCATATATTTATATTAAAAAAGCACAAAGAAGCTTCAATTTCTCCATGACCTTTTTTAAAAATTCCCACAGCTCATGAGCAAGTCAACAGTGAATCCTAGCCAGCCTCGTGAAAATAATACATCAAGTAGTAAAAATGCGAAGAATGCCATGAAGCTACCCATTTACCTTAATTGAATGAGATTTAATAGTGAATTAAGAAATCAGCTATTAAATTCTGCTATGATCAAACTACAGGAAACTCTATTAACCGGCACCGACGGGACCGGCGTGGTGCCGGTTAATCCAAAAGTCCGGATAACGGAGAGTTATATCTCCCAACGTACGAGAGCCCCGTACACACTGATATGCACCTGCATTCGGAGCTCCGTCTCCCCGGGGACCGCCAGCTGACCATCTGTCGTGTCCGCTGCCTACCCGGGCTGCACATTCCCCTCCCAATCTACATGCTCCGATACAAGGCAAACGCCTCGGGGTTTTTTAAAAAAGTTAATTTTAAAGGAGAGCTGAAGGAAAACCCCGGTTACCTACTCAAGAATTTTGCCGGTTAAGAGAGATTTCCGGATATTTGGGTGTCGGTTAATAAAGAGTTTACTGTACATTTAAAACCCAATGCTGCAGAGTTGGTAATTGTAAAAAAACTTACACCAGCAAAAATAACCGAATGCGAGCAACTAAGCAATTAATTTCTCCTTAATTCAGTCGTGATTGGCATTTTAGGTGCCAACAGTAGCTACTACTAAAACTGGAATTGATTTTTTTTTAAACTTTGCGGTTACTTTCTAGTCAGTAGTTAGATGAGATCAAAAAGACAAAAATAAGTTAAATTAAGTTTAACACAAGTGCACTTGTACGCCAGATGCCTCACATCAATTCTATCTTATGAGCAAGAGGCACCTCATTGCTGCGCATTTTGCAGAGCTTTCTAGAGGTGCATTACGGGGTAACTTTGGGGCAGACCGGGAAGTTTAAATTGCACATTGATTATTTGCCAACAAATGCTAGCTGTCCACATAAAATGCAGACAGACAGTTGGTTCATATATCTACATTCCAGATGTGTTTTCTGAAAAGACTGGAGGTCAACTATCCCAGAACAGGTACATTGAGGTACATTTCCACTAGGGGGAAAGACAGGGCAACTAAAGTCAAGGCTCCCTGCATGACGAAAGAGATAGAGAATATGATGAAGCAGAAAAAGAGCGCGTATGACAGATGTCAAGTTGCAAATACATCTGAGAATCAGGCTATATATAGAAAGGTCAGAGGAGAAGTGAAAAAGAAAATAAATGGGGCAAAGATAGTGTATGAGAATAGAATGGCAGCCAACATAAAAGGTAATTCAAAAGTCTTCTATAGACATATAAATAGTACAAGGGTAGCAAGAGGAGGGGTGGGGCCAATTAGGGACATGCATGGAGGCAGAGGGTATGGCTGAGGTACTAAACGAGTACTTTGCATCTGTCTTCACCAAGGAAGCAGATGCTGCCATAAACATAGTAAAGGAGGAGGTAGTAGAGACAACACTTGATAGGATAAAAATTGATAGAGGTTAGGCTGGCTGTACTTAAAGTAGATAAATCACCAGGAGCGGATGGGATGCATCCTAGGATGCTGAGGGAATTGAGGGAGGAAATCGAGGTGGTACTGGCCAGAATATTCCAATTCTCCTTAGATACAGGGGTGGTGCCAGAGGACTGGAGAATTGCAAATGTTACACCATTGTTCAAAAAAGGGTGTAAAGGCAAACCCAGCAACTACAGGCCAGTCAGTTTGACCTCGGTTGTGGGGAAGCTTTTAGAAACAGTAATCAGGGACAAAATTAAGAGTCAGTCACTTGGACAAGTGTGGATTAATTAAGGAAAGCCAGCATGGATTTGCTAAAGGTAAATCGTGTTTAATTAACTTGATTGAGTTCTTTGATGAGGTAACAGAGAGGGTTGATGAGGATAATGCGGTTGACGTAGTGTACATGGATTTCCAAAAGGTGTTCGACAAAGTGCCACATAATAGGCTTGCCAGCAAAGTTGAAGCCCATGGAATAAAAGGGACAGTGGCAGCATGGATACGGAATTGGCTAAGTGATAGGAAACAGAGAGTAGTGGTGAATGGTCAGCACTGTTGCAAGCCTCACACTCACAACTCAAAAGCAACAACTTGCATTTATATAGCACCTTTAAGGTAGGAAAACGTCCCAAGGCGCTTCCCAGGGGTGTTCAGACAAAATTTGACACCGAGTTCTATAGGAGTTATTATTAGGAGAGAAGACCAAAGGCTTAGTCAAAGAAGTACGTTTTGAGAAGAGTCTTAAAGGAGAGGTAGAGAGGCAGAGGGGTTTAGGGAGGGAATTCCAGAGCTTGAGGCCAAGGCAGCTAAAGGCACGGCCGGCAAAGGCGGAGCAATTAAAATCGTGGATGCCAAGAGGCCAGAATTGGAGGAGCGCAAAGATCTCGAAGGGTTGTATGGTTGGAGGAGGTTACAGAGATAGGGAGGGGTGAGGCCATGGAGAGATTTGAAAGCAAGGATGAGAATTTTAAAAATCGAGGCATTACCGGACCGGGAGCCAATGTAGGTCAGCGAGCACAGGCGTGATAGCTGAAAAGGACTTTGTGCGAGTTAGGATACGAGCAGCAGAGTTTTGGATGAGCTCAAGTTTAAGGAGGGTGGAAGATGGGAGGCTAGCCAAGAGAGCATTGGAATAGTCAAGTCCAACGGTAAGAAAGGCATGGATGAGTGTTTCAGCAGATGGTGGGGGCGGAGACGGGCAATGTTAGAGGTGGAAGTAGGCGGTCTTGGTGATGGAGAGGATATGTGGTCGGAAGCTCATCTCGGGGTCAAATACAACACCAAGGTTGCGAAAAGTCTGGTTCAGCCTCAAGACAGGGAGGGATTGAGTCGGTGGCTAGGGAACAGAGTTTGTGTCAGGGACCGAAGACAATGGCTTCGGTCTTCCCAACATTTAGTTGGAGGAAATGTCTGCTCATCCAGTACTGGATGTTGGACAAGCAGTCTGACAAAGCAGAGACAGTGGTGGGGTCGAGAGAGGTGGTGGTGAAGTAGAGCTGGGTGTCGTCAGCGTACATGTGGAACCTGATGTTGTGTTTTTGGATGTCGTCGTCGAGGGCAGCATGTAGATGAGAAATAGGAGGACACCAGGATAGATCCTTGGGGGACTCTAGAGGTAACGGTACGGGAGCGGGAAGAGAAGCCATTGCTGGCGATTCTCTAGCTACGACTGGGTAGACAAGAATGGAACCAGGCGAGGGCAGTCCCAACCAGCTGGACAACAGAGGAGAGGTGTTGGAGGAAGTTGATATGGTCAACTGTGCCAAAGGCTGCAGACAGGTCGAGAAGAATGAGGAGGGATATTGTACTATGGCCACTGTCACACAGGATGTCATTTATGACTTTGATAAGGGTCGTTTCAGTACTGTGGCAGGGGTGGTAATCTGATTAGAGGAATTCAAACATGGAGTTGCGGGAAAGATGAGCATGGATTTGGGAGGCGACACTGGCAGCTATTCAACTATGACAGCTACATCACCCAAATAGATCGCAGGAATTCACAAACACACTTCCCTTTTTTGCAGAAAGAGGCAGCAGCAAGAAAGTGGAGGACAAGTGCACCTGAACGTTTCAACACCTACGGAGGGGACAGTGCTCGCCATCATGGAAAGGAGTACTGCTGAGGCCATGGTCACTGGAGGGGTCAATGATGCGAGTCTCTGCATCCCTAATCCTCCTTGTGTCTTCACACTTCTCCCTCATCCTACAATCCCTTATGACTCAAAGGTTGCAGACAGTGCAAGCTGGCTCTTCTCACTCTGTCCTGTCCCCTCACCACAACCCAACCCTTTTTTATTTCAGATTCCAAAGAACTGGAACCTTCCCAGACAGAGCAGGAAGAGGAAGATGACAGTGATGATGAAGAAACACTGTCACTTGATCTTACTCTCGCAGCCACAAAATTTTCTTGCACTCTGCTGATTAAATGTGAAAAAGTACTCCACATTGGAAAATGTCTTCCAGTTTTACAAGCAGAAGAGATTTGCCAGTTTTAGCCTGATAAATAGGAAGACTTGAGACCAATTTTAGTTCAAGAATAATTTTTAAATCATGAAAGGGCAACGCAGTCTCCTGTAGAATAATGTTCACAATCAAGTGTTTATTTTTTCTAGTCAAATATTGTATTTATTTACTTTTAGTAAATGGCAGGATTTTTCCTCAGAAGTAGTAGTATTACCTCTATTGGGTTGAATTTAACACTGCTGATACTGTCCACACCCCAAGTAAATGAGCGGATTGGGCTGGTCCTCTGCTCATCCCAGATGTCCACCTGCTGTCCACATGTTGCAAACACACCATCCCTCCAATGGTGATCAATTCCTGTGTAAACAGTCTAAGCACAAGCATAGTAATCATGCTTATTAGGAATACTAAGCAAGCACACAGTACTAAAAATATGCAACAATACCAGGGTAAAATATATTGCACTTTTAAAATATGAAATTGATAATTTGGCACATTTCCATCTTTGCCTGTGCTGAGTTTTTTAAAAATTCATTCATGGGATGTGGGCATTGCTGGCAGGCCAGCATTTACTGCCCATCCCTAGTTGCCCTCGAGAAGGTGGTGGTGAGCCACCTTCTTGAACCGCTGCAGTCCGTGTAGTGAAGATACTCCCACACTGCTGTTAGATAGGGAGTTCCATGATTTTGGCCCAGCGATGATGACGGATCGGCGATATATTTCCAAGTCAGGATGGTGTGGGGACGGGATTTATGTCGATTGCACTTCTGACAGCAGAGCAAGGACCCAGGAATGTTTTTCTTGGGAGAGCTTTTCCCACCAATGTCTGGTAGCTCAATATGACCTTAGCATGCATGACTCCATAACCTCTCACTAAACACACATTGGTAAGGGTGCCCAAATGTGACCAGCAACAACTCAGTGGTTTATTTCCTTAAAGTACTGGTTCCTGCCATGTCCCTTTCATTTATCAATTATTATACAAAATGTGGCATACCTTGCCTAGTATTGTGTGTATTGGCTCTTCTTGCTCCTCAAATCCAGGACTCTCCATTTTCCACTGTTTGATGGTCTTATCATCTCCAACCTTTAAAAAAAGTTCAAGTTATTGCAAATAAACGAAGCAAATTCTTTATTAACTATCATCGTTACCAGTATGGTACAAGTTTAGAGAGCTAACAACAATTTTTGGAGCAACTGTGGGCCACATGATACTGATGAAAACTATACCAGTAGAAACATGAACTCTGAAATAGGTTATAAACAATTTGATTGTAAATGAATTTTTATTTCTCTCAAAAACATCTCAGTGCTTTTAGTTACTCAGATCTGATAAATAAACCGTCACAAAGCTAATGATAGAAACTTTTGAGCATTTTTAGAAGGGGATAAATGTAATTTTCTATAACAAAAACTCAATGAACAAAACACCAATAAAAATTCATCTTTACTTAAAACCCACCAGTGTTAAATACTATATGTTCATAGTTTAATATCCAATAATATAATACTCTTTGGATTTCTTTCTAAAACATAAATCTTTAGGTCTTTACTGAACCATGTCTGCATCTAGTTTACATCACTAATTCCATTAATTTCAGTGATTGAGTTATGATTATTAGCATTAACGGGGCAATAATGAAGTATCAAAAGTACTTAAGAGTTTTGAAACACAGTAGATTATTTAGAGCATGTTGCTTGAGAGCATGTAGGTATTTTTATAACCATTGAAAATATAAACTCAAAGTAAGCATTGTCTCCTATCAATCCAGTCGTAGCCAGAGAATCTCATGTAATGGCTTCTCTTCCGCTCCCGCACCGCTACCTCCAAACGTATCCACCTTTCTCGACCCCTCCACGGTCACGGATTTGTCGCGCAGCTTGTCCAACATCCAGTATTGGATGAGCAGAAGTTTCCTCCAACTAAATATTGGGAAGACCAAAGCCATGGTCTTCGGTCCCCGACACACACTTTGCTCCCTAGCCACCGACTCCATCCCTCTCACTGGCCACTATCTGAGGTTGAACCAGAACGTTCGCAACCCAGAGATGAGCTTCCGAACATATATCCGCTCCATTACCAAGACCACCTACTTCCACCTCTAACATCGCCCGTCTCCACCCCGGCTTCAGCTCACCTGCTGCTGAAACACTCACCCATGCCTCTAGACTTGACTATTCCAATGCTCTCCTGGCCAGACTTCCATCTTCCACCCACCATAAACTGGAGCTCATCCAAAACTCTGATGCCCGTATCCTAACTCGCACGAAACCCTGTCCACCCATCACCCTGACCTACACTGGCTCCTGGTCTGGCAATATCTCAATTTTAAAATTCTCATCCTGGTTTTCAAATCGCTCCACGGCCTTGACCACCACCTCCCCCCACCCCCCAATCTCTGTAACCTCCTCCAGCTGTATACACCCCCCCCCCCCTCAACGATCTCTGCATGTCTCCAATTCTGGCCTCTTGTGCATCTCCGATTTCCTTCACCCCACCACTGGCGACCAGCCTTCAGCTCTGGAATTCCCTCCTTAAACCTCCGCCTCTCCTCCTTTAATTCGCTCCTTAAAACCTACCTCTTTGACCAAGCTTTTGGTGCCCTGTTCGAATATCTCTATATGGCTTGATGTCAAATTTTGTCTGGTCCTGTGAAGCGGCTTAGGAGGCGCTATATAAAAGCATGTTGTCTCAACTGGAAGGAATGGCCATTTGTTTTATCAAACAAATCTACAGAAACTGACCTCTGCAATAAAATCTTGCAGGGCTGTAGTGTGTGAATCCTTTTGTTTGACTATTGAGTACCAATCTATGAAACATTGGCATAAAAGTAGGCCTTTTAGCCCCTCGATCCTGTTCCACCATTTAATTACATCATGGCTGATCTGTACCTCAACTTACCCGTTTTTCCTCCATATTCCACGACACCCTTGCGCAACAAAAATCCATAATTCTGGAACTAAATAACCAGGCTGCCACTTACTAAGATTTTGCAGGAAAAAAAGATAGAACAAATGTACAAACAAACCTATCACAACATTATTAGTGCAGAAATAGAAGAGCTAATGCATGGATATATTGACCTGATGTAACAGTCACTGATTGGGGAAGGGGGAGGAATATAAACATCATGATTTACGTAATATAGACATGAATTTTGACCCAAACTCGAATAGTCCCTAACAAATGCCTATTTTGTAGACTGAAACTTTACAAATGAATTGGTCAGAAAGACACTTAATAATTGCTTGACACCTGTTGAACAAACAGGCCAGAAATTTAAAAAACTGTACCTTTGACAAAGTAAACAGTCATAAACATCATCTGCAGCTGTTTCTCTCTAAATACACTAAGATACTGTTATACTTACTGAAAAGAACGATGTACCACAGAATCTGGAACAGAGCCCTCTGACAAAACCTGTATGTGCTTGTAAAGTACGGATGCATTCACGATTCATCAAGTTCCAAACTTTTATCTATAAGAATAACAAGCGAGATTCACATTGTCAAGAACTCATACACAAACTGTACCACTTTCTGAAAGTGCTAAATAGAGAGTGAAAGTCCAGCTTTAATATCATTTTTATATATTTAAGAATTTCAACAGTCATAAATTTCAAGTGATTCCTAAACTTGGAATTCAATTTATATAAAATGCATGAGAACTAGATAATTTGACAATGTAAAAGCTCCAGCTGGATTTGTCATTATATAAATTGGTGCTATAAAAATCAAGCCTTATTTTAGGGGCGATGGAGCCCATTGCAGCAGCATCTGTATCATTGCACATATACGGATAAAAATTTAAACTGGTTCCACTTGGTCCTGGATGAGAATTCTGTAGCTCTAGCATGCACTTAGCTAGTGGGAGATGCTTACAACATTGGCATCTCTTGAATCTGCATTCAGAACAAGGAAAGAAATGTAACTGTACAACTGCAATAAAAGCACCTTGCTGACAGACTTGCTGCACACGTCAGCTGAGCGGTTCTTTCCGAACTTTGAGAGATGAAGTGGGGGATGTCATCCTGCCCAATTATATGGGGTGGGGAGAACTGCAAAGTACTTCAAATTGATGTTATTGCCCATACCAAGTAGTTTTGTTACTCTCATCTAATGTTACCCTTTCATTGAATGCAGCGATTCATGGGCACGCACACACACACACTTACTTCCAGGGGAAGTCATCAGATAGTGATAGAACAAAAGCCTAGCAGATTTTCCCCCTCCTAGCTTGGAACAATGAAGCAAATTGTAATGCCTTATTGCCATCCCAACTGAGAACAGATAACTCCGCATAAACTCTGCATAACCGCAGGAGGCTGAGGGGAGACCTTATTGAGTTGTATAAAATTATGAGGGGCCTAGATAAAGTAGATAGAAAGGACCTATTTCCCTTAGCAGAGGGGTCAAAAACCAGGGGGCACAGATTTAAAGTAATTGGTGGAAGGTTTAGAGGGGATTTGAGGGGAAATTTCTTCATCCAGAGGGTTGTGGGGGTCTGGAACTCACTGCCTGAAAGGGTGGTAGAGGCAGGAACCCTAACCACATTTAAAAAGTACTTGGATGTGCACTTGGGATGCTGTAACCTGCAGGCTACAGACCAAGAGCTGGGAAGTGGGATTAGGCTGGATAGCTCTTTGTTGGCCGGCACGGACACGATGGGCCGAAATGGCCTCCTTCCGTGCTGTAACTTTCTATGATTCTATGATATACCAGGAATTGAACCAGGGATCTGGTCTGCTTGATTCTATACCGCATCACAAAGTTCATTTACCCACCAAGCAATTAATGGAGATAGTAATGTATGGTGTCAAAAAATGTTGTAATATTGGGGGTGCTGGATGGCAGTGCTCTTTTACTTCTGGACACTGAATCAAGTCTAGAGCAACAGGATAAAAAATCTGCTCTTTGCTAACTGCGAGAATCCTAATTTAATGAGTTTGGATAGCCTCAATCCGAACAATCTGGCACTAAATAACAAATCTCACTCAGAGGAATCACAAGGATGGCTGATGTGGAAAATATAAAAGTCATACTAATGTAGTAGGAAGAGGGAAGCTCTTTTGCAGTTTGGAGTTAAAGCACGTTGTTGGTAAACAAGAGGTAGCTTGACTTTGGATCCAACCTGTGCTATGCCTAACTCAAATGGAAATGTGTTCCATTCCCTGGCACAGACAGCATCACCTTGCTGAGCACAAAAATTTGAAGCATTGGCATATCTCCAAAGGCAGTGCCACAATAATTTGAAGAATGCACAACAACAGAGACATTAAACCATGTAATGTACAATCTAATATTCTGGTGCCAATGTGCAGCTATGTGCAACCTTGCCTGTCCCTTTAAGTACTCCCTGTGTAACTCCATGTAATTCTAGCTGCATATTCTCTAGCTGCTTGTAAAAGTCAATTAGAGGCCAGTAAATTACTTGTACATTTTAACCTCCAGGTTGGAAGAACCCAGGTTAGAAGGCATCTGTAACAAATGGTGACTTCTGGATTGTGCCACATGGGCAAGACTTTTACTTGTTTAGTAGCGGACCTGCCGCTGCATCACTCAGTCAGTTGGAGATTATATTCTTTTATGCTATGTAGTATACAATATATTATCAGGGCCACTGATGTATGGTGATTAAATAAGTTACTGGCCCGGAATTTGCGGTCAGCGGTGAAGCGAAGGTGTTCACCGCTGACCCTGAAGTAAGCTTTGCACAAAAATCTCGATCGCTGTGTCGAAAACTTTGGGTTTTCCGACGTTCAATTCAAATCAATGGAGTTTAGTGGGGATCCCCTACTGTGAGCTGCTGTGATGTCAACAAGCTGTCTAAGCAGCCAATCAAAACTCAGAATTCTCAGTGAACAAGGTCTTAAAATTCTAACTTTTTAAAAATGTTAGCAAGAGCAAAACTAAGATTGGAGCTCTCACATGGGGAAAAGGCAAACCTGAAATAAAGATTTACAAACTTTAAAATAAAAGTTTGATTTTTTAAAAATTAAAATGGATAAACTTCACACTGCGCAAAATTAAAATGAGTTTTTTCAGGGCCAGAGCCTTTGTTTAGCAGTCAATACACTGTTAAAACTCGAGTTACACCTAATCCCTTTGGGTCTAACTTTTAGTGGGGAATTTAACAGCGTACTTACTGCGGGAGAGCTGAAGTTGATCAGTTTCCCTGATTTGAATGATTTCACGGATTGCCAGCTCTCGGGGAGTGGGGGTACCCACAGCGCAGCCTGTGTCGCAACGGTGAATGACAGACTGCAACTTCAGGATTTCCGCAGGCGCATCATGCGCCAAATCCCAAAGTTGTGGTCAGTATCAAAGGCGGAATGACGGTGAATGCCGTCATCCCGACCGCAAATTCCAGGCCATTGTGTTTTAGTGTATGGTAGAAGTGTTAGTGATATCATGAGGCTCAGATTCCATGATTATGTGCAAATTTACATGGAAACTGAAATTCAGTGTTCTTGATTAATATCAAATGTTAATTTAAACGTGAAGTACATTTACCCGTATTGCGAGAGTGCAAGGCATTTTCCATTAACATTAGTGCATTTCGCTAAAATGGTGTCACCGTTGCCACACCTGTAGCTTGTCAGCAATTTCTATTGGACAACACTGTTCTATGCAAAGCAGCACAAACATAAACCAGACAGTATAACTTTCTGTCTGTCGCTACTTAACCTATCTCTGGAAAACAACAATCTTCAAGCATAATGGTTCCTGAGGAAAGAGCACACACACAAAGCCCCTTCAATTCCTGGAGCACCCCTCTACCGCCAAGTGTATTGGGTGAGAGTTCCGGCTGCTAGTCTAGCTAAATCCCATTCCAAATAGTAGGGACAGACTCATTTACACAAGGGGGAATGGAAGTCTGAACCATTTACATTACCCTAGGTACCTGCCCGTGGAGGGCTAGTAATAGCACTTGACCGCTCAGTCTGTACGCCTGCAATAAACGGGGAACTGGCAGGATTCCTGGGGGAGGGCAAGTCATCCCAACAACTGTATCTCTTCCACAAACGGGAACGGTAGCATAGTGATTAGCTTACTGGACTAGTGATCCAGAGAGGCGAGTTCAAATCCCACCACTGCAGCTGGGGCATTTAAATTCAGTTAATTAAATAATCTGGAACAAAAAGCTAATTATCAGTAATGGTGACCATGAAACCATCGGATTGCCATAAAAACCTGTCTGGTTCACTAATGTCCTTTAGGGAAGGAAATCTGCCGTCCTTACCCGGTCGACCTATATGTGATTCCAGACCCACAGCTGCCCTCGGAAATGGCTTAGCAAGCCACTCAGTTGTACACAACCGATAAGAATGAAACTGGACAGACCACTCGGAATCAACCTCGGCACCAGCTTCGGACAAGACAAAGGCACACCCGCACACCCAGCCCAGTCGACCCTGCAAAGTCCTCCTTGCTAATATCTGGGAACGAGTGCCAAAATTGGGAGAGCTGTACCACAGACTAGTCAAGCAACAGCCTGACATAGTCACACTCACGGAATCATACCTTTCAGCCAATGTCTCAGATTCCTCCATCACCATCCCTGGGTATGTCCTGTCCCACCGGCGGGACAGACCCACCAGAGGTGGCGGCACAGTCGGGAGGGAGAGGCCCCGGGAGTCCTCAACATCGAGTCCGAACCACATGAAGTTTCATGGCTTCAGGTCAAGCACTGGCAAGGAAACCACCTACCGCCCTCCCTCAGCTAATGAATCAATACTCCTCCATTTGAACACCACTTGTCCATGACAACACTGGTAGCAGTGACCACTGCATAGTCATTGTGGAGACGAAATCACGTCTTCACACTGAGGACACCCTCCATCGTGTTGTGTGGCACTACCACCGTGCTAAATGGGATAGATTCAGAACACATCTAGCAGCTCAAAACTGGGCATCCATGAGTTGCTGTGAGCCATCAGCAGCAGCAGAATTGTATTCCACCACAATCTGTAACCTCATGGCCCGGCATATCCACCATTACCACCAACCCTGGTTCAATGAGTGTAGAAGAGTATGCCAGGAGCAGCAGCAGGCGTACCTAAAAACGAGGTGCCAACTGGGGACGCTGCAACACAGGACTACATGCATGCTAAACAACGGAAGCAGCGTGCTATAAATAGAGCTAAGCAATACCAAAATCAAAAGATTAGATCAAAGTCCTGCCACATCCAGTCGTGAATGGTGATGGACCATTAAACAGCTAACGGGAGGAGGCGGTTCCAGGAATATCCCCATCCTCAATGATGACGGAGCCCAGTACGCTAGTGCAAAAGACAAGGCTGAAGCGTTTGCAACCATCTTCGCCAGAAGTGCCAAGTGGATGATCCATATCGGCCTCCTCCCGAGGTCCCCACCATCACAGAAGCCAATCTTCAGCCAATTCGATTCACTCCATGTGAGATCAAGAAATGGCTGAGCGTACTGGATGCAGCAAAGGCCATGGGCCCTGACAACATCCCAGCTGTTGTGCTGAAGACTCGCGCTCCAGAATAGCCGTGCCCCGAGCCAAGCTGTTCCAGTATAGCTATAACACTAGCATCTACTTAACAATGTGGAAAACTGCCCAGGTATGTCCAGTCCACAAAAAGCAGGACAAATCCAATCCGGCCAATTACCGCCCCATCAATCTACTCTCAATCGTCAGCAAAGTGATGGAAGGTGCCGTCGACAAAGTGCTATCAAGCGGCACTTACTCACCAATAACCTGCTCACCGATGCTCAGTTTGGGTTCAGCCAGACCACTCGGCTCCAGACCTCATTACAGCCTTGGTCCAAACATGGACAAAAGAGCTGAATTCCAGAGGTGAGGTGAGAGTGACTGCCCTTGACATCAAGGCAGCATTTGACCGAGTGTGGCATCAAGAAGCCCTAGTAAAACTGAAGTCAATGGGAATAGAGGGGAAAACTCTCCACTGGCTGGAGTCATACCTAGCACAAAGGAAGATGGTTGTGGTTGTTGGAGGTCAATCATCTCAGCCCCAGGACATCACTGCAGGAGTTCCTCAGGGCAGTGTCCTAGGCCCAACCATCTTCAGCAGCTTCATCAATGACCTACCCTCCAACATAAGGTCAGAAATGGGGATGGTCACTGATAATTGCACAGTGTTCAGTTCCATTCGCAACTCCTCAAATAATGAAGCAGTCCATATCCGAATGCAGCAAGACCTGGATGACATTCAGGCTTGGGCTGATAAGTGGCAAGTAACATTTGCACCATACAATGACTATCTCCAACAAGCGAGAGTCTAATCACCGCCCCTTGACATTCAACGGCATTACCATCACCGAATCCCCCACCATCAACATCCTGGGGGGGTCACCATTGACCAGAAACTTAACTGGACCAGCCACATAAATATTGTGGCTACAAGAACAGGTCAGAGGCTGGGTATTCTGCGGCGAGTGTCTAACCTCCTGACTCCCCAAAGCCTTTTCACCATCTACAAGACACAAGTTAGGAATGTGATGGCATACTCTCCACTTGCCTGGATGAGTGCAGCTCGAACAACACTCAAGCAGCTCAACAGCCAGGACAAAGCAGCCCACTTGAGTGGTACCCCATCCACCACCTTAAACATTCACTCCCTCTACCACTGGCGCACCATGGCTGCAGTGTGTACCATCTACAAGATGCACTGCAGCAACTCGCCAAGGCTTCTTCGGCAGCACCTCCCAAACCCGCGACCTCTACCACCTAGAAGGACAAGGGCAGCAGGCGCATGGGAACATCATCACCTCCAAGTTCCCCTCCAATTCACACACCATCCTGACTTGGAAATATATCATCGTTCCTTCATCATCTCTGGGTCAAAATCCTGGAACTCCCTCCCGAACAGCACTGTGTGAGTACCTTCACCACACGGACTGCAGCGGTGGCTCACCACCACCTTCTCAAGGGCAATTAGGGGTGGGCAATAAATGCTGGCCTTGTTAGCGATGCCCACATCCCAGGAACGAATATAAAAAAATGACATCACAACGAAGGAGGCACTTCTTCCATCCGCCCCTTCTTATAGGAATTTAACAAAATAGAAAAAGGGATGGAGTCCCCAAGGAACCAGGACCTGCCCCCAATTCAGCACCCCTTCCACCCGATTTGTACTTTTATTCCACCCTCAGAAAGTCAAAGAATTTCCAAGCCATATTCTCCTTCAAAGTGACCTTTCCACGCAATAGGGGATAGATTATCCCGTCCCTGCACCTGGAGCTATCAGATTACATGGGTGCAGTGGATGGAGGAAGATCAGGCAGGGAGGAGCACAGGCCCCTCATGCAGCCTGCCCGAATTCCTGCCCCACTGACTTGTTAAAACAGTTCACACGTGGTTGTTGTTTGCTGGTGATATTAAACACAATGTCAGTTCTAGTGACAGTATCCTACTTAGGATCACAGAAATTACAGCACAGAAAGAGGCCATTCGGCCCCCTGTGCCTATGCTATCTCTTCAGCTAAACTTATTTACTGTATTCTCATTTCCTTCTCCTTTCCTCATATTCTTTTATATTTTCCTTTTCCAGCTCCCCTTTAAATGAGGTATTGTTTCCGCTTCAATAGCCATTTGTGGCAAAGGGGGCAGAAATACAAGATAGTTACTAATAAATCCAATAGGGAAATAAGACATTTCTTTACTCAGAGCAAATAGCTTAGATGCTTTCAAAAGGAAACTGGATGAGAACACAGATGAGGTAGATGGAATGGGAGCAGACTTGTGTGGAGTATAAACACCAGCACAGACTAGTTGGGCTGAATGGCCTGTTTCTGTGCTGTAGATTCCATGTAATTCTGTGTAATTATGTAGCTAATTTTATCTCTTATCAAGCCCAAGATACAAAGTAAGGCAGCAGACAAAATACTCAAGGTTAAAACAACAGAAAATGCTGGAAACACTCAGGTCAGGCAGCATCTCAGGCAGCATCCGTGGAGAGAAAAACAATTCTGGCCTCGAGCATCCCCGATTTTAATTGGTCCACCATTGGCGGTCATGCCTTCAGCTGCCGTGGCCCTAAGCTCTGGAATTTCCTCCATAAACCTCTCCGCCTCTCTCTCTCCTCCTTTAAGACGCTCCTTGAAACCTACCTCTTTGACCAAGCTTTTGATCATCTGTCCGAATATCTCATGTGGCTCGGTGTCAAATTTTTTCTGATATCGCACCTGTGGAGCGCCTTGGAATGGTTTACTATGTTAAAGGCGCTATAATTACAAGTTGTTGTTCTTGTTGATTTAGCTCTGAGATATTGAACAGCAATATCCCAGACACTGAGCTCACACCAGAAAGTGAAGTCATGTTCCATCACTGCTTTTCTCTCTCCACGGATACTGCCTGACTTGCGGAGTGTTTCCAGCATTTTCTGTTGTTGTTTCGGATTTCCAGCATCCGCTGTATTTTGCTATTGTACTCAAGGTTAAAGGTAGGCAACACGGTGGCATAGTGGTTAGCACTGTTGCCTCACAGCGCCAGAGACCCGGGTTCGAATCCAGCGTCGGGTGACTGTCTGTGTGGAGTTTGCACATTCTCCCCGTGTCTGCGTGGGTTTCCTCCGGGTGCTCCGGTTTCCTCCCACAGTCCAAAGATGTGCAGGTTAGGTTGATTTGGCTATGATAAATTGATCCTTAGTGTTAGGGGGATTAAATACGTGGGGTTACGGGGATAGGGTGGGATATGTGTCGGTGCAGGCTCGATGGGCCGAAATGGCCTCTATCTGCACTGTGGGGATTCTATGATTCTGTGCTATATGTAGCAGTAGATAGCAGTTGGGGGGGAGGAGGTAAGTGAATAGTATGGAGGATGAGCAATGGACTCTTCAGGGAAGTGAATAATTGTGACTGGGGTAATAGAAAGGTGGGAAACATTGGGTATGGGAGGGGGGAGTAGGTACTGGTAAGTCGGGAGGGAAGAACCTTTTTGCTCATACACTGCAGCTAGATACAAAACTAGCACACCTGTGCTGAAATTAAAATGTGTACATTTTCTAAATCTCAACAAAACAAAGGTTTGCACGATAAGCTTTCAAAATTCAATTTATTATTTTTCAAACAAAACACAAATTAAGAACTGAAGATTCCCAAGGTCTGGCAGCACTAGGTGACACCCAACTATAATGGTGGAGGAGAGGAGGGAGATGACAGTCTGCAGGAGCATGGGGAGAGGGGAGGGAAGATACTGATTTTTAGCAGCACCGAGCGGGGTAGAGGCCATGCATATGTGATTGAACGCCATAACAAACAAAACGCAAAAAAGGGAGGGCCACTAGACCGTACAGCACGAGATGACATGCAGGGTGAAGAGCCATCAGTATGCGGAAAGGGGCAAAAGGGAGAGGGTCTAACACACATGATACAAACCACTGGACAGATGGAGTCGGATATGATCTACCTCTTAGCTGCATAAACACTATATTTACTTATATAGCTCGTCATTTGCCTAATTTAAACAATCACAAATCAGAAAAGCTTTCTTGCTGTTGGCCAGAGTTAAGCGGGATTTGTCTCCCCCTACAGTAACAGAATTTAACAACATTGTCCAGGACCTATGCAGTTACCATTAGGTATCTTCAAAACAACTTGTATTTCTATATCATGTGCAAAGAGATGCCTCAAAAAGCTTCACAGGGCAGTAGATAGCGAGTAGGTGCCGAGCAGAAAACAAATTATATTGTCAGTTATTCTGTTTACCTCCTATTGTCCTGCCTACGCATATGCCTACAAAACCCTGTTACAGGAAACTCTTTATTAACCGGCACCGACGGGATCGGCGTTATATCTCCCAACGTACGAGAGCCCCGTACACACCGACATGCGCCTGCATTCGGAGCTCCGTCTCCCCGGGGACCGCCAGCTGACCATCTGTCGTGTCCGCTGCCTACCCGGGCTGCACATTCCCCTCCCAATCTACATGCTCCGATACAAGGCAAACGCCTCGGGGTTTTTTTAAAGTTATTTTTAAAGGAGAGATGAAGGAAAACCCCGGTTACCTACTCAAGAATTTTGCCGGTTAAGAGAGATTTCCGGTTATTTGGGTGCCGGTTAAAAGAGAGTTTCCTGTACTGTCTATGTACTCTCTCTGTATCCCATTCTACCCCAAACTTGTACTTTTCAAAAAAGGCTAAAAGTGCAGAAGATCTGAAGAGTATATTTTTATCTAATCTAAATTTTTATTGTAGCACTCCTTATGTATTATTAATGAATTCCAACAAAGTACTAAGATACAAGATACATTAATGGGCATCCAACATCTGAAAAACCACATCCGTTGCTGAAGTACCCCTTCCTTTGCTTGTACTGCAGCTCTTTGCCTTATCACCTGTAATTTGCTGTAATGTGGCTCTTTATCTTCTACCCACATTATTGGCTGAACTGATGCCAACGTAAACTGTTGGCTACTTTACTAGACATAGAATTACATCAAGCCAGAAGAATTTTGTGAAGTGACAAGCACAGGACTGCTTTGAGTTGGAGTGCCACTGAGCAAGGTACATGCTAAGGGTACAGAGAGCATTTTCTGGTCAAACTGTATGACAGAGTTGTACTTTTAAACTATTAGGTCAACCAGAAGATAAGAGGAAATTACACAAACTGCTACTTTTTAGGGAACAGAGGGCTGGAAAGCAAAGGAAATGTTTACTGAAAATTATAGTGCAGAAAACATGGGGAAGATTGGGGGAAAAAAAGCTGCTCAGTGCCCAGGTGTGGCATGTGATTCTGAGTTGATACATCTCCTTTATGGACACGGAGGCAGATATATATGTAGCTAATGGTAGCAGGGACCCATTTTGGTGTTGCCCTCCCAGGATCTGATCTACATAAACAGGGCCTGAAAGCTTCCAGCTTTTTGTTAGATAGGACTTTCTCCTTTTGGCTTGAGCTCTAAAAATGTGTCCATTCCTGCAGCAGATACATTTACTATTCATAAAATCATACAGCACTGAAGGTCATTCGGTCCATCATGCTTGTGAAAGAGCTATCCAAATAGTCCCACTCCCTTGATCTTTCCCCACAGCCCTGTAATTTTTTCACCCCTTCAAGTATTTATTTAATTCTCTTTTGAATATTATTGAACCTGCTTCCACCACCCGTTCAGGCAGTGCATTCCAGATCACAACAACTTGCTGTGTTAAAAAAAACCTCATGTTGCCTCTGGTTCTTTTGCCAATTACCTTAAATCTGTGTCCTCTGGTTACTGACTCTTCTACCACTGGAAACAGTTTCTCCTTATTTACTCTATCAAAACTGTTCATGATTTTGAACACCTCTATTAAATCGCCTCTTAACCTTCTCTGCTCTAAGGCAAACAATCCCAGCTTCTCCACATAACTGAAGTCCTTCATCTCTAGTACCATTCATAGTAAATCTCTTCTGCACCCCCTCTAAGACCTTGACATCCTTCCTAAAGTGTGGTGCCCAGAATTGAACACAATATTCCAGCTGAGGCCTAACCAGTGGTTTATAAAGGTTTAGCATAACTTTCTTGCTTTTGTACTCTATGCGTTTATTAATAAATCCAAGGATCCCATGTTTTAACAGCCTTCTCAACTTATCCTGCCACCTTCAAAGATTTGTATACATACAATCCCAGGTTTCTCTGTTCCTGCACCCCTTTTAAAATTTGTATCATTTAGTTTATATTGCATCTCCTCATTCTTCCTTCAAAAATGTATTACTTCACACTTCGCGGCATTAAATTTCATCTGCCATGTGTCTGCCCATTTCACCAGTCTGTCTATGTGCTCCGGAAGTCTGTTACTATCCTCCTCATTGTTCACTATATTTGAGTTTTGTGTCACCTGCAAACTTTCAAATTATACCCTGTATGCACAAGTCCAGGTCATTAATATATATCAAAAAGAGCAGTGGTCCTAATACCGAACTCTGGGGAACACCACTGTATACTTCCCTATAGTCTGAAAAACAACCATTCACCACTACTCTCCGTTTTCTGTCCTTTAGCCAATTCCGTGTCCATGCTGCCACCGGTCCTTTAATCCCATAGGCTTTAATTTTGCTAACAAGTCGATTATATGGTACTTTGTCAAACGTCTTTTGAAAGTCCATATAAACATCAACCACTCTACCCTCATCAACCCTCTCTGTTACTTCATCAAAGAAATCTATCAAGTTAATCAAACACGATTTGCCTTCAACAAATCTGTGCTGACTTTCATTTATTAGTTATTTCCAAGTGCCAGTTAAATTTGTCCTGGATTCTGATAAAAGCACATCTTAATAAGCACACCGTATAAATATCTTTTAGCAACATCACCTCCAGAGCTTCCATTCTGGTCCTGTTAAAATATTAGACTGAAAATTCAAGTTATTCTTTTGTTACCGAGGAGGTTACTCATAACTTCAGATGTATATTCCACGTTCACTAGTGTTAATTCACTGATGTGTGCCTGCTATTACTGAGAACAGCATCGTCAGAAAAGGTTCAAGAATTGTAGACTTTGCTAAATGTCTTCAAATATAGCTAAAACTTCCTGTCTTTAGCCACATTTAATAATCAAGAAGTTAAGCAAAATGCTTTAAAAACAACACGTGTACTCTCATGCTCATTATTGCAATGTTCCCAATGCTCTGGAGCTCCTGTGCAGCCAGCTCACCGGCTTTTAAATGGAAAAACCACGCATATGTGGAATTTTGAATGGGTCGCGCCGCTAGAAAAAATTAGAGGGAACAGTGCATTACTGGAACATCTGCTATTTTGGTTGGTGTATAAGTCACTTTTGCAATTTTCACACTTGATGACAACACACCAATCATATCCGTGCATGTTTCTAGTTTGCAGGTCAGAAAAACCTTCACAAAACCGTGGCTTATACTGCTGCTAGCCAGAATTATGTTTTGTGATTCACTTGTGAGACGGCCCATAATTCACCTCAGAGTATCCAGTCAATCTTACTTGAAATATTTATCTCATTACATTACTGGCTATGACATATCCATTTATCCATGCTCACAATCAATTCAGGCTCTACTCTGGCACTAACCCAAGCTGGACATTATTTATTTTACAACAAACTAAAGTAGGAACCCTTTTTACAACAAATTACAGAACACAAAAATATAAGCATCACTCACCTCGCCATTGCAAGCCCCAGAGATTATTGTGGATAAACTCTTGAAGTGTTTGGCCATACAGTGCACACCATCCCTGTGACCATCAAGTGATGCTACAAATGGTTTAGCAAAAACCCGTTCCAGTTTGGTTGCATTCAGTGCTCTAGTGTATTCCCGAGGTACCTCAAATGGATGCAGTGCAGGGTCATAATTCCTTGGAACTGAAAATATAGAAATTGGAGATTTAACAAATTAGAACAAAGCTAATTATTTTGCAATTAAGTTCTCTAATGATTAATAAAGAAGCAAACACACCTTGGCAGTAGTGGTATTGGACCAGGCTGCACACCAGTAATTCTCTCTCTTTCCCCACCCCCCACCTCTTCTCCAGTTTTCTCTCCCACAGCAATATGGCTTGAAACTACCCCAGAGCCTGCAGTACTGGGCTTCCATTAATAGATTGGTGTATTATTGATCATAAATTCAATTACTATTTATTTTCAAGTAAGCATTTATTAATTCTAATCTTCTGAGAAGAACCAGGGTAGATAGCTGTCCACAGAATAATTTATTTATTCACAGCAAGAAAGAAAAGGATAAGAGACTTTGGTGGTAGTTGTTTACAGACCTCCAGATGAAGTAGCAGGATACATAAATGCGGAGATCAGAGAAGCTTGTTGCAAAAACAGAGTAGTTATAATGGGAGACTTCAATTTTCATATAGACTGGGGGAAGCAGAACAGCTAGTTTCCCAAAGGCAGCGAATTTTTTGTGTACACTCGGGACAGTTTTCTGGAACAATATGTTCTTGAACCAACAAGGGAACAGGCCATCTTAGATTCAGTAATGAGTAATGAGCCTGAATTAGTCAATAATCTAACGGTAAGGGAACTCAGCGATCATAATGTAACAGAATTCAATATTAGGTTTGAGAGGGAGAAGGGTGAGTCACGAACCAAGGTTTTAAATTTAGGTAAGGCGGACTTGAGGGATGAGGCAGAAATTAACCACAGTAGACTGGGCAGAACTATTACTGGATGAAACTACAGATGAACAGTGGGAAGTGTTCAAAGAAGTATTTGGTACAAGACCTGTACAGACGCCTAAAGGGCAAGAGCTCTACTCATGTAATTAAACAAGCTTGGTCAACAAGAGATGCGAGAGACAGTATAAAACTAAAAGGGCTGATACGAATGCAAATAATTTATAAATATAGTGAAAAGCTGAGGCACCAATACGGATCCCTAGGGGACACCACTAATCACATCCTGCCAATTAGAGTACATACCCATTATCCCTATACTCTGTCTCCTACTTCCAAACCAATTCCCTACCCATGTCAATAGGTTGCCTCCAATTCAATGTGTTCTCATTTTTGTTAACAGTCTCGTGTGGAACCTTGTCAAATTCCTTCTGGAATTCCATATAAACAACATCCACAGACATTCTCTTATCTACCACGTCAGTTACCTCCTCAAAAAATTCAACTAGGTTCGTTAGACATGGCTTATCCGGGGCTACAAGGGTTAAATTATGAGGACACGTTGCTTAGACTAGGCTTGTATTCCCTTGAATATAGAGGATTAATGGGTGATCTAATTGAGGTGTTTAAGATAATTAAAGGATTTGCTGGGGTAGATAGAGAAATTATTTCTTCTGGTGGGTGAATCCAGACAAGGGGACATAACCTTAAAATTAGAGCTAGGCTGTTTAGGGGTGAAGTCAGAAAGCACTTCTTCCCACAAAGCGTAGTGGAAATCTGGAACTCTTTCCCCCAAAAGCTGTTGAGGCTGGGGGTCAATTGAAAATTTCAAAATGGAGATTGATAGATTTTTGTTAGGCAAGGGTATTAAGGGTTATGGATCCAAAACAGGTAGATGGATTTAAAATACAGATCACCCATGGTCTAATTGAATGGTGGAACAGGCTCGAGGGGCTGAATGGCCGACTCATGTTCCTAAGAAAATGTAGTGCAGTGGAAACTTTTGAATAGTCCAAACTTCATCTGTGGCATGATACAATTGCAATCTATTCTTAATTCAAAGTTAATTTTTGCTGGATAGAAAATTGAATTATGCAGTGGTATGAATGAAGCAATTTTAACAAAAAAGCACACCAAAACACTACACAAACACATCTCTGCCTTTAATGCTCTCATTCCACTAAAGTATTCGCCAGCTCCCACAGGTGCAATTCCCCCAGTACAGTCCCCATCTTTGTTACACAATTATCGAATCAAACAGCACAGAAGCAGGCCAATCGGCCCTTCATGCCTGTGCCGGCTCTTTGAAAGAACTATCCGTTTAGTCCCACTCTCCTGCTCTTTCCCCATAGCCCTGCAATTTTCTCCCCTTCAAGTATGTATCCAATTCCCTTTTGAAAGTTACGACTGAATCTGCTTCCACTATGCTTTCAGGCAGTGCATTCCAGATCATACTAACTCACTGTGTGAACAAATTTCTCATCTCGTCTCTGGTTCTTTTGCCAATTACTTTAAATCTGTGTCCTCTGGTTACCAACCCTTCTGCCACTGGAAAGTTTTTCCTTATTTACTCATCAAAACCCTTCATGATTTTGAACACCTCTATTAAATCTCCTCATCCTTCTCTGCTCTAAGGAGAACAACCCCAGCTTCTCTCGTCCCTCCACACAACTGAAGTCCCTCAGCCCGGTACCATTCTAGTAAATCTCCTCTGCAAGGCCTTGACATCTTTCCGAAAGTGTGGTGCCCAGAATTAGACATAATACTCCAGCTAAGGCCTAACCAGTGATTTATAAAGGTTTAGCATAACTTCCTTGCTCTTGTACACTATGCCTTTAGCATCATTATTTATAAAGCCATAGATCCCATATGCCTTTTTAACAGCCTTCTCAACTTGTCCTGCCACCTTCAAAGATTTCTGTATGTAAACAACCAAGTCTCTCTGTTCCTGCAGCTCCTTTAAAATTGTACCATTTAGTTTATATTGCCTCTCCTCATTCTTCCTTCCAAAATGCATCACTTCACACTTCGCTGCATTAAATTTCATTGTCATATGTCTGCACATTTCACCAGTCTGTCTATTTCCTCCTGAAGTCTATTGTTATCCTCCTCACTGTTTACTACATTTGAGTTTTGTGTCATCTGCAAACTTTGAAATTATGTCCTGTATATGCAAGTCCATGTCATGAATACACATCAAAAAGAGCAGTGTTCCTAATACTGACGCCTGGGGAACACCATTGTATACTTTCCCCCAGTCTGAAAAACAACCGTTCACCGCTGCTCTCTGCTTTCTCCCCTTTAGCCAATTTCACATCCACGCTACCACTACCCTGGGCTTCAAGTTTGCCAACAAGTCTATTACGTGGTACTTCATCAAACGCCTTTTGAAAGTCCATATACACATCAAACACACTATCCTCATCAACCCTCTCTGTTACTTCAAAAGAACTCAATCAAGTTAGTCAAACACTATTTGCCTTTAACAAATCCTTCCTGGTTGTCATTGATAACCCAAGACTCCTTTTCTCCTCAAACCACTATCACCCACTCTCATCTCCAACACTTTGAAAAGCTCATGCAATTCTTGGTATCAAGACGAAGACTGACCACTCAATTACTCTGCTGTTAACCTTTCTTTCCTCTCTGCCCCCTGCTCCCAATCTTCCCCAGCCTCTTTCTCACTCTAGTCCCAATCCATAACTTCAGTTTCTATCCCATCTCTTCCCTGCCTTCTCCAAGCTCATCTCAGGTATCAGCCTTCGCTCAGTGGTAGCACTCTCATCTATGAATCAGAAGATCATGGGTACAAGCCTCACTCCAAGACTTAAGCATAATCTAGGCTGATGCTTCAGTACAGTAGTGAGAGAGTGCTACGCTGTTGGAGATGCTGTCTTTCGGGTGATGGATTAAATTGAAGTCCCATTTGCCCTTTCGGGCAAGTATAAAATATCCCATGGCAGCATTCAAAGAGAAGGTGGGAGCTCTCCCACTGTCCTGGCCAATATTTTTCCAATATAACTAAAACAAATTATCTGGTCATTTATCTCATTGGTGTTTGTGCACAAATTGGCTGTCCTGTTTCCCTACATTACACTTCAAAACTACTTGATTGGCTCTGAAGTGTTTTGGGGTGTCTTGAAGTCATGAAATATGCCATATAAATGCATCTCTACAATGCCTTCTTTTTCTTTCCTTACCGTCACCTCCAGAGCCCCACCCAAAGATCTATCCTTGGTTCCTAGGCACAGGGTCAGTTTTCATATGTTGATACCAAGTTTGACCTATCCTCCACTCTACAACCAACTCTGCTATCAGACTACATATCCAACATCAAGTCATGGATAAGTCGCAACTTCCTCCGATTGAGCACAAGGAAGGCCAAAGCCATGGATTTCAGTCCCCAGTGCTTGGGCCTCAACTATTCACAATATATATCAATGATTTGGCTGAGGGAACCAAATGTAATATTTCCAAGTTTGTGGACGACACAAAACTAGGTGGGGTTGTGAGTTGTGAGGAGGATGCAAAGAGACTTCAAGGCGATTGAGACAAGTTGAGTGAGTGGGCAAATACGTGGCAGAAGCAGTATAACGTGGATAAATGTGAAGTTATCCACTTCGGTAGGAAAAACAGAAAGGTAGAGTATTATTTAAATGGTGAGAGATTGGGAAATGCTGATGTACAAAGGGACCTGGGTGTCCTTGTACACTAGTCACTGAAAGCAAACATGCAGGTGCAGCAAGCAGTTAGGAAGGCAAATGGTATGTTGGCCTTCATTGCAAGAGGATTTGAGTACAGGAGCAACTGTCTTACTACAGTTGTACTTGGTGAGACCACACCTGGAGTAGTGTGCACAGTTTTGGTCTCTTTACCCAAGAAAGGATATACTTGCCACAGAGGGAGTGCAGCGAAGATTCACCAGGCTGATTCCTGGGATGGCAGGACTGTCGTATGAGGAGAGATTGGGTTGACTAGGCCTGTATTCACTAGAGTTTAGAAGAATGAGAGGGGATCTCATTGAAATGTATAAAATTCTGACAGGGCTAGACAGACTGGATGCAGGGAGGATGTTTCCCCTGGCTGGGGGGTCTAGAACGAGGGGTCACAGTCTCAGGATACGGGGTAGGACATTTAGGACTGAGATGAGGAGAAATTTCTTCACTCAGAGGGTGGTGAACCTGTGGAATTCTCTACCACAGAAGGCTGTGGAGGCCAAGTCACTGAATATATTTAAGTAGATAGATAGATTTCTAGACACAAAAGGCATCAAGGGGTATGGGGAGAGAGCAGGAATATGGTACTGAGATAGAGGATCAGCCATAATCATACTGAATGGCGGAGCAGGCTCGAAGGGCCGAATGGCCTACTCCTGCTCCTATTTTTCTATGTTCTATGTTTCTATTACACACTCCACTGCCTTGCCACTGACCCCCATCTACTCGGGCTGAAACCTGATGTTCTATTTGACCCACATCCAAAACCCCACATCCTATCCATTACAACACTGACTGCAGTTCAAAAATACTTCATTGGCAATAATGCACTTTGTGACAATCTGCAACAGTGCCTGCTTCTGCCCCCACCTTAGCCCTCCACCACTGAAACCTTTATCCATGCTTTCATCATCTAAAGAATACATTTCTCTAGCGCCCACCCTGCTGGCCTCCTTTCCTCAAAACGTTACAAAACTCAGTTGCACATTTCCTGTTCAACATCATCACACTTGTCCTGATACCCTACATTGCCTCCAAGTACCTCAACACTTTAAATTTAAAATGTTCTTCCTTGCCTTCAAATCCCTCCATTACCTTGCCCCAATCAATCTCTGCCACCTCCTCCAACCCTCTTGCACCTTTTCGTCCTGACTGTGGTCTCTTATGCACCTTCCCTCTTCCTTCACCCCACCATTGGTGGCAGAGCGTTCAGCCAACTCAGCCCCACTCTAACTCCTTAAACGCCTCCGCCTCTCTTCACCTTGTCAAACCAGTCTTAACACCCGTCTTTTCAACCAAGCTTTTGGTCACCCGACCCCTTCCAGCATCCACTCCCTTAGTTATCCCGATTTTATTTACATGCACCCATCTCCCGCCTAAAGTGTGCTGAAACATTTTCTATATAAAAGAGAGATACAAGTTATTGCTATTTTTGAAGCGCAACAGAAACACTTTCATAAGAACATAGGAACACAGGAACAGGAGTAGGCCACTCAGCCTCTCTCGTCTGATTCTGTCGTTCAATTAGATCATGGCTGCTCCGTACCTCAACTCTATTTATCTGCTTTTATTCCATATCCCGCAAAACCCTTACCCAACAAAAATCTATTGATCTGTCTTGAAAATTTCAGTTGGCCCAGCATCCAAAGCCTTTTGGGGTGAGAAAGTTCCAGATTTCCACTACCCTTTGTGTGAAAAGTGCTTTCTGATTGTACTCCTAAATGGCCTAGCTCTAATTTTAAGATTATGCCCTCTTGTTCTGGATTCTCCCACCAAAGGAAATAATTTATCTCTATCTACCCTATCAAATCCCTTTATCATTTTAAACACCTAGAGCCTTCTAAACTCAAGGGAATACAAGTAAAATTTACGCAATCTGTCCTCATCATTTAACCCTTTAAGACCTGGTATCATTCTGCATTGTATCCCCCTCCAAGACTAATATATCCTTCCCGAGGTGCGTTGCTCAAAACGGAACACATTACTCTAGAAGGGATCTGAACAAAGCTCTGTACAACTGAACAACAACTTGCATTTATATAGTGCCTTCTAACATAGTAAAACATCCCAAGGCGCTTCAAAGGACCATTATCAAACAAAATTTGACAACGAGCCACACAAGGAGATATTAGGGCAGATGACCTAAGACTTGGTCAAAGAGGTCCCCGGTTAAGCAACGCCTCGATTTCAAAATTCTCATCCTTGTTTTCAAATCCCTCCATGGTCTCGCCCCTCCCTATCTCTAATCTCCTCCAGCCCCACAAACTCCCCCCCCCCCGCCCCGAGATATCTGCGCGCTTCTAATTCTGGCCTATTGAGCATCCCCGATTTTTAATCGCTCTACCATTGGTGGCTGTGCCTTCAGCTGCCAAGGCCCTAAGCTCTGGAATTCCCTCCCTAAACCTCTCCGCCTCTCTATCCTCCTTTAAGATGCTCCTTAATATCTACCTCTTTGGCCAAGCTTTTGGTTGCCTGCCCTACTATCTTCTTATATGGCTCAGTATCAAATTTTTTGTCTTATAACACTCCGTGAAGCGCCTTGGGACATTTCACTACGTTAAAGGTGCTATATAAATACAAGTTGTTGTTGTTGTTGAGGTAGGTTTTAAGGAGCATTTTCAAGGAGGAGAGAGGGGTAGAGAGGTGGTGAGGTTTAGGGAGGGAATTCCAGAGTTCAGGGCCTAGGTAGCTGAAGGCACGGCCACCAATGGTGGAGCAATTAAAATAGGGGATGCACAAGAGGCCAGAATTGGAGGAGTGCAGAGATCTCAGAGGGTTGTAGGGCTGGAGGAGGATACAGAGATAGGGAGAGGGTGAGGCCATGGAGGGATTTGAAAACAAGGATGAGAATTTTAAAACTGAGACGTCGTCGGACCGGGAGACACTGTAAGTCAGCGAGCACAGGAGTGATGGGTGAGCGGGACTTTGTGCGAGTTAGGATATGGGCAGCAGAGCTTTGGATGAGCACAAGTTTATGGAGGGTGAAAGATGGAAGGCCGGCCAGTAGTGTTGGAATAGTCAAGTCTAGAGGTAACAAAGGCATGGATGAGGGTTTCAGCAGCAGATGAGCTGAGGCGGGGGCGGAGTCGGGCGATGTTATGGAGGTGGAAGTAGGTGGTCTTGGTAATGGCGCAGATATGTGGTCAGGAGCTCATCTCGGAGTCAAAGAGGACACCAAGGTTGCAAACGGTCTGGTGCAGCCTCAGACAGATGCCAGGGAGGGTGTAGAAGTTGGTAGCTAGGGAACAGTGTTTGTGTCAGGGACCGAAGACAATGGTTTCAGTCTTCCCAATATTTAGCTGGAGGAAATTTCTGCTCATCCAGTACTGGATGTCGGACAAAGTCTAACAATTTAGAGACCATGGAGGGGTTGAGCGAGGTGGTGGTAGTAAGGTGGAGCTGGGTGCCGTCAGCATACATGTGGAAACTGATGATATGTTTTCGGATGATGTCACCGAGGGGCAGCATGTAGATGAGAAATAGGAGGGGGCCAAGGACAGATCCTTGGAGGACTCCAGAGGTAACGGTGCAGGAGCGAGAAGAGAAGCCATTGCAGGTGATTCCCTGGCTACGACTGGATAGATAAAAATGGTATCAGGCAAGGGCAGTCCCACCCAGCTAGATGACGGAGGAGAGGCGTTGGAGGAGAATGGTATGGTCAACTGTGTCAAAGACTGCACAGAGGTCGGGAAGGATGAGGAGGGATAGTTTACCACGGTCACAGTCACGTAGGATGTCATTTGATAAGAACCGTTTCAGTACTGTGGCAGGGGTGGAAACCAGATTGGAGGGATTTAAGCATCACTTCCTCACTTTTGTATTCCAACCACCTTGAGATAAAGGTCAACATTTCATTAGCCTTTTGATTAAAAGCTTGTGCACAGGTGCAAAAAGTAGTGAGCGTACATGGACACCTAAATCCCCGAGCTCTTCCACAGCTCCTTGTCTCTCACCATTAATCGTTATCTCAAGGGGGCTAGAATACAACGGGGAGGAAGTTATGCTTCAGTTGTATACAGCCTTGTTTAGACCCAATCTAGAGTTCAATTCTGGGTGCCGGAAGGATATGTTGGCTTGGGTACTGCTCAGATTTATCAGAATGATACCACGGATAAAGGTTTAAATTATAAGGACAGGTTGCAGAAACTTGATTTATATTCCCGAGCAAGGTAGAGTGAGGGGTGATCTAGGCGATGTGTTTAAAATGATTCGATAAGTTATATACACAGAAACTATTTCCCCTGCTGGGAGAATATAGACCAAGGAGGCATAATCTTAAAATTATTAAAATCTTAAAGTGGCCAGTCCATTTAGTAGTTAAACGAGGAAGCACTTCTTCACAGAAAGGGTTGTAGAAATCTGGAACACTCTCCCCACATGGCTGTAGATGCTGGATTCATTGAAATTTTCAAGATCAATAGATTTTTGTTAGGTAAGTGCATCAAGGGATATGGAGCAAAAGTGGATAAATGGTGGAACAGGCTTGCACAGCTGAGTGCCCTACTCCTGTTCCTATTAAGAAAATATTCAGATTCGTCTTTCTTGGATCCAAAGTGGATGCCCTCACACCTCCCCAAATTGAACACCATCAGCCATAGTTTTTTCCACCTATGTCCCTTTGTAACCTCCTACTCCCATCTACACAACTGCTACTGCTAACCTCGTGCCATCTGTAAACTTGGATATGTAACTCTATTCCTTTATCCGAGTCATTAATATATGTGGTGGAAAGCAGAGGCCCAGAACCAATCCCTGGGGGAACACCACTTGTCGCATCCCACCAATCAGCAAATGAACCCTTTATCCCTGCTCAGTAACAGGGTTATCTCCAATTCCATATACTCTCATTTTTGCCAATAATAAAAGAAAACATATGCCATCATATAGCACCTTTCACAATCTCAGGATGTCCCAAAGTACTTTACAGCCAAAGATATACTGTTGTTCTGCAGGAAACACGGCAGCCAATTTTTACGCACAGCAAAGTCCTGCAAACAGCAATGAGGTAAATGACCAGATCATCTACTGTAGTAGCGCTGTTGGTTTGTGGCATAAATCTTGGCCAGGACAACAGCAAGAACCCACCTCCCCTCTCCCCCACCAGGTCTGAAATTGTTGAACTCAATGTGGACTCCGTTGGCACTTATCTAACTGCCATGCTCGTGACCTCAACAAATTCAATTAGATTGGTCACACGTGAGCTACCCTTCACAAATCCACGCCGACTCGCTGATCAACTCATCTTGCCCAAATCACTCTGGCTCTGATGTTCAGATTCCAACAACTTCCCCACAGTTTTTCCAGTTCTGACGAAAGATCTTCGACCTGAAACGTTAACTCTGTTTCTCTCCACGGATGCTGCCTGGCCTGCTGAGTTTTTCCAGCGTTTTCTGTTGTTATTTCCCCACAGTTGAGGTTTCCTCTAGGTAGCTGGGGCAATCTTTTTGATGGGGGTGGGTCAACAGGTGCAGAAGGTCTCCATTCCGCCTTTGCCGGAGTAAGTTTGAATCCGGCCGTGGCATGGTTTTGAAGGTATCCACCCACTCGCCCCATCCCATGGCATTGCAATGTGAGTGGAGATGTCCCTAGTCCCAGCACCCACCCGCCGCACGTGACCGGGCCCGGGCTGTTAGAGCGCGGCCTCCCTCACACTCACCTCTCTCAATGTCCTTGCTCGTCTCTCTAACGTAATCATCCGGATTCCGGCACAGGATTTTAACTTTCATTTTTTAATCAATCCAACCGACATTCAAATCTCACCCGCCGCCGTTTAAATCCCGCCGGCCCAGACTCGCGCGCGACACTGAGGAGGAACTGCTCGAGGGTCACGTGGGTAAGCGGGGACGGCGCAACAGTTGACGTACAGAGAGCTCGGCACTGTCGGGGGGGGGGGTGCTGCGTTGCGTGCGTTCAGATCCGGCTTGCGCCGGCGTGTGATGACGTACTGCCTCTTGCGCGCGACACAGATAGACGGGGCAGGCGCGACCGGCGACGTTGACTTGGCACTGTGTGAGGCTGCGTGTGTTGCATGAGTGCACGCAAGGCTTGCGAGGGCGTGCGTGATAACGTAATGACGTAGTGTGCCGAGCTCGAGCGTGGCGGTTGCATCCGACGTAGCGGTCCCGGTTTTTCTGGGGTGATTTTTGTCGTCATTGTCACCGTGTCCGCCCCGTCCAAACAACAAAACAGCGCGGTGCCCGCTGAGAGGATGTCGTCGGGAGCTGGGCAGGCCCCCGAGCCCGAGCTGAAGGGTCCGGCGGCGGTGATCAGGCTTTTCCAGTTGGTGAAGTACGAGAACTTGGCGGCGGGAGTGAGCGGCGGCGTGGTGTCCACCCTGGTGCTGCACCCGCTCGACCTAGTCAAGATCCGGTTCGCAGGTAAAAAAAAAACACACACACCGCCCATTACCCGTGCACTCCCTCAGCCGGAGCGATACTGAGAGCGGCCTGGTCAACAGTGAAAGCACGTGTTCCCGAGAGGGGGCTGGGCGTGTGAATCACGTGTTCCCGAGAGGGGGCTGGGCGTGTGAATCACGTGTTCCCGAGAGGGGGCTGGGCGTGTGAATCACGTGTTCCCGAGAGGGGGCTGGGCGTGTGAATCACGTGTCCCCGAGAGGGGGCTGGGCGTGTGAATCACGTGTCCCCGAGAGGGGGCTGGGCGTGTGAATCACGTGTCCCCGAGAGGGGGCTGGGCGTGTGAATCACGTGTCCCCGAGAGGGGGCTGGGCGTGTGAATCACGTGTCCCCGAGAGGGGGCTGGGCGTGTGAATCACGTGTCCCCGAGAGGGGGCTGGGCGTGTGAATCACGTGTCCCCGAGAGGGGGCTGGGCGTGTGAATCACGTGTCCCCGAGAGGGGGCTGGGCGTGTGAATCACGTGTCCCCGAGAGGGGGCTGGGCGTGTGAATCACGTGTCCCCGGGGCGGGGGCTGGGCGTGTGAATCACGTGTCCCCGGGGCGGGGGCTGGGCGTGTGAATCACGTGTCCCCGGGGCGGGGGCTGGGCGTGTGAATCACGTGTCCCCGGGGCGGGGGCTGGGCGTGTGAATCACGTGTCCCCGGGGCGGGGGCTGGGCGTGTGAATCACGTGTCCCCGGGGCGGGGGCTGGGCGTGTGAATCACGTGTCCCCGGGGCGGGGGCTGGGCGTGTGAATCACGTGTCCCCGGGGCGGGGGCTGGGCGTGTGAATCACGTGTCCCCGGGGCGGGAGTGTGAATCACGTGTCAGCACGGCGGGTGCTGACATTTACTACTGTAGAAATGTTGAATAGGTTTACAATGGAGTTACTCAAAATGTATAAATTATAATCTTAAGTAGTTATTTGAACATTGAAATTTGATTGTATTTTTTGTGCAGTGAGTGATGGATTGAAGATGAGGCCAAAATACAGTGGAATTATGCATTGTATCAGTAGCATCTGGAAACACGACGGAATTCGGGGACTTTACCAAGGAGTAACCCCCAATGTCTGGGGCGCGGGATTGTCTTGGGGATTATACTTCTTCTTGTAAGTATACAAGGCTCAGCTCATCCACTGCTGAAACCCTCCTCCATGCCTTTGTTACCTCTAGACTTGAGTATTCCAACGCACTCCTGGCTGGCCTCTCACATTCTACCCTACGTAAGCTTGAGGTCATCCAAAACTCGGTTGCCTGTGTCCTGACTTGCCCCAAGTCTCGTTCACCCATCACCCCTGTGCTTGCTGACCTACATTGGCTCCCGGTTAAGCAACGCCTCGATTTCAAAATTCTCATCCTTGTTTTCAGATTCCTCCATGGCCTAGCCCCTCCCTATCTCTGTAATCTCCTTCAGCCCCACAACCCCCCCGAGATATCTGCGCTCCTCTAATTCTGCCCTCTTGAGCATCCCTGATTATAAACGCTCAACCATTGGTGGCCGTGCCTTCTGTTGCCTAGGCCCTAAGCTCTGGAATTATCTGCCTAAACCTCTCCGCCTCTCTACCTCTCTTTCCTCCTTTAAGACGCTTCTTACAACCTACCTCTTTGACCAAGCTTTTGGTCACCTACCCTGATTTCTCCTTATGTAGCTCGGTGTCAAGCGCCTTGGGACGTTTTACTACGTTAAAGGCGCTATATAAATACAAGTTGTTGTTTTAAGTACTAGAAATATTACTGCAGGATCTGTCAGCTCGCATTCTCTGCTTCAGGGTTAATGATTACATGTGTGGGTTACAATTGTGAAATTGCTTTAAAAGTCGCTATTTGACGAGTAAGTGTCTTCACTTTGAGAGGAGAGTTGGGAACCCTTAATTTTTCTCCCAGGCCAGGACCCAATCAAACTATGGACAAAAAGATGGATGACCTATTCACATGTTCCCCCCTGCGCTCCTGCCAACTAACTGCTAGGATAGCAAGAGGGAGCCCCAAGGTGATCATTCCTGCAGTTTCCCTTCCCCATGAAGAAATGCCTGGCTTACACTCTGTACCTCTCTACTATGATGCAGCTGGGATCAAGAACTAGTACCGTGCAGATCTGAACCACTTGTCCAAAAGCAAAATACTGCGGATGCTGGAAATCTGAACTAAAAACAGAAAATGCTGGAAAAACTCAGCAGGTCAGGCAGCATCTGTGGCGAGAGAAACAGAGTTAACGTTTCAGGTCTATGACCTTTCGCCAGTTCTGACGAAAGATCATCGACCTCAAACGTTAACTCAAATATAACACTTTTGTCTGTTATTTTTGAAATGTAGAAAGATGTCCAGACAATTTGCATGCAGCAAGCTCCTATAAACAGCAAATGAGATAAATCACCAATGAATCTGGTTGATGGTGTTAGTTAGCCACTTAAAATTTGTGGGGGGAAAATTCGGTTGCTTAGTGCCTCCTGTTTGCACCCTAAGAGGGCGCCAATAGGGCGCAAAGCAACTAGCGCCCGGGCGCGGCGATGTTTGTGCCGCTCGTGAAATTGGCCAGCGTTTTTGCGGCGGCGCTAAACAATATCGCCACGATCTCCTGCACCCACAGATCGTGACGTCAGTCGAGCGTGCAACGCCCCGGTAGTGCCCCGGACCAGATATTGAGTGGCGCTCCTTTCCGCCTGCCACAAGCAACGACAGGTAGAGGGGAACGTTTTGCAGTCGGGAAGGGGCTGGGAGAGCGCTATTTAAAGGCTGCCTCTTCCTGCCTTTTTTTGTCGGAGACATTTTTGCACCATGCATTCTGAGAGAGAGAGAGATTCTGAGAGAGAGAGAGACTTCTGGAGAGATTCAACGCTGTGTGAAGGAGGTTTGGGTACTGAGCAGCACTTTGCAGGTTCTTTTTGATTTGACCTTCCTTGCATCGATTTAGAAGAGACTATGGGGGCTGCACTGATTCGGGGCGTCGTCCTACACCTGCAGAATCGGAGGCATCAGAGACGCAGAGAGAGAGTGGCAAACATGGCCAGACGGAGGAGGGCCAACAGGCCTCTGCACAGGAGGCCTTACCCTCCCAGGGTATTCCGGGAACAATTCTCCTGCATTCATTTGTCTGAGGAGCAGTGTTTGCGCAGGCTGTGCTTCAGCAAGGAGGTGGTCACTGAGCTCTGCCACCTGCTGCAGCCAGATCTGCAGCCTCAACTGAGGACCAGGACGTCTCTGTCGGTGGCAGTGAAGATGACAGTGGCTCTGAATTTTTATGCCACCGGCTCCTTTCAAGCAGCTACTGGGGACATTGCCAATATCTCCCAGTTCGCTGTCCATTGCTGAATCTGGGAGGTGACAAATGCCCTCTATAAAAGGAGACACCAGTACATCTCTTTCCCCATGACCCGGGCCAAACAGCATGAACGCGCATGTGGCTTTGCTAGGATAGCGGGCTTCCCCATGGTGCAGGGCGCCATTGACTGCACACATGTGGAATTGTGGGCACCGCATGAAAATGCAGAGGTTTCTGAAACCGCAAGGGGTTCCACTCCTTAAATGTCCAGTTGGTCTGTGACCACAGACAGCTGATACTCGTCGTCAATGCCCACTATCCTGGCAGCAGCCACGATGCTTTCATCCTGCGCCAGACTGGTGTGCCAGACCTTTTCCAGGCACCGCATCAGCCAAGTGGTTGGCTCCTCGGGGACAAGGGTTATCCACTCTGCACCTGGCTGATGACACCGCTCCGTAATCCCAACACCCCTACCGAACTGCGGTATAATGAGAGCCATATCCCCACCAGGAACATAATTGAGCAGACGATCGGCGTGCTCAAGCAACAGTTCCGCTGTCTGGACCACTCAGGAGGAGCCCTGCAGTACTCTCCTGAGCGAGTCTCTCTCTTCATAGTTGTGTGCTACATGCTTCACAACCTGGCAATCCTGAGGACCCAGCCAATGCCACCAGGGATTGGTGCACCACTGGAGGAGGAGGAGGATGATCAGCAACAGCACCAAGGTGGGAGGGAGGCCCACAATGTTGCCACTGCAAGGGCCGTCCGTCCGTCAACAGCTGATAACAAGCCGCTTCTAGGCCCCTACTCAGAAGATGGCTTCTGGCATGGAGAACAACATCATGGAAAGCAACCCCCTATAGCCGGCCAAAGCTGCAATGATTCCAAAGGCCAAACATGTACATTTTGAATACAACAACTTTTTTATTTAACAAACTCTGTGTGTGTCATTTATTCAGGACAAACAAATAGAAACAAACACAACAAATCATGAATTTACAGAACTGGTTCTCACAAGCTGGAGATAATGTCCAAAACACTAAACAAATGTTATCAGACGAACCTCGACCTTTAGTACAAACATTCCCACCATTTATTTAGACCTACTGTTTGCTCTTCGAGGGTAATCTCCATCCCTTGCGCAATTCCCTCCTTCCCACCCTACTGCTCCTCCGTAATGGGGTCCCAGTGGCTGCAGCAAAGCTGGTGGAAGGCTGCTGAATGTCAGATGCTGAGACTACAGATGCCCTTGAAGGACGCCCTCGACCAGCTCTGGGCCTGGAGGCCCCGGCTGCAGATTGCACCAACTCTGCATGGGCGGCAGCAGTCTGGGCTGGATGTGTTGCAGGCGGTGGCAAGTGCAATGGGGAAGTGACAGTGGTGGGAGCAGGAATGCTGTCATCCTGAGATAGGACAGCACCTTCCTGCTCGACCGACACACTGGCACTCCCACGGGGCAGCACCTCAGCATCCAGAGAAATCTGCTCGAGCACAGATTGCTGGCCTGCTGCGGCACCATGAGAGCCCCTGGGCAATGTGGCCGAACCAGCGACGCTGGCAGCAGTCAGTGCTTGCGTTACATCAACCTGAGACTGCATGAGAGCAGTCTGAGATTGGATCGCAGCAGCCAGTGACTGAATTGCAGCACTAAGCCGTTGCGTTGTGTCGGCCTGTGCTACAGCGGAGTGCTCCACACTCCTTGCCAGTCCATCAATGCTTTCGGGCACCCTTCCCATTGCACCCATGAGCTGAGTGTGCTTGTTCAACGCCTGGGTATTAATTTCCGCGATGAGGCGATCCTGCTCTGCGTCTAGTGCAGCAGGACTCGCTGACCTACTCTCCCTCCGGGGAGAAGGCCCCCGAGCTTCCCTACCCCCATGGCGTTGCTGCAGCCCGCTGGGTCCCGGAGCTTCGTCGTCATCAGACCTTTCCCGCCTGCTCTCCTCCAAGGAAGGCGTGGTCCCAGTGTGGGCATGGGCTCCCTTGGGAGACGCAGGCACTGAGGCTCCGGCTTCCTCTTCCTCCTCGCCTGGGGCGCCGCTCCCACTGGTTGGTTGAGGGACAGGCTGCTCAGCTGGTGGTTCACTATCTGAAAGCAGGGAGGTACAAGAGTGGCTTTAGCGTCAGGACATGGGGCAGTAAGGGAGCAAGGACTGGAGACGTTTAGTAAGTTGGATTGAAAGTGTAAAAGGCTGGTGTTGAGGGGAAAGTGGAATGAGAGAGGAGAGAAAGCTGATGAACTTACCATTGCTGTCCCCAAGGGGGTTGACCTCCCCAACGGCCACGGCACCTATCACCTGGCTGGCAACGATCCTGTGGATGCACGCCTCCAAATCGCTGAGGGTCTGCAGCTCAGCCGGCCCTCCACCCGCTCACTGCTGCTGCCGCCTGTTGTGAGATAGCTTGGCCTGCAAGAAAAAGGATGGCCTCTGAGTGAATGTGCAGCCATATGCTTGCATGATGTGCCTCCCATAGTTGAATAGCCCTTAATGTATGCAAGGTGTGGAATGTGCTTGTGTGCTTTGAGATGTCCATAGGTCTTGGATGAGTGTTGGGCATTTGGGGTTTTTAAACCCTCTGGGCACAGAGTGAGGTTTCGATGGAGGGATGTAGAGGTATTGAAAAGCAGCCACTCACCCTGACCACCCGAGTAAGGTCGTTGAACTTCTTCTGACATTAGGTGTGGGTCCTGGGCACCATGCTTCTGGAGGAGATGTGCTGAGCCACCTCCCTCCACACTCTTCTATAATCGCGTGGCAATGGCCTCCTGCCACTCTGGATAACGTACTGATCTTCGGCGCTCCACTGCGCCAACCAGAGCCACCAAGGCCCGGTCCCTGAAGCGCTGAGCTCGTTCCCTGGGCCTCTCCATTGTTCTTTGCAGCAGAATTCAAGTTGAGGTCTGTCCAGGCCGAGATTCAAGGCTGCAATGAGCAGGGTGTGGCTGGAGAGCAAGATCGACCCTTCCCTTTAAGAAGTGGCCGGCGCCAGTGTGTCTGTGTTCCATTGCTAACTGACATCACCTGAGCTTCGCCAGCGCTCTGAGTTAGCGCCTTGCTCCTCGGTGTTAGCGCCTTAAGAGAGGTGTCTAGCGCCTGATTTAGCGCTCCAATCACCTCCAGGGGCGCTAGAAGCCATGTTTGCAGTCGGAAGCGATAATTAGCGCCAGGCGCTAAACTTTACGCCCGGCTGATAATTGTGCCCCGAACGGGGCGATACCGAATTTCTCCCCGAGTCTTTATAATAAAGTCTCTTGTGACAATAAAGTACGTCAAACCTGTCATCTATGTTGTGACTAACAAGCTGTCAGTCAGTTTCTTATTTTTCATTTGTTAAGTGTTCAAGTCACTTTGTTTTTTGGATATTTTCTACATTTGTCATATTTTCATTCCCAATCGTATAATGCATAACATTTCCCCATAATTTTAATTTTTCCCTCAATCACATTCCACCAAATGAAATTTTATCCAATCACATAGCTATGACATTTCCCTACTAGTCCCACGATATATCCCTTAAAAATAAAATGTATTATAATAAACACATTTTAACAGAATTCAACCATTCAGGAAAAAAATACTAACTTTATCCCATTTTCAAATCACTCCAAAAACTCCTTTCCCCTTGCATGGCCTGACTTGCCTATCAGGCCTCTTGATCCCAACCTGGGTACACTCTTCCCAAGTACTTCATTGTCCAGCTCGCCCAGTTGAATCTGATGTTCTGAGCCAAACAATTTCAGTACAGCTCCAGTGAACCAGCGCATACCTCGGCCTGCATTTCACCGTATGCACAAAAAGTGCAATTGTTCTGTGAGACTTCCGTGACATAACCAGACCCATTGTGGATAGATAATTGTGTGAAAGCGACAATCAAGTTAAGCACGAGGGCATCACAGAATCTCTTGCTTTTGCAATGCCCACCCTTAAGTTCTGTGCATGTGCACAATTAGCAATAGCTGCTGTTGAACTTCTGCAAGAATCAAACTATTCAGTTAAGGAAAAACCTAATTACTGGAATAATCACAGCAAGAAGCAAACTACTCAGTTTTTCCTTAACTGAGTCGGTTAGTAATGTGATACCGAATCAATTTCAAGATCTGTAATAAAGTTAATGGTAATATTCTTTGTGTTGGAGATCGCTGCTGAATTACTAAACATAGATATGCTACTTTCAGTTATAATGCCATCAAGGCCTACAAACAGGATGGTCGTCCAGCACAACTTAGCGCTACTCAGCACCTTATCTCAGCTGCTGAAGCTGGTAAGTAGTTGGAAGAATTAAACTTATTTGACTGGGTGACAAAAGTAGGGCCACCGTATTAATGCCTCTGTATTACATTAGTGCATGAAAATGTAACTGGATTATTACGTGTACAGGCTTTGCCCTCGCTAGCTCATTTTTTGATTGATGTTATGTTTGTGTTCTCTTTGGCTGAAGACTTGCTAGCTTCAGTATTGCTTATCTGACTTCAGCACAAAAAAGCAACATCCCAACGGTCAGCACATGTACAGATTATAACATACCGTTTTAACAGTCAAAGAGTATTATACAACTAATTGTAACTGTATTTTCAAGCTATGAATTAAAATTTTGTCCATTTGCTCTCAATAGCTATTTATGTTTCTATGCAATATGCAAAGACTAATGGATATTCCCACATATGATATTTTTTTCATTGAGTTAGGTAGTTATATTTTATTTTCAACTAGTTTGTTTTTGTTAGCATGGGGTGGTATGGTTGGTCATCTGCAAGGGCACTTACTCTATGTATTTGAGGCACGATGTCCACAATGTTGATGTAATCATTACGCATTTGAGTGATAATTGGAAGCTGATCTACCAGAAAATAACAAATTGTATGCCAATTAAAATGACAATCCTATCAAGAAAAGATAGGAATTATCCTAGTAGAATAGAGTGATGTAATATTGAGGCAAATTGTGCTCTACAGATGTTTTTGTATTCATCATTTTATTCAACTGCCAGAAGTAGAACTCTCACACATAACTGTTATGTGTCCATATCTCACAGTTGTGCAATTAGTCACTGTACTCTGATATGTGGAGCAGTAAAAATGTCCTTGTGGACCTGTTCAGGAAATATGGTTCAGTTTATCTCTGTAAATAGTGATTATTTAGTGTTTTTATTGACCCTTTAGCCCTCTTTCTATGTACCCCCCCCCAAAAAAAAAACCCATAACAATTCAGAATTGTTTGTGAGAAAGGAAGATAATTTGTCCTGGTACAAAAATGCTGAATATTTTTCTAACACAGCGTGTAGATTTGCCTGGAATGCTAACAGAACTACACAGAGCTTGAACTGAGAGTATATGTAACACCTGAAAGAAGGAGGTTATTTAGAAATGTTGGCTGGTCTTGCAATCTGTAGTTAACTTTGAGTATTTGTATAATATTTAAGTGGAGCTAGCAGGAAAGTTCTACTATTATTGATAATTGACTTTTGTATTTCTAATAATGTGTACTTGTATGAAATGCATATTATCAAGTGTATCTCTTTGTGAAAGAAACTTTCTGAGAACTACAATAATGACAGCAAAAGTGGAAGGCATCGTTTTAATGTTTGTACAGATCAGTATTTCTGGGTAAATAACCAGACAGTCTTATGTGGACTCTTTGTGCTAGACTTAAAATGTTTTCATACAGAAGTATGGAATGGAATAACAACATTCACATTATTCAACATAGAATATCTGAAGAAATCACCTTCTGAAGTACTAGTCAGCAAAGGGAATTTAATCAAAATAATAAATATTTATCGACATTTTGATATCAAGGAATATTTGCCAACTTTTAATATTTCAGTTTTATATTACATTGTTCAAGTTAACTACCTTTATATAATCACAAACTGGACATAAAACACAGATAAATACATGTACATGCAACAACGTAAGCAACAGCCCCCTTCAACAAATGTACCTGTTTTTTTAGGCGCAGTGACGCTTTGTATTACAAATCCAATTTGGGTGACGAAGACGCGGTTAGTTCTGCAGTACGATGCAGGTGTCGATCCATCAAAGAGACAGTACAAGGGCATGTTTCATGCCCTTTTGAAAATATACCAGAATGAAGGTATTCGTGGACTCTACAAGGTGAGGTAATAGTACCAGTAACTGGACCTTAACATTGTAAAGTCTTTGGCCCGGATTTTGCGGTAGAAATAATGGTGAGGTGATTGGCGCTCACCGTTATTAAGGAGTAAATTGGACAGCAACTTACAGCGTCTGCACATGCGCAGTAAAATGTGGAAATCAGGAATTTGCTGTCCGAGTTGCCCTGCTCCTCCTGAAATTGCACAATACTCGTATCTCGCCGAGAGACTTGGAATTCAGACACATGGAAGGGCTTGAATTTGCGGTACTTACAAAACACGCCAGAAAGAGTTAGAGCTTGTCCATTCAAGTGCTAAGTGAATTTTTAACAGCATGATAAGTCTTCATTACTGCCAAACAACCTCTCTGCCACTGAAAATTAACTTTTACAAGTGTGGCGTCTCATTCCGTCAGATTTTAGTTATTGTTGGAGATTTTAAAAAGTTAAAATTAAACTTTTTTTTCTTTTTGTCTCTTTTATCTCTCTCTCTTTTAATCCTATCTTACTTTCCTTCTCTTTATTTCACTTTCTGTACATGATTTGACATTGAATTAAATATTCTAACTTAAGCTTCCTGGTTTAGACTCTGCGTGTCTCCGTGAGGATTTTTCAATATGATTGGTTGAGGAGACACACCGTTGCTTGCCCCGTTCACATCTGTCCCAGATCCCCTGTAGGGCCACCGTGCTGTTTTTGCTCTCTCATAACCGCAATTTCTAGTGCAAAAGCCCATAGAAAGTCTGGTCAAGTGTAAGTGTAATGAGCAGCTAGCGCGCTCATTCGCCGCTGACTGCAAAATCCAGGCCTTTGTCACTTTATATCCGTTAAACGCAAGAGTATCAGTAAATTGGCTTAGGTAGTACTTTGTGGGTTCTTGTAATCATTTTATACTGTGTACTTTATTTTATGTTGTCCCCTTTTCTCTATGAAGGTGCCAGTTCCACCTCCAGTACCATGCATGTTTTATGTAAGAATCTAGCTAGGCAGTGTCAGAAGGCAATTGAATTGGAGGGGAGCTCAGTTTTGTCCTCACCTGATGCCCACGGTTGCATAGTTTCAGCTGGGGTTACTGTTTGACAAATCGGGTAGGAACCCTGGTGATTTTTGTTCAAGTTAACTTTCTTACATAATCCTAAACTGGATATGAAACACAAATTGAATTGCATTCTGAGACTGCCGAGCTCGGTTCTTACATAAAGAATTCCCATGTAGGTGAGGTACTAAAGGACTGCTCATGTCCAGTGACACTGAGGTCAGTTATAGCACCGCACTGCCATTTGGGCTGAGACCAACTAACTCAGCACAGTATCATACTGGCTTTGCATTTAACCATTGAGCAATTGAGAGCGCCCAGAAATTTATTCCAAAAGCACATGTGTCAGTTACCAATAGTTTTGAAAAATAGATACAAAGAATTATCACTGACATCCTCAGTTTTTCAAGCATGTGAACTGAACTAACATCAAGAGAGAAAGAGGGGGGGATAATATTCTGTTCTGTAAATTCTAACATTCAAAACAAATACTTTTGGGGGGGAAAGATTCGGCTGGTTATCGCCTCCCGTTAGCGCCTCTGGGGGGCGCTAACGTGGCGCTAGGAACTTAGCACCCAAGCGCGGCAATTTTAGCGCTGCTCACGAATTTGACCAGTCGTTTTGCGGCGGCGCTAAACACTACCGCCACGATCTCCTGCGCCCGCAGATTGTGACGTCGAGCGCCCCGGACTGGATATTGAGTCGCACCCCCTGCCTTAGCGCCTTCCGCTAGGAACAACAGGTAATGGGGAACAGTTTTAGTTTTAACGCTGTCCTAAGGAGTTTTGGCCCTCAGCGCCACTTTTGAGGTTCCTAAGCGCCGAGCTCTTTCTCTGGGCCTATCCATTAGTGCTTCCAACACAATTGCTTTTGAGGTCTCTCCAGGCCGAGATTCAAGGCTGCAATGAGCAGGGAGTGGCTGGCCAGCAAGATGGCCCCTCCCCTTTTAAGAACTGGACGGCGCCAGTCTGTCTGGCTTCCATGGTAATTGGCATCGCCTGAGCTTCGGTAGCGTTCTGAGGTAGCGCCTCGCTCCCTGACGTTTGCGCCTTAAGAGAGGTGTGTAGCGCCTGATTTAGCGCTCAAATCACCTCCAGGGGCGATAGAGGCGAATTTTGCAGTCGGAGGCGATAATTAAACCGGGCACTAAACTTTGCGCCCGGCCAATATTAGCGCCCCAAAATGGGTGATACTGAATTTTTCCCCCTTAATGTTTTAAACCATTTACGTGTTTCTTCTGTGTTCCTGTTTCTTCCATCCATTTTGGAGGTAGGAGCAACTTTTTAAAATTGGCCAGTTGATTAGCGCAAATCAACCAAAGGCTATTTTTTTTAGCTAATTGAACAGCAAGGATATAAAAGATCAACATATCATAGACTTAACCAGGTTCATCTTGGACATGGACATGTACAGTCAGGAAGTTGTTCTGTTGAGCAAGAATACTTATCAGCTTCCAGAAGAGGTTTCTTGGACAACTTGTCACGGGTTAATAGTGAGTTAGCATGGGTGCCCACTTAATCTTCTTAAGGCACTGTGTTTGTTCAGTGACACATAATTAGGTGAGAATGAGATTAAGGAAAGACTATCTCTCCCAAGTCACTTATACCAGCACTTTCAGAATCCCAAATGTTTGGCCCTCCATTTGCCGCGATACTTTGGCAGCTGCAGTGTGATCTGCTCAATCACACCCTCACCTCCACCTTTGATGCCCTTGGTCCCAGTAAAACCCTTAAGCCTAAAATTTTGGTTAGGGCGCTAACGGGGCGCAAAGCAACTAGCGCCCGGGCGCAGCGCCTCCCGCTAAATTCGCCGGGAGGTTAGCGGCGGCGGTAACAGTCAGCGCCCCGCGGCACTGCACCGCCAGCGATGACGTCATCGCCGTGCTCAGCACCCCGGCTGCAATCTTCGGTAGCGACCCCTGACTTACCGCCGGACGCTATGTCTGACGGGGTCAGGGGGACCTACCTGTAGCCGAGGAGGCGCTAATTAAAGGGAAGGTGCCGGGCGGCCATTTCGGTTGCTGGCCGCCTGCCAGCACCTGCCCCCTCTGCCGTCCCCGGCCTCCTCTGAAGGCCCTCCGCGGAGTGCCGGCTGCGCTCCGTGATTCCGGCACCTCTATTGCGTGCCGGGCTCTTTTGCCGGCACTCCGATCCCTGGTGGCCCAGCTGGGCCCTGGGTCGCGCTGCGCTAGGCCCCTCCCCTTTAAGAAGGGGAGGAAGGCCTGCAGTACTGCGGCGTGATGTGCTGCAGCGCATGGCGCTGTGACACGTAGCGCCGCAATATTCATTCGCAGCGCCCCAAGAGGGAGGCGATGCGCTTCCAGTAGCACCCTGCTTCCCTCTTGGGACGCTACCGATGAATTTCGGCTGCGGGGGCGCTAATTTTTTCGGGGCGCTGAAAGTAGCACCCCGGCGAAGTTAGCACCCCAAAGGGGGCGCGACTCAATTTTTCCCCCTTAGTCTCTCCTACCCTGGTCGGTCCCCTTGATACGATCCCCATCTGCACTCCCTTAAGTCCAAGGGACACGGATTTAAACATTTATGGCGCACAACTGGTTTAGCCATTAATCACATGATCTGATCGACCACATCAAGCATTATCGGGCCCTGCTCTCATCTGTCAAATCTGCTCATTACTCCAGGATTATCTTGGAATGCAAAGATAACCCTGGCTTCTTTTCTCCACTACCAACTGTCTCCTTAAACCCTTTTTCCTCTATCCTCCACTCTGACGTCCAACAACAAGTGCTAGGAGCTCATGGACTTCTTTGTCACTAAAGTTGAGACCATCTGTTCAGCTGCCTCTGCCACATCCCTCTCTTCCCCTTGCCCACCAAGCCAAACTTCCCCAAAGCTCCCCCTTTCCTAGCCCGGAACGCGCATCTTTCTCTAGGTTCTCCCATCATGCCCTCTCCGAGCTCACCTGGTCCATGAGACCCAACTCCTGCTCTCGACCCTATTTCCACTAAACTGCTGACCATCCAATTTCTCTTCCAGGTCCCCATAGTAGCTGATGTTGTTAACGGTTCCCTCAACTCAGGAAATGTCCCCCTCCCCTTTAAATTTGCTGTCATCACCCCCGCTCCTCAAAAAACCCACCCTTGACTGCTCTGTCCTTGCAAATTACCGCCCATCTACAAACTCCTTTTCTTCTCACAAGTCCTCGAATGTTGGGTATCTTTCCTGCAACTTCATGTTTGAACCTCTTCAATCAGGTTTCCACCCCTGCCACAGCACTGAAATGGCCCTTATTAAAGTCACAAATTACATCCTATGTGACTGTGGTGCACTATCCCTCCTTATCCTTCTCGACCTGTCTAAAACCTTGACACAGTTGACCACACCATCTTTCTCCAATGCCTCTCCTCCATTCTCCAGCAGAGTGGGTCTGCGTTCGCCTGGTCCACTCGTACCTATCCAGACATAGCCAGAGAATCTCCTGCAATAGCTTCTCTTCCCACATTCGCACCGTTACCTCTGGAGTCCCCCAAGGATCTATCCTTGGCCCCTTCCTACATGCTGCCCCTAGGCGACATCATCCAAAAACACAAAGTCAGGTTCCATATGTACGCTGATGACAGCCAGCTCTCCCTCGCCGCCACCTCTCTCGACCCCGCCATTACCTCTGTTGTCAGACTGCTTGTCCGACATCCAGTCCTGGATGAGCTGAAATTTCCTCCTATTAAACATTGGGAAGACTGAAGCCATTGGGGGAAAAATTCAGTTGGTTGCGCCTCCCTTTAGCGCCTTAAGAGGGCGCTAATGGGGCGCAAAGCAACTAGCGCCCGGGCGCGGCGATGTTTGCACCGCTTGGGAAATTAACTAGACATTTTGCGGCGGCGCTAAACACTACCGCCACAATCTCCTGCGCCGGCAGATCGTGACGTCAGTCGACTGCGTAGCGCCCCGGAGCGGATATTGAGTGGCGCCCCCTGCCTTACCGCCTGCCGCTAGCAACAACAGGTTGAGGGGAGCGTTTTGCAGTCAGGAAGGGACTGGGGGAGCGCTATTTAAAGGCGACCGCTTCCTGCCTTTTTTTGTTGGTGACATTTTTGAACCACGCATTCTGAGAGAGAGAGAGAGACTTCTGGAGAGATTCAACGCTGTGTGAAGGAGTTTTGGGTAATGAGCCGCACTTTGCAGGTTCATTTTGATTGGCCCTTCCTTGTATCGATTTAGAAGAGACTGTGGGGCTGCACTCTTAGCTCTTTCCCTGGTTCTCTCCATTGTTCTTTCCAGCAGATTTGATGTACAGGTCTCTCGAGGCCGAGATTCAAGGCTGCAATGAGCAGGATGTGGATGGAAAGCAAGATCAACCCTCCCCTTTAAGAACTGGCCGGCGCCATTGTGTCTGTGTTCCATTGCTGACTGACATCACATGAGCTTCGCCAGTGCTCTGAGTTAGCGCCTCGCTCCTCGGCCTTTGCGCCTTAAGACAGATGTGTAGCGCCTGATTTAGCGCTCCAATCACCTCCAGGGGCGATAAAAGTCAAGTTTGCAGTCGGAGGCGATAATTAGCGCCAGGCGCTAATCTTTGCGCCCGGCCGATAATTGCGCCCCAAATGGGGCGATACTGAATTTCTCCCCCATCGTCTTCGGCCCCCACCACAAACTCCGTTCCCGGGCTATGATGACATTCATCTCCCTGTCCACTGATTCAGGCTAAAGCAGACCGTTCGCAATCTCGGTCGGTGTCCTTTTTGACACTGAGCTTCCGACCCCATATCCTCTCCATCACAAAGACCGCCTACTTCCACCTCCATAATATCACCCGTCTCTGCCTCTGCCTCAGCCCAGCTACTGCTGAAACCTTCAACCATGCTTTTGTTACCTCCAGATTTGCCTATTCCAATGTTCTCCTGGCCGGCCTCCCATCTTCATCCATAAATTTAAGTGCATTCAAAACTCTGCTGCACATATCCCAATTCACACCAAGTCCCATTCACCCATCATCCATGTTGACTGGCCAATATTGGCTTCCAATCCAGCAAGGCCTCGATTTTAAAATTCTCATCCTTGTGTTCAAATCCCTCCATGGCCTCGCCCCTCGCTATTTCTAACCTTCTCCAGCACTACAACTCTCCGAGAACTCTGTGTTCCTCCAACTCTGACCTCTTGAGCATCCCCTACTTCCTTTACCCCACCATTGGCAGCCGTGCCTTCAGCCATCTAGGCCCTAAGCTCTGGAATTCCCTCCCTAAGGGGATCAAGGGATATGGGGAGAAAGCAGGGACAGGGTACTGAATTTGGATGATCAGCCATGATCGCATTGAATGGCGGAGCAGGCTCGAGAGGCCGAATGGCCTACTCCTGCTCTTATCTTCTATGTTTCTATGTAAACATCTCCACCTCTCACTCCTCCTTAAGACCCTCCTTAAAACCTACCTATTTGACAAAGCTTTTGGTCACCTGTCCTAATGTCTTCTTCTTTGGCTCGGTGTGAATTTTTGTCTCATTACACTCCTGTGAAGCACCTTGGGACATTTTACTACGTTAAAGGTGCTTGGACGATGGGGGGAGGGGGCTGGTAGGGAACTGGTGGACAGTGGGGATTTTAAGTCTCAAGTTATCTTTAAAATCCTAATAGGACCACAGATCCATATATCTTTATTGCTCGTTTTCAACATCTCTTAAGAGGCTGAAAAACAACCGTGCAAGGTACAAAACTTTCACTTTCAGATCCTGTTGTTGGTAATGTTTACCTAATGTCAGTCTGATATTTTATATTTCATTGCTATACAACTCTGTACCAATTTTCTTTATAAAGAAATTGGCTTAACTGGATATGTTTTGATAAAGAGAATTTTTTTTTTTTGCCTGTGGTTAATGTGGCAGAAAATTTTAAATCCAGTGCTTTTTAATTTTTACCCAGGTCTTAGAGGTCATTTAAACCCAATATAATAATCATATGAACTGAAAAATGAATGCTTTTTTTAATTTGTTTATGGGATGTGGGCGTCGCTGGCAAGGCCAGCATTTATTGCCCATCCCTAATTGCCCTTGAGAAGGTGGTGGTGGTGAGCCGCCTTCTTGAACCGCTGCAGTCCGTGTGGTGAAGGTACTCCCACAGTGCTGTCAGGGAGGGAGTTCCAGGATTTTGATACAGCGACGATGAAGGATTGCCGATATACTTCTAAGTCAGGATGGTGTGTGACTTGGAGGGGAACTTGGAGGTGGTGGTGTTCCCATGCGCCTGCTGCCCTTGTCCTTCTAGGTGGAAGAGGTCGCGGGTTTGGGAGGGGCTGCCGAAGAAGCCTTGGCGTGTTGCTGAGGATATTGTAAAACTGCACTGCGTTTGAGCTCTGTGTATCTACTTTTCTATAGGGATTCGTGCCAGGTCTTTTTGGGACATCACATGGTGCTCTCCAGTTCATGGCTTATGAGGAACTGAAGAAAGAATACAGTAAATACAAGAATATGGCAACAGATGCAAAACTGGTGAGTTTGTTGTCACAGGCAAGGTTAATTTCTAATCCTACAGTAAATTGCATTATTACAGCATGCGTTAAATACATTGGACCACTTTTGTTACAACCCAGAAGCCTCTTTTCAGATCTGAGAAAGCTGTTTCTAAATGCATATTTCATTTACGTAGATTCATTAACCGTTCTTTAAAGAAATAGTTGTGCATTAATGCTGCTTTCTTCCATTCATTATGCACAAAGTTCTTGACTGGGTACAACATGGTGTTTCCTCTGATTTAAGGATGGTGCCTTCACATAATAATACATTGCATCATTATTTTGCATCCTCTTTCTGATCTGTAGTTCAGTTCATAGTTCCAGCAATTTCCAGTCATTGTTGATAAAGCCTAATAATGTTTAGTGCTAAAGGCTGCTCCTGTCCAGCTCCTCGATCACTGGAATTTCCTGCTCTAGGTTGTCTAACATGGCCTAGGGGCACCGCCCCAGGAAGGACCTAGCATTGACTGAAGGGGCAAGAAAATGAGGCACAATTGTAGGCCTCCTTGGGCAATCTGGGATGCCACCCCTTTTTCCTAATCTTATGCACCTGAGGGAACTGAATATTCCTTGGGGCATGTCAGGAAAATCTACCCTCATACTTTCCTATGACTGATGTGACTGAATTATTTTTTACTTCCCTATTCCACTTCTTTCCAGTGTCTGATTAACCTGTGGGTTTGTGTTATATTTCGAGAGGGGGATTGAACCAACTGCACAGACCGACTGCAAAGACGTAACAAAGACGTTTTCTCCTTCCTAAAGTAGACAGAATTAGCTTTATTTGTGTGACCAACTGTATTGCTCACCACTTTATTGCATTGGCATCACTGGTAACCTTACCTCTGATTTAAGACACTAGAAAGTGTTCACTTTACACATAGGTGATCTGTTGGAGATTAGGCAAACTCACCCTCTAGAGTGGGAATGTCCAACATTCATTCTAGATTTAGCCCATAAGTTCCTTTCATCTGGCCCCCACTTCTTGTGGAGTGGCAGGGGTGGGAGCACGAATGCTGTCATCCTGAGAGAGGAAAGCAGGTTCATGCTCCATGGAGCCACTGCCACTCTCCCGGGCGGCGCCTCAGCAATCCTACTGATCTGTTGGAAAACAGATTGATGGACTGCTGTGAGGCCCTGGAAGCCCCTTTGAACACTGGTATCCAGAGCCATGATGGCAGCAGTCTGAGCTTCCACTGCAACACTCAGACTTTTGATGGAGGCTACTTGTGCTGCAATGGAAGCTGTGAGATTGGCCATCAGGCGCTGCATCATGGTGGGTTCCACATGGAGGTGACCACCCGTTCCATGCTGGAAACGACAGGCTCCAAGCTTTGTGCAAAGCCCTGTGCTAAGTTAGTGCTGGACTCCTCCATGCTCCTTGACATTGAGCACAGGCTTTCTGGCAGGCCTTCCAGTGCACCAAGCATTTGGTTATGTACACCCATCAGTCTTCTTCTGTAGCCTGGCCAATTGAAGTCGTCATCTGATTCGTCTGCAGCAGAATAAGTATGCGACCTTGCCATCTGGCGAGCTGGCACCTGCGCTATCCTTTCCCCCCGCCCTGGCTCCTGCGCACTTGTGCCCGGTGTTTCACCACGTGCAGATCCCTCCTCTATCATACCCTCTAACATACGCGCAGTGTCAGTCTCTGAGCTGCTGGCTGCAAGTGGAAGATCGCGTGCCAGTGTTTGTTCATCTTCACTGTCTTTTTCCTCTTCCTCCACTGACTGGGAAGGCTCCAGTTCTTGGGTATCTGAAATGAAAAAGGGACAAGGCTTGGATTGTGTTGAGGGGAAAGGAGAAAGTAAGAAGTGCATGCTTACATCATCTGCAGCTTCTAAGTTGGAAGAGATTGTGGATGAGGGAGAAGTGGGATGAGAGAAGGAGGATGAGATATGCAGACACCCTCATCATCGATTGCTTCAGCCCCACCAGTGGCCATGGCCTCAGCGATGCCCCTTCCCATGGTGGCCATCAAAGTCTCCTCCATGGGGGTTAAAACATGCAGGTGTGCTTGTCCTCCTCCAGTTCTTTGCTGCTGCCTGCTGTTATGTGCCACCTTCTCCTGCAAGAAAGATGGAAGTATGTCAGTGAGTGTCCTGCAGTATGTTTGGGTGATGTGGCTGTCATGATTGAATAGCTGCCAGTGTGTGCGAGCTGTGAGTTGTGGGTGCAAGGCTTGCAACAGTGCTAAGTGTGCGAGGGTGAGGTAAAGCATATGAATGTTAGGGTTGAGTACTGATTGATAGAGATTGTTGGTAGGTGGGTGATGGGGGTGTAATGAATTGAGCAGTGGATGAGGCTAGTGGTGCAGTTGATAGGATATGGCATTTGAAGATAAACTGACTGACCTTGACAACTTGTGTGAGATCATTAAACTTCTTCCTGCACTGCATCCAGGTTCTTGCAACTATACTGGCATTGACCTCCGCCGCTATCTTTTCCGACTGCCTCCTGAGCATCTGTCTGGAGGGCCTCTTGCCCCCCTGCAGATGCAGAGCATCTCTCCTCCTTTCCACCAAGACCTCCAGTGCAGTGTCTGAAAACCTTGGTACACGCTCAGGCATGCTCAGCTCAACACATCAGAGCATAGAATCAGTTTTCAGTTGACTCCCACCACTTCCTGCAGCCACAATGCACCTCCCCTTTAAGAGGTGCAGGCTGCCTTTAAGTAGTGCTAGCCACTCGCGATATTGGGCTGATGCGTGCAGCCAATGAACAGCATGGGGAGCAATCATATAAAAGAGCAGGCAGCATGATTTTACCCCCTTTGTGTCTGACGTTTTGAAATTTTTGTGTACAGGGATCTTGCTTTATTTTGTATAGGTGATATTGCATTTTTTTCTATATGGGGGTTCTGGCTATTTGTGTGTGGGTGGTGCTACTTTTTTGTGTGTGGGCAAACTCTCCTTTTTATTTGTGGGGTATCGCAATTTTTGTATATGGGGAGTTGCATTTTTGTGTATGTGAAGCTTGAATATTCCATGCTTGCATTTCTGCAAATTCATACAGCACCCTCACTGGTTTTGACACAGGTGTCCAGCCCCCAGCTCCAAATGGTTTGGCATTCTTGCTCTAGAGAATACTGAAGTACAAGTGCCTGTTGAAATTTGTATTCAAACTTGAGTTTTGTAGTCTTGGGTCATCTGATGTAGTTACAAAATGTTTTCTAATATCTAAGGAGAATATACTTTTTGATAACTCCAAAAACTCATTAATCACATTCTGTGGCCGGGAAATTGGAGCCGTTTGTGCTGGCCATTAAGGCCGGTTTGGAAGAAAATATGCCTTGCTTCCGCCCACTTGCGGCGCAGAACGCGGCGGCTGCCATTTTGGGCAGGTCGGCTATGCTGCCATTGCCTGCGCTCGCTTCACATATTTAAATGATCCAGATCTGGTATTTTGGATGTCACCGCTCTTAATGTCCTCTCCAAACCATGCACAGCAGAACGTGCGTGCTGCAATATAACGGAGCCGCTGCCAGCACTTCTTAAAGGGACACACACATCTTTCAGGTAAGTTTAGATTTTTGCTTTTGGACTAGTTTCTTTACATTTTATTGGAGTAGTGGCTTGGTGCAATACATTTAAAAAGTTGTTAAAGTGTGCAGGGAGTGCTGCTGGACGTTTGCAAGGTTTTGGCTCTTAAAGGAAGGCCTCTGAGAACACCACTTGCTCCCAGTCCTGGGGACTCTAGTTGCAGTCCCTGTTGGGCTGCAGCATGACATGGAGATGGAGCAGAGGCAGCAAAGGGGACAAGCTGCTCGCAGAGGGAGGAGGAGGAGGAGTAGGAGGAAGCAGAAGAGGAGGAAGCGGAAGGAAGGAGGCAACCCAGACAGCCCCTTTCTGGCCAGGATATCTGGGATCGAATCATCTGCCTGCGGTACTAGTGAACACAACCCCAATTCCCCTTTCAACATTTGTCCCACACCTTACCTTCCAACTGTTACTGACCATCACAGCGTCCTCTTGGCCACAATGCTGAAATAAAAGCCACCACAAAGCACCTCCAATCCAACTTTATCCATATATGCATCCAATATTACATCAAAAAATCAACTAATCACTTTTGTGCATTCCCTTAGTTATTGTCTTGCATGTGCCTTTGCCTATCCTAGTGCTGTCACGCAGCGCTACCCCAGTGGCTGCAGCGTGGCTGGTGGAAGGCTGCGGACTTTCAGTGGGGGACACTGCAGATGGCCTTGCAGGACGACCTCTAGGAGCTGGTAGCTGGGAGTGTGAAATCGAGTAACGATGTTTTTCTTCTTCACTCTTCTCTCCCTCTTTTTGGTCAACCACTGGCTGGGCAGGCTAGAATTCTTGGGTGTCTGAAATGAGGAAGGCACAAGGGTAGGGTTGTGGTGAGGGAAGCGGGTAAAGCAAGGGGTGTATGCTGACACCATGTGCAGCTTGTAAATCAGAAGAGATTGTGGGATGAGGAGGAAGAAGGATGTGAGAAGGAGGATAACCTATGATGATACCGGCATCTTGTATTCTTTCAGTCTTGCCACTGACTAAGGGCTCAGCCATGCCCCTGCCAAAAATGGCCAGCACCGACTCCTCCAAGGGGGTGAGGTGAAGCTAGGAATGTGAGCTGTGCCTCGTGTTTGGTAGAGATTGTTGGTAGGTGAGTGATGGGAAGGGGGATTGTGCATTGAGCAGTGTGTGAGGCTAGTGGTGCAGTTGGTAGGAGATGGCTTTCGAAGATGCATTCACTGACCTTGACCACTCATCTGAGGTCATGAAACATCTTTGGGCACTGGAGCCAGATCCTGGGGGGGCAACACTGCTGGCAGTGACGGCATCGGCAATCTGGTCCCACATCCTTCTTTCTGGAGGGCTTCCTGGCCCCCTGTGAGTAGAGGACCTCTCTTGCAGTGTTGAGCCCCTGCACAAAGCTCGAGTGCTGCGTCCAAGACCCTGGGTGCCCTTTCCCATGCCTGTTGAGCCATTTGTGTTAGTGCTGAAGCACTTTTACCATTTTTCATCAGCAGAAGGCAGCTCACCTTTGGGAGGTGCAAACTGCTCAGTATTGAAGCACTTATAAACTTTTTTATCTGCAGAAGCGGGTAGGCTAGCTTTAAGTAAAGCTAGCCTCAGTCCAGCAACGCGAACTTTGGCCCCCTGCTGAGCGCACAGCCTGTCAATAGCGCGTTCAGCACTAAGCTGTGTGCTACAATCATGATAATTAGCAGGCAGCACAAAATTGACATGCTGCCTGCACTTTTTGAACGGGCGCAGGCATATCTCGCATCGCATTGCCCGCGCCCGTTTTTGGCGTCACCTAATTTCCCGGCCTATATGTTTTCAAGTTCTGCCTACAGTACTGGACAATGTTATACATGTCTGAGTGTGGCTTGGACTAGACCAGCTTCGTGTTTTTTCCTTTTTTAATTCCATTTAGAAGACACAGCTTCACAGATGTCATTCTATTTCTTAGCGTTTCACATGCAGTGCCAGACAGTGACACACAACACGGGTGACACCCACCATGATGCATTACTGAAATCCTGGGTTTAATGTATCTATTAGTCTATGGATAGGGGAAAAAAAACTTTCTTGGAATCTATAGTCTCCCTTGAAGCTTGTTGGTTTTGTACTAATCCTTCAGGTCTGCAGTCACAGAATAAATGAAATAACGTCCTTACATTTACATTATTCTTGCTTCCAGGCAAGTGGAGAGTATTCCATCACACACCTGACTTGTGCCTTGTAGATGGTGGAACGGCTTTGGGGAGTCGGGAGGTGAGTCACTCGTGCAGACCCAGCCTCTGACCTGCTCTTGTAGCCACAGTATTTATGCAGCATATGAGACTCTCGCCCCAGGCAGGCGAGGGTCTAATTGAGATTCAAAAGATGGAGTCTGATCATATCATTAAGACCACAACCACATTTTAACTGGAAACAGTGCTGGCCTTTCTAGGGAAGCCTGACACTGAGGATCAGGAGGGCCAAAGAGCTTTGTTATTTTTATTTTTTATTTTTTTAAAGGTTTCTTTGGGGGCCAGAAGGAACAGGACTGCTCCTCTGGGCCCCACAGGAATCCTTGGGCCTCCCATGTCATGGACTTCCTGCGATTGCTTCGGATTCCTCCCCTTCACTTACCTTGCCGGGAACCGTTCCCACGTGATCCCGACTGCGGCCTCCTGCTGCACTCATACAACTCCCATCCAGGGCCTGACTTCATTGATGCTAGGTTCGGAAGAGAGTCGGGTTTGATCTACTTAAATGAGGCCCAAGAGTTAAAATGGCCAGGCCTCATGTCATCGAGTTTAATGTCCGCCCACTCGCAGTGAGTTAAAATCGGGCTCATTTTCTAAATGTGGCTTTAACAATGAGTTATACAGCTGAGTTTCTCAGTAAGTGCCTTCAAGGAAAATCCCAGTACTTGTTCAGCATTGTTGATGACTCCTCTGCATTGAGCAGTTGCTTTCAGTCCAGAGACAATAATCAGTCCTAAATCCTTTCCCACGTTTATTAATGGACACCCATACATTGTGTAGACAAATTACATATTTTTTTGTTCCAGTGTGCATTATTTTGCTTTTATCTGTATAAATGTCTATTAGCTATTTATTAAATAAAAACAGAAAATGCTGGAAATACACAGCAGGTCAGGCAGCATCTGTGGAGAGAAAACAGAGTTTCATCGACCTGAAACGTTGGGCTCGATTTTAATAGCCCTGAGGAGGCGGGTCTGTTGGAAAAATTGGGAAAAATGGCTTCAGACACCCAACCCGCCTCCATCCCACCCCCACCCCGATTTTCCTGAATGTCTGTTTAGCTGCTCCCAAACTGACCCGTCTCCAACGGATAGGACAGGTAGTTAAGGCAGTTAACAGCCTGTTAACTGCCTTGCTAATCCTATTTTCATCGTGGTTTCCCATTTTCCTGCTTCTGGCTCCTGTTTCCCGACTAGTCAGAAACAGGCCAGGTTCAAGGAGACGAGTTGCTGGAGGACATGATTTGTATGCATTGGTGGAGCGCTTTAAAAGCGCCCCTGAAACATGGCTGACATTCAAATGCAACAACTTTGCTGTTGTAGGTATGGGATAAAATTTTGCACGTCTGCTGACCTTCTGACTGTTCAAGCTGACATCCATCTGCAGTGTGGCACGAATGGAATTATTTCAGGCCACTTCGACTGTGCGCTTGCAAGATTGTTACCTTAAATGAAATCTATAGCAAGGGGATGGGAAACATGCCCCCTCATAATTGAGGGAGTAGCAGCCGCGTGGCTCACCACATATCTTCCTGGGAAGAGGAGTAGGAGGAGGACGAGAGGAGCCTTGCATGCCCTGTTGTGACCAATGCAGCATCCCTCCAGTTCACTGCTGCCCGTCATCCAGGGTATGCACACTGCCATGCCACACTACCATAAGCTTACTCTTCGACCATAGGTGGCCACCATATAGCTCTGTAATTGCAGGCGACATTTGTCCAACGTTATACTTCATCTCTGCTAGACCCTCTTATTTCCTATCACTTTTACCATCAGCATTACAAATGTAAGTTGCCCTGAGCCCTCAATGCGCTTTTGCCATTTCCCAGAACACATAGGCCACACAATCAACTGTTTGACATAATTTATCTTTAACACATGACAAAATATACCAACAACAGTCAGAAAAAAAAGAAACATCACCCAAGTGAGTCCCCTTGTGATTATAGGTGCTTAATCTTTCTATTACGCGTGCTTCTATGTGGTGCTTCCCCTGTGGCTTCAGCAGATGTAGAGGCACCTTGCTGACTAGGATGCTGCGCCTGCTTAGACGCCTTTGGCGGGGGTCCTCTGGGTTTGGGAGCCTGGGAGGGCTCTTCAACAGTCTGCTCTTCCTGCGGCTGTGCAGGGGCTGAAACGGCCATCTCAGTTGTCTCTGCAAAGTGGGTCTCTGACTAAGGACTCCGTATTGGCATGGTCGTGCGAGCGCTTTGAGAGGAGCCCACACTTCCTTCTGTCCTGCCAACAACATCCCTCTCATGGGTCAGCCACACCTCAGTGCTGGCAAGTGGCAGGAGAGCACCTTGCTGACTTCAGGGGGGCCATGAGGACCCGTATCTGCACTGGCAGTCCTCCTCAAAAGGACATCCATGAAGCTCTGGTCTCTCTGCTCAATAGCTGCCCATCGCTCCTCCAGAGATGTAATTCTATTCTGAACAGTCACCATGTTTTCCTGACTCTGGCGACTTATTTCCTCCATGGCCGTAGCCATCCTTTCCACGGAAGTTGCCATCCTATCCATGGTGGTGCGTTCATGTGCCATTGCTTCCACCATGGCAGTGCTGATGTTAGAGATGGACTCCTCCATTCTCTCCACACTCGCACTAACCCTGGAGGCAAACCCTTCCAGAGACTCCTGCACTTGTTCCTGTATTTCACAAACCGATCTTTTTCTGGATGGCCCCAGAGGCACAGCGTCTGCATGCAGCTCAGCAGAGCTAGGAGAGTCCTGCGACCTCCGAGGATGACTCTCCACTGCTGTCACTGTCTCCACCATCTGCTGATGCTCACTTGTGCGCTGTGATAGACCAGGTGGCAACACTACTCTAACTCGCGATGGCCCCACCGAGGTGTGCGTTGCTGCGCTGGTGCTGGGTGCGCTGAGTCCTGGTGACGCTGGTCCCTCAGAGGCTTCAGGTTCCTCCGAGGAGATGTCCTGGTCTTTGTCCTGGATTGTGGGGAGGGGGACGCTCGATGGTCCTGTGGGAGAGTAAAGGCATGAATTAGACATCTGATATTGATGTAGCAGACACATCCTTTTGAGCAGATGATACAATGCGATTCTCTATGAACATCATATTGCATTGCTTTCTGAGAGGGATGTAAATCTATTATGTCACCAGCTTCCTCTAGTGTACCCGTCTCTCCATCGCCCACTTCCAGGTCCTCGCCACCCCCAACAATATCATTTGCTGCCTCCTCAGCACTGGTCAGTGTTGCAAGGGTAGCTGTTCCTCCTCCAGTCATTGCTCTCTCCCTCTTACTGTGGGCTATCTTTTCCTGCAAGGAGGGACACAAGCGGTGTTTCAGCCACAGTGATGGAGTGAGTGTGATTAATCCCTACCATAGAAGCTTTGAGTGAGACGAAGATGGGGTAAGGTGCCAAGAGGAAGGTAGCTCCCTGTGTGTTGTTAGTTGTTGTCACTGCATGACAGTGAGAGCGAGTCTAAAGGGTGCCTAGGCAGGATGCTGAAGTGATTCAGTGCAGAGACAGAGATGGATAGGAAAGGGTTCAAGGGAAGTAAGAGTAAGGTGGGATGTGAAGGAGGAGGCTTACAACGCAGAGTGCTGGTGATGAGAAGAGAAGGGAAGCAGAGTGAAGGCAAGTGAGATGGGATACTCACTTTTGATGTTCTCACTAGATCATTAAACCTTTTGCGGCACTGGATCCATGAGCGTGCATAAATGCACCTTGCGTTCACCTCCTGAGCAATGCGCAGCCAGGCTGCCTTGGTCTGCTGAGGAGGCTTCCTCCAGCCATCAGGAGGGAAGAGAATCTCCCTGCGCCCTCTGACAGCATCCACAAGAACTCATCATTAAAACGAGGAGCTGCTTTGCCTCTGGAAGAAGTCATAGCTTTTAAAACAAGTACAGGAAACCACAATGGAAAGGCTTAGGCTGGATGGCAGCTTTAAAAGCAGCTGCTATTATGACGTCATCAGAGGCGGCCAGCCGATCCGATCCCACTCTTTGAACTGGCCAGGAAGGATATATTGGCCTTGGAGGGAGTGCAGCGTAGATTTACCAGAATGATACATGGACTCCAAGGGTTAAATTACGATGAGAGATTACACAAACTTGGATTGTATTCCCTGGAATTTAGAACGTTGAGGGGTGATTTGATTGAAATTTTCAGGATATTGAGGGGAACTGGTAGAGCAGAAAGAGAGAAACTATTTCCGCCGGTTGGGGATTCTAGGACTGGGGGCATAGTCTAAAAATTAAAGCCAGACCTTTCAGGAGTGAAATTAGGACACACTTCTACACACAAAGGGTGGTAGAAGTTTGTAATTCTCTTCTGCAAATGGCAATTGATGCTAGATCAATTGTTAATTTTAAATCTGAGATTGATAGCTTTTTGTTAACCAAAGGTATTAAGGGATCTGGGGCAAAGGCAGGTATATGGAGTTAGGTCACAGATCAGCCATGATCTCATTGAATGGCAGAGCAGGCTCGAGGGGCTAAGTGGCCTACTCCTGTTCCTATGTTCCAGAGAAGTGACATATAAGACATGGCAAAGGATGTTATATAAATAACAGTGACATCAAAAACATCTTAGCAGATCTATTGACTTTATGATGATTCTTGTTGAAGACCTGTACTTTTATTAGATGTGGAGGAAGCTTCTACAACTCAGGAACAGTGAGCTTTCTCAAATGGAATATTCTGTTTTTAAACATAATATATGCAACTTTGCACTGTGTGATTTCTCCTTAATCAACATCAGATTAACTTATCATTGATCTCATTTGTTGTTTGTGGGACCTTGCTCTGCAAAGTGGCAACTAAGTTTGCCTCCATAACTGATTGCAATTCAAAAAGTCATTAATTGATTCAGGCCATCTTCAGGATATGACCAGACACTAAATACAGTCCCCACCGAGTATCGCAGGCGCGTTGATGTTTACTTGATTGTCATGCTATACACGGCAGACAATAAAACCAAAAAGATAAGTAAACAACACATTTAAAAAAAAAAACAAGCCATCTCCATTCAGCAACTGCCTCTCCTACTTGTTAGCTGTTACAACCAGAATCTCATCACTAAGGCACTTTAACTAGGCGCGAACAGCTGATTGAAACTACTTGACCTTAGCTGAAATCATAGAGCTTTTTAAATCGGTCAGTATAATATAGGGGAATAAAGAGGCGTAAACAGCTATTTCCATTTCATCCTTTGCCTCATCCGGCGCTTTAACAAAAAACTTTTTTTTTCTTCCTTCCAGATGTCAAGGATTGCAAGCTTCAACAACTCTTGGACACCAACACCCCTCTGGAACCACCTTCCCCTTCACTTTCCTCTGACCCCATCCCTTCTTCCAATCTCACCCCCTGCCGTGTTTTCACCATCCCCTCTGACCTTCCCCTCTCTGACCCCGAACGATCAGTCCTTGGCAAAGGCCTGAGCTTCATCCCCTTACGCCCCCATCTCAATGAATTTCGAGCTCGGCACGATGCTGAGCCCTTTTTCTGCCGCCTTCGTCTCCGTGCCCACTTCTTTGGCCAGGAGTCTTCCCCCCGCACAGCTGACCCTTTCTCCCGTTTTCAGAATTCTCGTTCTACCTGGACCCCTCCCTCTGGCCTCTTAACCTCTCTAGATCTTTTCATTGCAAACTGCCGGCGTGACATCGGCCATCTCAATTTCTCTGCTCCCCTCACTCACTCCAACCTACCTCCCTCTGAACTTGCAGCACTCCATTCTCTCAGATCCAACCCCAACATTGTCATTAAACCTGCTGACAAGGGTGGTGCTGTTGTTGTTTGGTGAACCGACCTCTACCTAGCAGAGGCTGAACGGCAACTCTCCGACACCTCCTACCTCCGCCTGGACCATGACCCCACTACCGAACATCAAGCCACCGTTTCCAAGACCGTCACTGACCTCATCTCCTCTGGAGATCTTCCCTCCACAGCCGCCAACCTCATAATTCCCCAACCCCGCACAGCCTGCATCTACCTTCTTCCCAAGATCCACAAACAGGACTGCCCTGGTAGACCCATCGTTTCAGCCTGTTCTTGCCCCACGGAACTTATCTCTTCCTATCGCGACTATTTGTTCTCCCCTTGTCCAGTCTCTTCCCACCTACATCCGCGACTCTTCCGACGCCCTCCGCCACTTTAACAGTTTCCAGTTTCCTGGCCCCAACAGTCTCCTTTTCACTATGGACATCCAATCCCTCTACACCTCCATCCCCCACCAGGATGGCCTGAGGGCGCTCCGCTTCTTCTTTGAACAGAGGCCCAACCAGTCCCCATCCACCACCCTCCACCTGGCTGAACTTGTTCTCACATTGAACAACTTCTCTTTTGACTCCACTCACTTCCTCCAAATTAAAGGTGTTGCTATGGGAACCTGCATGGGTCCCAGCTATGCTTGCCTTCGCGTGGGATATATGGAACATTCTTTGTTCCAGTCCTACTCAGGTCCCCTCCCTCACCTCTTTTTCTGGTACATTGATGACTATATCGGTGCTGTTTCCTGCTCTCGCTCTGAACTAGAAAATTTCATTCACTTTGCTTCCAATTTCAACCCTTCCTTCACCTTCACATGGTCCATCTCCGACTCTTCCCTTCCCTTCCTCGACTTCTCTGTCTCCATCTCTGGGGATAGGCTATTGACAAACATCCACTATAAGCCCACTGACTCCCACAACTACCTGGACTACACTTCCTCCCACCCCGCTTCCTGTAAGGACTCTATTCCATTCTCCCAGTTTCTCCGTCTCCGCTGCATCTGCTCTGACGATGCCACCTTCCATACCAGTGCTTCCGACATGTCTTCCTTTTTCCTCAACTGAGGATTCCCCTCTACTGTGGTTGACACGGCCCTTAACCGTGTTCGTTCTATTTCCCGCACTTCTGCTCTCACCCCTTCCCCTCCCTCCCGGAACCACGATAGGGTTCCCTTTGTCCTCACCTTTCACCCCACCAGCCTCCACATTCAACGGATCATCCTCCGCCATTTCCGCCACCTCCAGCGTGATCCCACCACCAAACACATCTTCCCCTCACCTCCCCTTTCAGCATTCCGAAGGGACTGCTCCCTCCGCGACACCCTGGTCCACTCTTCTATCACCCCCAACACCTTCCCGTGCAAGTGCAGGAGATGCAACACGTGCCCTTTTACCTCCTCCCTTCCCACTGTCCAGGGCCCCAAACACTCCTTCCAGGTGAAACAGCGATTTACTTGTACTTCTTGCAATTTAGTATACTGTATTTGCTGATCACGATGCGGTCTCCTCTACATTGGGGAGACCAAATGCAGATTGGGTGACCACTTTGCGGAACACCTCCGTTCAGTCCATAAGGGTGACCCTGAGCTTCCGGTTGCCTGTCACTTTAATTCTCCCACTCAGACTTCACCGTCCTCGGCCTCTTACACTGTTCCAATGAAGCTCAACGTAAGCTCGAGGAACAGCACCTCATCTTTCGATTAGGCACTTTACAGCCTTCTGGACTCAACATAGAGTTCAACAATTTCAGACCATAACCTCTGCCCCTATTTTTTTTTTCCATTTATTTTATTTATTATATTTTTTTTTCTCTCTCCCACATGGCAGCTGTCTTTCATTCTGCCATTTACACTTCATCTAGAGCCATCTTTTGTTTCTTAACTTGTCCCATTACCATCTCCTTTTGCCTTGCACCATCTCTTAATGTCTCTTAATCTCTCCTGCCTTCCATCCTATCTCAGACCTTCCCTTTTGTTCTTTCCTCCCCTTTCCCTGCCCCTGCACTTGCTTAAAAACCTGTTCCATCTCCAGCTTTTTCCAGTTCTGACGAAGGGTCATCGACCTGAAACGTTAACTCTGTTTCTCTCTCCACAGATGCTGCCTGATCTGCTGAGTATTTCCAGCATTTTCTGTTTTTATTTCAGATTTCCAGCATCTGCAGTATTTTGCTTTTGTATAGGTGTAAACAGCTGATTGAAACTACTTGATGAAATTTGACTTTGGCTGAAATTAGCACAGCCTTTTAAATGGGTAAGTACAGGGTAAGTACTTACCCATTGTAGCGCGCCGTTGTAATTAACTCCTATGGTAAATGGTATTAACTGCATTTACCTGATATAGTTGGCTGCCCGTGCTAAGCGTGAACAGTTTAAGGGCTGGGGACTGTAAATGCAAGGTCTTTCTCTGTTGGGATTGTAGTTTGGATTGCCTGACTAACATTCAACTGCAAAGATGTAAAGGTAAGTACCTGGCTGTTAAATCAGGTTTTCTCATGTTCTTGTATTGTAATTGAGCTTCGTCTGCTTGGAGTGCGTAATAGCAACTCGGGCACAGAGGTCAGGAGCCACAAGATTTTCTGACCTCTTGACATCTGCACGGGAATTTCTGATATCCACTCCTGATGCACTAAACTCAAATTTGTAACATCCATTCTGTTGGAGGGTCTGAAGAAAACTTAAAAACCTGAAACACTACCTATTGCCCGAATGAAGGAATCCTCTGAGTACTTTGAATATGTAGTATTAACTGAAAGAATGTAAACATATTACAGCTCAATCACAGGCCTGTCTGAGTTTTCATCATAATTGTAAAATGTTAGTTTTATTTTGTTTTTCTCCTGTCTCAGAATTCCATAGAATACATAATTATGGCAGCAGTGTCCAAAGTATTTGCTGTATCAGCAACATATCCATATCAAGTAATACGTGCTCGGCTGCAGGATCAGCATACCCAGTACTCTGGAGTAATGAATGCCATATGGAGAACGTGGAGGTAAGATCATAAAGAATAAAACTTGGATTTATTTATTATTAGATTATATTGTATTACTTGTTTTGATGGTGATAAATGCATCGTCTGGAATTTAAAGTTGTTAAGCCGCATATATACAGCATTTACCAGTGGGAGATCTATATCAATGATTTGGATGAGGGACCAAATGTAATATATCCAAGTTTGCTGATGATACAAAGCTGGGTGGGAATGTAAGTTGTGAGGAGGATGCAAAGAGGCTTCAAGGGGATATAGACAGGCTAAGTGACTGGGTAAGAACATGGCAAATGGAATATAATGTGGAGAAATGTGAAGTTATCCACTTTGGGAGGAAAAATAGAAAAGCAGAGTATTTTTAAAATGGTGAGAGATTGGGAAATGTTGGTGTTCAGAGGGACCTTGTACACGAATCACAAAGTTAACATGCAGGTACAGCAAGCAATTAGGAAAGCAAATGGTATGTTGGCCTTTATTACAAGAGGATTTGAGTATAAGAGTAAAGACGTCTTACTGCAATTATATAGGGCCCTGGTGAGACCACACCTGGAGTATTGCGTACAGTTTTGGTCTCCTTACCTAAGGAAGGATATAGAATCATAGAAGATAGGAGCAGGAGTAGGCCATTCGGCCCCTCTAGCCTGCTCCGCCATTCAATGCGATCATGGCTGATCATCCAAATTCAGTACCCTGTCCCTGCTTTCTCCCCATATCCCTTGATCCCTTTCGCCTTAAGAAATATATCCAACTCCTTCTTGAATCTATTTAATGAATTGGCCTCTACTGCCTTCTGTGGCAGAGAATTGCACAGGTTCACCACTCTCTGGGTGAAGAAATTCCTCCTCATTTCTGTCCTAAATGGCTTACCCCTTATCCTTAGACTGTGACCCCTGGTTCTGGACTCCCCGACCATCAGGAACATCCTTCCTGCATCTAGTTTGTCCTGTCCTGTCCTGTCCTGTCCGAATTTTATAAGTTTCAATGAGATCCCCTCTCATTCTTCTGAACTGCAGCGAGTATAAGCCCAATCGACCCAATCTCTCTTCATATGTCATTCCTGCCATCCCAGGTATCAGCCTTTTGAATCTTCGCTGAACTCCTTCCATGGCAAGAACATCCTTCCTCAGATAAGGCGACCAAACTGCACACAGTACTTAAGGTGCGGTCTCCCCAAGGCCCTGTACAACTGCAGCAAGACATCCTTGTTCCTGTACTCAAACCCTCTCGCTATGAAGGCCAACATACCATTTGCCTTCTTAACCGCCTGCTGCACCTGCATGCTTACCTTCAGCGACTGGTGCACAAGGACACCCAGGTCTCGTTGCACTTCCCCTTCTCCCAATCTATTGCTATTCAGATAATAATCTGCCTTTCTGTTTTTGACACCAATGTGGGTAACCTCGCATTTATCCACGTTATATTGCATCTGCCACGCTTCTGCCCAATCACCCAACCTGTCCAAATCGCCCTGGAGTTTCTTGGCATCCTCCTCGCAGCACAAACGCCCACCCAGTTTTGTGTCATATACTTGCCATAGAGTGCAACGAACGTTCACCAGACTGATTCTTGGGATGGGGGACTTGTCCTATGTGGAGAGATTGAGTAGGCTAAGCCTATATTCTCTAGAGTTTAGAAGAATGAGAGGTGATCTCATTGAAATATACAAAATTCTTACAGGGCTTGACAAGGTAGATGCAGGGAGGATGTTTCCCCTGGCTGGGGAGTCCAGAACCAGGGGTCACAGTCTCAGAATAAGGGGTTGGCCATTTAGGACTGAGATGAGGAGAAATTTCTTCACTCGGAGGGTGGTGAATCTTTGGAAATCTCTACCCCAGAGGGCTGTGGAGGCTCAGTCGTTGAGTATATTCAAGACAGAGATCGATAGATTTTTGAATATTAAGGGAATCAAGGGATATGGGGATAGTGCAGGAAAATGGAGTTGAGGTAGATCAGCCATGATCTTATTGAATGGCGGAGCAGGCTCGAGGGGCTGAATGGCCTACTCCTGCTCCTATTTCTTATGTAAGATGCGTCTACTGATGTAATCTTGAGCAAATTGATCACCTAGATTTTCTTCCCATCCGTCCATCTTTTATTAACCGTCTACGCCCTACACTCTGAAATCCTCTCCCTAAATATCTCCACCTCTCAAACTCCCTCTCCTCTTCAAAGACCTTCCTTAAAACCCACCTACACCCCTCCTAATGGGGGGAATTTTAACCCCAAAAAACTGGTGGGTTGGGGTCGGGTGGGAGATCAAAAAGTAAAAAAACTGAATTCCGACCCCCCACCCATCTCCAACCCAACCCGCCCACTTCTGGTTTTAACGCTCCCAGGAGGCGGGTTGACACTTGAAGTATTATAATGAGGCTCCATGCCTCATGGTGATCCACCATTTCAAATTGAACTGTGGGTTTCCCAGGCCTCGGTGAACCCACCAGCTAAAGGGAGGCGAGGACTGCTGGATCCAGGAGGAAAGTGCCTCTCCACTTACCTGCTGGATCCAGTGGCCTTGCCTTGCCAAACCCCCACGATCGGAGACAACCCCTCCCCCCTGACCCTGCCGATCTGTCCCCGAGGCCTCCGATTCCCACATCCGGCCTTCCGCCCTCCCCCCTCTGGCGCCGATCACCCGCTGGCCTTCCGACCTCTCCCCTCCAGTACCGATCACCTGCTGGCCTTCTGACCTCCGGCCTCCTTCTCCCCCCCCCCCCCCCCCAAAACCCTCAATTCCTCCCTGCGGCCTGGTGCCGCAGGCCTATCCACCCAACAGCCAGCCAGCCTGCCTCTCCATCTGGCTGACTGCGGATGGGAAACAGTGATTCCAAATGCTAATGAGGCTCTGCTGTTAAATTCAGCAGGGCCTGCAGGAAACCCGTTCTCCTGGGTTTCCTGACTGCTTTCCAGCTCCCTCCGCTCCCTACCCACCTCCAAATTAAAATTCCGGTCAATATCTCCTTTGGCCAATTACACTTCTGTGACGCGCCTTGGAATATTTATCTATGTTAATGACGCTATATAAATGCAAGTTGTTTGTGTTCAGCCAACCAAAGGGGTCTTTTGGTGTTTCTGCAGTTGCAAGTCATATAGCAAGCATACTGACATAGATGAACCTGTCTGTTTTTCACCATGGTGATCTGTTTTTTTTACTCCCAGTGTTGCAGCTTGGCTTAGTTGGTCGCTTCTGAGTCAAAAGGTTGTGGGCTCAAGCACCAGTCCAGGACTTGAGCATGTACAGGTACAATTTCTGCAAGGTTTCCCCAATCTCTTACCCTAAATGTGGCAGAAGATTGATGGAGAAACGCCGTAAAAAGCTGTTTCCACCAATCTGCCAAAGTTACGGCAGGAGATTGGAAGAACCCCTACAGAAATTCCAGGCGTAAATCTAAGCTGAGGAAATGCTGCATGATCAGACTTGCCATCTTTCAGATGAGATGTTCAACTGCCTGTTCTGGTGATTCAGTTGGATATTACAGATGTTATGCTAATATATGAAAAGGAGTGGGGAGTTCTCCTGGTATCCTGACCAATATTTCTCCTTCAACCAATATCAGATTAATTGATCATTCATATTATTCGCTGTATGTGGGACATGGCTCTAAATTGGAAACTATTTTTGCCTCCATAACAGTGATTGCAATTCAAAAAGTTTTTAATGGTTGTGAAGATCTTCAGGCTTATGATCAGTAAATGTAAGCAGTTTGGAGTGCCTGACGTTAGCCTTCAATCTTAAAGATGTAAAGGGAACTCCCTGGCTGTTAAATCAGGTTTTCTGTTGTTTTTGTATTGCTTGTAAGTAAATGGAAGGTGTACATTTTAGTAACGCGTAATTCAAAAATTGTTAATTGCCGTTTTCTTTTTCAGGAATGAAGGGGTTCATGGATTTTACAAAGGAGTTGTTCCAAATGTGCTTAAAGTGACTCCTGCATGTTGCATTACATTTCTAGTATATGAAAATGTTTCTCAATTTTTATTTGGTTTCCGACAATCCTGAACATTGGACTGCTGTCAGAATTCGGATCACAGAGGCCTATAATTTTACCCAATAAAATCTGCAAGGCATGAGGAGAACATCAAGTGCTCTCTAATAACCTCTTGCAACCCCTCCCCCCCCCCCCACCTGTTATTAATTACTGCTAAAATATTATTTGTTTCATTTTATAAATCTGCAATGTTTGCAGATATAGTTATAAACTCAAAGTTAAACTTCTGAGGGTCAGATGTTGTCTCCAGGGTAAAATGCTTAAAGGATCCAATTTCTTGACACTATAATCAGCAAATAACAGTTAACAAGAGGCAAGTAATGTCAAACTGAATTGATAAAAACAATAGTTTATGTTTTATATTCTTGCAATGATCTTTTGTAATAAAAATACATTTGGTAAAATAATGCATTGTTAATTAATGGGGATTATAGTATTTAAAATGTAATTTAATAAGTTAACTATGGTTCAGTAGGAAATGTTTATGTATTGTGCTCTGGGGAAGTTTACAAGCCTACATGTGAATGTACTATCATGATGTTGCTAAATCTAGATATTGCAATGAACCTTGCTCCAGGTGGCAGAACTGAATAAAAATGTTAATTTCTATGTCCGGTCTAATTACATCTACTTCACAAAAGAACATAACTAAAGAGTTTGGATAAAGTGATGACCTTGATAGTCTTCATCAATCAGTTATTAGTGGTGTTCAACTCCCAAATTATGATTGACAGTTCCTACATGGAGGCTTTTTCCTGTGTGTGTACCTAAACACTTGCTTCAGTTACTGATCTCAGCTGACTACAAAGGAGTTAAGTGTCACTGTTGGGAGATGGGCATTTCTCTACTTTAACACAAGTGAAGCTTCTTTTGAACCTGCTCGATGGCGGAGGAGCGGGCTGGATGGCGCCGGAGGAGTTGGCGAGGCGCATGGGTTGGATCTACGTCCGGCTCGCGGTCAATGCCATCGAGTCGCTAAAAGTGGCATTGGGCCCCGACTCCACTAGGTGTATCGAGGAGGCTCAAGCACGTGGGGCGATCCCGTCCGAGCTGACCCCCGTTCGGACGGAATTCCTTATCGGCGCCCGGCCCCGAATCCTCCCTCGGGAGCCGCCGCCTCACCACTTGAGCCTTCTCGGAGAAATGCCCTCCGTGCCCTTTCAACCCGCACGGAGGCGTTTCCTGTACGGGCTGCTCCTGCACACTTTCCACTTTGCCATCTTCGTCTGCCGTCCGGACACGCCTTGGCGTACCATCTTGCCGTCCGGCGGAGGCGAAGGTCCCCAATGGAGGGCTCTCTACGCGGGAGTCTTCCCTTGTTCTATTGGGGACTTGGCCTGGAGGGTGTTGCACGGAGCAGTCCCGTGCAATAGGTTATTAAGTAGGTTTACGGACTCCCAGGCCGCTTGCCATTTCTGCGGCCTGGAGGAGTCCGTATTTCACGTATATATAGAGTGTGAGGTTGCAGCCCCTCTTTCATTACCTGAAGGGGCTGCTCCTCAATTTCTGGTTGCACTTCAGCCCCACGCTCCTGATCTACGGTCACCCGGTGCGGAGGGGAGCGGGCAGGTCAGAGGACCTCCTCGTGGGACTACTCCTGGGCCTGGCTAAGAAAGCCATTAATTGGTCCAGGCAGCGGGCGGTCGAGGGGGTCGTTCGGCCCGATTGCCTGCCTCTCTTCCGCGGCCATGTTCGCGCCCGGGTGGCCCTGGAGATGGAGCACGCGGTGTCCTCCGGCACGCTTGAGTTTTTCCGCGACCGGTGGGCGCCGCGGGGGCTGGAGTGCATCGTCACCCCGCACTACCAAATTTTAATTTGATTTAAGTTTCCTTTAAAGTTTTATTTAGTTACAGATAATTGATTGGTTTACATTAAGAGGAAGCTTCTTTTGAATCATATACAAATATTTAAGATGTAGGAACAGGTTCAGCTAGAATAAATCTGAACATTTTAAATCACTACTTGCATTGTCATCTAACGTCTAGTTAGTCTACTGAAGTTAGTATATCCAAGCTGGATTTGATTCTAGTCTTACAGTAAACTTGTTATTCAAATCTTCCAGGTTGCTTTTTATTTAAAATCATGAAAATTCAGTATTCTAGAGAGTCTTCTACAAATGTTCTAAAAAATATGCAAACCATGGCAACTTTTGCAATTTTCTAATACCAAGGAGTACAGTACTTAAAAAAAAAAGTTCATAAGATACATTTTGTTCAAATTAAATCAAAAGGGTAGCAAAAGATATAGGGGATTATTTTGAGTTTGGGTGATATCGATTCAGCCGTTCGTCATGAAAATCAGGAGAGATGTACAATGAGCGGCTGAATCGCTATCACCTGTTTTACACTATTACCCAAAGTCAAAGTTACTCCCATACAGTCTAAATTTCACTTGTATTTCCAAACTAAAAAATTGTTTTGATGGTGTTACTTGAAAGTTCAGGTATAGAAGTACAACTGCATTAAATTTGACTTTCCCATTTTGTGTTTATTTTAAATTTCAGTAGGCAATTTAAATTTACCAATATTTTTAATTAGAAACTTATGTGTGAAACATTTTAAGTTTTTATTATGAAGTTGATAATTTTCTGTTAAACTGTTTCTGAAAGAGCAGGATAGGCTCTTGCTAGTTTTCAGCTTGTAGAAGCAAAGCTATTTTGGCAGCTCCTCGATAATCATCCGTGATACTGAGTTCCAGCCTGTAGAAGCATCACCTTGTGAGTAGCCATCTAAGCACAGCCCAACCCAGACTGACACGTCCACAAGTCCAGCATTGATTCCTTCACACAGCCCTTCCACTGGTGGAAAAATTGAATAGAAATTTGTTAGAAACGTGCAAAGAACAACCATAACAAACTTAAAGATTTTTTTAAACAAAGCTACAGTACAAGCCCAGTTTCCTTGTGAAGAAAAGCATTACATCATAAACCACACTAAGATTTCCCACTAATTTTTTGCAGGGTACTTTCCCTAATTCTCCCCACATACATACTCACACAAGGGATATAGATAGACTAAAGTGAGTGGTAGATGGAGTATAATGTAGGGAAATGTGAGGTTATTCACTTTGGTAGGAAGAATAGAAAAATAGAATATTTTTTAAATGGTGAGAAACTTTCAAATGTTGGTGTTCAGAGAGATTTGGGTCTCCTCATGCAAGAAACACAGAAAGCTAGCATGCAGGTACAGCAAGCAATAAGGAAGGTAAATGGCATGCTGGCCTTTATTGCAAGGGGGTTGGAGTATAAGAGTAAGGAAGTCCTGCTACAATTGTACAGGGCCTTGGTGAGACCACACCTGGAGTACTGTGCACAGTTTTGGTCTCCTTATCTAAGGAAGGATATACTTGCCTTGGAGGCGGTGCAACGAAGGTTCACCAGATTGATTCCTGGGATGAGAGGGCTGTCCTATGATGAGAGATTGTGTAGAATGGGCCTATACTCTGGAGTTTAGAAGAATGAGAGGTGATCTCATTGAAACATACAAGATTCTGAAGGGGATTGACAGGGTAGATGCTGAGAGGTTGTTTCCCCTGGCTGGAGTGTCTAGGACTAGGGGGCATAGTCTCAGAATAAGGGGTAGGCCATTAAAGACCGAGATGAGGAGGAATTTCTTCACTCGGAGGGTTGTGAATCTTTGGAATTCTCTGCCCCAGCGGGCTGTGAATGCTGTGTCTTTGAGTATATTCAAGGCTGAGATAGATAGATTTTTGGACTCTAGCGGAATTCAAGGGATATGGAGATCGGGCAGGAAAGTGGAGTTGAGGTTGATGATCAGCCATGATCTTATTGAATGGCGGAGCAGGCTCGAAGGGCTGTATGGCCTACTCTTATTTCTTATATTCTTATAACAATTTTCCTTTTGATATTTTTATATTTCAGTTTTCAATGCTTTTTCCCCCATTTAATTTTCTACTCAATGCTGAAAATAATCACTAATGTGGGTAGGTGGCTCCAAAGATGTAGGAAGACCACAGGAGCCACATCCAATTTGCCATTCTTCATGTGCCAGTAGACAACAATTGTCCACATGCAATTTATTGGCAGGAGGAGTGCACTTTAGCCAAGCCTGATTCTGACTTCCACATACTTAGACTTTTTCTATCAAGCTGTCACTGGATATTGATCAGAAGTTAGAAACCTAGGTCTAGAAATTCAGGAGTTAGAAACCTGGGCCTAGAAATTCAGGAGTCAGAAACCTGGGCCTAGAAATTCAGGGGTAAGAAACTTGGGCCTAGTAATTCAGGAGTTAGAAACTTGGGCCTAGAAATTGATGAGCAAGAGGATCATATAAAGTTGATCCTCTTGCGTCAGGACGTGTGCTGAGGGCGCCAGTCCCGCCCCGAGAGGGAGCGTGGTGGTCGTGAAGAAGATGGAAATCATCTGGCAAGACACCGGAGCAACTGTGAGTCTTGGAGAGGGGGGAGGAGATCAGGAGGGTGACGAGTGATGTTCCCACTAATTATTTTTGGGTGCGTATCCCATTCAAAATTCCATGCATGTGTGGTTGTCCCATTTAAAAGCCACTGAGGGTCTGTGTGGGACCTCCAGACCGCTGCGTGGTCGCGCAGCTTAAAGGGAACATTGGTGACACATGGTGGTCAGCAGCAGCCCGCAGTTTTAATGTGGAGTAAGAAGGAGCACTCCTGACTCCACATTCAGGTAAGCATAAAATGGTTTACACTTAGCTTTTTGGTGGTAACCTCCAGTGGTTCCTTCAAAGACCACTGGTTTGGCTGCTGTGCGTCTGAAATACGTATTAGGCCCCCGATTTGCATAGGCAATGGACCTAATGCCTGTTTCAGGTGGGTGTCTTGAACACAACAGGGTTCCCTAACCAATATGGTGCGCATCACATACCTGGTGTGAATGAGCGCCCATATGCCATATTAAACCCTTCGGTGCCCATTTTTCACCTGAAAAATGGATGCTGAATGATTCAATCTCTAGGCCCTTATGGTTTTTCCTCCCTCCTTAGCCCAGCGACCCCAAAACTGTAGGGAATCTGCTAGCGCCCCAGCTGAAATCAGCAGAGCCCAGGGATTTAACTTTGCAATGTTTAGTGTAACAGGTTCTTACACAAGCATATTTTTACAGAATAAATAACTAGCAGCTGAATGCTGGAAATACTCAGCAGGTCAGGCAGCATCTGTGGAGAGAGAAACAGGAGTTAACTTTTCAGGCCGATGACCTTTCGTCAGAACTGGAAAAAGTTAGAGATGTAACAGGTTTTAAGCAAGTGCAGGGGCAGGGAAAGGGGGGAGGAGAGGAAAGAATAAAAGGGAAGGTCTGTGATAGGGTGGAACTCATGAGGGAGTAAATGACAAAAGGGATGAGGGTGCAAGGCAAAGGGAGATGGTAATGTGACAAGTAAAGGAACCAAAGATGAGTCTAGAAGAGGTATAAATGGGAATGGCAGAATCACCAACAGATGCCATGTGAAAAAATAGGGGCCGAGGTTATGGTCTGAAATTGTTGAAGTCGATGTTGAGTTCAGAAGGCTGTAAAGTCTAGTCGAAAGATGAGGTGCTGTTCCTCGAGCTTACGTTGAGCTTCGTTGAAACAGTGTAAGAGGCCGAGGATAGAGAGGTCAGAGTGGGAGTGGAGCGGAGAATTAAAGTGACAGGCGACCGGAAGCTCGGGGTCACGCTTACGGACTGAATGGAGGTGTTACGGAAAGCGGTCACCCAATCTGCGTTTGGTCTCCCCAATGTAGAGGAGACTGCATCGTGAGCAATGAATACAGTATACTAGATTGCAAGAAGTACAGGTAAATTGCTGTTTCATCTGGAAGGAGTGTTTGGGGCCCTGGACAGTGGGAAGGGAGGAGGTAAAAGGGCAGGTGTTGCATCTCCTGCGCTTGCATGGGAAGGTGCCAGACAAAGGGGAAAGGGTGTTGGGGGTGATAGAGTAGTGGACCAGGGTGTCGCGGAGGGAGCAGTCCCTTCGGAATGCTGAAAGGGGAGGTGAGGGGAAGATGTGTTTGGTGATGGGATCACACTGGAGGTGGCGGAAATGGTGCAGTATGATCCGTTGAATGTGGAGGCTGGTGGGGTGAAAGGTGAGGACAAGGGGAACCCTATCGTGGTTCTGGGAGGGAGGGGAAAGGGAGAGAGCAGAACGGACACGGTTGAGGGCCATGTCAACCACGATAGAGGGGAATCCTCAGTTGAGGAAAAAGGAAGACATATCAGAAGCACTAGTATGGAAGGTGGCATCGTCAGAGCAGATGCGACGAAGACAGAGAAACTGGGAAGATGGAATAGAGTCCTTACAGGAAGTGAGGTGGGAGGAAGTGTCGTCCAGGTAGCTGTGGGAGTCGGTGGGCTTATAGTGGATGTTTGTCAATAGCCTATCCCCAGAAATGGAGACAGAGAAGTTGAGGAAGGGAAGGGAAGAGTTGGAGGTAGACCATGTGAAGGTGTGGGAACAGTGGAAATTGGAAGCAAATTCAATGAAATTTTCTAGTTCAGGGCAAGAGCAGGAAACGGCAGCGATACAGTCAAAAATGTATCGGAAATAGAGGTGAGGGAGGGGACCTGAGTAGAACTGGAACAAAGAATGTTCCACATATCCCACGAAAAGGCAGACATAGCTAGGACCCATGTGGGTTCCCATAGCAACACCTTTAATTTGGAGGAATTAAGTGGGTGAAAGGAGAAGTTGTTCAATGTGAGAACAAGTTCATAAGAACATAAGAAATACGAGCAAGAGTAGGCCATTTGGCCCTTCGAGCCTGCTCCGCCATTCAATAAGATCATGGCTGATCTTCTACCTTACCTCCAATTTTCTGCACTATCCCCATATCCCTTGATTCCCTTAATATTCAAAAATCTATTGATCTCTGTCTTGAATATACTCAACGACTGAGCCTCCACAGCCCTCTGGGGTAGAGAATTCCATAGATTCACCACCCTCTGAGTGAAGAAATTTCTTCTCATCTCAGTCCTAAATGGCCGATCCCTTATTCTGAGACTGTGACCCCTGGTTCCAGACTCTCCAGCCAGGGGAAACATCCTCCCTACATCTACCCTGTCAAGCCCTGTAAGAATTTTGTATGTTTCATTGAGATTACCTTTCATTCTTCTAAACTCTAGAGAATATCGACCTAGTCTACTCAATCTCTCCTCATAGGACAATTCACCCCATCCCAGGAACCATTCCCCCCATCCCAGGAACCAGTCTGGTGAACCTTCGTTGCATTCCCTCTATGGCAAGTATATCCTCCTTCCTTAGGTAAGGAGACCAAAACTGTACGCAATACTCCAGGTGTGGTCTCACCAGGGCCCTATATAATTGCAGTAAGACGTCTTTACTCTTATACTCATATCCACTTGTAATAAAGGCCAACATACCATTTGCTTTCCTAATTGCTTGCTGTACCTGCATGTTAACTTTCAGTGATTCGTGTACAAGGACACCCAGGTCCCTTTGAACACCAACATTTCCCAATCTCTCACCATTTAAAAAATACTCTGCTTTTCTATTTTTCCTACCAAAGTGGATAACTTCACATTTCTCCACATTATTTTCCATTTGCCATGTTCTTGCCCACTCACTTAGCTTGTCTATATCGCCTTGAAGCCTCCTTGCATCCTCCTCACAACTTACATTCCCACCCAGCTTTGTATCATCAGCAAACTTAGATATATTACATTTGGTCCTCTGATCCAAATCATTGATATAGATTGTGAATAGCTGAGGCCCAAGCACTGATCCTTGCGGTACCCCACTAGTTACAGCCTGCCAACCTGAAAATGACCCGTTTATTCCTACTCTGTGGCGGATCGCCACCTAAAAGACATAATCCACTTTTCCTTCCGTGGACAATATATCGAGCACCTTGCCATTAAGGCAGGAGAAAAGGAGTGGGCGGGGCCTCAGGATTTTTCCAGAGAATTCTGGGAGCAGTCTGTTCAGCCATTTTGGACCATGCAGTTGTATTAAAAAGCCTTTGTTTCCCACACATGGATTCAGTCTTAATTCGTGTTTCGCGGCAGCCTCAACATTGGTGACCCCGACGCTCAGAACGTATTCCGAGCACTGCAATGGCGGACACGAACGCAGTTTCCGTGAAACTGCCGGAGTTTTGGGAAAACCAGCCTGAAGCCTGGTTTCTCCAAGCTGAATCCCGCTTCCGGCTGCGAAACATCACCACAGATGGGACGCAGTACGACTACCTCGTCACATCACTCGGTAGCGCCACAGTTTCGAAGGTTTGGACAGCGCTGCAGAACCCACCACAGGAAGGCAAGTATGCCCATCTGAAGGCAGCGCTCCTTAAAAAATTTATGGCCTCGGCATATCAGCGAAACTGCCACCTCCTCGACCTTCCAGGCCTCGGTGATGCCTCACCGTCAGACCTCCTCTCCCACATGCTCTCCCTCACCGACGAGAGCCCACCCGGATCCCTCTTCCGCACGCTGTTCATCCGCCAGCTCCCTCTCAGCATCCGCCCAGCGATCGTGGCGTCCGGCCTCACGAACCTGGAAGCCCTGGCCGATGAGGCCGACAAGCTGCTGTCCGCTCACTCCAGCCGCGACGTCACTCCGGACCTGGCAGCCAATGCCTGGGTGCTCCCCTCACCGGCCGCCACGCGGCCACAAGGACCAGCCACCAGGCCCACGGGGCCTTCGCGCCCCACTAACCCGGGCCACTGTTACTACCACGCACGGTTCGGCGCCAGGGCGCAACGGTGCACACCTCCCTGCTCTTTCAAGTCCGCCCCTGTACCAGCCCCCGCGATGGCCGTGGGCCACGCAGGCTCCCTGCTGTATGTCATGGATGACAAAACCAGCCGCCTGTTCCTGTGCGACACTGGAGCTCAGCACAGCATCATCCCGGCCTCCTCCCTCGACATCCAAAAGGGCGAACGAGGACCGGCGCTGGCTGCTGCTAACGGCTTGTAAATCCGGACGTACGGCACCCGGACAGTCACCCTTGACCTCGCTGGTCGCCGCTACCGATGGGAGTTCATCACTGCCAAGGTGCTCTCCCCTCTCATCGGCGCAGATTTCTTGTGCGCCCACGGCCTACTGGTAGACATCCCTCGTCACCGCCTCGTGGATATGAACACCATGTCCCCCATCCTGGGCGCCATGGCCCCCCGTCTACCCGCCGACATGGCGTCACAGTGCCACGCCCGGGCCACGGATGACTACTCGGCACTCCTGGCCGAATTCCCGGCCCTTACCAATCCGACCTTCTCCGCGGAGGCCGCCAAACACGGGGTGGAACACTTCATCCCCACCACAGGCCCCCCAGTGTACGCCCATGCCCGCAGGCTGGACCCGGCCAAACTGGAGATCGCGAGGACCAAGTTTGCCACCATGGAACAGCTCGGCATCATCCGCCGCTCCAACAGTCCCTGGGCCTCCCCACTCCACATCGCCCCCAAACCAGGCGGGGGTTAGCGCCCCTGCGGGGATTACCGCCGCCTCAACGACGCCACCACCCCTGATCGGTACCCCGTGCCGCACATTCAGGACTTCTCGGCTAGACTGGCCGGCCGCTTAGTCTTTTCCAAGGTCGACCTGGTGCATGGCTACCACCAAGTCCCCGTCCACCCCGCGGACGTCCCCAAGACGGCCGTAATCACCCCCTTCGGCCTGTTCGAGTTCCTGCGGATGCCCTTCGGCCTCAAAAACGCGGCCCAGGCATTCCAACGGCTCATGGACTCGGTCCTTCGGGACCTGAAGTTCCTGTTCGTCTACCTGGACGACATCCTGGTAGCCAGTTCCTCCAAGCAGGAACACCTTGAACACCTTCGCATCCTGTTCAGGCGCCTCAGCGACCACGGGCTCATCCTCAGCCCAGCCAAATGCCAGTTCAGCCTGGACAAGATCGACTTCCTCGGCCACTACATCACCCATGCTGGGGCCATTCCCCTGCCCACCAAGGTGCAGGCTGTCCAACAATTTCCCTGCCCCACCACCATCAAAGGCCTCCAGGAGTTCCTCGGGATGGTGAATTTCTACAACCGCTTCATCCCCAAAGCGGCGTCCCTCATGAGGCCCCTGTATGAAGCCCTCCGGGGCAGGAGCGGCAAGATGGCGGTCGAATTGACGGCAGACGCGTCCGCCGCCTTCGACTCCACCAAGACCGCGCTCGCCAACTCCACCCTGCTCACGCACCCACGGCCCAATGCCAGGGTAGCGCTCACCACGGACGCCTCCGACCACGCGGTCGGCGCCATGTATGAGCAGTGGGTCGACGGCGCCTGGCAACCACTTGCCTTCTTCAGCCGCCAACTACGCCCCCCGGAGGTCAAGTACAGCACCTTCGACCACGAGCTCCTCGCGCTGTTCCTGGCTGTCCGCCATTTTCGGTTTTTGCTTGAGGGCCACCCCTTCACTGCGTTTGTCGACCACAAGCCCCTGACATTCGCAATGGCAAAGACAACCGACCCTGGTCCACCAGGCAGCAGCGCCAGCTCGCGGCAGTGTCCGAGTTCACCACGGACATCCAACACGTCTCCGGCCGAGACAATGTGGTAGCCGACTGCCTCTCCCGCCCCGCCATCCACGCCGCACACCTGGCAGTCGACTACGCTCAACTCGCAGCAGACCAGATCACCGACCCTGATCTGCTCTCCGCACCTACCAACCTACCAGGGCTATGCCTGGCCGATGTCGCCTGTGGCCCGACCGCAGTCACGGTCAAGTGCGACATATCCCTATGTCAACCTCGGCCCGTCATCCCAGCGTCCTGGCGCCGCCGGGTATTCGAGATTCTCCACAACCTCTCCCACCCCGGCGCCCGCGCATCCATCAAATTGGTAGCCAACCGCTTTGTGTGGCGCGGCCTTCGCAAAGATGTGCGTACTTGGGCCAACTCCTGCCTAGCCTACCAACGGGCCAAGGTACAGCAACACACGAAAGCACCCCTCGAGGAGTTTACCGTCCCCTCGCGTAAATTCGACCACATCCACGTGGACATCGTCGGGCCCCTGCCGCCGTTGAAAGGCCACACGCACTTGCTGACGATTGTTGACCGCACCACGCGCTGGCCCGAGGCAATTCCACTGACCTCTACCACCACCGCCGACATCGCCAGAGCCTTCGTCAGCACCTGGGTCGCACAGTTCGGCGTCCCCTCCGACATGACGTCGGACAGAGGTCCGCAATTTACCTCTGAACTCTGGACCGCCGTCGCACGCAATCTCGGGGTGACCATTCACCGCACCACAGCGTACCACCCCCAAGCCAACGGAGTGTGTGAGCGGTTCCACAGATCCTTGAAGGCATCTCTTCGAGCCAGCCTCCAGGACGGCGCCTGGACCAACCGACTTCCGTGGGTCCTCCTCGGCCTGCGCACCGCGGTTAAAGAAGACCTCCACACATCGGCAGCAGAGCTCGTGTACGGTCAGCCGCTGCGCGTACCCGGCGAGTTCCTGCCCACCGCCACGACACCCTGGTCAGCCAACCAGCAACGCCACGACTTCGCCTCACCAGTGCTGCAGTTCGCCCCGGTGCCCATTGCCCGACACGGCGAATCCACCTCACACATCCCACTAAGCCTGCACCAGGCACGGTTCATTTTCGTCCGTCACGACGCCCACCGCGGACCCCTTCAACCCCCGTACGACGGGCCCTACAAGGTGCTACAGGCTGGGGACAAATTTTTCACCCTGCAAGTGGGCGACAGATCCGAAAAAGTGTCGGTTGACCGACTCAAGCCAGCACACTCGGAGCCCAGTGAGCAGGTCCCTGTAGCTCATCCACTGCCACGCGGCCGACCTGCCCTCAAGCCGGTTCACCCGGCTGCTCCACGCCCGGCCGTTCCACGTCCACCGGCGTCCTACAAGAGCCGCTCCGGCCGGCCCATCAGACCGCCGCACCATCTCGTCCACACCTCCTAAGCGGATTCTGGGGGGAGTTGAGTGGCGGATCGCCACCTAAACGGACATAATCCACTTTTCCGTCCGTGGACAATATATCGAGCACCTTGCCTTTAAGGCAGGAGAAAAGGAGTGGGCGGGGCCTCAGGATTTTTCCAGAGAATTCTGGGAGCAGTCTGTTCAGCCATTTTGGATCATGCAGTTGTATTAAAAAGCCTTTGTTTCCCACACATGGATTCAGTCTTAATTCGTGTTTCGCGGCAGCCTCCACAACTCTCTGTTTTCTGTCTGTTAACCAATCCTCCATCCATGCTAGTATATTACCCCCAATTCCAGGAGCCCTAATTTTGTTTAATAACCTCTTGTGTGGCACCTTATCGACTGCCTTCTGAAAATCCAAATATACCACATCCACTGGTTCCCTCTTATCTATTCTGCTAGTTACAACCTCAAAAAACTCTTAACAGATTTGTCAAACACGATTTCCCTTTCATAAATCCATGTTGACTCTGCCCAAGCCTATTATTATTTTCAAATGCCCTGTTACCATGTCCTTAATAATAGATTCTAGCATTTTCCCTGCTACTGATGTCAGGCTAACTGGTCTGTAGTTCCCTGTTTTCTCTCTCCCTCCTTTCTTAAATAGTGGGGTTACATTTGCTACCTTCCAATCTGCGGGAACCATTTTAGAATCTATGGAATTTTGGGAAATGACAACCAATGCATCCACTATCTCCCTAGCCACCTCTTTCAAAACCCTAGGATGTAGGCCATCAGATCCAGGGGATTTATTGGCTTTCAGTCCCATTAATTTCTCCAGTACTATTTTTTTACTAATACTAATTTCTTTCAGTGCCTCATTCTCACTAGACCCTTGGTTCTCCACTATTTCTGGGAAGATTTTTGCGTCTTCTTCTGTGAAGACAGACACAAAAGGCTGGATTTTGTCAATGGGGGCGCGTTGGGGGCGGGACTGCTGGTTGTCGGGTTTTAGTCCCGCCCCCAACGACATCCAGCCAACCCACGCTATTTTCCCTTGATTGACCTTGTTAAGCCCGCCCTGCGGGTTTAGCAGGCCAATTAAGGGAAAGCCGGTGACTGAGGACGTCAGCGTATGACGTTTCTTCTGTCAAAAATTTTGTGACAGATAAATTGTCAGCATTTGACAGCTTAGAGAAGCTGTTAAGCACTGACAATCTCTGTTCTATGGTGAGCCCTTCTGTCCCAAGGGTTGAAGCCTGCAGGAAGAAGCAAAGGTAAGTAAACTTTTTCTAACACTTTACACTCACCTCATAATTACCTCTCCACACTTGCACCCATCACTCACCTCCACAACGGACTTTTCGACCCCTCTCATCCCCGCAGACCAACTGCTCGCCTCGCTGACCCCAGAGGGGTTTCCCGACTTCGGGAAGCCCACACTTGCAGGGGCAAAATGGGGATAATCCTCAAAACTGCCTGTTAACTACCTGTTAACAGGCAGTTAATTGGCTGTAATCCCCTTCCTGCCTCGAGGAGACAGGTCGCTGCACGAGTCGGGGACCCGCCTCCCGGGAAGATGGCACGGAGGCAGGTTGGGAGCGGGTTCGGTACCCGCTCCCGGTTTCTGCCATTTTCCCGGCAGTCCCACCTCCATACCCGCCTCCCCAGGGCTGGCAAAATTCCCCCCAAAGTATTTGTTTAATTTCTCTGCCATTCCCTTATTCCCCATTATAATTTCTCCTGTCTCAGCCTGTCAGAGACCCACATTTACTTTCGTTAATCTTTTCCTTTTTACATAGCTATAGAAGCTTTAACAGTCTGTTTTTATGTCTCTCGCTAGTTTACTCTCATATTCTATTTTCCCTTTCTTTATCAATTTCTTGGTCCTCCTTTGCTCAATTCTAAAATCCTCCCAATCCTCAGGCTTACTGCTCTTTTTGGCAACATTATAAGCCTCTTCTTTTGATCTAATACTATCTTTAATTTCTCTTGTTAGCCACGGTTGGACCACTTTTCCTGTGGGGTTTTTGAGCCTTAAAAGAATGTATATTTGTTGTAAATTATGTATTATTTTCTTTAAATGCTAGCCATTGCTTGTCACCGTCATACCTTTTAATGTAGTTTCCCAATCTACCTTAGCCTCATATCTACGTAGTTTGCTTTGTTTAGATTTAAGACCCTAGTTTCAGATTTAACTAAATCACTTTCAAACTCAATATAAAATTCTATCATATTAATGTCACTCTTCCCTAAAGGCCCCTTTACTACAAGGATATTAATTAACCCTTTCTCATTGCACAATACTAGATCTAAAATAGTCTAGTTGGTTCCTCAACATTCTGATCTAGAAAAGTATCTTGCATACATTCCATGAATTCGGCCTCCACACTATTACTGCAAATTTGGTTTGCCCAGTCTATATGTAGATTAAAGTCCCCCATGGTCACTGTATTACCCTTGTTACATGCGCCTCTAATTTCCTGATTTATACTCTGCCCTACATTACAACTACTGTTTGGGGCCTATAAACAACTCCCACCAATGTTTTCTGCCCCTTGCTGTTTCTTAGCTCCACCCAAACTGATTCTACTTCTTGATATTCGGAGCCAAGATCCTTTCTCTCTACTGTCTTTATCCCATCCTTTATTATCAGGGCTACCCCTATCTCTTCTAAAAGTTGAGTATCCTGGAATATTTAGTTCCCAACCTTGGCCATTTCGCAACCATGTCTCTGTTATGGCTATTAGATCAAACCTGTTCATTTCTATCTGCGCTATTAATTCATCTATTTTGTTGCGAATGCTTCGCACATTCAGATATAGTGCCTTTAGCTTTGACTTATTTCTATTTTTCCCTGACGTCACCTTAGTCACTGATGCCTTATTACCTTTGTTACTCTCTCTGTCCCTTCCTGACCCACTCTGCTTATTTTTACCAAAAGGTCTACTCTGCTCTAGAGCCTTGACATTTCTCTCGCTGCTTTTAAATTTACTCTTTCCTGAATCCACCCACCACTGCACCCCGCACCACCCCCCCACCCCCCACTTCATTAGTTTAAAGCCCTGTCTACTGCCCTAGTTATTTGGTTCACCAGGTCACTATTCCCAGCCCAGTTTAAGTGGAGTGTGTCCTAACGGAATAGCTCCCTCTTTCCCCAGTACTGGTGCCAGTGCCCCATGAACTGAAACCCCTTCCTCCCACATCACTCTTTGAGCCACACATTTAAACCTCTAATCTGTTTGTCCCTGTGCCAATTTGCGTGTAGCTCAGGTAACAATCCAGAGATGATTACCTTTGAGGTTCTGCTTTTTAATTTGGATCCTAGCTCCTCAAACTCCCTCAGCAGAACCTCATTCCTAGTTCTACCTATGTCGTTGGTTCCGACGTGGACCATGACAACTGGATCCTCCCCCTCCCACTCCAAGTTCTTCTCCAGCCGCGAGGAGATGTCTTTAACCCTGGCAGGCAACACAATCTTCGGAACTCTCGGTCGCGGCTGTAGAGAACAGTATCTATCCCCGACTATACTGTCCCCTACCACAACTACATTCCTTTTCACTCCCCGCTCTTGAATGGCCTCCTGCACCATGGTGCCATGGTCAGCTTGCTCATCCATCCTGCAGGCTTTTCCCTCATCCACACAGGCAGCAAGAACCTCATACCTCTTGGACAAGGGCAAAGGCTGAGGCTCCTCCAGCACTGCACCTGGGGTCCCCTTACCTGCCTGAGTTGCAGTCACACCCTCCTGTCCTTGACTACTAACCAGACTTGTACCACTACCCAACCTAAGTGACTGCCTCTTGGATCAAAGGGTCCAGGTAACTCTCCCCCTCCCTGATGCCCCGCAATGTCTGCCCCTCAGACTCCAGCTCAAAAATTCTGAGCTGAAGTTCCTCAAGATGCAGGCACTTACTGCAAACGTGGTTGTCCGGGATCACAATGCTCTCCACAAACTCCCACATGCTGCAGTTGTGGCACGCCACCTGTACTGCCATCCCTATATAACCTTGTTTTATTTAATTAAATGTAATTAAATTTGTAATTAGGTAACTTAGTTCACAGTGTAGTTTCTTGACTACTTACTTGATCTAGATTAAATTAAGGGTACTGAAGTTAAATATCTACCTGTAACACAAAGCACTACAAGTAGTGTAGGCAAAAAGCAACAACTCCTTCCCCCTCTTCTCCGAATTCCCACTCTTTCCAAATTCCCACGCCAAGCGGAGGAGGTTGGTGGTGGATGGGAACTGGTTGGGCCTCTGTTCAAGGAAGAAGCGGAGCGCCCTCAAGCCATCCTGGTGGGGGATGGAGGTGTAAAGGGATTGGACACCCATAGGAAAAGGAGATGGTTGGACCAGGAAACTGAAAACAGTTAAAGTGGCGGAGGGCGGAGGGAGAGTCGCGGATGTAGGTGGGAAGAGGCTGGACAAGGGGAGGAAAAATAGAGTCGAGATAGGAAGAGATCAGTTCCGTGGGGGGAGAACAGGCTGAAACGATGGGCCTACCAGGGCAGTCCTGTTTGTGGATCTTGGGAAGGAGGTAGAAGCGGGCTATGTGGAGTTGGGGATCTATGATGTTGGCGGCCGTGGAGGGAAGATCTCCAGAGGAGATGAAGTCAGTGACGGTCTTTTTTCCTCAACCGAGGATTCCCCTCTACTGTGGTTGACACGGCCCTCGATCGTGCCCGTTCTATTTACCACACTTCTGCGCTCACCCTTTCTCCTCCCTCCCAGAACCACGATAGGGTTCCCCTTGTCCTCACCTTTCACCCCACCAGCCTGCACATTCAGCGGATCATCCTCCGCCATTTATGCCACCTCCAGCGTGATCCCATCAACAAACACATCTTTCCTTCCCCTCCCCTTTCAGCATTCTGAAGGGACCGCTCCCTCCGCGACACCCTGGTCCACTCCACAATCACCCCCAACACTCCCTCCCCTTTCCATGGCACCTTCCCGTGCAAGCGCAGGAGATGCAACACCTGCCCTTTTACCTCCTCCCTTCCCACTGTCCAGGGCCCCAAACACTCCTTCCAGGTGAAACAGCGATTTACTTGTACTTCTTACAATATAGTATACTGTATTCGCTGCTCACGATGCAGTCTCCTCTACATTGGGGAGACCAAATGCAGATTGGGTGACCCCGAGCTTCCGGTCGCCTGTCACTTTAATTCTCCACTCCACTCCCACTCTGATCTCTCTGTCCTCGGCCTCTTACACTGTTCCAATGAAGCTCAACGTAAGCTCGAGGAACAGCACCTCATCTTTCGATTAGGCACTTTACAGCCTTCTGGACTCAACATAGAGTTCAACAATTTCAGATCATAACCTCTGCCCCTATTTTTTCACATGGCAGCGGTTGATGATGCTGCCATTGTCATTTACACCTCTTCTAGACTTGCCTTTTGTTTCTTTACTTGTCCCATTACCATCTCCTTTTGCCTCGCACCATCATCCCTTTTGTCTTTTAATCTCTCCTGCCCCCTCCACCCTATCACAGACTTTCCTTTTGTTCTTTCCTCCCCTCCCCCCTTTCCCTGCCTCTGCACTTGCTTAAAACCTGTTACATCTCTAACTTTTTCCAGTCCTGACTCTGTTTCTCTCTCCACAGATGCTGCCTGACCTGCTGAGTATTTCCAGCATTTTCTGTTTTTATTTCAGATTTCCAGCAGCTGCAGTATTTTGCTCTTGTTTAGTGTGTTTCAAAACTAACCTGATGATGTCCGATGTATATTAATGGTAGAGTTGAATTCTGGGCTTCCTTGATCAAGATAGATGATGGCTTCAATTGGCAGCGGACCACTGCACTCAGCCCCATTAAACGTAAAGTACCAGCGCTGACAGCAGGCGCTCTTGCATTTCAGACGAAGGGAGCCGATGAACAGTACTCTGAGAGCACTGTCTGTGCGCAGCTTGGTGAATGTGCATTCCTGAGGCAAGACACAAATAGGCATAAAGTCAACACAGTGTCAAAATATCGTGCATATGCTCTGACTTTGTAAATCACATTCTCTTCTATCAGTTAAACTCCACATACAAATAGATGAATCTATAAAGGCAAAACTCATCCATTGTCACTTTAAAAACTTCATGTACACTTTGTGCCACTCCCCCATGCAGTTCATCTGGTAAACTTAGCTACAATAAACCTTATTTTTGCACATTTCACATATACCTATTTGTTGTGAAAATAAAGCCCACTTGAATGTTTGTCCTTTCAATAATCCCATCATGCACATGCTCGATGTAGAAATTTATCCCTTATAATTAGTCAGGTGTATATTTCCTAATTTATAGTGTAGAGTACATTTTGCAAGATACATCTTTGTTTTACACATGCCACACATCAGACACAGTGGGCTGGATTTTGTCTTGGGGTCGGGTTGGGGTCGGGTCCTCCACATTTCGTGTTTCCCCCCCGACTCCAGATTAATGTGGATGAATGATGCAATTTTAACTTAATTGGGCAATTGAGTTCCAGCATGTGGGAACCCATGAACCAATTAGTGGTTTCTGCCTGAAACCCACCTCTGATGATGTCATCATTGCTGACTGCCTGCTCTCAGAGATTGTCTGGCTGCTGGTGAGAGAGGACCTGCCTGGCTTCTGATGTGAGTGGACCTGGATGTAAAATTGATGTGAGAGAGAGAGAGAATTTTTTTTCCATCCAAGTCCTCTCGCAGCAAAGGCTAGGCAGTCTCTGAAGACATTCAATGGAGCAGCATCAGAGGCAACTTTCAGGCCTAATACTACTACTACCTTCATCACATCTCCGTTCTAATAGTGGACCTGCAGCTCATAGTCAGCTATCCACTTGTGCTCCCGCCAGGTTTCACTGGAGTGTTTCACACCAGGCGTACTTCACATCAGAAAAGGGTTAAACTAGCTACAACGATTCAAAATCGCATTACAGACCCAATTTAGGGCTTGTTAAGGGCTGTAATGGCCTCTCCCGCCTCTTGGAGGCGGGATGGAGTCGGGAACCCCGCGACTGATTTTGTCAAAATTGCGTGGAGGTGGGATGGAGTCGGGATAGGGTCGGAAACCCCGACCCCGCAAATTTAACCCCCCACACGCCTCCAAACCCGACTCCATGGGTCATTCAAAATCCAGCCCAGTGACTTCCATCCCTAAATATTTGATCTCCACTCCCAAGAACCAAGGCACCACTTCAGGATTGTAGCTCACAGAATTTACCGTCTTCAGAGTGAGATTGCTACTAAGATTGAGACCATCCGTTCAGCTGCCTCTGCCGTTTCCCTCTCCCTAGGCCACCAAGCCAAACTTCCACTAAGGTTCCCCCCTGCCCTAACCCTGAACTTGCATCTTTATCTAGTTTCTCTCCTATCTCCCTCATGCCCTCTCTAAGCTCATCTTGTCCATGAGACCCAGCTCTTGTTCGCTTGACCCTATTCCCAACAAGGTGCTGACCACCCAACTTCCCTTCCCGGCCCCCATGTTAGCAGATATTGTAAACGGTTCTCTCTCCTCAGGTACTGTCCCTCACCCTTCAAATCTGCCGTCATCACCCCTCTCCTCAAAAAAACAACCCTTGATCCCTCTGTCCATGCAAACTACTGCTCCATCTCCAACCTCCCTTTACACTCCAAAGTCTTTGAATGTATTGTCGCCTCCCAAATCGGTGCCGATCTTTTCCGCAACTCCATGTTTGAATCCCTCCAATCAGGTCTCCGCCCCGCCACAGCACTTATCAAAGTCACAAATGACATCCTATGTGATTGACTGTGGTAAACTATCCCTCCTCATCAATGTTCCCGTTAAGCTGTGCTGCCGCGCAGTGCTCTGGGAGTCCCGCATTTTTAATGAATTTCTTATAAAGAAGAAAGAAAGACTTGCATTTATATAGCGCCTTTCATGACCACCGGACGTCTCAAAGCGCTTTACAGTCAATGAAATACTTTTTGAAGTGTAGTTACTGTTGTAATGTGGGACTCGCGGCAGCCAATTTGCGCACAGCAAGCTCCCACTAATAGCAATGTGATAATGACCAGATAATCTGTTTTTGTTATGTTGGTTGAGGGATAAATATTGGCCAGGACACCGGGGATAACTCCCCTACTCTTCTTCGAAATAGTGCCATGGGATCTTTTATGTCCTGCAACAAGAATTTAGGGAGCTAGGTAGCAGATTAAAAAGCAGGACCTCAAAGGTTGTAATCTCTGGATTACTCCCGATGCCATGTGCTAGTGAGTATAGGAATAGGAGGATAGAGCAGATGAATGCGTGGCTAAAGAGTTGGTGCAGGAGGGAGGGCTTTAGTTTCCTGGATCATTGGGTCTGTTTCTGGGGAAGGTGGGACCTGTACAAGTCGGACGGGTTGCACCTGAACCGGAACGGGACCAACATCCTTGCGGGGAGGTTTGCTAGGACTGTTGGGGGGTGTTTAAACTAACTTGGCAGGGGGATGGGATACCGAGTGGAGCTATAGTAGGGGGTGATGCACAGCCAAATATAGAGGAAAAAACAAGTCAGCCTGGAAGGCAGAGCAAATATGTAACGGCACAAGGGAGTATGGCAAGGCTGGATGACATTTATTTTAATGCAAGGAGTCTTGCGAGTAAGGCAGATGAATTGAAGGTGTTGATGAACACATGGGAGTATGATATTGTTGCTATCACAGAGACATGGCTGAGGGAGGGGCAGGACTGGCAGCTCAATATTCCGGGGTATAGAATCTTCAGGCGAGACAGAGTGGGGTGTAAAAGAGGAGGGGGTGTCGCAATATTAATCAAGGAGTCAATTACTGCTGTAAGGAGGGATGATATCTTAGCAGGTTCCTCTAATGAGGCCATATGGGCAGAACTTAAAAACAAAAAGGGGGCAAGCACTTTGCTGGGAGTGTACTATAGGCCCCCAAACAGTCAGGGGGAGATAGAGGAACAGATATGTAGGCAAATCTCAGAGAAGTGTAGAAATAATAGGGTAATAATAGTCGGGGATTTCAACTTCCCCAATATTAACTGGAATAGTCAGAGTGTGAAAGGCTTAGAGGGTGCGGAATTCTTAAAGTGCATCCAGGAGAGCTTTTTGAGCCAGCATGTAGAAAGTCCTACAAGAGAGGGGGCGGTACTGGACCTAATTCTAGGGAATGTAGCCGGGCAAGTGGTAGAAGTGACAGTAGGAGAGCATTTTGGTGACAGTGACCATAATTCGGTGAGATTTAAGGTAGTCATGGAAAAGGACAAAGATGGACCGGAAATAAAGGTTCTAAATTGGGGGAAGGCCGATTTTAATATGATAAGGCAGGATCTGGCCAAAGTGGACTGGGATCAGCTACTTGTAGGAAAATTCACATCAGAGCAGTGGGAGTCTTTCAGAAAGGAAATAGAGAGAGTACAACGCCAACATGTTCCCGTAAAGGTCAAGGGTGGGACCAACAAGCCCAGGGAACCCTGGATGTCATGGGATATTCGATAATGGATTAGGAAAAAAAGGGAGGCTTTTGGCAGATACAAAGGACTAAAAACAGTGGAAGCCCTAGAGGAGTATAGAAAGTGCAGGGGGGTACTTAAAAAAGAAATTAGGAGAGCAAAGAGGGGGCATGAAAAACCATTGGCAGGCAAAATAAAGGAAAATCCCAAGGTGTTTTATAAGTATATTAAGGGCAAGAGGATAACCAGGGAAAGAGTAGGGCCCATTAGGGACCAAAGTGGCAATCTGTGTGTAGAGCCAGAAGATGTAGGTGGGGTTTTAAATGAATATTTTGCATCTGTGTTCACTATGGAGAAGGACGATATAGGCATAGAAATCAGGCAGGGAGATTGTGATATACTTGAACAAATTAGTATTGAGAGGGAGGAGGTACTAGCGGTTTTAGCGGGCTTAAAAGTGGATAAATCCCCAGGCCCAGACGAGATGTATCCCAGGCTACTGTGTGAGGCAAGGGAGGAGATTGCAGGGGCTCTGACACAAATTTTCAGAACCTCTCTGGCCACAGGGGAGGTGCCAGAGGACTGGAGAATAGCTAACGTAGTACCATTATTCAAGAAGGGTAGTAGGGATAAACCAGGGAATTACAGGCCAGTGAGCCTAACATCAGTGGTAGGGAAATTATTGGAAAAAATTCTGAGGGACAGAATTAGTCTCCACTTGGAGAGGCAAGGATTAATCAAGGATAGTCAGCATGGCTTTGTCAGGGGGAGATCATGTCTGACCAATTTGATTGAATTTTTCGAGGGGGTGACTAGGTGTGTGGATGAGGGTAGTGCAGTTGATGTGGTCTACATGGACTTCAGTAAGGCTTTTGACAAAGTCCCACATGGGAGACTGGTCAAGAAGGCAAGAGCCCATGGGATCCAGGGCAACTTGGCACATTGGATCCAAAATTGGCTTAGTGGCAGGAGGCAGAGGGTGATGGTCGAAGGTTGTTTTTGTGACTGGAAGCCTGTGTCCAGTGGTGTACCACAGGGATCGGTGCTGGGTCCTTTGCTGTTTGTAGTGTACATTAATGATTTAGATATGAATGTAGGAGGTATGATCAGTAAGTTCGCAGATGACACGAAAATTGGTGGGGTGGTAAATAGCGAGGAGGGAAGCCTTAGGCTACAGGACAACATAGATGGGCAGAACAGTGGCAAATGGAATTTAACCCTGAAAAGTGTGAGGTGATGCATTTTGGGAGGACTAACAAGGCAAGGGAATACACAATGAATGGTAGGACCCAAGGAAGGACAGAAGATCAGAGGGACCTTGGTGTGCATGTACATAAACCCCTGAAGGCAGCAGGACAGGTAGATAAGGTGGTTAAAAAGGCATATGGGATACTTGCCTTCATTAGCCGAGGCATAGAATATGAGAGCAGGGAGTTTATGATTGAGCTGTACAAAACGCTAGTTAAGCCACAGTTGGAATAATGGGCCAGAAATTCGGCTGTTGTCGGGTGAGTACGCGCTGTGTACTCACCCGTAAGGCCATCTGAAGTGTCGGTTATCTGCATGCACTGTGCATGCGCGGGATACCGGAACTTCCGTTCCCCTGAAGGGAGGGGTTCAGATGTCGAACGCGTGCGCGGGAAAGGCTGCGCGCACGCAGCGAACTTCGTTTTTTTTTTCAGGTTTCTCCGGGAAGGTAAGTATGGAGAAGCTGCACTTTTAAAAAGCAGGCGCAAGGCCTGTTTTTAACAAGGTAAGTGGTTAATTAATTACAATTTAAACATTTTTTCAACAGGTTTATCTTTTTTAGATACTTTAAAGAAAGGTAAGTTTATTTTTAGCACCGTTAAAAAGTATAATTAATTTTTTTTTAATTTTCAAAAATTTATTTAACTTAGTTATTTTAAAAATGTGATTTTTTTTTCAATTTATTTGAAGTTTAAGTGTGGTTTTGGGGCCGATCTCTATTCATAGATTTGACAGGTCTTCCTGTCAAATCTATGAATGAAAATGCCCTGCTAGGATTGGCTCTCCATGGCCCATGTGATCCCAGGGGACGCTTCAAACTAACTGCGCCCCTGGGATACGCAAGCACTGCCTGCCGGCAGCTGGAGGAGGCCCAGGACCCGAAGTCCTCGTGGGCCCAAAGCACAGCTGCAGGCGCGGTAGGCAAGTACGCGCGCGATGCTTGTACCCGCAGGAAGCTGGAAAGCCGAATTTCTGGCCCACTGTGTGCAGTTCTGGTCCCCATACTATAGGAAGGATGTGATTGCATTGGAGAGGGAGCAGAGGAGATTCACCAGGATGTTACCTGGGCTGCAGCGCTTCAGCTATGAAGAGACATTGGACAGGCTGGGGTTGTTTTCCTTAGAGCAGAGAAGGCTGAGAGGGGACCTGATTGAGGTGTACAAAATTATGAGGGGCATAGATAGGGTAGATAGAAAGAAACTTTTCCCCTTAGTAGAGGGGTCAATAACCAGGGGGCATAGTTTCAAGATAAGGGGCAGGAGGTTTAGAGGGGATTTGAGGAAAAACTTTTTCACCCAGAGGGTGGTTGGAATCTGGAACTCACTGCCTGAAAGGGTGGTAGAGGCAGGAACCCTCAGCATTCTGCACCAATTCTCTACCACTGAACGACTTTACATTGTATTTACAGCACAGAAACAGGCCAGTTGGCCCAACAGGTCCATGCCGGCGTTTATGCTCCACACGACCCTCCTCCCACCCTTCTTCATCTCACTCCATCAACGTATCCTTCTATTCCTTTCTCCCTCATGTGTTCATCTAGCTTCCCCTTAAATGCATCTATGCAAGTCACCTCAACTACTCCCTGTGGTAGCGAGTTCCACATGCTAACCACCTGATGTAAGGGAGAATATTTGGGGGATCAATGTACCTATATGTTAAATTGAAATTATCTCATGAATAGCTTTGTATCAGCCTCCATTTTTATTAATGCTTAAAAAAGAATTTTAAAGGGTATGGGGAATGAGCCGGAGAGTGGCATTAGACTCGATGGCTCATGTGGAGACAAACACCAGTGCAGAATTGATGGGCCAAATGGCCTCTTCCTGTGCTGCAGCATTCTATGATTCTATCGGGGTCAAGGAGCTCTGAAGGCAGTTTTTTTCTCATGACCCACTACAGAGGTTGAACACTATGAAGTGTTTCTGTGGATCCAGGTACCAGTGTTACAGTAGTTGAATCCTTAGTGGAACTTGACAATTGGGTAAATGTCTCCAGGGACCAAGCCCAAATGAGCCAATTCTTTTCGACACAGATATGTGAATATCAGCCCCAGACACTTGCTGAAATTCTCACCTAAAGGGCAAGACTGTCGTACCTCATAATAATCACATTTTGGTAATATCTGAGAATGTTATGGGGGCACTTATGAAGGCTATTTGGAATTATTGTATGCAAGAGATAAAACACTGTGCCTTAAATGGTACAGGTGTATCCATGGATATTGTTAATGAATTTCCAGTACTGTCCAGGCAAGTTAACCCTGAAAAACATAACTTTTTGTCAACATCCCTTCAAGTGATGTGGATAGCTTTAATATACTGTGACATCTGTGACTTTTTCTCACACTGAGTCTGAAGCCTCTGGCCATAAGTCAAGTATTTTGGCTTCTAAGAAAACGTTAGCATCAACAATGCTCTGCTTTTCTCCAGACTTCAGTGCTAAATGTCAGCTTTGAAACCCTGCAGGCTCACAAGATGTAATACTTTCCTCGAGGTGCACTCACTTGCTGGAGACATTCATATTGAGGCTGCTACAAATCTTGAACCGGGTGCTGAGCCTTCATTGCACTTGTGCTTCATGTTGGATTTATTAGGAGAAATTACTAGATTGACTTGACCTTTTGGTAATCTTGTATTTCTCATGCTCAGAATGCGATTCAGACGTTTTAGCCTCTAATGTTACTGAGTCTCTGTTTCTTTAACTTTCCTAAATACGTTGGTAGAATTTGCAGATTAAATCATGGGACAATTTTCCGATGAAGCTGGTGGGAATTTCAACCACCACCAGCGCATACTTGGAGAATTGCCCCCACTGTACAGACATTAAGTATGGATCTTCGCAGTAAGGATTACAATAACATACTTTTAGTTAGCATCCTTCATATAGAAGAATGTCTCAAAATGTTTTAGAAGGAAGAAGAGGAAAATGCTGAACAAAAAAAATTAGAGGAGAGGTAGACTGGAGACACCATTGAAGATATAGGAATGGGTTTTAAGGAGGCTTTTGAAGAAAGCGAAAGAGGTAGTAAGATGGAGTTGCCGAAGGATTGACCTCTTATGGTGAAGTGGAGGAAGCCGGAAATGAAGTCGGACTAGAGTGTGGGCTTAGACACATAGCTGGAGAAGATCATTGACATGACGTAAAGGGCGGCTGTGGTGGGATTTGAAAACTAAGAAAAGGACCTTGAAATTTATAGGCTTGAGAATGGAAAACCAGTGGAGTGCAGCAAAGATAGAGGTGATGAACATACAAACTCTGCAAGAGAAGACCAAGATATAGGAAGCAAAATTGGGTTTCGCCCCCTTTGGGGTGCTAACTTCGCCAGGGTGCTCCTTTTAGTGCCCTGAAAAAGTTAGCGCCCCTGCGTCCGAAATTCACTGGTAGCGCACCAAGAGGGAGGCGGGGCGCTACTGGAAGGGCCCCGCCTCCCTCTTGGGGCGCTGTGAGTGAATATCACGGCGCTATGTGCCGCAGTACTGCAGGCCTTCCTCCCCTTATTAAAGGGGAGGGGCCTAGTGCAGCACGACCCGGGGCCCAGCTGGGCCACCAGGATTGGAGTGCTGGCAAAAGAGCCCGGCACTCAAGAGAAGTGCCGGGCTCACAGAAGGCAGTCGGCACCCTGTGGGGCGGCTGCACAGGAGGCCGGGGACAGCAACGCCGGAGGTGCAGCGCCGCAGGGCGCTAAAGGTTACCACCGCTGCTAACCTCACTCTTAGGGCGCTAATGGGAGGCGCAAATCAACTGAATTTTTCCCCCATAGAGTTTTGGATTAACTGATGTCTATGAAGGGTGGAGGAGGGAGGTCTGGTTAAAGGTGGCATTTGAAAATTCAACCCTTAAGATGATGAAGGTATGAATTAGGTTTTTGGCAGAGGAATGGGGAAATTAAATGCAGAAGCAAGAAAGCTGTGGAGGTGGTAAAAATGCAGCAGAGATAAGTGACTAGATCTGAGGTAAAAAGGACAGCAGATCATCAAGGCTGCACACCACCTAGTTCATTAGGAGTTTCTTATCCATGGTACAAAACAAATGAAGAATGTATTTGTAACAATAAGTGAGTCATAAGAAAATAAGAGTCTGAATGGGGTAGAGGAACAGAGGAATCTGGGGGTACAGATGCACAAATCACTAAAAGTAGTGACACAGGTTAATAAGGCCATATAAAAAGCAAACTAAGCACTGGGGTTCATTTCTAGAGAATAGAATTGAAAAGCAGCGAAATTATATTAAACTTGTATAGAACTTTGATTAGACCGCACTTGGAGTACGGTGGACAGTTCTGGTCACCATATTATAAAAATATAGAGGTACTGGAGAAGGTACCAAAAAGATTTACAGGGATGATACCAGAACTGAGAGGTTATACCTATCAGAAACATAGAAACATAGAAGATAGGAGCAGGAGTAGGCCATTCGGCCCCTCGAGCCTGCTCCGCCATTCGATGAGATCATGGCTGATCATCCAAACTCAGTACCCTGTACCTGCCTTCTCCCCATATCCCTTGATACCTTTAGCTTTAAGAAATATATCTAACTCATTCTTGAATATATTTAATGACTTGGCCTCAACTACCTTCTGTGGTAGAGAATTCCACAGGTTCACCACTCTCTGGGTGAAGAAATTCCTCCTCATTTCTGTCCTAAATGGCTTACCCCTTATCCTTAGATTATGACCCCTGGTTCTGGACTCACCGACAATCGGGAACATTCTTCCTGCATCTAGTTTGTCCAGACCTGTCAGAATTTTATATGTTTCGATGAGATCCCCTCTCATTCTTCTATACTCCAGCGAGTATAAGCCCAATCGACCCAATCTCTCCTCATATGTCATTCCTGCCATCCCAGGTATCAGCCTTGTGAATCTTCATTGAACTCCCTCCATGGCAAGAACATCCTTCCTCAGATAAGGCGACCAAAACTGCACACAATACTCAAGGTGTGGTCTCACCAAGGCCCTGTACAACTGCAGCAGGACATCCCTGTTCCTATACTCGAACCCTTTCGCTATGAAGGCCAACATACCATTTGCCTTCTTCACCACCTGCTGCACCTGCATGCTTACCTTCAGCGACTGGTGCACAAGGACACCCAGGTCTCGTTGCACTTCCCCTTCTCCCAATCTATTACCATTCAGATAATAATCTGCCTTTCTGTTTTTGACACCAAAGTGGATAACCTCGCATTTATCCACATTATATTGCATCTGCCACGCTTCTGCCCACTCACCTAACCTGTCCAAATCATCCTGGAGTTTCTCGGTATCCTCCTCGCAGCACACACTCCCACCCAGTTTTGTGTCATCTGCAAACTTGGAGATATTACATTTAGTTCCCTTATCTAGATCATTAATGTATATTGTGAATAGCTGGGGTCCAAGGACCGATCCCTGCAGTACCCCACTAGTCACTGCTTGCCACTCGGAAAAAGACCCATTAATTCCTACTCTTTGCTTTCTGTCCGCCAACCAGTTCTCTATCCAAGTCAATACCTTGCCCCCAATCCCATGTGCCTTAACTTTACACGTTAATCTCTTATGCGGGACCTTATCGAAAGCCTTTTGAAAGTCCAAATACACCACATCTACTGGTTCTCCCTTATCTATTTTCCCAGTTACATCCTCAAAAAATTCCAGTAGATTAGTCAAGCACGATTTACCTTTTGTAAATCCATGTTGACTTTGTCCGATCCTGTCACTGTTTTTCAAGTGCTCAGCTATTACATCCTTTATAATGGACTCTAGCATTTTCCCCACTACCGATGTCAGGCTTAATTCCCCGCTTTCTCTCTACCACCCTTTTTGAATAGTGGGGTAACATTAGCTACCCTCCAATCCATGGGTACAGTTCCAGATTCCATCGAATGTTGGAAGATGATCAGCAATGCATCTACTATTTTAGGGCCACTTCCTTAAGTACCCTAGGATGTAGATTATCAGGCCCTGGGGATTTATCGGCCTTCAATCCCATCAATTTCCCTAACACCATTTCCCTGCAAATACTGATTTCTTTCAGTTCCTCCCTTTCATCAGACCGTATGTTCTTCAACATCTCTGGGAAAGATTAAACAGGCTGGGGCTCTTTTCTCTAGAAAAGAGAAGACTGAGGGATGACCTGATCGAGGTCTTTAAGATTATGAAAGGGTTTGATAGGGTAAACGTAGAGAAGATGTTTCCACTTGCAGGGGAGACAAGAACTAGGGGCCATAAATATAAGATAGTCACTAATAAATCCAATAGGGAATTCAGGAGAAAATTCTTTACCCAGAGAGTGGATAGAATGTGGAACTCACTATCACGGGGAGTGGTTGAGGTGAATAGCAGATGCATTTAAGGGGAAGCAAGATTAACACATTAGGGAGAAAGGAATAGAAGGATATGTTGATGGGGTGAGTTGAAGAAGGGTGGGAGGAGGCTCATGTGGGGCATAAACACCGACATGGACCTGTTGGGCCGAATGGCTTGTTTCTGTGCTGTAAGTGCTATGGAATACTTGTCTTTTCATTCTATTTATGTAGGATCTAGTTTTAGCCACAAGGTGGCATAGTGCTAGCAACAGAAAGAACCTCTGCCCATCTGTACCTGGAGATGGCAGATTGATGTTCATCTTAATTATTTTACTGAATTTCTTTCTATAAAAGCCTAGATACAATTTTGACTGGATTTATTTTATGGAATAATGCACTTGTCCCATCAAAGGAAATGAAAAGCATGGAGGAATAAAACCTTGATGAATCCTTCCCCTCATTAGTATAATTAACTCACAAGCCAGAGTACTAAATTCAATTGTCACATTCCAACCATGCAAAACTGCATGGTTTAATTTTGATCTCCCTTTAACAAGCACTTTTTTTGGAGGCTAACTTTAGCAGACATGTTTTTGCAAGAGGCAAGACTTTGAGTAACAGTTAAAACAATGGAAATCTTACTATCAGTCTTAATCTTAAAATCATGGATTCAAGCAGCACAGAAGGAGGCCATTCAGCCCATCGTGCCTGTGCCAGCTCTTTGAAAGAGCTCTCCAATTAGTTCCATTCCCCTGCTCTATCCGCATAGTCCAGCAAATGTTTCTTTTTCAAGTATTTATCCAATTCCCTTTGAAAGTTACTATTGAATCTGCTTCCACCGTCCTTTCAAGCAGTGCATTCCAGACCATAACAACTCACTGCATAAAAAAAAATCTTCTCATCTCCCCTCTGGTTCTTTTGCCAATTACTTTAAATCTGTGTCCTACAGTTACTGACTAGTTTCCCGCTAGTGGAAACAGTTTCTCCATTTCTACTCTATCAAAGCCCGTCATAATTTTGAACACTTCTATTAAATCTTCATTAACCTTCTCTGCTCTAATGAGAACAATCTCAGCTTAGTCATAGAGATATAGAGTCATAATGGCACAGGAGGCCGCCATTCGGCCCATTGAGTCCCTGCCGGCTCTCTGTAGAGCAATCCAGTCAGTCCCATTCCCCCGCTCTATCCCCGTAGCCCTGCAAGTTTATTTCCCTCAAGTGCCTATCCAGTCTCCCCTTGAAAACATTGAGTGTCTCTGCTTCCACCACTTCCGTCGTCAACGAATTCCAGGTCCTCACCACTCGCTGCGTAAAAAAGTTTTTCCTCACGTCCCCCCTGTATCTCTTGCCCAAAACCTTAAATCTGTGTCCCCTAGTCCTTGTACCATCAACTAGTGGGAACAGCCTTTCCCCGTCTAGCCTATTCAAACCCGTCATAATGTTGTACACCTCTATCAAATCACCCCTCAACCACCTTTGCTCTAATGAAAACAAATCCAGCTTCTCCAACCTGTCCTTGAAGCTAAGATCCCCCATCCCCAGAACCATTCTGGTAAATCTCCTCTGCACCCTCTCAAGTACCTTCACATCCTTCCTAAAATGTGGTGACCAGAACTGGATGCAATACTCCAGTTGTGGCCTAACCAGCACTTTATAAAGGTTCAGCATAACTTCTCTACTTTTGTACTCAATACCTCTATTTATGAAGCCTAAGATCCCATATGCTTTGCTAACCATTCTCTCAATATGTCCCGCCACCTTCAGGGACCTATGCACATTAACTCCCAGGTCCCTCTGTCCCTGTACACTCTTTAAAACTGTGCCATTAAGTGTTTATTGCCTCTCCCTGTTCCTTCTGCCAAAATGCATCACCACACACTTCTCTGTATTAAATTCCATCTGCCACTTGTCTGCCTATTCTGCTAGCCTTTCTATGTCCTGTTGCAGTCAATTGGTATCATCCTCACTGTTTGCCACACCCCTAAGTTTGGTGTCATCAGCAAATTTAGAAATTCTACTCTGTATTCCAATATCCAGGTCATTTAAATATATCAAAAAAAGCTTCTCTAGTCTCTCCACATAACAGAAGTTCCTCAACCCTGGTACCATTCTAGTAAATCTCCTTTGCGCCTTCTCCAAGATCTTGACATCCTTCCTAAAGTGTGGTGCCCAGAATTGGACACAATACTCCAGCTGGGGCCTAACCAGTGATTTAAAATTAATGATAGAGAGAAATATACTGTTATAATAAGAGTTACAAAAGTCAAGAACATCACAAAGGGGGACCTTTTAAAATACAAAACAAAGGGAAAAAGCTCAAATGAAAAGAATAGCGATGCTAAATAATTATTAGAAATTACGAGTGAATCAAGCAGATAAAATATTGTGAGTGAAATCAGAAAGGAAGCATAGAGAAAGAAAAAGCAAAATGCATATTAAAGCAGGAATAGAAAAGTTTAGACTTATGTTCCAAATAGAAAAGGGAGGAAGTTGGCCACTTGCTTCTTTTACGAATTATCTGGATCAGTAGCTGAAGTTGGGACATACAGATTTCAATCTATACTGAGACTACACCAGGTCAGTAAAACTAAATTTTGACTATTGATTGGAAATTTTAAATACTTGTTAAGAAGCATGATTGCAGGAAAGATCCAAAGTGGTGTGTGTGTGGTACAACAAGTAAGCAGTGGTGTAGTACTACACTCCAGCAGTTGAAATCCGTGAATGGCTTCAAAATAACTGAGCATGAAGTTAAAAAGTACTAGGAATCTAAGTAGACCCGGCGCTCAAAGTATCTGACCAACTGCTTAGCAGCAGTCATCAAAGCCAATAGAATATTGAACTACATGGCAAAAACAGTAGAATACACGTCAGAGGAAGTCGTGATCCAACGGTACAGCGCTCTGGTCAAACCACACCTTGAGTAGAGTATGCCCAGTTTTGATTGGAGGCAGTGCAAAGAAGCGGATCTCCAATCTTAAAGGTCTCAGTTATGAGGAAAGAGCGGAGAAATTAGGGCTCTTCAAAGAAAATGTCTAAGAGGTGATCTTACAGAGGTATACAGCATTGTAAACATGATAGGTGTCTGCTGTGGCTCAGTGGGTAGCACTCTCGCCTCTGAGTCAGAAGATTGTGCGGTTCATAGTCCCACTCCAGGGACTTGAGCTCAGAAATCTGGGCTGACACTCCAGTGCAGTACTGAGGGGGTGCTGCACTGTCGGCGGTGCCGTCTTTCAGATGAGACCTTAAACCGAGGCCCTGTCTGCTCTCTCAGGTGGATGTAAAAAAATCCCATGGCACTATTTTGCAGAAGAGCAGGGGAGTTCTCCCTGGCCAATAGTTAGCCCTCAACCAAAAGCACTAAAATAAACCAGATCATCTAATCATTATCACATCGCTGTTAAAGGGACCTTGCAAATTGGCCGCTGTGTTTCCTACATTACAACAATGACTACACTTCAAAAGTACTTCATTGGCTGTAAAGCGCTTTGGGACGTCCTGAGGTCAGGAAAGGCGCTATATAAATGCAAGTCTTTCTTTCTTTGGAAATTAAACTGTGAAAATACAATAAGGGAGCACAGGTTCAAAGGGAAATTAGGGACTCATATAACAGCAAGATCTTCACACAAAGATAAAGTAGTGGAAACAAAACTCTGTAATCATTTGGGAAAAGAATTGGATGCTGTAATGATAGGAATAAAGGGTCTTTTTGATGGTTGAGCTGAGATGGAATCAATGGCCTCCCTCATCCGTAGTTTTCTTGTGAATATCAAAGAAAGAAGCAAACTGGTCACCCTATAAAGCTACTGCTAAGATTAGTTTATTCAGCAACATCTTGAACAAGATTTCTCCTGCAACAAAATTGTCTGTACGTTTCAGTCTCGCCGACTTGCTTTGTGATTTGGAGATACTAGCCTTGAACAGTTGAATAAAGGAGGTGTATGCTTAGATCGAAAATCCCCGGTAGAATTTAACAAAAATCAGTAACAAGATAAAATATGAAGCAAAGGATGATTTAGCCTAAGTCTGTCAACAATGGTGCAACGGTTCATATAGTTTGGACATATTATGCAGAATAATGATTTCAATTATGATTTAAAAATCATATATATAGATGAAAAAAAGAACAGGAGAGAACCTTTGAAGGTTGGAAGAAACCGGGGGTTAAATTGGATAACACCCGAAAACAGGTACAGGGATTGCGATGCGCGATTAACCTGCACCCGTTGATTGCAATGCAGGCAGGACGTCAAACTTGTACTGCTTGTTCATTTGCATGATCGCTGCGTGCTGTGAGCGCTCCCTGCTCTGTTCATTGGCTACACGCATCAGCAGGGGGCCCGATATCGTGAGTGCCTAGCGCCACTTAAAGGCAGCCTGCACCTTTTAATGGGGAGGTGCATTGTGGCTGCTGGAGGTGGTGAGAGTATTTTCAAACGTCTGCTGTGGAAGATTCAACAACAGCTGACCATGGTAGAGAGCGTGCACCTAGATTTTCGGACACTGCACTGAAGGTCTTGGTGGAAGAGGTAGAATGGAGGAGAGATGTCCTGTATCCTTAGGGGGGCAGGAGGCCCTCCAGACACATGCTCAGGAGGCAGTGGGAAGAGATAGTGGTGGAGGTCAATGCCAGGAGTATAGCTGCAAGAACACGGACGCAGAGCAGGAAGAAGTTTAATGATCTCATCTAAGTTGTCATGGTCAGTGAGTTTATCTTCAAATGCCATATCCTACCAACTGCACCACTAGCCTCTCCACTGCTTGATTAAAGGCTAGGATAGAGGAGGGACAGGCACGTGGTGATACTGTGCACAAGTGCGCAGGAGCCAGGGTGGGGGGAAAGGATAGCGCAGATGCCAGCGCACCGGAGCGCGAGGTCACACACTAGTTCTGCTGCAGAGGACTCAAATGAGGACTTCGATGGGCCAGGCTACAGATGAAGGGTGATGGGTGTACACACCCAAATGCTTGGTGCACTGGGAACCCTGCCGGAAAGCCTGCGTTGAATGTCCAGGTGCATGGAGCAGTCCAGCACCAACTTGGCACAGGGCTTGGCCACTGACACTGGATTGTTAGAGAATAAACACATTGGGCCAGAAATTGCTGCAAAAGCGCATCTCGTGGCAAACAACATTTATTGGACTTTTTGCCTCATCATTCACATCCACTATATCTGTGTCGCAAATTGCTGGAACGTCGAAACAATCAAAGGCGCCTTTGGGACCTCATGAATCTTGTGCCCGATGGTCTATCTCCTTAAACAACGAAAGAAAGAATAGAAAAAGAAACAAAGCGAACGACGGAGAAGGAAATGGGGCAAATTAGAATTAAATTAGATACAGAAAGTGAAATAAAGAGAAGGAAAAAAGAGAGAGAGGAAAGGGAGGCAGAAAGGAAAAGTAAGAAAAAATGTAAAAAGAAAAAGCCAAAGGAGAGGACATTGTAACCCAGTTCCATTTGAGGATTATTGCATTGGTGCTTGAGAAGTGAATGGCAGGGTAGGTGTGCGAAACGTACCCATTCTTGACCCACGAAGCATAGAACCAGTGGCCCCACCCATCATCATCAGGTACAGTGGAACTGCTTTCATAGGAACATAGGAATTGCTAGATGAAAAAGGCTACGGTCCATCTAGTTTGCCATCTCCCGTCCTGGTAATCGCATAATGTCAGAATGATAATGGAGTTGTTGCCTAATCACAGCAATCAATCTCTATCGATTAGTCTTGAACAGACCCCGACATGACGTGAAGAAAACCCCAGTGATGGAGAGCTTCGGGAACCATAGGTCCAAAGTCACCTTTTTCCTCCCAACCAACTTACAACATCATGTCTCAAATTACTCATTTACGGTATCCCAAAATGTTATTTTCTGAAAGAAATCTAATTTTATTTCTGAGTGTTGAAAGAGCGTTGCATCCTGAACATTGTTGCCTTCCGACACTAACAGGAGTGTGGATGGCAAGACTGGCACAAAAGTAATGCCAAGACAAATAAAAAGTTTAAAAACCGCCAGGAACAACTCACGACCTGCTGGAGTGAGACTCCACAGCTTTATTGTTCCCTTTCTGGACCCCCAAGGTTGAGTGTCACGTCAGGACCAAAAATCACATCATTAACAGGATCCTTAAGACATGAAATCCCGCCCCTAAATGGCTGCGGCAAGATTGATTCACATTAGTGGTGTAAATCCAGCAATGAACTTCAATGGCGAGCCTCACAGCGAGAGGGTAATCTTTTTCGGTTTTGGGGAATTTGTGGAGAATCAGAACTCACAGAATCCCCACAGTGCAGATAGAGGCCATTTCGGCCCATCGAGCCTGCACCGACACATATCCCACCCTTTCCCCGTAACCCCATGTATTTAATCCCCCTAACACTAAGGGTCAATTTATCATAGCCAAATCAACCTAACCCGCACATCTTTGGACTGTGGGAGGAAACCGGAGCACCCGGAGGAAACCCACGCAGACATGGGGAGAATGTGCAAACTCCACACAGACAGTCACCCGAGGCCGGATTCGAACCCGGGTCCCTGGCGCTGTGAGGCAACAGTGCTAACCACTATGCCACCGTGACTCCTGGCATATCTCTTCTTCACTGCAAATTGCTGGATTTTTTTATGAACTAATAGAAACATAGAATCTAGGAGCAGGAGTAGGCCATTCGGCCCGTCGAGCCTGCTCCGCCATTCAATACGATCATGGCTGATCATCCAAATCCAGTACCCTGTCCCTGCTTTAATCCCCACAGTACACATATCCCACCCTACCCCCGTAACCCCACGTATTTAATTCCCCCTAACATATCCCATCCTATCCCCATAACCCCACATATTTAATCCCCCCTAACACTAAGGGTCAATTTATCATAGCCAAATCAACCTAACCCACACATTTTTGGACTGTGGGAGGAAACCGGAGCACCCGGAGGAAACCCACGCAGACACGGGGAGAATGTGCAAACTCCACACAGACAGTCACCCGAGGTCAGATTCGAACCCGGGTCTCTGGCGCTGTGAGGCACCAGTGCTAACCACTATGCCACCGTGTTGCCCATAATAATGGCAAGCGCCGTTAATGCGTCATTTTTCCAGCAATTTCCATCCATGGAAATAGTATTCCAGTGTTCATCCGCTTTCTGTCACCTCACTTACTGCGATTTTGCCGAGGTCGATGCCATAGTTGAGCGCTTTCCAGGCGCACTGCTTGAAGTTGATTCTCCAGGGCTCCTCGAGGCGCTCTTGCATACACTCGCCTTTCTCTCCCTTGGTTCCATCCCGTCCTGGGATCCCTGGGGTTCCTGGGATGCCGTTCATTCCAGGATTACCCTCCCGGCCAGGGACACCTGGTGAGCCCCGCATGCACATACCGTTATACTGCATTGAGAGAGAAAAAAATTCATCAGTTTCAATCAAATTTTGCTGCCCAAATGGAACAGGAATGACCCATTACAATAGGTGTAACATGGAATCACAACCATGTTACTCCTGTTGTGATTCACCACAAGTAACATAGTTGGTATCAATAGAGGATAAAGGTTTTATTGGAGACAAAGGGGACAAGAGGGAGAGTTTTATCCAGGGTGGATGCAGAAGGAAGGGTACAGTGGGATGTGGGTGGTGAGGGATACAAAGAAGTAGTTGGAGATGGCTTGTCTGTGATCCAGACCTGGGAGTAGAGAGGCCACATGAGATGGCAAAGTTGAGGTGGTGGTCATGAAAATGAGTAGAAGAGTTTATATGGAGGGAGAGCTTTAAGGAGGTCAGTAAATTCAGAGGGGAAAGAGCAAGATGAGCTGAAATGGAGATTTAAATCGCAGAGGATGAGTAAATCACTCAGTGCAGAGTCTGAGGGAGGAAAGGAGGAAATTTAGGGGGGTAGTAGATTATAAGGATTGTAAAGGAGAAACAAGGGGGGTGGAACAAGATGAGGTGCTTGAAGGAGGAGAAGATGTCAGAGAAGTAGGGGGGAGAGACCAAAGGGAGATTTGGTGATAAGGGCTACATTGCCACAGTGGTTTGGGAGGGGCAGGTGGTGGAATGTATAGCCAGGCAGGGAGGCTTCAGTAAGGGGAAAGCTGCTACCACCCATGAGCCAAGATTCAGTCAGAGTCATGATGTCAATGCGATTGTCCACAATAAGGTTGCGTATGATGAGGACCTTATTCGTGAGTGAATGGATATTCTGGAGGGAAATGCAGAGCAGGGTGGTGATTAATGAAATGATAACAGAGTCCAAAGGGGCAGTAGTGGGTGGGGTGAGTGGGACAGGAAGGAGATTGGCGAGTTTAGCCCCTAGTGGGGTGGGCTGGATGGGAAGGTCAGTGAGCGAGGAGGATGTGAAGTTGGGGTGGCTTATAGGGAGTTAGCAGTGTGTATCTCTATGGGCCCTTTAGAGAATGCCCATCTCTGAATGTAGCTTGACTGAATGACAGGAAGGGAAGGAAAAGAGCCTGAGAGGGGCCAAGAGAAGAAATAAGGGACATAGAAGTAATGGGCTCCGGTCCAAAATGCACATGTGAATGAACAGAGGAATTCAGGTTAAATAAGCAAGGCAAAGATTAGAGGAGACATGTCCTGGGCATAAACAGAGAAAAGGGAGGAGAGTGTCTAAAGTTAAAGTGGAAACAGGGCCAAGGAGGAGTGGAGAGTCCACCATGAGCCAACAGTGGTTGACCCAATGGTCCAGCAGAGGTGAGTAGTGGCCTCGTAGAGAGTTAGGATTTTTGTTTATTAGGTAAACCCTTGAGCACAGTAAGATTGTGAAAGTTGTTTCCAAGATCAGACCTGAGTGAGTAAATGCTCACAATGTACCTCTGAAATGGGTAATCTTCACTGCACTGACTGCTCCTGGGTTACAATATTCCGTGATCATCATCTTAGTAAGATCAACAAAGAGCCTGTCATCAGTAAAAGCGTGTGATACCATAGGCTAGTGAGCTAGACCCAACAATCTTCAGAGCTTAGGAGAAATGGTGAAGGTTTTTTCCAGTACTGAAATCTAATTGTTATTGTTTTTAACATTCGTGCTTGAGTTACTGATCCTGTGGACCAGATGAAATCATAAAAATGTGCCAACACCAAGGCAGGAACAATGTATTTTAAATTTCCTATGGGGCAAAATTTCCTCTGGTTGCTATGTGTTTATTGAGCTTTACCAATGTTCCAAATAAATACTGGCCCAGAAATTAAACATCGATGGTTCCCGCGGGGGTAAGGATTCCCCGCGATATCGCACTCCGCGCCTACCTTTTTGTTTGGGGCCCACACAAACTTTAGTTTCAGAGCCTCTCCCTGTTGCAACCGTGCAGTGCTTGCGTATCCCAGAGGCGCAATTAGTTCGTGCGAGCTCTGGGATCACGTGATTCAGTTAGAGCCAATGGCAGCACACCATCTTTCATTCATAGTTTTGACAGCAAGGGCTGTCAAAGCTATGAATACTACAAACCCCCAAAAGAACAGCTAAACCTCAATTAAATTTTAAAAAAAGCCATCACATTAATAAAATAAGTATAGTTAAATAAATTAACCACTTTAAACAAAAAATTAAATTTTTGAAAAAATGTAAAATCTTTTTAAAAGTTATAAAAATAAACTTACCTTTCTTTAAAGTCTCTAAAAAAGATAAACCTGTTGAAAAAAAATTAAAATAACACTTAATTAACTACTTACCTTGCTAAAAGGGGGTCCTACGCCTGCTTTCTTTATGTGTAAAATCTTCACCACTTACCTGCGCGTTCAAACCTGAAAAAAATCTAAGTGCACTGCGTGCGCACAACCTGTAGCGCGCACGCGGTTCACTTAGGAACCGCCCCCTTTGCAATTCACGAAGTGCCGGTTTCCCGCGCATGCGCAGTGCATGCAGGAAACCGGCACTTCGGGACCTAATACGCGAGAGTACACAGTGCGTACTCTCGCGTATTAGGTTTAATTTTCGGGCCAATGTCCTAATGTTTCCTCAAAATGAGTTACACCACACTTGCACCTCCAGAGAAATGTTGGGTCTGCCTCTAGAGGGAGACACCAACAGGTTTCCTGGGTCTGCTTATTTGCATTCAACGTTGGCGCAGGCATTGATCTAATGCAAGTGTAAGTAGCTGAACTACCTAAAAATTTCTATGCAGCCTTTGAAAAGACAGTTAGGCTTGCACTCTTCAGCAGCAGATTAAGGAACACACAGGTAAGAGAGCAACAATATTTGGCTCTTCCACTTCACTTTCTAATAACTTCACTGCACATGGCTTATTAATATTTTTATTACTCTTGTACAGAATTATGACTGTCTGTACCCAGTAGGCAATGGGGCATGGCAACAAGCCAGAGAAGAAGGGCGTACAACCTCACTCATTCAGACTCCAAGCCCTCTGTAGGGCATTGAAGACAAGACAAAGAGACTCCTGAGTATGGGTGACACCAAGTCACCCAGAATTATCACTCATGCCGTCTGGGGGAAGGTGGCACTGACTGCCAACTCCGTCACCCCCAGGACTACAGAACAGCGCTGCAAAACTTACCCCATCCTCAGTAGGGCAGGCCAGGGAACACATTGCGCATCTCTCCCTTTTCTTCCTTGCTGACACTGGGTACCAGCACACACTTCACCCTCATAAAGCAACACTTTCTCAACTAATCCATCACAGTGCTCTCTCCAACTCGGCATTTTACACTGTGGCTACCCAGCTCATCCTACAGCAATTATTTACAGGCACAACCCTAAAATCCCTTCCTCCCCTTTAACAGCCTCGTACCCCAATGTCACCTACTTCACCTCTCCCATGCCACTTGGCATACACTCAACTACTAGCCTTAACCTCATTCACTCTATCTTCTTGCAGGAAGAATTGGCACACAATGACTGCCCAAGGCAGGCCACTGGAGGGGCATCTTCATCTTTAAAGCCCTCACCCCAGATTACTGACTGAGCACCTACACTGTCTCAACATTCCACTCCGTTCTCTATCTCCTTATTCCCAAGGGGCATAATGGTCACCCATTCTTAGCTTCTATCCTCCTTCCCTGCAGGTCCACCAAAGCAATAAAAGAAAGAAAGGCTTACATTTATATAGTGCCTTTCACGACCACCGGATGTCTCAAAGCGCTTTACAGCCAATGAAGTACTTTTAAAGTGTAGTCACTGTTATAATGTGGGAAACGCGGCAGCCAATTTGCGCACAACAAGGTCCCACAAACAGCAATGTGATAATGACCAGATAATCGGTTTTTGTTATGTTGGTTGAGGGATAAATATTGGCCAGGACACTGGGGATAACTCCTCTGCTCTTCTTTGAAATAGTGCCATGGGATCTTTTATGTCAATTTTGCAAATTTTGCTAAGCTCAGAGGGGATTTAGAAACAGCTACTTGAAGGTAAATCAGTGTCAGAGCAGTGGGAGGCATTCAAGGAGGAGATCCGGAGGGTTCAGACCAAACATGTGCCCTTAAAGAAAAAAGGTGGGACTAACAAATCTAGAGCCCCCTGGATGTCTAGAGACATACAGGGTAGGATAAAAAAGGGAGGCGTATGACAGATGCCGAGGGCTAAATACTTCAGAATCACTGAAGTACAGAAAGTGCAGGGGTGCAATTAAAAATGATATTAGGAAAGCAAAGAGAGAGCATGAAAAATTCTTGGCAAGTAAAATCAAGGAAAACCCAAAGATGTTTTATAAATATATTAAGAGTAAGACGATAACTAAAGAAAAGGTAGGGCCTATTAGAGATCATGAGGGTAATCTGTGTGTGGAGGCGGGAGACGTCGGTAGGGTTCTTAATGAATACTTTGCCTCGGTTTTCACAAAGGAAGCGGACATTGCTATCGGGGGGGGGGGGGGAGGAGTGTGAAATATTAGATGAAATAAACATAGTGAGAGAGGAAGTATTAAGGGGTTTAGCAGCTTTAAAAGTGGATAAATCCCCAGGCCCGGATGAAATGTATCCCAGGCTGTTAAGCGAAGCAAAAGAGGAAATAGCAGAGGCCCTGACCATCATTTTTCAATCCTTCAGGTGTGGTGCTGGAGGATTAGAGGACTGCTAATATGGTACCCTTGTTTAAAAAGGGAGAAAAGGATAGACCGAGTAATTACAGGCCAGTCAGCCTAACCTCGGTGGTGGGAAAATTATTGGAAAAAATTCTGAGCGACAGGATAAATCTTCATTTAGAAAGACACGGATTAATCAAGGATAGTCAGCACGGATTTGTTAAGGGAAGGTCGTGTCTGACAAACTTGATTGAATTTTGAGGAGGTAACAAGGAGGGTAGATGAGGGTAGTGTGTTTGATGTAGTGCATATGGACTTTAGCAAGGCTTTTGATAAGGTTCCACGTGGCAGACTGGTCACGAAGTTAAAAGCCCATGGGATCCAGGGCAAAGTGTCAAGTTGGATTCAAAACTGGCTCGGAGACAGGAAGCAGAGGGTAATGGTGGATGGGTGTTTTTGTGACTGGAAGGCTGTTTCCAGTGGGGTTCCGCAGGGCTCAGTACTAGGTCTCTTGCTTTTTGTGGTATATATCAACGATCTTGACTTGAATATAGGGGGTATGATTAAGAAGTTTGCAGATGATACTAAAATCGGCTGTGTGGTTGATACTGAAGAAGGAAGCTGTAGACTGCAGGAAGATATCAATACATTGGTCAGGTGGGCAGAACAGTGGCAAATGGAATTCAATCCGGAGAAGTGTGAGGTAATGCATTTGGGGAGGGCTAACAAGGAAAGGGAATACACATTAAATGGTAGGTCATTGAGTAGTGTAGAGGAACAAAGGGACTTTGGAGTGCATGTCCACAGATCCCTGAAGGTAGCAGGCCAAGTAGATAAGGTGGTTAAGAAGGCATACGGAATGCTTGCCTTTATTAGCCATGGCATAGAATACAAGAGCAGGGGGGTTATGCTTCAACTGTATAAAACACTAGTTAGGCCTCAGCTAGAGTACTGTGTGCAGCCCTTGCTCTTGTCCAACAGGTTCGAGGCTCTTACTCCCTGTGAGGACGGGAGCAGGGACTGCAGAGAGGATGAGCAACCTGGCCACAGCACTGTGGTACGGGGAGCCATTCAAGTGGGGGGAGTAAAAAGAAATGTTGTAGTGGTAGGGGATAGTATCATTAAGGGGATAGATAGGGTTCTTTGCAGCCGAGAGCGAGAGTCCCGAAGGCTATGTTGCCTGCCCGGTGCCAGGGTTAAGGACATCTCCTCTGGGCTGGAGAGAAACTTGGAGTGGGAGGGGGAAGATCCAGTTGTCGTGGTCCATGTTGGTACCAATGACATAGATAGGACAAGGAATGAGGTTCTGCTGAGGGAGTATGAGCAGCTAGGGGCCAAATTAAAAAACAGAACCTCTAGGGTAGTAATCTCTGGATTACTACCTGAGCCACGAGCAAATTTGGCTAGGGTAAATAAAATCAGAAGGTTAAATGCGTGGCTCAAAGACTGGTGTGGGAGAAATGGGTTTTGCTACCTGGGACACTGGCACCAGTACTGGGACAGGAGAGAGCTGTTCCGTTGGGACGGACTTCACTTGGCCAGTGCTGGGACTAGAGTCCTGGCAAATCGAATAACTAGGGCTGTAGAGAGGGCTTTAAACTAATTAGTGGGGGGGAGGTTTCAAGAGAGCAAAAAATAAAAATGTCAGCGGAGAAGGCAATAGAGCAAAGTAGCAGTGGGGTAATTAAAAACCAGAGCGTGTCAGGAAGGGACAGAATATATAAAGATAAAGGTAAAGTAGTAAAGGGGGTAAAAGCAGGAATAAATTGTCACAAAACATATTTAAAAGTTCTTTATCTGAATGCACGCAGCATTCGTAACAAAATAGACGAATTGACGGTACAAATAACTACGTATGGGTATGATCTTGTGGCCATTACAGAAACATGGCTGCAGGGTGACAACGACTGGGAATTAAATATGCCAGGGTATTTAACAATCAGGAAGGACAGACAGGAAGGAAGAGGAGGTGGGGTAGCTATGTTAATAAAGGAAGGAATCACTGTATTACAGAAAAATGATATTGGGTCAAAGGATCAGGATAATGAAACAGTTTGGGTGGAGATAAGGAATAATAAAAGGAAAAAAACACTAGTGGGAGTAGTATATAGGCCTCCTAATAGTTGCAACTCTGCTGGAAGAAGTATTAATCAGGAAATAGTTGGGGCATGTAATAAGGGAACAGCTATAATTATGGGGGATTTTAACTATCATATTAACTGGACAAATCAAATTGGGCAGGGCAGCCTTGAGGAAGAGTTTATTGAGTGTATTAGGGATGGATTTCTTGAGCAGTATGTAACTGATCCTACAAGGGGGCAAGCAACCTTGGACCTGGTCCTGTGTAATGAGTCAGGATTAATTAATAATGTCCTAGTTAAGGATCCCCTTGGAATGAGTGACCATAACATGGTTGAATTCCATATCCAATTAGAGGGTGAGAAGGTTGGTTCTCAGACAAGCGTACTGAGCTTGAATAAAGGAGACTATGATGGTATGAGAGCGGAATTGATTAAAGTGGACTGGGAAAATAGATTAAAGGGTAAGACGGTACATGAGCAGTGGTGTTCATTTAAGGAGTTATTTTACAACTTTCAAAAAATATATATTCCACTGAGGAAAAAAGGGTGTAAAAGAAATGACAGCCATCCGTGGCTAAGTAAAGAAATTAAGGATAGTATCCAACTAAAAACAAAGACATATAATGTAGCCAAACTTAGTGGGAGGATAGAAGATTGGGAAGTCTTCAAAAGACAGCAAAAAGTAACTAAAGGATTGATTAAGAAAGGGAAGATAGATTATGAAAATAAATTAGCAAAAAATATAAAAACAGATAGCAAGAGTTTCTATAGTTATATAAAAAGAAAAAGGGTGGCTAAGGCAAACGTAGGTCCCTTAAAGGATGAGACCGGGAAATTAATGGTGGGAAACATGGAGATGGCAAAAATGCTGAACAAATATTTTGTTTCAGTCTTTACGGTAGAGGACACTAAGAATATCCCAACACTGGACAAACAGGGGGCTCTAGGGGGGGGAGGAGCTAAATACGATTAAAATCACTAAGGAATTGGTACTCAGTAAAATAATGGGACTCAAGGCGGATAAATCCCCTGGACCTGATGGCTTACATCCTAGGGTCTTGAGGGAAGTGGCAATAGGGATTGTGGATGCTTTGGTAATAATTTTCCAAAATTCCCTGGAATCAGCAAAGGTCCCGGCAGATTGGAAAACTGATAATATAACACCCTTATTTAAAAAGGGTAGTAGGCAGAAAGCTGGAAATTATAGACCAGTTAGTCTAACATCTGTGGTGGGTAAAATTTTGGAGTCTATTATTAAGGAGACAGTAACGGAACATTTAGATAAACATAATTTGATAGGACAAAGTCAGCATGGCTTTATGAAGGGGAAATCATGTCTGACAAATTTGCTTGAGTTCTTTGAGGACATAACGTACAGGGTGGATAAAGGGGAACCAATGGACGTAGTGTATTTAGACTTCCAGAAGGCATTCGACAAGGTGCCACATAAAAGATTATTGCTCAAGATAAAAAAATCACTGGATTGGGGGGAATATTCTGGCGTGGGTGGAGGATTGGTTATCTAACAGGAAGCAGAGAGTTGGGATAAATGGTTCATTCTCGGACTGGCAACCAGTAGCCAGTGGTGTTCCGCAGGGGTCGGTGCTGGGTCCCCAACTCTTTACAATCTATATTAACGATTTGGAGGAGGGGACCGAGTGTAACATATCAAAGTTTGCAGATGATACAAAGATGGGAGGGAAAGTAGAAAGTGAGGAGGACATAAAAAACCTACAAGGGGATATAGACAAGCTGGGTGAGTGGGCAGAGATTTGGCAGATGCAATACAATATTGGAAAATGTGAGGTTATGCACTTTGGCAGGAAAAATCAGAGAGCAAGTTATTATCTTAATGGCGAGAAACTGGAAAGTACTGCAGTACAAAGGGATCTGGGGGTCTTGGTGCAAGAAAATCAAAAAGTTAGTATGCAGGTGCAGCAGGTGATCAAGAAGGCCAACGGAATGTTGGCTTTTATTGCTAGGGGGATAGATTATAAAAACAGGGAGGTATTGCTGCAGTTATATAAGGTATTGGTGAGACCGCATCTGGAATACTGCATACAGTTTTGGTGTCCATACTTAAGAAAAGACATACTTGCTCTCGAGGCAGTACAAAGAAGGTTCACTCGGTTAATCCCCGGGATGAGGGGATGGACATACGAGGAGAGGTTGAGTAGATTGGGACTCTACTCATTGGAGTTCAGAAGAATGAGAGGCGATCTTATTGAAACATATAAGATTGTGAAGGGGCTTGATCGGGTGAATGCGGTAAGGTGAAACTAGAACTAGGGGGCATAATCTTAGAATAAGGGGCTGCTCTTTCAAAACTGAGATGTGGAGAAACTTCTTCACTCAGAGGGTAGTAGGTCTGTGGAATTTGCTGCCCCAGGAAGCTGTGGAAGCTACATCATTAAATAAATTTAAAACAGAAATAGACAGTTTCCTAGAAGTAAAGGGAATTAGGGGTTATGGGGAGCGGGCAGGAAATTGGACATGAGGCTGAGTTCGGATCGGTCGAGGCCCTGTGGGTGGCGTAGCGGGCCCAGGGGCTGAGTGGCCGGGTCCTGCTCCTACTTCTTGTGTTCTTTAGATTTGAGGTGAGGATCAGATCAGCCATGATCTTATTGAATGGTGGAGCAGGCTCGAAGGGCCGATTGGCCTACTCCTGCTCCTATTTCTTATGTTCTTATGTTCTGGTCACCACATTACAGGAAAGATGTGATTGCACTAGAGAGGGTACAAAGGAGATTTACAAGGATGTTGCTGGGAGTAGAGATTCTTAGCTATGAGGAAAGACTGGATAGGCTGGGTCTGTTTTCCTTGGAACAGAGGAGGCTGAGGGGAGACCTTATTGAGGTGTATAAAATTATGAGGGGCATAGATAAAGTGGGGGAATGTTTAGAGGAGATTTGAGGGGAAATTTCTCACTGCCTGAAAGGGTGGTGAGGAAATTCATCCCCAACGATTTTTAACAATTTTCTTATCTTCATTTTTTGGGATTCAATTTCCTGATTTCTCCCATTATTCAGTGCGAAAAATGGAACCCGAACGAAACCCAGGTGTTTTAATTGGCAATTAAAAATTACTTTAATAATCCTTATAGAGTAGATTTTGTCTATTGATGTAACTTAGAAAGGGAGACTAATATAATTTAACGGTTGGTTTCAGGTAATTGTATTTTTATTGAGATCATAGAATCATAGAAATTTACAGCACAGAAGGAGGCCATTTGGCCCATCATGTCCGTGCCGGCCAACAAAGAGCTATCCTGCCTAATCCCACTTTCTAGCACTTGGTCCGTAGCCCTGTAGGTTACGGCACTTCAAGTGCATATCCAAGTACTTTTTAAATGTGATGAGGGTTTCTGCCTCTACCACCCTTTCAGGCAGTGAGTTCCAGACCCCCACCACCCTCTGGGTGAAGAAATTTCTCCTCAATTCCCCTCTAATCCTTCTAACAATTACTTTATATTTATGCCCCCTGGTTACTGACCTCTCTGCTAAGGGAAATAGGTCCTTCCTATCCACTCTATCTAGGCCCCTCATAATTTTATACACTTCAATTAGGTCTCCCCTCAGCCTCCTCTGTTCCAAAGAAAACAACCCCAGCCTATCCAATCTTTCCTCATAGCTAAAATTCCCCAGCCCAGGCAACATCCTCGTGAATCTCCTCTGCACCCTCTCTAGTGCAATTACATCCTTCCTGTAATGTGGTGACCAGAACTGTATGCAGTATTCTGGCTGTGGTACCTAGTGTTTTATACAGTTCAAGCATAACCTCCCTGCTCTTGTATTTTATGCTTCAGCTAATAAGGGCAAGTATCCTGTATGCCTTCTTAACCACTTTATCTACCTGTCCTGCTACCTTCAGGGATCTGTGGACATGCACTCCAAGGTCCCTCTGATCCTCTGCACTTCTCAATGTCCTAACATTTATTGTGTATTCCCTTGCCTTGTTAGCCCTCCCCAAATGCATTACCTCACACTTCTCCGGATTGAATTCCATTTGCCACTGTTCTGCCCGCCAGACCAGTCCATTGATATCTTCCTGCAGTCTGCAGCTTTTTTCTTCATTATCAACCACACGGCCAATTTTTGTATCATCTGCAAACTTCTTAATCATACTTCCTACATTGACATATACCACAAAAAGCAAAGGACCCAGTACTGAGCCCTGCAGAACCCCACTGGAAACAGCCTTCCAGTCACAAAAACACCCTTCGACCATTACCCTTTGTTTCCTGCCTCCGAGCCAATTTTGGATCCAACTTGCCACTTTGCCTTGGATCCCATGGGCTTTTACTTTCATGACCAGTCTGCCATGCGGGACCTTATCAAAAGTCTTGCTAAAATCCATATAGACTACATCAAACGCACTACCCCTCATCGACCCTCCTTGTTACCTCCTCAAAAAATTCAATCAATTTAGTCAGACACGACAAATCCATGCTGACTGTCCCTGATTAATCCGTGTCTTTCTAAATGAAGATTTATCCTGTCCCTCAGAATTTTTTCCTATAATTTTCCCACCACCAAGGTTAGGCTGACTGGCCTGTAATTACTCGGTCTGTCCCTTTCTCCCTTTTTAAACAACGGTACCACGTTAGCAGTCCTCCGGCACCACACCTGTAGCCAGAGAGGATTGGAAAATGATGGTCAGAGCCTCTGCTATTTCCTCTCTTACTTCTCTTAACAGTCTGGGATACATTTCATCCGGGCCGGAGGATTTATCCACTTTTAAAAATGCTAAACCCCTTAATACTTCCTCTCTCACTATGTTTATTTCATCTAATATTTCACACTCCTCCTCCCTGATTGCAATGTCTGCATTGTCCCTCTCTTTTGTGAAAACAGACGCAAAGTATTCATTAAGAACCATACCCATGTCTTCTGCCTCCACACACAGCTTACCTTTATGGTCCCTAATAGGCCCTACTCTTACTTTAGTTATGCTCTTGCTCTTAAATTTATTTATAAAACATCTTTGGGTTTCCCTTGATTTTACTTGCCAATATTTTTTCATGCCCTCTCTTTACTTTCCTAATTTCTTTTTTAATTTCACCCCTGCACTTTCTATACTCCTCTCGGGTTTCTGCAGTATTGTGCCCTATTGATCTGTCATAAGCTTCCCTTTTTTCTTTTTCCTACCCTGTATGCCCCTTGACATCCAACTTTAGCCCAAAACGGGCATGAAGTCGGTGGACACCCACCTTCGGCAGGTGATGAAGTCTGTGCCCACCAAATATATTGAATGGGAGAACCAAACCATTTTCAGGTTTGGGCCTCAGCAGAACACAATCGGTGAGGTGTCCAGTGCTCAATGAGTGCTCGCAGGCAGCTCACCAAACTGGAGGGCAGAAAATCCAGTGGCTCCATGAGCAAACCAAACTGAAAGTCGCGGTAAAAGGTGGTGGTGGGGTGCGAAGAGAGGCACTCTTCCTGGACCTACAAAATGTTCCAGGGTGTTTTTGGAGTGGCCCTTTAAAGACTGCTGGTTAGGCAGATCACTGCCTGGTGCAAATGGACATTTGCTTATCGGAATAGGGCCCCAATTTGCATATCCAAGCAGCCTTTTACCTGTTTTGAGCAGGGGTGCTTCGCGCCTGTTGTAAATTTCAATCGGGCCTTGGGCCAGGGATGTTTCCTGCCATTGTCAACTGCTGGACACCTTGTAAATAGGAAGGCTGCGCTTTGCCTTGAGATCTGGTGTACACATATACTAAGCTGTTGGGAGAAAGCTGCATCTCCATGCCAGGGGCCAATCATTTAGGCTAGTTAATTTGTCTCAGTGACATTATTGCCAGTAATCATAAATTCATTGCATCAGAAAGTACCTTGAAATACTAATGTAGGCAAACTTGGTTAGAATTTATTTCTGTTTATACTAGGTTTCATTCGACAACCAAGAGACTGCTATTCACACCATACCTACTTGTCCAGTAGAAATGATTAATATTCTGATTGCTTGAGTATTGAGAAAGAATTTGTATGTTCTTCAAAGAAGTCTGTTTCAGGGTCAGGGAAAGACAGGAACATATCCAAACAACAGTCCGAGGATTTTCATAGTTTTGACCAGCTGTTTCCAATCCAGGCAGCCTGGAGTCGTTTGGTGAAAGCCTTTGGAGCTATGATTCATCAGAAATTCGGTTTCATGATTTTGGAAAGAAGTACAAAGGTTTCCAACTCCATTCTCTTTTTGGAACAGTTTAAGTATTGCTTAAGTCAAGTATTGTAACTGCGGTGTGTTTTCTGCTTCTGTGTAACATGCTAGCCCATTCATGTCACACACAAAATTGCAAGTTTCAGTTCACAGGAAACATTATGCTCATTATGCATTTATGCTCTGAACACTGAGGAAATAGTGGTGGGAAAGGACCTGAATTGTAACACTTGGGTCCTCTAGGTCTACAATCCAAATGAAATATCTTTCTCAGTGTATTAAATCCTCCCCCGCGATAAACCCCTAGTCATCCTAAAGAGGCATCTATAACATAACTAGCAAGTTACACCGAACTTTACCCCACTTTGCGGAACTAATGGTAGGCTTCATACTGAATAAACTTTTAAGAAGAAAAGACATTGTTAAAAGTAGGTTAGTCTAATGATAGTTAACTAAAAGATTAATGAAAGTAGTTTCCTAGTGGCCTTTTAGTTGGAAAACTTCGACACCTACTTATTTTATATTAAGTAAAGACTTTCCAACTCTATGCTAACTTAAGTATTTTCTAAAACTTGCACAGTTGACCAAAGCTGGATCCTCCTTCACCTCTCCCCCGGCCCCACCACTCCCCGGTCAATGGAACACAAATCCAGTCGCTTCACGAGACATCTCTGGCGAAGCAGACTGCAGCCGGATTAAGAACGGGAGTCACAGGCGGTTTTTAAACTCAGTAGTATTGCAAAAAGCCGCTATTTTTCCTCCCCAGGCTTAACAATTCCAAAATGGGAGGTTCAGAATCATTCCATTACAGAACGGTACGGACCAGATAAAAGACACAAAATGTTTACCCTTTCCAGAAACTCCTCCTCCCGTTGACGAGCAGTTCTTTTCTTGCCCGATTCGGCGCCAAGTAAAGGCAGAATGAGCCAGGTGAGGAGCAGCAGCTGCGACAGGGAACCCATGATGGGAGCAGGAGGATTAAAACTGAGACCCCAAAGATGAGGCAGGGAATTCACACAGACCCCACTCGGCCTCTCGCTGCTTCAGATCAAGAACATCAACATCTGCAGGGATTTCAGGAATGTCTCAGCCCATACACTGACTCACGTCTGTGTGCAGCTCCACTTCAGATCCAGTGAAAGAGTGGGAATGTTTCAGACTTTCCAAACTTACAGATTCAACCTTTGTTAGAAAGTTTAGATTGCTCGCTGGAATGAAAATAAAGCCATGGGTGGAAAAACAAGTTTGTGGTCAGTAAAGGTTTGGTCAGGATACAGATTGTCGGTTATAAACCGCCGCTCGGTTTGGGAACAAAGGCGGATCTGTCTTCCTTTACAGCTTCAAACTGAATGAATGCAGTTTTCAAGCTGGATATTATAAACGTGGCGTGTCAACTGATTTAGACAGAACACAAAGCGCAAATGATAGGATATGTAAATAGTACGCTTCAAAAATATAGTTACCAGAGCGCTTCTTATAGTACATCTTAACATAAGTGTACATTTCTGTTAGCATTTTAATCAGTGGGTATTCACCGATCTTCCCCTTCCCTCCCCCTCACTCGCCAGTTGAAAAGGTGCTTTATTGCCCGACTGAGGTTGCATTTACAGGACACGTGTCGGTTCCTGCTCGGCGCTGTCGAGACTGCACGAATGCTCAACTTACTGGTGTGGTGTAGTGGGTGCTGAGATCGGTGCTGACTCTGAAGAGAAGCAGGGACTCCCTCCTCCAGGGAGTTTCACTCCGCTTGGCGCCAGTGCCTATTCATATCCTGACCCGGAATTCAGGCTGACTTTCCAGTAGAACCATTACACACCAACACCACAGTTGTGGTGTAAATGTAACTTATCAGAACTTTGTAACTATTTGGGCCGGGGGAATGGAGATTTTAGTCTGAAGCAGAATATTGCATTTCAGGCAATCAGGTTAGCTCTAGCTGCATTAATACTTTCTCTAATACGAAGATAGGAACAGGAGTAGGCCATTCAGCCCCTCCAGCCTGTTCCACCATTCAGTTAGAATGGCTGATCCGTATCTTAACTCCATCTACCCGCCTTGATTCCATATCCCTTAATACCCTTACCTAACAAAAATCTATCAATCTCAGTTTTGACATTTTCAATTGACCCCCAGCCTCAACAGCTTTTTACATAGGATATATGGCACAGAAACAGGCCATTCGGCCCAACCAGTCCATGCCGGCGTTTATGCTCCACTCGAGCCTCCTCCCATCTTTCCTCATCTAAATCTATCAGCATAACCCTCTATTCCCTTCTCCCTCATATGCTTGTCTAGACTCCCCTTAAATGCACCTATACTATTCGCTTCAACCACTCCCTGTGGTAGCGAGTTCCACATTCTCACCACTCTTTGGGTAAAGAAGTTTCTTCTGAATTCCCTATTGGATTTCTTGGTGACTATCTTATATTGATGGTCTCTAGTTATGCTCTTCCCCACAAGTGGAAATATTCTCTCTGTATCCACTCTATCAAAATTTGTCATAATTTTAATGACCTCTATTAGGTCACCCCTCAGTCTTTTTTCAAGAGAAAAGAGACCCAGCCTGTTCATCCTTTCCTGATATGTATACCCTCTCATTTCTGGTATCATCCTTGTAAATCTTCTCTGCACCCTCTCCAGTGCCTCTATATCCTTTTTATAATATGGCGACCAGAACTGTACACAGTACTCTAAGTGTGGTCTAACCAAGGTTTGATACAGGTTTAGCATAACTTCCCTACTTTTCAATTCTATACCTCTAGAAATAAACCCTAGTGCTTGGTTTGCTTTTTTTATGGCCTTGCTAACCTGTGTCGCAACTTTTAGTGATTTGTGTATTTGTACTCAGATGTCTTTGTTCCTCTACCCCACCTAGACTCGCACCCTCCAAGTGATAAGTGACCTCCCTATTCTTCCTACCAAAATGTAACAAATCACATTTGCACACTCACACCGGTATCTCAATATCATGCCACATGTGCCATTCGATACAAGCCATTCTCGGGCTTTCAGGTGATCTCATCAAAAGAGATGTCTGGAGATCTTTGCTCATCTCCCATTACATAGTCCCAATGTCTTGGGTAGTGGCCAGACTATCAAATACAGTTTTCTTAAAAAGTTCATTATAGGCAGGGACACAAATGTCTCCAAGAAAAAGCTATCCATTTACTATTCTTAACTACACTTTCCTGACTTTCACTAGAATGTTAGGAAAATTCTAATTTGATGGTGTAATATTCCTGTTACTATCGTACATCCTCAATCACTTCCTCTAATTTCATTTTACACATCTCATTAATTACCATTCTATCTAATTCATGAGCCCTGGAGGAACTTTATTGTCCAGTACAATATTTAAGTTAGAAAACATAGATCAAACATTCCCACTTGTTCCAAGTTTGTTTTTTTATTCTTTATTTTAGATGAACTTTTATTTTCCCAAAATGACCTGATATATTGTGCCTGAATCCATTTGATCAGTTCAAAATTATCCCAAATCCAAATGGTAGTATTGTTGGACTGACAGGTTTTGTCAATGTTCAATTTTATTTCCCCCAAAACACTTGCTTCTTTAATACACAGCAATTGGCAGGACCACCTAGACTGCTTTCCACCAGTTCCTTTTAATGAAAATGTGATGATCTCTTTAAACTTCAGTTAAACTTCCCTTGCTTGAGTGCTTGAAATAGCAACTCATATAAAAAAAATTTTAATCAATTTATCTTATCATTTCCAATTTCAGAAACAGGCTTGGTGGTTTTACATGGTGTTTTAACATTAGAGATAGAAGTGCTTGCAATTAGTTTACAAGGTAAGTTCCATATCTCCCCTTCTCGAGCACTGAAAGGGTTAAGTCTGAGACTGGGCTTTTGAAAGGCAAAGCCTTCAGTCCAAATCGTCACCAGGCTGTGATTTTGATGTCTACCGATGTCTGCAGATAAATTCTTAAAACTGCTAGATATTTTGCTATGCCATCAATATTCATGCTGTCTGGAAAGCCATGGTCACCTGTTTAAAACAAAAACAGAGAATCCATTGTGGCTCTGTTTAAGAGCCCAAGCGGTTAATTTGTCAAATCATAATTTTCCTTCTGCACTGTGGGGAAATATCTACTTAAAATTAAGAAATTTAAATTTAATAATCTCCAATATATAAATTTAAAGTCAGCAATACAAAAGTTGTTGCTTGGTGAATTAAAAAAAACAGCTGTCAGTGGAAAGAGTTAACTCCTTTGCAGGTTTATAAGAAGACAGAGCAAAATATTGTCAGATGCATGCAATTGCGTCACTTCACGTAAATTGAAAAAAAACTTTCCCGATCGAAAAAGACAGTAAATTAGCAGATGGTGCTAATGGGGCGCTAGAGCATTATTGCCGGGGCGAGGCGAATCCAACGCTGTACGCCAAATCCCGCCGCTAACAGTTATCACTGGTAGCCTCAACACCAGGTGGATCGTGATGTCAGTGAGTGTGCAACGCTCACTGGCTGCCCAATCTGCGAAATTGATTGTCGTCACCTATCTTAGCACCTGGAGGAAACAGCGACAGGGAGAGCTGATGTGAAGCAACAGGAAGCCGGCTCCAGGGACGTTATTTAAAGGGATCATCAGTAATGAGTCGCAGCTGTAGGTTAGTGGAGTTTCAGTGCTTTCTTGTTAGTTTCACATAGTGCAACAGTCTCATTCCATAATTTCAATGTTATTTAGTATCAGGAGTGTTGTGGTAGCTAAAAAGTAGCTACATTTATTCTTAAAAAAATCAAAATGCTACACTTGGTTACAGTAATGGGGGCTGTACTGGGAGTCGACCTCGCCCTCCAGGATCTAAGGCGGAGGGAGCAGAGGCAGCGAGAAAGACTGGAACATGTGGCCAGAGGGAGGAGGAGGGCCATCAGGGCTCTCAACAGGAGGCCTTACCCTCAGGGTATTCCGAGAGCACTTCTCCTACCTCCAATTAAGCGAGGAACAATGTAGTAGAAGGCTCCACTTCACCAAGTTGGGAGTCACAGAACTCTGCCACCTCCTGCAACCAGACCTCCAGCTTCAGATCAGGGTGACAATGGCTCTCTCAGTGGCAGTCAAGGTCACCGTTGCTCTCAATTTCTTCACCAGCGGATCCTTCCAGTCTGCAACAGGAGATATAGCTAACATCTCGCAGTTCACCGTCTATCGCTGCATCCGGGAGGTCACAGAGGCTCTCTACAGTAGGAGAAGAGACTACATTTCCTTCCCCATCACCAGAGAGAAGCAGGACAAGCGTGCATGTGGCTTTGACAGTATAGCAGGATTCCCCATGATGCAGGGCACCATTGACTGCACCCATGTGGCTTTGTGGGCACCGCATAACAATCCTGAGATATTCCATAACCACAAAGGCTACCACTCAATTAATGTGCAGTTGGTGTGCGACCACAGACAGCGAATCCTCAATGTGAATGCCTGCTATTCTGGCAGCAGCCACGATGCCTTCATCCTGCACCAGACCAGTGTGCCAGCACTCTTCCAGCCCCCACGTCAAGCTTGCGGCTGGCTGGTCGGAGACAAGGGCTATCCGCTCTCCACCTGGCTCATGACTCCCCTCCGCTACCCCAACACTCCTACCCAGCACTCATATAATGAGAGCCATGCTGCCACGAGGAACATCATCGAACAGACCATCGGCCTGCTGAAGTAACGTTTCTGCTGCCTTGACTGCTCGGGAGGAGCCCTCCAGTACTCGGCAGAGCGGGTGTCCCATTTCTTGTTGGTCTGCTGCATGCTCCACAGCTTGGCCATCATGAGGGCCCAGCCCTTGCCACCAAAAATATTAACTATTCACCCTCATGCAATCCCTTAGTGCCTCTTGTTACTGTGACTTTGCCTACTCTAGTGCTCCTATGAAGTGTTTCCCCAATGGCTGCAGCAGGGCTGGTGGAAGGCTGCTGAGTGTCCGTGCGGGAGACTTCAGATGGCCTTGCAGGACGCCCCCAACCAGCTCTGGGCCTGGAAGGCCCAGCTGTAGACTGCACCACCTCAGCATGGGCGGCAGTAGTCTGGGCTGGCTGGATGACAGGCAGCGACAAGGGCAATGGCGGAGTGCCAGTGGTGGGAGCAGGAATGCTGTCATCCTGAGAGAGGACAGCAGGTTCCTGCTCCACTGACCCACTGCCACTCCCCCGGGGCAGCACCTCAGCATCCCTAGCAATCTGTTGGAGCATAGATTGCTGGCCTGCTGCGACACCGTAAAAGCCCCGGTGGACGGTGGTAGACCCAGCCACGATGGCAGCAGTCAGAGCTTGCGTGGCATCAAGCTGAGACTGCATGAGAGCAGTCTGAGATTGAATGGCACCAGCCATAGACTGCATTACAGCACTAAGACGTTGCGTCACTTCCACCTGTGCTGCAATGGAAGCTTCCAGATCGCCCATCACACGCAGCATCAGGTCTGGGTCGCCACAGTCTCTCTGGGAGTCTACCATCCATTGCAGACTGGAAATGATGGGCTCCATGGTGCGCACAGAGCCTTGTGCAATGTTGGAGGCGGACTCCTCCACACCCCTTACCATTGCCGAGAGGCTCTCGGGCACCCTTGCCCTTGCACCTATCATCTCTGTGTGCATGCTAATCACCCTTCTAAACGCCTCCCCATCGAGGTCCTCATCTGAGTCCTGTGCAACAGAACTCGCGCGTGAACTCGAGCTACCCTTTCCCCCTGTCCTTGCTGCAGCCCACTCATCCCCGGTGACTCACCCTGTGCAGCTCCTGCTACTATACTAGCCTCTAAAGAATGTGTAGGGTCAGTATCTGAGCTGGTGCCTGCGGGTGAGACATGTGGTGATGTGGTGTGTTCTTCCTGCTCCTCTTCTCCCACCTTGCTCTCTACGGTGCCCTCAGGGACAGGCTGCTCAGGTGCTTGCTCATTATCTGAAAGCATAAAGGCACAAGAGTCAGGTTAAGGTGAGGGGAGGGGGGCAGGAAGGGAGAAATGCATGCATACAGCATGATTAGCTTGGAAGTGCAAAACGCTTGTGGTGTGAAGGGGAAGTGGGATGTGAGAAGAAGGACTAGGGATGAACATACCGTTGTTGTCCCCAAGGGGGTCAATGTTGCCAGTGGCCACGGCGCCCACCACCTGCCGCCCAATAATATGCAGCACTCTTTCCTCCAGCTCAGACAGTGGTTGGGTGTCGGCTTGTCCCCCGCCTGTGCGCTCCTGCTCCCTCCTGTTGTGAGCCACCTTGGCCTGCAAGAGAAAGGAAAGTGTGTGAGTGAATGTGGAGCAATGTGTTTGGGAGATGTGCCTGCCATAGTTGAATAGCTGTCATTGTGTGCAAGGTGTGAGATGTGGGTGTGAGTGTTGGTAGGTGGAGATTGTTGGTGGGTGAGTGCTGGGGGTGTGGTGCTTTGGGCAGTGTGTGAAGACTGTGCTTCAGATGGTGATATGTAGCATTTGTTGAAGCATTCACTCACCCTGACCACACAAGTGAGGTCGTTATTATTAACTTTAAATAAAACATTCTCATCAGGGAAGACAGCATTTTAGATTAAACTCCAACTGTTTTTAAACATTTTTAAAGAGGTTTCCAACCCCAAGATTTCCCAGCACAATGAAGATGAATAAACAAGCAGAATCAACTCAAATGTGCCAAAATTCCAATTCAAATCATTAAACAGTTAAGAAATTCAAAACTGCCAATGTAAAAGTCTCATGTCCAGAACTAGAAACCTTCACATAATTTAAAATAATAACCAGAATTTCACTGTGGTCGCAATGAAGGTCAAATTTTCACAATTTAATTGTTAACCTCAATAATTCCAATTTAATTCAGACCAATATTTTATTAACTAAACACAATACAGAACAGATAAAACAAAACAACATAGCACATGCTTACAAAAAACAGTCAATTATGTCATCTATCTTTTTTATTCTTCAGGCGCCTTTTCCAATGACTGAAAAATATTGAATATAACTGGAGAAAAATTAGTTTTCACATTTAAACAAATCAAATCAAAGTGCTTTGGAAATTTCAAATCAAGTACCAGGCACCATGGCAACCATAACTTCAAGGCTGAATCTTGGAGTGAAACTTATCTTCTGTTAAACAAACTTTTGTTTTTGCTTTTCTGATCCTTTCCACACCAGAGTTTTTAACTTAAATTGTAGTTCAACGTTTTTTTTTCCCAATTCTGGGTGCACAATCTTAAATTAAAATGAACATACTTAACATATTCACACATTCACGCAACTTAGAAATATTGATCCCTGTAATGGGTTATGAACGTCAAGAGTACCAAATTTTATTATGTGATATTCCCAGGTCGTGAGCCTGTTCACAAAGTTTAAATCAATTCAAAAATCAAAAACATGGTTCAAGTATCTCACAAATAATACACGTGTATACCTCCATAAATCAATAAACAAACTTAAAACAACACATGCTTGTAGGAAAAACATCAATTAAACATACTTCCAACTGAAAGACAAGACTACAAAGGGTTAAACGGCTTTTAGTTTTGTGCACAGAAAAGTGGGTGGAGCTAAAACAAACATAACAGACACTTTTTTAAAGACAGAATTTCAGACAAAGGAAACGCTGTAACTTTCTAAACATTCATAGTCAGGAAAACTTCCACACTTTAAGGCTGCGATTTCGCCTACCGAGGCAGGTCCAGTGCGGCTGGGGTCGGTGGCGGGGTGTGACCCTGCTGCTGGCTCCAGCCTGCTCTGAAATGATTTTACGCTGATTGGGCTTGTTAAGCCCGCCCAGCGCGTTTGCCAGCCAATTGAAGGAAGTGGGTCTGATGAGGTCACTTGATTATTCGTCATCAGCCGGTTTCCTTAAAGGGACCATGTGCAAATTGATTTTGACTGTTGTGCTGTCAGCGTTCTACAGCATTGAGGTGCTGCAAACACTGACAAGCACTGCACAAAGGTGCATGGCTGCACCCAGGCTCTCCCTTCACATGGACGGATGAGACCTCCCCCGAGATCAACACTGCATGGTTGTACATTGCACAGGAGGACACAAGCAGGGATGTTGTTAGGAGGACCAGGCTGCAGTGGTGCAAACCTTTCAATGATCTCAGTAGATCAGGATACGTTACTGTAAAGCCACACTCAACCTCATCCTGCTGTGCCACCCATCAAATCCCCATCACTCTGCCTTCCCTACCCTACTCCTGTAAATCCTTACTCACACCAACTTACCTTGCACCTCCACCCATCCCTCTCTATCTACATTATCACTTCCCCATCTCACTAGCCATCCCTCACACTCACCCTCATCCTAGTCCAATCATACCAACTAACAACACACAAGGGTAGACACTTGGGTGTTTTAGCCAATGTTTATGTGAAGTTTCTGTTAATGTGCTGTCAAACATTCAATTCTTTATTTTCAACACTTTGCATTCTTGGACAGATTTCTGTGCACCTTTGGAAGTGTCTTAGTGAGTTCCAGTGAATGGTGAGACATAATGGTACTCCCTACAATGGCAATGAGTGTGACATTAATGGCTTGGGCATTGTAGGGATGCTTTATGGTGTTGGTGTAGGGTGGTGCCAGCCTGGCGCATCATGTGGCAGCCAGGGTGTACAGTGTAATGTTAAATAAATCTGGCTATGGTGAGGCCATCCCTGGCATCCCGGGTTGCAATGTTGACGGGTGCTGATGCCCTGTGTCCTGTGCAACATCAGGTGATTGCAGAGAATGTTGGTGTTGTTGGTGCTGCTGGTGTGCCTGGTGATGCTGGTGTTGGGGCTGATTGTGGTGGGATTCTGAGGACCAAGGTGAGATTTTTTCAAGGGCACCGATGCTGATGTAATAGATGGCAGGTGAGGTTGAGATGACAGAAGTGATCTGTCAATGGTGAGAGAGGTTGTTCCAAGGAGGTGACACTGGATAGAGAGTTTGCTCCAAACACTTGCAAGTTGCATAAAGCTCAATCTGTCTTCCAAATGCAGTAAGTAACAGTTTCTGACCTTGGAAAGTGAACAGATGTGAGATGGGAGCTTTTAAAGACCATTTGCAGCTGTCAAGTAAATAAATCATCCCATGCTGACACAACACGCAGCCTCCTTACCTGATGTGACCCCCGAGCAGTGGGGAAGTCGTGGGCGAAGTCTTAAAATCTAAAGGTAAGCTTAAAATAGTTTTTAAGTGCCTGCTAACAAGCTCTTAATCCTTTAAATTGCCTCCCCTGCCACTTGGTGTCGGGTCTGTTCAGCGCTGACAGACCCGACATCTGGGAAAGTCGCGTGGAGGCGGGTTGACAGCAGGTTCCTGCCCTGCTGTCAAAAATTTTTTCCCACCCGACCCGCCACCAAACGCATCTGCTGACCCCCCGAAAAATTCCCCCCTAACACATACTTTCACACAACTGAAATTCCAGCATCCTTTAAAGTTCCTTTCACTCAGTAATCTTGTGTTTTATTTTTCTCGTCACAGAAGCTGGCAGCATGTACCATCAGCTTCAGCGACGGTTTCAACTTTACGATTCTTTTTTCTGCCTTTTGAACAGTCGTCTCAGCAGCTCGTCTTGATTTCCCTGTGTTTTCCCTTCATTTGCTGAGTTCCCAGATTCCTGGTTTCGAGCTGCTGGCATTCTTTTTCCCTCTATTATTTTCTGCATTTCCAAATATTCCCCTTCTCTTATTCTCAGTGCTTCTAAATGTTTCCCTTCCCTTACTTCACCGCGCTGCGCACAGAAATGGGCTGCATAGCCTGACGAGCGCTTCCCTTTGTCTAATTTGACCTTCCCCAGAAACACTTGGCTCTGGACCCTCTCTATCCCCTTCTGATATGAGTCTCCTTCTGGACTCATCAGAAACGATATTAAAACAGTTACACTTAATTTTCAGAACTCTTTAACAGTGGCGTGCTCAACTTCTGTCAAGCCCGCCATTTCTACTAATTTGTTGTTATTACTACTGGTAGCTCGCAGTGACCTACACCCCCTGAAGGTTTTCCTTCCTTAACTGACTGGGTTGCGCTAACCACACCAGTCCTAGGATCTTACTTGTACCGAATAGTTTATAAAATAATTATCTGTCAATCAACCTCCTGACTCGGCTCACCAATCAAATTGCTGCTCGGTTACTGTAATGTACTAAGTCTTGCTTGTGCTGAATAAAGTTAATTAACTGTCCCCAATACGGGTCAACCTCGAATCATTTGGAACCAGGGTCACTCTGAGATCTTATATCTCAACCTGCCCTGCCACCTTCAAAGATTTGTGTACATACACCCCCAGATCTCTCTGTTCCTGCACCCACTTTAGAATTGTACCATTTAGTTTATATTGCCTCTCCCCATTCTTCCTACCAAAATGAATCACTTCACACTTCTCTGCGATAAATTTCATCTGCCTTGAGTCTGCCCATTTCACCAGTCTGTCTGTGTCCTCCTGAAGTCTGTTACTATCCTCCTCACTCTTTACTACATTTTTGAGTTTTGTGTCATCTGCAAACTTCGAAATTATGCCCTGTTTACCCAAGATATATTAATATATATCAGAAAGAGCAGTGGTCCTAATACCAACCACTGGGGACACCACTGTATACTTCCCTACAGTCTGAAAAGCAACTGTTCATCACTACCCTCGTGACTCCGGCGGGTTTTCTGAGCAGGGGGAAGGAGTTGTGTTTGGGCCCGCACGCTATGAAGTTTTGACTCCATACCGTGCATCTTTTTTCTCCAGAAGCTAGCCTGAGAGACAAGCTTGGCTCCCTGTTGGGCATGAAACGCTCTGGAGGAGGAAGGGCACCTGCTGCGGGATTAGTGATAGCGTGGGGTGGGGGGCTCGATCCTGGGGAGGTGGGGTCCGATCCTGGTGGGGTCCGATCCTGGGAGAGGGGCCCGCTCCTGGGGGTGATCCTTCGAGGGGTGTGGGGGGGCGGAGGGGGTGTGGGGGGTGGGTGTGCGTTCCTGGGGGGAGGTTGATGATACTGAGGAGGGAGGTCAGCGATGCTGGGGGGAGGTCAGCGATGCTGGGGAGAGGTCGGCGATCCTGGGGGGAGGTCGGTGATCCTGGGGGGAGGTCGGTGATCCTGGGGGGAGGTCGGTGATCCTGGGGGGAGGTCGGTGATCCTGGGGGGAGGTCAGCGATCCTGGGGGGAGGTCGGTGATCCTGGGGGGAGGTCAGCGATCCTGGGGGGAGGTCGGTGATCCTGGGGGGAGGTCAGCGATCCTGGGGGGAGGTCAGTGATCCTGGGGGGAGGTCAGCGATCCTGGGGGGAGGTCGGTGATCCTGGGGGGAGGTCGGCGATCCTGGGGGGAGGTCGGTGATCCTGGGGGGGTTCGGTGATCCTGGGGGGAGGTCAGCGATCCTGGGGGGAGGTCAGTGATCCTGGGGGTCGGTGATCCTGGGGGGAGGTCGGTGATCCTGGGGGAAGGTCGGTGATCCTGGGGGTCGGTGATCCTGGGGGAGGTGATCCTGGGGGGAGGTCGGTGATCCTGGGGGGGGGTCGGTGATCCTGGGGGGGTTCGGTGATCCTGGGGGGAGGTCGGTGATCCTGGGGGGAGGTCGGTGATCCTGGGGGGAGGTCGGTGATCCTGGGGGGAGGTCGGTGATCCTGGGGGGAGGTCGGTGATCCTGGGGGGAGGTCAGTGATCCTGGGGGGAGGTCGGTGATCCTGGGGGGAGGTCGGCGATCCTGGGGGGAGGTCGGTGATCCTGGGGGGAGGTCAGTGATCCTGGGGGGAGGTCGGTGATCCTGGGGGGAGGTCGGCGATCCTGGGGGGAGGTCGGTGATCCTGGGGGGAGGTCAGCGATCCTGGGGGGAGGTCAGCGATCCTGGGGGGAGGTCAGCGATCCTGGGGGGAGGTCGGTGATCCTGGGGGGAGGTCGGTGATCCTGGGGGGAGGTCGGAGATCCTGGGGGGAGGTCGGTGATCCTGGGGGGAGGTCGGAGATCCTGGGGGGGTTCGGTGATCCTGGGGGGAGGTCGGTGATCCTGGGGGGGGTTCGGTGATCCTGGGGGGAGGTCGGTGATCCTGGGGGGAGGTCGGTGATCCTGGGGGGAGGTCGGCGATGCTGGGTTGAGGTCGGCGATGCTGGGTTGAGGTCAGCGATGCTGGGTTGAGGTCTTCTTCCTCCTCCCCCTCCAAAGAGGATCTGAGCTCTTCGCCTCGTTCCTCCTGCAGATCCAAGCCTCACTGTTGCGCAATGTTGTGCAGAACGCAGCACATCACGGCCATTCTGGAGACCCTGGCTGGTGCGTACTGAAAGGCGCTTCCAGATCTGTCCAGGCACCTGAAGCGCATCATCAGCATGCCGATGGCCTGTTCAATCACACATCTGGTGGTGATATGGCATTCATTGTAGTGCTGTTGGGTTTCAGTGGTCAGGTTTCTGATGGGTGTCATCAGCCAAGTGTGCAGTGGGTATCTCTTGTTGCCTAGCAGCCACCCCTTAAATCTGCTTCCAGGTGCGAAGAGATCAGGGAGGGTGGACTGGCGCAGGACGAAAGCATCATGGAGGCTGCCCGGGAATCTTGCACACACCTGCATTGATGGAGTGGAAGCCCTTGCGGTTCACGAATACTCCTGGTTGTTGTTGCGGTGCATGGATTGCCATGTGTGTGCGGTTGATGGCACCCTGCGCCTGTGGGAAGCCAGCCAGAGACACAAAGCCAAGTGCCTGCCATTCTGACTGGCATCATAATTGGCAAACAAGCCATCAGTCACCTGTCTTATGCATTTGTGGGCAGCTGACTGGGAGATCCTGGATATGTCTGTGGCAGAGCCCTGGAACGATCCAGAGGCAAAAAAGTTGATGGCGGTGGTGACTTTGACAGCCACAGGTTAAGTGTGGCCACCAGGTCCAGCAGGCAGCGGGTCTTCTTCTAGGAGGCTGCAGATGTCGGCCACCACCTGATGTGACATCCTGAGCCTCCTGAGACACTGGTGTTCAGACATGTCAAGGAAACCAAACCTCTGCCTGCAGACCCTGTTTCATGAGTATTGCTTCCTGCGAGCTGCACCTTTCTGCTGGTCCCCTCTCTGCTAAGGAGCTACAGGTTTGTGACCAGCAGGCTGCACGTGCTGTTGCTGGTCACCTTGGTCCTCCTCTGAGGTCCAATCTAAGGCAGCATAAGTGGCACCCATGCTGATGTGATAGAACAAACTTCCAAAGTGTAGAAAGTAACCTCTCAGCAAAAGTACAGTGAACAATCCTAAGAAAGGATATACTTGCCATAGAGGGAGTGCAGCGAAGGTTCACCAGACTGATTCCTGGGATGGCAGGACTGTCGTATGAGGAGAGATTGGGTCGACTAGGCCTGTATTCACTAGAGTTTAGAAGAATGAGAGGGGATCTCATTGAAACGTATAAAATTCTGACCGGGCTAGACAGACTGGATGCAGGGAGGATGTTTCCCCTGGCTGGGGGGTCTAGAACGAGGGGTCACAGTCTCAGGATACAGGGTAGGACATTTAGGACTGAGATGTGGAGAAATTTCTTCACTCAGAGGGTGGTGAACCTGTGGAATTCTCTACCACAGAAGGCTGTGGAGGCCAAGTCATATTTAAGAAGGAGATAGATAGATTTCTAGATGCAAAATGCGTCAAGGGTTATGGGGAGAGAGCGGGAATATGGTACTGAGATAGAGGATCAGCCATGATCATATTGACTGGCGGAGCAGGCTCGAAGGGCCGAATGGCCTACTCCTGCTCCTATTTTTCTATGTTTCTAAACCCTTTCCCACTAGCAGGTAAGAAAGCAGCTGTGGGTACTGAGTATTTATTGGCATATTTCCCTGAGATTGATTCAGCCCTTCAATTGCCGCTGTGTTCTCGCCTTCCTTTCACTGTCGAGTTTCAGGAAGCCTGGGAAACCCGTGGTCCCGACGTTAAACTGAAAAGTGTGTTGAAATATCGCTCTAATTGAGCGATTAACATAAGGTCATTAGCAACCCGCCTCTCCCGAGGGGGTTGCGCACATACAGCCTAACACGCTCCAGCGAAACGCAGAAGTCAGTGGGTTGGAGCCGGCTTTCCAACACACTGACATTTCACCTGGTTTTAACCCCCCACCCACACCCAAACCCACGCGCTCTTCCAGGTTATACCTTCCTGTTTGCAGTGTGACAATCCCACTGAAGCTTGCTGGCAAATTGTGCAAACTGCATCTGCTCAGGCTGCCACATTCCCTTCAGCTGACTCTGGGAAAAATAGAAACCTCAAGTCCAAGCTTTTGTGAGAAGCTGCGGCCTACAAGTATAATCCCAAATCAAGGTACTCAAAAACACAAACAACTCTACTTTCCCGCCCTATCCCCAAATCCTTTGATTCCTCTCGAGGCCAAAAGTCTATCTATCTCAGCTTTGAATACACTCAATGACTCGGCCCCCACAGCTCTATGGGGCAGAGAATTCCAAAGATTCACAACCCTCTGAGTGAAGAAATTCCTCCTCATCTCAGTCTTAAATGGCCGAGCCCTTATCCTGAGACTGTGACCCCTAGTTCTAGACACTCCAGCCAGGAGAAACAATGGCTGGAATTTTCGTCTAAAAAAAGGGGTGGGTTTGGAGCGTGTTGGCAGTTAATTGTTAAATATGGAATTCCTGACCCGAGCCCGCCGCCAACCCGCCCGCTTCCCGACCGAGCCCGCTGCCAACCCGCCCGCTTCCCGACCGAGCCCGCCGCCAACCCGCCCGCTTCCGGGTTTAACGGAGGTGGGACGAGGGCAGGACGGGGGCGCGGGCGACCAACCCGCTCAGGGGACGGACCGTCAATTTAAATATGATAATGAGGCTAGAAGCCTTTTTCTTCACCTCCATTTTGTGTTTAACAGCAGGTGGACAGATTTTACACAATTCGTGAAACCCGGCAGTTAAACCAACACAGGGACTGCTGCATCCAGGAGGTAAGTGGCTTTATACCTACCTCCTGGATCCAGGGTCCGGACGATATGCACCCCCCGCGATCGGAGACCCCCCTCACAAGGCCTCCGATCCCCACCATGAGCCCTCCCCCCCACCCCACCGATGATGCTGAGGCCGGCCCCGATCCTCTCTCCCCCCTCGATCCTCTGGCCTACCCCCTCCACCCCGCTAATCCCCGCTCCCCGACTGAACCCCGCGATCCCCGACCGAGCCCCCCCGCGATCCCCGACCGAGCCCCCCCGCGATCCCCGACCGAGCCCCCCCGCGATCCCCGACCGAGCCCCCCCGCGATCCCCGACCGAGCCCCCCCGCGATCCCCGACCGAGCCCCCCCGCGATCCCCGACCGAGCCCCCCCGCGATCCCCGACCGAGCCCCCCCGCGATCCCCGACCGAGCCCCCCCGCGATCCCCGACCGAGCCCCCCCGATCCCCGACCGAGCCCCCCCTGCGATCCCCGACCGAGCCCCCCCCACTCCCCGACCGAGCCCCCCCCGCTTCCCCGACCGAGCCCCCCCACTCCCCGACCGAGCCCCCCCGCTTCCCGACCGAGCCCCCCCACTCCTCGACCGAGCCCGACCGAGCCCCCCCCGCGATCCCCGACCGAGCCCCCCCCTCCCCGACCGAGCCCCCCCACTCCCCGACCGAGCACCCCCCTCCCCGACCGAGCCCCCCCCTCCCCGACCGAGCCCCCCCCCTCCCCGACCGAGCCCCCCCGCTTCCCGACCAAGCCCCCCCTCCCCGACCGAGCCCCCCTCCCCGACCGAGCCCCCCCCCCTCCCCGACCGAGCCCCCCCCTCCCCGACCGAGCCCCCCCTCCCCGACCGAGCCCCCCCCGCGATCCCTGACCGAGCCCCCCCACTCCCCGACCGAGCCCCCCCCTCCCCGACCAAGCCCCCCCCCCGCGATCCCTGACCGAGCCCCCCCCACTCCCCGACCGAGCCCCCCCCCGCGATCCCTGACCGAGCCCCCCCTCCCCGACCAAGCCCCCCCCGCGATCCCTGACCGAGCCCCCCCCACTCCCCGACCGAGCCCCCCCGCATCCCGACCGAGCCCCCCCCACTCCTCGACCGAGCCCGACCGAGCCCCCCCCGCGATCCCCGACCGAGCCCCCCCTCCCCGACCGAGCCCCCCCTCCCCGACCGAGCCCCCCCACTCCCCGACCGAGCCCCCCCCATCCCCGACCGAGCACCCCCACTCCCCGACCGAGCCCCCCCCTCCCCGACCGAGCCCCCCCCTCCCCGACCGAGCCCCCCCCGCGATCCCTGACCGAGCCCCCCCCACTCCCCGACCGAGCCCCCCCTCCCCGACCAAGCCCCCCCCGCGATCCCTGACCGAGCCCCCCTGCTTCCCGACCGAGCCCCCCCTCCCCGACCGAGCCCCCCACCTCCCCGACCGAGCCCCCCCCCTCCCCGACCGAGCCCCCCCCTCCCCGACCGAGCCCCCCCCTCCCCGACCGAGCCCCCCCGCGATCCCTGACCGAGCCCCCCCCTCCCCGACCGAGCCCCCCCTCCCCGACCGAGCCCCCCCCTCCCCGACCGAGCCCCCACCTCCCCGACCGAGCCCCCACCCCCTCCCTCCCCGACCGAGCCCCCACCCCCTCCCCGACCGAGCACCCCCCCGCGATCCCCGACCGAGCCCCCCGCGATCCCCGACCGAGCCCCCCCGTGATCCCCGACCGAGCCCCCCCATTCCCCGACCGAGCCCCCCCGCGATCCCCGACCGAGCCCCCCCATTCCCCGACCGAGCCCCCCCCGCGATCCCCGACCGAGCCCCCCCATTCCCCGACCGAGCCCCCCTGCGATTCCCGACCGAGACCCCCCCACTCCCCGACCGAGCCCCCCCGCGATCCCCGACCGAGCCCCCCGCGATCCCCAACTGAGCCACAGCCAATCCCTGAGCCCCACCCGCTCCCCCCCCCCCATGACCCCTCCCCCAGACCGAGCCCTCGCTCCCTCTCTTCAGCTGCAAGCCTACCCGCCCGCAGCCAGGCGGCCTCTCAATCTGGCTGACTGCGGGCGGGAAACTGAGGCCTCACATGCAAATCAGGCCCTGCCGTTAAAGTCGGCATGGCCTGTGGGAAACCCTGCCTCCAGGGTTTCCCACCTGCATCGGAGGCCCCCCCACCACCCCCAACCCGCCAACTGCAGAAAATTCCGGCCAACCTCTCAGCATCAACCCTGTCCATCCCCCTCAGAATCGTATATGTTTCCCCTTAAATCCATCTGTGCTATTCGCCTCAACCATTCCATGCGGTAGTCCGTTCTCACCACTCTCTGAGTAAACAAGAATGGCATCGGAATATTTCCAAAACGTATTTTGGGAGAGTTGACTGGTTCAGTTTCCCTTTGTAGATTTTGGTTAAATTTTGTAGTTTCTGAATTGTGATTTGTTGAATATGAAATTTGAGCAGATATTAATGTTAATATTCATCTGTGACAATGACTTGTGAGCAGGTCAAAGTCCATGATGGTAAAGTGGAAAACTGAAAGTGCGACACAACAAACAGCAAGTGAGTGCTATTGTACTGTTTCTATGACAAAGTTTCCAATACAAAATCAGTGCTGAAACCTCACCCTTTGGGGGGAATCTTAGCCCCCAAGAACGGATGGGTTGTGGACGGGTGGGTAGTTAAAATAATTGATTTTTGGATCGCGACCGCTACCCGGCTCCAACGTTTGGATGCCTGCGAGTAACCTACTCACCAAAGTGAGCGGTAGTTATCGGTGCAGTTAACATCCTTAGGAGATGTTAATGAGGGCTTTTTAAATTGAATTTAACTTAGTTTTAAATTTAATGCCTCCAGCATGGGTTTCCCAGGGCTCGGGAAACTGACCAGTGAAACGGAGGTGAGATTGAGCCGCAGTTCAGGTGGGTGTTTAAACTTGTGATTGCCCCATCTGAAGAAAAGCTCACTTATTGCAGCTGGTGTTTCAGTTCCCTCTGGCAAATGTTTGGCAGAGTTCTTGTGTGGATACAACTTTTTCTAAGCTTTCAAATTGACATGATCAGGATGTTGGATGTGTGTTGACAGCACATCAGAAGAGGAAGACCATCCCATCATCCACGAAATCAACATGTGCACAGGAGGGAGCTGCACAGGAGGGAGCTGCACAGGAGAGGGGCTGAGCTAGCAGGAGGCACTACCCACGTCACAGGGTGTACAGAGGCTCAGCTTCCTTGACCTCTCGGAAGTCAGTGCTTCCACAGGCTGAGATTGTCATGTCAGGTGGTGGCAGACATCTGCAGCCTCCACCTGTTGGACCTGGTGGACACGCACTACGAGTGGCTGGGAAGGTCACCACCACCCTCAATTTCTTTGCTTCTGGTTCCTTCCAAGGTGCTACCTGAAAGGATTTGCAAAATTTCATGGGGGAGAAATTCAGTATCGCCCCATTTGGGGCGCAATTATCGGCCGGGCGCAAAGATTAGCGCCTGGCGCTAATTATCGCCACCGACTGCAAACTTGACTTTTATCGCCCCTGGAGGTGATTGCAGCGCTATATCAGGCGCTTCACACCTGTCTTAAGGCGCAAAGGCCGAGGAGCGAGGCGCTACCTCAGAGCGCTGGCGAAGCTCATGTAATGTCAGTCAGCAATGGAACACACACACAATGGCACGGGCCAGTTCTTAAAGGGGATGGTTAATCTTGCTTTCCATCCACATCCTGCTCATTGCAGCCTTGAATCTCGGCCTGGAGAGACTTGCACATCAAATGTGCTGGAAAGAACAATGGAGAGTACCAGGCAAAGAGCTCAGAGTGCAGCCCCCATAGTCTCTGCTAAATCGATACAAGGAATGGAAAATCAAAATGAACCTGCAAAGTGCTGCTCAGTACCCAAAACTCCTTCACACAACGTTGAATCTCTCCAGAAGTCTCTCCCTCTCTCTCTCAGAATGCGTAGTTCAAAAATGGCACCAACAATAAAAGGCAGGATATGGTCACCTTTAAATAGCGCTCCCCCTTTCCCTTCATGACTGCAGAACGCTCCCCTCAACCTGTCGTTGCTAGCGTCAGGCGGTAAGGCAGGGGGCGCCACTCAATATCCGCTCCGGGGCGATACCGGGGCGTTGCGCACTCGAGTGACGTCATGATCTGCCGGCGCAGGAGATCGTGGCGGTAGTGTTTAGCGCCGCCGCAAAATGTCTAGTTAATTTCACGAGCGGCGCAAACTTCGCCGCGCCTGGGCGCTAGATGCTTTGCGCCCCATTAGCGCCCTCTTAAGGCGCTAACGGGAGGCGCAACCAACTGAATTTTTCCCCCCATGTGTTCCCCCACCCCCCCGAAGATTTTATTGGACTAATTAAAAGGAACCCTGAGTTTTAAAATCCAGGGCATAACAAAATGGCTGCGGTCAGACCTCGTGACCGAGAGCCTGGCAGTTTCATTTCAGACTCTGGCAAGCTATCAGCTTGTGTATTCCGATGTCTGCAGCAGGAAGTTCACGAAACCAGACAGGACCTTTCCTTATGCATTGGGGACAAACCCAATTACAATCAGGTCTACGCATAAGGCTTTCAAGGTGTTTGCTCAAATAATCAGCGGGGACATTGAGACTGGGCTGGCCCATCAACGAACCTGTCGGACAAAGGGAGCAGTTTGAGAACTGGCATGATACAATTACCGGCCATCTAACATGATGGGCCAAGATCGGAACATTTTGTTAAAATTTCATTCTGCCCAGATCAGACAATAGAAATGAGCTGATCTGGCGGGAGATTACGACGACCGGGAGGGTATAACTGGGAAGACCCAGCCACTCTCTCTCTCTCTCTCTGCCTCGGTCTCGGGTACCCTGTCTGTCTGCTAGCAGCCAAGAAAGAAGACCATCCAGAAACTTCGTAGCCACGTTTCGACGGCAGAGACAGGGTACAGGGCCAGGTTTTCCATCCATTTCACCGGTGAGCATTATCTTCTTCTGGCTGTCGCAAGACAATTTTAGTTAGGCATAAGGGTGGGAATTAATGGGGATATTGCTAAAATGGTAATTTTAGGATTTTCCCTCGATGTGTCCGTTCTCCTCTCCTGTTAAGTGTAAAACCGTACTGCATAGTGATTTCGTTTTCTTCATATAATACTGTTTCTCTGTGGTTTTACTTCTGTAAATAAACATTGGTTTTCCTTGCACCAATCCACGGGTCTGTTCGTTTGTCCTTATCGCCGCTCGATAAGTCCTGGGCTCAGAACTAGGAAGGGGATAGCGATTCGCAACCTGCACAGCGGGCAGGACAGCCCAGGAAAACATAACTGGCTGACCTACAAATAAGCCCCTGAGACAAAAACCCCTTACATACCAGAGATTATCGAGGGTCTTGCAGTCCACTGCACATAAATGCATAAATAAGGTGATGGATTGTTTGCCAGGGCTGGGAGTTATGTAAACTTCCCCTGTAATGACAATAGCCAGAATGTACAGGCACTTGGATTTGCCTCTCTGGCTGGATTCCCACAGGTACAGGCTGTCATCGATTGCACACAAAAAGGGAAGAGCAGAGAGACTTGGGGATGTTTGTGTACAAATCTTTGAAGGTGGCAGGACAGGTTAACAAAGCAGTTAATAAAGCATATGGCATCCTGGGTTTTATAAACAGAGGCATCGAGTGCAAAAACCAGGAAGTTATGCTAAACCTATATACACCACTAGTTCGGCCCCAGCTGGAGTATTGTGTCCAATTCTGGGCACCACACTTTAGGAAGGACGTGAAGGCTTTGGAGAGGGTACAGAAGAGATTTACTGGAATGGTTCCAGGAGTGAGGGATTACAGTTACGTGGATAGACTGGAGATTTTCTCTTTGGAGCAGAGAAGGCTAAGAGGAGATTTAATAGAGGTGTTTAAAATCATGAAGGGTTTAGATAGAGTAAATAAAGAGAAACTGTTTCCAATGGCTGAAGGATCAATAACGAGAGGACACAGATTTAAGATGATTGACAAAAGAACCAGAGGTGACATGAGGAAAAACTAACGAATGGTTAGGATTTGGAATGCCCTGCCTGATAGGGCGGTGGATACAGATTCAATAGTAGCCTTCAAAAGGGAATTGGATAAATACTTGAAGGAGAAAAAAATTGCAGGGGTATGGGGAAAGAGCGGGGGAGTGGGACTAACTGGATTGCTCTTCGAAAGAATCGGCGCAGACTCGATGGGCTGAATGGCCTCCTCTGCACTGTACTATTCTATGATGTGGCAATCCAAGCACCACCACAGCAACCAAGAGGTTTTATTTGTCCATCTATGTGCAGCTGGTGTGCAACCACAAGAAGAGGTTCATGCAGCTTTGCGCCAGATTCCCTGGGAGCTGTCATGATGCATTCATACTGCGGCAGTCCAACCTCCTCGACCTTTTTGTTCCAGGAAGCAGACTTAAGGGCTGGCCCTTAGGAGACAAGGGATATCCCCATCAAACTTGGCTCATGACACCTGTGAGGAACCCCACCAATGAGGCAAAGGAGTGCGACAACGAGAGCCACATGACCACCCAGGTGTATCATGGAGCCAGCCATCGGAATGTTGAAGATGCGCTTCAGGTGCTTAGATAGGCCTGCAGGCTCCCTTCTGTACTTGCCAGCGAGGGTGTCCAGGATAATAGCGATGTGCTGCGTCCTGCACAACATTGCACAGCAGAGAGGATTGCAGGTGGAGGAGGACAAAGGGGCTCATCACTCATCTTCGGATAAGGAGAATATAGAGGAGGAGGAGGAAGAGGAGCAGGAGGTTGAAGAGGGGCACCCATCACCAGACCAGCTGCTTACATTGCTGCCAGGGATGCCCTAATATCGCGAAGGTTCATCTCGTGTTGACTCTCGCAACAAAACATAATGAAATGCTGCAGTCCGCTCCAACCACCAGGACCACCCCCACCTTCCTTTGCACTAAACATCCTTCACCCACTCATCCACCCAATGCACATTCGCCCAATGGGTCCCGTCATGTATTGGCCCAGTAGCACCACTACTGACCGAGCTGGCCAAGTCCTGAAGGACATAGCTGCCAGACTGGGCTTGTGGCAGGAGGTGAGAGAACCAACACAAGGGAAAAACCTACTTGACCTCGTCCTCACCAATCTACCTGTCGCAGATGCATCTGTCCATGACAGTATTGGTAGGAGTGACCACCTCACAGTCCTTGTGGAGACGAAGTCCCGTCCTTCACACTGAGGACACCCTCCATCGTGTTGTGTGGCGCTACCACCGTGCTCAATGGGATAGATTCAGAACAGATTTAGCAGCTCAAAACTAGGCATCCATGAGGTGCTATAGGCCATCAGCAGCAGTAGAATACATGCTAAACAACGGAAGCAGCATGCTATAGACAGAGCTAAGCAATCCCACGACCAACGGATCAGATTAAAGCTCTGCAGTCCTGTCACATTCAGTCGTGAATGGTGGTGGACAATTAAACAACTAATGAAAGCAGGAGGTTCCATAAAAATCCCCATCCTCAATGATGGCGGGGCCCAGCACATGAGTGCAAAAGACAAAGCTGAAGCATTTGCAATCATCTTCAGCCAGAAGTGCCGAGTGGATGATCCATCTCGGCCTCCTTCTGAGGTCCCCACCATCACAGAAGCCAGTCTTTAGTCAATTCAATTCTCTCCACCTGATATCAAGAAATGGCTGAGCGCACTAGATACAGCAAAGGCTATGGGCCCCGACAACATCTCGGCTGTCATGCTGAAGACTTGTGCTCGATGAAGTGCATTCGGTGAGGGTGACTGAGACACATGCATCACATTGCATCAGGATTGGGGTGAGTGTCAATGGTGGATGGATAAATGGGAGGTGATGAAGTGCATAGAAAGTGAAGGCTGGGTGCTCCTGAAAGTTGAGTGAATGTGAGGAGTGATGTGATGCAGAACAATTAGCAAGACAGAGTGAAGGAGGTGGGACTTAAACCACAGGATGTAGGTGAATCAGCCTATGTACTCACTTTTCCTGACATGGTTAGGTTGTTAAGTCACTTCCTGCATTGCATCCAAGACCTGGGCACAACCCTTCTGCTGCTCACCTCCTCAGCTACCTCCAACCACTCCTTCTTGGTGGGAGCCGCAGGTTTCTTCCTCACATTGCGGGGGAAAGGTTTGTCCCTCCTGCTCCTGACTGCACTCAGCAGCAAATCTAGTGATGCGTCATTGAATCTGGGTGCTGCCCTTGCTCTATGTCCATCATCATTGTAAACATTTCCAATTCCCATCGGTACATTGCCTCTTTAGATACAGCTGAGATTGCGTAAGCGGGTACGCATCACACCCGCTGCGCAGTTTGGAGACCCAAAAACTGGAAGTCAAAATGAATTGCTTCAATTCAGTTGCGATCGCAAATTCCAACCCACTGACTTGACTTAAGAATATAAGAAATAGAAGCAAGAGTCGGACTGAATAGCCAAATGACCTACTCCTGCTCCAATTTCTTATGTTCTTATAGGGCCCATTGAGCCTACTCCACCATTCAATAAGATCATGGCTGATCTTCGACCTCAACTCCACTTTCATGCCTGATCCCCATTTCCCTTGATTCCCTCAGAGTCCAAAAATCTATCATTCTCATCCTTGAATATACTCAACGACTGAGCATCCACAGCCCTCCAGGTTTTGCCCACGCAATGCCACCCACCCGTTCTGAAGTCGCCTTCAGATTATTGGGGCCTGTATTTCTGTTAAGCTTTGTCCCATAATTTGAATTGTTGGGTGCATTAGAGTCCAATAAATTTTGTACGTTGTTGATTGAGAGGTTGTCAGCATCAGACACTGGACGAGATTGAGTAGATTGGGCCTATACTCTCTGGAGTTTAGAAGAATGAGAGGGGACCTCATTGAAACATGTAAGAGTCTGAGGGGGTAGATGCTGAGAGGTTGTTTCCCCTGGCTGGAGAGTCTAGAACTTTTTTTTTTATTCGCTTATGGGATCTGGGCATCGCTGGCAAGGCCAGCATTTATTGCCCATCCCTAGTTGCCTTTGAGAAGGTGGTGGTGAGCCACCTTCTTGAACTGCTGCAGTCCGTGTGGTGAAGGAACTCCCACAGTGCTGTTAGGTAGGGAGTTCCAGGATTTTGACCCAGCGACGATGAAGGATCGGCGATATACTTCTAAGTCAGGATGGTGAGTGACTTGGAGGGAAACTTGGAAGTAGTGGTGTTCCCATGCGCCTGCTGCCCTTGTCCTTCTAGGTGGAAGAGGTCGCGGGTTTGGGAGGTGCTGCTGAAGAAGCCTTGGCGAGTTGCTGCAGTGCATCTTGTAGATGGTACACACTGCAGCCACGGTGCGCCGGTGGTGGAGGGAGTGAATGTTTAAGGTGATGGATGGGGTGCCAATCAAACAGGCTGCTTTGTCCTCGATGGTGTCGAGCTTCTTGAGTGTTGTTGCAGCTGCACTCATCCAGGCAAGTGGAGAGTATTCCATCATACTCCTTACTTGTGCCTTGTAGATGGTGGAAAGACTTTGGGGAGTCAGGAGGTGAGACACTCACCGCAGAATACCTCGCCTCTGACCTGCTCTTGTTGCACCTGCTATGTGGCTGGTCCAGTTAAGCTTCTGGTCAATGGTGACCCCCAGGATGTTGATGGTGGGGTATTTGGTGATGGTAATGCCGTTGAATGTCAAGGGGAGGTGGTTAGACTCTCGCTTGTTGGAGATAGTCATTGCCTGGCACTTGTGTGGCGCGAATGTTACCTGCCACGTATCAGCCCAAGCCTGAACGTCGTCCAGGTCTTGTTGCATGCGGGCATGGACTGCTTCATTATCTGAGGAGTTGTGAATGGCGCTGAACACTGTGCAGTCATCAGCGAACATCCCCATTTCTGACCTTATGTTGGAGGGATGGTCATTGATGAAGCAGCTGAAGATGGTTGGGCCTAGGACACTGCCCTGAGGAACTCCTGCAGCGATGTCCTGGGGCTGTGATGATTGACCTTCAATCACCACAACCATCTTCCTTTGTGCTAGGTATGACTCCAGCCAGTGGAGCGTTTTCCCCCTGATTCCCATTGACTTCAGTTTTACTAGGGCTCCTTGATGCCACACTCGGTCAAATGCTGCCTTGATGTCAAGGGCAGTCACTCTCACCTCACCTCTGGAATTCAGCTCCTTTGTCCATGTTTGGACCAAGGCTGTAATAAGGTCGGGAGCCGAGTGGTCTTGGCGGAACCCAAACTGGGCATCAGTGAGCAGGTTATTGGTGAGTAAGTACCGCTTGATAGCACTGTCGATGACACCTTCCATCACTTTGATTGAGAGTAGACTGATGGGGCGGTAATTGGCTGGGTTGGATTTGTCCTGCTTTTTGTGGACAGGACATACCTGGGCAGTTTTCCACATTGTCGGATAGATACCAGTGTTGTAACTGTACTGGAACAGCTTGGCTAGAGGCGCGGTTAGTTCTGGAGCACGTCTTCAGCACGATAGCCGGGATGTTGTCTGGGCCCATAGCCTTTGCTGTATCCAGTGCACTCAGCTGTTTCTTGATATCACGTGGAGTGAATCGAATTGGCTGAAGACTGGATGAAGACTGGTGGCGACCTCGGGAGTAGGCCGATATGGATCATCCACTCGGCACTTCTGACTGAAGATGGTTGCAAACGCTTCAGCCTTGTCTTTTGCACTCACGTGCTGGGCTCCACCATCATTGAGGATGGGGATATTCATGGAGCCTTCTCCTCCCGTTAGTTGTTTTATGATCCACCACCATTCACGACTGGATGTGACAGGACTGCAGAGCTTTGATCTGATCCGTTGATTGTGGGATCGCTTAGCTCTGTCTATAGTATGCTGCTTCCACTTTTTAGCATTCATGTAGTCCTGTGTTGCAGCTTCCCCAGGTTGGCACCTCATTTTTAGGTACGCCTGGTGCTGCTCCCAGCATGCTTTTCTGCACTCCTTATTGAAGCAGGGTTGGTCCCCTGGCTTGGTGGTAATGGTGGAGTGAGGGAGATGCCATGCCATGAGATTACAGATTGTGGTCGAATACAATTCTGCTGCTGCTGATGGCCCATAGCGCCTCATGGATGCCCACTTTTGAGCTGCTAGATCTGTTCTGAATCTATCCCATTTAGCACGGTGGTAGTGCCACACAACACGATGGAAGGTGTCCTCAGTGTGAAGACGGGACTTCGTCTCCACAATGACTGTGCTGTGGTCACTGCTACCAATACTGTCATGGACAGATGCATCTGCGGCAGGTAGATTGGTGAGGACGAGGTCAAGTAGGCTTTTCCCTTGTGTTGGTTCTCTCACCACCTGTCGCAGGCCCAGACTGGCAGTTATGTCCTTCAGGACTCGGCCAGCTCGGTCAGTAGTGGTGCTACCGAGCCACTCTTGTTGATGGACATTGAAGTCCCCCACCCAGACTACATTCTGTGCCCTTGCTACTCTCAGTGCTTCTTCCAAGTGGTGTTCAACATGGAGGCGTACTGATTCATCAGCTGAGGGAGGGTGGTAGGTGATAATCAGCAGGAGGTTTCCTTGCCTATGCTTGACCTGAAGCCATGAGACTTTATGGGGTCCGGAGTCAATGTTGAGGACTCCCGGGGCCACTCCTTCCCGGGGCATTGTCTCAGGATAAGGGGTCGGCCATTTAAGACTGAGATGAGGAGACATTTCTTCACTCAGAGGGCAAAAGAGGTTGGGGCGCAACACCATAGCGCCGCCGCAAATCTCCCACCGAATATGGCGGGAGTCGATGTCAGCGCCGCACCCGGTCACAAAGCCATTTGCGCCCTATTAGCGCCCCCTTTGTGTTTAGTATCTCTGTGGTTCTTGTTAAACTTGAGTAAATTTTTGTCTGTTTTCTCTAAGTTAGATCAGTGCATTAAACTAAAGTTTAGATGGTAGTCTATTAAATAGAGGCATAGCAGGGCACCTCAGTCCCATCGAATGTACATCCTGTGCCATGTGGGAAGTCCAGGATACTTCTCATGTCCTGGACAACCACATGAGCAGGAAGTGTTGTCAGCTGGAGGAACTCGAGCTCCGGATTTTGGAACTTGCGCAGCGGCTGACGTCACTGCAGTGCATCCGCGAGGCTGAGAGTTAAGTGGATAGCATGTTTCAGGAGGTGGTCACCCCGCAGCTTTAAGAGCTTTTGCTGGCAGAGAGGGAATGAGTGACTGCAAGACAGACAAGGAGGACCAGGCAGGTAGGGCAGGAGTCCCCTGAGTGCATCTCGTTCGCCAACCGCCAGCCAGAGGTCGTTGTCCATATCGATACTAATGACACAGGTAGAAAAAGGGATGAGGTCCTACAGGCAGATTTTAGGGAGCTAGGAAAGAAATTAATACGCAGGACCTCAAAGGTAGTAATCTCCAGGTTACTCCTGGTGCCACGTGCCAGTGAGTACAGAGGATAGGGCAGATGGATGCGTGGCTGGAGAGATGGTGCAAGAGGGAGGGCTTTAGATTCCTGAGGCATTGGGACCGGTTATGGGGGAGGTGGGACCTGTACAAGCCGGACAGGTTGCACCTCAACAGAACCGGGACCAATATCCTCGCGGGGAAGTCTGCTGGTGCTGTTGGGGAGGGTTTAAACTAACTTGGCAGGGGGATGGGAACCTGAGAGTAGATTCAGAAGGGAGAGAAGCAAAGCTGGAAATGGAAGGCAGTAAATCAGTAAGTGAGTTTGGAAGGCAGAGGAAACAAAGGCTAGAAAATAAACAACAAAGGGGTTTGGCAGTGCTTAATGGTATATACTTCAATGCAAGGAGTCTGGTGAATAAGGCAGATGAGCTGAGGGCACAGATAAACACGTGGAAGTCTGATATCATAACTATTACTGAATCATGGCTGAAAGAAGGGCAGGAATGGCAGCTCAACATTCCTGGTTACCGGGTTTTCAGACGAGATGGCGGGGCTGGGGGGGGGATAAAAAAGGAGGGGTGGGTCGCAATATAGATTAAAGAAATAATTACAGCTGTGAGGAGGGATGATCAGGCCATATGGGTTGAACTGAAGAACAAAAAAGGGGCAGTCACACTGCTTGGAGCGTACTATAGACCTCTGAACAGTCAGAGGGAGATGGAAGAGCAAATATGTAGGCAAATTTCTGAGAAGTGCAAAAACAACAGGACAGTAATAGTAGGGGATTTCAACTTCCCTAATATTAACTGGGATAGAATCAATGTAAAAGGTACAGAGGGGACAGAATTCTTAAAATGCATTCAGGAGAACTTTTTTAGCCAGTACGTAGCAAGCCCAACAAGAGTAGGTGCCATTCTGGACTTCGTTTTAGGGAATGAAGCTGGGCAGGTGGAAAGGGTATCAGTGGGAAAGCATTTTGGTGGTAGTGATCATAATTCAGTTAGATTTAGCGTAGTTATGGAAAAGGACAAAGATAGACCAGGAGTATAAGTTCTCAATTGGGGAAAGGCCAATTTTACTAAGCTGAGATGTGATTTAGCCAAAGTGGACTGGAAACAGCTACTTGAAGGTAAATCAGTGTCAGAGAAGTGGGAGGCATTCAAAGAGGAGATAGTGAGGGTTCAGAGCAAATATGTTCCCACAAAGAAAAAGTGTGGGACTCCCAAATCTAGAGCCCCTGGATGTCAAGGGGCATACAGAGTAGGACAAGGCAAACAAGATAAGCTTAGGTCAGATACCGAGAGCTAAATGCTGCAGAAAGCCTAGAGGAGTATAGAAAGTGCAGGGGTGAAATTAAAAAGGAAATTAGGAAAGCAAAGAGAGGGCATGAAAATATATTGGCAAGTAAAATCAAGGAAAACCCAAAGATGTTTTATAAATTCATAAAGAGCAAGAGGATAACTAAACAAAGAGTAGGGCCTATTGGAGACTAAAAAGGAAGCTTGTGTGTGGAGGGGGAAGACGTGGGTATGGTTCTTAATGAATACTTTGCGTCTGTCTTCACAAAAGAGAGGGACGATGCAGACATTGTTGTTGAGGAGGAGTGTGAAATATTAGATGAGATAAACACAGTGAGAGAGGAAGGATTAAGGGGTTTAGCATCTTTCAAAGTAGATAAATTGCCAGGCTCGAATGAAATGTATCCCAGGCTGTTGAGAGACGCAAGGGAGGAAATAGCAAAGGCCCTGACCATCATTTTCCAATCTTCCCTGGCTACAGGTGTGGTGCCAGAGGACTGGAGGACTGCTAACATTGTACTGTTGTTTAAAAAGGGAGAAAAGGCTAGTCCGAGTAATTACAGGCCAGTCAGCCTAACCTTGGTGGTGGGCAAATTGTTGGAAAAAATTCTGAGGGACAGTATTAATCGTCATTTAGAAAGGCACGGATTAATCAAGGATTTGTTAAGGGAAGGTCGTGTCTGACTAACTTGATTGAATTTTTTGAGGAGGTAACAAGGAGAGTTGATTAGGGTAGTGTGTTTGATGTAGTCTACATTGATTTTAACAAGGCTTTTGACAAGGTCCATCATGGCAGACTGGTCAGAAAAGTAAAAGTCCATGGGATCCAAGGGAAAGTGGCAAGTTGGATCCAAAACTGGCTCAGAGGCAGGAAGCAAAGGGTAATGGTCAATGGATGTTTTTGTGACTGGAAAGCTGTTTCCAAAGGGGTTCCACAGGGCTCAGTACTAGGTCCCTTGCTTGTTGTGGTATATATCAATGATTTAGACTTCAATGTAGGGGGCATGATTAAGAAGTTTGCAGATGATACAAAAATTGGCCGTATGGTTGGTAGTGAGGAAGAAAGCTGCAGACTGCAGAAGATATCAATGGACTGGTCAGGTGGGCAGAAAAGTGGCAAAAGGAATTCAATCTGGAGAAGTGTGAGGTAATGCATTTGGGAAGGGCTAACAAGGCAAGGGAATACACAATAAATGGTAGGATACTGAGAGGTGTAGAGGAACAGAGGGACCCTGGAGTGCATGTCCACAGATCCCTGAAGGTAGCAGGACAGATAGATAAGATGGTTAAGAAGGCATTTGGGATACTTTCCTTTATTAGCCGAGGCAAAGAATATAAGAGCAGGAGGTTATGCTTGAACTGTATAAAACACTAGTTAGGCCACAGCTAGAGTACTGCGTACAGTTCTGGTCACCACATTACAGGAAAGATGCGATTGCACTAGAGAGGGTACAGAGGAGATTTACGAGGATGTTGCCAGGACTGGAGAATTTTAGCTATGAGGAAAGATTAGATAGGCTGAGGTTGTTTTCTTTGGAACAGAGGAGGCTGAGGGGAGACCTAATTGAGGTGTATAAAATTATGAGGGGCCTAGATAGAGTGGCTAGGAAGGACCTATTTCCCTTAGCAGTGAGGTCAATAACCAGGGGGCATAGATTTAAAGTTATTGGTAGAAGGATTGGAGGGGAGTTGAGGAGAACTTTTTTCACCCAGAGGATGGTGGCGGTCTGGGACTCACTGCCTGAAAGGATGGTAGAGGCAGAAACCCTCATCACATTTAACAAATACTTGGATATGCACTTGAGTGTTGTAACCTACAGGGCTCCGGACCAAGAGCTGGAAAGTGGGATTAGGGTGGATAGCTCTTTGTCGGCCTGCACAGACAGGATGGGCCGAACGGCCTCCTTCTTTGCTGTAAATTTCTATGATTCTATGAGGAAGTATACAGTGGTGTCCCCCAGGGGTCGGTTTTAGGACCACTGCTCTTTTTGATATATATTAATGACTTGGACTTGTGTATACAGGGCATAATTTCAAAGTTTGCAGATGACACGAAACTCGGAAATGTGGTGAACAATGAGGAGGATAGTAACAGACTTCAGGAGGACATAGACTGACTGGTGAAATGGACAGACTCATAGCATATGAAATTTATCGCAGAGAAGTGTGAAGTGATGCATTTTGGTAGGAAGAATGAGGATAGGTGATATAAACTAAATGGCACAATTTTAAAGGGGGTGCAGCAACAGAGAGACCTGGGGGTGTATGTACACAAATCTTTGAAGGTGGCAGGACAAGTAGAGACAGCTGTTATAAAAGCATATGGGATCCCTGGCTCCATTAATAGAGAGGTCGCACAACACCAGGTTATAGTCCAACAGTTTTATTTGAAATCACAAGCTTTCGGAGCTATCGATTTGCTCCTTCCTCAGGTGAAGTTCGATAGCTCCGAAAGCTTGTGATTTCAAATAAAACTGTTGGACTATAACCTGGTGTTGTGCGACCTCTCAATTTTGTCCACCCCAGTCCAACACCGGCATCTCCGCATCATGTCCATTAATAGAGCCACAGGGGGCAATTTTAACCCCCCTAAATGGGTGAGTTTGGGTCAGGTGGGATGTAAAAATGTTAAAAATCTCACTTGACCCCAATCTGCCCACTTCCCGTTTTAACGGAGGTGGGCCTTGGGGAAACTATGCAGCTAAAGGGAGGTGAGGACTGCTGAATCCAACAGGCAAGTGCCTTTCAAGTGCCTTTCCACTTACCTGCTAGATCCAGCTTAGCTGCTTCCCCTCTACCCCCACCCCAGCCACGATCTCCGCCCCTCCTCCGATCTCCCCTCCGGCCTCCTTCTCCACTCCCCCCCGCACTGATCCTCCGATTGATCCATGGCCCCCAACCCACGATCTCTACATCCCTGCTCTCTGCTTCTTGGCTGCGGCCTGGTGCCGCAGGCCTTCGCGCCCAACAGCCTCTCAATCTGGCTGGCTGTGGCCGGGAAACTGAGACAAAATGTTAATGAGGCCCTGCCATTAAATTCGGCAAGGCCTGATGGAAATCCATTCTTCCGCGTTTCCCGACCGCAAAACAACCTCCCCCACCCCCTCCAAGTTAATATCGGGCCCATAGAGTACAAAAGCAAGGAAGTTATGCTAAACCTTTACAAAACACTGGTTAGGCCTCAGCTGGAGTATTGTGTTCAATTCTGGGCACCGCACTTTAGGAAGGATGTCAAGGTCTTAGAGAGGGTGCAGAGGAGATTTACTAGAATGGTCCCAGGGTGGAGGGACTTCAGTTATGTTGAGAGACTGAAGAATCTGGGATTGTTCTCCTTAGAGCAGAGAGGGTTAAAAGGAGATTTGATACAAGTGCTCAAAATCATTGATAGGAGTAAATAAGGAGAAACTGTTTACAGCGGCAGTAGGGTTGATAACCATTGGACACAGATTTAAGATGATTGGCAAAAGAACCAGAGATGACATGAGGAAACATTTATTTTACACAGCGAGTTGTTGTGATTTGGAATGCACTGCCTGAAAGGGCGGTGGAAGCAGATTCAATAGTAACTTTCAAAAGGGAATTGGATAAAGACTCAAAGGGAAAAAATTTGCAGGGCTAAGGAAAAAGAGCACAGGGGAGTGGGACTAATTGGCTAGCTCTGCCAAAGAGCTGGCACAGGCACGATGGGCTGAATGGCCTCCTACTGTGCTGTATCATTCTATGATTTGCACATAATTTCCCATTAAACTTGCCACAGAAAGTTAGGGCTTATGATTAAGAGCGCAAGTACTCTTTTAACTACATGATAATTGTTAATGCAATGCCAATCAATCTCTCTGGCCCAGAGTGGGAACAATTTAAACTGTTCAGTCTCATTCCTGCATATAGTAAATTCTTCTTAGAGATTTAAAAACATTCTAAATTTTTTTCTCTCTTAATCCAATCTTTCTTTGCCTCTCTTTATTTCTCTTTCTGTACCTGATTTGACTCTAATTCACCCTATTTCCTTCTCCGTCATTCCTCTGTTTCTTTCTCAATCCTCAAATCTCATTGGTTAAGGAGATAGACTGCTGGTCCCGCCGTTCAGCACGGTCGCAGATGCCTCGTTGCCTGCCCCGCACTGTTATCAGCGCGCACTTCCAGCAAGTTACGGCGCAAAAACATTTCGAGTTGAAGGGTGCAGGAAAAAGGCGAGACTTGGCCAATTCTGTTTCCTAAAAACTAGTGGTGGAGATTTCCACGTCTCTATCCCCATATACAAACATACTTTCATTGGCTAATTTCATATTTTAAACCAAAGTATCGAGCCTTCAATGTGTACAATAATGCGTGTATATCATGCGAGTTCACCACCACTGGTTTATTTTCATTGCTACTACATTGCATGCACTTAGAATTAAACCTCAGACACTGGAATATTTATCTGTTCAGGCAGCAGTTCGAAAGGGTTCTCCTGCACATACTCCTTTCCCCTGTGAGAAGGTAACATCTTTTCTTTTTTTTAAAAAGAAAGCCTGTACCCAAAGTTTGAAGCAAAATTCAGAATGACTGCAGTTTGGCTGAACTACTTCAAAGAAAAGTTGTGGCAGCTGAGAGCTGTCAGCGCAGGGTGAGTCCTCAGCAGTGAACAAAGCAGCTGCTCCAGTTTGATCTTGGATCCGATCTTAGTTGTGATCAAATGTAAACAAAGGGATTATCCACTGTGTCTTGGGCAGGCTGTGATGAAAGGAAGCTGCTGAGGAAACAACTTCCTTTGCACAATTGAAATTCATGTGTCTATGCAGTGCCAAGTTGATGTTCTGTGTGTAAGTTTACAATTACACATTTAGAATATCGATATTAAAAAAGCATACTACTCCATCTAGTGGCTGTTGTGTGCTGCCACTTTGCTCCTCCATATCTTTCGTTTGGTGATTAAAAAGATTCCTGCCTCATGTAAATATTACAGTTATAACGAAGAGTTAGCTTGAATCATGTCTTGGTCCAATCTCAGGCTAAAAGGACTCGCACTTGGCTCACGTGGCTGAGGTTTTCAGCTGAACTCCTGAGTGACATTATGAACACAGGAAAACCACTGCGAGGGACCATGAGACCCATCAAGTCTCCTGCATCCAGACATGGTGCCCCACCAACGTCTTAACCACACAATCTCCTGCAGAGAGACAAAAAAAAGGTAGCTGCCCTCGCCATCAAGACAGCACTCCACAATTATGGCACCAAGGAACCCTAGAAAAACTGAGGTCAATGGGAAAAGCCTCTAATGGATAGAATCATACACTGGAAAATGGTTGTGGGAAGTCAATCATCGCAGCCCCAAGATATTGATGCCTGGAACTTGTCCTCAATCCAACCATCTTCAACTGCTTCATTAATGACCTTCCCTCTGTTATATCATGAGAGGGACTGTTTGATGACAATTTAAGTGTACAGTTCCATTCACAACTCCTCCAATATGGAGCAGCTTATGCCAGCCTACAGCAGAACGTGGGCAACATCCAGGTTTGGGCTGACAAATGGTAGGTAACATTCACACGACATGAATCCCAGGCAATGACTATCTCCAACAAGATAAAGCCCAACCACCTCCCCCGCCCTTCAATGACACTGCTGAGTTCCCCACCATCAACAGCTTGGGGGGGTGGTCACCATTGACCAGAAGTTTAACTGAACCAGTCATTTAAAAAAAATTGTTCCTGGGATGTGGGCATCGCTGACAAGGCCAGCATTTATTGCCCATCCCTAATTGCCCTTGAGAAGGTGGTAGTGAGCCACCTTCTTGAACCGCTGCAGTCTGTGAGGTGAAGGTACTCCCACAGTGCTGTTAGGGCGGGAGTTCCAGGATTTTGACCCAGTAACGATGAAGGATCGGCGATATATTTCCAAGTCAGGATGGTGCATGACTTGGAGGGGAACTTGGGAGGTGGTGGTATTCCCGTGCGCCTGCTGCCCTTGTCCTTCTAGCTGGTAGAGGTCGCGGGTTTGGGAGGTGCTGCCAAAGAAACCTTGGCGAGTTGTTGCAGTGCATCTTGTAGATGGTACACACTGCAGCCACGGTGCACCGGTGGTGGAGGGAGTGAATGTTTAAGGTGGTGGATGGAGTGCCAATCAAGCGGGCTGCTTTGTCCTGGATGGTGTCAAGCTTCCTGAGTGTTGTTGGAACTGCTCTCATCCAGGCAAGTGGAGAGTATTCCATCACACTCCTGTCTTGTGCCTTGTAGATGGTGGAAAGGGTTTGGGGAGTCAGGATCCGCTCTTGTTGCCACAGTACTTTTGGCTGGTCCAGTTAAGTTTCTGGTCACTGGTGACCCCCAGGATGTTGATGGTGGGGGATTCAGCGATGGTAATGCCGTTGAATGTCAAGGGGTGGTGGCTAGACTCTCGCTTGTTGGGAGATAATCATTGCCTGGCACTTAAGTGGCACGAATGTTACTTGCTACTTATCAGCCCAAGCCTGAATGCCATCCAGGTCTTGCTGCATGCGGACATGGATTACTTAATTATCTGAGGAGTTGCGAATGGAACTGAACACTGTGCAATCATCAGCGAACATCCCCACTTCTGACCTTATGACAGAGGGAAGGTCATATGAAGACTGTGGCGACACAATCAGGGCAGAGGTTGGGTATTCTGTGATGAGTATCTCACTTCCTGACCCCTCACTACCTCTCCAACATCTGTAATCAAGGGTGTGATGAAATACTCACCACTTACCTGGATGGGTGGCGCTGGAACTCAAGAAGCTCAGTATCATCCAGGACAAAGCCACCCACTGATCAGATCTCCTATATACTGTGGCTGTAGTATGTACTAACTCCAGGATGCACTGCAGCAACTCACCAAGCTTACTTCAACAGCACCTTGCAGCTCTGTAACGTCTATTACAGAGGAGCACAAGAGCAGCAATATCTTGGGAACACCATCACCTGCAATGTTCCCCTCCAAGTAGGCATTCCCTACCCAACACCATTGTGATAGGACCTTTGCAAGGACTTTAGCAGTTCCAGTAGAAAGTCCACTTCCAGCTTCTCAGGGCAAGTAGGGATGGGGAATAAATGTGGCCTTGCCAGCATTGCTCACATCTCAACAATTTTTTTTTTAAAGTAGAAAAACCTCTAGCAAATTCCTCACTGATCTCAAAGCAATGATGAAAGATTCAGTGAGACTGCAATAGCCCATTACTTGGCATCAACCCAGTGACTAATGTAACCTCTATAATTGGGAATTTCATCTTCACTCAAATATAACAAGTTCCCTTTTAAAGGAGTGCAGCGAATCAATCCCAGCCATGTTTTAGTAGTCCGTTTCAGAGGGCGACGACTCACTGCAAAATAATTACTTTCTGGCATCTCTTTGCCGAAGGATATTATATGTATACTCTCTCGTCTATCTACCTCAAATAACCTATCCAATCCATTCATTTTAAAAACCTCAATCATGTATCCAAGCCTGTATTTCTCTCTCGTAGTCCTAACTTCTGGAATCTATCCTCATAACTAAGAGCGCTAAAGCTATGGGTATCACTCTCTAGCCCTCCTCTGCAATGTCTCCAGAGCCTCCGTATCTTCCGCCTTGTGTAGGGATTAAAACTGGCCTCAATACTCCAAGTGCAGATGCACCAAAGCCTTATATTGTCAAAGCCTAGTGCTCGTTTTATACTCATGGTCTTGGTATTACACCCTAAAGCCCCATTTGCCTACCCTATGGACACCCATCACCGCTTACACACATTCTATGCAACTTATAACAATACTATAACAAAATACAACAAAGACCCATGGTATCCCCCTGTATTAACCAGCAAAACAAATTCTAGCATCATTCCCGACCTAATCAAGTGGGAGCTGGCAATTCAGTTGTCCACCAGAACAAAACTGAATGGTAAACTACAAATGGAAGGGGAAGGGGGCGAGGGCACAATATTTCTATACATTACACAGAGGAACATTTTAACCAGCAAGATATTTCTGCAGTGTTTTTTATATATAAACATCTCAAACCACCTTACTCTGTGGCTGCTGGGCAGAGGGAAAAGGGACGGAGAGTAGAAAGAGTCAAGGGGAGGGGGAAGTGAAGGCACAGTTGAAGACAGGGAGGGAGATCCAGGGGTGTAGTGACTGAAAGAGTGACCAACATTGGTGGAGCAGAGGGAGTGGGGAAAAGCAATAACCTGGTGTCAGAGAAGTAGAGGGCGTGTGTGAGAATGTATGGCTAGAGCTAGATGGATGGCAGGGCAAGGCTATAAACGGATTTGGAAGTAAGGATATTGAAGTCAATGAGCTGGAGCACACGGAACGGGAAGAGGATGGGGAAGTGCAGTGTGGTATTCGGAGTTGTTATAGACATGGGGAGAGTTGCTAGGAGTGTGTTGGAAAAGTCGTGACTTAAGGTAATAAATGTATGTAGGGTTTATGTAGCAATATATCTTGAGGTTAACATATCTTTCTAATTGTTTAATGCAGCAGCTCAGCTCCTCTCAGTCATTGCCCTGTAAAACACTCCAGACTCTGCATATACAGAAAGTGTAGCCACTGCTGTTTTGTGGACAATTTGCACTCCGCAGCACTCCACAAAATGACCAGATGTTTTTTGGTGGTTTTAGTTAAGGATGAATATCGACCTGGACATCAGAACTCCCTGTTGTGGGACCTTTCACCTGGATACATAGATAGGGCCTTTGTTTAATGTAGATCTTTTACATTCACCAAAATGCAGAGGCAAGGCCTTGGCTTAATGTCTCATTTGAAACACAGCACCTCTACTCGGCACTCCAGCCCTTAAAACTGACTTGAATAATGTCAGACTTTGCTCCAATTTCTTTATAGCAGGAATGTCGATGATGTGGAGTGGGGTGGGGGGAGAAGTGGGGGTGGGGAACCTTTGTGAAAACACTGCGCTGCCAGAAGAATCTGTGCCCTTGGTGTGAGGCCTGCTATTTCTCTCCTCCTCGGGCTTTTATGTCCCAGCTTGTTTTGCGAGCTTCTCCAGTTTCAATTTCCGACCCATTTACTGCCTCAGCTAGTCAAATCAGTCACGTGTTTGGTTTCTCTCATTCATTTTATGTTTTTTAATCACCTGATGTAAAGATCATCTCAGTCTACTAAAGATTTCCTGTTTTTCTTCTAATAGAATTAAAGATATACAGGTAAATAAACATCGGAGAAGCATCCGGGAAGGCGCCGAATACCTCAAGTCTCTTCGCCGGGAGCAAGCGGAAGCCAAGCGCAAACAGCGGAAGGAGCGCACGTCAACCCAAGCACCCCACCCACTCGCCCCTTCAACCACCGTCTGCCCCTGTGACAGAGACTGTAGGTCCCGCATTGGACTCATCAGTTACCCGAGAACTCATTTTTAATGTGGAAGCAAGTCATCCTCGGTTCCAAGGGACTGCCTAAGAAGAAGAAATAAACAGGACAAAATATAAAAAGGAAAAAAAATTATTGAAAACACACAACAGAGCAGCGAATCCTTAAGAGAACCAAGAAAGTATCAGAATCTCTTAACAGTTGAGCGGAAATAACTCTGTGTTTTCTCCCCCTCCACTTTGTTTTAGTTCTGCTTAAATATTTGTTTAATTTTCCTTTCTTCAGTTCTGATGAAGGGTTACACCCAAAATGTTATCCTGTTTGATCTCTGCACAGATGCTGACTGACTTGCTGTTTCCGCTCTAACAAAACTGCCAGCAAAGTTCACAGGTCAGTAACTGGGTCTGTGGTGTGTAGATTCCCCAGCGCTTTCATAAGAGTTACTGGTACAGGTTAGTCATTTACACAAAATAGCTGACTAGTGCACACTTAAACACGTGTTGTTACTGCATTTTATTAGATAGATGTACAAAAATTTCTGATTTTTGAATTTGCAGTAACTTTTATAAAATCATTTGACACATTAAGTTACTTTATTGTAATCAAAAAGCACATCACCGGTAATCAGGTTACAGAGTGGTGAACAGAAACGCAAATTTGTGCAAAAGCAGTTGAATCACAGGCCACCCCCATCGAGAAGAAAACTTTTTTAAAAATGGCATATATAAAAAAATAGCAGCATCATACAAATACACTTGAAGGAAACTATAAATAAGAAACATACCAACTGTCCAGTCACTTTTCAGATTATTTAGCTGTCCCTTTCAGAGTTAGTTTGAAAGCAGGAATCTTGGTATTTATTGTTCTCCAGTCTATCCACTTAATTACCACATTTAGTAACTGAATTACACATACACATGACAGCCCATCCCAGTGGCTTCCACTATTTTAGCTGACTTGCAGTTGTATTGAGAGTAATAATGTAATGATTGCACACTGAAACTGTCTCCAGAGAAAGTACTGGTTATCGCTAACTACTAAACATTGGAGTAAAACTTATCATCTCCAGGACTAACATAACCTGCTCATTTAAAAATGTAAAGACTAAAATTTGTACAAATTACTAAATGTGAAATTTATTTTCAGCACACTCTTTGAAATAGCTTATCTCAGTTGAAGAATTGGTTGTTTAGCTCACTCAGTTGCCAGCACTTGTGGTGGTCTGCATTTAACATGGCAATCAATACTGCTGACTGATAAAACATCCCCCTAAATCTGTGGCCAGTATCTAGTTAATCAATAACCCCTCGAGATTACAGATACCCATTTATGCGTATGTCTTGTTCCCATTCTGTACAATGAATGCAATCTGGTTGCAATTGTACTGTACATTTTGCTTATATCACACTCTTAATACCTTTTGACATGGGTTTAATTTGGTTCAAAGCAGCACAAAACTCTCTAGAAATCTCTATTTTTGGTGATTTTTTAAAATGCTGAAGGAGGCACTTTCCTACTTTGGCCACCTAGTGGCAGCAATGAGCACTTGCGGCTCAGGTAATGCCTCGGGTAGATTTCCAGTAAAACTCCCTTTTATTCTGGCTCCAATCGCAGAAGAGCACTTGGTAGCGTACCAGTGTTTTTTTTCCACCATTTCTCTCACCTGATATCCTTAAGGCCTCACTACCCCCCCCACCCCCATTTTGCAGTAGCAAACGGGAGCTGAATGATTCATTATAAAGTGGCTTGAATTGAGGGGGTGGGGGAGGAACCTGCATTTTCAGAAATCCACTAAGCATTTCGTAGGTCAGCTGTGCCAGACATGGGTTCAGATTTGGATTTCCAGCCACTAAACAGCAGCATGAAAAGTAAAAGATCAGCATCAACTAAAAACCATGGCCACTACCAGCCTGCATCAGTTCTAATTGCACTTCTTGATAAAGTGCTTCTGCAAAAGATTCCCCCCACAAAGAGATAAAGTGAAGTTAAAAAAACAAAATAACTAAACATTCTAAATTCTAAAGAGTAGAACAAGCAAAATTATGAGAACGTATATAGTCAAAACAGATCAAGAAAGCGTGCAAGCACATTGAGAGGGCCCCCAGCTCCGACTAAGGGAGGCCAGAATCCAAAGAAACCCTCAGAAAACAGCAAGGTGCAGCATGCAAGGGAAGAGGAAGAGAATTCCTACATAGGCCACACAAAAATTTAATAATGTAATGGGTGTGTGGGACAAATGAGCCGAGAACAGAGTGAATCACCTAATCTTTCACAGAACAGTAGCGACGCAGGCTAATAAGACCATTAAAAAAAAGCAAAAACGCTGGGGTTCATTTCCAGAGGGATAGAATTGAAAAGCAGAGAAGTTATGTTTAACTTGTATAGAACCTTGGATAGACCACACTTGGTGCACTGTGCACAGTTCTGGTCTCCAGATTATAAAAAGGATATAGAGGCACTGGAGAAGGTGCAAAAAAGATTTACAGGGATACCAGAACTGAGAGGTTTATACCTAACAAGAAAGATTGAACAGGCTGGGGCTCTTTTCTACAGAAGAGAGAAGACTGAGGGATGACCTGATAGAAGTCTTTAAGATATTGAAAGGGTTTGATAGGGTAGAGGTAGAGAAGATAGAAACATAGAAACTAGGAGCAGGAGTAGGCCATTCGGCCCGTCGAGCCTGCTCCACCATTCAATACGATCATGGCTGATCATCCAAATCCAGTACCCTGTCCCTGCTTTCTCACACAGAATCCCCATCGAGCCTGCACCGACACATATCCCACCCACCCCACGTATTTAATTCCCCCTAACATATCCCATCCTATCCCCGTAACTCCACATATTTAATTCCCCCCTAACACTAAGGGTCAATTTATCATAGCCAAATCAACCTAACCCGCAAATTTTTGGACTGTGGGAGGAAACCGGAGCACCCGGAGGAAACCCACGCAGACACGGGGAGAATGTGCAAACTCCACACAGACAGTCACCCGAGGCCAGATTCGAATCCGGGTCCCTGGCGCTGTGAGGCACCAGTGCTAACCACTATGCCACCGTGTTGCCACTTGCAGGGGGATCAGAACTCAGGGCCACAAATAGAAGATAGTCGCTAATAAATCCAATAGGGAATTCAGGAGAAACTTCTTTACCCAGAGTGGTTAGAATGTGGAATTCGCTACCACAGGGAGTAGATGAGGCGACTAGCACAGATGCATTTAAGGGGAAACTAGATAACCACATGAGGGAGAAAGGAATAGAAGGATATGTAGATAGGGTGAGATGAAGAAGGGCGGGAGGAGGCTTCTGTGGAGCATAAACACCGGCATGGACCTGTTGGGCCGAATGGCCTGTTTCTGTGCTGTACATTCTATGTAACTATGTAGAAGTATATTCAAAATGGGAGAACTCTGGGCAGGAATGGCAACAAACTTGAGTTTTGGGAGGGGAATGGGAGGCACAAATCTTGGAACCCGACAAATGCTGACCAAGCTTCTCGTGCTCCATCAGGGACAAGGAAGTCTCCTGTAGGAAAGGGATATCTCTTCTCTCCCTTTGGATAAAGGCCAGAGTTTTATGACATCCAATAGGACCGAGTGCGAATTCAGGGCAGTGATGCAGAGGGAATCCCATTACGCATCAGGAAAAATCAATGCTAGCAAAAAAAGGTGGAATCACTTTGAAAACAGGGATGGTATCCTGGCTTAAAAAAAAAGAAACTAGTTAAGAAATTCAAAAATGAGGAAAGCCAAAAAGTTTCTGGGATAAGAGCCAGTCAAAAGGCCCAAAACTGCCCTGCACCCCACCATCCACCGGTCCAAGAAGCCCAAGATAGGTGCAATAAATACCCTGGATGTCAAACGATACAAGGAAAAAACTCAAACGATTAAAAGTTCTGCTGAAAAATCATGAAGCCAAGTTAAAACAAGTCAACAAAGCAATCTCCAGAAAACAACTGGTACTCAGACAGCAAGTAGTGGCAGCACAAGGAGAGAACACACCAGCTTCTCTCGATGAGTCAGCTGCATAGGATCGTGAGTAGATGAGCTATACAGACCAGGGAGGTCCAAATCTCCACTCAGTCTCAACTGGCCTGTGGTCAGGCTGCTACCATTGACCCCTGGTTTAGGGAGGGAGCTGGAAGTGAACACAATCCGTTCAGACCAGGACTGGGTTGCTCCCATAGTTTGTCAACACCAACTGTCTAGGCTCACATGTGGAAAGCACCATGGAACTGTACCCCAGTAAGCAGTCAATGCCTTTCAGGAGGTAGAAATATAAAACTGACCAAGCCAAACGCCCTGCAAAGGCAAGAGCAAATTATTCCACGATTGATTGCTGAGAAGACACGAAAGCCACCAAATCAGACTAAAACAAAGTCTACAAAAAATGTAGAGATCACGTGACCTGGTTTCCCTGGGGGGGGGGGGGGGGGGGGGGGGGGTGGAGAGAAAGAGAGGGAGGAGGAGCAGAGGGAGAAGTAGACTCCTAACTCCAAAATCCTTTTCGCTGCCCCGAGAGTAGAAAAGGCAGTGGTGGCATCAGGGTGGTCAATGTGTAGGTGTACAAGTGTAACGCAGGCCTCGAAGGTCTTCTTCAGAATGAACATGCTTATTGGAGTCAAATACTGAGACAGTGATTGAGCAGGTCAGGAGTTAAAACTCTGCAAGCGGTACAGAAATTCTGCAGTGCAAATTGGACATCAGATGAACTTCTGATAACATTTTCCTCACTGCGAAAGTTTACAAAATAAAATCCAACTGCTTGAGGGCAATTCCTAAGAACATAAGAATTAGGAGCAGGAGCCGGCCATTCGGCCCCTCGAGCCTGCTCCGTCATTCAATAAGATCATGGCTGATCTTCTACCTCAACTCCACCTTCCTGCACTATCCCCATATCCCTTGATCCCCTTAATATCCAAAAATCTATCAATCTCTGTCTTGAATATACTCAACGACTGAGTCTCCATAGCCCTCTGGGGTAGAGAATTCCAAAGATTCACCACCCTCTGAGTGAAGAAATTTCTCCTCATCTCAGTCCTAAATGGCCGACCCCTTATTCTGAGACTATTACACCTGGTTCTAGACTCCCCAGCCAGGGGAAACATCCTCCCTGCATCTACCCTGTCAAGCCCTGTAAGAATTTTATATGTTTCAATGAGATCACCTCTCATTCTTCTAAACTCCAGAGAATATAGGCCTAGTCTACTCAATCTCTCATAGGACAGTCCACCCATCCCAGGAATCAATCTAGTGAACTTTCGTTGCACTCCCTCTAAGGCAAGTATGTCTTTCCTTAGGTACGGAGATCAAAACTGTACACAGTACTCCAGGTGTGGTCTCACCAAGGCCCTGTATAATTGTAATACGACTTCTTTTACTCTTATACTCTAATCCCTTTGTAACAAAAGCTAACACACCATTTGCTTGCTGTACCTGCATGTACACGAATCAGAGTTAACAAGGACACCCAGGTCCCTCTGAATACCAACATTTCCCAGTCTCTCACCGTCTACAAAAATATTCTGCTTTTTTATTTTTCCTACCAAAGTGGATAATTCTACATTGAGACAATATATTCCATCTGCTATGTTCTTGCCCACTCACTTAACCTGTCTATATCCCTTTGCAGCCTCCTCACAGCTCACTTCCCCACCTAGCTTTGTATCGTCAGCAAACTTGGATATGTTACACTCGGTCCCCTCATCCAAGTCATTGATATAGATTGTAAATTCGGATCTGTAGAGTGAGCAGTCAGAGAATAGTAGCCCCATCAATAGGGAGGTCAAGTACTTTTACCTCAACACACTTCAGAGAACTTTAAATTAAAAAAAAAAATCCATCCCATTTTTCCTTTTAAAAAAAAATGAATTCCTGGGTGTGGGAATCATGGCGAGGCTGGTTGAATTCCTGGGTGTGGGAATCATGGCGAGGCTGGTCGAATTCCTGGGTGTGGGAATCATGGCGAGGCTGGTCGAATTCCTGGGTGTGGGAATCATGGCGAGGCTGGTTGAATTCCTGGGTGTGGGAATCATGGCGAGGCTGGTTGAATTCCTGGGTGTGGGAATCATGGCGAGGCTGGTTGAATTCCTGGGTGTGGGAATCATGGCGAGGCTGGTCGAATTCCTGGGTGTGGGAATCATGGCGAGGCTGGTCGAATTCCTGGGTGTGGGAATCATGGCGAGGCTGGTTGAATTCCTGGGTGTGGGAATCATGGCGAGGCTGGTTGAATTCCTGGGTGTGGGAATCATGGCGAGGCTGGTTGAATTCCTGGGTGTGGGCGTCATGGCGAGGCTGGTTGAATTCCTGGGTGTGGGAATCATGGCGAGGCTGGTTGAATTCCTGGGTGTGGGCATCATGGCGAGGCTGGTTGAATTCCTGGGTGTGGGCGTCATGGCGAGGCTGGTTGAATTCCTGGGTGTGGGAATCATGGCGAGGCTGGTTGAATTCCTGGGTGTGGGAATCATGGCGAGGCTGGTTGAATTCCTGGGTGTGGGAATCATGGCGAGGCTGGTTGAATTCCTGGGTGTGGGAATCATGGTGAGGCTTGTTATTAGCATTTTCAGCAGCAGAGGAGTGCGAGTGGGGACTGCACCGAAACGGCCTTACGGTGGATACAGAAGAAATACAAACTTCCGATTTTATTTACTCGGAATGGGGATTTTCTTGCAGTTAAAATCATTAACAGCAAGAAAAAAAAGAGCCTAGAGAGATTATTTGGGAAATTAATATTCTAAAAATGGCATCAATTGTTTTTGAAGAACTCTGCAGGACAGCAGCCTCTCCTGAACATGACATCACTCGAAGACACCTTCGATTTTATCAAAACTTTAAAAAAAACCCTCTCTTTTGCCCAACAGAGCTACTGAGGAGGCACAATAAAAAGTGATCACTAATAAAACATTTACACTACTGGCACTGGGGTTGTGCCCAACAGAGGAGGGCAAGAGCATCAAGCAGATGCTGCCAGCTTGAATGCCTGATCTCTAGCCCTTGATGAAACCATCCCAGAGGCTATAACCAGATCAGTGAGGCCAATACCCTGAATGCAGAGTTGTTTTAAAATAAATAAGTCCAAACAATGCACTGCTATTTGTGAAACTGCCCATTTAATGCCAAATTATGGACTCACCTCCATAAGGAGCTGGGTTAGCATTGCCCAAACTCATTTCATATCGGACTCTAACAGTGAGCAGGTCGAGAAAACTCTTAATCCATCGTTCGGGACTGAATTGAAACCCAGATTCCCTTAATATTTACTTTCCAAATTGACAGTGTTGTTCTTTTTCTTTTAATCGGTCATATCATGTCCATCAACTGAATTCAAGATTTTTAATATCGAACTCTTATCTTAATTTAAAATTGCAAAGCAAATATATCTCCAAGCAGCACAAGAGAGAGTAACATGTAACCTCAGCTATTTTCATTTGCTTATACATTCAAATGCAAAATGTAATCACACCAAATCAGTAAAAATAAAACTGCATTCGTGCTGTTTACCAAAAGGTTCTGTCATACGTTCTTCACTACAGCAAGTTACCACGGACACTTCAAATGGAAATGAATATCTACTCCATGTTACAGTCACTACAGCTCTAACAATATCTGAAAGCTTTGAATCAAATTTGAATCTTTTGATGGAATAAAAGGTCATCGACCTGAAATGTTAACTCTGTTTCTCTCTCCACAGGTGCTGCCTGACCTGCTGAGCGTTTCCAGCATTTTCTGTTTTTATGACAAAGTATTACTTAAAAAGGATAAAGCCCAGATTCAGCACCGGATTGCTGCATGTAGAATCAGATTCACAACATCTCTTAATATTCTTCTGTCCATAGTTGTGCTAAGAGTACCAATCCCCAACCAGGTATCTTTCCACTTTTAATCAGATCAGAAACGTGTTAACTGGGACTCTATTCCACATACCTGCTACACCGTGCACACGCACGTCTGCAATTCTTTCTAATCTCACATCTTGCTTGAGGTTTGTTAATTTTGCGCTTGTCCTCTTGTTACTTATTTCCACATCCCAACGGTTACATTATGAACAGTATACTGCGCTCTAATTGGAGTGTGCGTAAACCGACTGTTTGTTGTGCAACTAACTCTGCAGGTAGCGAGCTTATCTTCATTTTGGGTCAGAAAACGGACCTGCGAACGAAGCAAGAATTGAGAGATATATTGGAAGATAATTTCCAGGTCAGATTTAATCATTGTGCAGCTCAGAAGCTGGGTTCCACTCGCAACATTAACCTGGCTTTCCCCTTTCAGGATGCATACTAACCCACCGTATATCTGCTACATTTTCAGCCTTTATTATAGATCTTTTTTTTTCTTCAATGCCCCTCAGTTCGGACGTCTGGTCCGAAATGTAATCCATGTGACGGCCGGGGTTACAGGCACGATATGGATGAGAGCGCGCTTTGCTTGCAAGCAAATTCGTTTACGCACCCACTTCTCCAGTCCTCAAGGCGTTAGCCGCTGCTGGTGCATGGTTCCACGGGTATCAGGCGCCCTCCATAACTCACCAAGCCACCAGCTAGCAACCACGAGTCAAAACAATGGCTGTTTCTTTTGCCTCTGCTAGACCTGGGCCATTGAGGCTAATGGTACCTCTACTGCAACTCCGGCAGAAACAAACTAAGACAGTACCATCAGGGAAGCCAAACTTTAAACTTTTCTACCTGGCAGTTAATAAGCGGGGGGTGGGGGGGGGGGGGGAAGAAAGACCAAAACCATCATCTATGGATGCCAGCACAAACTCCCTGACCCAGTGTATGTTTTACTTTAAAGTACTCGCAAGCTGGTAACGCCACTGCCACACCAGATACCAAGACTCTAGACCTACCGTGCCAGTTTAGCGTGCCACCTCACAGACCCTCCCATCTGCACTTGCCTGGTTTTGTGCATTCACATCCTGACCAAAAAAAACACCAGGGGAATGATAAATAGCCAATTAATTTTGTTGTGGTTCATATTCATTTATACACTGAAAACTTTTCAATTTATAATATTCTCTCTACCTTCTTCCAGTGAATTTTAACATAAAAATCCCCAGCTTATTTTCTCTGAAAAAAGTTTAAAAAATGCCTGTCTTCTATGCTGCACTTCCCTACAAAGCATACGCACTTAATCCTATTGAATCGACTGCTGTAACTGTTGTGCGTGCAAGAGAGTTATCTGTGGAGTCTACATGATGGCTGCTTAGGGAGTGTTACACCTCACTATCAATATTTCAAGGCACACCAGATATATCATAATTACATAACCACTCACCACTGCTCAAGATAAAATAACATTTGAATTTAGTAATATAAACTACCATTTGAACGAACAGAAAAATATACCACGAGAGATCACTTCTGCCACTATCTACCTTACAATGCACGAAGATGAGGCAGAATGTTGACTAAACTCAATTTCTCCCATCCCTCCCCAGAAACACTTGCACAAAATTAACTATAAAATGAAGGACCACCACACAAGACTATACAGTATCAAAAAGAACTTTGCCTGGAAGTGTAAAAAATGGCTCCACTCACTCATGCTATTTTGTAGTGGTTCTGACATTTGTAGGGACTGTCCAGCTATATTAGAACTTTAGATTTACTTAAGTTCAAACTATTTAAGATGCGAATCTGCAGTGCATTTAAACTTTTGTTCTAAAAATAAAATTTAAAACAAATGTAACTAGCTCACAAAATTAAGTGTTATGGATGCCAAGTTCACAAAGCATGTGCAGTGGTCAAAATACTTTACAGGGACACGTAAAGCCACCAAATGTCTCAGTCCAAACATCCTCAGGCATTCGAGTCATCGTTCTCGGGGTCTTCAACCTTGCTGAAGTCCGGCAGTGCATGCACAAGGAGAGAAGCAGAACCCTTGCTACTACTGGGCTGTGGATAGCGGGGCACGAGGACACAGCTAGTTTGCAGTGTTCGTTCCTCAGCATAGTCGTCTCTTGGTGTTAATCTGTATTCAAGGATAAACAGCAATTAAATACACAGTGACCAATCTCCTGTGGGGTTGCACACACGGAGTCAAGAGCAAATATGGTCTTCAGGTGAAGCAGGATTAGAGGGCACGGTATAATTGAAGGGCATGCAGATGTAATTCAGTCCCCATTTTTAAATCATACTGTCATTTTTAAATAATACTCAGATTTGATTTGATTTAGCAAAAAGTACAGCAATTTGTGAAGCAGAGAAGTAAGAGTTGGTTGGAACACAGGAGTTTCTCTGCAGAACAGACGGAGGAACTGGGAGAAACAAAACTGTGGTGCTACAGCACCACCACTGGCAGGAGGGTGCAATTACATTGTGACACATTTACATAGAAACATAGAAAAATAGGAGCAGGAGTAGGCCATTTGGCCCTTCGAGCCTGCTCCGCCATTCAATATGATCATGGCTGATCCTCTATCTCAATACCATATTCCCGCTCTCTCCCCATACCCCTTGACGTCTTTTGCGTCTAAAAATCTATCTATCTCCTTCTTAAATATATTCAGTGACTTGGCCTCCACAGCCTTCTGTGGTAGAGAATTCCACAGCTTCACCACCCTCTGAGTGAAGAAATTTCTCCTCATCTCAGTCCTAAATGTCCTACCCCGTATCCTGACACTGGGACCCCTCGTTCTAGACCCCACGAGCCAGGGGAAACATCCTCCCTGCATCCAGTCTGTCTAGCCCGGTCAGAATTTATACGTTTCAATGAGATCCCCTCTCATTCTTCTAAACTCTAGTGAATACAGGCCTAGTCGACCCAATTTCTCCTCATACGACAGTCCTGCCATCTCAGGAATCAGTCTGATGAAACTTCGCTGCACTCCCTCTATGGCAAGTATATCCTTTCTTGGGTAAGGAGACCAAAACTGCACACAGTACTCCAGGTGTGGTCTCACCAAGGCCCTGTATAACTGTAGTAAGACATCCTTGCTCCTGTACTCAAATCATCTTGCAATGAAGGCCAACATACCATTTGCCTTCCTAACTGCTTGCTGCACCTGCATGTTTGCTTTCAGTGACTGGTGTACAAGGACACCCAGGTCCCTTTGTACATCAACATTTCCCAATCTATCACCATTTAAATAATATTCTACCTTTCTGTTTTTCCTACTGAAGTGGATAACTTCACATTTATCCACGTTATACTGCATCTGCCATGTATTTGCCCACTCACTCAACTTGTCTAAATCGCCTTGAAGCCTCTTTGCATCCTCCTCACAACACCTAGTTTTATGTCGTCAGCAAACTTGGAATTATTAAATTTGGTTCCCTCATCCAAATCATTGATATATATTGTGAATAGCTGGGGCCCAAGCACTGATCCCTGCGGTACCCCACTAGTCACCGCCTGCCACCCTGAAAAAGACCCATTTATTCCTACTCTGTTTTCTGTCTGTTAACCAATTTTCAATCCATGCCAGTATATTACCCCCAATCCCATGTGCTTTAATTTTGCACACTAACCTCTTACGTGGGACTTTATCAAAGGCCTTCTGAAAATCCAAATACACCACATCCACTGGTTCTCCCTTATCTATTCTACCAGTTACATCCTTAAAAAACTCCAGTAGGTTTGTCAAACACGATTTCCCTTTCATAAATCCATGTTGACTTTGTCTAATCCCGTTGATATTTTCCAAGTGTCCTGTTACCACATCCTTTATAATAGGCTCTAGCATTTTCCCTGCTGCTGATGTTAGGCTAATCAGTCTGTAGTTCCGTTTTCTTTCTCCCTCCTTTTTTAAATAGTGGGGTCACATTTGCCACCCTCCAATCTGCAGGAACTGTTCCATAATCTATAGAATTTTGGAAGATGACAACCAATGCATCCACTATTTCCATAGCTACCTTTTTTAGTACTCTGGGATGCAGATTATCAGGCCCTGGGGATTTATCGGCTTTCAGTCCCATTAATTTCTCCAGCACTATTTTTTTACTAATACTAATTTCCTTTAATTCCTCCTTCTCACTAGACCCTTGGTTTCCTAGCATTTCTGGGAAGTTATTTGTGTCCTCTTCCGTGAAGACAGAACCAAAGTATTTGTTTAATTGCTCTGCCATTTCCTTGTTCCCCATTATAAATTCTTCCGTTTCTGACTGTAAGGGACCTACATTTGTCTTCACTAATCTTTTTCTTTTTACATACTTGTAGAAGCTTTTACAGTCCGCTTTTATGTTCCTTCCAAGTTTACTCTCATACTCTATTTTTCCCCTCTTAATCAATCTCTTGGTCCTTTTTTGCTGTTCTCTAAACTGCTCCCAATCCTCAGGCTTGCTACTTTTTCTGGCAACTTTATATGACTCCTCTTTGGATCTAATACTATCCTTAATTTCTTTTGTTAGCCATGGTTGGGCCGCTTTTCCTTTTGTGTTTTTGCGCCAAAAAGGAATGTATAACTGTTGCAATTCATGCATTCGTTCCTTAAATGTTAGCCATTGCCTATCCACCGTCATGCCTTTTAAGGAAGCTCCCCAATCTATCATAGCCAACTCCCTCCTCATACCTTCGTAGTTTCCTTTGTTTAGATTTAGGACCCTAGTTTCGGATTGGACTACTTCACTTTCCATCTTAATGAAGAATTCTATCATGTTATGGTCACTCTTCCCTAAAGGACCCCCCGCACAACAAGATTATTAATTAACCCCTTCTCATTGCACAATACCCAATCTAGGATAGCCTGTTCCCTAGTTGGCTCCTCAACGTACTGGGCTAAAAAACCCATCTCGTACACACTCCAGGAATTCATCCTCCACAGTATTATTGCTAATTTGGTTTGGCCAGTCTATATGTAGATTAAAGTCACCCATGATTACTGTAGTACCCTTGTTACATGCATCTCTAATTTCCTGTTTGATGCCGTCCCCTACATTACCACTACGGTTTGGAGGCCTATAGACAACTCCCACCAATGTTTTCTGCCCCTTGGTGCTTCTTAGCTCCACCCAGACTGATTCTACATCTTGATTTTCTGAGCCAATATCCTCTCACTATTGCTCTGATTTCATCCTTTAATAACAACGCCACCCCACCTCCTTTTCCTTTTTGCCTGTCCTTCCTAAATATCGAATATCCTTGGATATTCAGCTCTCAGCTTTGGTCACCCTGCAGCCATGTCTCCGTAATCGCAATTATATCGTATCCGTTTTCATCTATTTGCGCTGTTAATTTGTCTACCTTATTACGAATGCTTTGTGCATTCAGATACAGTGCCTTTAGATTTGTCTTTAACATTTTTAGACATCTTAACATTTTTTTGTACTATGGCCCTATTTGTCTTACCCAGACCCTATTTGTTAGTGCACTCTTTTGTTTGTACGCTCTGTCCCTTTCTGACACAATCTGGTTATCCATACTCCAATCACTTTCCTGCACTGCTTCCTTGTCTTTTCTTTTTAGCAGTCTAGATTTCTCTCCACCGGGCAGTTTCCATTATAAATGTGGGCATAGGAATTTATAACGGGATAAGGTTGCCAAAAAGTGTGACAATAACTTGACAGCAGTAAGTAATGTTTGCAGACAGGAAATGTGTGCAGACTTTCAATACGTTCTAGATATAACATGTACACACTAGAGACCAGCAGTAATACACCGCCCAAAGGGCCCATATAGCTACCCGGGAAACTTGCTCCTTGCTGTTTCTGGTACTCCATTCATTGTACTCTTCACATGCTGCTGGATTTGAGCTTAAAATTGTTCCCACTCCTTGCCTTGCTCTCCAGAAAGAGAAAACTAGGGAACACTATTAAAGTTATGGTCCTCAACAAAACTATAAGGATTCTGTCCCTCAACAAAAAGTTTGTGGGCAACACGGCCAGAAACCTGAAGATTTCTTGAAACAATATAGTAGTATAGTAGGTCACAAAGTAATAGTTTCAGGCAGGAGAAGAGCGTCGATCCACCCAGCCCAGCTAGCCACGGCATTCCAAATAACCCAGAATCCCATTTGTTGACCAGAACTTCTCTAATTCCTTCTTGAAACCCATTATGGTATCTTGTTCCACCACCCGTGGCAAGTTAACTTCTACGCACTGGTATAAAAAGGACACTGCGGCTTTAAAGGCAAATTTCATGTTACCCATCAAAATAAACAGCACCCATTTTGAAATTGAAGTACAGTTGGATTCAGCTACAATCTACTTTAAAACCAAGTTGATGTAACCAAATCATTTGACACTTTTTTTTCCAAAGCACTACATTCCCACTTTACTCCGTTGCTTAATTCAAATTATTGGTCAATTTAAATGTATTTAATGTAAAATAAAACTACTTCGAACTATCAACAGACTGTATAATGATTGATATGGGCAACGTCTCCAACTGGCCAGTAGATACAAATTCCCATGTTTCTGTGCACTGCGCTAATGCGACAGAGGAGTGGAACTGATTTTTATTTGCAGAAAAACAACAAACATTAAGAGAAGTTGAGCAGATCAATCCAGGCTGAAGTGTCTTTAACAGACATTCCCACAAGCTGTGAAATTCCTTCCTGCGGGAAACAGCAAAGCACATCATTTCAAAATCGATTCTTGCAGCCTCACGCCTATTAATCACTACACCCGAGCATAAATGGGGTGTAATTTTGGAAAGTAAGATTTGATCCCAAGGTGGAGTGCCCACTATGGTGATAGTTAAAAGCGAATTCTACTGTACTTTGCATACTTGTGCTGTCATCACTAAATTATGCAGCAAGCCATTTGGTTGCTTACCGTCCATCCGGGACACGCTGCAAGCCTTCAGACTGGTTGCTTATTCTGCCGGATATGCTTCCCACTTTACTCCTTTTCTCTGGCAGGTCAGTTGGCACCTGCTTGGCCCGATAAACTGAGAGAAGCTTGTTCCCCGGTGGAGGCGTTCAACGCAGAAGGGATATCGGGGAGAACATCATGCTCATCGATTTCAAGAAAAGGTTTCACCTCTGAAAATGTCCCTTGACTGAAGGATTCGTGATTGGTTGCAGGTAAGGTTGATGTCCCATGATTTGCCATGCCTGTAGTGGATGTCCCCATGGATTTAGAGATTACCCTGAGTTTATGGGAACTTGACTTGTGCTTCTTTTTGTGCTGGACTTTAGAATTGTGCTTCAGGAAAAATTCGCAGGACTCCTGCAGTACTCTCCGACTTTCAGTTATAGGGCTAAGAGGACGTGAAGAAAGAATATTCAGAAAACAAAATAATGGCCAAATCATTGAAATTGCTTCAAAAAAAAATTTTTTTTTTCAATATTGGAGGTGGAGCTGGTGCTGGACTAGCAACCCCAAAGTCACGATCCAAATCCCACCATGTCATGTGAAATGGAGCTCAATATATCAGAAAAAATGACCATGAAAGGTGCTGGATTGTTGTTAAAAATATTCAGTAATGTTCTTTAACCCCTTTAACAGTTGCCAAATTGCCCAGAGTTCAATTGCTGTACGTAAACTACATCATTACAAAAGGCCAAAAAGTCAGTGCCGCTTTGAAACTGATGTGAGATTCTCCTCCGCATGGGGAAAGCACCCAGCTTCTTCACAGTACCTCCAATGGCTGAACTCCATATGTGGAGGCCGGTGTCCAATCCCTCCATTGCTGCTCTCAATATCCACCACCACACTGCAGCACAGCAGCTAAAATCCCCCCCCACCCCACCCCACCTCCTATTCACTCCATCACACAACGTAAGCACTCTTAGTGAAGAGATTAAAAGCTAGTCTTACTCTCGCTTGCGGGCACTGTGAAAGAAATTGGCCCATTCAGAACAGGTCTTCCGACTGCCAACCCAGAAAACTGCTGGTATACCGACAATTAGTGTCATCAGGTATTTCATCATAAAAAGAGACAAGTCAGGCCTGGTCAGAGTATTTCCCTAAAAACAAAACACAAACAAAAAAACAATTACTGCATCAACATATTCCAACCTAATTAAAACTACTGTGCCACAGCACCAAGAGTTTGTCAAGATACAGGGCACAAGTTTTAACCAGGATTACAGACGACAATTCATCAGTAGGAAGAATCCTCTGAGCAACACCATTAATGACACAATTAAGCTCCAAATATGGACTGCAGATATCAGCGACGGGAATTTCTGTGGGGGTTCTTCCGATCTCCTGCCGTAACTTCAACAGAAACCGCAGAGAGACGGTGTAACCAGCTGTTTATGCCCTTGCCCCGGGGTTTCCTCGGGGCGTCTGACTAACAAAGGCGCAACATAAATGCAAGTTGCTGTTTCCGTCAAAGTAATGGCAGGTGATCGGCGAGCTCCCGGAAATTCCAGCCCCAGGTCTCTGTGGCAGCAGCAAGCAAAAATGTTAATAAAATGTCAAGGATCTGAAGATAGAAGTTGTAAAAAGGCTAAAAGATGGCTCAGTTATAGTAATAGAACTATTATTCCAAAAGAGTGAGCCGAAGCACACTTAGTTTTCTCTCCCTCACTCCCCTCCCCGGAAGGGATTAACTCCTGTTGACACGTGGTTACGGCAAGTGAGTTGGCAAGGTTCCACACTTGGAACAATTTGCTGGCCAAGCACCACAATTCTAGACACCAAGAGCTGGAGACAGGCCCCCCCCCACCCCCAGTGTAGCCCCCACAGGCTCCCCCCCCCAGTGTAGACCCCACAGGCCCCCCCCCCCCCCCAGTGTAGCCCCCACAGGCTCCCCCCCCCAGTGTAGACCCCACAGGGCCCCCCCCCCCCAACTGTAGACCCCACAGGCCCCCCCCCCCCCCCAAGTGTAGCCCCCACAGGCGCCCCCCCCTCAAGTGTAGCCCCCAAAGTGTCACCCCCCCCCCCCACCCCCCCCAAGTGTAGCCCCCACAGGCCCCCCCCCCCCCAAGTGTAGCCCCCACAGGCCCCCCCCCCCCAAGTGTAGCCCCCACAGGCCCCCCCCCCCCAAGTGTAGCCCCCACAGGTGCCCCCCCCCCCCCCAAGTGTAGCCCCCACAGGGACACCCCCCACCCCCCCCAAGTGTAGCCCCCACAGGGACACCCCCCACCCCCCCCCCAAGTGTAGCCCCCACAGGGACACCCCCCCCACCCCAAGTGTAGCCCCCACAGCCCCCCCCCCCCCCAAGTGTAGCCCCCACTGCCCCCCCCCCCCCCACCCCCCCCACAAGTGTAGCCCCCACAGCCCCCCAAGGGCCCCGCCCCCCACACAAGTGTAGCCCCCACAGGGCCCAACAGCATTCCAGCACCTAGGGTCAAGTGGCCATTTTTTCCATGCGTGACATAGTTGGACAACAAGTTGTCGACAGGCTACTTGGTTGTGGAGAGCATCACAGTCGAGCCCAATGCCAACCTCACCAAACAGCCACACGCGAGCACTTTTCAGCACTAGATTGTGACCAGGTGCCGATCAATTTCTCCTCCTGGCCCCAGGGAGGCCAAGGCCAAGGCCGATTCTAAAGCCCCAACCTGTGTCCCCAGCCCAGGTCAGTTAACTCGGACAAGACCATGGGTCAAGTCACAGACCTTCTGGTGTTAACCAGATTAGTACCACGTCAAATGGTGCCTCTGTCTACAAAGCTGTCAGAATGGTTGTGCCTTCGTATTTCAAATAGACAAAGCTTAACGGAGACCAAACACTTAAATTTCCAAGTCTATACAACAATTCTAACAGCATTAGCACTATTAAAAGAGCTGTAACTGCAATTTGGCTTTCCACTGCTTGAATAGCCTCAGAAGTATGGGGAAAGTAAAAGAAAGCAGAATTCTGTGTAATTAAAGTCAGACATATGGTTGCCAACATATTATAAATGTTAAATAATGGAAAAAGTGAAGTGTGTGTTATTAAATAGAAGTTTAACTTGTGAACGATTAATTGGAGCAATTACTCAAGTGCAGCACTATATTTACGACTGAAAATCTGGTTGTGCAAACACATTAGTTACTTTTGAAAAAAATTGCATTTAGCAAACTATATTGAAGAAAACCAACTGATACTTGTTTTAAACATTTGATCACAAATGCAAATGATATTTTTTTTAAAGTATGCCTTGTGTATATCCCCATAATCTACAATTGTGCAAAAATGCTAACTTGTGCTGCCCCCCTCAGCAATTTCTAAACAGCTGAGGAAACATTAAAAAGGAAAATACTTCATTATCCAGTAGGCTATGCACAGAGTTAGCAAAATCATGATGAGACTGCATTTGAAGATCAGGATTTAATTAAAGATCACAAACGGCAATTGGATCACAGCCGTTTGAACTCCATGTGACACCATGCTACATGGGAGTGAAACAATTCACCAAGTGCTCTGCAATATGAACCAAAGTGATCTCCTGAGGCTGACTGTAGACAGTACTCTACCCCTCTATTGAGTGTGTGCTGGGCTAATTTAAACATCTGTTCTTTTGCAAACAAAAAAAGCAATCAGAGCTACTCATAGAATAAACTTTTTTGACCCATAAACTATCGGGGCAAGTCGAGTAATCCAAAATCGTCACATACTTCAGCTGCCAACATACTATAAATAGAATAGTGCAACACTGTGGTGTGGAGACCGAGCTAGCCCACATTCCTCAATACCTCCCTCTGCATGTTCATTTTAACAAGTCCTTCAGAAAATTGTCCGTAAACATGCTTATGGATTCATTTCAACTCACTGGCCAGAAGGTGGAGGGACGGTGACTATGCCACTGATTACTGCCCACCTAGTTACCACCTTAAAACACTTCCATCCATCTCAGAAATGAAAGCCTCAGTGACTACCTGTTCACTGTGAACACTAAGATATAATTATTGGGCAGTGATAGTGTACACCGACTTACAACGAGCATTTAAAATATAGAAAACATTCTGAAATATACACTTTTTGAATGTACCTGATTGGGGCACGGGATGGGATAGTCCTGACAGTAATCATGCACCCATGTAGTTTCCCAAGTTGTCCGAAGGGCCTGCTCATAAAAATAGCATCCCAGGAGCGCAACCAAAGGTACCAAGTATAGGCCGCTAAAAACTCCGATTCGAATCATAAATTTCTTCAGCTTCTCCTGATTCCTTCCGTCGTGTTGGATCACCTGCCGTACGTGATTCAAGGAAATAATTCCTGCCAACAGAAGGGACAATCCCACCACCACACAGAGGCACAAGGGCGTCAAGATAAAGTAACGCAAAACATGCAAGTCATACAGCCCGACAAAGCACACGCCACTGATATTGTCGCCTTCAACTTTGTTCAAGGCAAGCAGCAGGATTGTGAATATCCCGGGCATTCCCCAGGCAACAGAATGGTACCACAACGCTTTCTGTTCAATGGCTTCACAACTCCACTTCAGTCCTGCTGCCAGGAACCAGGTTATGGTCAGGATTACCCACCAAACAGTTCCTGCCATGGTAAAGAAATATAACAACATGAAAAGGATGGTGCACCCCTTGTTCTGTGCCCCTATGACAACTGTTTCCATGGTGCCCAGTTTCTCATCCGCCTTGTTGCAGACTATGCTATTGCCAGCAACAAAACCCACAAAGTACATCAGAGATACTATGCTATAGCATACCGCGTAGAAAATGATCGGACGTTCAGGGTACCGAAATCTTCTAACATCGATAAGGAAAGTCAGGAACGTAAAGAGAGTTGCACACAGACAAAAGATGGAAACAACCCCAATGAAACATTTGGCAAAGTTCAGTTCATCTTCTTTGAAGTACATGTTAGGACATGGTGGCAAACAGTCACCTACACCAAGAAACGAACTGCCGTGCCCAGCAGGGGTCTTCAGGGGTCGTGGACACCAGAATCCATAATCCTTCACTACCGTTTGCGAAGTCTTCTCTGTAATTGATCTTGAAGTTGGAGCTACTGCGGAAGAATGTTGGCCATCACCACAATCTTCTAACCTTGAAAGAAAAATTCACATCAAACTCCTCTTTAAAAAAAAAAATCAGGTTTAAACTCAAATAATGCCCATTTTGTCACACACCAACAGGAAGTGTATACACTCCTCCATTCTGTATTTATTTTAGTCATTCCTCACATGCATTATTCCTGCTTAGAAGATGAGAAACCAACTTGCTACCCAACTTCTATTTTTAGTGCTATATCGAATGTCTCAAACTGACTCATTTTACCTTCTGTTGTACAATTAAGTCTCCTTGAAGCCTCCCCTGGTCAGAACGGCTGACAATGGAAACTGACCAGGATAAAGCCAGGTCTTGCTACTCCTTGATGGAGCAAACTGCAACTCTTGGCCACCACCCCTCCAGTACTTTAAACACAACTCTTTGAAGTCTATAATGCGAGTACAAGGGCAAGCTCGATCCCATCGCAAATTAGTCCAAATTAAACATATATGGAACCTTTAATGTAGCGAAGCACCCCAAGGCACGTTCCAAAAAGGAGAAGAGACTGAAAGAGTACTTGAACAAATCGCGTTTGATAAAGCTTTTGAAGGTGAGGAAAGAGGTTATCAAAACTAGAGGGGTGGCGGAATGTGGAAGGGAATTTCAGAGAGCAGGACCATGACAGTTGAAGGTTCAGTGGAAGGAAGGGGGACTGGAGAGAAGTCCACACTCCGATGAATGGAGCTGTGTGCTTAAAGGCTGGGCTTCAGGAGGTTGCATATGTAGGGTACCCCAAGGCTGTGGAAGAAATTACTTTCAAAAGTCCGCATCCTGGTTTACTCTAAGCTGGCAGATAAGCAGGAGAGGTTGGCAAGGGCAGAGGTGATATGCAAGTGGAAATGAGCATTAGATAGGGTATGACTGGCAGAATTTTGGATAGAATGGCGTTCAGGAGGCCAGCCCAAAGAGCATTAAAAAGGTTGAACCTGGAGGCGACAGTGCGGATGATGGTTTCTGCAGCAGTAGGGATGAGTTGGAGATGCAGGTAAGTGATACTACAGAGGATGTGACTAGTGGTGTCCCGCAGGGATCTGTGTTGGGGCCTCAACTATTCACAGTATTTATCAACGACTTAGATGATGGGATAGAAAGTCATACACCAAATTTGCCGATGACACAAAGATAGGCGGCATTGTAGATGAAAGTATAAAATTACAAAGGGATATTGATAGATTAAGTGAATGGGCAAAACTGTGGCAAATGGATTTCAATGTAGGCAAATGTGAGGTCATCTAATTTGGACCTAAAAAGGATAGAACAGGGTAATTTATAAATGGTGAATAGCTAAAAACAGTGGAGGTCCAAAGAGACTTGGGGGTTCAGGTACATAGATCATTAAAATGTCATGAACAGATACAGAAAATAATCAAAAAGGCTAATGGAATGTTGGCCTTTATATATAGAGGACTAGAATACAAGTGGGTAGAAGTTATGCTGCAGCTATACAAAGCCCTGCTTAGACCACACCTGGAGTACTGTGAGCAGTTCTGGGCACTACACCTCAAAGGATATATTGGCCTTAGAGGGAGTGCAGCGTAGGTTTACCAGAATGATACCCGGACTTCAAAGGTTACGTTACGAGGAGAGATTACACAAATTAGGATTGTATTCCCTAGAATTTAGAAGGTTCAGGGGTGATCTGATCGAAGATTTCAAGATATTAAGGGTAACAGATAGGGTAGATAGAGAGAAACTATTTCTGCTGGTGAGGATTCGAGGACTAAGGGGCATAGTCTAAAAATTAGAGCCAGACCTTTCAGGAGTGAAATTAGGAAACACTTCTACACACAAAGGGTGGTAGAAGTTTGGAACTCTCTTCTACAAACAGCAATTGATGCTAGATCAATTGTTAATTTTAAATCGGAGATTGATAGCTTTTTGTTAACCAAAGGTATTAAGGGATATGGGCCAAAGGCGGGTATATGGAGTTAGGTCGCAGATCAGCCATGATATCATTGAATGGTGGAACAGGCTCGAGGGGCTGAATGGCCTCCTCCTGTTCCTAGGTGGAAATAGGCAGTTTGGCAATGAACTGGATGTGGGGTTTGAAGCTCGGCTGAGGATCAAGCAGAACACCAAGTTTGTGCACTTAAATTAAAACAAACATGTAACTTTAAATACAAAAAAACCCAGAAAATGGACACCAGGCCAAACAGCATCTAAAAGCAGAAAAATCAACATTTCCGCTGTGACCTTCCATCAGTGTTTTGGATTTGGTTTGTTTTGTATTTCCAGTATTCACGCTTTTCTTTTTATCTCGTAAATTTTACATTTTTTTTGCTCACACTTTACTGCAAAAGTTGCCAAAAAGCTTCCATAGTAAAGGTTTACTTTATTTTCCCTCTCCAACGATGAGAGCGACGACTGCCATGCAATCTGGGTCAGGTACTAGAGCTACTCCTCTTACCGATCACACTGCAGCTCCTCAGGCCACGTGATCCCAAATGTCTCGATGAGTTTTTCACAGTCCTGGAGAACGTCCTCACAGAGCTTTCTGCAAGGTGGGACAATCTGAAGTTTTTCTGTACAGGCCGGCACAAAGGCACTGCACAGAAACATTTTCACATCCGGTGAGCAAAGCAGATTTATAAGTGGAAGAAAAGGCTGCAAGAGGAGGAAACAAAATTATTAGAGTTGTGGTCTACGCTATGTCTCACAATTTCAGCTCACTTCCTATTGGACAGTATCACATCCTTCACAACATCATCATTTGGAAATACTTAAAAGGGAATGAACTGAGTACAGGATGATCTCTGGAAATACTCAGGTCAGGCAGCATCTGTGGAGAAACAGAGTTAACGTTTCAGGTCAATGACCTTTCGCCAGAACTGGAAAAAGTTAGAGATGTAACAGATTTTAAGTAAGTAGAGGCAGAGAAAGGGGGGGGGGGGGGGGATGGGTCTCATTACTATCCCATTTTGTCTTGCACCATCATCTCTTTTATCATTTAATCTTTCCTGCCCTCCAGCCTATCACAGACCTTCCCTTTTGTTCTTTCCTCCCCCCCCCACCCTTTCCCTGCCTCTGTACTTGCTTAAAACCTGTTACATCTCTAAATTTTTCCAGTTCTGATGAAAGGTCATTGACCTGAAACATTAACTCTGTTTCTCGCTCCACAGATGCTACCCGACCTGTTGAGTATTTCCAGCATTTTCTGTTTTTATTTCAGATTTCCAGCATCCGCAGTATTTTGCTTTTGTACAGGATGGTCTCTGCTGTATGGCACTGGATTATTGGGACACAGGGCAATTGTCGACTTTAGTTTCTCCTCTTCGGGCCCTTGCACACTACACACCATTCTTCTGGCTAATATTTTGGAAGAGAAGGGAGAGAAAAAGTTGAGTGGAGTGTCTTCCCTTGGAGCCTCTCTCAACTGCTTGCTAGCAAGAGTGTGGGAGTAGCAGAAGTCTCATTCCTTTTCACAGAAAAATATTTTAGTGCTGACTATATTAACGACATTAATATGCAGGTTCTAGATGACAGGCTTACAAAGAAAAAAAAACCTTCATAAGAGCAACAGGAGACACCCCTACATTTAGCACCACAGTCTTCAAAACTACTGCAGTGTCCCCCAGTTCCACAGAATACATGAGGAAATTAATAGATTATACCAACCGGAAGATGAGACACAATTACATACAACTGCTGCTCGGTCGGTTGGTGGGAATGGAGAAACTTGGATTATGTTGTTTAAGAATATGTCGCTCTCCTGGGAGGGCACATACTCTTCTTCCCTACACCACTCCACCCCTCCCAGTGCAATTTTCTTGAATTTGTACCCTGCCAATCCTTGGCACTGTATGTTAGTATTCCAATGCGACAAACATTTACAGCTACAGATGCAAATTGCAAACCAGCAATCACATGAAACAGTATCCTCTTCCGTAAATGGATTATGAGTGGTAGCAGAACGTACAATGTATGAATGAGTGATAAATTATGCAAGATACATAACAGGTTTCATAATGCTGACTTGTGTTGATTGGTAAAAGATTTATTTTTGCCACGAATCATTCTGCAATATCACTAAATAACCTGCTTACATCTACATTGCCCACACATTCACGGGTGGGATTCAGTCTTCGAGCATCATGTGCTTTAAGGCTGTCTAATGCGAGCCGTGCTCAAGTCTTTCCTCCCAACAACAGTTTTAAGCCCAGAATTTTTTTATTCATTGTATGTGGGTGTCGCTGACAAGGCCAGCATTTATTGCCCATCCCGAATTGCCCTCGAGAAGGTGGTGGTGAGCCGCCTTCTTGAACCGCTGCAGTCAGTGTGGTGAAGGTGCTCCCACAGTGCTGTTAGGTAACCCACTTTTCTGCTTCCCACCCCCCTCAATCACTTGTCCCCAATTTACTTCTGATATTGATCACCCCCTTACATCAACACAATTCACTGCAGCTCCCTATTTACCACTTCCCTTGAGATGGAGGTGGATGGCCGTTACTAAATACTATTTGGTTGCCTTTTAAAATGTTTTACCCTAAGTTTCTTAGGTCAACTCCAACGCTGTTGTTATTCGATCGCTTTATCAATAATATCACTCTACCGCCACTCCTCTGCTCAGTGACTCAATGTAATTTTTGGACTGCGACCACCCCGTTTATGCCATGCAGAGGGAGTTAAAATCGGCCCTATGCTGTTCTTGGAGCATTTACTGAAGAAGCGGAGAATGCTGAGCAGAGCCAAATACACAAATTTCCTGTAGCGTCGCACAGAGGGCATCAAGCAGTGTAGTCTTCAGGCAAAGTCTGGTTAGAGGGTGTGACAATTCAACCAGGGGGCAGAGGCGATTCAGTGCCAATTTTAAAGGCGTAAATTCTGCCCTTATTTTTACGTACTTTGATCATATTATTTATAATTTAATAGGAAATCTTATGGCAATTTGGGAAGCAGAGACATAGAGCTGGCTAGAGCATCTAAATTTCTCTGCAATATCGGCTGAAGAGCCAGGAGACACAACCACTGGCAGCAAGGTATAATTACAGCCTGGCAGTTTATACAGGCCGCTCCATAATAACTGTGGACATAGGAATTTCCAATGGGGAAAAGCTACCATAAAATTGTGACCAAAAACAGGAAGTAAGGTTTTGTTAAGCAAGAACTTGCATTTAACGTAACACCTTTAACATAGTAAAACGTCCCAAGGCGCTTAATAAGCGCATACAGATGCAAGGTGTATAGGTGAGTAAGTTCAAAAAGATTTTATTGTGATGAGAGCCTCTGGTTTGTGTGACCAAGTCAAGTCAAATTCTGGTTTTATTACCATGGAATTATGGTATTTTGACTAGTGTTTTGGAGATCATATTCCAGCCATTTCTCTGAAAACAGGTAGCTTTGCTCATGATCTATTCTCCTCTAAGATTATCACGGATTAGTTGGTTTATAGAATACTTGCTTTACTATCTTATAATCGTCAGTAATGGATCTATAATCGTGTGTAAGGATTAAATGTAGAATTCTGTAATCATCAACTGAATTATATATGACATGTAACCCTTTTGCTTATAATTAAAAGTCTGTGAGTAAGCTGTAACCAGACAACCTGGGGTGAGAAAGAGGATTGCTATAGTTGAATAGTGAGACTGTGGGTGAAAGTTGGCTATTAGCCAACAGTAAGGATGAGACAGAGTGCAGCTAGCCTGGGAACCAAGGTTAGCTGTAGTTTCCATTGTACTGGAATGTTATAACATCCGCAGTGAATTAAAAACAAAGGCCAACAGCAAGGGCCGTATCTCAACCTGTGGAGGCATCTTCCTTTTGTGTTGCCACAACTACCCCAGACATGAGTCTTGATGGTCAGAAACAGATGATGCAAGAGTGTCATGAGACTAAAAACCTGCGTAAGCCAGGGTGCTGCAAACGTGGCATCTTTATGATTGGATTTTGGGTTTGGGTATCAGCCAGTGATTGGTTCAGGAGAATTCCATAGGTTTTGAATGAGAGTAAAGGTACAAGAAGGGGGTCGTAACAGCCACAAATTGTAGAAGATTTCAGGGAGCATCAAGGAGACACCTGGGAGACGAGGAGAGATGAGGGAGAGACAAGAGACACAGGGTGCAGCTTACTCACAGTTGCGGCTTCTACCCAGAAGTGGTAATAGAAGTCTCAATTATACTCTGTAAACTGCTGCTCGAATACTGTAATTACTAAGTCTTGCTTCTGCTGAATAAAGTTAAATCACTGTCCCCAATACGGGTGAACCTCGAATCATTTTGAAGAAGGGTCCCTCTGGGATCTTATACCTCAAATTGTATAAACATTAATTAGCTTTTCAATATCTGTGTTCATAAATTGAAGACCTGCACAAGCCATTGTCACTCCCTGAACGGCAGGCTTTTTGCTAAAAGTGAAATTCAGTTTAAAACGTATCCAAGAATCTCACCAGTAAGCCTAAGGTGCTTCACAATTCCTATCGTTAGTAGAAATGTTACTATAAAGAACACTAATGGATATCAGTTACAGTTTAACTTGTCATGCAAGACACAAAACAGAAACTCAAAAAGCTCAAATAATATAAATGCTGTTATTCACCCAAACTCTTTCACTGAAACCACTGTTCTGTGAAACTCGGTGCCACATTCTTAGTCGCATTCTTTGTGAAAAGTGAAACATTAACGAGGGCATTACGAGTTGAGAGATTTGATAACCATCACTGTGCCACCAGGGGCAGAGCTGGCATTCCATACATCCTTCCTGCACAGCTCGGAGGAAACGATGTATTGTCCACAACCATCAACCGGCCACTCCCACCTTATTAATCACGCACTGCAGCACAATTTAAAAAATAAAAACTTTCAATTTTTAGCCTCAACAAAGAGAACTTTTTTTAAACCTTCAGTCAAAACACTGCACGTCCTATTTAAATACGGTATAGATCAAAGAACAGGTCTCTTTAGAATATATACTCCAAATAACACTCATCACCTTATAACTTCTCTTGTGAGGTGGTGTCTTATTACGAATACGTGCCCTTGCAAACCTCAGTATGCCTGCTGTGGCTTGTGAATATATGCTTGAAGTGATACTTTCACCCCAGTGAGAAAGAACATGTGAACACGGTTGAGTTTCAAAAGCACATTACTTTTAAAACAAAAAATGACATTTATTTTCTGGAAATTTCTAAGTGGATTTAAATTTCTGCATTAAGATGGGATCCCATCTGGGGTGTCGAAAATTGCCAGCATGGGCTCGACGGGCCGAATGGCCTCCTTCTGTGCTGTCACCATTCTATGATCTTAAATTCGCTTTTTTCCTGGATAACAGTACTTGCCAAGAGCCCACAACGATGGCTTAGAAAGGGATAATCAGAACTCAAAAGCACAAGATTAAACTTGATTTTTCACTTGTATTATTCAATAGACTAATTCTGCATAATGCTACAGTTCAAAAGCCCTTTCTTCTTAGCTTACCCCTCCCCATGAAGATTCAAACACGGCCTCAGGTGTTGGATAATGAGCGTCTGAAAGAGAAGTGACGTGACTGAGATTTTATCGGAGAATGATTAAAGACCAGTGAGGTGGGCTGCTGCGATCAAGCAAACTGAAAAACCGGACATCGGCAGCCAAACAATTGGTTTATCCTGAGCGCTGAACATTGGTGCAGAGCACAGCGCAAGTACTTTTAGAAGAGGCTTAGGCTGCTAGAAAAACACTTGTATATCCACACATTGTAGCAAACGGCTGCGCCCAAAAAAAGCTGATTCTGCTGCTTTACCACACCTCTCACAGCAATCGCTGAGCATTTTCCCTCAATTTCACAGAGAACATGAAAGGGTTGGCGGCCTCGACATGCAGAAAGAGTTTCATGCCTGAAGTTGTTCAATTTAGCTAGGAGTGTTTGAAATTTATTCAAAACGAGAAAGGGGTCAGATGTCGCACAGTTTTTTTAAGTTGTAAAACAAAAATTATAAAGAAGGCTTTCTGTGCGCCAAGTAGATTTTACAAGTCATAGAATTAAGTACGTCGAGGAACCAACCAGGGCAGTGGTTCCCAAACTGGCGTCTGTCGAGACTTTCCAGCGAGTCTGAAAATAATGTGAAAGTTAGATTTTATCAATGAGAAAAAGTTTGAGAGTTGCATTTTGTGACACTATCTTCTTCCTTTCTGTGATAAATATATATTTGTGTTGTCCTTTACTCCCTCGACCACTTTCCCTGCAGCTCATCTCCCGAACGACCGTGCGGTTGTCAAGTGATGCCACCCCCAGGCTCAGGCGCCGGCTGTCTGTCGGGTGGGGGGGGGGCTGGTTGCCGCAGTCGGGTAGAGGCAGCCAGCGGAGGGGAAGGGCAGGCCAGGCCGCTGCTCAGCTTCTCCCGGGACCCGATGGGAGCGGCTCGCGGTCGCTGCGGCCCGGCCGAGCGGAGAGCGAGCGTCCGCCGACTCCAGCTGTGGGTGCCACGCGCCGGCCTCGCTGAAGACATAAAACCCGAGTTGGAGCCCGGTACAACTCTCCGGCACAGCCGGTGCACCATCCCCTCCCGGCTGGACCCCTGTCCCCCACAGATACACTGAAGCGATACAAATCCGTTTAAATATATTTAAATCTTCCTTGTGAAAAACCAAATGTACAATTAAAGCAAATCCACAGCGAGAAAATTTCAATGAAACCCAAATTACAGATGGGAATGTTTCAGTGCTCAGTGCATTTTCAAAGTACAGGTCCCGTCTGGAAGTGGAGAATGATTTACGAGGGTCACTGTCAAACATCACACCAAGGATAGACAGATTCTGCAGTGAGAAGCAGGCACACCCATATCACTGACATCTGTAAGTAAATACCCATTTTCTTCAAAGCATTCTTAAAACACTTTACAAGCAGCACATTAATATTATTTAGATGGGGGGGGGGGAAGAGAGGGGGGCCATGATTCGATTTGGAAAGGGATCCTTCAACCAAAAAAGTTTGAGAACCACTGAACTAGGATATTTTAGATATAGTATTGTGTAATGAGACAGGATGAATTAGTAATCTTATAGTAAAGGATCCTCTGGGGAAGAGTGATCATAATATGATAGAATTTCATACTAAGTTTGAGAGTGACGTGGTTAAGTCTGAAATTAGGGTCTTAAATTTAAACAAAGACAATTACAGAGGTATGAGGGGGAGAGTTGGCCGAGGTAGATTGGGAAATTAGATTTAAAAAATAGTTTATGGGATGTGGGCGTTGCTGGCAAGGCCAAAATTTATTGCCCATCCCTAATTGCCCTTGAGAAGGTGGTGGTGAGCTGCCTTCTTCAACCGCTGCAGTCCGTGTGGTGAAGGTTCTCCCACAGCGCTGTTAGGTAGGGAGTTCCAGGATATTGACCCAGCGACGATGAAGGATTGGCGATATACTTATAAGTCAGGATGGTGTGTGACTTGGAGGGGAACTTGAAGGTGGTGGTGTTCCCATGCGCCTGCTGCCCTTGTCCTTCTAGGTGGAAGAGGTCGCTGGTTTGGGAGGTGCTGCCGAAGAAGCTTCGGCGAGTTGCTGCAGTGCATTTTGTAGATGGTACACACTGCAGCCACGGTACGCCGGTGGTGGAGGGAGTGAATGTTTAGTCAATCAGGTGGGCTGCTTTGTCCTGGAGGGTGTCGAGCTCCTTGAGTGTTGTTGGAGCTGCACTCACCCAGGCAAGTGGAGAGTATTCCATCACATTCCTTACTTGTGCCTTGTAGATGGTGGAAAGGCTTTGGGGAGTCAGGAGGTGGGACACTTGCCACAGAGTACCTAGCCTCTGACCTGCTCTTGTTGCCATAGTATGTGTGTGACTGGTCCAGTTAAGTTTCTGGTCAATGGTGACCCCCAGGATGTTGATGGTGGGGGATTTGGCGATGGTAATGCCGTTGAATGTCAAGGGGAGGTGGTTAGACTCTCGCTTGTTGGAGATAGTCATTGCCTGGCACTTCTGAGTCACAAATGTTACCTGCCACTTATCAGCCCAAGCCTGAACATCGTCCAGGCCTTGTTGCATGCGGGCATGGACTGCTTCATTATCTGAAGAATGGCGCTGAACACTGTGCAGTCATCAGTGAACATCCCCATTTCTGACCTTACGTTGGAGGGAAGGTCATTGATGAAGCAGCTGAAGATTAAAAGATATATGACAGCAGATAGCAATGGCAAACATCTAAAGAAATAATTCATAATTCTCAACAAATATACATTCCATTGAGGAATAAAAACTCCACTGGAAAAGTGGTACAGCCATGGCTAACTAGAGAAGTTAAGGGTAGTATTAGATTAAGTAAAGAGGCTTTCAATGCTGCCAATGGGTAGTAAGCCTGAAGATTGGGAAGATTTTAAAAACCAGCAAAGGACGACCAAGATATTACTAAAGAAGGAGAAAATAGAATATGAGAGTAAACGAGCAAGAAATATAAAAACAGATTGTAAAAAGTATGTAAAAAGGAAGAGATTAGCAAAAGTAAACGCAGGTCCCCAAGAGGCAGAGACAGGAGAAATTATAATGGAGAATATGGAAATGGCAGAGAAGTTAAACAAATATTGTGTGTCTGTCTTCACAGAAGACAGACACAAAAGACATACCGGAAATTGTGAGGAACCAAGGGTCTAATGAGAGTGAGGAACTTAAAAGTAGCTATTAGTAAAGAAAAAGTACTGGAAAAATTAATGGGACTAAAAGCCGACAAATCCCCTGGACCTGATGTCCTACACCCTAGGGTTCTAAAAGAGATGGCTACAGAGATAGTGGATGCATTGGTTGCAATCTTCCAGATTCCCCAGATTCCAGAACAGTCCCTGTAGATTGGATGGTAGCAAATGTAACCCTGCTGTTCAAGGAGGGAGGGAGAAAACGGGGAACTACAGACCAGTTAGCCTGACATCAGTAGTAGGGAAAATGCTAGAATCTATTAAGGACGTAGCAACAGGGCATTTGGAAAGTCACAATATGATCAGGCAAAGTCAACACGGTTTTATGAAAGGGAATAAAAACAGAAAATGCTGGAAATACTCAGCAGGTCAGGCAGCATCTGTGGAGAGAGAAACAGAGTTAACGTTTCAGGTCGATGACCCTTTGTCAGAACTGGAAAAAGCTGGAGATGGAACAGGTTTTTAAGCAAGTGCAGGGGCAGGGAAAGGGGAGGAAAGAACAAAAGGGAATGTCTGTGATAGGATGGAAGGCAGGAGAGATTAAGAGACATTAAGAGATGGTGCAAGGCAAAAGGAGATGGTAATGGGACAAGTTAAGAAACAAAAGATGGCAGAATGAAAGACAGCTGCCATGTGGGAGAGAAAAAAAAAAGGAAAAAAAATAGGGGCAGAGGTTTTTTTTATATATTTATTTCTCTCTCCCACATGGCAGCTGTCTTTCATTCTGCCATTTACACAGGGAAAGGGGGGGGGGGGGGGGGGGAGAGTATTTTGCTTTTGTATTTATGAAAGGGAAATTGTGTTTGACAATTCTATTAGAGTTTTTTTAAGGGTGTAACTAGCAGGGTAGATAAGGGGGAACCAGTAGATGTAGTAGATTTGGATTTTCAGAAGGCATTTGATAAGGTGCCACATAAAAGATTGTTTCACAAGATAAGGGCTCATGGGGTATATTAGCATGGATTGAGGATAGAATAGACAGAAAAGAGAGAGTAGGAATAAACGGGTCATTTTCAGGATGGTAGGGTGTAATGAGTGGAGTGCTGCAAGGATCAGTGCTTGGGCCTCAGCTATTTACAATCTATATTAATGACTTAGATCAAGGGACCGAGTGTAATGTATCCAAATTTGCTGACGATACAAAGCTAGGTGGGAAAGTAAGCTTTGAGGAGAACACAAAGAGCTGCCAAGGGATATAGACAGGTTAAGTGAGTGGGCAAAAAGGTGGCAGATGGAGTATAATGTGGAGAAGTGCGAAATTATCCACTTTGGTAGGAAGAATAGAAAAGCAGAATATTTTTTAAATGGTGAGAGATTGGGAAATGTTGGTATGCAGAGGAATTTGGGTGTCCTTGTACACAAATCACAAAGTTAACATGCAGATACAGCAAGCAATTAAGAAAGCAAATGGTATGTTAGCCTTTATTGCAAGGAGTTTGGAGTATAAGAGTAAGGAAGTCTTGCTGCAATTATATAGGTCTTTAGTGAGACCACACCTGGAGTACTGTGCACAGTTTTGGTCTCCTTGCCTAAGAAAGGATATACTTGCCTTAGAGGCGGTGCAACAAAGATTCACTAGATTGATCCCTGGGATATGAGAGTTGTCTTATGAGCAGAGATTGAGCCTATACTCTCTGGAGTTTAGAAGAATGAGAGGTGATCTCATTGAAACTTAAATTCTTGAGGGCTTGACAGGGTAGATGCTGGGAGGTCATTTCTCCCAGCTGGAGAGTCTAAAACTAGGGGTCATAATCTTAGGATAAGGGGTGGCCATTTAGGACTGACATGGGGAGAAATTTCTTCACTGAGGCTGTGAATCTTTGGAATTCTCTACCCCAAAGGGCTGTGGATGCTCAATGAGTATATTCAAGACAGATTGATAGAATTTTGGGCACTAAGAGAATCAAGGAGTATGGAGGATCAGGCAGGAAAGTGGAGCTGGCGTAGAAGTTCAGCCATGATCTTATTGAATGGTGGAGCATGCACGAGTGTCAGCTGTGGCTCAGTTGGTAGCACTCTCGCCTCGGAGTCAGAAGGTTGTAGGTTCAAGTCCCACTCCAGAGACTTCAGCAGAAAAATCTAGGCTGACACTCCAGTGCAGTGCTGAGGGAGTGCTGCACTGTCGGAGGTGCCGTCTTTCGGATGAGACGTTAAACCGAGGCCCCGTCTGCTCTCAGGTGGACGTTAAAGATCCCATAGCACTATTTTGAAGAAGAGCAGGGGAGTTATCCCCAGTGTCCTACCTAATATTTACCCCTCAATCAACATCATTAAAGAAAACAGCTTATCTGGTCATTATCACATTGCTGCTTGTGGGAGCTTGTTGTGTGCAAATTGGATGTCGCGTTTCCTACATTACAACAGTGATTACGCTTCAAAAAGTACTTCATTGGCTGTAAAGCACTTTTGAGACATCCGGTGGTCATGAAAGGTGCTATATAAATACAAGTCTTTCTTTTCGAAGGGCTAAATGGCCTACTCCTGCTCTTATTTCTTATGTAATGACAACAACTTGCATTTATACAGCACCCTTAATGTAGTAAAACATTCCAAGGTGTTTCACAGGAGCGTTCTCTAACAAAATTTGACACCAAGCCACATAAGGAGATTTTAGGACAGGTGACCAAAAGCTTGGCCAAAGAGGGAGGTTTTAAGGAGCATTGTAAAGGAGAGACAGGTAGAGAAGCGGAGAGGTTATGGGAGGGAATTCCAGAGCTTAGGGCCCAGGCAACTGAAGGCACGGCCACCAATGGTGAAGCGAAGAAAATCGGGGATGCGCAAGAGGCCAGTATTGGAGGAACGCAATTATCCAAAGGGTTGAGGGGCTGGAGGAGGTTAAGAAATAGGGAGGGGTGAGGCCATGGAGGGATTTGACAACAAGGACAAGAATTTTAAGATCGAGGTATTGCCGGATCGTAAGCCAATGTAGGTCAGCGACCACAGAGGTGATAGATGAACCATACTTAGTGCGAGTTAGGCTAAGAACGGAAGTGTTTTGGAGGGTGCAAGGTGGGAGGCTGGCCAGGAGAGCATTGGGAGTCAAGTCTAGAGGCAACAAAGGCATGGATGAGGGTTTCAGCAGAGGCAGATGCAGAGACGGGCGATGTTGCGGAGGTGGAAGTAGGCGGTCCTGGTGATGGAGAGGATATGTTTGGAATTTCAGCTCAGGGTCAAATAGGATGCCAAGGTTGCGAACGGTCTGGTTGAGCCTCAGATAGTGGCCAGGGAGAGGGATGGAGTTGGTGGCTAGGGAATAGAGTTTGTGACATTAACAAAGACAATGGGGCAGAAATTAGTGCGTACTCACCCGTGGCGAGCCTATGTACTCACCCGTGGACGGAACGAAAGTGCCGGTTTCTTGCATGCACTGCGCATGCGCGGGAAACCGGCACTTCCGTTCCCCTGAAGGAAGGGGTTCAGAGGTCGAACGCGCACGCCGGAGGGCCAGCGCATTCGCCTCGCACTTCGGGTTTTTTTTTTTTGTTTTTTTTACAGGTTCCTCCGTGAGGGTAAGCACGAGAAGATGCACTTTTAAAAAGGAGGCACAAGGCCTTCTTTTAACAAGGTAAGTGTTGATTTTATTTAAATTTAAAAAAAATTTTCCACAGATTTATCTTTTTTAATTACTTTAAGAAGGTAAGTTTAGTTTTAGCCCAGTTAAAAAGTGTAATTAATTTTTTCAATAATTAACTATTTTAAACAAAAATTTAAATTTATGTAATTTATAGTTATTTTAAAAATATAATGTTTAAAAAAAAAATTATTTGTAGTTTTAGGGATGTTTTGGGGCCGATCTGTATTCATAGGTCTGTCAAATCTATGAATGAAAGATGGTCTGCTGCCATTGGCTCTCCATGGCCCACGTGATCCCAGGGGACGCATCGCACTAACTATGCCCCTGGGATACGCAAGCACTGCGCGCCGGCAGTTGGAGGAGGCCCAGGACCGGAATCCCCCGCAGGCCCAGGGGTCAACGGCAGGCGCGGTAGGTAGGTGCGCGCGCGATCCTTGCACCTGTGGGAAGCCAGGGAGCCGAATTTCTGGCCCAATGGCTTCGGTCTTCCCAATACTTCATTGGAAGAAATCAGAAATGGTGGAGAGGTTGAGAGAGGTGGTGGTGAGGTAGAGCTGGGTGTCTTTTATTTCAGTTCCATAAAGCATGGACACCTTCCCAAGCTGTGCTCCGAGGCAGAGTTGCTTCAATCTATGCCTGCAGTCAAAATTACATTTACCAAAGATTATTTCCTTTCCTGCCAACAGATCCTCTCTCCCTTATGAATCCATTTCAGTAGTCAAATTGGCAAAGACTAGCTGATTGTCAAATCTAACAGCAAGTCTGTCATTTAACAAGTGATTAGATATCCTGAACAACATGACCTCCAAATAGGCATTCGTCAGTGAACATTTTGGGACTCGTCCGAATTATCTGAAGTTTCAGAATGAGTTGAAGCACAGCAAAGCCAAACGCGTAGAACATCAGCAGCTATAATTCTGAGGTCTTTATACTTAAGAACATCTGTTGTGGAAAGTGACCAAAAAAAATCTATTTCCAATTAGATCTACTTTCAGATCAGTAGTTATGTCTCTTCTGAACAGAACTATTCTTGTAATAAACTTTGTCCTATCCTACCATTACACTCCACCCTGCTATTAGGACTAAACAGCATATCCTAGTCTATGATTAGTAGCCAAACTGATCTCACAGGGCTCATGATCAAGTCCAATCTATTTTGTTGACTAATTTCACTCTTATGATGTTGTCTCTTCAAATACAGTCAACTGGCCTAGTATCTGCTGCTGGAAAACCATAAAGTTCACCAACCCATAGCTACAGTCATGCAGGGTGTTGGGAACTAGGTCTTCCTTAAGTGCCTGTGAAAGGGGGTCACAGCTGAAAGGAAAATGGGCTTGGTGTACCAATTGGGTACACTGTTTTTCTGCTGTTATATTGGCAATTGCCTCATGACAAACATTGGGCTGGCATATTGGTTCCTCTAAGGGAAGGTGGGCATTCCTAATCATGCATGGATGTAAGCTTGAGTACTTTCTAAGTATTTCTTTATAATGATGCTCGGGCAGTGTAAGTTACTGACTGGTTGACAACTTTAAATCAATATCGCGGAATGAATGGCATGTCTCCCCCGACTGAGTTAACAGAGGCATTCACTGACTGACCAATACAGCACCATTAACAATGATTTGCAACTGCACCCTCATATACAGTATGGTGGGAGGAGGGAAGTACTTTTAATTGAAAGTATTTCCACGTATATAATCCTTCCTCTTGACTTAACTGTTAACCTCCAGGTAATGGGAGTGATCAGCAGGCTTATCTTACTTGCGTGCCCCAACCTCAGAAAGGCACCCTTACGGCACACCAATGTGAAATTAGAGTCAGAGTTATACAGCACAGAAAGAGGCCCTTTGGCCCATCGTGTCTGCGCCAGCCATCAAGCCTCATCTATTCTAAATAACAACAGAAAACGCTGGAAAAACTCAGCAGGCCAGGCAGCATCCGTGGAGAGAGAAAGAGAGTTGACGTTTCAGGTCGATGACCTTTCATCAGAACTGGGAAGAGCTGGAAATCAAATAGATTTAAGGCCAGGGTAAAGCTGGGAAAAGGGGGAGGGAATAAAGGAACAAAGGAGGAGATGAAGAGACATTAAGAGATATGCAAGGCTAGAGGTGGTGTTAATGTGACAGATTAAGGCTGAATGAAGTGTGAAATCTACTGGCAGAATGAAGGACAGCTGCCAGCTTCTAGGAGGAAAAAAAAGGTGGGGGGGACAAATAAAAGGGTGGATAAAATAAAATATAAATGTGATTGGAGCTGAGGTTATGATCTAAAATTGTTGAACTCGATATTGAGTCCAGAGGGCTGTAGCGTGCCTAAACGAAAGATGAGGTGCTGTTCCTCATCTATTCTAATCTCATTTTCCAGCACTTGGTCCGTAGCCTTGTATGCTATGGCGTTTCAAGTGCTCATCTAAATGCTTCTTGAATGTTGTGAGGGTTCCTGCCTCTACCACCCTTTCAGGCAGTGAGTTCCAGCTTCCAACCACCCTCTGGGTGAAAGTTTTTCCTCAAATCCCCTCTAATCCTCCTGCCCCTTACCTTGAAACTATGCCCCCTGGTTATTGACCCCTCTACTAAGGGGAAAAGTTCCTTTCTATCTACCCTATCTATGCCCCTCATAGTTTTGTACACCTCAATCAGGTCCCCCCTCAGCCTTCTCTGCTCTAAGGAAAACAACCCCAGCCTGTCCAGTCTCTCTTCATAGCTGAAACGCTCCAGCCCAGGTAACATCCTGGTGAATCTCCTCTGCACCCTCTCCAATGCAACCACATCCTTCCCATTTTTGTGGCCCCAGGGAGAGTTGTCAATTTTCTGCCATTTGTTGGCAAGCAAGGGCAAAATCTGCTCAATATTGTACTTGTGTTTCCCACCCCAGATCACCTGAAATGGCTGTGGAACAGCAAAACCACACAAGACCGCTGATGGGCGAGCAGAACTTAGTGCAGGACAGGATAGGATCAGCTGTGTTTTGAAAAAGTTGTACATGGACCGCGCTTGTGTCTTTTCATCACCATCTAATGCATGCTGGTCCTTTCTATGTCTGCATTATTTCACTGATGATCTTTTACATCACCTAACAGTTTTCTGTTTAGAAGTTTATAGGTCATGAAGCACACTGTGATTAGGGTATCTATTGATTCCTTCCTCTCCCCTTTTCTCTCTATTTTTCGTTTACTAAAAATGCCGGTTTCTCGCTTAGCCATCAGTGTGATGAAGGGTACATACCCAAAACATCACACCGTGTCTTTTCGCTTTACAGATGCTATTTGACTTGCTGTATATTTCCAGCATTTTCTGTTTTTTCTTTTTTTAAATTTTATTGGGAGTAATTGAGTCTGAACTTGACAAAAGGGTTTCAGTGGTGGGGGTCTGAGCCATACAAGGTTACGGAAGTGAAGCAAGGGCAACAAATGCTGGCATTGCCAGCGACACCCTGATCCCATAAACGAATAAAAAAGAGAGTTCTTGCTGATGGAGAGGATGTGGAGCATGAAGTTCAGCTCAGGGTTGAACCCTCCTCCCACACAGTTTTGTTCAGCCTGCGCAAATGGCTTGAGGGGGACATCAGCGGCAAGGGAGCAGAGCTTGTGGCGGACACTGAAAATTATGGTTTTGAGCTTCTCGTTGTTCAGATAAAGGAAGTTGTGACTCATCCACGATATGATGCCACACGGGCAATCCAACAGCACGGAAGCGGTTGTGGGGGTCGAGAGGGGTGATGGGGAGGTAGATCTGGGCGTCATCAGCATACATATGAAAGCTGACCCCAGTGCCTGTAGATGATGATGCTGAGGCTGAGGGACATCATGTAGAAACACAATTTTTCGAACACTGAGGGCCGACATCAGACGACGTACTTACACTATATCTAGTGATTCTATACTGGTAGAATGTGGAATGCTACGAGCAGACAACTCTCAAAAATGGGGAAAAGTAGAGCTCTACACATGCATTCTTAAACGCATATACAGAACTCTGCTCAATGGCCAAGGGACACGTTAGAGTTTCGACTTTCCCCATCAGCTCTTTTTTAATGTTAAAAATGTAGGCAGTTCTTTGACTGCAGAGCTTTGATCTGATCAGTTGATTGTGGGATCGCTTAGCTCTGTCTATAGCATGCTGCTTCCGCTGTTTAGCATGCATGTAGTCCTGTGTTGCAGCTTCCCCAGGTTGGCATCTCATTTTTAGGTACACCTGGTGCTGCTCCTGGCATGCTCTTATGCACTCCTCATTGAACCAGGGTTGGTCCCCTGGCTTGATGGTAACAACAAAAACAACTTGTATTTATATAGCGCCTTTAACGTAGTAAAACGTCCCAAGGCGCTTCACAGGAGTATTATAAGACAAGAAATTTGACACCAAACCACATAAGGAGAAATTAGGGCAGGTGACCAAAAGCTTGGTCAAAGAGGTAGGTTTTAAGGAGCATCTTAATGGAGGAGAGATAGAGAGTCAGAGAGGTATAGGCAGGGAATTCCAGAGCTTAGGGCCTAGACAACAGAAGGCACAGCCACCAATGGTGGAGCGATTATAATCAGGGATGCTCAAGAGGGCAGAATTAGAGGAGCGCAGATATCTTGAGGGGTTGTGGGGCTGAAGGAGATTAGAGAGATAGGGAGGGGCGAGGCCATGGAGGGATTTGAAAACAAGGATGAGAATTTTGAAATCGAGACATTGCTCAACCGGGAGCCAATGTAGGTCAGCGAGTGATGGGTGAACGGGACTTGGTGAGAGTTAGGACACAGGCAGCAGAGTTTTGGATCACCTCAAGTTTACGTAGGGTAGAATGTGGGAGGCCAGCCAGGAGTGCGTTAGAATAGTCAAGTCTAGAGGTAACAAAGGCATGGATAAGGGTTTCAGCAGGGGATGAGCTGAGGCAAGGGTGGAGATGGGCGATGTTACGGAGGTGGTCTTAGTTATATTGCGGATATGTGGTCGGAAGCTCATTTCAGGGTCAAATATGATGCCAAGGTTGCGAACAGTGTGGTTCAGTCTCAGACAGATGTTAGGGAGAGGGATGGAGTCAATGGCTAGGGAATGGAGTTTGTGGCGGGCACCAAAAATATTGGCTTCGGGCTTGCCAATATTTAATTGGAGAAAATTTCTGCTCATCCAGAACTGTATGTCGGACAAGCAATCTGACAATTTAGACACCGTGGAGGGGTCGAGAGAAGTGGTAGTGAGGTAGAGCTGGGTGTCGTCAGCATACATGTGGAAACTGATGCTGTGTTTTCAGATGATGTCGCCAAGGGGCAACATGCAGATAAGAAATAGGAGGGGGCCAAGGATAGATCCTTGGGGGACACCAGAGGTTAACAATGCAGGAGCGGGAAGAGACGCCGTTGCAGGTGATTCTCTGGCTACGATTAGATAGATAAAGAATGTAACCAGGCGAGTGCAGTCCCACCCAGCTGGATGACGGTGGAAAGGCATTGGAGAAGGATGGCGTGGTCAACCTTGTCAAAGGCTGCAGACAAGTCAAGAAGGACGAAGAGGGGTAGTTTACCTTTATCACAGTCACAAAGGATGTAATTTTTGACTTTGATGAGAGCCGTTTCGGTACTGTGGCAAGGGCGGAAACCTGATTGGAGGGATTCAAACATGGAATTGAGAGAAAGATGGGCACGGATTCGGGAGGCGAAAACACATTCAAGGACTTGAGAGGAAAGGGAGATTGGAGATGGGGCGGTATAGTTTGCAAGGACGGAGAGGTCAAGGGTTGGTTTTTTGAGCAGAGGGGTGATGACGGCAGATTTGAGGGAGAGGGGGACAGTACCTGAGGAGAGAAACCGTTAACAATGTCGGCTAACATGGGAGCCAGAAAAGGAAGTTGGGTGGTCAGCAGTTTGGTGGGTATAGGGTCGAGGGAGCAGGAAGTGGGTCTCATGGATAAGATTAGCGCGGAGCGGTCATGAGGGGAGATCGGAGAGAAACTGGAGAAAGATGTGGGTTCAGGGCTAGGGCAGGGGGGAACCTTAGAGGAAGTTTGGCCCGGTGGGCTAGGGGAAGGAAGGGAAGTGGCAGAGGCAGCTGAACGGATGGTCTCAATCTTAGAGACAAAGTAGTAATGGTAGAGTGAGGGATATGCTGGGCCATGAGGTTACAGATTGTGGTGGAGTACAATTCTGCTGCTGCTGATGGCCCACAGTGACTCATTGATGCCCAGTTTTGAGCTGCTAGATCTGTTCTGAATCGATCCCATTTAGCATGGTGGTAGTGCCACACAACACGATGGAGGGTGTCCTCAGTATGAAGACGGGTCTTCGTCTCCACAAGGACTGTGCGGTGGTCAGTCAATGCGGTCATGAACAGATGCATCTGCGACAGATAGATTGGCAAGGACGAGGTCAAGTAGGTTTTACCCTCGTGTTGGTTCTCTCACCACCTGCCGCAGGCCCAATCTGGCAGCTATGTCCTTCAGGACTCTGCCAGCTCAGTCAGTAGTGGTGCTACCTAGCCACTCTTGGTGATGGACATTGACGTCCCCCACCCTTGCTACTCTCAGTACTTCTTCTAAGTCGAGTTCAACATGGAGGAGTACTGATTCATCAGCTGAGGGAGGGCAGTAGGTGGTAATCAGCAGGAGGTTTCCTTGCCCATGCTTGACCTGAAGCCATGAGACCTCATGGGGTCCAGAGTCAATGTTGAGGACTCCCAGAGCCGCTCCCTCCCTACTGTATACCATTGTGCCACCACGCCTGGTGGGTCTGTCCTGCCAGTGGGACAGGACATACCCAGGGATGATGATGGAGGAGTTTGGGACATTGGCTGAAAGGTATGATTCTGTGAGTATGACTATGTCAGGCTGTTGCTTGACTAGTCTGTGGGACAGCTCTCCCAATTTTGACAAGTCCCCAGATCTTGGTGAGGAGGACTTTGCAGGGTCGACCGGGCTGGGTGTGCCGTTGTCGTGTCCGAAGTCGGTGCCGAGGTCGATGCCGGGTGGTCCGTCCGGTTTTATTCTTATTATTGTTTTCTGTAGCGGTTTGTTACAACTGAGTGGCTTGCTAGGCCATTTCAGAGGCCAGTTAAGAGTCAACCACATTGATGTGGGTCTGGAGTCACATATCGGCCAGACCAGGTAAGGACGGCAAATTTCCTTCCCTAAAAGGACATTAGTGAACCAGATGGGTTTTTACAACAATCTGGCAGTTTCATGGTCACCATTACTGATACTAGCTTTTTATTCCGGATTTATTTAATTAACTGTATTTAAATTCCCCAGCTGCTGTGGTGGGATTTGAACTCTCGTCTCTGGATCATTAGTCCAGGTCTCTGGATTACTAGCCCAGTGACATTACCACTATGCTACCGTACCTGTTTAACAAGGCTATTAAAAAGCATTATTGTAGAATATTCCCTTTAAAGCAAAAATACTCAAAGTCAACTTAATACTGTAGAAGCATCTAAAAAGGTGCTGGAGTTGATTGTAATTCTTTGTGCCAATTTCCTTTTCAAAAAGTGTGCAGTTATTAGTATTCTTTAGTTCTGCCGTCATCACCTGGGAGGGGAAAGAATTTGAACACCCACGCACCATTCTCACTGCAATGATTTTTGTGACAGAATGACATGTTTCAAAATGAAATGCATCACTGCATTGATCAGGTTTACCACTTTTAAAAAAAAAGGGTCTGCCTTCTTTAAACATTAAATACAATTGTCTGTATGACTCACTAGAAAGAGTGGAATAGCCTCATCGCTGCCATCGTTAATACTCAAAAGGAGAGCAGGGAGTTCAACCAGCATCTTGTATAATTTCCAGTCTCTCTCGCCCGGCTCACGTGTTATTCCTCGGCCATGAGGGTGTGGAGGCAACCTGCTCCTGCTAATTGCACTATTAACTTGTGTGCGTATCGGAAGGATGAAGAAACGGCCCTGGGTGACTTAGCTCATGATTTTCATTCCCTCCTAGAGGGGAGGCAACTTTCACTCCAACATGGTTTCCAAACACAGTTCAGCCCTGCTAATCTCTCTTATTTTTTTTAAATTACCAAGAAAATGCCTTTACTGAACAGTCAGAAACAAAGCAAGGCCCGGACAATTTTAAACTGCCAGGCTTCATTTTAGTAAGATTGATGGGCAGGCTGGCCGATCGCATTGGTAGCGGGCTCCCCGCCCACCTACATAGAACGCGCAATTTCCAGCGGGAATCTTGGGCCACTATTTAAAGGGTGAATGCATCTCTTAAGGGGTCGCATTCACTCAAAAGCAAGACTGCTTTCAGCTTGCTTTATTACTATGCACTGGTTAGGAGATAGAAACATAGGAGCAGGAGTAGGCCATTTGGCCCTTCGAGCCTGCTCTGCCATTCAATATCATGGCTGATCCTCTATCCCAATACCATATTCCTGCTCTCTCCCCATACCCCTTGATGCCTTTTGTGTCTAGAAATCTATCTATCTCTTAAATATATTCAGTGACTTGGCCTCCACAGCCTTCTGTGGTAGAGAATTCCACAGGTTCACCACCCTCTGAGTGAAGAAATTTCTCCTCATCTCAGTCCTAAATGTCCTACCCCGTATCCTGAGACTGTGACCCCTCGTTCTAGACCCCCCAGCCAGGGGAAACATCCTCCCTGCATCCAGTCCGTCTAGCCCGGTCAAAATTTTATACGTTTCAATGAGATCCCCTCTCATTCTTCTAAACTATAGTGAATAAAGGCCTAGTCGACCCAATCTCTCCTCATACGACAGTCCTGCCATCCCAGGAATCAGTCTGGTGAACCTTCGCTGCACTCCCTCTATGGCAAGTATATCCTTTCTTAGGTAAGGAGACCAAAACTGCACACAGTACTCCAGATGTGGTCTTACCAAGGCCCTGTATAACTGTAGTAAGACATCCTTGCTCCTGTACTCAAATCATCTTGCAATGAAGGCCAACATACCATTTGCCTTCCTAACTGCTTGCTGCACCTGCATGTTTGCTTTCAGTGACTGGTGTACAAGGACACCCAGGTCCCTTTGTACATCAACATTTTCCAATCTATCACCATTTAAATAATATTCTACCTTTCTGTTTTTCCTACCAAAGTGGATAACTTCACATTTATCCATGTTATACTGCATCTGCCATGTATTTGCCCACTCACTCAACTTGTCTAAATCGCCTTGAAGCCTCTTTGCATCCTCCTCACAACCCCACCTAGTTTTGTGTCATCAGCAAACTTGGAAATATTACATTTGGTTCCCTCATCCAAATCATTGATATATATTGTGAATAGCTGGGGCCCAAGCACTGATCCCTGCAGTACCCCACTAGTCACCGCCTGCCACCCCGAAAAAGACCCATTTATTCCTTCTCTCTGTTTTCTGTCCGTTAACCAATTTTCAATCCATGCCAGTATATTACCCCCAATCCCATGTGCTTTAATTTTGCATACTAACCTCTTATGTGGGACTTTATCAAAGGCCTTCTGAAAATCCAAATACACCACATCCACTGGTTCTCCCATATCTATTCTACCAGTTAGATGGATGGAAGAGGGGCAAGGTTGACCCCAGGTTTTCAGATGCCTCCCTGGAGCTGTTGCTGGCAGCAGTCAGGACCAGAAGGGAAGTGGTGTTCCTACAAAGTGGCATGATGACAAAGAAAGCCTGGTTGGCAGTGGCAGAGGAAATTAGTTGAGCAATCAATGCATCCCTAGCATTGCTACCTGGAAGGCATTGTACTGGCTCTTCTTCCTCTGCTTCGTCTTCGCACACCATCTTCAGCTGCTTCATCAATGACCTTCCCTCCAACATAAGGTCATAAATGGGAATGTTCGCTGATGATTGCACAGTGTTCAGTGCCATTCACAACTCCTCAGATAATGAAGCAGTCCATGCCTGCATGCAACAAGACCTGGACGACATTCAGGCTTGGGCTGGTAAGTGGCAGGTAACATTCGTGCCATAGAAGTGCCAGGCAATGACCATCTCCAACAAGTGAGAGTCTAAACACCGCCCCTTGACATTCAATGGCATTGCCATCGCCGAATCCCCAACCATCAACATCCTCGGGGTCACCATTGACCAGAAACTTAACTGGATCAGTCACATAAATACTGTGGCAAAAAGTGCAGGTCAGAGGTTAGGTATTCTGCGGCGAGTGTCTCACCTCCTGACTCCCCAAAGCCTTTCTACCATCTACAAGGCACAAGTAAGGAGTGTGATGGAATACTCTCCACTTGCCTGGATGAGTGCAGCTCCAACAACACTCAAGAAGCTCGACACCATCCAGGACAAAGCAGCCCGCTTGATTGGCACCTCCTCTACCACCTTAAACATTCACTCCCTCCACCACCGGCGCACCATGACTGCAGTATGTACCATCTACAAGATGCACTGCAGCACCTCCCAAACCCGTGACCTCTTCCACCTAGAAGGACAAGGGCAGCAGACGCACGGGAATACCACCACCTCCAAGTTCCCCTCCAAGTCACACACCATCCTGACTTAGAAGTATATCGCCGATCCTTCATTGTCGCTGGGTCAAAATCCTGGAACTCCCTCCCTAACAGCACTGTGGGAGTACCTTCACCACACGGACTGCAGCGGTGCAAGAAGGCGGCTCACCACCACCTTCTCGAGGGCAATTAGGGACGAGCAATAAATGCTGGCATTGCCAGCGACGCCCACATCCCATAAAAACAAAAAAAACACCTGCTCATCAGGGGAGGAGTCTTTTTTGTTTGTCTGCCTCCTGCAACTCCAATCCTTTCTGAATGGCGATGTTGTGTAGGACGCTGCAAACCATTATTATACAAGAGACTCTGGCCAGAGCATATCGAAGGGAGCCCCTGGATCTATCGAGGCACCTGAAGCGTTGTTTCAGGAGCCGGATACTGAGCTGAAGGACCCTCCGTGTGCTGGCATGGCTGTCGTTATACCCGATTTGCTCAGGCATGGTGGGGTTGTGAAGAGGGTGCATGAGTCATGGTTGAAGGGGGTCGCTCTTGACCCCGAGCATCCATGCTCAACTATCCCTGCCAAGTTGGAAAAAGGGCGGGGGGGGAATATTTGACTGCCGCAAGTTTAATAAATAATGGCAGAAGCCAAGGCATCGGGTACAGACCTGCATGCTGTGGTTGCATACAAACTGCATGTTGATGGGAGTGAAACCCATGGCAGCTCACGAAGGCGCCTGGCTGGTCCAGAGGTGCTCTGAAGGCAGCACGAGTGCAGTCAATCACACCCTGCACTCAGGGGATGCAAGCCATTGTTGCGAACCCCAAAGGCGCTCTCATTTTGACTATTGTCATCTGCGAGGAAGGATATGTATTGGCTCGCCCTGGCAATTAGTGGGCAGATGACTACAAAATCTGAGATGTCCCCCTTAGCAGTCTGGAAGGCTCCTGAGGCATAGAAGTTCATGGCGGTGGCATCCTTCACAGTTACTGTCAGGTCATGGGCCCTTGGTCCAGCAGGAGGCTGCAGAGGTCAGCAACCATCTGCCTAGACAAGTGCAGCCGCCTCTGGCATTGCTCCTCAGACAGCATCGAGAAAAGTGTCTCTTGGCATGCAAACCCTGATGGGTGGGCAAGACCTTCTGCGAACAGGCCTCTCACCTGCTGCCTTCTGAGGTCCGACTGCAGCTCCTGCTGCATGTGGAGGGCTGTGCTGCTGCTGCCCTTCACCATCCAAAAGAGGGCAGCTGGAGCACCACCCGTCCTAAGATTTTACTGCCTCTTGAGGACGAGTAACCCGAAGCCAGATAAAATGACAGTCCAAGTATCAGAAATCAACAATTTGTAAAATGCAAGATCACTCAAAATCCAACTCGCTACGTTGCATTCAGATGCAACCGATGCAAGTGCCTGCAGGCTATTCAGTTTTCAGCCAATCCAGCCAGGTTTCGCCCAACGGGCTGGTCGATGGGTCAGACTCGTTTCTTTCCTTTCAAAATACTGTAGGTGTCTTAATTACATCCTAGGAACCTGATTAACATATCATTCACGAGGCTCCCGCCTGCCTGTAGTGGGAGCCTCGACTGACACGGACGGAGTCAGCAAAGATAACATGGTGCTGGGTGAGAAAGAAGCCATCTCAGGTTGGTAAGCTGACAGCCCAATTACACAGAATTTATTGCAGAGAAATAGGCCATTCGGCCCAATTGGTCTATACCGGTGTTTATGCTCCACACACTCCTCCTCTCATCCTTCTTCACCCAACCCTATTTGCATATCCTTCTATTCCTTTCCCCATCATGTACTTATCTTTTTTCCTTAAAGGCATCTATGCTAGTCGCCTCAACTACTCCCTGTGGTAGCGAGTTCGTTCCACATTCTAACCACTCTCTCGGTAATGAAGTTTCTCCCGAATTTTTTGTTGGATTTATTAGTGACTATCTTATATTTATGGCCCCTGATTTAGGACTCTCCCACAAGTGCAAACATCTTCTCTACATCTACCCTATCAAATCCCTTCATAATTTTAAAGACCTCCATCAGGTCACACCTCAGTCTTCTCTTTTCTGGAGAAAAGAACCCCAGCCTGTTCAATCTGATAGTTATAACCTCTCAAGTTCAGGTATCATCCTTGTAAATCTTTTTTGCACCTTCTCCAGTGCCTCCATGTCCTTTTTGTAATATGGAGACCAGAACCCCTCCCATCCACCATTCCCACCTCGTGGGAGGGGGCAGTTAAAAAAAAAATTCGACCCAAATGTGTTATATGGGGAGAATTACACTACCTACTTTCCCAATATAATGTTCTGCTTCATAATGTTCTGCTAACTGAACTGAGTCAGAAGGGTGGGAGTTGAACTTCAATCCATTGTTTGGGCACATTAACTAGGCCGGAAATGTCTAAAAGGCAGCCCACAAGCTTCTCTGTTCCAACATGTGATGCTCCTGTCCTCTTTGTGTTCATGAACAAGACTTCAGTCACTTTGAAATTCCTGGACCTGGAGGATTGGAACAAGCTGCTCCTGAGGAGTTGAACCCACCAATCAGGGACAGCCTTTTCTCGTCCTCTACACTAACTTTGAAAGGGTTGAAACGTCCAAGTTTTCAGACTTTAGGGGAAGGGGAGGATGAGGAGTGCCTCACTTTTTGTATGCACGGGCACCAGCATCACTGCGTAATCATGTTTGACCTGCACTGGTTTTCATACATGTCTCTGACCGCCACCCCCCCCACCCCTAGCTCAAAGAGAGTGGACATCTCCGAAATAGATGAAAGTCTAGCTGATGTTAAGCAAATATTGGGTGAGTTTATTCAAAGATTTAGCGCTATTCTGTCTGGAGGTCAGAGCCCTAACCTGGTTTGTGGGAAGGTCAGTTAAGAGTTCGCAAACAATGTTGCTCCCGAGTTTTCTGTACCAGGAGAGGTTTTCTGCACATTTCAAATGGCTGTCTTTATACTTTCATAAAAAGTGCAGCACAGAAATTTGCATTAGACTTGTGTAATGTGAAATGCGATAGAAAGAAACACACACACACAAAAGATTTTATAAAAGCAAAGTACAGCAGATGCTGGAAACCGGAAATAAAAACAGAAAATGCTGGAAACACTCAGCCGTTCAGGCAGCAGCCATGGAGAGAGAGAAACAGAGTTAACGTTTCAGGTCGATGACCCTTCGTCAGAACTGGGAGAATTTAGAGATGCAACGTCTTTTAAGCAAGTGCAGAGGCAGATGAAAAAGGTTGGGGGGAGGGGGGGGGGGTGAAGAGAACAAAAGGAAAGGTCTGTGATAGGGTGGAGGACAGTGATTAAATGACAAGGCAAAAGGGGTTGGTAATGGGACAAGTAATGATACAAAAGATAGATCCAGAGGAGGTATAAATGGTTACAGCAGAACCATTGCCAACACCTGCTGTCTGAGAAAATTGGAGCGGTGGTTATGACCTAAAGTTGTTGAACTCAACGCCGAGTCTGGAAGGCTGTAAAATGCCTAATCGAAAGATGGGGTCCTGTTCCTCGAGCTTGTGTTTTACTTCATTGCAACAGTGCAGGAGGCCGAGGACAGAGTGGGAGTGGGATGGGGATTTCAAGTGGCAGGCGAGCAGAAGCTCAGGGTCACGTTTGCAGACTGAACAAAGGTGTTGCGCCTTTGGACGTTTTACTATGTTAAATGCGCTAAATAAATACGCCGCTGTCATCAGCAAAGCAAACAACAAATTTGCATTTGGTCTCCCCGACATAGAGGAGCCCGTATTGTGAGCAGCGAACACAGTATATTAAGTTGGAAGTAGAAGTAAATCACCATTTCACCTGGAAGGAGTGTTTGGGGCCCTGGATGGTAGAAAGGGAAAAGAAAGAGCAGGTGTTGCATCTCCTGTACCGGCTCTTTGAAAGATCTATCTAATTAGTCCCACTCCCTTGTTCTTTTCCCCCATAGCCCTGCAAATTTTTCCTTTTCAGGTATTTATCCAATTCCCTTTTGAAAGTTACTATTGAATCTGCTTCCACCACCCTTTCAGGGAGTGCATTCCAGATCATAACTCGCTGCATAAACAAATTTCTCATCATCTCACCTCTGGTTCTTTTGCCAATCACCTTAAATCTGTGTCCTCTGGTTACGGACTCTCCTGCCAGTGGAAACAGTTTTTCCCTATTTACTCTATCAAAACCCCTCATGATTTTGAATGCCTCTATCAAATCTCCCCTTAACCTTCTCTGCTCGAAGGAGAACAATCCCAGCTTCTCCAGTCTTACCACATAACTGAAGTCCCACATCCCTGGTACCATTCTGGTAAATCTTTTCTGCACCCTCTCCAAGGCCTTGACATCCATCCTAAAGTGTGGTGCCCAGAATTGAACACAATACTCCAGCTGAGGCCTAACCAGTGTTTTGTAAAGGTTTAGCATAACTTCCTTGCTTTTGTACTCTATGCTTCTGTTTATAGATCCAGACCTTCAAAACATCCTACGCGCTCTCATCCCACGTACTCCCCGCGTGGGAGACTTCTACTGCCTCCCAAAGATACACAAAGCCAACACACCAGGACGTCCTATCGTATCAGGCAATGGAACCCTGTGTGAGAACCTCTCTGGATACGTCGAGGGCATTCTGAAACCCATCGTACAGGGAACCCCCAGCTTCTGTCGCGACACTACAGACTTCTTACGGAAACTCAGCACCCACGGACCAGTTGAACCAGGAACACTCCTCGCCACGATGGACGTATCGGCACTCTACACCAGTATCCCCCACGATGACGGCATCGCTGCGACAGCCTCAGTACTCAACACCAACAACAGCCAATCTCCAGACGCCATCCTACAACTCATCCGCTTCATCCTTGACCACAATGTCTTCACCTTCGACAACCATTTTTTTACCCAAACACACGGAACAGCCATGGGGACCAAATTCGCACCCCAATACGCCAACATCTTCATGCACAAGTTCGAGCAAGACTTCTTCGCTGCACAGGACCTCCAGCCAACGCTGTACACCAGATACATCGACGACATTTTCTTCCTTTGGACCCATGGCGAAGGATCACTGAAAAGACTACACGATAACATAAACAAGTTCCATCCCACCATCAAACTCACCATGGACTACTCCTCAGAATCGGTTTCATTCCTGGACACACGAATCTCCATCAAAGACAGACACCTCAGCACTTCACTCTACCGCAAGCCCACGGACAACCTCACGATGCTCCACTTCTCCAGCTTCCACCCTAACCACGTTAAAGAAGCCATCCCCTATGGACAAGCCCTGCGAATACACAGGATCTGCTCAGACGAGGAGGAACGCGATGGACACCTACGGACGCTGAAAAACGCCCTCGTAAGAACGGGATATGACGCTCGACTCATCAATCGACAGTTCCGACGGGCCACAGCGAAAAATCGCATAGACCTCCTCAGAAGGCAAACACGGACACAACCAACAGGGTACCCTACGTCGTCCAGTACTTCCCCGGAGCGGAGAAACTACGCCATGTTCTTCGCAGCCTTCAACATGTCATCGATGACGACAAACACCTCGCTAAGGCCATCCCCACGCCTCCACTACTTGCCTTCAAACAGCCGCCTAACCTCAGAAGTACCATAGTTCGCAGCAAATTACCCAGCTTTCAGGATAACAGCGACCACGACACCACACAACCCTGCCACGGCAAACTCTGCAAGACATGCCAGATCATCAACACAGATACCACCATCACACGTGAGGACACTACCCACCAGGTACATGGTACATACTCAGGTGACTCGGCCAACGTTGTCTACCTCATACGTTGCAGGAAAGAATGCACCGCGGCATGGTACATCGGCGAGACCATGCAGACACTGAGACAACGTATGAACAAGCACCGCGCAACAATCACCAGGCAGGATTGTTACCTCCCAGTCGGGGAACACTTCAGCAGTCAAGGACATTCAGCCTCGGATCTGCGGGTAAGCGTTCTCCAAGGCAACCTTAGGAACACACGACAACGCAAAATCATCGAGCAGAAACTGATAGCCAAGTTCCGCACTCATGAAGACGGTCTCAACCGGGATCTTGGGTTTATGTCACGATACATGACGTGATCCGGACTCGAGTTGTCGTTGGCTTGTTCACAGATGTGATTCCCAGTAAAAAAGTAAAATTTTCCCAGTAAAAAAGTAAACATTTTACAGCTTATCGTTTTACATACAGACGGCAGCTTTTGACACGTTAGACCCCCTGCAACTCCACCTCATTGTCTCAGTTGTATCTTGCTATGTCTTTGATGTGGTACCTTCCTGGCTGACCTGATTAACTTTATCATACCTCGGCAGATAGTCAGGATGATTTAATTTAGTTGTCTGCAATTGTAAGGTACACATGCATTGTTCTCTATCTATATATGCTTGGTCGAGTCTGTATTTCTTTACTTCACCTGAGGAAGGGGCGATCGATAGCTCCGAAAGCTTGTGATTTCAAATAAAACTGTTGGACTATAACCTGGTGTTGTGCGACCTCTCAATTTTGTCCACCCCAGTCCAACACCGGCATCTCCGCATCTGTTTATAGAGCCAAAGTTCCCGATGCTTTTTTGACAGCCTTATCAACTTGTCCTGCCACCTTCAAAGATTTGTGTACATACACGCCCAGGTCTCGCTGTTCATGTACCCCCATTAAAATTGCACCATTTAGTTTATATTGCTGCTCCTCAGTCTTCCTTCAACATTGTTGAACTCAGTGTTGAGGCCGAAAAGCTGTCAAGTGCCTAATTGAAAGATGAGCTTCATTGGACCAGTGTAGGAGGCCGAGGACTGAGAGGTCAGAGTGGGAGTAGGATGGAGAATTAAAAGTTGCAAGCTCCCCTTGTGATCCAATGATTGTGATCAGCCCGACGTAACTTCACTGGAAATACTGATGCGTCCAATTAAAAAAGGTAGTACAAGTTAATCTTGATTCAAATTGGGAACAAAAAGTTAAACAAGTTTATTCAGATCCAAATGATCTGTTTTTGCTGTTTTCAAATAACAGTTCAAGGGAAATTAATGAAGTGCCAATATTTCAATTTGCACTTTAGGCAAGATTTGAAATCACAAATGTGGCTTCAGAATTTGAGGAACAAGGTGCTATAGCACTGCAATGGTAAGTATCGGAAGGATTGCTCTACATAGGATCATAGCTGCTTCCTCATTCTATTTTGTAATTTAGAAAGATTCTGTTCATTCCATTAGCCAGCATACAAAATTAAGAGGCATTTGCATTATCAGGTCACTTTATGGAAAAGCATCGCCTTTCACGACCTTCCCAAACATATCTCTGCCAATATAATTAAAACTAGTCTGCAATTCAGGCAGTGTTTTCACTGTGTAAACAGAATCCTCCAATGGAAAATATCTTTCAACAGCAAGACCTGCAGTCCATTCATACCTTTATTACTTATGGGTTTTGTGACCTTCCAAACTTGTGAGTTAATCTTCGTATCGCACACTTCCTCGTTATCCTTCATGTATGCCCCCACCCCAGAGTTGTTCCATTAATGATTTCAAAGCACAAATTCACAGACGGCTGGTGGCTGGGGGGCTGTGGGGAGCGGGTAGCAATTCAAAAGTGGGTAAAAAGTTGTCACTTGAACAGTAGAGATTTCTCCTACGCTCAATAGATTTGTCAGATTAAACCTGAATACCTAAAAGATACTGGTTCCCTGTCTAATAGTGAGAGATCATGCTGCGAAATGTATGCAGGAAGCCTCATCAACGTGTCCTACCCACGAAGTGTCTTACCCATGCCTCGGAGAAAAAGACGCATCTGATCTTGTTGCACAGCTGATGATTTATACCTTTCTGCACATAGGAATCATAATGAATAAAAGTATTCCAATGTAGAAGTTTCAAAAAGCCAAAATGAAGATCCGTTTCACACATGAACTTCTATGACATTGGACAGTGTGAAAAACATATGCCACACTTTGCAACCCCCCCGCCCCGATTGACTTGAGTAAAATGAAGTTTGGCACTAATTCAAATTAGGCGAGGCTCCGACAACAGAGCAACTTAAGAAAATAAAGTTACTTCTTGAATTTTTGGCATCTTTATATTGAAAGAGGTACACTCATCAGAGTACATGAAAGTTCATACATTGATTTAACAAAGGATCCCACTTAGAAGCTGCCCCAAAGGTACAACCATCAGTAAAGTGTTCACTTGCATACTAAATAGACAGGATCTATAAACACAGCTGTTCATAACACTAAACTGAAAATGAGAAAAGAAATTCCATTTCCTAAAACCAAGCAGGACTAAACCAGTTATCAGTGGATGCAAAGAGGGGACAAAATAAAGAATGCATTAAATAATAATTCCAAACAACCTTGGTGCCCCACAGTCACCTGGATCTCAACCACGTCACACACCGAGGGTGCTGAAATCACAAGAACAGCCATCTCCTGACTCCAACGGCCCATAACGCAATATTGTCAGCCTTCTTTGTTTTACCTCCTCTTCCATCTAGTGTCATTGGTGAATATATCTACATTTAAAAAGATCTAACAAAAGGCAGTCATTCTATACTGTGAGCTAATCAAACACAGAATACAATATTCAGTCGCAAGCTGCATCACCACGTGGGATGCTAGGCATTGCTTAACTTATTTTTAAAATCAGAGAAAACTTGAGGGGTCATGATCCAGGCTTTTCTCGATTTCAAAATTCTCATCCTTGTTTTCAAACTTCTCCATGACCTCGCACCTCCCTATCTCTAATCTCCTCCAGCCCCACAACTCCCCCCGCCACCCCACCCCAAGATATCTGTGCTCCTCAAATTCTGCCCTCTTGAGCATCCCTGATTATAATTGCTCAATGATTGGTGGCCGTGCCTTCTGTTGCCTCGGCTCCAAGCTCTGGAATTCCCTCCCTAAACCTCTCCGCCTCTCTCTTCAAGATGCTCCTTAAAACCTACCTCTTTGACCAAGCTTTTGGTCATCTGCCCTAATTTCTCCTTATGTGGCTCGGTGTCAATTTTTTTATCTTATAACACTCCTGTGAAGCGCCTTGGGATGTTTTACTACGTTAAAGGTGCTACATAAATACAAGTTGTTGTTGTAATGACAGGACAACATAAATATAGGAAAATTATTTAATCTGGATAATGGACGCAGAACAAAACGGCTTAAGTACATAATTAACAATCTGCAAGTTGCACTTTACTTGGATATGCACTTGAAGTGCCGTAACCTACAGGGCTACAGACCAAGAGCTGGAAAGTGGGATTAGGCTGGATAGCTCTTTTTCGGCTGGCACAGACACGATGATTCTATGTACATGAAAAAGATTTTCCCATCCACCCAGAGTGGTGGGTGTGGGAGCAGGCTCCTGGAAGCAGCAGCTGATGCTGGATAACTATCTAATAGAAATGGCATTAAAGGTTTAGGGACACCAGATATCTATCTAATAGAAATGAGATTAAAGGATGCCCAATAACTATCTGGAAAGCAATTTCAGTAAATATGCAAGAAATAAATGATCAAGTATTCTACGAGAACACAACAGTTCCTGTGTTGTAGAGACCAAAGGGTTGCACAACACGTCTGATTTTAGCAGTAGCAAAGTACTCACCTGAGGGGAAATTGTGGTGACCAGCCAGCTCGTGACTGCAGTTATAACATTCTCTTACTTTATACAGTTGTGTGCCCCTCCTCCATATTAACAATCGCTGCAAGTGTGTGCCACAGCAGACATTATACAGGCTCAACTCAACAATCGAACTGAAATCTGTCACAGCAGACAGTATTTTGGCAGCCCTACATTGGTTGCTATGGCGATGCTTGCACTTCATTTTCACAAACCAGTTTTCTATTCATTAAATGGGGAATCACGAACTCAATTTTGTGCGATTTGACAAGTTGGATACAAATGAAAGGGCTGCGATTAATTTTGAGAACAGTCCTAGTCCTATTTGTTTCAACACGTTTTGTTCACTTCTTATTCAACACTGGGAGAAGAAGCCATGAGAAGAGTCTGTTCTGCCCAATGCAGTTTCGATCATTCCAGATTGTGCCTGTGCGTGACTGTGTGGGTGTACGGCACAGACACCTGTAACTCTGTGCTACGGAGTGTAATAGAGCACGGTCAACGAACCACTACAATACTCATGTGACTGCTTTTTAATATATGCACACGAAGCGATCCTCCATCCTGTTGCTCACGGGTGGATGCCAAGACCAGAGTCGGAGGATTTGGGGCCCAGCTCCAGGAAACAAACGGAGCGTTTTCAATAACCACGGGCTGAAGCAGCCAGCTGGAGGTCTGGCACTTGCTGCTCACCGAGGTCACACATGTGCAAAGACTTGAAATAAAGTTTATTTGCTACAGGGAAGAGAGAGGGCACTTCCGATTTCCTACGACCAAAGCTCAGCCTTCAGCGAGCGAGCTGCATTGAGTTTGGCTTAAGCATACAATGGCGTCTCGCCAAGGCAAGCCAGTCAGCTGGACAAGTCTCTCTTTTGAACATTTTCATGGTTAGTGTATAAAATAATTGGTTAACAGAAATATTACGAATAATTTTTCTAAGGGAGACTAATCTTAGCAGCTCCTTCCCTAGAATATTAAACAGGCAGACTGTCCTATCTTTTTAGAGAGTGGGTTTTTAAAATTGGATGGACCAACAATTATAAAACTGAAGAAAATATTAAATAAATTTGCATAACTCTTCACCAAATATCTCTGCAACAAGACAGACTTACTAACACGTTCTGCTTAAATAAAGATTTAAAGTTAGGATTTTTATTCAAACCTGAATAATGGTACAGTCCTTCCAGAATTTTCCACTTCTATTAATCTTTGTTTTCTATTGTCTTTGACTTCACTGTCAAATATGAAAAGAATACAGCTGCTCTAACCATTTATAATAGATTACAGATTTGGCAAACATTAAAAATAGCAAAATATCACTTGCCACACATGCACTGAAACACAAAAAAATACTGGAAGGAAGGAAAGCTGAACAAAGCAAACTCCAGAAAGGAAGAGAACTCAAGTCCCAGGCTCCCGAGAGAGAGTCGTCCCCGGAACGTCAAAACTGGTTAGATGGATTTTCAAAAGGGCGTGGATCATTTTATGAATTGTTTAAGCTTTTTTGTGTTTATGTTACAAACTATATTTTTAATACTGACAAAACTAGATGGCAGCCAAAAGCTTTTTCAAAAATACTTGGGAGTGAATTTATTGGTTCCCTTTCTCCTCCCTGCTTCTTGATTGATAGTTTTCATACTGCCTTGTTTGTTTGTTTGTTAGCAGGTTCCCTACATGCTCAGCTATCATTTGTTTTCTTGATATATCCGAGCCCCAATCAGGTGCAGGTATCATAGAATCATAGAACACAAAAGGAGGCCATTCGGCCCATTGTGCCTGTGCTGGCTCTTTGAAAGAGCTATCCAATTAGTCCCATTCCCCTGCTCTTTCCCCACAGCCTGACAAATTTTTTCCCTTCAAGTATTTATCCAAGTCCCTTTTAAAATATTTTATTGAATCTGCTTGTACCACCCTTTCAGGCAGTGCATTTGCAGATCATAACTCGCTGCGTAAAAAAATTCTCTCATCTCCCCTCTGGTTCTTTTGCAAATTACCTTCAAACTGTGCTCTGGTTACTGACCCTTTTGTCACTGGAAACAGTTTCTCCTTATTTACTCCATCAAAACACTTCTTGATTTTGAACACCTCTATTAAACCTCCCTTTGGACTTTACTCACCTGCTTTGGACAGCGGTTCGTACCGGCCCCATCCTGTTCACATCGGCTTGTCCTTCCATGGGACCTATGACTTTGACCCTGGTCTTCCTACTATTGTCCCCAACCTATTCCCTGCTACCAGGAAATATGTATTCCATTAATTATTACATTTAAACAGGCCCATGTAACCTGAGCTTTTCCCGTGTCCATTTGTGTGCGCACTTTGGCTGCCGCTCCGGACCAGAGCCATTCCACTTTTCCCCCCTATTTTCCTTTCATAAGAACATAAGAAATAGGAGCAGGAGTAGGCCAATCGGCCCCTCGAGCCTGCTCCGCCATTCAATATCATGGCTGATCTGATCCTAACCTCAAATTTAAAGAACACAAGAAGTAGGAGCAGGACCCGGCCACTCAGCCCCTGGGCCCGCTCCACCACCCACAGGGCCTTGACCGATCCGAACTCAGCCTCATGTCCAATTTCCTGCCCGCTCCCCGTAACTCCTAATTCCCTTTACTTCTAGGAAACTGTCTATTTCTGTTTTAAATTTATTTAATGATGTAGCTTCCACAGCTTCCTGGGGCAGCAAATTCCACAGACCTACTACCCTGAGTGAAAAAGTTTCTCCTCATCTCAGTTTTGAAAGAGCAGTCCCTTATTCTAAGATTATGCCCCCTAGTTCTAGTTTCACCCATCCTTGGGAACATCCTTACCGCATTCACCCGATCAAGCCCCTTCACAATCTTATATGTTTCAATAAGATCGCCTCTCATTCTTCTGAACTCCAATGAGTCCCAATTTACTCAACCTTTCCTCTCTAGCCCTCCCTGAAAGCACTCTCCCGTCATCATACCTCCTTTCATCTCTCCTCTCTGATACACTGCCCTCCCAAATCCCTACCCCAATCCTTCATTACTCTTCGACCTTCCTACTCTCCTGCCGTCGTCCCAGGCTTCACTCCCTCTTAGATAAGCCCACAGCTTCCCTCTGTGCCTCTCTTGGCATCCAACGAAGGGCCCATCGAGGCACTCGTCGCTGCCGCCTTACGAGCAGCAACCCCAACTATCCCATCCTACTCTCTCGCTGACCATCCCGCCTAGCGCGTCCACTGGGGGCAAATCTTGCCAATTTCCTCCCCATCCCCCCCAGCGCTGACCCTGTGGATGCTGGCAGTGGGGCAGCCATCACCGACCCTCTCCGCATCTCCCTCCAGAATGTCCGTTCACTTGCGAACAAGGCTCTTGCCATCAATGAGCTTATCGTGGATGACTGCATCGATATCATGGCCCGGACGGAAACTTGGTTGAGGGGTGATGACACCTTACTCCAAATGAAGCCTCCCCGCCTGGCTATACCTTCCACCACTTGCCCCGCTCAGACCGCCATGGTGGCGGTGTGGCTCTCATCACCAAATCGCACCTTGGTCTGTCCCCCTACTCCTCCGGCAGTTTCTCCTCCTTTGAGCATCTCACCTTATTCCACCCCTCTCACTTAAAATTCTAGTTCTCTAACGCCCACCCAAGTACCATAAAAATTTTATTACCAAGATATCTTCACTGTTCTCCTCCCTCAGCCTCTGCACCAAACAACTTCTCATCCTCGGTGATTTCAACCTCCATCTCAATTCATCATGCTCTCTCTCCTCAGTTCTCTAGCCTCCTATCCTCCCTTAATCTCTCCCTCCATGTAAACTCCCAAACCCATATTCACGGCCACCCCCTCGACCTTGCCATCTCTCGTGGCCTCGCTACTCCCATCGTCTCAATCGCAGATAAGGCCATCTCTGACCACTTCCTCGTATCGCTCTCCACCCACATCCCCATTCCACCCCCTCCCCCCCAACCCTACTTTCTTCTGTGTCCACCCATCGAAAAAACTCTCTCCCAACTGCACTTATGAAATCTCAACTGTCCAGCCTTAGGCCGTCCATTCACCACGACATTTCTGCAGCTACCGATCTGCTCAACCACACCCTCACAACTATCTTTGATGCCCTAGTCCCTACTAAAACAATTACCCTCTCTCACCCTGGCAATTCCCCCTGGTACAGCTCTCATCTTTGCTCCCTTAAGTCCAAGGGACGCAGACTCGAACGGATATGGCGGACAACTGGTTTAGCCATTCACCGCCAGATCTGGCTGGACCACAAAGTACTATCGGGCCCTGCTCTCGTCTGCCAAAATTGCTCACTATTCCAGAATCATTCCGGAATGCAAAGATAAACCCCGACTTCTATTCTCTACTGCTAACCGTCTTCTTAAACCCCTCTCCCCTGTCTCCTCCACCCTCACCTCCGATAACAAATGTGAGGAGCTCATGGACTTCTTTGTCTCCGAGATCGAGACCATCCGTTCAGCTGCCTCTGCCACTTCCCTTCCTTCCCCTAGCCCACGGAGCTAAACTTCCTCTAAGGTTCCCCCCTGCCCTAGGCCTGAACTCACATCTTTCTCCAGTTTCTCTTCGATCTCCCCTCATGACCTCTGCACTCATCTTGTCTATGAGACCCACCTCCTGCTCCCTCAATCCTATTCCCACCAAACTGCTGGCCACCCAACTTCCTTTTCTGGCTCCCATGTTAGCGGATATTGTTAACGGTTCTCTCTCCTCAGGTACTGTCCCTCTCTCCCTCAAATCTGCTGTCATCACCCCTCCTCAAAAAAAAACCTTGAGCCCTCCGTCCTTGCAAACAACCGCCTCATCTCCAACCTCCCTTTCCTCTCCAAAGTCCTTGAACGTGTTGTTGTCTCCTAAATCCGTGCCCATCTTCCCCGCAATTCCATGTTTGAATCCCTCCAATCAGGTTTCCGCTCTTGCCACAGTACTGAAACAGCTCTCATCAAAGTCACAAATGACATCTTTGTGACTGCGACAAAGGTAAACAATCCCTCCTCGTCCTTCTTGACTCGTCTGCAGCCTTTGACACGGTTGACAACTCCATCCTTCAACGCCTCTCCACCGTCGTCCTGCTGGGTGGGACTGCACGCGCCTGGTTCCATTCTTATCTATCTAATCGTAACCAGAGAATCACCTGCAACGGCTTCCCTTCCCGCTCCCGCATCGTTACTTCTGGTGTCTCCCAAGGATCTATCCTTGACCCCCTATTTCTCATCTACATGTTGCCCCTTGGCGACATCATCTGAAAACACAGCGTCAGTTTCCACATGTACGCTGACGACACCCAGCTCTACCTCACTACTTCTTCTCTCAACCCCTCCACGGTGTCTAAATTGTCAGATTGCTTGTCAGACATACAGTTCTGCATGAGCAAAAATTTTCTCCAATTAAATATTGGGAAAACCGAAGCCATTGTTTTCGGTCCCCGCCACAAGCTCCATTCCCTAGCCACTGACTCTATCCCTCTCCTTAACATCTGTCTGAGGCTGAACCACACTGTTCTCAACCTTGATATCATATTTGACCCCGGAATGAGCTTCTGACCACATATCCGCAGCATAACAAAGACCGCTTACTTCCACCTCCGTAACATTGCCCGTCTCCGCCCTTGCTTCAGCTCATCCGCTGCTGAAACCCTCATCAATGCCTTTGTTACCTCTAGACCTGACTATTCCAACGCACTCCTGTCTGACCTCCCACATTCTACCCTACGTAAACTTGAGGCCATCCAAAACTCGGCTGCCCGTGTCCTAACTCGCACTAAGTCCCGTTCGCCCATCTCCCCTGTGCTCGCTGACCTACATTGGCTCCCGGTTAAGCAGCGCCTCGATTTCAAAATTCTCATCCTTGTTTTCAAATCCCTCCATGGCCTCGCCCCTTCCTATCGCTGTAATCTCCTTCAGCCCCACAACCACCCCCCGCCCACTCCAGAGATATCTGCGCTCCTCTAATTCTGCTCTCTTGAGGATCCTTGATTATAAATCGCTCAACCTTTGGTGACAGTGCCTTCTGTTGCCTAGGCCCTAAGCTCTGGAATTCCCTCCCTAAACCTGTCCGCCTCGCTACCTCTCTTTCCTCCTTTAAGATGCTCCTTAAAACCTACCTCTTTGACCAAGCTTTTGGTCACCTGCCCTAATTTATCCTTATGTGGATCGATATCAAATATTTTGTCTTAAAATACTCCTGTGCAGCGCCTTGGGATGTTTTACTACGTTAAAGGCGCTATATAAATACAAGTTGTTGTTGTTTTTTTAACCTTCTCTGCTCCAAGGAGAACAACCCCAGCTTCTCCACGTAACTGAAGTCCCGCATCCCTGGTACCATTCTAGTAAGTCTCCTCTGCACCCTCTCTAAGTCCTTGACATCCTTCCTAAAAAGTGTGGTGCATAGAAATGGACACAAAACTCTAGCTGGGACCTAACCAGTGATTTATAAAGGTTTAGCATAACTTTCTTGCTTTTGTACTCTCTGCCCCTATTAATAAAGCCATGGATCCTGTATGTTTTTTCAACTTGTCCTGCCGCCTTCAAAAGACTGGTGTGCGCGCTCTCCCAGGCCTCTCTGTTCCTGCACCCCATTTAAAATTGTATCATTTAGTTTATATTGCCTCTCCTCATTCTCCCGACCAAAATGCATCTCTGCGTTGTATTGCATCTGCCATGCTTCTGGCCATTTCACCAGTTCCACTATGTCCTGTGTATGCCCTGTATACCAAAGTCTAGGTCATTAATATATATCAAAAAGGGCAGTGGTCCAAATACCGACCCCTGGTGAACACCACTGTGTACTTCCCTCCAGTCTGAAAAACAACCGTTCACCACTATTCGCTGCTATTTGTCTCAGCCAATGACGTAGCTATGCTGCCCCCATGGGCTTCAATTTTGCTAACAACTCTATTATGTGGTACTTTATCAAACGCCTTTTGAAAGTCCATTTACACAACATCAATTAATCCATATTTTTCCAAATGATAATTAATTTTGTCCAGGATTATGGTCTCAAAGTTTCCCAACCACTGACCTTAGGCTGACAAGCCTGTAGTTGTCAGATTTATTCCTTTCCACTTTTTTGAACAGAGATGTAACATTTGCAAACCTCCAGTCCTTTGGTACTGCTCCCCTATCCAAGGAGGCTTGGAAGATTGTGGCCAGAGCCTCCAGTATCACCACCCATACTTCCCTCAGCAACCTAGGATGCATCCTATTGGACTAGGTGACTGATCAGCTTTTACATAGGATTACATAGGAGATACGGCACAGAAACAGGCCATTCGGCCCAACCAGTCCATGCTGGCGTTTATGCTCCACTCGAGCCTCCTCCCGTCTTTCCTCATCTAAATCTATCAGCATAACCCTCCATTCTCTTCTCCCTCATATGCTTGTCCAGCCTCCCCTTAAATGCATCTATACTATCCGCTTTAACCACTCCCTGTGGTAGCAAGTTTCACATTCTCACCCCTCTTTGGGTAAAGAAGTTTCTTCTGAATTTCCTATTGGATTTCTTGGTGACTATCTTATATTGATGGCCTCTAGTTATGCTCTTCCCCACAAGTGGAAACACTCTCTCCGTATCCACACTATCAAAATTTTTCATAATTTTAAAGACCTCTATTAGGTCACCCCTCAGCCTTCTTTTTCAAGAGAAAAGAGACCCAGCCTGTTCTTCATTTCCTGATATGTATACCCTCGCATTTCTGGTATCATCCTTGTAAATCTTCTCTGCACCCTCTCTAGTGCCTCTATATCCTTTTTATAATATGGCGACCAGAACTGTAAGCAGTGCTCTAAGTGTGATCTAATCAAAGTTCGATACAGCTTTAGCATAACTTCCCTACTTTTCAATTCGATACCTCTAGAAATAAACCCTAGTGCTTGGTTTGCTTTTTTATAGCCTTGCTAGCCTGTGTCATAACTTAGTGATTTGTGTATTTGTACTCAGAGATCCCTTTGTTCCTCTACTCCACCTAGACTTGCACCTTCCAAGTAATAAGTGACCTCCCTATTCTTCCTCCCAAAATGTAATACCTCACATTTATCTGTGTTGAAATTCATTTGCCAACTATATGCCCATTCTGCAAGTTTATTAATGTCCTCCTGTAATTTGTTGCCATCCTCCTCAGTATTGACTATCCCCCACAATTTGGTCTCATCTGCAAATTTAGAAATTATGTTTGATTCCAAAGTCTAAATCGTTAATGTAAATTGTGAACAGCAGTGGTCCCAGCACTGATCCTTGTGGAACACCACTACCCACCTTCTGCCACTGTGAATAGATACCCTTTACTCATGCTCTCTGCTTTCTGTCCTGAAGCCAGCCAGCAATCCATTCTGCTACTTGTCCCCTGACTCTGCATTCTTGTTCATCAGTCTATTATGGGGTACCTTATCGAAGGCCTTTTAAAAATCCAGATAAATTACATCTACATAGATACATAGAAGATAGGAGCAGGAGTAGGCCATCCGGCCCTTCGAGCCTGCTCCGCCATTTAATGAGATCATGGCTGATCCTCCAATTCAGTATCCCGTCCCCGCCTTCTCTCCGTAACCCTTAACCCCTTTTGCCTGTAGAAATATATCTAATTCCCTCTTAAATATATTTAATGAGCTGGCGTACACTGCCCTCTGTGGCAATGAGTTCCACAGGTTCACCACCCTCTGAGTGAAGAAATTCCCCCTCATTTCTGTCCTAAATGGTTTAGCCCTTATCCTTAAATTATGTCCTCTAGTTCTGTTCTCACCCGCCAAGGGAAACATTCCTTCTGCATCTAGTCTGTCTAGACCTGTCAGAATTTTATACACTTCTATGAGGTCCCCTCTCAATCTTCTAAACTCCAGTGTGTACATCCCTAAACTACATAGTCTCTCCTCATAGGTCAATCCCGCCATTCCTGGTATCAGCCTGGTGAATCGCCGCTGCACCCCCTCCATGGCAAGAACATCTTTCCTCAGATGAGGCGACCAAAACTGTACACAGTACTCGAGGTGTGGTCTCACCAGTGCCCTGTACAGCTGCAGCAAGGTATCCCTGTTCCTGTATTCCAACCCTTTTGCTATGAAGGCCAGCATACCGTTTGCCTTCTTGACCGCCTGTTGCACCTGCATGCTCGCCTTCAGTGACTGGTGTACAAGAACACCCAGGTCTCTCTGTACTTCCCCCTCTCCCAATTTATTGCCATTTAAATAATAATTTGCCCTCCCGTTCCTGCACCCAAGGTGGATAACTTCGCACTTGTCCACATTATAGTGCATCTGCCATTTATCCGCCCAATCACCCAGTCTGTCCAAATCGCTCTGGAGCTTCCTGGTCTCCTCCTCTGAGCCCACCCCCCCTCCTAGTTTAGTGTCGTCTGCAAATTTGGAAATGCTGCATCCGACTCCCTGATCCAGGTCATTAATGTAAATTGTGAACAGCTGGGGACCCAGGACAGATCCCTGTGGTACCCCACTTGTTACTGCCTGCCATTCAGAAAATGAGCCGTTTATTCCAACTCTCTGTTTTCTATCTGACAGCCAGTTCTCTATCCACGTCAATACTTTCCCCTTTATCCCACGAGCTTCAATTTTCCATGCTAATCTTTTATGTGGGACCTTGTCGAAGGCCTTTTGGAAGTCCAGGTACACCACATCTACTGGCTCTCCCCCATCTATTTTACCAGTTACTCCCTCAAAAAATTCCAATAGATTAGTCAAGCACGATTTACCCTTTGTAAATCCAGGTTGACTCTGTCCTATCCTGTCCCCATTTGCTAAGTGCTCCGCTATTTCATCCTTAATGATGGACTCCAGCATTTTGCCCACAACTGATGTAAGGCTTACAGGTCTGTAATTACCTGCTTTTTCCCTACCCCCCTTTTTGAATAGTGGGGTAACGTTAGCTACCCTCCAATCCATGGGCACTGTTCCCGAGTCTAATGAATTCTGAAAAATCATACTTAGTGCATCCGCTATCTCTAGGGCCACCTCCTTCAGTACCCTAGGATGCATGTTATCAGGCCCTGGGGATTTGTCCGCCTTCAATCCCTTTAGCTTCCTTAACACCATATCCTTAGAGATATTGATTTGCGTCAGTTCCTCCTTTGCCAATGTCCCTATTTTTCCCGATATCCCAGGGAGGTTTTTTGTGTCTTCCTTCGTAAAGACTGACCCAAAGTATGCATTTAGTTGGTCTGCCATTTCCTTATTTCCCGTTATATATTCCCCCGTATCTGACTGCAATGGACCAACTTTGGTTTTCACCAGTCTTTTCCTCTTGATATACTTATAAAAGCTTTTGGAGTTAGTTTTTATATTTTCCGCCAGCTTGCTTTCGTAAGCTATTTTGCCCCTCTTGATTAAGCCCTTTGTCCTCCTTTGCTCTATCTTAAACTGCTCCCAATCTTCCGCTCTGGCGCTTTGCATTACCATTGTCTACTCTCTCTGTTACCTCTTCAAAAAATTCAATAAGGTTGGTCAAGCAAGACTTTCCCTTTTGAAATCCATGCTGACTATTCATTATTATATTTTTGGTTTCTAGATGTTCTTCTATTTTCTCCTTTAGCAGGGATTCCATTATTTTTCCTATCACTGATGTTAAGCTGACTGGTCTATAGTTCCCTGGACATGTTCTATCCCCCTTCTTAAATATCGGTATTACGTTAGCTATCCGCCAGTCCTCTGGCACTACACCTTTTTCTAACGAATTATTAAATATATGTAGTAATGCCTCTGCTATCTCTTCCCTAGATTCTTTTAAAATGCATAGATGCAATCCATCCGGACCAGGGGTTTTATCCTCTTTGAGTTTGATTAGTTTATTTAATATATCCTCTTTTTTATTTTAAATGTACTTATTACTAATCTCATCATCCAATGTCATGTCCACCTGTTCTATCTCCCTGGTAAATACTGAAGCAAAATAGTTATTTAATATTTCTGCTATCTATCGTTACCTGTGCTATTATCTTGTCTATCCCTTAAGGCCTTATTCCCATCCTAATCTTCCTTTTTTTATTGATGTGCCTATAAAATATTTTACTATTTTGTTTTATGTTCCTTGATAATTTAATTTCATAGTTCCTCTTTGCCTTCCTAATTGGTTTTTTTGACTTCTCGCCTAATCTTTTCGTATTCTCCCTCATCATGCACTCCCCTGCTGTCCATGTACTTAATGTATGCCTCTTTCCTTACCCTCAATTGTTCCCTTATGGCTTTATTCATCCATGGAGTCTCATTATTGTTTAATTTGTTCTTTACTTTTAGCGGAATATATTTTTCATACTCTGTTGAACACCGTTTTAAATGTTTCCCATTGCTGTTCTACATCGTTGTTTGCCAATATTGTTACTGATTTCCCCCTGCCCCCCCGAACAAGTTCTATTCTCAGACTCTCAAAATCAGCTTTTCTCCAATTTATTAACCTGATTTTTGTCATACCTATGTCCTTCTCAATTATCATCTTAAAGCGTATTATATTATGGTCACTATTGCCTAAATGTTCCCCTACTTTTACTTCTCTTATCTGCTCTGGTTCATTCCCATCACTAGATCCAATAGCGAATCCTTTTTTATGGCCTTGCTAACCGGTGTTGCAACTTTTAGCGATTTGTGTATTTGTACTCCGAGATCCCTTTGTTCCTCTACCCCACCTAGACTTTCACCCTCCAAGTGATAATTGACCTCCCGATTCTTCCTACCAAAATGTAATACCTCACATTTATCTGTGTTGAATTTCATTTGCCACCACCTTTCCTTTGACTACCCTTTTACTATTTATGTGTTTATAAAAGACTTTTGGGTTCCCTGCTAATCTATTCTCATACTTCCTTTGCCCATCCTATTTCCTTTTTCAGTGTTCCTCTGTAGCTTTTGTATTCAGCTTGGTTCTCTACTGTATTATAAGCCTGACATTTATCATAAACCTCCTTTTTCATTTTAATCTTTATATCTTTAGTCATCCAAGGAGTTCTATCTTTGGATGCCCTTCCATTCCCCCTCATGCAAATGTGTCTAGTCTGTACCCAAACATCTCCTCTTTGAAGGCCTCCCATTGCTCAAAGGTATGACATACACTTGGCACGTGTAGCAGATAAATGTTACGCGATGAACAGTTCTAATAAATGCACACCATTGGGGGCAGAATGAAGCAGAGGTCAGGTGCAGGCTCGCATCCAAAGCCAGGTCCACACTGCAGGGAACAGAACAGAGGTATCTCAAGAAAGTGGAGCAAAAGACAGCGAGAGAGTAGGGAGAGCAGGCGCTGAGGCCAGGAGAGAACAGGGAGGCTGGGAGCACTTGGAGTGACAAGAAGCAAGGGAAACTGCTGACTCTAGATCGCTGATGTGGAGGTGGGAGCAGGTCCCAGAGTTTGGAAGGACTTGGGTTAGGCGAAGCATCTGGGAGCAATCTGCTGACAAGTCATTTCCCTTGTGCAAGTGCAAAAGGCAGCTCGCCAAGACAAAGGAAGAATGAAGTCTCTGTGCTCAAACACTTCCTTGCATAAATTGAGCCTCAGTTCCACAGGCTTTATTCCATTTTTGGTCAGTATTTTTTCCAGCTAATATGTGACTCCAGCTGCCACAATTCACTGTGTTGCTGATGCACAATAAGATTGACGCTGTAAGATTAACAACTGTCATTATCAAAATGACCACTGGTAAATCATCAGGAAATTCTGAGTTTAGTATACAACTGTAAAATGTTGTGTACAGTTAGTGATATTAGAGACCAGGCAGCACTGCCCTTCATATCTGGAGAAAGGAAATTAAAGAATTAATACACAATTTACAACAAATATACATTCCTTTAAAGGCACAAAAACCCCACAGGAAAAGTGGCCCTAACGTGGCTAATAAGAGAAGTTAAAGATAGTATTAGATCCAAAGAAGAGGCTTATAATGTTGCCAAAAAGAGCAGTAAGTCTGAGAATTGGGAGGATTTTAGAATTCAGCAAAGGAGGACCAAGAAATTGATAAAGAAAGTGAAAATAGAATATGAGTAAACTAGCGAGAAACATAAAAACAGACTGTAAAAGCTTCTAGAGGTATGTAAAAAGGAAAAGATTAGCGAAAGTAAATGTGGGTCCATTACAGGCTGAGAAAGCAGAAGTTATAATGGGGAATAAAGAAATGGCATTGAAATTAAACAAATACTTTGGCCGCAAATTTAATAGTGCTCAGGGGGCAGGTTTGGAGGCAGGTCCGCTGTCAAAATAGCAAAGATTGACAGCAGGTAGGAAACCCGCTGTCAACCCGCCTCCACGCGAGGCTCCCAGGTGTTGGGTCTGTCAGCGGAGAACTGACCCGACACCAAGCGGCGGGGGAGACAATTCAGCTACTTAAATGGCTTGTTAAGAGCCAATTTAAGACTATTTTGAGGCTTACTTCTAATTTTACGTTCTCCCCCACGGGTTACCTGCTGTTCGGGGAACATGCTAGCTCAACCTGGTGTGTTTTGAGTCTGCTCTGATGTTTGTGAGAAGCTGACAGCTGCAGAAGTGGTATAAAGGATGCCATGTTGCAGATGGTGAGTTTCAGAGCGCAGAAAATGTTGGTTACTGCATTTTTAATATAGAGATTTCTTTAGCTTACAAGCTTTTAGATCCAACTGTACGTCCAGTGCCACCTCATTGGGAGAACCTCTCTCACCATTGACAGATCGCTTCTGTCATCTCACCTGTAGTTGCCATCTATTGCAGCAACATCAGAGCCATTGAAACAATCAGACCTTGGTCCTCCGAATCCTTCCACGATCAGCCCCAACACCAACATCACCAGGCACACCAACATCACCAACCTTCTCCGCCATCACCTGATGCTGCACTCGACACAGGGCATCAGCCCCAGACAACATTGCTGCCCGGGAGGCCAGCGATGGCATCACCATGGCCAGATTTCCTTCACTTGACGCTTTAAACCCTGGCTGCCACACGATGCGCCAGGTTGACACCATCCCACACCAGCAGCGTGAAGCATCCCTTTAATGTCCAAGCCATTCCATGCACACACATCACTATAGCGGGGGTGGGGTTATGATTAAACAATCACTGGAACTCAGTAAGACACTTCTCAAGGTGTGCTCAGATCTGTCCAATAAGGGGCAGTTTTGGAAAAAGAGATTTCACTGTATGACAGCACATTACCAGAAACTTCACACGGACATTGGCTAAGCCTCAAGTGCCTACTCTTGTGGGTTGTTAGTTGGTATGCTTGCAGTAGGATAAGGGTGAGTGTGAGGTGTGACTAGTGAGATGGGAAAGTGAGAGAGTAGATAGAGAGGGTTGGGCGGAGATGCAAGGTAAGTTGGTGTCCTGGGGAGGTCTCTTCCACCCTTGGAAAGGAAGAGAACCTCCCTGCGTGCTGTGACTCCCTCCATAAGCATATGGAGGGAGTCATTGGAGAGCCTGGGTGCAAGCGTTCACCTTTGTGCAGTGATTGTCAGTGTTTGCAGCTTCTCAATTATGTCAATCTCAATCATCAAATGACATCATCAGACCAGCTTCCTGTTAATTGGCCGGGAAGCCCACAGGGCGGGCTTAACAAGGCCAATCAAGGGAAAATCATGTCTACAGAGCGGATGCGGCTGGGAGCGGGACCGTAACCAGGAAACCAGTTCTCCCGCCACCATCCCGCCTCCTCCATTAAAATCGCGGCCTTTGTGTCAGTGTTCACGGAAGACGACGCAAAAAGACGCAAAAAACTTCCCGGGAATAGTAGAGAACCAGAATGAGGAACTGAAAGAAATTAGCATTAGTAAAATAAATAGTACTGGAGAAATTAATGGGACTGAAAGCTGATAAATCCCCTGGACCTGATGGCCTACATCCTAGGGTTTTGAAAGAGGTGGCTATAGAGATAGTGGATGCATTGAGTGTCATTCTCCAAAATTCCATAGATTCTAGAACTGTTCCCGCAGATTGGAAGGTAGCAAATATAACCCCACTATTTAAGAAAGGAGGGAGAGAGAAAATGGGGAACTACAGACCAGTTAGCCTGACATCAGTAGCAGGGAAAATGCTAGAATCTATTATTAAGGACATGGTAACAAGGCACTTAGGAAAAAAATAGGATTGGGCAAAGTCAACACGGATTTATGGAAGAGAAGTCGTGTTTGACAAATCTGAAGAGTTTTCTGAGGTTGTAACTTGCAGAATAGATAAGGGGGAACCAGTGGATGTGGTGTATTTGGATTTTCAGAAGGCATTCGCTAAGGTGCCACACAAGAGGTTATTAAACAAAATGAGGGCTCATGTGATTGGGGGTAATATACTAACATGGATTGAGGATTGGTTAACGGACAGAAAACAGAGAGTAGGAATAAACGGGTCAATTTTCGGGTTGGCAGGCTGTAACTAGTGGGGTACCGCAAGGATCAGTGCTTGGGCCTCAGCTATTCACAATCTACATCAATGATTTGGATGAGGGGACCAAATGTAATATATATCCAAGTTTGCTGATGATACAAAGCTGGGTGGGAATGTAAGTTGTGAGGAGGATGCAAAGAAGCTTCAAGGGGATATAGACAAGCTAACTGAGTGGGCAAGAACATGGCAAATGGAATATAATGTGGAGAAATGTGAAGTTATCCACTTTGGTAGGAAAAATAGAAAAGCAGAGTATTTTTTAAATGGTGAGAGATTGGGAAATGTTGGTGTTCAGAGGGACCTGGGTGTCCTTGTACACGAATCACTGAAAGTTAACATGCAGGTACAGCAAGCAATTAGGAAAGCAAATGGTATGTTGGCCTTTATTACAAGAGGATTTGAGTATAAGAGTAAAGACATTTTACTGCAATTATATAGGGCCCTGGTGAGACCGCACCTGGCGTATTGTGTAGAGTTTTGGTCTCCTTACCTAAGGAAGGATATACTTGCCATAGAGGGAGTGCAACAAAGGTTCACCAGACTGGTTCCTGGGATGGAGGGATTGTCCTATGAGGAGGGATTGAGTAGACTAGGCCTATATTCTCTAGAGTTTAGAAGAATGAGAGGTGATCTCATTGAAACATACAAAATTCCTACAGGACTTGACAGGGTAGATGCAGGGAGGATGTTTCCCCTGGCTGGGGAGTCTAGAACCAGGGGTCACAGGCTCAGAATAAGGGGTTGGCCATTTAGGACTGAGATGAGGAGAATTTTCTTCACTCAGAGGGTGGTGAATCTTTGGAATTCTCTACCCCAGAAGGCTGTGGAGGCTCAGTCATTGAGTATATTCAAGACAGAGATCGATAGATTTTTGAACATTAAGGGACTCAAGGGATATGGGGATAGTGCAGGAAAGTGGAGATGAGGTAGATCATCAGCCATGATCTTATTGAATGGCGGAGCAGGCTCGAGGGGCCAATGGCCTACTCCTGCTCCTATTTCTTATGTTCTTAAAGACAAGTTAACAGTCTCCTTTTCGAGGGAGAGTTTGCAATCCCTAGAGTTTCTCAAGGGCATGTGATTACAACTTTGAAGTACACAAGCAGGATGTGTTGTGGTGCATCAGAGCACACGGTGATGTTGCTCAATGGTTTACTCATTTGCTCAAAGGGGATGGTCATCCTTACTATGGAGAAACAGGCACTTCAACTAAAATACACAACTTTGCTCAATTGCAAAAAGTGTGCTACGACCCACAGGAGTGCAAAATTAACAATGTGAAAAACACTCTTCAATTTGTTAATTTTTTAAAATGCAATAGCGAAAACATCATAACATTTTCACAAGAGCTTTAATAAATCCTTAGATTCATTGTAATTCTTTTTCCTTCGTGGTAAACAGCATAACAGTATGAATACATTTTTTAACACGTTATCTAAGAAGTGCTACCATAATCTTAAGAGTCACTCTTGGCAATGTTTTGATAAATGACAAAATTAAAATGTAAGTGCTCATGAATAGGCAATTTTGCATTCTCTTCTCACTTCATCCTTCCCACGCAGCTAACTTGCTCAAGTTTAGCACAGCTGACACATGGTTTCACACCGTCCATGGGGATTAAGTAAAGTCTATTTTAATATTCCTAACAGAATGAGGCGACTTGAAAACAGATGAATCAGAATTGAGGAGAGTTAGCAGGTGGTTAAAAATGAGGCACCTTCACAATTCATTTCAAATGAAGATGTTTTAAATGCTGTATTTAAATTTCACACGAATGAAAGGCTGAAGGATCCAAAATTAAATATTTAGATGGACTTCCCGGTGTGGTGACACAGTTACTATACAGGGTCGAGACAATGGTTTGTGTCTGCGATGCCCTGGCACGCAGAGTTTCTTATCTCAGCGTGCCTCCATAATTAAGTCATTAAATGAAGCACAAGTGCTTTCCAACAGAGGAGGAAAGAATATTTCAAGAGTTATCCAGACTTCTTGCACATATCCTGATGGACAGTATCTGGAGGATGGAGGACAGCCAGCAAGTTGGCACTCTCTCAGCTGCAGATAGTTTGAGTGGGGGAGAACAACAGAAAACTCCAAATCCCTTAAAGAGAGGAGCTTCATCGGTCACTCACTTACTTATCTAACAGTAAATCAACACTCGATGCATTACACAACTTCTAATGAAAACATCTGTTCTACACTTATTACTGAGCCATAATGTTTGCAACTTCATAATTGACCTTTCCACAATGAAAGCCAGCATTCTGATCTGTAATTGACCCAAGCATTCATTAAGACTGCAGATCAATTACACTTCATAAAAGGACACCTGTAATTTAAGCAGAAGAATAATACGATGTATTTTACACAGAACAATATTTCTGTTATAAAACACTCTATCCTCAGAGGTACCGAGAGTATAGTCACAGGAGATTTACTATTATATAGAATTTACAGCACAGAAACAGGCCATTCGGCCCAACTGGTCTGTGCCAGTGTTTATGGTCCACACGAGCCTCCTCCCATCTTACATCACTAACCCCATCAGCATATCCTTCTATTCCTTTCTCCTTCATGTGTTTATCTTACTTCCCCTTAAATGTATCTTTGTTATTCACCTCAACCACTCCATGTGGTAGCAAGATCCACATTCTAACCACTCTCTGGGTAAAGAAGTTTCTCCTGAATTCCTTATTGGATCCATCTGTGACTGTATTTGAGAGAGAGTTTTCTCTCTTTTTACCCATCCTTTCTGATGAAAACAATATGTCACATGCTTCTTGTCTAACACATCTCACTTCCTGTGGCCACAATTAATTATTGGACAATTTATTCTACTTGTCCTATCACACTTAAAAGCAAAATTCTTTTGCCTGGTTACCAGACATCACACTGCTGACGCCACACTTTGTTATAAATGCAAAACATTAAAAAAGGGTGAAGTTACTTAAAGCTGTTTCTGACCTAGAGCAGAAACTGGCAAGTACTTTCAATCTGAGTGAACAGCAATTAAACTCAAGTACCCGAAGCTTGCGTTTACTTAATACAGATTCTGTGGCCTTACATGTTTTAAATAAAAGACAGCCATTCCAGACTGTAGCTGATCCAAATAATGATTGAAGAATTCTGAGCAATTACATCCTGTATCCTTGAAGGGATATACGTTACATTTTGAAGAACACACCATGTGTTACATGGTATAATGCTCTTATACCTATATAACAAACAGTGCAGCACTACAGGAAATTCAATATAATAAAGACACATTTTCTCCATCACACTCCAGAAATCACACTTTGCTACTGATGCAAAACAAGCTTAAAATGGGTGCTCCTGACCTGCAGCCTAAAACTGGCAAAGACTTTTCAATCGGCAAAGTTACCCGATCAAAGAATAATTGAGACTCCATCAGACTTTGTAACTTTAAGGGACACAACTCCACTATAGCAGAATAACACATTGTGTATTACATTCTATGATCTCACTCATTGTGATCAATGCCACCGAAGATGTGCTGATTTCTTTTTAAAATCACAAAAATTACAACAAAGGATGACCAATAGAAAACCAAAAGCACGGATTACTAATACTTTCATCACAATTTCATTTGCATTGGACCTCAGACTTAAAATACAAGGTACAGCCTACTGGCTGCAAATATATTAACAAGGGTGCACATGGATTGTAGGTAAAGGTGGGAACAGTAATCTGTACCAGTACCAATTAAGTAAAGAACTTTCATAATGTGAGTTCCATGCATTCATAGGCTATGTTTACTATTGGTCCATCTTTAGTTTTGATATGTACATGTAGAAATACATATACACAACATAAATAAAACATAAATAACAGAAAACGCTGGAAAAACTCAGCAGGCCAGGCAGCATCCGTGGAGAGAGAAACAGAGTTAACGTATCAGGTCGAAGACCTTTCGTCAGACGAAAGGTCTTCGACCTGAAACGTTAACTCTGTTTCTCTCTCCACGGATGCTGCCTGGCCTGCTGAGTTTTTCCAGCGTTTTCTGTTGTTATTTCGGATTTCCAGCATCCGCAGTATTTTGCTATCATAAATAAAACATACCTCCATTGCAACCGCAGCACTGTCCTGGTCATAGTGTTCCAACTTATTGGGGAAAAACGTCATGTTGTATGGCAGACCGTCACACCGGTGGATGGTTATGGGCTCACAAGTGAAAAGACTGTGACCCTGGGTCAAACGCACCACCAGCAGGACTAACAGACAAACGAAGAGGTGCGCTGAACCTTTCATTGTGGGACTGTAATTGAAGAACTTTGGTTACAGAGCTATTGACACATTGATCCAACTCCAAGTGTCAAGAAACAGCAGCAGTCTTTATCCACGCTCGATAGTGAGCCGCATTCTTTATTCTGCTTGTAGATTGCATTAACAGTACTGATTAATGCAAACTGCTTTTGCATCAATAGAATGCTTCTGAAGTAATGCAATTCCAAAAGTTCATCTTCTATTCATCAAACTTAAAAATGAATGCTGGAAAGAAAATATTTGCAGTTAGTGCACTAAAAACATTTTAATTCTGCATACTCATACCACAGTTTATCATTTGCTAATTAACATAGATATCACTTCCAAATAAAGTGTTCGCACATGAAACTGCTTCCCTGAAGGAAATGTTTCCAGCAGAACTGCAGGCATAGGGAGAGAATATAGAATAGGACTTCAAACTAAACCAGGTGAGTGGCAGCAGAATGTATACACTTTAAATTAATACAAAGTACGTTTAAAACAGATATTACAAAAAACTTTTTTACTCAAATAAGAAATGCTTGGAATCAATTGGCAAACACACTATGGACGCTCAAAGTATGGGAGTTTAGAGTACTAAGAAGATGGGCTTCAGCGAGCTAACTAGCTTTTTCACGGCTGCCTTTGATTTTTCACAAATATTCTGAAAACAGCAGTGATTTGACCTTTACATTTAAGGGACGCATTTGATGTTGACATTACTTTTTAAAAAAGAGATGACTAGTGTGTACCATCAGCATTTCTCCACACTTCAAAAAGCCCACCCCACAATTTCTCCAGGCACATGAAAGAAATGATTGGCATTAGCTGCAGGTAGAAGAAACTTTTCAAAAAACAATGTTTTGTCTGTCTCCTCCACCACCGACGAGGAGGAAGTTACAGTGCATTCGGAGGACTGCGGGACTTTTCACACTTCTGCAAAGAAGCAACAGGGGAAGAGAAAGCCTTCACCACCATGGCTGCAAGAAAGTTGTGAGTGCAGGGGAAGTGCAATCACCAACACCCCCGTTCAGTGAGCACCATGAGGCTGCGCTTTAAACCGAACCCACTGCGGTGCCCAGGAGCAGCTCTGTTTTTTCCGCATGCTTCTCCAACACACACAGTTTGCAAGGATTATTTGCAGAGCTGCTCTGCTCGGCCCAAGGGCAGGGCCCAACTTTACCCAAACACAGCACCGATTATTATCCTCCCTCCCTCCCTCGTCTCAGCAACGCGATCACCTTATAATCCCCCTTCGGGCCGAACCCTCCGCAAGGAGCAGCGCGGCTCCGTCCGGGCCCTGCGAGAGACTACCAGAGAGAGGCCGGCAATCACACACAGGTTTGTTGGTGGGGTGCGGGGGGTTTCTGCAAAGGAGGAAACCGAGCTGCAGACGCGCCTTCTGCTCCGGTGCTGTTGCTGCCTCTCCGACCTGTTGCTTCCTGCGCGCGGCGGCGGCTGCACTTTGTGTGAATGGAAATGGAACCCAGCCCGGATCAGAGCCACGCCCCCTTTTCCCGGGACCGACACCCTGGCAAAACCCGGCTGCTGCACTCTAGCGCTACAGGTGTGCCCCCCACTGCCAGGGCACCTACTTGCACTCCACGCAACTCTCTTTCTTGTTCATTTCGGTGACTGGTGGCCCTGCTGTCTATATGCAACTTCTTTTGTAGTGTCAGCCAGTGGCTCAGTGGGTAGCACACTTGCCTCTGAGTCAGAAGGTTGTGGGTTCCTGGCACTCCCAGTGCAGTGCTGAGGGAGTGCTGCACTGTCTTTCGGATGAGACGTTAAACCGAGGCCCCGTCTGCTCTCTCAGGTGGACGTAAAAGATCCCGCAGCACTATTTCGAAGAAGAGCAGGGGAGTTATCCCCAGTATTTATCCCTCAATCAACATAACAAGAACAGTTTACCTGGTTGTTATCTATCACATTGCTGTATGTGGGAGTTTGCTGTGTGCGGATTAGCTGCCCCGTTTCCCACATTACAACAGTGACTACACTTCAAAAGTACTTCATTGGCTGTAAAGCACTTTGCGACGTCCGGTGGTCGTGAAAGTGCAAGTCATTCTTTAATTTCTGTAATAGATGGTTGGTGCCATCACCAAATAAGAGGTACCAATGACAAAAACAAAATACTGCTGAAGCTGGAAATCTTGAAATAAAAACAGAAAATACTGGAAATACTCAGCAAGTCAGGCAGCATCTGTGGAGAGAGAAAGAGAGTTAATGTTTCAGGTCGATGACCCTTCGTCAGAACTGGAAAATGATGGAGATGTAACAGGTTTTTAAGCAAGTGTAGGGGCAGGGAGGGGAGGAAAGAACAAAAGGGAAGGTCTGTGATAGGGTGGAAGGCAGGAGAAGAGGTAGCATGTACCCACCTTTTTAAAGTGTCTCCTACAATCCTTTTGTTAATTTCGGTAATTGATGGCTGGTGCCATCACCAATTAGCAGGTAGCATGTGCCCCCCTCCCCCACCCCATTCCCCCACGTCTTACAGTAAGAGCTGGATAGCTGTCAGTAGAGCATAAGTGTTTTTTAATCAGAGGGTCCAGGGTTCAAGTCCCTGTTCGGGCTCAGCTTTTAAGGATTAGAGGGGAGTTGAGGAAAACTTTTTTCACCCAGAGGGTGGTGGGGGTCTGGAATTCACTGCCTGAAAGGGTGGTAGAGGCAGAAACCCTCATCGCATTTAAAAAGTACTTGGATATGCACTTGAACTGCTGTAACCTACAGGGCCACGGACCAAGAGCTGGAAAGTGGGATTAGGCTGGATAGCTCTTTTTCAGCCGGCGCAGACATGATGGGCTGAATGGCCTCCTTCTGTGCTGTAAATTTCTATGATTCTAAAGGGGCACAATCAATAAAACTGTAACTTAATCTAAATTTAAACAAATTAAATCAAAATTCTGTTTTGGAGGGTGATGATACGCTCCAGTCCCTCCGGTGCCCACCGGTCGCGGAAAGCCTCGAGCCTGCTGGCGGACACCGCGTGCTCCATCTCCAGGGACACCTGGGCGCGAACGTAGCTGTGGAAGAGAGGCAGGCAGTCGGGCCGAACGGCCCCCTCGACCGCCCGCTGCCTGGACCTGTTGATGGCCACCCTGGTCAGGCCCAGGAGCAGCACAGCTTATGCAAAACGGACAGAGAGAAAACGGTCAGCTCCCATCAATGTTTATCCTATCCTACCTCATGTGCTGTTAACTCCCGGGAGAGGCCAATTTCAGAAAAAAAAACTGGGAAAATTCTCTCCAACTCCATAATGTAATCATGCAAGATCCAGTAGACATTAGTTACCCATAATGGATCACTCCACAATCTTAGCAGACAACAACCGCCCTTCCCCATCCATACTCCCCATTGCCCTCCTCCCTCAGGAATTTTAGCAAGTCCCTTCTTAAAAGGCTAAACTGTACAGATATTCGCATGGTATCAGCATTCTGCAGTCTACCCTGGAGTGTGTGGCCACCTTACCCAGGGATGCTGCAGTCAGGTCCTCACAAAGCAAGTCAGTGTCACCAGCCTTTGCAGCTTTGGTAGAAGCTCAAATGGCTGCCTTGCAAACTCTGGGCTCACACCTGTGCTTCGTCTTGGAGAGGCAGATGTCTGCCTTGGAGAGATTGGTGCAACAAATAGATGGGGGCTTTCAAGGTGTCATTCATCATCTGCAGCCTGCTGTCCCGCAGATGAATGGAAGCAATGAGATGATGGGAGCAGTACACCTTGCCCTCTCTCAGGATGTCAGAACTTCTGCTCCTTCACCACCCCCTCAACCAATAACCGACGTGGTGCCAGGCGGCCAACTGGGCCAGACTGGCCGGCAGCAGCTGAGGTGCAGCAGCCTTACCCTCACAAGCTCAAGCATCCAGAGGTCACTGGCCACGATCATCTCAAGGGCCCCAACATGAGCAAAAGCTGCCTTTCACCAGCTTTGCTGAGGCCATTAGGGGAGTACCTCTTAGGAGTAGTAGAATTAGGAAACCTTATAAGAAAGGCATCATGGGTTGACACTTGGGTGAGAAATGAATGAAATGCAATTATTGTACTCGGAGTTAAATTCATCAGCGTTTATCACATTTGGCACTTTGGTCGGCAGTGTGGTTTTATAGCAGCTTCTGAGTCTGCGTTATCAGTATGTCACTGATATAGCAGCTGGCTGAATGGGTTAAATGATCCTTAATGCAGGATTAAGCGAGTGATGAAGGATCTAACAGGACTGTTAATGCAAAGGGGCTCTGTGTAAGTTTTCTGGGCAGGAGAATGAGCAGGTCACCGGAATCGCTGAGCAATTAACTCATCCCTCACATCTCTTGCTACAAGGGTTTAGGTGGCTCTCCTACTGCTGTCTTGCCTTCCTCCTGGTCTTTCTCATTCCATGACGACATCTGTTGCTCTGCCTCCTCCAAATCCAGGCTTCTCTGTATGGCGAGGTTGTGCAGTATACAGCACATCACTACAATATGGGAGACTTTCTGAGGCATATTGTAGGGAGCCCCCAGACCTGTTGAGACACCTTGAGATTGCTCAGCAGCCCTATGGTGTGCTCAATAATCATCTTGGTGGTCCCCTGGCTTTGGTTTTACATATGTTGCTCGGGTGTGGTGCGATTGTGGAGGGGTGCTATGAGCTACGTGTATTGGGGGTATCCCTTTCCCCCAGCAGCCAGATGCCCCGTTCCTGAAAGGGTCAAGTATTGGGGGGCTGGTAGATTGTTGCAGGATAAATGCATAGTCACAGCTGCCTGGGTACCTTGCACAAACTTTTACAATCCTGTTTCTGTGATTGGACATGACCTGGGCATCAATGGAGTGGTAGCTTTTTCTATTAATGAATGCTAGTGTTCTGGTGCCCTGATGACAAAATGTGGCCTGGACATGAGAGAAACCAGCCACTGCTGTAAATCTGCGAGCTCTCTCGGGTTGACTGTTGAGGTCAAAGGGGAAAGTGATGTATTGATCAGCCCCAGTGAACAGGGTGTTGGTGAGTTGCTGAGTGCAGCTATGTACGGCATACTGAGATATGTAGGAGATGTTCACTGTAGCCGACTGGAAGGAGCCAGTGGCAAAGAGGTTAAGAGCTATGGTGACTTTCACAGTCACTGGCAAAGCATGGCCTCCTGGTCCTGCAGGCAGCAGGTCCTGTTGAAGGAGGCTGCAGAGGTCAGCAATAGCTTGCCTGGAGAAGTGCAGTCACCTGATGCACAGTTCTTCAGATAGATTGAAGAAAGTGACTTCTGGCCTGCGCGTCCTTCGTGCTGCGTATGGTCTCTTATGAGCATCTCCCTTTATGTGCTGTCTTCTAATAGGCACAGAAGCTACCGGTGCTGATTGCTGAGGCTGCTGCAGCTCCTCTTCCTCCAATCATTCCTCCATCCAAATGAACCTGCCGATAATAGCACCCATGATAAGCAGATGGAGCTTATTAAGGGTAAGTAAGGCAAAAATGATAGAAAGAAATGATCTGGAAGCTGGAACCTCTCCTGACAATCCAAGCAGCACAATGGCACTCAGATCTTAGGATCCAATTACCTGCAGTTCAATGCCCCTTTAAATACTGCCACAGCACTCCGAGAGACCAATCACACTATGTTTTACTGACACGTTGGTTACTGGGCATGACTTCCGCGAAAAATGGCTTCGGGATCCTAATTTCCTCATCGGTCCCGCGGTTGACATGTATTCATGAGGCTCCTGACTGCCTATGGCGGGTGCCTCGGCCGACTCAGAGAACTGTGCGGTTATAATGGCAGCAGACGGGAATGTGTTGGGAATGCAGTGGTAAGTACTCTACTGCTAATTTAACCACCCCAACCGCCATGCCCCCATTGGGCAGATAGGGTTTTTTTGGCCCTAAAGTCTTGACTCACCCAGTGTAACGCTACAGGAGATCCACTAGTATACATTAAATATCTTACTTCTATACACACTTCCTGTCTGTAAAATCTTACATCTTGGTGTTATGTTTTTGTAACATTTTTGTGTCAAATTTTGCATTATACGTTCCTATGTCCACAGTTAGAATGGAAACAGCAGATATAAACTTGTCATCCTGTAATTACACCCTCTTGCCAGTGGTGGTGCTCTAGCACCTCAGTTTTGCATCTCTGACTGTTACATCCCTGCGTTAGTCTATCATATAAATAGATATTGGGCAGCACAGGCACACTCGTGAATGTAAGACATTCAGACCGCATATGAGAATGATCAGCACCACTGTGACTCAGAAATATCTTAAAATCCTACGTTTGCGCACCCTGCTCCAATTATAGCTGCTTCATCTGAAAGCGACACTTGGTCTTGACTCCTTGGGGTCACTTCTATCGTCTGGTGGTAATGGTCTCAAAATAGGTTTGGTAGCCTTACCGCCATGTTAACAGAGACGAAAAGGTTGGCGCCATTTTGACCGGGCTTACCGCTGGGTGCCAGAAGCACCCAGCTGTCTCAGGCGCAAATCAGGGTCCTAGCACCCTAATTGCCATTCCAAGTCAGAACTGGTCGGAGTGTGCCATCACACGGACAGTGGAGCCCAAGAGGCCCAGCCACGGGAAGTTTGGAATTATTTTTGTGGGGCCCGGAAGAGTTCCTCTGGGACCCACAAAAGTAATCTGGGCTGCTGCCGCACCGGGACACCTCCCCGAAGTCTGCAATCGCAACCTCGCTCCTGAACTTACTCGCTGGCGACTGGGGATGCTCGATATTGAGAGGACTCAATCCAGCGATCCGCATGGTGACGCCAGCTTGGCACCCCCCAGCTCGCTGGCCCAATGTTACTGAGGCTAGTGCCTCAAAACCGCGGGTATGGGCAACTGGCCGGCACACTCCGTCTAAAAGTCAAAGTCGAACCCCTTGTTTGCAACATAATGGTAGGTTGACTGGTAAATTAAAAAATATTTACCATTACCTTTACTATTTTCCGATATCCCAATTCTAGTACCAGCTTAGCCCCTTAGCTTTCCTCATACTGTTTTAGTTATTTTAACTGTTTTTTATACTTTCTCTACTTTCCTGGCAACTTAGCTTTTTGTACATTGTGTAGTACCTTTCTTATGCTCTCTTATTCAACCATAGTCTCAACCCTTCTCTTTCTCCTGCGGATGTATGAGAGTTCTTTTTCCTTCAACAATGTTTTAAAAATACTTAATTTAGTGACCATTACCCAATCCACCATCTCCAAGTCTTTCTTTGTGTCTCTAAATTTTGCTCCACTAAATTAGATACTAACATTAGTTTAAAGTCATGTCACAATGATCACTGATTCAGATCTGCACCTACATCAAAATTACACCGCCTCTGGCTCACTACTGAATATTAAATCCAATAAATTCTCCTCTCTAGGTGGTAGAGGTCGTGGGTTTGGGAGGTGCTGCCGAAGAAGCCTTGGCGAGTAGCTGCAGTGCATTTTGTAGATGGTACACACTGCAGCCACGGTACGCCGGTGGTAGTGGGAGTGAATGTTTAAGGTGGTGGATGGGGTGCCGATCAAGCGGGCTGCTTTGTCTTGGATGGTGTCAAGCTTCTTGAGTGTTGTTGGAGCGGTACTCATCCAGGCAAATGGAGAGTATTCCATCGCACTCCTGACTTGTAGATGGTGGAAAGGCTTTGGGGAGTCAGGAGGTGAGATACTCGCCGCAGAATACCCAGCCTCTGACCTGCTCTTGTTGCCACAGTATTTATGTGGCTGGTCCGGTTAAGTTTCTGGTCAATGGTGACCCCAGGATGTTGATGGTGGGGGATTCGGCGATGGTGATGCCGTTGAATGTCAAGGGGCGGTGGTTAGATGCTCGCTTGTTGGAGATAGTCATTGCTTGGCACTTGTGTGGTGTGAATGTTACCTGCCACTTATCAGCCCAAGCTAATATAAACAATAGGATAGTGTATTTTCTCCTCCCTCTGTCTTTCTCTTAGTGATTACAGTATGTGTCTCTTCTCTCTTGCTGCATCTCCCTCTCTCTATCTTTTTCTGCCTCTCTTTAGCTGTGTCTCTTTGTTTCTCACCGTGACAAGCTTTTTGAAGTAAAAATAAATAATTTTAAAAATGTTTAGTTGAAAACCCACTCAAAATTCATCATCCAGTTTGTACTCAAATCTTTTTCAGAAACACTCAAACTGAAATTCTGATATTCACAGAGGCACAGTGTGATTTATCTACTTAGAAAAACAAATAACAGTTTGCCTGAAATTCAAACGTAAAGCTTCAACAGGTACAGCACTGTCTGCTATGTTTGAAGCGGTTTTAGCCTTGGTGGATATGAGGTCAGAATATTGGCAGATGATGTTCGCAGTCTTGAAGCTCAGGGCAAAACAACACACTGAATAGCACATCACTGAGTTCATTCAGCCTGAGCAAGCAACCAGAAAGAGATGGAATTAGCGCCTGCTTTTCTAGGGGAGTCAAACTGATGCCATTTGCATTTCTACATATTTTTTAAAGACAACATTCGTGTACAAATTAGATACCTGTTTACCTATTACTATTGCTTCCACTCTCTCATATACAGAAAAGTCTATTCATTAAAAAAAAACTCAGGCAAAGTTTACCTCAACAAAGTTTTTGAAATTTGTTCTCTAGTTTTTCTTCAAATAATTTTAAAAAACAACCAAACAGATGCAGTTGAATGTTGGAGAGAAACATTGTATTGACTAATTGCTAATGCATCCTGAAAAATTGTGTATACTGCATTTCTCCAGCGCTGGCCTCCCGAGCTCCATACTACATAAACTCCAACTTACTCAGAACTCTGCCACTTATATCCTATCCCATAGTAAGTTCCATGCACCTACCACTTCTGTGCTTGTCGACCTGCACTGGCTCTCCATCCCCCCAGTGCACCGACTTTAAAATCAAATCCCTTCACAGCCTTGTTTCACTCTTCCTCTGCCATCTTCTCCCACTCTCAGTCCTAACACATGCCCTTGGCTTTTGTGATTCTTGTCTGCTGTGTCCCTACCTTAGCTCTGTCCATTGTTGATCATCCACCACACCCCTTTGGAATACTCTTCCTAAGCATCTCTACATTGCCACCTCTTCAATCATCCTCTCAGACACCGTTCATGATCTCTCTCCCACTTGGTGTTCACCAGTCGGAAGCTTGTTACATGAAGGATATGATAAGTAACTGTATGTTATTCCATCCTGGTCACTGACTGAGGCTGACCCAGACTGTTTGCAACGTTGATGTTCTATTTGACCCTGAGATGAGCTTCCGACCACATATCCGCTCCATCACCAAGACCGCCTACTTCCACCTCCATAACATCGCTGGTCTCCGCCCCCGCCTCATCTCATCTGCTGCTGAAACCCTCATCCATGCCTTTTTTACCTCTAGACTTGACTATTCTAATACTCTCCTGGCCGGCCTCCCATCTTCCACCCTCCATAAACTTGAACTCATCCAAAACTCTGCAGCCTGTATCCTAACTCGCACCAAGTCCCGTTCACCTATCACCCCTGTGCTCACTGACCTAAATTGGTTCTCGGTCAGGCAATGCCTTGATTTAAAAATTCTCATTCTTGTTGTCAAATCCCTTAATGGCCTCGCCCCTCTCTATCTCTGTATCCTCCTCCAGCCCTACAACCCTCCGAGAACTCTGTGCTGCTCCAATTCTGGCCTCTTGCGGATCCCCGATTTTAATTGCTCCCACCACTGGCGGCCGTGCCTTCAGCTGCTTGGGCCCTAGGCTCTGGAATTCCCTCCCTAAGCCTCTCTACCTCGCCTCCTTTAAGACCCTCCTTAAAACCTACCTCTTTGACCAAGCTTTTGGTCATCTGTCACAATATCTCCTTGAACCATTTGGCAAAAGCATTGCGTATTCCACAGCTAGATGTTCTTCAATTAAAGGCATTTAATTCAAAACATTGTACTTTATTCATTTGGAAATTTTAGAAATATATTTTTGTTTTAGTATGCTATCAACTAGGCAAGTGGTCTTTACAAAAGTAATGTTATGTAATTGCACTGTTCATGATTTACCATCTGTACCGACCTGCTTTCTCCAACGTGGCAAGTTGCTTTCAGATTCATGGAATGAAAATGTGTAAAGAAAGATAAATGAACAGAGCTGCCTCTTTGAAGCTTTTGAAAGTTTTGGATGAGTGGAATTCCGGATGTGATCAATTCATTTCAAGGCTTACCTTGAACAGCAATGGATCTTGCTACTCACCCCAACCCCCAACATGAATCAAAACAGACAAATTCTTCCACAAATGTGCTCATAATAGTTTATGTAATAGAATATATCACGCAATTAGTTGTAAAATAGTGCCTGTGCTGCCATTACTCTACACTACACAAACTTGAAATCAACGACAATTTTGCCACCCACATCCAATCCAGTATAAAGTCCTGCTTAATTATTACCTCTGCCGTTGCTGATCTCCAACGGCTTCCTGTTCCAGTACATTAATTTAAAAATCCTCATCCTGGTTTGCAGATACCTCCATATCCTTGCTCTCCTTATCTCTGCAAACCCCTCCAGCCCAATGTCCGAGCTTACACCCTCTGCTTTTCTGAGCCTGGCCTGGAGTACAGTGCCTCTTCCCATCCATTAATTGCTGTCATTGTGGCCCTGCACCTCTGGACTTCTCTTCCTAAACCAATCCTCCGAGCTCCATCTCTCTCCACCATCAAAATCTCTTTGAGCATCTTCAGTACCTTCCCCCTGTTCAGTGTCTGATCTGCCCCTTTCTAAAGTGCTTTGGGACATTTCACTGCTTTGAAGGTATTACATAAGTCTAATTTATTGTTATTGTTGACCTCTATACAAAAAAGCAGTAGAGCAACAACAGTAAACAAAGGTGGCAATCATGTGTTCACAGGTGACACAGTCAGAATTCCAATGAGAGCTAACATAAAAGAAATAATTTTTTTTAGTGAATTTTGTACTCGTCAAGATAAACTGTATCAGTGGAAAGAAAGAGATTAAGGAAGTTATGCATCTTCTGACAAGTCAAGCGACATTTAAACTGTGTTAATCTCAAAATTTCCCCAAATATGCAGTTCGCGGTTTAATTTTTTTAATGAAAACAGTGCTGAAACTTGTGACGTTAGTGTTGTGATCATAGAATCAAATTCAACACATGATTTACCATGCTGTTTAGAATACTGTCTCACTAAGAATAAATTATTTTTGGTGTAATTGGAATTCGTGTGTTGTCACCACACTGCATGGTAATGCACAGCTGGTATGATGAGTAATCTCTTTCATGCTCTGCTCTCCTAAAGCAAACAGAGTGGATCTTTAAAGTTTTGCCATCATCGATCAATGTGTTCTCTTTTTTCAGTTCAATGCATTACAAAACACATTTTCCAGATAAATCTGAATCATCAATTGGGCATGAAGATAATTTAACAGCGCTGTGTGAGAGGTGCTGTCAAGCGGCACTTACCAATAACCTGCTCACTGATTCTCAGTTTGGATTCCACAAGGAGCACTCGGCTCCAGACCTCATTACAGCCTCGGTCCAAACATGGACAAAAGAGCTGAATTCCAGGTGAGAGTGACTGCCCTTGACATCAAGGCACCATTTGACCGAGTGTGGTACCAAGTAGCCCTAGTGAAACTGAAGTCAATGGAGATTGGGGGGAAAACGCTTCAGTGGCCGGAGTCATAGCTGGCTTTCAGCCCCAGGTCATTACTGCAGGAGTTCCTCAGGGCAGTATCCAAGCCCCAACTATCTTCAACTGTTTCATCAATGACCTTCCCTCCATCATAAGGTCAGAAGTGGGGATGTTCGCTGATGACTGCACAGTGTTGAGTTCCATTCGCAACTCCTCAGATAATGAAGCAGTCTGTGCCCACATGCAGCAAGAGCTGGACAGCCTCCAGGCTTGGGCTGATAAGTGGCAAGTTACATTCGCGCCACACAAGTGTGAGACAATAATAATCTCCAAGAGAGTGCCTAACCACCTCCCCTTGACATTCAATGGCACTAGCACTGCTGAATCCTGCTCCATCAACATCCTGGGGTCGGAAATTCAACTGGACCAACCACATAAATGCTGTGGCTACTAGAACAAATCAGAGGATGAGTATTCTGTGGCAAGCTGCTCACCTCCTGACTCCAGAAAGACTTTCCACAACCTATAAGGCCCAAGTCAGCCATGTGATCAAATACTCTCCACTTGCTTGGATTGGTGCAGATGTGACAACACTCAAGAAGTTCAACATAATCCAGGAAAAAGTAGTCCACTTGCACTGCAGCAACTCGCCAAGGCTTCTTCGGCAGCATGTCCCAAACCCACAACCACCACCACCTAAAAGGACAAGGGCAGCTGGTGCATGGGAACATCATCACCACCAAATTCCCCTCCAAGTCACACAGCAACCCAACTTGGACATATATCGTTGTTCCTTCATTGTCACTGGGTCAAGATCCTGGAACTCAATCCTGAACAGCACTGTGGGAGTCCCTTCACCACACGGACTGCAGCGGTTCAAGAGGAAGGCCCACCACCACCTTCTCAACCAGGGGTGGGTAATAAATGCTGTCTTTACCAGTGAAACCCATATCCCGACAATGAATAACAGTGGCCCGGATTTTTGGGGCCTATGACCGCGTACGTGCCCGTAGGCATGCGCTGCGCATGCACGAAAACCTGGAACTTGCGATCTGTCAAGAATCTTCCTGACAGAACCTCTGCATCCCCGGGAAATGGACATTCGCTGGCGGAGAGTCAGGCTATTTGCCCAACTCTTGCCCAGCGAATGCCCACGAAACTCTTATGCCGGTAAAAGCAGACGTAAGTCCTTCTTTTACCAGCCTAAGGGTGAAAATAAATATTAAAATAACATTTTTTCATCATTTTAACATTCAAAAACCTGTAAAATACGTTTGTGTTATTTTTGGTCCCTTGAAAAATGTTTAAATTTATTTTTCAAAAAATTACATTTTTGTTTTAAATGTTTAATTAAATTGTATTTTAATTAATTTTAAACATGTGATGATTTATTTTTATTTCACTGCTGTGATAGTGTGTTTTTTGGGTGATTCCTATTAGGCTTATGGGGAGTCCATACGTAAATGGAATCCCCATAAGCATAATGAGAATCCCCTTTCTGATTGGTTGGGCCGACCCACGTGATCCCAGGGGTGCTTACGAACCGCATGCACCACTGAGATACATGGGCCTCTACGCAGGCCTACGCATAGAAGCCCAGGAGCGCGAGTGTCTGTGGATCCAGAACCATCAGGTAGGTGCGTAGATTTATTGCGGTTCGGAGGTGGAAAGCCTCCGACCGCAAATTCAGGCTCAATAAGTTGGCATTCTGTCCTACATCTTCTGGATTGTCCCTATGATCCAGGACAAGGTTAAGCCTATATAGGCAATATATGAATCCTCACACACTATACTGTGTGTGAGATTTGATAGTAGAAGACTCAATGGACCCATTCATGAGCTACCTCTGCGACCTCCTGTTTGCGGCTTGATGCTGTACTCCAGTTTTGTAAGACCAAAATTATTCTTCTTCTTTCCTTCTCTCATTCTATCTCTCCTTTCTCCTCTCCTTCCTTCTCTTCCTTCCTTTCTTGTGGAGTCAGGGGGAGGACTCCTGCTTCTCCTGGCACCACATTTAAAAAAAAATGTTTTAAAAACTTACCTTTTGTTGATGGCTGCTGAAGAATCCTAAGCGGGGCCTACCTCACTAATCAGGAACAAATTTTGTAGAGGGGTCCTTCGCCATTTGGCCACTTATTAACATATTTGAAGGGTTTAATGCTTGTTAAATGGTCCCCTCGAGTTTAGCAGAAATGTCTTTACTCGGTCGGTTGTCGGAGCATGGAATGCTTTGCAATAGGGAGTCATTGAGGTAGAGAGCATTGCATCTTTTAAGGAAAAATTGGACAGACATTTGAGGCTGAGTAGATGTAGAGCTACTGGGAGAGCATTTGGCAATAGGATTAGTTTTGGATTGTCCTAGCAAAACGTCGGCACAGACATGATGGGACGAATGGCTCCATACGTGGTATAGTTCTATGGCTCTATGATCCTTAAAGGGACCCTTGGAGGCTGCTCAGAAATTGGTCAAAGTTTCTTTTTATCTTTTATTTTTGTGGGACCAGGAGGAGCAGGAATGCTGTTTAGAAGTCGGCCATTTTCCTGCCGTCCCCAAACAGCGAGCTGCCTCGGAGCATTGTTTGGCACTCACAGCTCACCAACTGATGAGGTAAAGTAAATTAAAGCATTTCAATGAGGCCCGGGCTTCAAAAGGTCGTGGCAACGGGTGGGCAACGGGTGAGCACCTCAAGTTAAAATCACCCAAGTGTGTCTTTCCTTATGAAATGTTACTTTAATTTTCAACACCAGTTGAATTTCTGAAGCCAGCTAATTACCTTACCCGTGCTCGGTATTCTGCGGCGAGTGTCTCACCTCCTGACTCCCCAAAGCCTTTCCACCATCTACAAGGCACAAGTAAGGAGTGTGATGGAATACTCTCCACTTGCCTGGATGAGTGCAGCTCTAACAACACTCAAGAAGCTCAACACCATCCAGGACAAAGCAGCCCTGCTTGATTGGCACCCCATCCACCATCTTAAACATTAACTCCCTCCACCACCGGCGTACTGTGGCTGCAGTGTGTACCATCTACAAGATGCACTGCAGCAACTTACCAAGGCTTCTTCGGCAGCACCTCCCAAACCCGCGACCACTTCCACCTAGAAGGACAAGGGCAGCAGGCGCATGGGAACACCACCACCTCCAAGTTCCCCTCCAAGTCATACACCATCCTGACTTAGAAGTATATCGCTGTTCCTTCATCGGATGCCAGCCATGCCCACATCCCATAAACGAATAAAAAAAAATTGACAGTTACAAAAGGTTCATGCTAATGGATTCCAGCTGTGAGATAAATACTCTGAGAGGGAGAAACTGGAGGAAAGCTGTCAGATTCAGGTTGGGAACAGGATGGAGCGCTTATACAACTGTGAGCTTTTGCAGACATTCTGATAACTTGAAAGGACTATTGCTTGGTCGCATCTTCTGATTTACAAGTCAGGGAGCACCTTTCTGAGATGAATGCCTTTTTGTGTCCTTCAGTGGAGTTGGACATTTACAAAAAGAAACATCTGAAGAGCAGCCTGGCACCTCCAGAGGGATCCCTTTCCCACCTGATTCACTCCCTCCGGCATTGTTCAAACAGTAACTGAGTGAATCACAGAACATCAGTGAGCAGGAGGAACTGGCTCATTCAGCCCACCTGGTCTATGCCGGTGTTTATACTCCACACAAGCCTCCTCCTACTCTAATTACCTCTCCCCACCCTGCCGCTCTATCCCTCTATTCTCTTCGCCCTCATATATGCATCAAATCTCCTGTAAATGTGTCAATGCTGTCTGCTTCAACCAAGTTCCACTTTCTCACCACTCACGGTTTGCGAGATTTTCTACGAGAGTCGTGTACCTTCTATTTGTCCATTTGTTGGTAAAATGGTCAGACAAAAAACAGAAGGTGTGAGTGTTTTTTAATTGTCATGTGTGCTTTATTTCCTTGGTTACTGTTTATCTGCTAATGGTGCATAGCGCGGGTGAAAATGCAAGACTTCAGCACCATGGAAACAGCAGCAACATTGTACGGAGAGGGGAGCTGTCAACCTGTGCTCCAGGTTAGCAGAAGAAAGCAAGCTTTTGCACTGAATGGTGATAAATGTTTGGTAAGTAAATATACACGTGAAGTGCATTTACCTGGATTGTGTGCAAGACGTTTTCTACTAAAATTAATGCATGTGGCTAAAACGGTGTCGCTGTAGCCTTTCCTGTGGCTAATCAGCAATTTCTATTGGACAACTCTATTGTAAGGACATCGTATGGTGACGGAAAAGTAATTTATTAACAAGGTAACAAAACAGAACACAATACTCTGTCCACAGCAACAGAACAAGGCTCATTGACACTAATTAAAATATTACATTAGAGGCAAACACTAGTTCCAATAATACATCTTTATCATACTGTGAAATTACATTCACAATAAATCTGCCTATTTTTACTATCGATGCAGTTAGACAGAGAGAGAGCGACTTAAGTAAACAGCCAAGAAGCAAAAGAAGAAAAAGGTAAGGGGCTACCTGTCTGATACCCGGCCTCAGACACCTGGGGCGGGGGTGGGGGGGGCAAAATTGGGCTCAGTGGCGCCTGTTTTTTGGCGCTACGAGGTCCCTTAAGGCTCCAAAATGACGTCCGCGGCGCACGCACACTTCTGACCCGAAGTGCGCTGGATGCCATATTGGTAAATGAGTTAGCGTCCGCACACCTAACATCCGCTGGCAGCATGCAGAGCAGGCAGATCATATCATCAATCAGCATGCAACGCTAATTTGATGCCAGCGGTGCCATTTTGGACCTCCATGCTCCAGCCTACGCCCCCCTTAACCTCGCACAGCTGAACACAACGTTAAACAGCATGAAGGAGCCCCCACCAACGCTATTTAAAGGGATCATCAATGACTTACAGGTTAGTTGCTGGTTGATTTCATTTGGCTGTTGCTACAATTCTACACGTTTTTGGTGCTTTCCAATGAGGAGAGGCCACGCAGAGCAGGACAAGCTTCTAGAAGAGGGAGGAGGAGGAGTGGGTGGGGGGGAGAAGGGCTCTCAGCAGTAGGCCATGTCCACAGAGGGTGTTTAGGGAGCAATTCTCTTACCTCAACTTCAGCGATGACCAATGTTTGAGATGGCTGCGCTTCACTAAGGAGGTCGTCACTGAAATCTGCCAACTGCTGCAGCATCAACTCCAACCTCAGAGCAGAACAAGGACCGCATTGGTTGTCAAGGTGACCATGGCTATGAACTTTTATGTGTCTGGCTCCTTCCAGGCTGCTGCTGGAGATATAAGCAACATCTCGCAGTTTGCAGTGCACTGCTGCATAAGGGACGTCACTGAGGCTCTCTATACACAGAGAGAGACAGTTTAATCTCATTTCCTCTTGCCAGAGAGAAGCAGGCGGATCAGGTACAAGGATTTGCATGGATTGCAGGGTTCCTCATGGTGCAGGGTGCCAATGACTGCATGCATATTGCTTTGCGTACACCTCATGTCAACTCTGCCATGTACCTGAACCAATAAGGATTCCACCACCTCAATGTGCAGCTGGTGTGTGGCACCCCATCCACCACCTTAAACATTCACTCCCTCCACCACCGGCGCACCGTGGCTGCAGTATGTACCATCTACAAGATGCACTGCAGCAACTCGCCAAGGCTTCTTCGGCAGCACCTCCCAAACCTGCGACCTCTTCCACCTAGAAGGAGAAGGGCAGCAGGTGCATGGGAACACCACCGCCTCCAAGTTCCCCTCCAAGTCACACACCATCCTGACTTAGAAATATATCACCGATCCTTCATCATCGCTGGGTCAAAATCCTGGAACTCCCTTCCTAACAGCACTGTGGGAGTACCTTCACCACACGGACTGCAGCAGTTCAAGAAGGTGGCTCACCACTACCTTCTCAAGGGCAACTAGAGATGGGCAATAAATACTGGCCTTGCCAGCGACGCCCACATCCCATAAACAAACAAAAAAATAGGCAGCGCATCATGTAGGTCAATGCCCGGTATCCTGGCAGCAGTTCATTCCGCGGCAGTTCTCTGTGCCAGCTGTATTTCAACCACCACGGCAAACCAAAGGGTGGCTACTGGGTGTCAAGGGCTATCCGCTGATGACATGGCTCATGACTCCAGTCTGCAGCCCACGCACACGTGCGCAGCGTGCATACAACGAGAGCCATGCTGCCGCAAGAAATGCGATAGAGCAGTCCATTGGCGTGCTGAAGCAGCGATTCTGCTGCCGGGGCTGCTCTGGAGGAGCTCTGCAGTACTCGGGTGAGCGGGTCTCAAGATTTGTCATGGTATGCTGCACAACTTTGCCATCATGAGGGAACAGCCCTTGACACCACCTATCAGGAGAGAAGCTGAGGAGCAGGAGGAGGAGGAAGAGGAAGCTGCAACCTAGACAGCTGCTTTCTGCCTGGGCTATACGTGAACAAATAATTCAAGAGCAATACCAGTAACCTCAACCCCAATTCCCTATTCACCAGCAGTCCCACGCTCCATACCTTTCCTCTGGCACTGACCATCACTTCGTCCTCTCGACCACAAAGCAAAAAGAAAAGCCAACACAAAATGCACATTACAATCCAGATTTATAAATTAAATCATGCCATATTGCATATAAAAATAAAGTAATCACCCTTGTGCATTCCCTTAGTGCCTCTTCTGTATCCCTTTCATGCCCTAGTGCTCCTATGAGATGCTACCCCAATGGTTGCAGCATGGCTGGTGGAAGGCTGCTGACTTTCAGTGGAGGAGACTGCAGATGGCCTTGGAGGATGACCTGGGCCTAGAAGGCCTGGCTTCAGACTGCACAATCTCAGCATGGGCATCTGCAGTTTAGTCTGGCTGGCTGATAGGCAACAACAAGGGCAATGACGGACTGGCAGGGTGCAAGCACAAATGCTGTCATCCTGAGACAGGACAGCAGGTTCGTGCTCCATGGAGCCACCGCCACTCTCCTGGGGCAGTGCCTCAGCAATCCTAACAATCTGTTGCAGAACAGATTGCTGGACTGCTGTGACATCCTGGAAGCCCCTTTTGAACACTGGCCCATCGAAGTCCTCATCTAAGTCCTCTGCAGCAGAACTCGTGTGTGGCCTCGCCCTTCAGTGGGCTGGCACCTGCACTACGCTTTCTACCTTGCCTTGGCTGCAGCGCACTTGTGCCCGGTGTCTCACCATGTGCAGATCCCACCTCTATGCTACCCTTTAAATTACGTGCAGTGTCTATCTGAGCTGGTGGCTGCGAGTGTGAAATTGAGTGATGGTGTGTCTTCTGTAAGGGTTTCTGACCCGTGTGGCTCTGTGCTCAGCCTGGGTGCTAGTGCGAGGTTAGGCCTTGTTGCCTGTTCTGGTCTCCAGCCAGTCTGGGAGCACTAGACACCTGTGAGTGGTTCGACCCACTCGCCCTTACGGTTCTGACACTGGACTTAGGTGCGAGAGCAATAATGGAGAGAAAACTCAGGTAGACCCGGTTGAATGGTACAAAATGGAAAATCTTTATTGCATATTATTCAAGATTACGAAATACATGTCATAAGCACAGATTAATGACAGTACAATCTTACACGCAGTTATGTAACTAATTTCAGGGAAACGAGGAACGAACGACACATCGTAAATGGGGGCACACATTACAGTTATCCTTAAAACTTAAACCCTCCCCTATCAATACCTGCTCTAAACTAGATTTGTAGGATCGAGACTCATGCTCACCACTCGTGATAACTCGGAGAATTCCGAAAACTCTGATCGGATGTTTTTCACCGCAGCACCTGATCACCCACGTGTTGATCAGGGGTCTCTGTACCCCACTTGTTTACTCGTTTCTGCTCCGGCTAGCAGGCTGGACCGTCTGCTGTCATGAAGATCTGTGTTGTCCTCGGAGTTCCGACACGACTCGAAAAATAGTCTTCCTGTGCCCTCACACTGATTCGATAAAACTCAAAAATAGTCTTCCGATGCCAGTTCTGTAGAACTCAAAGATGGTCTTCCTGGGCAAGGAAAGTGTCTATTCGACCTACAGGCACGGTCGGGGCTTACTGACCGTGGCGATATGTATGGTCGTCTTCTTCTCTTCTCATCTCATCTCATCTCGGGCCTTCGGTTCCAACACCGTTTACCGACTTCTCGGGATGGTGTGCCCGTTTCAAGGCTTCACAGCCCAGTTCCACACAGATCTTCGCGGCAAGCCACGAGGCTGATCCTGGCGGATCGTAAAGTTCAACAGTCTTTAAAAGCTGCAAGAGGCAGAGACACGAGGCAAGCGGCAAGGAGTCGAAAGGATAAGAGAGAGATGGACGGTTGCAGCTTACAGTTATAGTGCGAAAACTCTTCTTTTCCCGCCCAACCTTAATGTCTTTTCTTTTGTTAGGGTTTTGGCGCTCAAATTTCTTGTATAGGGTGATCTCCGTATTAATGGGTTTCGGGGATACTCGTAACTGTCTGAGTACCTGTTAATACTTTTCCAATGTGTAACCGGTCGGTATTCTCCCTGGAGGGGTTTTGGGGCTTCCAAATGTTTTCTGTAACTACCCGCAAACGGCTCTCTCATCGTAGAGTCATGGGGATTTTGCATATTAATGTCTTTGGATGGGTTCTTGATCGCTTGGTACAATAGCCCTTATTCGCACCTGGGAGACCGATTCCAGTATTTATGTGTATACTGCAAACCCATAATGTCTCGTGTATTATCTCAAATGTGCTGAGTCTTGATCGATCTCGCACAAATGTTTATTGGAACGCCATCTTGTCTGCTTATCGAAAAGTCTAGAATGTTCTGCCACGAGGCGTGGCGGCCATTTTACAGGCTGCTTGTGTCCACTTTGAAAACCTGACAGCATTCTGCTGAAATAAAGCTGTTTGAACGAAACTATGTGTTTTCTCCTTATTTATAAAATCGCGATATATTGCGAATTCTACACTTCATCTTCACTGTCTTCCTGCTCTTCCTCCACTGCCTGGCCAGGTTGCAGTTCTTGGGTATCTGAAATGAAAAAGGGACAAGACTTGGGTTGTGGTGATGGGAGAGGAGAAAATAAGAGGTGCTTGCTTACACCATTTGCAGCTTGTAAGTCAGAAGAGATTGAGGGATGAGAGAGAAATGGGATGTGGGAAAGAGGATTAGGTATGAGGATACCATCATCGTCAATGGATTCAGCCCCGCCGGTGGCCATGGCCTCAGTGATGCCTCTCCCCATATGCCAGCACCGTTTCCTTCGTGGCGGTCAGAACATGCATGCACACCTGTCTCCCTCCGGTTAGCTCCTGCTGCCTCCGGTTGTGCGCCACCTTCTGCAAGAGAGAGGGACGTGTGTCAGTCAGTGTCGTGCAATCTGTTTGGGTGCTGTGGCTGTCATGGTTGAATAGCTGGCAGTGTGTGCAAGCTGTGAGATGTGGGTTTGAGGTTTGCAACAGTGCAAAGTGTGTGAGGGTAAGGTAAAGCATATGAATGTTAGGGTTGAATCCTGATTGATAGAGATTGTTGGTAGGTGAGTGATGGGTGTGTGGTGAATTGAGCAGTGACTGAGGCTAGTGGTGCAATTGGTGGGATATTTGAAGATGCATTCACTGACCTTGAACCCTCATGTGAGATCATTGAACTTCTTCCGGCACAGCATCCAGGTCCTTGGGGCTGTGCTCCTGGCATTGACCTCTGCAGTTATCTGTTCACACGGCCCTCTCATCATGTGTCTGGAGGGCCTCCTGCCCCCCTGAGGATACAGGATATCTCTCCTCCTTTCCACCTCCTCCACCAAGACATCCAGTACAGCATCCGAAAACCCACTCTCTCCCATGGTCAGACATTCTTCACTCTTTCCCAGCTCAGAGTCACTTGCAGTACGACTCCCAGCACCTGCTCCAGCCACAATCCACATTCCCTTTAAGAGGTGCAGGCTAGCTTTAATTAGTGCAGGCTAGCTTTAAGTAGTGCAAGTTCATAACGATATCGGGCTCCATGCTGATGTGTGCAGCCAATGAACAGCGTGGGTAGCGCTGGCTGCACGCAGCAATCAGTGTAATGAGCAGGCAGCTTAAAGTTGGCACGCTGCTTGTACTCCACTCAATGGGCGCGGGTTAATAATGCAACACGATCCCCGCACCCATTTTCGGTGGCTAACCAATTTAACTCCCCTGAGCTACAAGGAGAGACCCTGAAATTTGGGGCTGACAGTGCACAACTATTGATAAGGTCACCCTTCAGGAGGAGTCTACCAGAATGGCTGCAAACTACACTAGAACCTTGATCTGCTATCTCCTGGCCACAGGACAATGTTTCGGAGTTGGCCTTGTGGGAAGAGAGCCTCCATCTGTCCCGATGGGAGGACCACCGCTCCACTCCCACTCAGACCTCACCGTCCTCGGCCTCTTACACCGTTCCAATGAAGCTCAACGTAAGCTCGAGGAACAGCACCTCATCTTTCGATTCGGCACTTTACAGCCTTCTGGACTCAACATAGAGTTCAACAATTTCAGACCATAACCTCTGGCCCTATTTTTTTTTCCATTCATTTTATTTATTATTTGTATTTATTTATTTATTATTTTTTTTTTTACATTTCATCTAGAGCCATCTTTTGTTTCTTAACTTGTCCCATTACCATCTCCTTTTGCCTTGCACCGTCTCTTAATGTCTCTTAATCTCTCCTGCCTTCCATCCTATCACAGACCTTCCCTTTTGTTCTTTCCTCCCCTCCCCCCTTTCCCTGCCCCTGCACTTGCTTAAAAACCTGTTCGATCTCCAGCTTTTTCCAGTCTGACGAAGGGTCATCGACCTGAAACATTAACTCTGTTTCTCTCTTCACAGATGCTGCCTGACCTGCTAAGTATTTCCAGCATTTTCTGTTTTTATTTCAGATGTCCAGCATCCGCAGTATTTTGCTTTTGTATTTTTGTTAAAATGAGTGATATTGGATTGGCCGCCTGCTTTTCACCCCTGCCGAAGTTGAAAGTTCCTGTGCATCTAACTCGGCACAGATTGGGATTGAATCTGGGATCTTCCTGGTTTAGTAGGCCTCATCCACACTGAACGGTCAGAAGAGCAAGGTAACCTTGTTAGCAGTGCAGCCGTGATTTGGCTGTCATCCTTAGAGCTTCACTGGCTAGGGTCTGAAAAGTCATCTCCACTTGCAGAAGCATTAATAGGAACCTGACACTCAAATTGATCATTAGCTGCATTTTCTGTTTTTATGCCATTGATAGTTTGGGGTATATTTTAACAACAGTATAGTCGGCCCTGAATTTCCTCGGACTTTCTGCCATTGTGCAGCCATAACATCACGAGAAGTGTGGCAGAAACTCTGTTGATGCGTATAGCACGGGTTTCCACTGGACTTCCGGAAGTTACCGTTCAGAACATATGGGACTGAAATTCAACTTTGGCGGATGCGCAAAACATCGGCCACCCGTGATGCACCCGCCTGATTTTTCTTTCTCTTAAAGTATACAGACAGACTTGCATTTATTTAGCACCTTTTACGACCACCGGACGTCCCAAAGTGCTTTACAGCCAATGAAGTACTTCTTGAAGTGTAGTCACTGTTGTAATGTGGGAAACGCAGCAGCCAATTGCGCACAGCAAGCTCCCACTAACAGCAATGTGATGATGACCAGATAATCTGTTGATTGAGGGATAAATATTGGCCAGGACACCGGGGATGACTCCCCTACTCTTTGAAATAGTGCCATGGGATCCTTTACGTCCACCTGAGGTTTAATGTCTTATCCGAAAGACGGCACCTCTGACAGTGCAGCACTCCCTCAGTACTGCACTGGAGTGTCAGCCTAGTTTTTTGTGCTCAAGTCTCTGGCGTGGGACTTGAACCCACAACCTACTGACTCAGAGGCAAGAGATAGTGCTGCCCACTGAGCCACGGCTGACACCTGATAGTAGGTGTGCACCGTTAGTTAGGAATGAGACTCCACACTTGTTCCCTTTCTGGGCTGGAGATGTAGACAGAGGACGGGAGGCGGGAGGCGCATGACACTGATTTTGCTTTTTGGAAACCCTGGAGTGTCTCTCTGAGGCAATCATATTTTTATTATAGTTTGTTTAAATTGCATTGAGGCAATCACTTTTCCAGAAAGAATTCAGACTCAATTCACAGCGTCAGGTTAGCAGATTCTGTATTGCTCAGAAAATCAAAGTTGTTTCTGTATGAGGCTGCATATCTTTTTTAAAACGAGCATCTGCTTGAGCAGGCTAACGTGCTGAGTGAACTTGACTCATAAATCTTATAATTAATGAATCAGCTAACACATCCTACACGTTTTTGCAGAAATAAACCTTTTTCTCTCCTCCCTTTTCTCTTAGAACTTCACATTTTCCAAAGTATCATCAGAGATCAACACTCTTGTTCCTTGTACATTGATAAGATAAAAAGGACAAAAATCACATGTATAATCACACGGCTTGTTCATTTTTCACACTACACTCCAGCATGGAAGTCCTTGCCTTATGTGATCCATTTATCAGGACAAAAAAGAAAAGGTCAGTTGCTTTGCAAGGAATATGCTGCATCTTGCAGAAGGTGCTACATGGGTGCTTGATGACTCAGTGATCTAATTACCTCCTCCGTCGTTTGTTAGTGTTCCAAGGATAGAAGGCTGGAGGTCAAAACAAATCCGTTTTGTTTTGTGAAAATGAATCTGTTTGCTACGCATTTATGTGACAGCTTTTCGTCTCTGTGAATCTCATGGATGTGCTCTTGATTCATATCATTTGCATCACATTTCAGATTAGGTCCTCCTGGAACTCCTCTGCCAGACGGAGTTAAGTCCTGAGTCTCACAGGATTACCATTGTGGTTCTGTCACTTAAATGTGGAATATAAATTGGCAAAGTCATCCTGCACTGTTCGAAGAAATAAAACCGTGGTCTGATCGGACACAAGTCCAAGCTTAACATTCCAAGCACGGTCTCAACTGGTTTATCTGTGGGAGGCACTGGGCAAAGTTGAGGCAATGCACCACAAAGTGAGGGGAGGAAAGGTCAGACATTGAGTCAAGATGAGTTGCTCTTGTTGACATCCCAGTGGTCAATTACAGAGCAGCACCAGCAGGAGTAATGTTTGTAACTCACAACGGAGGCATCTTTTTTTCAACACGACAGCAATGGTGCTACTTGCACTCAGCTGACTAATTATGGCAGTATTTGTATCCACTGCTCCAGTGTGTCTAAACAATGATGTGGAAAATTGAATCTTTCAATCTCTTAATTGAATTGTTACTTCAATACACTGAGTAGCAAAGCAACAAAATATATGTTTTGATTTTACTTGGCAACAAAACTGGGGCTGGGTCTGCCTGTAGCACGGGTAGGTTTGTGTTGGCCGCCGAGAAAGCGGACTTCACTGAATATCGCAAGGCTAGTTCCTTTTTATAATATTAAATATGTTTCCTGTGCATGGGAAAAAGGCCGAGGTAGCCAGGCCGGCAGTGTGATTGGCTGCAGGGCAGGATATCTGAAAAGGCAGCACCTCTTAAAGGACTGCTGTCACCATTAGGGGGAGTGGAGCTTTTGGGTGTGGTAACGTTTATGGTGTGAGTTAAAAGACATACTCATTGTTAGCTCACTTTCTGGGAGTCTGCATTGGCAAAATGTGTTCCATTAGGACTATTGGCAAGACTTACTGATTTACAGAGCACATCTTGGAGATCCGGTTGCAGGAGGACAGCCCTGTTGGAGTGGAAGGTCTCCTAGCAAAGCAGAAATGCAGTTTGCTTGGATGAAGGTAGCCCACAGAATCTAGCTTCTGGTACCAGGAGGAATGCCAAGGCTATCTTTACTATTAGGAAATAGTACGCACAGCACAAGCCATAATTGTGAGCTGCAGTAAGGCAGCTTGCAAAGCTTGGAGACAAACTTTTCTGATTTTCTGCACCCTTTTATTACGGAAAAGCAACAGCCCCCACTTTTTGTGGGCACACGAATAGCATGGACTGTAACACATAAAAGTTGTAAGGTGTGCTCAGAAGCAGCATTGCCACCAGAAACAATATGCACGCTGCACTGGACTGCACTCACACACGGTGAGTGCACATCTATCCAAACCAGCCCGCCCTCTCAAAGTGCTGCCCCCAGGAGTGGCTGTGTGGACGCTCTGCCTGTTTCTAATATCTGGATGTCTTGTGTGCGCTTCCAGGTAAATTTGATCACAACCAACCTGCATGTGCATTGGTGGGGGAGCTGCCAGCTTGAATGCAAGGAGATGGGACTGTGCATTTTTGATCTGGAGCCTATGAAAGGAGTAAAGGAGACACAGTCTGGAACTGGGGCAAGCATCCACCTATTGTTACTTTCATATATTTGCATCATAATCTTGTTAGAAGGCATTCCATCGAGAAATCACTGTAATACATCTTTTTTTATAGGGTCTTTCCATGATGTAGTGTCATCTGTGGCTCAGTGGGTAGCACACTCGCCTCTGAGTCAGAAGGTTGTGGGTTCAAGTCCCACTCCAGGGACTGGCGCACATAAAGCTGGGCTGACACTCCAGTGCCAGTACTGAGGGAATGCTGCACTGTTGGAGGTGCTGTCTTTCAGAGGAGACGTTAAACCGAGGCCCCGTCTGCTCTCTCAGGTGGCCGTAAGAGATCCCATGGCACTATTTCGAAGAAGAGCAGGGGAGTTATCCCTGGTGTCCTGCCAATATTTCTCCCTCAACCAACATAACAAAAACAGATTATCTGGTCATTTTCACATTGCTGTTTGTGGGATCTTGCTGTGCACAAAATGGCTGCTGCGTTTCCCACATTACAACAGTGACTCCACTTCAAAAGTACTTCATTGGCTGTAAAGCACTTTGAGACGTCCGGTGGTCGTGAAAGGCGCTATATAAATGCAAGTCTTTCTTTTATGAGATGGCATCAGCTGATGGTGGTCAGGTTTGTCACATCATGTCACACACTCCATCTGGAAAAAGCACCAATTCAGATCCAAGCACCCTGGGCCATTTAGATAGTAAGCTTGAGAAGGAAGCACTAGGCTAAGCACCCCATTACAAATAAGAAGAGGCATGTAGAGGTGGTAGCTGAAGAACAGCAATCAACTGTCTTGGTTTTAAACTGGAAGCCTTATGGAGTGCATGGAAAGTTAATGGCAATCTGCCGAGGAGGACCCAAATATAAAGGGACCAAGGTCAGACACAGTTTCTTTCACAAACAGTATGCCTTTGGCTTTTGAGAACTCAGCCTCCACCTTATAAGAGTCTTTCGCTGACGGATTTGATAGGCTAGGTGATCTATTTGAAAGAGACATGTCAGCAGGTTTCACACTCCTCATTGATACCCTGTAGTCTGCTGTTGTGCAGGGATGCCCAGCAGTTAGGCCATAGCAGGAGAAGGGATAGATTCGGAAGTTTCCTCTCAGGGTGACTGCACAAACATCAAACCAGCCAGACCCCTCAAAGGAGCAAAGAAGTAATTGTTAGCTGTCAGATGCTTGCTTCTTCTTCTCAGATACTAGGATCATCTCATGAACCTCCATCCAGAGGTACAAGGCCAACTCCATCCCTTTAGAACTCCACTGAACAACAGCAGCCTGTCACCACAGTTGGTCCTCCCAGTCAGCAAACACTGACACATAGGTTCGTCAGTAGGACAAGCTTGTCTTATAGGGTCATGAAGGGAAGCAGAGGGGTAGGCACTAGAAACAGTTCCTTATGCAAATTTCACTTAATAAACCATGAACAATTTACTTCTTCTTAGTGTGGACTGTTTTTTGGGAAAGGCCATGTTAAGGTAACAGCAGATATTAGAATGGTGAACAAGGGCAATTAAGCTATCATAGAAGAGAACAGCACAGAAAAAGGCCATTCGGCCCATTGAGTCTGCGCTGGCCGTAGGTTAAAATGTAAGGCATGCAGTTTCTTGGTATGCTGTCTGTAATACTTGTTCTAGGGCTCAATATGGGAATTATTGGGAGCTGTTATCAATGAGTGACTGCCATTGCAATCTTCTAGCTGCACCTCTGCTTCCTTCATTTCCTCCCCTTTCTCATCATTTTTCTATATCTGCATCATTGGGCTTCCTCTTTATCCCGCTGCATGCTTACTCTTCTTTACATTATGAAGTTGTGCAACATGAAGTAGACTGTGATTATTTCGGACACCTTTTCTGTCTATAGGGGAGGACTGCCACCTGAGCAGTCCAAACAGCGGATTCTTTGCTTTCGCATCGCAATGGTCTGCTCCACAGTAATTCTAATTATGTTGAAGCATGCAACTAGCCCAGATTTTAACCTGGGGTTTGGGGGAGGGATTTGGGGGCGTGGGACTGATCCTCCTGGTCTACAAAGAACCTTTGAAAAATAAAAAAAAGACCTATCTGGACCTCTTCTTGCCATGAGCCTGCCTGCTGCCAGCTTTCACTGACGGGCCTTAAATGATCTGCAGTTAAAATTGCGTGCATGTTGGAATGGCGGAATTAGGCCCTCGAATGTGGCGGGAGTGGGGGCGGTAGGAACTGTCCCGAAGCCAAAAAATTGCCGATTAAAATGATGTGCGGTGTAAACGATTTGGGAACGATGTGGAACGTTCCCAAATCTGATTTTAAACCCCCACTTGTCACGCTCCCCCGGGCAGACTAGGTTAAAATCGCACCTTTTACAGCAGTTTTTAAAGGCTTTAAACAAGTAAGATGGGGGTAGGGATCTACACGAAACATAACGAGCCTAAATATAAACAAAACAGGAAAAGAGAGCACAAGAAAGAATAAAGTTAGGGAGGACATTCATGACAAGGGAATAAATAGAGTTATAGAACAGAAATCTAAAAAGATGGTTCAACATAAAGTGAGAGGAAATCCTATAAAAATGAGTTAAACTGTCTGTACAGCAATGCACACAGTGTCCGTAATAAAACAGGGGAGCTGGAGGCAATCTTACGTTGCGAGGAACCAGACATAGTAGGGATTACTGAGACATGGCTACAGAAAAATCAGGACTGGGAGTTAAACATTGCAGGGTATAACATATTTTGGAAAGATAGGGAGGGAAAAAGGGGAGGTGGAGTAGCTGTACTTATTAGGGATAACATAATGGCAGTAGAAAAAAGTGATGCAGATATCAGCAAGACAAAAATAGAATCCATATGGATAGAGATAAAAGATAATAAAGGATCAATCACACTAATAGGCATAGTCTACAGACCACCTAATAGTGGAAGGGAGGTGGAAGAAGAAATATGCAGACAAATTAGGGAAATGAGTAAAAAACATAGAATAATAATCATGGGGGATTTCAACTACCCTGATATTAATTGGACAGAAGAGGTAGGTAAAGGGGATAAGGGAATGGAGTTCCTACAATGTGTACAGGACTCCTTACTAACCCAATATATAAAATGCCCAACAAGGGAGGAATTGATATTGGATCTAGTAATGGGGAATGAACCAGAGCAGATAAGAGAAGTAAAAGTAGGGGAACATATAAGCAATAGTGACCATAATATAAGACGCTTTAAGATGATAATTGAGAAGGACGTAAGTATGACGAAAACCAGGTTAATAGATTGGAGAAAAGCTGATTTTGAGGGACTGAGAATAGAACTTGGGAAACTAAAATGGACAACAATATTGGCAAACAACGATGTAGAACAGCAATGGGAAACATTTAAAACGATGTTCAACAGAGTACAGGAAAAATATATTCCACTAAAAAAAAAGAACAAACTAAACACTAATGAGACACCATGGATGAATAAAGCCATAAGGGAACAATTGAGGGTAAGGATAGAGGCATACATTAAGTACACAGACAGCAGGGGAGTGCATGATAAGAGAGAATACAAAAAGATTGGGAGAGAAGTCAAAAAAACAATTAGGGAGGCAAAGAGGAACTCTGAAATTAAATTATCAAGGAACAAAACAAAATAGTAAAATATTTTATAGGCACATCAATAAAAAAAGGAAGGTTGGGATGGGAATAGGGCCATTAAGGGATAGTCAGGACAATACCACAGGTAACGATAGAGAGATGGCAGAAATATTAAATAATTATTTTGCTTCAGTATTTACCAGGGAGGTAGAACAGGTGGACATGACATTGGATGATGAGATTAGTAATGAGATACGTGCATTTAAAATAAAAAAGGGGATATATTAAATAAATTAATCAAACTCAAAGAGGATAAAACCCCTGGTCCGGATGGATTGCATCCACGCATTTTAAAAGAATCCAGGGAAGGGATAGCAGAGGCATTACTACACATATTTAATAATTCGTTAGAAAAAGGTGTAGTGCCAGAGGACTGGCAGATAGCTAACGTAATACCGATATTTAAGAAGGGGAAAGAACATGTCCAGGGAATTATAGACCAATCAGCTTAACATCGGTGGTAGGAAAAATAATGGAATCCCTGCTAAAGGAGAAAATAGAAGAACATCTAGAAACCAAAAATATAATAATGAATAGTCAGCATGGATTCCAAAAGGGAAAATCTTGCTTGACCAACCTTATTGAATTTTTTGATGAGGTAACAGAGAGAGTAGACAATAGTAATACAGTAGATGTAATTTATCTGGATTTTCAAAAGGCCTTCGATAAGGTACCACATAATAGACTGATGAACAAGGTCAGAGAATGCGGAGTCAGGGGACAAGTAGCAGAATGGATTGCTGACTGGCTTCAGGACAGAAACCAGAGAGTGGGAGTAAAAGGGTAGCTATTCACAGTGGCAGAAGGTGGGTAGTGATGTTTCACAAGGATCAGTGCTGGGACCACTGCTGTTCACAATTTACATTAACGATTTAGACTTTGGAATCAAAAACACAATTTCTAAATTTGCAGATGAGACCAAATTGTGGGGGATAGTCAATACTGAGGAGGACTGCAACAAATTACAGTAGGACATTAATAAACTTGCAGAATGGGCATATAATTGGCAAATGAAGTTCAACACAGATAAATGTGAGGTATTACATTTTGGTAGGAAGAATAGGGAGGTCACTTATCACTTGGAGGGTGCGAGTCTAGGGGTAGAGGAACAAAGGGATCTCGGAGTACAAATACACAAATCAATAAAAGTTGCGACACAGGTTAGCAAGGCCATAAAAAAAGCAAACCAAGCACTAGGGTTTATTTCTAGAGGGATAGAATTGAAAAGTAGAGAAGTTATGCTAAACCTGCATCGAACCTTGGTTAGACCACACTTGCAGTACTTCGTACAGTTCTGGTCGCCATATTATAAAAAGGATATAGAGGCACTGGAGAGGGTGCAGAGAAGATTTACAAGGATGATACCAGAAATGCGAGGGTATACATATCAGGAAAGGATGAACAGGCTGGGTCTCTTTTCTCTTGAAAAAAGAAGGCTGAGGGGTGACCTAATAGAGGTCTTTAAAATTATGAAAGGTTTTGATAGAGTGGATACAGAGAGAATGTTTCCACTTGTGGGGAAGAGCATAACTAGAGGCTATCAATATTAGATAGTCACCAAGAAATCCAATAGGGAATTCAGAAGAAACTTCTTTACCCAAAGAGTGGTGAGAATGTGGAACTCGCTACCACAGGGAGTGGTTGAAGCAAATAGTATAGATGCATTTAAGGGGAGGCTGGACAAACGTATGAGGGAAAAGAGAATAGAGGGTTTTGATGATAGATTTAGATGAGGAAAGACGGGAGGAGGCTCGAGTGGAGCATAAACGTCGGCATGGACTGGTTGGGCTGAATGGCCTGTTTCTGTGCCGTATATCCCATGTAATCCTATGTAGTTTTCCAATAGGCCATCAGCTGTGGCTGTCAAGGATAGCCAAAGTCGTCCAGCAGCTATCTATCCAGTCTCTGTGAGCCTTCAACCAGCGTAGGCACTGTGGATTGTTGTATAATGAAGGCATAATGAGTGCTTTTGGGATAATGGACAGTTACTTGCATTATGACTTTTCTGTGGTGAGACATCACCTGAACATTAACTGAATGGAAGGCCTTTCGGTCCAAGCAACCCATATGTTGATCTGAGGAGGCCTGATGTCCATATAGGTACCATCTACTATGCCCTGTACTCTTTGGAATGCTGTCACCTAGTGAACAGTCTATGTCCTGTACAACTGATGCCTTCTTTTCGCATGGATACTGACAAAAGTGTTGCCTCTTGCAAGTATTACATCTTTCACTTGCTTGGTGCATTTATTGACTGCAGTCTGGCTGGTTTGGCAGATGTCCCCTGTGGTAGGTTGGAAGGATCCAGTGGCATAAACGCTTAATACTGTGGTAACTTTCATAGCTATGGGAAGAACCATTCCTCTTCTTGCAGGGCACAGACATAAGTGTCAGCCAGTGGCTCAGTGGGTAGCACCCTCGCCTCTGAGTCAGCAGGTTGTGGGTGCAAGTCCCACTCCAGAGACCTGAGCACAAAAATCTAGGCTGACACTCCAGTGCAGTACTGAGGGAGCGCTGCACTGTCGGAGGTGGCATCTTTCAGATGAGATGTAGAACCGAGGCCCTGTCTGCTCTCTCAGGTAGACGTAAAAGATCCCATGGCACTATTTCGAAGAAGAGCAGGGGAGTTGTCCCTGGTGTCCTGGCCAATATTTAGCCCTCAATCAACATCACTAAAAACAGATCATTATCACATTGCTGTTTGTGGGAGCTTGCTGTGCGCAAATTGGCTGCCGCGTTTCCCACATTACAACAGTGACTACACTTCAAAAAAAAAAGTACTTCATTGGCTGTAAAGCGCTTTGGGACGTCCGGTGGTCGTGAAAGGCACTATATAAATGAAAGTCTTTCTTTCTTTCATCACACTTGGTATCCCGCATGAACTCACCTTTCTCATCTAAATTGTGGAGCCCTATCGGAACCCTTAAAAGAATTCCCATTCTCAGCAATTTCATAGCTGCAAGTTCAATTGCAGCAGCAAGCAATAACATGATTGAAAGTATAATTTATAAAAAACTTAATAAGCAAAATGTCACCCTCCAAATCAACAGAAACTAATGCAGGAAGCAAAATGGGACTAAACATCAATGCAACTTTAAAATACTCCCACAGGTTCAGAATCAGCTTTTCCAACAGAAACTTTGCTTTAAGAATCCAATTCCAGCACAGCAGGCCAGCGAATGAGTCACGCAATCATTTGGTGCAGGCAAGGTCAACACTGGGGATGTAGCTCATCAGAAGAATGCTAAACATGACGTGGGATCTGATTTGAATTATTTCTATATTGAACTGAGGACTTGCCTTGGCCAGCAGCATAGCCTCCCGTAACCTGACAATTTTCTTCTTCTTGCAATGCGGAACACTGTGAAATGGGTGTGAATGCTTAATCTCCCAACCCACGTTCGACTCCAGCGAAGCTCCACAATGCAGCAGAGCCTTGCGAAGTCAGGGCTGTCGAAGGCATCTAAACACATGATGTGTATAATATGATTTCAAATACGGCAAAAACACATAATGCAACAAGGTATTTAATTTAGCCCCAGATGGCGTGGGTCGTGTCGATATCCGAGAAATATTTGACACAATACAGTGCAAACTGAAGTGAATGGCAGCAACCATCCACCCGACAAAAAGGCCTCCAGACCAATTATTGTGCCCAATGTGGATTCTTTGACCACTGGCCTCCGGACTTAGGGGGATCGTCTGGAGAGAATAATGGCGACTGGCTTTGCAGAGATACAGGGTTCCACCTCAAAGGGTCTACAGCATCTAACTAATACCGTCAACTCTGCCCTCCTGCTGATCAGTGGGCCCTCAAATCCAGGACCCAGCACAAGCAACATGGCTAGAATCTACTTTCATGTTACCGTCCTCTCTTCTGATGACAGACCAATAACGTGCTCATCGATGCTTAGTTTGGGTTCTGCCAGGACCACTTGGCTCTAGACCTCATTACAGCCTTGGTCCAAACATGGACAAAAGAGCTGAATTCCAGAGGTGAGGTGAGAGTGACTGCCCTTGACATCAAGGCAGCATTTGACTGAGTGTGGCATCAAGGAGCTCTAGTAAAACGGAAGTCAATGGGAATCAGGGGGAAAACTCTCCACTGGCTGGAGTCATACCTAGCACAAAGGAAAATGGTTGTGGTTGTTGGAGGCCAATCATCTCAGCCCCAGGACATCGCTGCAGGAGTTCCTCAGGGCAGTGTCCTAAGACCAACCATCTTCAGCTGCTTAGAACATAAGAACATAAGAAATAGGAGCAGGAGTAGGCCATGTGGCCCGTTGAGCCTGCTCCGCCATTCAATAAGATCATGGCTGGTCTTCTACCTCATCTCCACTTTCCTGCACTATCCCCATCTCCCTTGATTCCCTTAATATCCAAAAATCTATCGATCTCTGTCTTGGATATACTCAACGACTGAGTCTCCATAGCCCTCTGGGGTAGAGAATTCCAAAGATTCACCACCCTCTGAGTGAAGAAATTTTTCTTCATCTCAGTCCTAAATGACCAACCCCTTATTCTGAGACTGTGACCCCTGGTTCTAGACTCCCCAGCCAGGGGAAACATCCTCCCTGCATCTACCCTGTCTAGCCCTATAAGAATTTTGTATGTTTCAATGAGATCACCTCTCATTCTTCGAAACTCTAGAGAATATAGGCCTAGTCTACTCAATCTCTCCTCATAGAACAATCCCCCCATCCCAGGAACCAGCCAGGTGAACCTTCGTTGCACTTCCTCTATGGCAAGTATATCCTTCCTTAGGTAAGGAGACCAAAACAGTACACAATACTCCAGGTGTGGTCTCACCAGGGCCCTATATAATTGCAGTAAAACGTCTTTACTCTTATACTCAAATCCTCTTGTACTAAAAGCCAACATACCATTTGCTTTCCTAATTGCTTGCTGTACCTGTATGTTAACTTTCAGTGATTCATGTACAAGGACACCCAGGTCCCTCTGAGCACCAACATTTCTCAATCTCTCACCATTTAAAAAATACTCTGCTTTTCTATTTTTTGTACCAAAGTGGATAACTTCACATTTCTCCACATTATATTCCATTTGCCATGCTCTTTCCCACTCACTTAGCCTGTCTATATCCCCTTGCATATAGGCTTGCATCCTCCTCACAACTTACATTCCCACCCAGCTTTGAATCATCAGCAAACTTGGATATTTTACATTTGGTCCCCTCATCCAAATCATTGATATAGATTGTGAATAGCTGAGGCCCAAGCACTGATCCTTGTGGTACCCCACTAGTTACAGCCTGCCAACCTGAAATTGACCCATTTATTCCTACTCTCTGTTTTCTGTCTGTTAACCAATCCTCAATCCATGCTAGTGTATTACCCCCAATCCCATGAACCCTAATTTTGTTAAATAACCTCTTGTGTGGCACCTTTTCGAATGCCTTCTGAAAATCCAAATACACCACATCCACTAGTTCCCCCTTATTTATTCTGTTAGTTACAACCTCAAAAAACTCCAACAGATTTGTCAAACACGATTTCCCTTTCATAAATCTGTGTTGACTCTGCCCAATCCTATTATTATTTTCTAAGTGCCTTGTTACCACGTCCTTAATAATAGATTCTAGCATTTTCCCTACTACTGATGTCAGGATAACTGGTCTGTAGTTCCCCGTTTTCTCTCTCCCTCCTTTCTTAACTAGTGGGGTTACATTTGTCACCTTCCAATCCGTGGGAACCGTTCCAGAATCTATGGTATATTGGAAAATGTCAACCAATGCATCCACTATCTCTATAGCCACATCTTTCAAAACCCTAGTGAACCTGGATGCAAAATGAGCAGCAGCTCAGAGAGAGATAGAGAGGATTTTTTTTTGCATCCAGGTCCTCTCACAGCAAAGGCCAGGCAGTCTCTGAAGATATTCAATGCAGCAGCATCAGAGGCGACTTTCAGACCTAATACTACTACTACCTTCATCACATCTCCGTTGTAATAGTGGACCTGCAGCTGATAGTCAGCTATCCACTTGTGCTCCCGCCAGGTTTCACTGGCGTGTTTCACATCAGGCGTGCTTCACGTTGGAAAAGGGTTAAACAAGCTAAAACGTTTCAAAATGGCATTACAGAGCCAATTTAGGGCTTGTTAAGGGCTTTAATGGCCTCTCCTGCCTCTTGGAGGTGGGACAGAGTCGGGAACACCGCACACGATTTTATCAAAATTGCGTGGAGGCGGAATGGAGGCGGGATCAGGTCTGCCCGCCACTTTTCGCAATTTTAACCCCCCACATGCCTCCAAACCCGCCTCCACGGCCCTATGAAAATCCAGCCCAAAGTATTTGTTTAATTTCTCTGCCATTTCCTTATTCCCCATTATAATTTCTCCTGTCTCAGCCTGTAAGGGACCCACATTTACTCGCTAATCTTTTCCTTTGTACATACCTATAGAAGCTTTTACAGTCTGTTTTTATGTTTCTCGCTAGCTTACTCTCATATTCTGTTTTCCCTTTCTTTATCAATTTCTTGGTCCTTTGTTGAATTCTAAAATTCTCCCAATCCTCAGGCTTACTACTCTTTTTGGCAACATTGGCCCAAAAATTCAGCCGAGAACGGGTGAGTACTCAGTGCGTACTCACCCGTATTCGTTCCTGAAGTGCTGGTTTCCTGCATGCACTGCGCATGCGCGGGAAACTGGCACTTCCGGTATGGCGAAGGGGGCGGTTCCTCGGTGAACCGTGTGCGCACTAGAGGCTGCGCGCACGCAGCACACTTAGGTTTTTTTCAGGTTTCAACGCGAGGGTAAGTATGGAAGATTCTACACAAGTAAAAAGGAGGCGTAAGACCCCTTTTGAACAAGGTAAGTAGTTAATTAAGTATAATTTTACATTTTTTTCAACAGGTTTATCTTTTTTAGAGACTTTAAAGAAAGGTAAGTTTATTTTTATAACTTTTAAATTTTTTAAAAATTTTTTCAAAAATTAAAATTTTTGTTTAAAGTGGTTAATTTATTTAACTATAGTTATTTTATTAATGTGATGGTTTTAAAAAAAAATTTATTTGAGGTTTAGCTGTTCTTTTGGGGCCGATTTCAATTCATAGATTTGACAGGTCCTGTCAAATCTATGAATGAAAGATGGTCTGCTGCCATTGGCTCTCCATGGCCCACGTGATCCCAGAGGTTGCATCGCACTAACTGCGCCCCTGGGACACGCACACACTGCGCGCCGGCACTAGGGACCCGAAGTTCCTGCGGGGGCAAACAAGGACGGCAGACGCGGTATGTGATATCGCGCGTGATCCTTACCCCCGCGGCAAGCTCCGAGTCAAATTTCTGGGCCATTATAAGCCTCTTCCTTTGATCTAATACTATCTTTAACTTCTCTTGTTAGCCACGGTTGGACCACTTTTCCTGTGGGGTTTTTGTGCCTTAAAAGGAATGTATATTTGTTGTAAATTATGTATTAATTCTTTAAATGCTAGCCATTGCTTGTCTACTGTCATACCTTTTAATGTAGTTTCCCAATCTACCTTAGCCAACTCGCCCCCATAACTACGTAGTTTGCTTTGTTTAGATTTAAGACCCTAGTTTCGGATTTAATTAAATCACTTTCAAGTGCAATATAAAATTCTATCATATTAATGTCACTCTTCCCTAAAGGCCCCTTTACTACAAGGTTATGAATTAACCCTTTCTCATTGCACAATACTAGATCTAAAATAGCCTGTTCCCTAGTTGGTTCCTCAACATACTGATCTAGAAAACTATCTTGTATACATTCCATGAATTCGTTCTCCATACTATTACCGCAAATTTGGTTTGCCCAGTCTATATGTAGGTTAAAGTCTCCCATGATTACTGTATTACCCTTGTTACACGCGCCTCTAATTTTCTGATTTATACTCTGCCCTACATTACAACTACTGTTTGGGGGCCTATAAACAACTCCCACCAATGTTTTCTGCCTCTTGCTGTTTCTTAGCTCTATCCAAACTGATTCTACTTCTTGGTTTTCGGAGCTAAGATCCTTTCTCTCTACTGTCTTTATCCCATCCTTTATTATCAGGGCTACCCCTCCTCCTTTTCCATTTTGCCTATCTCTTCTAAAAGTTATGTATCCTGGAATATTTAGTTCCCAACCTTGGCCACTTTGCAACCACGTCTCCATTATGGCTATTAGCTCAAACCTGTTAATTTCTATCTGCGCTATTAATTCATCTATTTTGTTGCGAATGCTTCGCGCATTCAGATATAGTGCCTTTAGCTTTGACTTATTTCTATTTTTCCCTGACGTCACCTTAGTCACTGATGCCTTATTATCTTTGTTACTCTCTCTGACCCTTCCTGACCCACTCTGCTTATTTTTACCCAAAACTCTACTCTGTCCTAGAGCCTTGACATTTCTCTTGCTGATTTTAAATTTACTCTTTCCTGAATCCTCCCACCCACCCTTCATTAGTTTAAAGCCCTGTCTACTGCCCTAGTTATTCGGTTCGCCAGGACACTGGTCCCAGCCCGGTTTAAGTGGAGTCCGTTCCAACGGAACAACTCCCTCTTTCCCCAGTACTGGCGCCAGTGCCCCATGAACTTAACAGGTTTAATTTAATAGCCATAATGGAGACGTGGTTGCAAAATGGCCAAGGAAAGTAGAAGAAACAGCTGAAACTTAAAAGTTCAAATAATTTCAAAAACAAAATCAGCTATTACAGATCCACATGGCATTCTGACAGCTAAGAGAAAGCCATTAACAGATAATTAATAACTTTAAACAAGCGTTGAGTTCATTTTAATAACAGTCTGCCGACAATGTCATTACTCAAGAGGAATGCAGCAGGTTTGGTTCACAGCGTAAAAGTAATGTGGATGTCAGCAGGTAATTGAGGCTTGAATGGGATGATGTTACAAACTCATTTGCTCTTTCAGATAGTAGGCTGAGTTGTATAATGTATCTGTCACCCACACTGTCATGTCTGAACCACTTTTCAACCTTTGTGCCTTAATTAACTCTTATTTGCATTAGAGGAGAAAAAAGCCAAGCAATTTAAACAAAAATATTCTCAGAGCTTCTCTGTTACATGTCTCTTCAGGCACAGCTGAAGTTTTGTGAGTTTTACTTACTTATTAACAAATACCACTTAGTTGAGATACTGAGGCCTAGAAATCCGAGTGCGACACGAAAGTTGCCGGTGTTACCGCGGCCTCGGGTTAACGGCTGCTGAAAATGGTCGTGCCGGTAGGAGAGAAAAATTTGCGCTGGGGACTAAAGATTGGTAGCCCAGTGCTAACTCACTGTGTAACGCCCTCCTGGTGGCGTTAGTCCAGGCATTGGTCCCGAATGTGGCATCCAGAAGCAGCGTTGCATCTTCCAACAGCCTCTGGAAGCGAGGCTATGAGTTCGCTAGGCATTGTGGGATATTAAAAGGGCAGTGCGTTGCCGTTTGCTTAAAAGGGCAGTGCCTTCTGAACTGATAAAAATAAAAATGAAGTTTAAAAATGCAGTTTTCAGCCCTTACAGCTCTACTGCCTTTTAAAAAAAATTAACATTTGAAAAAACATTCCCAAATGGGATTCTTCAGCTCTTAAAGTTGAATTCCCTTCCGCACCTCAAAAAATAGGAAAAGTGTTTCAGCACCAACACAAATGGCTCAGCAAGCCAGGGAGGGGAACCCAGGGTCTCGCACGCAGCACTCCAGCTTCGTGCAGGGGGTCAACACTGCAAGAGAGGTCCTTTACCCACAGGAGCCAGGAGGCCCTCCAGAAAGAAGGATGTGGGACCAGATCACCGAGGCCATCACTGCCAGCAGTGTCGCCCCCACGATCTGGCTCCAGTGCCCAAAGAAGCTCATGATCTCAGACCACTGGTCAAGGTCAGTGAATGCATCTTCAAAAGCCATCTCCTACCAACTGCATCACTAGCCTCACACACTGCTCAGTGCACGACGCCCCCTCCCCAATCACTCACCTACCAACAATCTGTACCAATCACGAGGCACATTTCCCATTCCTAGCCTCACCTCACTCCCTTGGAGGAGACGGTGCAGGCCATTCTTGGCAGGGGCATGGCTGAGCCCTTGGCCAGCAGCAGGGCTGAAAGGATGCAAGATTCTGGTATCCTCATACGTTATCCTCCTTCTGGCATTCACCTCATGCTTCCCGCCCTCCCCTTACCACAACTCCACCCTTGTGCCTTCCTCATTTCACACACCCAAGAAATGCAGCCTGCCCAGCTAGTGTTTGAACAAGAAGGGGGAGAGGAGAGTGAAGAAACATCGTCATTCGATTTCACACTCCCAGCCACCAGCTCCTCGAGGTCGTCCTGCAAGGCCATCTGCAGTCTCTCTCACTGAAAGTCAGCAGCCTTCCACCAGCCATGCTGCAGCCACTGGGGTCACACTGCGTGTCATCACTAGGATAGGCAAAGGCACACACAAGACAGACATGAAGGGAATGCACAAGGATGATGAGTTGATTTCTTGATGTTACATTGGATGGTTAGATGTATAAAGTTGGATTGGAAAGTTTGCTTTGTGGTGGCTTTTATTTCAGCATTGTGGCCAAGAGGACGCTGTGATGATCAGTAACAGAGGGAAGGTAAGGTGTGGGACAAATATTGAAAGGGGAATTGGGGTTATGTTCACTGGTACCGCAGGCAGATGATTTGATCCCGGATATCTCGACCAGAAAGGGGCTGACTGGGATGCATCCTTCCTTCCACTTCCTCCTCTTCTGCTTCATCCTCTTCTGTGTCGTCTTCTTCCCTCTGCGAGCAGATGCTGTAAATCTGAAATAAAAGCAGAAAATGCTGGAAATACTCAGCAGGTCATGCAGCATCTCGACCTGAGACGTGAACTCTGTGGGGGAGAAATTAGGTATTGGCTCGTTTGGGGCGCTAAGTTTTGAAATCGTGAGAAATTAGCGCAAGGTGCTAATGAGTCTGAGGTTTCCCTAAATTGGCTGTTAGCGCTCCTGGAAAGAGCTGGAGCGCTAAATCAAGCACTAATGACCTAGGCAGGGCGCTACAGCGGCGCTACCAGCAGAGCGATAATGAATTTCAGGTGCAATGCAATCGGGAATGATCCTTCACACTGGCCCCTTCCAGCTCTTAAAGGGGAGGTTGCATCATTGTGCAGATCCTCATTATCAGCATTGCTGGTGAGGGCGACCTGCAACCAACTGAGTCCCCTGATCGTGATGGCTGATCCCACTCCCAGGGAGAGAGCTCGTCGTTTCACGGGCAAAGTATTGGAGGTATTGGTCGCGGGAGTGGAGCGAAGGAGGGCAGTGCTGTTCCCGGACACTGGAAGGAGGCCATTCCCCCAGATCTTCAGGGCAATGTGGAGGGAAGTGGCCCAGGAGGTCTCGGCCAGTAGTGTGGTCGTACGCAGCCTGACACAGTGCCGGAAGAAATTCAACGACCTCACTTGGGTGGTCAAGGTGAGTACATGCTTCAACAGGTCCTACATACCAGCATCTGAACCTCAGTCTGTACACACTGCACAAACCACCACACCCCCACCAGCATCTGCACCTACTCAAACTCACATCCACATCTCATGCCTTGCCTACAATCACAGCTATTCAACTACGGCAGGCATATCTCCCAAACACATAGCTGGACTCTGACTCACACACATTTGTTTCTCTTGCAGGCCGAGATGGCTCACAATAGGAAGCAGCACCAAAGAACAGGCAGGGGTGATGCGCAGCTCCAGCAGCTTTCAGACCTGGAGGAGCGAGTGCTGCGACTCATTGGGCAGCAGGTGGTGGGCGGCGTGGCCGTTGGCAACGTCGACCCCCTTGGGGGCAACAACGGTATGTTCATTCCCTCTCCTTCTCTCATCCCACTTCCCCCTCACACCACAAGCCTTTCCCACTTTCCAGCTCCTGATACTGTCTGCATTCCTTGCTCCCTTCCTGTCTCCCTTCCCTCAGCTTAAGCGAGCCTTGTGCCTTTATGCTTTCAGAGAATCAGCAACCAGATGACCAGCCTGTCCCTGAGCCTCCCACTGAGAGTGAGGAAGGAGAAGAGGAGGAGGAGCAAAGCACCACGTCACTGCATCTCTCACCTGCAGGCACCACCTCAGATACTGACACTACGCGATCTTTAGAAGCAAGTTTATTAGAGGGGTCTGCACAGGGTGATGCACTGGGGACGAGCGGGCTGCAGCAAGGCCAGGGAGAAAGGGTAGCTCGGGGCCCAGCACCCCGGGGGGCGAGTTCACGCACGAGTTCTGCTGCACAGTACTCAGAGGAGGACCTCAATGGGGAGGTGTTCACAAGAAGGGTGATGGCCATGCACACAGAGATGATAGGTGCAATGGCAAGGGTGCCCAAGAGCCTGTCGGCAATGGTAAGGAGCGTGGAGGAGTCCGCCTCCAATATTGCACAGAGCTCTGCGCAGAGAATGGAGCCCATCATTTCCACTGTGCAGAGGATGGTGGACTCCCTAAGAGACCGTGTGGATCTAGACCTCATGACGCGTGTAATGGGCGATGTGGCAGCTTCCATTGCAGCACAGGCGGAAGCAATGCAACGTCTTAGTGCTGTAGTGCAGTCTATACTTGGTGGCATCGAGTCTCAGAGTGCTCTCATGCAATCTCAGCTTGATGCCACGCAAGCTCTGACTGCTGCTATCATGGCTGTGTCCACCACAGTCTACCGGGGATCTCATGGTGTCGCAGCAGCTCAGCAATCTGCACTGCAGCAGATTGGTAGGGATGCTGAGGTGCTGGCCCGGGTGAGTGACAGTGGGTCTGTGGAGCAGGAACCTGCTATCCTCTCTCAGGGTGACAGCATTCCTGCTCGACCACTGCCACTCCTTCATTGCCTTTGCCTCTGCCTGTCATCCAGCCAGCCCAGACTGCTGCCGCCCATCCTGAGGTGGTGCAGTCTACAACCAGACCTTCCACCAACCCTGCTGCAGCCACTGGGGAGACACTACATAGGAGTAGTAGATTAGGGAAATTAGGCTGTGTCTCATTTAAGCTTTGGGATGTGGTATGGAATGAGAAATTGATGGAATGATGGGGACGTGCTAAGCAACCGCGAAGTGGCCTCCAATACATTGGAACCGAAGTTTGATGAGGTGGTCACGGATCGCCTTTCCACAAGGCCGATTGAGTGGCCGCCTCCTCCGTCGCTGATGTTCGTGCTTCTGTTCCTCTTGCTGCTCCTACTTCTCCTCCTCCTCCTCGCCTCCCTCTTCCTCCTCTTGAGGTGGTGCGGCTATGCCTGGTGGCAATGGCTGGGCCCTCATGATAGCCAAGTTGTGCAGCATGCAGCAGACGATGACGAAAAGGGACACCCGCTGTAGGGTATTTTTGCGTGCCCCGTGTTTTTATGACTCTGCCTTGAGTTGACCCGTGCATTAAAAACTCCCCGGTTTTGGTTGTTTCCCTCGGACGGCAGGAGCTTTTGCCAATAGTCCCTGCCTAGCCCGTCGATTAGCGGGTAATCCCACACAGAGGGAGAGACCAAGGCCAGATAGGTCTTCTCCTATGCCCGATGCGCAGCGTCCCCAGCGGGATTACTGCCACCCGGTTGGTCTTCCGAGTTATACCGCGAACCACAAGCCCCACAACCCTCAAGTTCGGACCCAAGGAGTTACTAGGGATAGATTATAATTGACTCAGATAAAATGAAACGGTTCAGGTTGGTCAAAGATCGATTCCTTTTTATTACACTCACAAAACGACAATCCCTACTCCTCTCGCATAACGAGTAGGTGACTGTGGACACTAGCTTATAACCGTGGACACTAGCTTATAACCTTAGACTAAAATACCCACCCTGTTAGTTACGCTGAACCAACCCCTTCCCAGAATCTAAGCCTAGATAATGGAAAAACCCTTCTAACTAAACCCCTCTCCCGGTTTGGTCAGAACCCACACGTGGAAGCCTCCTCACACACACACACACATAGAAACATAGAAGATAGGAGCAGGAGTAGGCCATTTGGCCCCTCTAGTCTGCTCAGCTATTCAATGCGATCATGGCTGATCATCCAAATTCAGAACCCTGTCCCTGCTTTCTCCCCATATCCCTTGATCCCTTTAGCCTTAAGAAATATATCCAACTCCTTCTTGAATATATTTAATGAATTGGCCTCTACTGCCTTCTGTGGTAGAGAATTCCACAGGTTCACCACTCTCTGGGTGAAGAAATTCCTCCTCATTTCTGTCCTAAATGGCTTACCCCTTATCCTTAGACTGTGACCCCTGGTTCTGGACTCCCCGACCATCGGGAACATCCTTCCTGCATCTAGTCTGTCCAGTCCTTTCAGAATTTTATAAGTTTCAATGAGATCCCCTCTCATTCTTCTAAACTCCAGCGAATATAAGCCCAATCGACCCAATCTCTCCTCATACGTCATTCCTGCCATCCCAGGTATCAGCCTGGTGAATCTTCGCTGAACTCCTTCCATGGCAAGAACCTCCTTCCTCAGATAAGGCGACCAAAACTGCACACAATACTCAAGATGTGGTCTCACCAAGGCCCTGTACAACTGCAGCAAGACATCCTTGTTCCTGTACTCGAACCCTCTCGCTACGAAGGCCAACATACCATTTGCCTTCTTAAATGCCTGCTGCACCTGCATGCTTACCTTCAGCGACTGGTGCACAAGGACACCCAGGTCTCGTTGCACTTCACCTTCTCCCAATCTATTGCCATTCAGATAATAATCTGCCTTCCTGTTTTTGACACCAAAGTGGATAACCTCTCATTTATCCACGTTATATTGCATCTGCCATGCTTCTGCCCAATCACCCAACCTGTCCAAATCATCCTGGAATTTCTCGGCATCCTCCTCACAGCACACACTCCCACCCAGCTTTGTGTCATCTGCAAACTTGGAGATATTACATCTAGTTCCCTTGTCTAGATCATTAATATATATTGTGAATAGCTGGGGTCCAAGGACCAATCCCTGCGGTACCCCACTAGTCACTGCCTGCCACTCGGAAAAACACCCGTTTATGCCAACTCTTTGCTTTCTGTCTGCCAACCAGTTCTCTATCCAAGTCAATACCTTGCCCCCAATCCCATGTGCCTTAACTTTACATGCTAATCTCTTATGCGGGACCTTATCGAAAGCCTTTTGAAAGTCCAAATACACCACATCCACTGGTTCTCCATTATCTATTTTACCAGTTACATCCTCAAAAAATTCCAGTAGATTAGTCAAGCATGATTTACCTTTTGTAAATCCATGTTGACTTTGTCCGATCCTGTCACTGTTTTCCAAGTGCTCTGCTTTTACATCTTTTATAATGGACTCTAGCATTTTGCCCACTACCGATGTCAGGCTTACCGGTCTGTAATTCTCCGTTTTCTCTCTACCTCCTTTTTTGAATAGTGGGGTGACATTAGCTACCCTCCAATCCATGGGTATTGTTCCAGATTCCATCGAATGTTGGAAGATGATCAGCAATGCATCTACTATTTCTAGGGCCACTTCCTGAAGTACCCTAGGATGTAGATTATCAGGCTCTGGGGATTTATCGGCCTTCAATCCCACCAATTTCCCTAACACCATTTCCCTACAAATACTGATTTCTTTCAGTTCCTCCCTTTCATCAGACCCTATGTTCCCCGACATCTCTGGGAGGTTATTTGTGTCCTCCTTTGTGAAGACAGAACCAAAATATGTATTTAATTGGTCTGCCATTTCTTTGTTCCCCATTATAAGTTCCCCTGATTCTGACTGCAAGGGACCTATGCTTGACTTCACCAATCTTTTTCTCTTCACATATCTATAAAAGCTTTTACAGTCAGCTTTCACACACGTGTTAGCCTGCGTCTTGGACACTTGCAGTTCCTCAGCAGCCAAACACGCGGGCAGTCCTGGGGATTTCTAGAGGTGTATGCTGGATATAATTACCAGCCCTTGTCGTTGATTCACGCCGTCCCGGGTCCGTTCGACTCCAGAGGCATGCGATGAGGCCTAGAGAGTTACGTTCAGGCGGTACGGCGAGGCACTCACTTCGGGCATTCCTGGAGAGTTGACGGACGCGTAGCTACGTGGAGAACCCCATTACAGATGGTAGAGAAAAGCAAGCCCTGAATCCCCAAAGTTCAGCATTTTTATACCCCGTATAATACACAAAACTGGCTGGGCAATTCCTGGTTACCATGGTCGCAGAAATGCTAGTTGGTCTTCCTGGTGATGTCTCTGTCCTGGATTGGTCATCTTGATGAAAACAATGGTAGGCCATTACTGTAGATGAGCAGTTCTCGAAGTGCTAACTGTTTGTTAAGTTCTTGACTGCTCCTTCATTGAAAGAGTCCAGAGGTGTTACTTTTGGCCTGCAAACCTCATTATCCATCCAGACATCCCGGCTCCATGGACAAAAGGTGTTTTTCCACAAATCACATAAGTTCGAATATGAAAAGGATCCTGCCTTTCATGACGTCAGCATTGAGACTGGTCCCATGGCAACCCAAAAGACAGACAGTTCCTGCTATCTTCACAGAAACCAGCAGGCAGTCCTTTTTAAAGTCCAAAAATCATTTTGAAACGCAGCCCAAGTGCATCTCCATTTTAAAAGGGTACATATCCATTTTAAAAGTCCAAAGATTCTTCAGGCACATTCAGCCGAGTACTGGAGGGCTCCTCCCGAGCGATCAAGGCAGTGGAACCGTTGCTTGAGCACTCTGATGCTCTGCTCGATGATGTTCCTGGTGGCAGCATGGCTCTCATTATATGAGTGCTGTGCAGGAGTGTTGGGGTTGCAGAGGGGAGTCATCAGCCAGGTGGAGAGCGGTTAGCCCTTGTCTCCCAACAGCCAGCCGCGAGCTTGATGTGGTGGCCGAATCAGAGCTGGCACACCGGTCTGGTGCAGGATGAAGACATCATGGCTGCTGCCAGGATAGCGGGCATTGATGGTGAGGATTCGCTGTCTGTGGTCGCACACCAACTGCACATTAAGTGAGTGGTAGCCTTTGCGGTTACGAATACCTCAGGATTGTTACAGGGTGTCCGCAGAGCGACGTGGGTGCAGTCAATGGCGCCCTGCACCATGGGGAAGCCTGCTATCCTGGCAAAGCCACATGCACGCTCGTGCTGCTTCTCTCTGGTCATGGGGAAGGAAATGTAGTCCCTTCTCCTTCTGTAGAGAGCATCTGTGACCTCGCAGATGCAGCAATGGATGGCAAACTGCGAAATTTTCGCTATATCTCCTGTTGAACACTGGAAGGATCCGCTGGCATAGAAATTGAGGGCAACGGTGACCTTGACTGCCACTGAGAGAGACGTGGTGCTCCTGATGTGAGGCTCGAGGTCTGGCTGCAGGAGGTGGCAGGGCTCTGTGACCATGTCCTTGGTGAAGCGAAGCCTTCTAAGACACTGTTCCTCAGTGAGATTGATGTAGGAGAACTGCTGCCGGAATACCCTGGGAGGGTCAGGCCTCCTGTTGAGAGCCCTGTTGGCCCTCCTCCCTCTGGCCACATTTTGTAATCTCTCTCTCTGCCTCCGCTGCCTCTGATGTTGACGCTGGTGGGCGAGGTCCAGTGCCAGTACAGCCCCCATTGAAGTATGGAAATGTTGCACTTTAAAATCTCACCTAAATGAAAGTGAATAATTTTTCTGAGGCAGACGACTCCTTCAACTGAAAAATGCTGAAATCGCTCGAAACGCCTGTTTGACTATGTCAAACTGACAAGGCAGCAGTCTTTGCCGACTAAAAATAAACCAGATGTTGATGTCTTTATATGGCGCTCCTCCAGCGCTCATCCGACTGCAAACCGCCTCCTCTACCTGTTGGTGCTAACAGCAGGCGCTCAGGCAGGGGGTGAGAGTGAATTTCTGAGCTGGGGCACTGCGCACCTGGATGACATCATGATCTCTGGGCGCAGGAGAGCGTGGCACTAGTGGTTACCGCCGCTGCAAACCTCCACTTCAATTTCACGGGTGTTGGTACTATGGCCGCGCCCGGTCGCTAAGCCGGTAGCGCCCCATTAGCATCTCCTGGAGGCGCTAATGGGAGGTGCAAAGGTAACCAATTTCTCCCTGGTTCTCTCTCGACTGATGTTGCCTGACCTGCTGAGAATTTGCAGCATTTTATGTCTTCTCAGAGGCCTTCCTTTACCATCCGAGGCCTTGCAAGCATCCAGTAGCACTCCATGCACAATTAAAAAACTTTTAACATGTAATACAGCAAGCCACTACTTCAATAAAGTCAAAAAACCCTGTCCAAAAGCGTAAATGCAAACTTACCTGAAAGATATGTGTCTCCCTTTAAGAGGTGCTGACAGCGTCTGTCAGTCTGCTGCACGCTAGGTTTACCTGGTGAGCTTAGGACCCAGCGCTGAACTCAGTGCTAAGGTCCAAGTTCGCCGAGGTGATGTTAGTCGGCGTTGTACGCCGACTGACGTCACCTCTCCCTAATATAAATTTGCAGGGCCATTGATCTTACCGGACCTCGGAAAATGGCGGATGCCGCGGGACCCGCTACCAGCTGGCAAAAGAGCACCGTCTTTTCGCTAAATTCTGATGGTAACGGGTGGCCTAAAGCACCCGAATTTTTAGCCCTGAGACTGTCTCCAATGGAGCAGAGAAGGCGAAGAGGAGATTTAGTACAGTTTTTTAAATTATGAAAGGATGTGATAAGAATTGGGAAAGAAAGGATATCATGAAGTGAATCTATTTACCCTGGTGAAGTAATCGGTAACAAGGGGACATCAATTAAAAATTGTCACTATTGACACTGAGGAGAGAGGTTAGGACAGGGGTGTTAAACGGTTCCATCCGATCTGTCGTGTGCTGTGCCCAGACTCCTGGCATTGAATCTAACAACCCGGGAGAATTGCTACAACACATGAACAAGACAGAGGAGAGAGGACAGCCTTGCCTGACTCCAGATTTGATCGGAAAGCTTTCCGATTCCCACCCGTTGATTAGAACTGCACTACTGATGTCTGTGTAGAGCAGTTGGATCCAATTGCGGATTCCCTCCCCAAACCCCATTTTGGAGAGCACGTCCATCATGTACGTGTGCGATATTCTGTCGAAAGCCTTCTCCTGGTCCAAGCTGATTAAGCAGGTGTCCACCCTCCTGTCCCGCACATAGGCGATCGTATCCCTGAGTAGCGCGAGGCTATCAGAGATCTTCCTGCCGGGTACGGCGCAGGTCTGATCCGGGTGGATCACCAGTTCCAGAGCAGACTTGACCCTGTTGGCGATGACCTTGGACAGAATCTTGTAATCCACATTAAGCAGCGAAATGGGCTGCCAATTTCTGATTTCTTCCCTCTCCCCCTTCTGCTTGTAGATGAGGGTGATGATGCCTTTCCTCATGGATTCTGACATGCTGCTGGCCAGAAGCATACCCCCGTACACTTCCAGCAGGTCTGGGCCAATCCAGTCCCACAGAGCCCAATACAACTCGACCGGTAAGCCGTCGCTTCTGGGAGTTTTACTCGTGTCAAACGACCGGACAGCCTTTGTCAGCTCGTCCAGAGTTAGCGGGTGATCCAGACTCTCCCGCTTGCTGTCGTCTAACACCTCCGAGATAGACGACAGGAAAGACTGGGAGGCTGCGCTGTCTGTGGGCTTCGCGTCTTACAGCCCGGCGTAAAAGGATTTGCTGATCCTTCGTATGTCAGGCTGCGAGGACGTCACAGAACCGTCTTCTTCCTTCAGGCTGTCGATCACAGAGCTCCCTCTGTGTACCTTTTGGAAGAAGAAACACGAGCACGTCTCGTCCTGCTCCACGGAGCGGACTCTGGAGCAGAAGATGATCTTGGAGGACTCTGAGGCATAGATACATAGATACATAGATACATAGAAGATAGGAGCAGGAGTAGGCCATCCGGCCCTTCGAGCCTGCTCCGCCATTTAATGAGATCATGGCTGATCCTCCAATTCAGTATCCCGTCCCCGCCTTCTCTCCATAACCCTTAACCCCTTTTGCCTGTAGAAATATATCTAATTCCCTCTTAAATATATTTAATGAGCTGGCGTACACTGCCCTCTGTGGCAATGAGTTCCACAGGTTCACCACCCTCTGAGTGAAGAAATTCCCCCTCATTTCTGTCCTAAATGGTTTAGCCCTTATCCTTAAATTATGTCCTCTAGTTCTGTTCTCACCCGCCAAGGGAAACATTCCTTCTGCATCTAGTCTGTCTAGACCTGTCAGAATTTTATACACTTCTATGAGGTCCCCTCTCAATCTTCTAAACTCCAGTGTGTACATACCTAAACTACATAGTCTCTCCTCATAGGTCAATCCCGCCATTCCTGGTATCAGCCTGGTGAATCGCCGCTGCACCCCCTCCATGGCAAGAACATCTTTCCTCAGATGAGGCGACCAAAACTGTACACAGTACTCGAGGTGTGGTCTCACCAGTGCCCTGTACAGCTGCAGCAAGGTATCCCTGTTCCTGTATTCCAACCCTTTTGCTATGAAGGCCAGCATACCGTTTGCCTTCTTGACCGCCTGTTGCACCTGCATGCTCGCCTTCAGTGACTGGTGTACAAGAACACCCAGGTCTCTCTGTACTTCCCCCTCTCCCAATTTATTGCCATTTAAATAATAATTTGCCCTCCCGTTCCTGCACCCAAGGTGGATAACTTCGCACTTGTCCACATTATAGTGCATCTGCCATTTATCCGCCCAATCACCCAGTCTGTCCAAATCGCTCTGGAGCTTCCTGGTCTCCTCCTCTGAGCCCACCCCCCCTCCTAGTTTAGTGTCGTCTGCAAATTTGGAAATTTAGAGCGAGGCTTGCTGGCCCTTCACCTCCTGGAGTTCCTCCCCGACATCGACCGCAGCAGGAGCAGATTCTGCAGGCTTTTCTGGAGTCGGGACATTTCCCTCTGTCTCTCTCTCGCCTTCTGAACACCTTTGAGGATGAAGAACCTCTTGATGTTCGTCTTGATCGTTTCCCACCCGCGCGCCGGGGAATCAAAGAGGGGTTTCACGGTTCTCCAACCTTTGTAATCCCTTTTGAGTTCCTCAATGTTTTCTGGGGTCAACAGTTTCACGTTCAGCTTCCATATCCCTCTGCCAACTTTCTGCTCTTCCTGTGGGTGACAGTCGGCCAGTAAGAGGCAGTGGTCAGAGAAGAACACCGGCGTGACATCGGGGGATCTGACCGTGAGTGTTTGGGACACAAACAGGAAGTCTATCCTGGAACGGACGGACCCGTCTGGTCTCGACCAGGTGTATCTACGCGGCGCTCTGTCTGCAGGGTTGCTGAAGACGTCGCACAGCTTGGCGTCTTTTATCGCTTCCATCAGGAGTCTGGACATGGCATCCAGTTTGCTGTCGGCTCTGCCGGATTGTCCAGCCGCATCGATGATGCAGTTGAAGTCACCGCCCAGAATAACTGGCCTGGACGTCGCCAGCAGCAGCGGCAGCTGCTGGAAAATGGCCAGCCGATCGTTCTGGAGAGCCGGGGTGTACACGTTGATCAGCCTGAGTGGAGCGTTCTTGTACAGCACGTCTGCTACGAGGAGGCGGCCGCCCACCACCTCTTTAACTTCGGTGATGGTGAAGTTGCCTCCCCGCAACAGAATACCAAGGCCGGAGGCACGGCAATCGTTGCCTCCTGACCAGATCGATGGCCCCTGGGACCACCATCGCGACCACTGCCGGTAGTTGCTGAAGTGCGGTAGGCCGCACTCCTGCAGGAACAACAAGTCGGCCTTGACCTTGGCGAGGTACCCCAAGGTGAAAACACATCGTGTAGTGCCTTTGATGCTACGCATGTTAATGGTTACAATCTTTAAACCCATAAATGAATAAAGTCCGAAGTCCCATTTGAACAAGTAGTCCGTTATGCTGTTCCCAGCCCTTGGGCCTGTGCCTGCATACCCATGGTGTTCGAGAACAGCTTTACTTGCCCTGGGCTGAGAAACCCGTCCTGGCTGTCCTGGCTTCCTGCAGGGGGGGTTTCGATGGGGTGACGACGGCAGTGTTGTGTAGGGGTTCCCCACGCAATCTCGGCTGTCCTTGGTCGGTGGTGGTTCTTCATGCAGTGTCGCTGCTCCAGGCTTCCCGGAACTGGGGTGCATCGGACGCTTCACTGCTCCCGGTGGTCTGGAGCTGGGGCGCGTTGGGCGCTGAGCTGCTCCCGGTGTCCCGGAGCTGGGGTGCGTTGTGCACTTCGTTGCCTCCGGTGTTCTGGAGCGGGGTGGTCTTTTCTGTCTCCTTTTCTTCCGTTGCGCTTTGCCGCTTTTTCTGTCGGTGGCGGCTGTTCTTTTCGCGCCTTCCTCGTCAGATGGGGAGCCGCCGCTGTTGACCGTTTGGGACATGAGCCGCTTTTTTCCACAGGGCTGGATTTTGGCGGCATCTTTCTCGTTTTTTGGGTGGCGCTTTTTCTTGGTCTTCTTTTGAGCTCCTGCCAGTCTCCCGGTTGTTCCCCTGCTGCTTCCTCTTCCATCGGCTCTGCCTGCTGGGGAGGAGGCTGAGAGCTGGTTGCCGGGGTTTGGTCATTTCCACTGAGGGCCTCTGCGGTGGGAGCGGTGTTGGTCTCCTTTGAGGCGGCCTTGTTGACGGGTCCTTTAATTGCCTGCGCATAGCTGCCGCTGCGCTTTGGGCAGGCCTTGTAGAGATGGCCTGTCTTCCCGCACAAGTTGCAGCACTTGCTCTCCTTGCATTCCTTCGTCTGATGGCCTTCCTGCTTGCAGTTCCGACAAATGGTGGCAGTGCAGTTCGCCGGCACGTGCCCGGATCTCCCGCAGGTTCGGCACACTCTGGGTTGTCCCGCGTACACCATGTAGCCCCAACTTCCACCGATGGCAAAGCTGGAGGGGAGGTGCTGGATCGCTCCTTTGGCGTCCACTTTCAGGGTTACTTTGATCTGGCGTTTGCTCGTCCAGATCCCAAACAGGTCATTGATGTCAACGCTGTTCCTGACGTTTTCGAGGTATCTGCCGAGGAACGTCAGCACATCGATGACAGGGATGTGCGGGTTGTACATGTGTACGGTGACGATCCGGTTTCTTTGTGTTGGGAGAGTGAATAAAGGCTCCGCAGTCACGATTGAAAGCAGCGCTTCACTCCCCTTTTCCTTCACTGCCTGCAGAAATTTCAGGCATCCCGTGATGTTCCTAAATGTCACGTCGAAATATCCACTGCTGGGGAAATCCTGCAGAGTGAAGATGTCCGCAACTTGGAATCCGCAGCATCCAGTCAAGATCCTCTTCACGAAAAGGGGGCAGTCGATCAGTGCTTGTCCCTCCACCTTCTTCACTGTGACTCCGACTGTGTCTTGTTCGTGTGTTGTATCGAACCTTTTGCCGAGTCCATCAGGAGGGATACGGGCATAAGAGGGGTGCCGGACCACCTGTCCTTCGTGGAAAAGTTTGTACAGGGAAACACCTTTGATCACAAGGCCATTAAGCAGTGGTCAGCACGTAACATCCTGGAGGCCCTACGGAAAAAGGAGATGGTGGATCCTGTCGGATGGTTCCTCGAGCAGACTGTCGAAGTGATTTGGCAAAATGCCTCATCGCCAGAACTTACAAACAAGCACCAAGACGTAGCTTGGCTGGTGGTGAGAAGGGCCCTCCCCGTCAGATCCTTCATGCACTCCCGGCATCTCTGCTCCACCGCACGCTGTCCTCAAGGTATCTGCGGTTGGGACGAGACCGTCATTCATCTCCTTCTGGAATGTGCCTTTGCAAAGAAGGTCTGGAAAGAGATGCAGTGGTCTTTGTTGAGGTTCATCCCGAGCAGCTCCGTGACACAGGACTATGTGCTCTACGGACTGTTCCCAGGGACGCACACTGAGACAAACATCAACTGCTGCTGGAAGATCATCAACTCGGTGAAAGACACCGTTTGGTCTGCCTGAAACTTGCTGGTCTTCCAGTGTAAGGAGTTGTCCACGACCGAGTGTTGCAGACTGGCACATTCCAAGGTCCAGGAGTACGTGCTGAGGGACGCACTAAAGGTTGGTGCCGCCGCCGCAAAGGCACGATGGGGAATGGCCACAATTTTTAAGGCCCTCCTGCCACTGTACACCGAGAGGCTGGAACCAGTGTAAAACCCCCCTCGGGCCGTATGATGCAGAAATGGCTTAATGAAAATGTACTTGTAATCTGTTTGAGTAAATAGAGTACCATGTACTGCATTCATCTGTGTTATGCCATATGTAATATGATCTGTGGATTGTATTGTAATGTATTCTAACAAGTATGGAAATATGTAAAGAAAATGTATTGCAATTTGTCTCTGTAAATTGAGTGCCATGTTGTATTGTACCACATGAAATGTGATGTGGACTGTATTGTAATGTATTTGAACAAATTTTTATGAATAAAGTATATTTTTGAAACAAAAAAAAACCCGGGTGAATTGCACCTTTTAGCTTTTACACCACAGCAGTGCTCGCCCACCCCCGCTCCGTGGCGTCACCTCAATGGGGGGGGCGGGGGGGGGGAGAGCATTCCGTTGGTACAGAGATCTGGCCCCCACTTAGGGATGACCGGAAACGGAATCAATGGGTGGAGGGCAGAGAGACAGAGTGAGGTGAGGTGTGGGGCTGAGCTGGAAGGGTGAACAGAGACGAGGGAGTAAGATGTTGGGGGTCGGGCTGGGTCAGGGCGTTGAGAGATCGGGACTCGGGGGGGGGGGGGGTGGAAGATTGAAGCTCAGGGCAGTGGGAGAGAGTAGGGACTGGAGGTCGGGGAGAGGGTGATGGGAGTCAAGGGAGAGGGTGACAGGGACGGGGGTCAGGGAAAGGGTGACGGGGGTTGGTCTTGGGGGAAAGGCTGACAGTGGGTCAGGAGATCATGGGAGAGGGTGACAAGGACTAGGGGTCAGATAGAGAGTGACAGGGATTGGAGATTGGGGTGAGGGTGGCAGGGACTGGGGGTTGGGGAGAGGATGACGGGGTTGGTGGAGTGGGTGACAGGGATTGGGGGTCGGGGAGAGAGTGACAGGAACTGCCATTCTCAATTATTATCTTAAACCGTATTATATTATGGTCACTATTGCCTAGATGTTCCCCTACTTCTACTTCTCTTATCTGCTCTGGTTCATTCCCCATTACTAGATTGAGTAGCGAAACCTCCCTTGTTGGACTTCTAATATATTGGGGCTCGGGCGGTGGAAAGAGGGACTAGCCATCAGGGCAAATGGGGCTTGGGCAGGGGGAGAGGGAAACTAGGGACTGGGTTTTGGGGGAAATGGGGCTTGGGTGGGGAGGGAGAGGATTGGGGAATGGTGTATGGTGGGGTGGGGTGGGCATGGGGCCCAGCATTTCTTGCAGAGCTGGGAGCAGTGGCAACGACATGGTGAGTGGAAGTGGCGGCGAGAGTAGTGCAGCCGGTAAACGGTTGAGTGAAACCTGGGGACCTTACAGTGGGTAAATGGGGAAAGATTGTTCGGACTGGTGGGTGAATGGGGAATGGAGACCGAGGATTCTTACTGCGATCAGGGTGCGTCACCAGCTCCAATACATGATGGAAATACAGGAGGGCCGAGTACAGACCGGCAGCAACCCACTGTGGGACTGTGGAGCTGGAAGGAGCACTCCTGCTCCTTCACATTCCACAGAAGGAGAAGGTAAAAAAACGTTCCCCACTATTTGTTAAGCGGTCTGCCTCCAGTGGTCCCTTTAAGGACTGCTGCTGTAAAACTGGAGAAACTAGTTGAAGCTTGCACGGCGCATGCTCTTAGTTTTTCACACAACTTACAGAAGGCTCCTGAAGCAGGCTCAGGACCCTTCTTTGCATCTCTAAATTGACCAAACGCTGATTTCAGGCAGCCACCAGGTCACCTAAAAACAATGTGGTCCAATATGTTTCTGTACAAATACGTCGCCGCGCAGATTAGGAGCAGGACCTCGCACCCAGAAATTAGTATACATTGCGCCCGTTTTATGCCCAAAAGCTGGGCAAAACGCAGACTAATTTCAACCCCAATGTGCCCAAATAAATTGCTGCAGCACAGAGCTGTCACAGACATGATGGCCCTGAAATTCTGAGGTGATGCTTCAGTGGGAGAGTGGCAGAAACCCCAGAGGAACTACTGGCTGGATATTAACAGGGGCGGGTTTTGTAGGCGGGGCGCGGGCAGGCCAAGTTTCCCATGCTGTGGAGTTAACTCTACAGCGTGCGTTTTTTGTCTTTGACTGGTTCCCGCCTTGAAGTCGGCCTCATTGACAGGCTTGGCTTCCAGTCGGGCGGGGAGCAGGTAGGTTCGATCCCCGACCCCAGGGGTGGGGGGGGGGGGTCTGATCCCCGAACCCGGAGGGGGTGTCCAATCCCGGGGGATCCAATCTCCAATCTCGGGGGACTTTCTTTGGGAGGGTCTAATAGGGGGAACTTGGGGGGCTGGGGGGAAGCATTCCGGCTCCTCCTGGTCCACAAGCAGTGCTGTCCTCGCCTTGCTTCAGCTGCTGGGTTTCCCGAGGCCTGGGACACCCGGCCGCCAACTGTTAAACCTGCAAAGTGGGTTAAATCTGAAGCTGCCAGCCACATTAACATATTTAAATTGCCAACCTGCCTCCTGGCAGTGGGTTGGCTGCCCCAACCCCTGTCCCACCTCCGTAAAACCCGGAAGTGGGCAAGTTGGAGGCGGGTTGGGGGCGGGGTTCCGTATTTAAAAATTTCACCCTCTCCACCCGCTCCAAACCCACCCGTTTTTTGTGCTAAAATTCCCCCAATGTAAATGGCAGTTTGAGTATGGTGGTCCCCTGGTGTTTCCGCCGAGCTCCTGCCCAAGTTATGGCGAGAGGCAGGTGGTAGCCAATGAGCCCTTAAGCTGCGCGGTCGCCCAGCGCTCTGCAGCTCCCACGCAGCCGGCTCACCGGATTTTAAATTGGAAAACAACGGGCATGTGCAGTATTTTGAATGGGCCACGCAGCCCAAAAAAAATTAAAGGGAACATTGAGACTGGCAGCCCAATGGAATTTCAGGGCCGATGAGCCGAATGGCCTCCATCTGTGCTGTAAAGATCTAAAGAAATGCACTTCATTAAATGATAACTTTGTTTCCCATTTTATTTTGCACCCGTTACAATTTGAAATGTTTATTGTCACACCATTGTGCTACTGAGGTCTGCTGCGTGGATTGGTTAAGAGCAGCTCATATTGCAGATTTAAATGTGGAGGATAAGTTAAAATGTATTTCCAACACACAATTTAAGCCATTGAGTGAAGTTCTAAACACCTTTTTGGATTTATCGCCACTGTTTAATTGCTGTGAAAGGGTTACCCTTTCCCTATTAGTCAAGTGAATCATTATAAAACGTGGAGAGGTAGAAAGGAAACTGCAAATTAGACTGGAAATCCAAAGCGAAGCAATCAGCAGCTCTAACAGGAAGCTCGATTGATTTCTCAGCTAGAAGAGCATTGCTACAATTGGGAATTCAGTTCTACTGAAGGGTTACACTTTTATATGTTAGCTTATCTTGCTCTTCCACATACTTACTGGGCCGCTGTGTATTTCTAGCATATTCATTTTTATATCATGGAGCGGATTTTCACCTTGGGCGATAAACGGGTGGTCAGTGTGAGCACGTCACCCGCCCAAAGGTCCTCGGCGCGAGGCCTGAGCCGTTTTTGGATGGGCGAACCTCATCTGCACAACCCTGGCAGACTGCAAGCGCTGAACCAGCACTCGCAGGCAGCTCACTCGGAGTAAGGCAATCTGATGGCTCCTTCAAGGGGCCGAGCTGGAAATTCGGCAATAAAAGGAGGGGGCCGGAGGGTAGGGCGGGGTGGGGTTATGGACGGGCAATACTTGTGGGACCAGGAGGGGAATTTGGATTTACCGATTTCCAGAGTGCTGGTTCGGCCTGTTACCGCCTAGTGCCAATGGGCGGGCGGTGCATGGTGCTTGGTTTTCCTAAGGTCTGGAGCGCATGGTGCATGCTTTGTCCATTGGTACCTGATAACTGCATATAACTGGTGTAGGACCCTGATTTGCATATTACAAGTAGGTTCCCAGCTGAAACAGGCCGCCTATGCGAAGGCACCAATGGAAATGCCAACGAGTGGATCAGGAATGCGAACGTAACTGGGGGCGAAAATCATCCCCTCACCCCTCGTTTCCCACCTCCTCCCATCTTCAGGCGTATGCACTTTAACAAGACTGAGAGTCAAACAGAAAGAAGAGAATATAAACAAAGAAAGATGAACAAAATTAAAATTAGGAAAGAACTATGACAAGTGAACAAAGGGAGTGAATTTGTTCACTCATTTCTGTGGATAAATTGCACAGAAATGTCGTTATCATGGGGAGGAGCACAGGATGGAGCAAAAGAGAGTCAGGAAACATTCAAGGAGGAAGCAGCCTACCAGATATGATCCACTAATGCTTCCCCCCCCCCCCCCCCCCGCCAATCATTAAATATACAGGCAGCACAGCTCATATGAGGACCTTACAGTGGAGTTTTGCACAAGAGTGAGTTTTACCAAAGAGGCAATGGGGCAACTCTGTCACCAACCGCATCAACACTCATCTGACAGCACTGCTCTCTCCGTGAACTTTTATGGCACAGCCTCATTTCAGGCAGCCATGGGTGGTCTGTGCAACATCAGCCCGGCAGCAGTACAGGTATACCGTCGTCAGGTCACCGATGCCCTTCACAGGAAAGTAGGCAAATTCATCACCTTTGGCGTTACAGCAAGGCAGCAACGAGATAGGGCCATCCACTTTTACGGGTTTATTGGCTTTCCCAAGGTCCAGGGTGCGATCAACAGCACAAACATTTGCGTTCTCCCACAGAACACTCCCTCAGCCACCTCAAAGGGGAAGAGGTGCTGCTTCCTCAATGTGCAGATTGTGTGTGACAACACGCAGAGGATCCTACATTTCAATTCCTGATATGCTGGAAGTTATCATGATGCCTTCATGCTCTGAAATTTGTCCCTCCCTGACCTTTTTATTGAAGAAAATCATATGAAAGGAAGGCTTCTGGGTGACAAAGCCCTGCTCCTATGGATAATGATCCTAGAAAGAGTGGCCAGAATAGTTTTTGAGGAGCACCACAACGAGCACAAGCCTCTGCAAGATTGGTCATTAAGGGGGCCATTGGGATCTTAAATTCACATTTCTGCAGCCTGGAAAAATATGGAGGCCTCTGCAGTATGTTGCAGATCAATAGTTATAGCCAGCATCACCATATATACAACTTCACCATTCAAGAAGAGCTGGACTTGGACATTGCTGTCAAGGATGCCCTGGTTCAATTGCATCCAGGGGTATCAGAGCACATCTCATCACTAGAGTCTTCTCTTCTGTATAATAATCTACCTTTGACACCACCACCTCATCTTCTTCTCCCCCACTTTCCAATAAAGGGACATTCCTTCAATCCACTACGCATCCAACAACATGACAACACATCAGCGCTCGTTACCACTACACGAGCATGCTAGTAATCATCACCTGAGTGAATAACCCAGCAACAAATAAGTGCAACCTTTCCTGTATGATGCTATGATGAATAACAAAGCGTGATGTTAGGGCACATTCTATTTCAGTACACTGAAGTCCAAATCCACTCTTTCCAAAACCATGCATCTTTTGGTACATACACATGCCTTTTTTTCATCTATTCTAGTGCTCCTTCTAGGTGCAATGTAAAGGCCAGTATCGTGGGGGTGGTTGTCTGCTTATGCTTTATAAAAGGGTTACAGGACAGTGGTGACCCTCGTCTCTTGGCAGGTTGGTCCTGGTAGGAAACCTCTGCTGGCTGCATCTCTGGAGCTTGTTCCTGGGCAGCCTGGTGTCACCTCCCACATTCCACTGCCGTGGTGCTCTGAGGGGGAAGGTAAAAGGCCTGGCATGTGCAGCTGTTCTGTGACACAGCGGCATCAGGCAGGCGGGCTCAGCCATCACCATTCCACCGAGCCCTGGATCTGTGGCCCCACTGATCAGCGGGATGTCTGGTCTAATGACAGCGACCAGATTTTGAAAGCCCTAAGAAACAGCAGGGTGCAGCATGCCTGCCCTGGCCTGGAAGCTGTTATGTAGGCTGCTTTCTATCCCCTTCTCTATTGCTACAAGAACTTCATTCTGTGGTCCCATGGAGGTGGGGACTCCAACTGCTCCCTGGCCATTTCATGGGTGAGGATCTGCTGTAGATACAAGTGGAGCTGGCACCCGCTCCATTTGTTCCTGCAACAAAGAAAAATGCCCCTATTTTAATTGGGCAGGGGGTAACGGTGTGTGCGAGCCCCAAAGTGGGCGGCACACCCGCAAACTTCACCTGACGAAGGAGCAGCCGCTCCGAAAGCTTGTGATTTCAAATAAAGCTGTTGGACTATAACCTGGTGTTGTGCGACTTCTCACATTTGTCCACCCCAGTCCAACACCGGCATCTCCACATCATGGCAAACAACAGCGAACTCGAGGCACTCCTGCGCCTCTTGGGTGCACAAAAATAATCTCAACACGGCGCATGGTACGCCCAGTTGTCAGTCATAATTACAATCGGGGTCCAAAGAACGTCATAGTTCCCCGATTTACATATTAAAAGGTCTGAAACAGGTGAGTGATCCAGAATTAAATATCTGGGCTAGTGCAACAGAGGAACTCAAAATTTAACCGGGATTTTGTTTGGTCTGAACACAAGATCAGACTAAATAAATTACAGCGTAACATTCCAGTCAACTTTAGGCTGATTGTGTGCGAGTGGTGTAATCCATCCTACAGCTGTACATTAAGGCAGCTAACATCGAAAATAGTGTCAGATTCACGTCCTGACCGACGAACAAAAGGCCCCTTTGAGGATGGCGATGGCATGTGCACCACGGGAAAAGGGGCATTAAGCCATTTTCAGGCTGTTAGCTGCCCCGCTTATGCCGGGCGGTCGGAGATAAAATCTACCTCCCAGTATTTTCTAACTTGGTAACTTGGTGCAGATAACACGCTGTTTGTGGAACCTCACAGAATCTAGCCTGGAGAGGCTTAAATACAACAATTGTCAAGTTCAAGTTCCAACTGGACGTCATAGTTTAATGACATTGGCAAATATGCACCAGCTGTTCATGGGCAAACTAATCTGGGGATTTTATGAATGTCCAGAGTCAGGCCATATTGTTCATTATTGTTCATTAACTTCCTGGAGAATCTAACAAGGTTACATCATATACTTGCCAGCTGTTACCATGCAACACAGCAGTTCAGCTTTGTACCTAGCTGGCTAACACTGACATTTGGATTTACAGGAAATTAAATCTGGGAAAGAAACCAAATATTGAAAAATACAATCCGTTGACGAATAAAATAAGTTGCCAGGCCAAGTTTATATATATCTAATATCATATCTATATATCTACATATATATATATCTACATACATTATATATATACATATATATATATCTATCTAAGTGAAGGGAGGGGTAAAGCATAGTAGGTATCAATCTCTTGAATTGATTGAGCTCTTTAGCATCATGCCTTTCATGTCAAATCATATGGTTTGGTGCTCACAGTAGACAGATGAACATTTTCGAAGAGCACCTGGCTTCGCATTTCGCCAGTAATCCAATGGCCCAAAAATTAGTCCCGTGACGCGAGAGTACGCACTGTGTACTCTCGCGTATTCTGTCACCAATTGCCGGTTCTCTGCATGCACTGCGCATGCGCTGAAAACCGACACTTGGTTTTTGGAAAAGGGGGCGGTTCCTCGGTGCACCGCGTGCGCACTACAGGCTGCGCGCACGCTGTGTACTTAGTGCTTTGGACGCGCAGGTAAGGACGGAAGATTTTAGAAATGAAAAAAGGAGGAGTAAGACCCACTTTTAACAAGGTAAGTAGTGAATTAAGTATTATTTTGAATTTTTTTTAACAGGTATATCTTTTTTAGAGACTTTAAAGACAGGTAAGTTTATTTTTATAACTTTTTAAAAGATTTTAAATTTTTTTAAAAATTTAATTTTTTATTTAAAATGGTTAATTTATTTAACTATACTTATTTTATTAATGTGATGGGTTTTTTAAAAAATTTAATTGAGGTTTAGCTGTTATTTTGGGGGAGTGTAAGATTCATAGCTTTCACAGCACGTATGTGAAACTTATGAATGGAAGATGGTGTGCTGCCATTGGCTCTAACTGAGTCACGTGATCCCACAGCTCGCACGAATTCACTACGCCGGTGGGATACGCAAGCACTGCCCAGCTGATGTCTAGAACATCAAGTTCGTGCGAGCTGGATCTGAAAAAGCCAACGCGGAGTGAGAGATCGCGCCTGCTCCTTACCCCCGCGGGAACAGAGCGAGATCAATTTCTGGGCCATTATTATTCTGCGCCCATTTGGGCTATCTTTACTGAATAACGAACACACTCACAGTGGTTCTATTTACATGGAGTCAATAATGTCAATTTCTTTTGCGATTTTCCCATTGGAAGCAGGTTGGAAGCAGGTTTGTGGGCAGGCGGGTGCCGAACTTGCCTCCACTGTCAGGTGGGAAAAAGTTGGGATTTTCCCCTAATTGCCGAATTAACTCCGGGCGTGTGGGTTCCCCTGGGCCAATTACTCTTTTTGGACTGAAACTCGCCTCTGCTGACGCCACTTATGCAGCTTCATTTAAGGGCTGCTTGCTTCCTTGGCTCATTTCACTGCTGTTTTGTGTCTGCTGAACACTTCGCTGAGAAGAGATGGCCAACTCGAGAGCCAAGGCCTCCCCGAGGTTCTCCGATGAGTCTCTGAGTATTCTGGTTGAGGGAGTGAGAGCGAGCAAGGAGGTGCTCTTCCCCTCATCTGGGAGGAAGAAGCCTCCCAAACAAACCAAGGCTGTCTGGGTGCAGCTGGCACGGGATGTAACCTCCAGATCTGTGTGCAGCAGAACATGGCTGCAGTGCCGCAAGAGGTTCACTGACCTTGTAAGATCAGCCAAAGTGAGTATACCATCAGCTTGACCCTCATTCTGCTCCCCTTCTCCTCTCATCACCAGCACTCTGCATTGTCAACCTCCTCCTACACATCCCACTTCACTCTTACAACCCTTGCACCCTTAACCATCCCACTCACTCTATGAACACAATCACTTCACTATTCGACTATGCTGCCGTCACACTCCCTCCCTTAACCAACCCTCTCACTCTATGAACACAATCACTTCACTATTCGACTATGCTGCCCTCACACTCCCTCCCTTAACCAATCCTCTCACTCTATGAACACAATCACTTCACTATTCGACTATGCTGCCTTCACACTCCCTAACAATGTTATGCAATGACGACTAACAACACACAGGGAGGGCCCTTGGAAATGGAACCTCACTCCATCTTTGTCTCCTTCTAAGCATCTATGTGCTGGACTCTCTACACTCACTCCATCATTCTCACTCAAACTCCACTAGTCTCCCTCATTGCAGGAAAAGAGAGCCCACAATAAAAGGGAAAGGGCGAAGACTGGAGTAGGGCCACCTTCCCTCGCCCATTTGACCAATGCTGAAGAGGCGGCCCTGGAAATTGTTGGCACTGAGGTGGAGGTGGAGGTGGGGGACGGACAGACGGGCGCAGCAGAGCAAGCTGGTGACAGAATAGTTTTGCATCTCTCTCTTTTACATTGCAGGAGTCACTAAAATGGCTGCGAATGTACATTTATAGAATGGCAATTGATCATCTGCGCTATTGCATGTGCATGCCACACTACCGTAACATCTCTAACTCATTCCTTTACTCCCCCACAGGACCATCGACAGGCACCTTCCCCACTGTTCAGGAGGAAGAGCCTGAGGCGGAAGACTCCTCAGAGGAACCTGCAACCTCTGAGGATGCAGCGTCAACAGATGTAAGCGCACCCAGCACCAGCGCAGATACGCATACCTCGGTGGGTCCTTCGGGAGATAGAGTAGTGTTGTCACCTGGTGTATCACAGCTCACAAGTGAGCATCAGCTGGTGGTGGATAAAGGGACAGCAGTGGAGAGTCCTCGTCGGATGTCGCAGGGCTCTGCCAGCTCTGCTCAGCTGCATGTGGACTCTGTGCCTCTGGGTCCATCCAGAAGGAGAGCGGTGCTGGAACTCCAGGAACAGGTGAGGAGTCTCTGGCAGGTTTTGTCTCCAGGGTCACTGCGTGTGTGGAGAGGATGGAGGTGTCTAACTCGAATATGAGCAGAGCCTTTGTGGAGTCATTGGCGCATGAGCGCATCTCCTCGAAAAGGTTGGCTACCTCCGTGGAAGCGATGTCTACCTCCGTGGTATCGATGACTGCCTCTCTGCAGACGATGGCCAGGGCCATGGAGGAGATAAGTTGCCATAGTGTTGAAAACATGGTCAATGTTCAGAATAGACTGACATCTCTGGAGGAGCGATGGCCAGCTATTGATCAGAGACACCAGAGCTTCATGGAAGTCCTCAGCAGTAGGACTGCCAGTGCAGACACGGGTCCTCATGGCCCCCTTGATGTGCAGCAAGGCACTGTCAAGCCACTTGCTAGCGCTGAGGTGGGGCTGACCCATAAGAGGGATGTTGGTGGCAGAGAACAAGGAAGTGGGGACTCCTCTCCAAGCGTTCACACTTCCATGCCACTGCGTTGCCCTCGGTCAGAGCCCCACCAGTGTCCTCACCCAACTGAGATGGGCGTCTTAGCCCCTGCACAGCCGCAGGAGGAGCAGACTTTTGGCAAGGCCTCACAGGCTCGTAAACCCAGAGGACGCCCGCCAAAGGTGTCGAAGCAGGAGCAGCATGAAACTGAGCAAGGGGCGTCCACTTCTGCTGAAGCCACAGGGGAAGCACCACGTAGCAGCACGCGTAAGAGGAAGATAAAGCAGAATTAGTCACACGGGCAGTCACTTCGACTTTTTTTGTGTTTAATAATTAAATGCCAACCCTTTGTGAATGTATTAAACTCTGGTGATGGCAAACTGTTGACATTATGGCCTCTGTGATTTCGGTTTTGGAAGTTCGACATTGCAGCCTCAGTGAGACTTGCTTGGTCAGGTTGGTGGTCAGAGTGAGAGGAAGCCAGAGAAGGAGCCAAGCACATGTGCTAGAATGGGCAGCCTAAGCTAATCTGGCCAAGATGAGTGCATCCCTTGCATTCCGGCCAGCAATGTGCTCGCGTGCTGCTGCTGCTGCTGATTGATGCCCCTCCGCTCGGTCATCATTCTCCTTCTCCTCCTCTTCCTCCTCCTCTTCATCTGAGGAGGCTATGTACTGAGCCACTTGCTCCTCAGGAAGCTGCAAGCCATGATGCTGTGCGATGTTGTGCAGCGCACAGCAGAGCACGACCATTCTGGAGACCCTGGTGCTGAGTACTGTAGGGCTCCACCTGATCGGTCAAGGCATCTGAATCGCATCTTCAGCAAGCCGATGGTTTGTTCGATGATGGACCTGGTCGAAATATGGCTGGCATTGTAGCACTCCTCAGCTTCATTTGCTGGTCTTCTGATCGGCGTCATTAGCCACGTCTTCAGGGGGTAGCCCTTGTCTCCAAGTAGCTATCCGTTAAGTTGGTTTGGTGGCTTGAAGAGCGAAGGCACACTAGACTGCTGGAGGATGAACGAGTCATAGAAACATAGAAAAATAGAAGTAGGAGTAGGCCCTTTGAGCCTGCTCCACCATTCAATATGATCATGGCTGATCCTCTATCTCAATACCATATTCCCGCTCTCTCCCCATACCCCTTGACAACTTTGGCGTCTAGAAATCTATCTATCTCCTTCTTAAATATATTCAGTGACTTGGCCTCCACATCCTTCTGTGGTAGAGAATTCCACAGGCTCACCACCCTCTGAGTGAAGAAATTTCTCCACATCTCAGAGAGGATGGAGGTGTCCCCACGTTCTAGAGCCCCCAGCCAGGGGAAACATCCTCCCTGCATCCAGTCTGTCTAGCCCTGTCAGAATTTTGTACATTTCAATGAGATCCCCTCTCATTCTTCTAAACTCTAGTGAATACAGGCCTATTCAACCCAATTTCTCCTCATACGACAGTCCTGCCATCCCAGGAATCAGTCTGGTGAACCTTCGCTGCACTCCCTCTATGGCAAGTATATCCTTTCTTAGGTAAGGAGACCAAAACTGCACACAGTACTCAAGGTGTGGTCTCACCAAGGCCCTGTATAACTGTAGTAAGGCATCCTTGCTCCTGTACTCAAATCCTCTTGCAATGAAGGCCAACATACCATTTGCCTTCCTAACTGCTTGCTGCACCAGCATGTTTGCTTTCAGTGACTGGTGTACAAGGACACCCAGGTCCCTTTGTACATCAACATTTCCCAATCTATCACCATTTAAATAATATTCTGCCTTTCTGTTTTTCCTACTGAAGTGGATAACTTCACATTTATCCACGTAATACTGCATCTGCCATGTATTTGCCCACTCACTCAACTTGTCTAAATCACCTTGAAGCCTCTTTGCATCCTCCTCACAACTCACAATCCCACCTAGTTTCGTGTCGTCAGCAAACTTGGAAATATTACATTTGGTTCCCTCATCCAAATCATTGATATATATTGTGAATAGCTGGGGCCAAGCATGGATTCCTGTGGTACCCCACTAGTCACTGCCTGCCACCCCGAAAAAGACCCATTTATTCCTACTCTCTGTTTCCTGTCTGTTAACCAATTTTCAATCCATGCCAGTGACGTAAGAAAACTACTAGGCACTCGGTCTAAGCGTTAAACCAAGCTTTAATCAACTGTTTTCCAACATGGAGATCTAGTTGTGTCCTTTACTAGTTCCTGTTGAAGAATGTCCAAAGCAAGCTGGGCCCATGCCCGAGTATTTATACTCTCCCTGGACAGCGCCACCAGCAGGCCGCCCAATATTACTTCATACAATATTCATGTCAGCCAGTATATTACCCCCAATCCCATGTGCTTTAATTTTGCACACTAACCTCTTATGTGGGACTTTATCAAAGGGTCATGGCAACTGCCAGGGTACTTGGCGCAAACATACAAAATCTCCTTGTGGTTACACACCAGCTGTACATTGAGGGAGTGGAAGCCCTTGCGGTTGACAAAAATAGCTGGGTTGTGATGGGGTGCCCTCAGGGCCACATGTGTGCAGTCTATGACACCCTGCACCATTGGCAAGCCTGCCATATTTGCGAATCCAACCGCACGCGCGGTTATACTTGCTTGATCCGTTGAAAAGTTGATGTAATTGTGCGCCTTTGCGAAGAGGGCATTGGTAAACTGCGTGATGCAACTGTGGGCGGCCGACTGGGAGATGCTGCTGATGTCTGCTGATGATCCCTGGAAGGAGCCTGAAGCAAAAAAGTTGAGTGTGGTGGTGACTTTGACAGCCACTGGTAAGGGGTGTCCACCGGATCCTCTGGGCTCCAGGTGTTGGTGCAGCATTGCGCAGATGTCTCTGACAACCTCTCGCGAAAGTCTCAGCCTCCTTTGGCACTGCTGCTCACTCATGTTGAGGAAGCTCATCCTCTGTCTGTAAACCCTGAGAGGAGGGTATCTCCTGCGGCGACGTGCTGCCATGCGCTGTCGCCTTCTGCCCTGTGCACCATCAGGTGGGTGAGCAGGAGGTTGGCGCTCCTGCTGCTGTTCTGCCTGGTTCTGCTGCTGCCGTGGCTGCTCCTCGTCCGAATCTGAGGTCCATGATGAAAGGACATAAATGTTTCCCATGCTGCTGGTAGATACCTCCGTTGGAGAAGCGCTCAGTCCAAGTGGGGAGAGGGTTTTCCCAGGAGGTCCCAAAGTAGATAGATCTCAGCTGCACCACCTCCGACTTCAGTAGGCCTGGAAAAAGTGCTCAAAGACCTGTGCAACAAAAGTTCTGCCACCTGCAACTCATCCCTGTTGAATGCTTCGTTTTTATGGTGGAGCTGCAGCTGTGAGGAGGCCAGCCACTTGTCAACCCGCCAGGATTAGCTGCCGTGGTTTAGGAGCAGCGTGCAACACGCTGTAAATGTGGCAAAATAACAAAAGCCTGGCAAAATAGGATTATTGAGGCCCTTAAGTGCTTCTTAAGGGTCTTAACTGCCTCTTCCGACTCTTGGAGGCGGGACCGAAAGTTGCGCGGAGGCGGGTTGGAGGCGGGTTCCCAACCTGCACTCAATTTTTGCAATTTTACCAACTGTCCCGCCTCCAAACCCGCCTCCTCAGGGCTGGGGAAATCGCCCCCGTTGATTCTAGATTTTGGTAAGGCTAACTTTAATGGGATGAGACAGAGACGACAACACACTTGTCAAAACTGTTATCGGGCAAAACTACAGATGAACAGTGGGAAGTGTTCAAAAAACAATTTACCTTAATACAGGACCAGTATAAATCCCTGAAGGGCAAGAGCTCCATTTACCAAATAAAACAGCCATGGTTGACAAAAGAGGTGAGAGATAACATAATACGAAAGGAAAGAGCACATAAAAATGCAAAGAATACTGTAGATCCAGGGGACTGGGCGAGGTATAAAGAACAGCAAAGGAAGACAAAAAAAATAGTAAGAGCTGCAAAAAGGAAATACAAAATGAAACTTGTGAGGGATATCAAGATTAACACAAAAAGTTTTTACAATTATGCTATAAGAAAAAGGGTAGTCAGGGGTCATGTCGGCCTTTTAAAAACAGATATGGGTAATATTGCAAATGAAAATAAGGAAATGGCAGACTTGTTGAATAATTACTTTGTGTCAGCCTTCACAGTAGAGGAAGAGGATAATATACCTGACATTCCAGGGGAACTAATAATGAATCAAGGACTGGAACTCACTAAACTTAACGTAAGCAAGAAAACAGTATTAGAAAAAATAATGGCACTAAAGAAAGACAAATCCCCAGGACCTGATGGTTTCCATCCCAGGGTCTTAAAAGAAGTAGGTGAGGAAATTGCAGATGGTTTAGCCATAATCTTTCAAAGCTCTCTCGATTCAGGAATTGCCCCTTTAGATTGGAAAATTGCAAATGTAACTCCAGGTGAGGTGAGAGAGAGAAACCAGGAAATAATAGAGCTGTTAGTCTAACATCTGTTGTGGGGAAGTTATTGGAATCTATAGTTAAGGACAGTGTGACTGAGCACCGAGAGAAATTTGAGCTGATTAGAGAGAGCCAACATGGATTACATCCTTCGCTTCATCTGGCGCTTTAACAAAAAAAAACATTTTTTCTTCCTTTCAGGTGTCATGGATGGCAAGCTTTAGCAACTCTTGGACACCAATGTCCTCAGCAAAGGCCTCAGCTTTAATCCCTTATGCCACACCTCAATGAATTTTGAGCTCAGCACAACGCTGAGCTCGACTTCCGTTGCCTTCCTTGGTGAGTTTAATGAGCAGGAAGATATCACCATAGCAGTGCAAGAAGTGAATGGTACAGAAAAAAACTTCTCCTGAGAGCACAGATATATTGGCCATTCATGAGTATATTGCTGTGGAGGAGGAAGAGGAAAGAGTGGCCCAGGAACACAAAAGGCACACTAGACATACACCTCACAGAGGGTTCTAACCCAGGCAGCAGGTAGACTACAACAGACTCAGATACTTAGGCATGGCAAAAGGATAGTGCATGAGGGTGCTAAGTGAAACTAGAGGCAAAAATCTATGAAGTGCTGACAGTCATCATGAAGGTGTCAGTAAACGCAGAGAGGCCCCACTGGATTGGAAACAAGCCAGCATATTACCCATTCTCAAGAAAGATGATGACACAAACCATTTTAACTATAGATCTGTTAATCTTGCATCAGTAACTGGCAAAATAATGGGCCTAGAAATTGGATATGGCCACGAAACGGGCAGTGTCATGGCCCATCGATGTTAAGCTGCGCCAGGTCAAAATAGTCTAGGTAGCATGCAAAATTCGTGCTCAGTCTTCATGAACACTAAAGCCATTGCTCATTGGCTTACTGCTCAACAGGTGGGCCAATATCGTGTCCAGTCTAATTCCCAGTCATGTTTGGCACAGGCTTTAGTCAGTTCTTAAAGGGGAGGTGCATTGATGCTGCAGCACTTCATTGTCAAGCCACTCACAACTTCAGCTGGAAGAAGATGACAGTGAAAATATGGTAGAGTCTCAGCACAGGGAGAGAGCCCACAGATTCTCCATCGCGGCTCTTGAGGCACTGGTCGTGGCTGTGGAGAGGCGGCTGGCTGTCCTCTTCTCACACACTGGCAGGAAGCCCTCGCCACACACCTCGTGAAGGATCTGGCAGGAGATAGCCACCCATGTGATGGTCAGTACTGTGGTCCCAAGGTTGGCCATCCAGTGCCGAACGAAGTTTAATGACCTCACATGGCAGGTCAAGGTAAGTGAAGGCTTCAGCAAATGCCATATCCCACCATCTGCACCACAAGCCTTACACACTGCTCAATGCACCACACCCCCAGCACTCACCTACCAACAATCTCTACCTATCACCACTCAGACCTCACAATCATAGCTTCACTTCACCCTCACAACCTTACCACTGCTGTAACACTTACACCCACATCTCACACCTTGCACACACTGACAGTTGTACAACAATGGCAGGCACATCACCCAAACACATTGCACCACACTCACTCACACACTTCTCTTTCTCTTGCAGGCCAAGGGCACGCATAATCGGAGAGAGCAGCGGCAGGCAGCAGGCCTGGGGAAAGCTGCCATCCAGGACCTCAGCCATCTGGAGGAGAGAGTTCTGGAGCTCTTTGGGCAGCAGATAATGGAGGCCGTGGCAACCGGTGAGGTTGAAGCCCTTGGGGACAACAAGGGTATTCTCATTCCTAATCCTACTTCTCACATCCCAATTCCCCCTCATCCCACAATCTCTTCTCACTTTCAAGCTGCTGATGCTGTATGCATGCATAGCTTACTTCCCCCCCCCGCCCCGCGACCTCTCACCATAACCTGACTCTTGTGCTTTTCTGCTTTCAGCTAATCAAGACCAAGCACCCAAGCAGCCTGTCTCCGAGGCGATGCAGGAGAGCGAGGGGGGAGAAGAAGAAGAAGACACAGCATCACTGCATCTGCCACTCACTGACACCAGCTCAGAAACTGGCACTGCGCGTACTTTAGAGGCTAGTGTAGTAGCGGGATCTGCACAAGGTGAGGCACCGGGGATGAGTGGGCTGCAGCAAGGCCAGGGGGAAAGGATAGCTCGGGGGCCAGCTCCCCGGAGGGCAGGTTCGCGCGTGAGTTCTGCGGCACAGGACTCAGATGAAGACCTCGATGGGGCGGCCTTCAGAAGAAGGGTGATGGGCATGCACACCGAATTGCTAGGTGCAATGGCAAACCTGCCAGAGAGCCTCTTGGCAATGTCAAGGAGTGTGGAGGAGTCTGCCTCCAACATTGCACGGGGCTCTGGGCAGAGCTTGGAGCCCAGGATTTCCAGGCTGGAAATGATGGAAGACTTGTGGAGAGACTGTGTTGACCCAGACATGATGCAGTGTGTGATGGGCGATGTCGTGGCTGCCACTGCAGCACAGGCGGAAGTGACCCAACATCTTAGTGCTGCAGCGGAACACAGTCCACTCTCATGAACTCTCAGCTTGATGCCACCCATGCTCAGACCGCTTTCATGCAGTCTCAGCTTGATGCCAACCAAGCTCAGGATACTGCCATCGTGGCTGGGTTTACCAGTGTCGACCTAGTCTTGCAGGGTGTTGCAGCAGGCCAGCAATCTGTGCTCCACCAGATTGCTAGGAATGCTGAGGCGCCGCCCCGGGTGAGTGACAGTGGGTCAGTGGAGCAGGACCTTGCTGTCCTCACTCAGGATGACAGTATTCCTGCTCCCACCACTGCCACACCGCCATTGCCCTTGCCGCTGCCTGTCAGCCAGCCAGTAGACTGCTGCCGCCCATGCCAAGGTGGTGCAGTCTACAGCCAGGCCTTCTAGGGCCAGAGCTGCTCGAGGTCATCCTGCAAGACCATCTGAAGTCTCCCGCATGGAAATGCAGCAGCCTTCCACCAGCCATGCTGTAGCCACTGGGGGAGCACTTCGTAGGAGCACTAGATCAGGAAAGGGCAACTGAACGACAGGCACTAAGGGATTGCACAAGGGTGATTTGTTCATATCGTAAGTGTAAATATGTGTCAATTGATTTTGGATAAATTTATTAATTTTGTTTGGAATCTTTTGTGGTGTCTCTCATTTCAGCTTTATGTCCAGGAGGACGCTGTGATGTTCCGTGACAGAGGAATGGTATGATGGGGATGTGGTGAGCAACGGGAATCTGGGGTTTCATTCACTGGAATCGGAGTCTGATGAGGCAGTCACGAACAGCCCGTCTGGAAGGGGGAATTACTGCCTGCCTCCTCCCTCCATCCTCGCCCTCTTCCTCTTGCTCATCTTCTTCTTCCTCTTCCTCCTCCTCCTCCTCTCCCTTGTCCTCCTCCTGAGGTGGTCCCGCAATCCCTGGTGGCAAGGGCTGCATCCTCATGATGGCCAAGTTGTGGAGCATGCAGCAGACCACCAATAAATGGGACACCCGCTCAGCCGAGTCCTGGAGGGCTCCTCCTGAGCAGTCAAGGCAGCGGAACCGTTGCTTCAGTAGCTCAATGGTCTGCTCAATGATGTTCCTGGTGGAAACATGGCTCTCATTGTATGACTGTTGGGCACGAGTGTTGGGGTTGCGGAGGGGAGTCATGAGCCAGGTGCAGATCAGATAGCCCTAGTCTCTGAGCAGCCACCCTCGAGTTTCATGTGGTGGCTGGAAGATTGCTGGCACACCGGACTGATGCAGGATGAAGGCATCATGGCTGCTGCCAGGATAGCAGGCATTGACCAGGATAGCGTGTTCGCACACCAAATGCACATTAAGTGAGTGGTAGCCTTTGCAGTTACAGAATATCTTAGGATTGTCTGCTCAGAGAGAAAACAACGTAATCCCTTCTCCTGATGTAGAGAGCCTCAGTGACGGCCCGGATGCAGCGATGGACGGCAAACTTCAAGATGTTAGCTATGTCTCCTGCTGCAGACTGGAAGGATCCGCTGGTGAAGAGATTGAGGGCGACGGTGACTTTGACTGCTACTGAGAGAGCCATGGTCATCCTGGTCTCAGGCTGCAGGTCTGGTTGCAGGAGGTGACCACCTCCTTGGTGAAGCGTAGCCTCCTAATACACTGCTCCTCGCTTAAGTGGATATAAGAGAAGTGCTCTCGGAAGAGCCTAGGTGGGTAAGGCCTCTTGTGGAGAGCCCCCCTGGCCCTCCTCCTCCTCCCTCTGTGCACATCTTCTCCTCTTCTTCGCTGCCTCTGCTCCCTCTCCCTAAGATACTCGAGCGCGAGGGGAACTGCAAGTAGAGCCTCCATGACTGAGAGCGAGTGTTGTGAGCAGAAGCCTTTAAATAAGAATGAAGGCATTCCCCACTTGCAACAACACTCCCTGTTACCTCAGAACCTTGAAAGAAGTTGATAAAGCTGTTGACGTTGCATAAAGTTGCACAGAGCCAGTCAGACTGCAGAAACATGTCAGGTGCAAGTTGTTGCTGATGATCCCTTTAAATATCGCTGCTGGAGCCTCCTTCCTGCTTCTCAACGCTTGCTCAGCTCGTCGCACTTAAGGCATGCTAGTAAGTGGAGCAGTGAATTTGAAACTCGCAGATCATAAGAACATAGGAACATAGGAACAGGAATAGGCCATTCAGCCCCTCGAGCCTGCTCCGCCATTCAATGAGATCATGGCTGATCTGTGATCTAACTCCATATACCCGCCTTTGGCCCATATCCCTCAATACCTTTGGTTAACAGAAAGCAATCAATCTCAGATTTAAAATTAACAATTGATCGAGCATCAATTGCCGTTTGTGGAAGAGAGTTCCAAACTTCTACCACCCTTTGTGTGTAGAAGTGTTTCCTAATTTCACTCCTGAAAGGTCTGGCTCTAATTTTTAGACTATGCCCCCTAGCTCTGAGTGTTGCCCTCTCAGTGACATCACGATCTGCATAATCTACATATCCCTAGCGAGTGCGGACATTGGCAACGCTGTGGGCCATCCGAAAATGGCAGCCACCACGGGACCCGCCGGCCGCCATTTTTTCGCCCGAATCTGGTGGTAACGGGTGGCGCTAATCCCCAAAATTTCTAGGCCATAGAATCTATCATTAGGAACAAAGTTGAGGAAAACCTGTATGAAAATAACTTAGTAAGTGGCAACCAACATCATTTTAGACGATTAGACCTTGCCTGATGAAACTCCTGGATTTTTTTGCAGAAGTGCTATCCCAGGTGGACATTGGAAAGCACTATGGTTAAAGTATACGTAGACTTCCAGGAAGCCCTTAATAAAGTGCCACATGAAAGACAAAGGCCTAGAAATTGGATAAGGCCTGAAAACGGGCGGGGGCATCGCCCCGCGCTATTTGCCTGCGCCCGTTCAAAGTGGTGCAGGCAGCATGCAACATTCTCAGCATGACCTCAGCACTAAACATGCTGCTGATTGGCTTAGCGCTCAACATGGGGGCCAATATCGGGTGCAGTCTACTGGCCAATAAAATTTGGCCTAGACTCTCTGCACTACTTAAAGGGGAGGTGCTTTGTTGCAGAAGCAACTCATTGTCAGTCTAAACAAAGCCATGGGCCGACAGCCGAGGGAAAGATTTTCCGATGCAGGACTGAAGGTCCTGGGTCCAAAGACACCGTGAGGTCCTCTACCCGCAGGGGGGCAGGAGGCCTTCAAGTTTGAACACAAGAAGGATCTGGGAGGAGCTTGCTCAAGCTGTCACCACAATGAGTGTTGTCCCCCAGGACTATTAAAGTGATCTCTACCTGCAAATATAGGTGCATTCTGGCCAAATTACATTCAAGTGAGGATGAAGTGGGGAGAAAAAAAGTCACTAAATCTGAGGCTGTAGTGCTGAGCTGTATAGTGTCGTTTATCAGGCCTTATCTGGAATATTGCATTCAGTTCAGCTCTCCCCACCATCACAGAAGCCCGTCTTCAGCTAATTCGATTCACTCCACGTGATATCAATAAACGGCTGAGCGCACTGGATACAGCAAAGGCTATGGGCCCTGACAACATCCTGGCTGCCGTGTTGAAGACTTGAGCTTTAGAACTAGCCACGCCTCTAGCCAAGCTGTTCCAGTACAGCTACAACACTGGCATCTACCTGACAATGTGCCCAGGTATGTCCTGTCCACAAAAAGCAGGACAAATCCAAGCTGGCCAATTACCGCCCCATCAGTCTACACTCAATCATCAGCAAAGTGATGGAAGGTGTCATCGACAGTGCTATCAAGCGGCACTTACTCACCAATAACCTGCTCACCGATGCTCAGTTTGGGTTCCGTCAGGACCACTTGGCTCCAGACCTCATTACTGCCTTGGTCCAAACATGGACAGAAGTGCTGAATTCCAGAGGTGAGGTGAGAGTGACTGTCCTTGACATCAAGGCAGCATTTGACCAAGTGTGGCATAAAGGAGCCCTATTAAAATTGAAGTCAAGGGGAATCAGGGGGAAAACTCTCCACTGGCTGGAGTCATACCTAGCACAAAGAAAGATGGTTGCAGTTGTTGAAGGTCAATCATCTCAGCCCCAGGAAATTGTTGCAGGAGTTCCTCAGGGCCGTGTCCTAGGCCCAACCATCTTCAGCTGCTTCATCAATGACCTTGCCTCCAACATAAGGTCAGAAATGGGGTGTTTGCTGATGACTGCACAGTGTTCAGTTCTATTCGCAACTCCTCAAATAATGAATGAGTCCATGCCCGCATGCAACAAGACCTGGATGACATTCAGGCTTGGGCTGATAAGTGGCAAGTAACGTTCATGCCAGAAAAGTGCCAGGCAATGACGATCTCCAACAAGCGAGAGTCTAACCACCACCCCTTGACATTCAACGGTATTACCATCGCCAAATCCCCCACCATCAACATCCTGGGGGTCACCATTGACCAGAAACTTAACTGGACCAGCCACATAAATACTGTGGCTACAAGAGCAGGTCAGAGGCTGGGTATTCTGTGGCACGTGTCTTACCTCCTGACTCCCCAAAGCCTTTCCACCATCCAAAAGGCACAAGTCTGGAATGTGATGGAATACCCTCCACTTGCCTGGATGAGTGCAGCTCCAACAACACTCAAGAAGTTCGACACCATCCAGGACAAAGCAGCCCACTTGATTGGCAGCCCATCCACCACCTTAAACATTCACTCCCTCCACCAGCGGTGTACCGTGGCTGCAGTGTGTACCATCTACAAGATGCACTGCAGCAACTCGCCAAGGCTTCTTCGGCAGCACCTCCCAAACCCACGACCTCTACCACCTAGAAGGACAAGGGCAGCAGGCGCATGGGAACACCACCACCTCCAAGTTCCCCTCCAAGTCACACACCATCCTAACTTGGAAGTATATCGCCGATCCTTCATCGTCGCTGGGTCAAAATCCTGGAACTCCCTCCCTAACACCTCTGTGAAGGCATTTCCTGCCAAAGTTACACCATGACAATTTTAACAACTAAATATTTTTTTCCTTCTTCCTTAAAGGTTGTATAAAATGGTGCAGTACAGTTACTACAAAATTTTCTATTGCAAAGTTATTACAGTACAGGGAGAGTATACTGCAATAGACAACTATAAATAAGGTTCACAATTGTGATAAATAGCACTCCTTTTAAAGTACATTTTTACAATGTAGGAATTGTTACTAAGAACAACGCTCCTTGACTAAGCATCTATTATACTTAGCCCACATTTTTCTAGATTATTTTGTGTTTTGTCTCCAATGGGGAATAAGCCATTTCTGAATTCCGACAGCAAGCTGACAAACTGCCTCGTTTAAATGAAATTATCGAGCTGAGGATACCTGCTGGTTGTCCCCAGGCAGTTCCCCGGTGAAGAGGTTTGGAACTTCGGGCCGCTGCATCACTGGCAGCAGCCCTCAGGTAAGTGCTTAAAGGGGAAGGGAAGGCATTTGGAACATCGTGATGGGGAGATCGCGGGGTGGGGGAGGCTAGCAGTGATCGGCAGTGGCCCATGCTTTTAAAGTGGAGCTGGCAGGAGCACTCCAGCACCTCCCGGCTCCACGTCCAGGTAAATATTTTATAAACACTTACATTTTTGGTGGTGGCCTACCTAGTTGTACTGAACGCAGCCGGCCCGGCTCCTGCTGCGTTCAGGGCAACTCAAATTTGCTCAAATAGGCGTGAGGCCATTTATTTTCACAGGCAAAGGGTGTAACGCCGGTTTCAGGTGCTGGGCCTGGACACTTATATTTTTGCCTATAATAATTTCTAAATTTGCGGATGACACTAAATTGGGGGGGATAGTTAATACTGAGGAGGACTGCAACAATAGATAGGAGGACATTAATAATAAGAACATAATAAGAAATAGGAGCAGGAATAGGCCACTTGGCCCCTCGAGCCTGCTCCGCCATTCAATAAGATCATGGCTGATCTTGGGCTCCAAGCCACTTCCCAGCCCGCTCCCCATAACCCTTCACTCCCTTATCTTGCAAAAATTTGTCTATCTCCACCTTAAATGTATTTAATGACCCAGCCTCCACGGCTCTCTGGGGCAGAGAATTCCACAGATTTACGACCCTCTGAGAGAAGAAATTCCTCCTCATCTCAGTTCTAAAAGGACGACCCTTTATTCTGAAACTGTGCCCCCGAGTTCTAGATTTCCCCACGAGGGAAAACATCCTCTCTGCATCTATCTTGTCGAGCCCCCTCAGTATCTTATATGTTTCAATCATTCTTCTAAATTCCAATGAGTATAGGCCCAGCCTGCTCAACCTTTCCTCATAAATCAACCCCCTCATCTCTGGAATTAACCTAGTGAATCATCTCAGAACTGCCTCCAATGCAAATATATCCTTCCTTAAATAAGGAGACCAAAACTGTATGCAGTACTCAAGGTGTGGTCTCACCAATACCCTGTACAGTTGTAGCAGGACTTCCCTGCTTTTATACTCCAACCCCCTTGAAATAAGGGCCAACATTCCATTTGCCTTTTTGATTACTTGCTGTACCTGCATGCTAACTTTTTGTGTTTCATGCACAAGGACCCCCAGGTCCCTCTGAACTGTAGCATTTTGTAATCTCTCTCCATTTAAATAATAATTTGCTTTTTTATTTTTTCTGCCAAAGTGGATAACCTCGCACTTTCCCACATTATACTCCATCTGCCAAATGTTTGCCCACTCACTTAGCCTGTCTATATCCCTTTGCAGATTCTTTGAGTCCTCTGCACAACTTGCTTTCCCACCCATCTTTGTATCATCCGCAAACTTGGCTACATTACACTCGGTCCCTTCATCCAAGTCATTAATGTAGATTGTAAATAGTTGAGGCCCCAGTACCGATCCCTGTGGCACCCCACTAGTTACCGTTTGCCAACCAGAAAATGACCCATTCATCCCGACTCTCTGCTTTCTGTTAGTTAGCCAATTCTCTATCCATGCTAATATATTACCCCCAATTCCGTGAGCTCTTATCTTATGCAGTAACCTTTTATGTGGCACCTTATCGAATGCCTTCTGGAAATCCAAATACACCACATCCACTGGCTCACCTTTGTCCACCCTGCTCGTTACATCCTCAAAGAACTCCAGCAAATTTGTTAAACATGATTTCCCTTTCATAAAACCATGCTGACTCTGCTTGACTGCATTAAGATTTTCCAAATGCCCTGCTACTGCTTCCTTAATGAAGGACTCCAGCATTTTCCCAACGACAGATGTTAAGCTAACTGGCCTATAGTTTCCTGCTTTCTGTCACCCTCCTTTCTTAAATAGGAGTGTTACATTTGCAGTTTTCCAATCCGCTGGGAGCTCTCCAGAGTCCAGGGAATTTTGGTATATTGCAACCAATGCACCCACTATCTCTGCAGCCACTTCTTTTAAGACCCTGGGATGCAGGCCATCTGGTCCAGGGGACTTGTCATCTTTTAGTCCCATTATTTTACCAAGTACTATTTCCTTAGTGATAGTGATTGTCTTTAGTTCCCCCTCCCTGTGGCCCCTTGATCATCCATTATTGGGATGTTGTTAGTGTCTTCTACCGTGAAGACAGATACAAAATATTTGTTCAGAGTCTCTGCCATTTCCCTGTTCCCCATTATTAATTCCCCAGTCTCATCCTCTAAGGGACCAATGTTTACTTTAGCTACTCTCTTCCTTTTGATATACCTGTAGAAGCTCTTACTATCTGTTTTAATATTTCTTGCCAGTTTACTCTCATAATTCATCTTCTCTCTCTTTATTATTCTTTTAGTCATCCTTTGCTGGTTTTTAAAAATTTCCCAATCCTCTGGTCTCCCACCAATCTTGGCAACATTGTATGCCTTTGTTTTCAATTTGATATCATCCTTTACCTCCTTATTTAGCCATGGATGGTGCTCCCTTCTCTTAAAATCTTTCTTTCTCACTGGAATATATTTTTGTTGAGAGTTATGAAATATCTCCTTAAATGTCTGCCACTGCATTTCAACTGTCTTACCCTTTAATTTATTTTTCCAGTCCACTTTAGCCAGTTCTGCTCTCATGCCACTGTAATTGCCTTTGTTTAAGATCAGGACACTGGTTTGAGATACAACTTTCTCACCCTTCAACTGAATTTGAAATTCAACCATGCTATGATCGCTCTTTCCTAGAGGATCCTTTACTATGAGATCATTTATTAATTCTGTCTCATTACACAGTACCAGATCCAAGATAGCCTGCTCCCTGGTTGGTTCCATTACATACTGTTCTAGGAAACCATCCCGGATGCACTCTATGAACTCCTCCTCAAGGCTACCATGGCCAATTTGATTTGTCAAATCAATATGGAGAGTAAAATCACCTATGATTATTACCGTACCTTTTTTACAGGCCTCCATTATTTGTTGATTTATACTCTGTCCAGCAGCATTGTTACTGTTTGGGGGCCTGTAGATTACGCCCACCAGAGACTTTTCCCACTTAGTATTTTTTATCTCCACCCAAACCGATTCTACATCTTGATCTTCTGAGCCAATATCACTTCTCACCACTGCACTGATCCCATCCTTTACCAACAAAGCTACCCCACCTCCCTTTCCTTTCTGTCTATCCTTCCAAATTGTCAAATACCCTGGAATATTCAGTTCCCAGCCCTGGTCACCTTGCAACCACGTCTCTGTAATGGCGATCAGATCATACCCATTTGTATCTATTTGTGCCGTCAACTCATCTATCTTGTTACGAATGCTGCGTGCATTCAGATATAGAGCTTTTAACTTTGTCTTTTTACCATTTCTCCTTGTTTTGACCCCATTTTCTGTTCTCTTATTTTTAAACATTCTGTCCCTTCCTGTCACACTCTGGTTATTATTTCCCCCATCTATATCCTGCTCTATTGCTTTCTCATTTTTCATTGACTTTTTAAATTCCCGCTCACCTGGATCCTCCCCCCCACTATTTAGTTTAAAGCCCTCTCTACAGCCCTAGTTATTTGATTTGCCAGGACTCTAGCCCCAGCATGGTTCAAGTGAAGCCCGTCTAAATGGAACAGCTCCCTCTTATCCCAAACTGGTGCCAGTGCCCCACAAATCGAAACCCATTTCTCCCACACCAGTCTTTGAGCCACTCGTCCATTTCTCTGATCTTATTTACCCTATGCAAATTCGCTCGTGGCTCAGGTAGTAATCCAGAGATTATTACCTTTGTGGTTCTGCTTTTTAATTTAGCCCCTAGCTGCTCATACTCTCTCAGCAAAACCTCTTTCTTTGTCCTACCTATGTCATTGGTACCTACGTGGACCATGACAACTGGATCTTCCCCCTCCCACTCCAGCCCAGAGGAGATGTCCTTAACCCTGGAGCCGGGCAGGCAACACAGCCTTCGGGACTCACGCTCTCGGCTGCAGAAAACAGTATCTATCCCCCTAACTCTACTGAGAACATAAGAACATAAGAAATAGGAGCAGGAATAGGCCACTTGGCCCCTCGAGCCTGCTCTGCCATTCAATAAGATCATGGCTGATCTTGGGCTCAAAGCCACTTCCTCGACCGCTCCCCGTAACCCTTCACTCCCTTATCTTGCAAAAAATTGTCTATCTCCACCTTAAATGTATTTAATGACCCAGCCTCCACAGCTCTCTGGGGCAGAGAATTCCACAGATTTACGACCCTCTGAGAGAAGAAATTCCTCCTCATCTCAGTTCTAAATGGGCGACCCTTTATTCTAAAACTGTGCCCCCGCGTTCTAGATTTCCCCACGAGGGGAAACATCCTCTCTGCATCTACCTTGTCATGCCCCCTCAGTATCTTATATTTTTCAATAAGATCACCTCTCATTCCCAGTTAGCAACAAAGTTCTTCTGAATTGTTGGTTATTATTGAATTCCAGTAAGCAAAATAATAGTCTTTCTCTACCAATGACAGCATGCTTTTATATAGTACAATTAACAATGGCCCGGAATTTGCGGTCAGCGGCGAAGCAAAGGCGCTTGCCGCTGGCCCCGAAGAAAGCTGCCCACAGAGCAGATCTCGCGATCTCTGTGCCGAGAAGTTAGCCTTTCTCGATGCGTGAGTAAGATCAGTGTAGAATAGTGGGGAATCCCTAACGCGAGCTGCTGTGACGCCAACGAACTGTCTAAGCAGCCAATCACAGTGCAGAATTCTCACAGACGGCAAACCAGGAAGTGAAGAAGTTGCTTTTATACAGATTTTTAAAAAATGTTACAGAGAGCAAAACAAAGATTCTGACTCTCACATGGGGAAAAGGTAAACCTGAAATAAATATGAACAAACTTTTAAAAAATAAAACTTTTTAAAGTTTCTTAAAAATTGTAATTTTCATAATTATGGAGAAATTTGACATGACACAAAATTAAAATTAGTTTTTCAGGGCCATAATCTCTGTTTAGCCGTCAATATGCTGTATAAATCCCAACAAGGCCTAACTTTTAATGGGGTATTTAACAGCGATATAACGGTGGAAAAGCTCAAGTTTACGTCAGTTTTACTGATTGCGCTGATTACACCGATTGCCAGGGGGGTGGGGGCACAGCGCAGCCAATATCGGAGCAGTGAATGACTGACTGCAACGTCAGGATTTCCACGTTAGGATGCGCATGCGCTACATCCTGAAGTTGCGGTCAGTTTCAAAGGGGTAATAACAGCGAACACTGTTCACTTACCTTTGGTACTGCAACATTTAGAAGAGTTAACTGGGGCTGTACTGGCACGGGGCCTCGCCCTCCAGCTTCACCGTCTGAGGCAGTGGAGGCAGAGAGAAAGATTGGAAAACGTGGCCAGAGGGAGGAGGGTCAACAGGCCTCTCCACAGGAGACCTTACCCTTCCAGGGTATTCCGGGAGCAGTTCTCCTACATTCATCTGTCAGAGGTGCAGTGCCTTAGAAGGCTCCACTTCAGCAAGGAGGTGGTCACAGAGCTCTGCCACCTCCTGCAGCCAGACCTCCAGCCTCAGCTCAGGGTTAGCATGTCTCTGCCTGTGGCAGTGAAGGTCACAATCGCTCTCAATTTCTATGCCAGCAGCTCCTTCCAGGCTTCAACAGGGGATATTGCAAACTTCTCACAGTTCGCCATCCATTGCTGCATCCGGGAGGTCACAGATGCTCTGTACAGAAGGAGAAGGGAGCACATCTCATTCCCCATGACCCGAGACAAACAGCATGAATGCGCATGTGGCTTCGCTAGGATAGCGGGCTTCCCCATGGTTCAGGGCGCCATTGACTGCACCCACGTGGCATTGCGGGCACCTCATCACAATGCAGAGGTGTTCCATAATAACCACAAAGACTACCACTCTCTGAACGTGCAGTTGGTGTGCGACCACAGACAGCGCATCCTCGCTGTCAATGCCCACTATCCTGGCACAGACACGATCCAAACTTTTACCAACCTTTGTGTGTAGAAGTGTTTCCTAATTTCACTCCTGAAAGGTCTGGCTCTAAATTTTAGACTATGCCCTCGAGTCCTAGAATCCCCAACCAGCGGAAATAGTTTCTCTCTATCTACCCTATCTGTTCCCCTTAATATCTTGAAAACTTCAATCAAATCACCCCTGAACCTTCTACAGTCTAGGGAATACATCCCTAATTTGTGTAATCTCTCCTCGTAACTTAACCCTTGAAGTCCGGGTATCATTCTGGTAAACCTACGCTGCACTCCCTCCAAGGCCAATATATCCTTCCTAAGGTCCCAGAACTGCTCACAGTACTCCGGGTGTGGTCTAACCAGGGTTTTGTATAGCTGCAGCATAACTTCTACCCCCTTGTATTCTAGTCCTCTATATATAAAGGCCAGCATTCCATTAGCCTTTTTGATTATTTTCTGTACCTGTTCATGACATTTTAATGATCTATGTACCTGGACCCCCAAGTCTCTTTGGACATCCACTGTTTTTAGCTTTTTACCAATTAGAAAATACCCTGTTCTCTCCTTTTTAGGTCCAAATTGGATGACCTCATATTTGCTTTCATTGAAATCCATTTGCCACTGTTTTGCCCATTCACTTAATCTGTCGATATCCCTTTGTAATTTTATGCTTTCATCTACACTACCTACAATGCCACCTATCCTTGTGTCATCAGCAAATTTGGATATATGACTTTCTATGCCATCATCTAAGTCATTAATAAGTATTGTGAATGGTTGAGGCCCCCAACACAGATCCCTGCGGGACACCACTAGTCACATCCTGCCAATTTGAGTACACACCCATTATCCCTACTCTCTGTCTCCTGCAGCTCAGCCAATTTCCTAACCAGGTCAATAATTTGCCCTCAATTCCATGGGCTTCTACCTTTGATAACTCTGGCTAGGCCCCATCTATCCCTCTCGATTGGCCCCTCCCTCCCTTCTGATTGCTTCTCTCTCTCGATCGCTTCCCCTCCTCTCCCAGGACCTACCTGAGGACCAGTGCCGGTGACGCAACAGCCTGGAATTGAAATTATCTTCTCAGTGAGCTCGTCTGTCTGATGTAAATGAGGGCCGAGGACCAATATCAGGTGTAACTCAGGCCTACCCATTCTGCCACAGGGATTGTGCCCTGCGCCAGTTTGCACGAACCAATTTCAAGACCTTTGTTTCTACACAGTTCTTCTCTTCTTCTAGAAGTCCTCTTGTGGCCAGGGCTGATGATCATTGTTAAGGCAGAGTAGAGGGAGCTTTACTCTGTGCCTAACCAGTGCTACACCTGACCTGGAATTACCTGCAAATTGTTCAATTTCCCAATGCTGCTATCTTTCACTTTAACCCACACAAAAATTCACCAATTTTATTTTTAAAAGCGAGCAGTTCTTCAGCACAGTCCCTGTGCACTATTTCATGCAGTGTGCAGAGTGCGCAGTTTTCTGAACAATAACTTACTGATAGCATTGAGCAAAGTCCAATTCACAGGAGTAAAGGGCATTAAGGTCACAGTTACTAAAGGCAGAGGGAGAAAAACATCATAGCACTGGGTAATCAGGGACATCATTACAGGCTGAGATCGAGGGAAAATGGGAAAAAAAATGCAAGTCAAAGAGAAAAAGAGGGAGATGAGCACAAAAATTCACAGATCTTGGAGAGATTCCGCAACAGCAATATACTTTAGTACAAACTTAACTATAGTGTGCAGTAGGTCTGAGGATAGAGCACTGGCTAATGCAATGTGGTCCAATACGTCAACCATATGTGGCTAATTGGGATTCCAGAATTGACTAATTGCATTTTATTTTAGTAAATAATAAATGAGTAAGACACACGGTTGTAGGGCATGTGATCTCAATACTCATTTACATGGTGCATGCATGTGTACTATAACCTTTTTGTGTGTTTGTTGGTAAAACAAGATGAGAAACAAAATGTGCGAGTGTTTTATGTTCGATGTGTGCGCTTTACTTCCTTGGTTACTGCTTATTGTTTATTTGCTAAAATGGTGTGCAACATGGGTGAAACACCAACAACATTGTATGGAGAGGTGAGCTGTCATCGTGGTCAGCTCGACCAGTCAGAATAAGCGCTCCAGGCCAGCAGAAGGAAACAAGCCCAACCAATAACAAGCAGCTCTACCAGGGCACGACATGGCAAAAGGCAAGCAGCATCCATCCACGTTCTGGGTGGAGAGCAGGGGCGGGTCTGGAGCGTCTCGTTGTGCGAGTCAACATACTCAGCAATCACGCTGCTGAAGCCAAAGTAACGCTCGCAACCGCTGGACAAACCCCTAGAAGCTGTGCTCTGTTTGATAAACTCCTGCCAGAGTTACAAACTTTGGTGAAAGAGAAAAGGTTAGAAATTGGACCTCGTTGCACCCATTTTAAGGGCGTAAATCAGTGTAACGAGGGACATTTTTGGGGAGCGAACTCCAGCGGTGCGAGGGTATGTAGGAGGCTACCCAGGCGCCTGTGGCGTTAGGCCCGTTACATATGTAAATAACCTGCTTCAAGGCGCCCGCACTAAATCAGTTGGCGATGACGGAACAGGCTTCGGGCTGTGTAAGTTTTTAAAAAAATGTTCCTGTGGAGCCAGGAGGAGGCCAGAAAACAGGCCATAACTAATTTCTACCCCAAAGCCTGCAAGGCTTTGCACTGAATGGTGGTAGATGTTTGTTAAGTAAATATACAAATAAGTACGTCAAGCTATATGGTATGTAAGGCTGTTTCGACTAAAGTTAGTCCATGTGGCTAGAATGGTGTTGCCGTAGCCACGCGTGGCGGCGGGTAACCAATTTCGATTGGACAACACTGGGCTAGTGTACAATATTTGGGTGGTGCATCAACAGCTGCAGTGCTATGAGTTGTAATCCCTACGGTGAAATTAGCTAGCCAAGGAAGCATTAATTAATCTGTCTAAACTGACATTCTCTCATACTAATTACTGATGATAAAACGACCGTGTGTTTTTCTCATGTTCCGCTGCCGTTCATCCATAACCAATGACATCATTCAGCTGACCTTGTAACTCATGTAAGATCGCCGGTGTCTTTTCTTTTGAAAGGATGTTGATGCTGAAATAAGGAATGAAGGCACAAGGGGGGAATCAAAACAATCACTCCTAAGTACCAAAAGTAGGTGGATCTCCACTGTCCTTATGGACTACAATTCAGTCGCATTAAGTACATTGTAGAACTCCTTAAACTCAGACAATGGAGTGAATTTTAACCAAAAAAAAAGGTGAGTTGGGGGGCGTGGGGTTAGTTAGTTAAAAATCTGAATCCCGACTTGAACCCGCCTCCAACCCGCCCACTTCCGGTTTTAAAGGATGCGGATGGGAGGCGGGACGGGGCGGGCAGCCAACCTGCTGTCAGGAGGCGGGCTGTCTATTTAAATATTATAATGAGGCTCTTCTTTAACCCCCATTTTGTCTTTAACTTTAGCTGGTCGGGTTTTGCAGATCTCGTGAAACCTGCCAGCTAACGCAAGGCGAGGACTGCTGGATCCAGGAGGTAAGAGCATTTTACTTACCTCCTGGATCCAGGGTCGCTGCCTAGAAACATAGAAACATAGAAGATAGGAGCAGGAGTAGGCCATTCAGCCCCTCGAGCCTGCTCCGCCATTCGATGAGATCATGGCTGATCGTCCAAACTCAGTACCCTGTCCCTGCCTTCTCCCCATATCCCTTGATACCTTTAACCTTAAGAAATATATCTAACTCCTTCTTGAATATATTTACTGACTTGGCCTCAACTGCCTTCTGTGGTAGAGAATTCCACAGGTTCACCACTCTCTGGGTGAAGAAATTCCTCCTCATCTCTGTCCTAAATGGCTTACCCCTTATCTTTAGACTGTGACCTCTTGTTCTGGACTCACCCGCCATCGGGAACATCTTTCCTGCATCCAGTCTGCCTAGCCCTGTTAGAATTTTATAAGTTTCAATGAGATCTCCTCTCATTCTTCTAAACTCCAGCGAGTATAAGCCCAATTGACCCAATCTCTCATCGTACGTCATTCCTGCCATCCCAGGTATCAGTCTGGTGAATCTTCGCTGCACACCCTCCATGGCAAGAACATCCTTCCTCAGATAAGGCGACCAAAACGGCACACAATACTCAAGGTGTGGTCTCACCAAGGCCCTGTACAGCTGCAGCAAGACATCCTTGTTCCTGTACTCAAACCCTCTCGCTACGAAGCCCAACATACCATTTGCCTTCTTAATCGCCTGCTGTACCTGCATGCTTACCTTCAGCGACTGGTGCACAAGGACACCCAGGTCTCGTTGCACTTCCCCTTCTCCCAATCTATTGCCATTCAGATAATAATCTGCCTTTCTGTTTTTGCCACCAAAGTGGATAACTTTGCATTCATCCACATTATACTGCATCTGCCATGCTTCTGCCCAATCACCCAACCTGTCCAAATCATACTGGAGTTTCTCGGCATCCTCCTCGCAGCACACACGCCCACCCAGCTTTGTGTCATCTGCAAACTTGGAGATATTACATCTAGTTCCCTCGTCTAGATCATTAATATATATAGTGAATAGCTGGGGTCCTAGGACCGATCCCTGCGGAACCCCACTAGTCACTGCCTGCCACTCGGAAAAAGACCCATTTATTCCAACTCTTTGCTTCCTGTCTGCCAACCAGTTCTCTATCCAAGTCAGTACCTTGCCCCCAATCCCATGTGCCTTAACTTTACACGCTAACCTCTTATGCGGGACCTTATCGAAAGCCTTCTGAAAGTCCAAATACACCACATCCACTGATTCTCCCTTATCTATTCTATCAGTTACATCCTCAAAAAATTCCAGTAGATTAGTCAGGCCCGATTTGCCTTTTGTAAATCCATGTTGACTTTGTCCAATCCTGTCACTGTTTTCCAAGTGCTCTGCTATTACATCTTTTATAATGGACTCTAGCATTTTCCCCACAACTGATGTCAGGCTTACCGGTCTATAATTCCTCGTTTTTTCTTTATCACCTTTTTTGAACAGTGAGGTAACATTAGCTACCCTCCAATCCATGGGAACTGTTCCAGAGTCTATAGAATTTTGGAAGATGACCAGCAATGCATCTACTATTTCTAGGGCCACTCCCTTAAGTACCCTAGGATGTAGATTATCAGGCCCTGGGGATTTATCGGCCTAACCCACCCCAGCCATCGGAGACCCCTCCACGAGGTCTCCGATCCCCACCACGAGGCCTCCCTCTTCCAGGTCTCCCATTCCCCCAGGCCTCCAATTCCTCCCCCGTACTGTTCCACCCCGGCTCCTCCGGAACCGGCCCCCCAACCCCGGTGCTGCTCCTGGCCCCCGATCCTCCTCGCACCCCCCTGATCCTTAGCGACCCTCCCCCGAACTGGTCCCGGCACAGCCCGTGCTCCTCTGGCCGCTTCCCTGGTCTGCGATTCTCATCCGACGCCCCCCGCGCCCCTTGCTTTTCCGGCTGCCCCCCCGGCCCTCACTTGATCCCTCCCTCCCTCCTCTGCGAGGCCTAGTGCCGCAGGCCTACGCGCCTGCAGCCAGCCTGCCTCTCAATCTGGCTGGCTGCAGGTGGGAAACCGAGGCTTCCCATTCAAATCAAACCGTTAAATTTGGCAGGGCCTGTGAGAAACCTGTTCTCCTGGGATTCTCGATTGCCGAGGAGCCCCCCACCCCCACCGACCCCAACCCGCTTCCCGATTAAAATTCAGCCCAATGTTTTCAATCAGAGGCAGTTGATGGTTGTCACATGCAACAGCCTTATTAAATTCAAGGAGATTCACGCCAATGAATACTGATTGCTTTCATTACAAAGTCCTTTTGGATGCATTACCTCTCTCAATGCTGCATTGTTTTGCAGAACCTGAGCTCCCTGGAATCTACATTTAAGGCAAGCATCGAAGCTTCTGTTGCTCTGTTTATGTCCCTGCGCATCTAAAATTAATAAACAAGCCATCTAGCATAACTAAACTCAACTTTGTCAAGTTCTCTTGCTTGTTTTGGTCTGATTGCACCACAATAGACTAGAGTCTGGCACCAGTAGGTGGTATAGACCCAATTAATTGTCTCGAGAAATTTGTAATTGAAGAGCAGACACAACATTCAGCCCTCAAATGGGTGACTGAAATTAGTGGGCAGACGTTCTCACATCCTTTGTGCAGTCTGTCAAATGAAGAAGGCAGCATTGCTTTATTCTCCTAAGGCAAGTCTAAAACACACTCATTTTCCCTTTAGCCTCATGGAGAAACAGCTCACAAAACTTCCCAAACAACACAGATGAAGTGGGAAGTTACTTTGTGCCATTGTGCAATCCTGCTACTCCTTGTTGCAGTGGATCGGTACACCAATATTTGTGTTCAGCGAGTTAAAGAGATACATTCCAGCATAAAGATCATCATCATTTACAGCGATGGTAATACTCATATTAAAAATGATATCCGTGTAAGTGCTGGGATGCACGTGCCGGGAATCTCCTCTGATGACCCCGGCGGAATTTCTAGGGTTGGGTAAGGGCACACCTTGGGCTCCCAATGCATTCTGTGGTGCTGGTTGCCTGGTCCAGGATTACTGGGCGCACCCCTGGAAAGATTTTCTTGCTTTGGCCTCTTTTGTAAGGAGACCACATTAAAAAATTTTTTAAATCTCCATTAAAATCATGTTGGAAGCCGCAGGTGGGGCCCATAACCGCCATTCGGTGGCCCCGGAACACCTGGTTTCACTACCACTGATTTGTCGGTCCTCGGAGGGAGCAGAGACACAGAAACTCCCAGCACTGGGAGCTCCTGGTCCCAGACCCACCCCCCTCCCACACCACTGACCTTATTTCAGCCGTCTGTACCACAAGGCCGCACAAGGCCACAAAGTACCTGGGTCCTAGTCTAATTTCTGGCTCTTGTGGTGCACTCTGGCCAGAGATATGGTGGGAGTGCGCGGGAAGGGTTGCAGATATTCGGCCCCATCAAATTTTCAGTAAGTATCAGCACAGAAACACGCTTCTTTTCTATTCAGTATTTATCCCCAAAAAAGAAGGGCTTGTATTCATATAGCACCTTTCGTTGCCTCAGGACATCCCAAAGCATTTTACAGCCAGTTAAGTACTTTTGAAATGTAACCACTGTTGTAATGTAGGAAACGTGGCAACCAATTTGTGCACAGCAAGCTCCCACAAATACCAATGAAATAAATGACCAGGTAATCTGTTGTTGATTGAGGGATAAATACTGGCCAGGACACCGGGGAGAACTCCCCTGCTCTTCTTTGAAATAGTGCGATGGGATCTTTTCCAGCCACATAAGACGGCCTCGGTTTAATGCCTTATCCAAAGGACGGCACCTCCGACAGTGCAGCACTCCCTCAGTACCGCACTGGAGTTTCAGCCTAGATTTTTGTGCTGATGTCTCTGGAGTGAGACTTGAACCCACAACCTTCTGACTCAGAGGCGAGAGTGCTACGCACTGAGCCACGGCTGACAATTCCACCAGACCAGCAAATGACAGTTGGTTTTTCTTCATTCTTGTGATTATGGGCATCATTGACAAGGCCAGCATTTATTACCCCTCCTCCTTAGTTGTTCTTGAAAAGGTAGTGGTGGGCCTTCTTCTTGAACCGCTGCAGTCCTTGTGGTTCTGGTTGTGATCCCCACCTACAAGTCCAGGCCTGATTTTCAGGGGAGAATTTTTAATTTATTTGTTATTTTAAAGAAGTCTCCTTACAAAGGTAGCTGGCGGGGCAAGGAAGTCTGTACAGGGGAGGAACTGGTGCCCCCTGGACCCACCAACCAGCACCATAGGTTGCTACCTTCTGACACATCATGTGAACCAAATTACATTTTAACATGTCTTCAACATCCATGTGTTACTGGATTATCCATCTTATACTTAAGGCTATGACAACCTCACCAATGTGATGACAGATATTGACGTTTCCAGGATATCTGAATATTGATGCCTTAGTGCCAGGTAAATCCCTAGCTTATTGGGGTAAAGTAAATATTCATTTCAGATTGATTTTGTGACAATATACAAATTGTTAAATAACCTAGAAAATGACACTGAAAGTCTTGCTTAGCATGCATGATGGGGTTTGGGGCGGCTCATTGACTCTGCCTAAGAGAAAAAAGCTGCAGTTCAGTTATAAATGAGTTTTCTGCCAAGGAAAGATTTTTCACTGTTCTGTTGCAATGGCATTTTAGAGCCACTCGTTGGAATTCCTGTTTATAACAGATACTATTAATCTGCCAAACGGTAGGAGGTAGTCCATACTTTTAACCGGTTAAATTGATTATATTATTGTCAAATGAACTTTGCAAGGTCAGTGAGCCATGTAATACAACAAGTATTAAACAGACCAAAAAACATGTTTTAACTTTTGACGTCTCTTTCTAATCTGATTGGTTGTCTGTACCATTTCTGACATGAAGTGTGTTTGCTGCGATTCATGAAAATTATTATAGGAACGGAAGCAGGCTTTGGCCCGGAATTTGCGATGAACCAACAGTGATTGCCGTTATCACCCCTCTGAAACTGACCGCACCTTCAGGGTGTAGCGCACTCGTATCTAAACGTGGAAAGTGGGCCAGAAATTCGGTTTTTCCGGCTTCCTGCGGGTGCAAGCATCGCGCGCGTACTTACCTACCGCGCCTGCCATTGTGTTTTGGGCCCACAAGAACTTCGGGTCCTGGGCCTCCTGCAGCTGCCGGAGCGCAGTGCTTGCGTGTCCCAGGGGCGCAGTTAGTTCGAAGCGTTCCCTGGGATCACGTGGGCCATGGAGAGCCAATCCTAGCAGGCCATTTTCATTCATAGATTTGACAGGCAGACCTGTCAAATCTATGAATTGAAATCGGCCCCAAAACAACACCTAAACTTCAAATAAATTTTAAAAAATACATCACATTTTTAAAATAACTATAAGTTAAATAAATTAACTACTTTAAACAAAAATTTAAATTTTTGAAAAAATTAAAATACTTTTTAACGGTGCTAAAAATAAACTTACCTTTCTTTAAAGTATCTAAAAAAGACAAACCTGTTGAAATTTTTTTTAAATTGTAATTAATTAACCACTTACCTTGTTAAAAACGGGTCTTGCGCCTCCTTTTTAAAAGCGCAGCTTCTTCCATACTTACCCTCCCGGAGAAACCTGAAAAAAAACCAAAGTTCGCTGCGTGCGCGCAGCCTCTCCCGCGCACGCGGTTCACCTCTGAACCCCTCCCTCCACGAGACCGGAAGTTTCGGTTTCCCGCGCATGCGCAGTGCATGCAGGAAACCAGCACTTCAAGTGGCCTTACGGGTGAGTACACAGCGCTTACTCACCCGACAAGCGCCGAATTTCTGGGCCACTGAAGTTGCGGTCAGTCGTTCACTGCTCCGACACTGGCTGCGCTGTGAACCCCTGCACCTCATAGGCGGCAATCAGTGTACTCATGAAACTGATGAAAACTTGGGCTTTTCGAGGTAATATCGCTGCTAAATACCCCATTAAATGTTAAGCCTTGTTGGATAGGCATAACTGGGGTTTTAACAGTGTATTGACTGCTAAACAAATGTTATGACCCTGAAAAACAAATTTTTATATTTGTGGAGTGTCAAATTAAAAATTACAATTTAAAAAAAAAATTGTTCATGATTATTTCAGGTTCTACCTTATCCCCATTGAGAGTCCCAATCTTTACTTCACTCTCTGTAACATTTTTTAAAAGCCTGGATAAAAGCAGCTCCTTGCTTCCTGGTTTTCTGTCTGTGAGAATTCTGCTATGTGATTGGTTGCTTAGACAGCTTGTTGACGTCACAGCAGATAGTACTAGGGAATTCCCATTACAGAGCGCTCAAATCACTTGAACATCGAAAAAGGCAAACTTCTCGCCATAGAAATCGCGAGATCTGCTCTGTGGGCAGCTTTCTTCGGGGCCAGCGGTGAGCGCCTTTGCTTCGCCGCTGACCGCAAATTCCGGGCCATTGTGTCTGGGAGAATCCAACTTTCAGTTTCACAAAACTGTACTTCTCTTCTTCAACTCAAATTCCTAATTCAGATTTTCTTATTTGGTGCAATCAGGTTATCAGAAAGCGAGCTTTAGGTATTGTTTGTCACAGTACCTGCCTTGTTACCTGAAATCAGCAGAGCTGGAATCCGAAGCTCTTATTGACATGAATTAATCAAACTCTGAAGAAAAGAATCTAATCCATTGGATTTCCGAATTAGATTTCTATTCAGAAACAGCTGATAATAATTAACATCAGTAAAAGAGTTGGTGTGATACTAAATAGCTAAATTCTTACAATAATCAGTTTTCAACTTTTGTCAATCACCATTGCTCAGTCCCAACAATTCACAATAATTATTTTGAGTCCCTGCTGGTGGCACGGGGCCTTGCAAAATTGAATGCCCTTATACCAAAGTTTGTTTCTTGAAATCTTAATTATATTAATTATATTAATTTCCTATGTTTAAAAAAAGTTAATACATCAGTTTAGGTTACCTGTAGTTGGCTTCTTGATTTGAATTGAAACGTTCCCACGTTAGAGAGGTTAAACTACCTGGAATGCCAATATTCTTCAGATTCGGACACCGACAGAAGCTCGAAGATGGTATTGGAAACTGAGGGGCACCAAGAAAGCTTGGAAATATCTGTTTTCATTTTAAGAGCATAAGTAATGAACACAGAAAAGTCAAAGTTGAGAAAAGGCCATTTCACCTTTCGAAGTCCATTCTTCTAGTACATTAATTCTCCTGTCTTAGTATCAAAATTTGGCCTAGAAATTGGGGCGTTTAGTACCCACTTTTTAGGTGCTATGCAGTCTACTAAGGCCCCAAAATGGTGGGCAGCAAGCACGTGCATTCTTCCACCCAGAAGTGCGCCACCCGCCATATTGGGCAACAACAACAACTTCTATTTATATAGCGCCTTTAATGTAGTAAAACGTCCCAAGGCGCTTCACAGGAGTACTATAAGACAAAAAAATTGACACCGAGCCACATAAGGAGAAATTAGGGCAGGTAACCAAAAGCTTGGTAAAAGAGGTAGGTTTTAAGGAGCGTCTTAAAGGAGGAAAGAGAGGTGGAGAGGTGGAAAGGTTTAGGCAGGGAATTCCAGAGCTTCTCTCGCTCTTAGGCAGCTTAGGGCCGAGGCAACAGAAGGCACGGCCAACAATGGTTGAACGATTATAATCAGGGATGCTCAAGAGGGCAGAATTTTAGGATTGCAGATATCTCGGGGGGGTTGTGGGGCTAAAGGAAATTACAGCGATAGGGAGGGGCGAGGCCATGGAGGGATTTGAAAACAAGGATGAGAATTTTGAAATCGAGGCGCTGCTTCAGGACAAACAAGAGGCATCCTTTACCCATGCCTGAAGCAGGCATTGCACATTTAAGTAAGGAGCCTAAAACCTGCTTGAGGTCCCCACTCCAATAGTGGTTTGCCCCGAGACAGTCTGCGCCATCACTGGCTGCAGTTAGGGAAACCAGCCCTACTGAACATTACTGAACGTCTGCAACAAAGAAGGTAAGTAACTTACCTGAATGTGGATCAGGAGGAGCAAGAGATGCTCCTCCCAACCCCACATTAAAGGACCCTGCAGATTGCCACTGCTCCAGGCTCCGCTCTTGGCCCAGACCCCCCAATCTCCCAACCCCCAAACAGTTTCTCTCCCATCCTCCCTCGCCTTCTCCAAGCTCATGAGACCAACCTCCTGCTCCTTTGATCCTCTTTCAACTCAACTTCTGACTACTTAACTACCCCTCCTCTTCCTGCACTTGCTTCCTTTGCTCTGGCACTATCCCGGGGAATTTATAATGGGGAACAAAGAAATGGCAGACCAATTAAATACATACTTTGGTTCTGTCTTCACAAAGGAGGACACAAATAACCCCCCAGAGATGTCGGGGAACATAGGGTCTAATGAGAGGGAGGAACTGAAAGAAATCAGTATTTGTAGGAAATAGTGTTAGGGAAATTGACGGGATTGAAGGCCGATAAATCCCCAGGGCCTGATAATCTACATCCTAGGGTACTTAAGGAAGTGGCCCTAGAAATAGTAGATGCATTGCTGGTCATCTTTCAAAATTCTATAGACTCTGGAACAGTACCCATGGATTGGAGGGTAGCTAATGTTATCCCACTATTCAAAAAGGGTGGTAGAGAGAAAACGGGGAATTATAGGGGGTAAGCCTGACATCGGTAGTGGGGAAAATGCTGGAGTCCATTATAAAAGATGTAATAGCAGAGCACTTGGAAAACAGTGACAGAATTGGACAAAGTCAACATGGATTTACAAAAGGTAAATCGTGCTTGACTAATCTACTGGAATTTTTTGAGGATGTAACTGGTAAAATAGATATGGGAGAACCAGTGGATGTGGTGTATTTGGACTTTCAGAAGGGTTTCGAAAAGGTCCCGCATAAGAGATTAGCGTGTAAAGTTAAGGCACATGGGATTGGGGGCAAGGTATTGACTTGGATAGAGAACTGGTTGGCAGACAGAAGCAAAGAGTTGGAATAAATGGGTCTTTTTCCGAGTGGCAGGCAGTGACTAGTGGGGTACCGCAGGGATCGGTCCTAGGACCCCAACTATTCACAATATATATTAATGATCTAGACGAGGGAATTAGATGTAATATCTCCAAGTTTGCAGACAACACAAAGCTGGGTGGGAGTGTGTGCCGTGAGGAGGATGCCGAGAAACTCCAGTATGATTTGGACAGGTTGGGTGATTGGGCAGAAGCATGGCAGATGCAGTATAATGTGGATAAATGCAAAGTTATCCACTTCGGTGGCAAAAACAGAAAGGCAGATTATTATCTGAATGGCAATAGATTGGGAGAAGGGGAAGTGCAACGAGACCTGGGTGTCCTTGTGCACCAGTCGCTGAAGGTAAGCATGCAGGTGCAGCAGGCGGTTAAGAAGGCAAATGGTATGTTGGCCTTTGTAGCGAAAGGGTTCGAGTACAGGAACAAGGATGTCTTGCTGCAGTTGTACAGGGCCTTGGTGAGACCACATCTTGAGTATTGTGTGCAGTTTTGGTCGCCTTATCTGAGGAAGGATGTTCTTGGCATGGAGGGAGTGCAGCGAAGATTCACCAGGCTGATACCTGGGATGGCAGGAATGACGTATGAGGAGAGATTGGGTCGATTGGGCTTATACTCGCTGGAGTTTAGAAGAATGAGAGGGGATCTCATTGAAACTTATAAAATTCTAACAGGACTAGACAGACTAGATTCAGGAAGGATGTTCCCGATGGTCGGGGAGTCCAGAACCAGGGGTCACAGTCTAAGGATAAGGGGTAAGCCATTTAGGACTGAGATGAGGAGGAATTTCTTCACCCAAAGAGTGGTGAACCTGTGGAATTCTCTACCACAGAAGGCAGTAGAGGCCAATTCATTAAATATATTCAAGAAGGAGTTAGATATAATTCTTAAAGCTAAAGGGATCAAGGGATATGGAGAGAAGGCAGGGACAGGGTACTGAATTTGGATGATCAGCCATGATCTCATTGAATGGCGGAGCAGGCTCGAGGGGCTGAATGGCCTACTCCTGCTCCTATCTTCTATGTTTCTATGTTTCTATGAAATGTCTGTTCTCTCCAAAAAAAGACTGACTCGATTGTTTAAATAACATTTATGACACTTTAAAGTGACTAATATATATGAAAGACTTTGAGATGTTTCTAAGATGTGATAAGACAATATATAAATGGGAGTCTTTCTTTCTATTGAGCACAGATTAAAGTATTGCACAGCAAGTGCTGAGTCTAATGTACATACCCTATGACTCTTTGATTTAAATAGAAATCCTGCATCAGGGTAAATGTATTGAAAGTACTGGGGGTATAAATTCCACTGCGTTCACTCCTGGCACATGCTGGGAATGCATATTGGGAAATTGCACCCTCTCAGTCTGTGATGTATCATCCATTAATTTGAATGCATAGGATATCACGGGCTGGGAACGTGTTACTTCCTGATATGTGCTGCCAGTGTGTGTCAGCTGTGGCTCAGTTGGTAGCACCCTCACCTCTGAGTCAGAAGGTTGTGGGTTCAACTCCAGGGACTTGAGCACAAAAATCTAGGCTGACACTCCAGTGCGGTACTGAGGGAGTGCTTCGCTGCTGGAAGTGCCGTCTTTTGGATGAGACGTTAAACTGAGGTCCCGTCTGCTCTCTCAGGTGGATGCAAAAGATCCCATGGCACTATTTCGAAGAAGAGCAGGGGAGTTATCCCCAGTGTGCTGGGGCCAATATTTATCCCTCAATCAATATCACTGAAACAGATTATCTGGTCATTATCACATTGCTGTTTGTGAGAGCTTGCTGTGTGCAAAATGGCTGCCGCGTTTCCTATATTACAACAGTGACTAGATTTCAAAAAGTACTTCATTGGCTGCAAAGAGCTTTGGGACGTCCAATGGCCATGAAAGGCGCTACATATATGCAAGTCTTTTCTTTCAGGATTGGAGCAGTGAAATATTGCACCAAGGCGAGAAGTAAAGAAACATAGCTGCAGCGATTGCATCTCTGAGGTTGGTATTACACTTTCTTCAGCAAAATGGCCATCAACAAGATAAAACATCAAGTTAACATTATCACAGAAACAGAAGGATTCTTTTAATCAATTTCTAAGCAATAAGCATGCTCTAGCCTTCATTTGAAACTGTTGCAAACAAATAAGACATTCTGGCAGTGAGAGTAATTCCTGTTCATTATTTTTTATTCAATCGCGGGATGTGGGCGTCGCTGGCAAGGCCAGCATTTATTGCCCATCCCGAATTGCCCTTGAGAAGGTGATGGTGAGCCGCCTTCTTGAACCACTGCAGTCCGTGTGGTGAAGGTACTCCCACAGTGCTGTTGGGGAGGGAGTTCCAGGATTTTGACCCAGCGACGATGAAGGATCAGCGATATGCTTCCAAGTCAGGATGGTGTGTGACTTGGAGGGGAACTTGGAGGTGGTGGTGTTCCCATGCACCTGCTGCCCTTGTCCTTCTAGGTGGAAGAGGTTGTGGGTTTGGGAGGTGCTGCTGAAGAAGCCTTGGCGAGTTGCTGCAGTGCATCTTGTAGATGGTACACACTGCAGCCATGGTGCGCCGGTGGTGGAGGGAGTGAATGTTTAAGGTGGTGGATAGGGTGCCAATCAAGCGGGCTGCTTTGTCCTGGATGTTGTCGAGCTTTTTGAGTGTTGTTGGAGTTACACTCATTCAGGCAAGTGGCGAGTATTCCATCACACTCCTGACTTGTGCCTTGTAGATGGTGGAAAGGCTTTGGGGAGTCAGGAGGTGAGTCACTCCCTGCAGAGTACCCAGCCTCTGACCATCTCTTGTAGCCACAGCATTTGTGTGGCTGGTCCAGTTAAGTTTCTGGTCAATGGTGACCCCCCCCCCCAGGATGTTGAGGGATTCGGCGATGGTAATGCCATTGAATGACACGGGGCGGTGGTTAGATTCTCGCTTGTTGGAGATAGTCATGGCCTGGCACTTGTGTAGCACGAATGTTACTTGTCACTTATCAGCCCAAGCCTGAATGTTGTCCAGGTCTTGCTGCATGCGGGCATGGACTGCTTCATTATCTGAGGAGTTGTGAATGGAACTGAACACTGTGCAATCATCAGCGAACATCCCTACTTCTGACGGAGGAAAGGTCATTGATGAAGCAGCTGAAGCTGGTTGGGCCTAGGACACTGCCCTGAAGAACTCCTGCAGCGATGTCCATAGGCTGAGATGATATGACCTCCAATCATCACAACCATCTTCCTTTGTGCTAGGTATGACTCCAGCCAGTGGAGAGTTTTCCCTTCTATTCCCATTGACTTCAGTTTTACTAGGGCTTCTTGATACCACACTCGGTCAAATGCTGCCTTGATGTCAAGAGCAGTCACTCTCACCTCACCTCTGGAATTCAGCTCTTTTGTCCATGTTTGGACCAAGGCTGTAATAAGGTCTGGAGCCGAGTGGTCCTGGCGGAACCCATACTCAGCATCAGTGAGCAGGTTATTGATTGAGAGCACTGTCATCAATACCTTCCATCACTTTGCTGATGATTGAGATTAGACTGATGGGGCAGTAATTGGCCGGATTGGATTTGTCCTGCCTTGTAGCTGCACTGGAACAGCTTGTCTAGGGGCACGGCTAGTTCTGGGGCACGAGTCTTCAGCACTAGAACCGGGATGTTGTCAGGGTCCATAGCCTCTGCTGTATCCAGTGCGCTCAGCCGTTTCTTGATATCACATGGGAGTGAATCAAATTGGCTGAAGACTGGCTTCTGTGATGGTGGGGACCTCAGGAAGAGGCCGAGATGGATTATCCACTTGGCACTTCTGGCGGTTGCAAACGCTTCAGCCTTGTCTTTTACACCCATGTGCTGGGCTCCATCATCATTGAGGATGGGATGTTCATGGAGCCTCCTCCTCCCTTTAGTTGTTTAATTGTCCACCACCATTTACGACAGGATGTGGCAGGACTTTGATCTGATCAGTTAGTTGTGGGCTCTGTCTTCTGCTGTTTAGCATGCATGTCATCCTGTGTTGCAGCTTCCCCAGGTTGGTACCACATTTTTAGGTATGCCTGGTGCTGCTCCTGTACACTCCTTATTGAACCAGGGTTGTTTCTCTGGCTTGATGGTAATGGTAGAGTGAGGGACATGCCAGACCATGAGGTTACAGATTGTGGTGGAATACAATTCTGCTGCTGATGGCCCACTGCACCTCATGGATGCCCAGTTTTGAGCTAGATCTGTTCTGAATCTATCCCATTGAGCACGGTGGTAGTGGCACACAACACAATGGAGGGTGTCCTCAATGTGAAGTCAGGACTTCGTCTCCACAAGGAATGTGCGGTGGTCACTCCTACCTACCAATACTGTCATGGACAGATGCATCTGCGATAGGTAGATTGGTGAGGACAAGGTCAAGTAGGTTTTTCCCTCCTGTTGGTTCTCTCACCACCTGCCACAGCCTCAATCTGGCAGCTACATCAGTAGGGAGCAACTGTGCCACTCTTGGTGATGGACATTGAAGACCCCAACCACATTCTGTTTCCTTGCTACCCTCAATGCTTCTTCCAAGTGCTGTTCAACATGGAGGAGTACTGAGTCATCAGCTGAGGGAGGGCGGTAGGTGATACTCAGCAGGAGGTTTCCTTGCCCATGTTTGACCTGAAGCCATGAGACTTCACGGGTCCAGAGTCAATATTGAGGACTCCCAGGGCCACTCCTTCCCGACTGTATACCACTGTGCCGCCACCTCAGGACATACCCAGGGATGGTGATGGAGGAGTCTGGGACGTTGGCTGAAAGGTATGATTCTATGAATATGCCTATGTCAGGCTGTTGCTTGACTAGTCTGTGGGACAGCTCTCCCAATATTAGCACAAGTCTCCAGATGTTGGTGAGGAGGACTTTGCAGGGTCGACCGGGCTGGGTGTGCCTTTGTCGTGTCCGAATCCAGTGCCGAGGTCGATGCCGGGTGGACCAGTGTTATTCTTATTATAGTTTTTCGTAGTGGTTTTGATACAACTGAGTGGCAGTTAGGAGTCACATTTCGGCCAGATCAGGTAAAGATGGCAGATTTCCTTCCCTAAAGGACATTAGTGAACCAGATGGGTTTTTACAACAATCCAGTAGTTTCATGGTCACCATTACTGATATTAGCTTTTTATTCCAGATTTATTTAATTAACTGATTAGTGGCCGTGCTGGGATTTGACCTTATATCTCCAGATCATTAGCCTAGGCTTCTGGTTTGCTAGTCCAGTAACATAAGCACTATGCTATCGTACTCCTTGAGCACAGATACTTGCCGTTAAACAACATGAAACTGAGTGGGTGTCAGTGGAATATGGTTATGAATCATTAGCACCTTTGCATGTATTGCAGAATAAATCATTTACTTATAATAATTTGTAATGTGCACAATTTCAATTATTGGCAAGGAGGTGTGAAAATGCTGGCGCCAGGTTTATACATAATTCATAGTGATATTTTTTGAACTCCTCTGACTTTGGAGACAGTGCAGGACTACATTAATGATAGACTCTAATAAATCATGCTACAGGACGAGAGCTCGGCTGCCAGATTGATAGAAGTACATGGAAGAGGACCTGTGAAGTGCAGTGAATTGCGACACAAGCCCTGAAATTCTGCAGGGTTTTGGGGCTACTCGTTTTTCATTTCTGGGATATTGGTTTGAACCCAGCTTGGGCTGAAAGGAGGCTGCATATAGTGGCACCAATATTCCTGGCCAGAACAGAGGTGATTGGGGAATTCCCCCATCAATCGTGGCTGGAAGCCACACTGCTGTGAGTGACTGGATTGATTTTACGCACAGAATGTATATTGTGTAACTATCCTCCACTCACTGCATCTTGCTGGAGAAATCACCCTGCTTTTATCGGGAGAAGTTGCTGCAGTTTCGGTCCTGAGTTCTGTTTGCTGCAGTTCACAGAGACTCCTTTTAAATAGACTCTGTAAATAGACATTGTTTGATTTGCTGTTTGCTGAGTAAATTAACTTTGTTTGGTGTAAAATACATTGTTTGCTCTAAGTCCTGCCGTAGGTCCCGCCCCGCCTCCAAGTCATTGGCTGTGCCGTGGTGTCACTAGACACTTTACTGAGAGGACAGACGTCTTCTCTCTGCTGCTTGGAGGGATCCTGGTCGAAATAAGCTCGGGCACCCTGAACCCAGCTTCTAGTGGCAAGAGTCCACAGCACAAAACTACAAACTGACTCACTATTAACAATCTTACTCAGAGGCTAACACAGGATATACGGCACAGAAACAGGCCATTCGGCCCAACCAGTCCTTGCCGGTGTTTATGCTCCACTCGAGCCTCTTCCCATCGTTCTTCATCTAACTCGATCAGCAGAACCCTCTATTCCCTTCTCCCTCATAGGCTTGTCTAGCCTCCCCTTAAATGCATTTATACTATTCACCTCAACCACTCCCTGTGGTAGCGAGCTCCACATTCTCATCACTCTCTGGGTAAAGAAGTTCCTTCTGAATTCCCTCTTTGATTTCTTGATTCCCTATTGGATTTCTTGAGGCTGCAAGGATGTGTGTTCTGTAACGTGGTACAGTAGAGGGTGCTCTTTAGAAATTGGAGCTACAGGACTGAGTATAGGGAGCTTCACTCTGCATCTGGTTTGTGCTTGACCTGACCTGAGAGCAATGGAAACTGACACTGGCTGTCATTAGTGGGAAAATGTGTAATTCTCCAGCACTGATTCTTCCATTGCTATAAGCACAAATATTCACTAAGAATTGTATGTAAATTTATATATAAATTAACACAATATAGATACACGGATTCCATTTTCTTTTACTAATACTTGTAATAATTTATTGCTAAAAAGCCTTTGTCTGTCTGTTACTGTGTGGCCAGAAGTTTGTGTGTTGCAATTCCGGCAGTTACGATTCCAGCAGCTACATTGGGATCATGTCCGCCCGTGCACTGCAGCACCGACTCCACCAGTGTTTTCAGGGCTCCTCATTTTGATGAGGCTGGCGGGTGCCCACACTACTATGTGCGATTCTGCCCCACACTGCTGGAAACTCTGGTGCACACCTAGCATCTGGAGGGAGTACCTAGGCTCTCCCCAGTGCCCACTTTTGTGTGGGGCAGATCCTAAAATTTTCCCCATCTTTTGGAGTCTCCCTATCCAGGACCATTCTCAGTGGGGCCAGTTCTATCTTTCTGGAGGGGAGGTACATGGTGTACCAGCCTCCAGCCTCACACGGGGCACTAACCTAGATTCTCCCCCAGTGGGACCCACCTCTACCCTTATGGTACACCTCATCTAACTTGGCATACTGGTCTCCAGTCTAATGCGAGGACCATTCTGGGCCTAACAAGTTGGAACTCGCAGCATAGGGAGTCTATTATGGCCTGGCTCTACCCCACTTGACATCACTGCCCTTCCAAGTGGTGTTGTCCAAGCCATTGTTCAGGACGTTGATGGAATGACTGAGAAAATTTGGTCCCTGTGTCTGTAACTGATACTGAAGACAGCAACAGTGGCCTTGATATTAATCCCCTATGACGGGTGGGAGAGAGTCGGGTTGAGGGGGGGTTAAAAAATGAAATGCGCAGTACGTGACCCCAACCCGCCATGAACGTGCTCGCTGCCTTTTTTATGACGGTGATTATCGGGGCGTCCGAGTGTCCCGCCATAGAGAGGTGTGACACTTAATTAACACATTTAAATCAGGCTCCCACAGTGCATTTGGGAGCCTGACTTGAAATTTCCCAGGGGCCGGGAAACTCGGCAGTGAATTCAAGGCAGGAGCAGCTGCCTCCACAGGGTAAGTGCCTCTTTCAGCACTTGTGCCCTTGTGGGCCAGGAGGAGCAGAAGTGCTCCTTCCCCCCCAGGCCCCTCAAGGAAGCTTTCAGCCTCCCCAGTTCCTATCTCCCCCCACCCCACCCCCTAGCCTGAGTTAAAATAAGAACGGGAAACCAGAGCAGTTTAAAAGGAGACCAGCAGCAGCCCAGGCCAGCAGCTGAACAATCCCAGAGAAAAATCACAAAGTAACATCATAGTCAGCACAATGAGGAGCGGTGGATCCTGAGGAAATTAAGCTAAGTATTTAATCTACAACACACACACTGGCCCGTAATTTCCGATAGGAGGCTTCCTGCGTGCGGAGGCCTCCTATCCGAAAAAAATCTACGAACTTACCTGAGGGCTCCCGAGGTGTGTACACTTCCGCTGCTGGGCCTCTCCACAGTCGAAATGCGCAGGGCCCACTTATCCCAGAGGCGCATGCAGTTCACAAGCGGATCATGTGGGCCAGGCCAGCCAATAGGAGAAGGGAATCTCCCTTCATACTTTTGACAGATAGGCCTGTCAAATATATGAATGGAGATCACACCAAAAAGACACTAAAACATTAAATAAATTTAAAAAAACATCACGTTTTTAAAATGAGTTAAAATTACATTAAATTAAATATTTTAAACAAAAATTTAATTTTTTGAAAAAATAATTAAAGTTTATTACGGGGCTAAAAATAAACTTACCTTTTTAAAAAGTATTTTAAAATTATAAATGAGTGAACATTTTGTTATTTTTAAAAACTTTTTTTCAACTCTTATGCTGGAAAAGTAGGCCTTACGCCTGCTTTTACCAGGCGTAAGATTTCTAAGGGTTTTCAGCAGGCGGAGGTTCTGCAGAAAGCGGAAATCTCCCCCCGCAGAGGCCCTTCTCTAGGGCAGGCGTCCGATCTGTCAAGAGCTTACTTGACAGATCGGAAATACCGGTTTTCAGCGCATGTGCTTCGCATGCCTGGAACAGGCATTTCCGATGTCCCTACGGGCGTGTACACAGCTCGTACACACCCGTAGGCATCGGAAAATACGGGCTACTATTTTTAACTAAACTATAAGTAAATTGTTAAATAAATAAATATTCAGAATAATTAATAACTAATTTAAAATCAAGCTAAAATCCATCTACTAAATAAAATCGAGACCTCAAGATCTATAATTAAATTACTACTAAGAAATTACTACTGACTAAATTAATAAATAAAAACTGGACATAGCAGTGCAGGCTATGTGTCAGGGCTGTAATATGTGGGAGTATACAAAACCCTGGTTAGACCACATCTGGAGTACTGTGAGCAGTTCTGGGCACCACATCTTAGGAAGGATATATAGGCCTTGGAGGGAGTGCAGTGCAGATGTACCAGAATGATACCAGGGGTTAAATTACGAGGAGAGATTACACAAACTAGGGTTGTATTCCCTAGAATTTAGAAGGTTAAGGGGTGATCTGATCGAAGTTTTCAAGATATTAAGGGGAACTGATAGGGTAGATAGAGAGAAACTATTTCCGCTGGTTGGGGAGTCTGGGACTAGGGGACATAGTCTAAAAATTAGAGCCAGACCTTTCAGGAGTGAAATTAAGAAACACTTCTACACACAAAGGGTGGTAGAAGTTTAGAACTCTCTTCCGCAAATGGCAATTGATTCTAGGTCAATTGTTAACTTTAAATCTGAGATTGTTAGATTTTTGTTAACCAAAGGTATTAAGGAATATGGGACAAAGACGGGTATAGGGAGTTAGGTGACAGATCAGCCATGTTCTCATTGAATGACGGAACAGGCTCGAGGGGTTAAATGGCCTACTCCTGTTCCTATGTCCCTATGTTGTTGATAGTGAGACTGTCCGGCTTGCCATATATGCAGGAAATGTCTCTGCATTGAAACACTCCAGCTCAGAGTCCCTTGGGTTGGAGTGCGAGTTAGAGACACTCTGACAGATTAGGGAGGGGGAGGAATATCTGTACTTTCAACCTGTGAGGATAAGAAGAAAAACTGCGGGGAGGATTGCCAGAATGCTAACCATGGCACCGTGGAGCAGGAGGCAGTCCAAGTGTGGAAGGAGCAGAATAGAAAGGTTGTTGTCATAGGGGATTCAATTATTAGAGGTATAGATAGCGTCCTCTGCAGTCACAACCGAGAGTCCAGAAGGGTGTACTGCCTACCTGGTACAAAGGTAAAGGATCTCTCGGAGCAACTGGAAAGGAACTTGGAAAGGGAGGGGAAAGATCCAGTGGTCATGGTCCATGTTGGGACCGATGACATAGGAAAGGAAAAGGAGGAGGTTCTGCTAAGGGAATATCAGAAGTTAGGAACTAAATTAAAAAAACAGGACCTCACGGGTGGTAATCTCAGGATTACTACCCAACCCACGTGCTAATTGGCATAGGGATCAGGAAGGTGAATACATGGCTGAAAGAGTGCTGTGGGAAGGAGGTGTTCCACTTCATGGGACACTGGCAGGAAGGAGCTGGAATGGGCTTCACCTGAACCGGAATGGTCCGAGCGTAAAGGATAGATAGGTCTGTTGATAGGACTTTAAACTAGTAAGACAGTGGGAGGGATCTGGTGAAAATAACTTAAGTCTGAAGATAAAAGAAATAGGAGATGAGAGTAAAGGTCAGACCAAGGTAAGGAATAAGGGCAACATAAACGGTCAGGGAACAGATACACTTATAGAACATAAGTATAAAATGACTGTTAAAAATAAAGTGAGGGGAACAAATTAAATTGCTTGTTCAGTAATGTGCACAGCAGCCGAAAGAAAACGGGGAACTGGAGGCAATAATTCGCAGCAAGGAGCAGGATGTAGTAGGGATAACTGAAACATGGCTACATAAAGAACAGGACAGAAGGAAGACATTGTGGGGTGGGGGCGGTGAGTGGGGAAAGCTTTACTAATTACAGATAACATAATAGCATTAGAAAAAAATGGCATAACTAATATTAAGATAGAAACAGAATCCATATGGATTGAGCAAAGGATAAGAAGGGATTGATCATGTTAATAGGGGTATTCTACAGACCACCTAATAATGGAAGGGAAGTGGAGGAAGAAATATGTAGGTAAATCTATGAAATGAGTAAAAAACATCAAATAATTATCATGGGAGATTTCAACTACCCTTAAATAAATGTCAAGAAGAGGTAGGGAAAGGAGAAAAGGGAATAGAGCTTTTACAGTGTGTTCAGGACTCCTTTCTTACCCAATATGTAAGAAATCCAACAAGAGAGGAATCACTGCTGGATCTGGTAATGGGAAATGAGCCAGAGCAGATAAGAGAAGTAAGCATAGGGGAACATCTCAGCAATAGTGATCATAATATAATAAGGTTTAAAAATAATGAGTGAAAAGGACATAAGTAAGAAAAGCAATAGACTGGAAACAAACTAATTTTTGAGGGCATGAGAATGGAACTAGGGAAGATAAACTGGAAAAAAATTGACAAAGAGATGGAATAGCAGTGGGAATTACTTAAAATAGGTGATCAATAGAGTTCAGGAGAAATATATTCCACTAAAAAACAAGAACAAACTAACCAATAATGAAACACCATCGATAAATAAAGAGATAAGGTTACAATTGAAACTAAAGAAAAAGGCATACTCTAAGTGGATAGACAATAAAGGAGAGGATGACAAAAGGGAATATAAAGAGGTTAGGAAAGAAGTCAAAAATCAATTAGGAAAGCAAAGTGGTACTATGAAATTAAATTATCAAGGAATATAAAAAGAAATAGTAAAGTATTCTACAGGCACATAAATAACAAAAGAAAAATCAGAATAGGGATTGGAACACTAAGGGATGCACAAGATAAACTCACAGGTAATGACAGAAAAATTGCAGAAATATTGAATAGTTACTTTGCTTCAGTATTTACCAGGGAGACTAACAGGGGGCATGACATCAGAAGAAGAGATCACAAAAGGTATAAAGACATTTAAGGTAGAAATGGGGGAGAGAATTGATAAACTAATCAAACTGAGAGAGGATAAAACCCCTTCTTTGGATCGATTTCATCCACGCATATTAAAAGAAGATAGGGAAGAGATAGCAGAAGCACTATTACAAATATAAAACAATCCATTAGAAAAAGGAATAGTGCCAGAGGACTGACGGATAGCTAATGTTATTCCTATATTTAAAAAGGGAGATAGAACAAGTCCAGAGAACTATAGACCAGTTAGCTTAACATCTAGAAACTGAAAATATAATAAAGAGTAGTCAGCACGGATTTCAAAAGAGGTCACGCTTGACCAACCTTATTGAATTCTTTGAAGAAATAACAGAAAGAGTAGACAAGAGTAGGGTAGTAGATGTAATATATTTGGATTTTCAATTTGCCTTCGATAAGGTACCACATAGTAGGTTCATGACTAAGGTCGAAAGGTGTGAAGTGGTGTCCCACAGGGATCGGTGCTGGGACCACTGTTGTTCAACATTTACATTAACGATTTGGACTCGGAAATCGGAAGTACAATTTCTAAATTTGCGGATGACACCAAATTGGTGGTGGGGGGGAGGGGAGGTGCAGTTAATACAAAGGAAGATTGTGACAAAATACAAGAAGACATTAATAAACTTGCAGAATGGATGTTTAATTGGTAAATTAATTACAATATAGATAATTATGAAGTGGTGCATTTTGATAGGAAGAATATACACATACCCCTTGTATAATAAGGGCTTGATTTTAACAGCCCTGAGGAGGTGGGTTTGGAGGTGTGTCAGGTGCTAAAATCAGAAAAAATGTCTTCAGACACCCAACCCGCCTCCATTCCGCCCCCATGTGATTTTCGTGAGTGTCTGTTCAGCTGCTCCCAAACTGACCCCACTCCAACCGGTGGGACAGGTAGTTAAGGCAGTTAAGAGCCTGTTAACTACCTTGATAATCCTATTTTGATACTGGTTTCCCATTTTCGTGCCTCTGGCTCCTGTTTCCCGTCTTGTCAGAAACAGTCCTGCTGCAAGGAGACGAGTTGGTGGAGGACATGATCGTGTAGTCATTATTGGTGCAGCACTTTAAAAGCGCTCCTGTAACATGGCTGGCATTCAAATGCAACAACTTTGTTGTTGGCGGTTTGGGATAAGATTTTGCAATTCTACTGACCTTGTCACTGGTCAAGCTGACACTCATCTGCTGTTTGAACTGATTGGGAATAATTTCAGGCCACTTTGAGTGTGTGCTGGCAAGCTTCTTGCCTCAACTGAAATCTATAACAACGGGATGGGAACCATTTACATCCTCACATCCTGGTCGTCAGATTCAGAGGAAGAGCAGCGTGGCTTAGTGCTGCCGGATGAACAAGTGGCTCAGCACACAGACTCCTTGGAGGAAGATGAAGAGGACGAGCAAGAGGACGAGGAAGAGGATGAGGAAGAAGACGAGGAGGAGGACGAGGAGGAGGATGAGTAGGAGGACGGGGAGTGACGCCTTGCAGGGCTGGATGTGGCCAATCCAGCAGCAGGTGATTACATTGATGGCTGTCAGGCAAGGGATGCACTCATCCATGCCAGATTCACATGACCTTAAACTTCAAACACAGGTGGCTGGCAGATGGAGATGAATATACGGTCAAGATTCTTAACACACCATACATCATCTGTCAATAAACGGTGCTTTCCGATCACTGTCACCACCATCATTATAAATGGAATTAGCCCTGAGCCCTCACTGTGCAACTTCCATTTCCCACAATACATAGACCAGAACCTCAACTGCTTGCCATCACTTTTGTTTAATGACATCACAAAAAGAGGATAATTTACAGCACAATAAAACACCCATGTGACTACCCTTATGACTATTTGTGTGTTAACTTCCTCTTACGCGTGCTTCTACGTGTTACTTCCCCTGTGGCTTCAGCAGATGTAAAGGCACCTTGCTCACTTTGATGCTGCGCCTGCTTAGATGCCTTTGGCGGGCGTCCTCTGGGTTTGGGAGCCTGGGAGGGCTCCGCAACAGTCTGCTCTTCCTGCAGTTGTGCAGGGGCTGGGACGGCCATCTCAGTTGGGTGAGGACTCTGGTGGGGCTCTGACCGAGGGCTCCGCAGTGGCATGGGAGTGTGAGCGCTTGGAAAGGAGCCCACAGTTCCGCGTTGCCTGCCACCAACATCCCTCTCATGAGTCAGCCGCACTTCAGTGCTAGCAAGTGGCTGGAGAGCACCTTGCTGCACATCAGGGGGGCCATGAGGACCCGTATCTGTACTGGCAGTCCTCATAACAAGGACGTCCATGAAGCTCTGGTGTCTCCTCAATAGATGCCCATCTCTCCTCAATAGCAGACAATCTATTTTGAAGAGTCACCATGTTTTCATTCATCTGGTGATTTATGTCCTCCATGGCGGTTGCCAACCTCTCCATGTCGGAACGGTCTTGCGCCATTGCCTCCACAAAGGCAGTGCTCATGTTAGAGATGGACTCCTCCATTCTCTGCACACTCGCAGTTACCCTGGATGCAAACCCTGTCAGAGACTCCTGCACTTGTACCTAGAGTTCCAGCACCGCTCTCTTTCTGGATGGCCCCAGAGGCACAGCGTCTACATGCAGCTGAGCAGAGCTAGGAGATTGCTGCGACCTCTGCCGAGGACTCTCCACTGCTGTCGCTGTCTCCACCATCTGCTGATGCTCACTTGTGAGCTGTGATACACCAGGTGACAACACTTTTCTAACTCACGATGGCCCCACCGAGGTGTGCGTTGCTACGCTGGTGCTGGGTGTGCTGAGTCCTGGTGACGCGGCTCCCTCTGAGGCTCCAGGTTCCTCTGAGGAGTCGTCTGGCTCTTCCTCCTGGACAGTGGGGAGGGGGGCTCTCGATGGTCCTGTGAGAGAGTAAAGGCATGAGTTAGACATCAGATTTTCAGGTAGCAGACAAATCCTTTTGTGCAGATGATCAGAAGTCAATCTCTATGAGCATCATATGCCATTGCAGTCAATCATAAATTGTAAATGCGAGGGATGAAAATACATTCTGTCACCAGCTTCCTCAAATATGTCCGTCTCTCCTTCCCCCACTTCCAGCTCCTCGCCACCTCCCACGATGTCGTGAGCAGCCTCCTCAGCGTTGGTTAATGTGGCCAGGGATGGTGTGCCTCCTCCTGTCTTTACTCTCTCTCTCTTATTGTGGGCTAGCTTTTCCTGCAAGGAGGGACACAAGTGGAGTTTCAGTGAGAGTCATGGAGTGAGTGTGAAGAATCCAAAACTTAGAAGCTTAGAGGGAGACCAAGATGGAGTGAGGTGGCAAGAGGAAGGAGCCTCCCTGTGCGTTGTTAGTTGTTGTCATTGCATAGCAGTGAGAGTGAGTGTGAGGGCTGCATAGCAGAATGGTGAAGTGATTCAGTACAGAGAGAGATAGAGAGGTAAGGGTGCAAGGGAAGTAAGGGTAAGGTGGGATGTGGAGGAGCAGGCTGACAATGCAGAGTGCTGGTGATGAGAAGGGAAGCAGTTTGAAGGTAAGTGTGATGTGATACTCACTTTTGATGTTCGCAGAAGATCATTGAAGCGTTTTCTGCACTGGACCCAGGTGCGTGTACATAGCGACCTTGCGCTGACCTCCTCAGCAATCTGCAGCCAGGCTGCCTTTGTCTGTTGAGAAGGCTTCCTCCGGCCATCGGGAGGGAACAGAATCTGCCAAGTCCTCTTACTCCCTGCACATGCGTTTGCAGGGAGTCCTCAGTGAATCGGGGAGCAGTCTTTGCTTTCGCTGCACTCATGGTCACCTTGGCCCATTCAAGCTGCAGCAGTAACGAGAAATGAGAGGCTGAGGCTACATGGAGCCCTTAAAAACAAGTGCAGCAATGACCTTATCAGTGCAGACCAACAGACCTGCTCCCACGCAATGCAGCAGGCAGCGTGCACGACGGGGCTAATTGAAACAATTAAGGCAAAATGAGACGGTGGGCAACACGGTGGCATAGTGGTTAGCACTGTTGCCTCACAGCACCAGGGACCCGGGTTCGAATCTGACCTCGGGTGACTGTCTGTGTGGAGTTTGCACATTCTCCCTGTGTCTGCGTGGGTTTCCTTCGGGTGCTCCGGTTTCCTCCCACAGTCCAAAGATGTGCGGGTTAGGTTGATTTGGCTATGATAAATTGACCCTTAGTGTTAGGGGGATTAAATACGTGGGGTTACGGGGATAGGGTGGGATATGTTAGGGGGGATTAAATACGTGGGGTTACGGGGATAGGGTGGGATATGTTAGGGGGGATTAAATACGTGGGGTTACGGGGATAGGGTGGGATATGTGTCGGTGCAGGCTCGATGGGCCGAAATGGCCTCTATCTGTACTGTGGGGATTCTGTGATTCAGACACCGGGAGCGGCTGAAACCGGCAGCGGGTCCGAAACCTGCCCACCAGGAAGCCCGCCCTCAACCCGCCTCCATTAGTAAAATCGAGCCCTAAGAGTCTAAATGGGGTAGATGGGCAAAGGGATCTAAGGGTACAGAGTCACGATCACTAAAAGTAGCGACGCAGGTTAATAAGGTCATAAAAAAACGCCAACCAAGCACTGGGGTACATTTCCAGAGGGGTAGAATTTAAAAGAAGGGAAGTCATGTTAAACTTGTATCGAACCTTGGTTAGACCACACTTAGGGGGGAAAATTAGGTCGCGCCCCGTTTGGGGCGCAAATATCGTCTGGACGCAAAAATTAGCGCCTGGCGCTAATTATCGCCACTGACTGGAAACTTCACTTTTACCGCCCCGGGAGGTGAGTGGAGCGCTAAATCAGGCACTGCACACCTGTCTTAAGGCGCAAAGGCCGAGCAGTGAGGCGCTAACTCAGCGCGCGATCGCAGCGCAGGTGCTGCCAGTTAGCGAGGGAACACAGACACACTGGCGCCGGCCAGTTCTTAAAGCGGGGGGGCCAACTTGCTCCCCAGCCACACCCTGCTCATTGCAGCCTTGAATCTCGGCCTGGAGAGACCTGTGAATCCATTTTGCTGCCAAGGATGGAGAGGGTGAGAGAACGAGCTCATCACTTCACCGAGCGGGCCTTGGATGCTCTGGTTGGCGCGGTGGAGCGCAGAAGATGTATACTCTTCCCTGAGAGTGGCAGGAGGCCTTTGCCACGCGAGTACAGAAGAGTGTGGAGGGAGGTGGCTCAGAGCGTCTCCTCCAGGAGCATGGTGCCCAGGACCCATGTTCAATGCCGCAAAAAGTTCAACGACCTCACTCGGGTCGTCAGGGTGAGTGGCTTTTTCTCAATACCTCTCCATCCCTCCATCTCAACCTCACTCTATGGCCAGAGGGTCTTAAAACCCCAATGCACAACACTCATCCAACACCTATGGCCCTTTCATGAAACACACACACACATTCCACACTTTGCATACAGTAAGGGCTATTCACCTATGGGAGGCACATCAGGCAAGACCATGGCTGCATACAGTAAGGGCTATTCACCTATGGGAGGCACATCAGGCAAGACCATGGCTGCATACAGTAAGGGCTATTCACCTATGGGAGGCACATCAGGCAAGACCATGGCTGTATATTTACACAGATGCTGTCCTTTTACTTGCAGGCCAAGCTGGCGCATAATAGGAGACAGCAGCAACGGACAGGTGGAGGGCGGCCTCAGCTGCAACCCCTCAGCGATCTTGAGGAGCGCGTCCACAGGATTGTGGCAAGCCGGGTGATCGGTCCCGTCGCCACTGGAGACGCCGACCCCGTTCTGGACAGCAATGGTAAGGTCATCACCTTTTTGTCCTCTGTCCTTCCACTTGTCCCTCACAACACCAGCCTTTGACACTTTCAATCCAACTTGCTAACTCGCTGCACTTATTCCTCCCTTACTGCCACCCTGTCCTCACGCTAAAGCCACTCTTGTACCTCCCTGCTTTCAGATGGTGATTCACCAGCTGAGGAGACGGGCCCTGAAGCTGCCAGTGGGAGTGAAGCTGCAGCCGAGGAGGAAGAGGAAGCCGGAGCATCAGTGCCACCCTCTCCCGAGGAAGCCCATGCCCACACTGGGAACACGCCTTCCCTGGAGGGGAGCAGGGGGGAAGGGTCTGATGAGGGTGAAGCTCCAGGACCCAGCGGGCTGCAGCAACGCCATGGGGGTAGGGAAGAACGGGGGCCTTCTCCCCAGAGGGAGAGTATGCCAGCGACTCCTACTGCAATGGACGCAGAGGAGGAGCGGCTGATCGCAGAAATGAACACCCAGGCGGTGGGCATGCACACTGAGCTCATGGGTGCAGTGGGAAGGGTGCCCGAATGCATTGAGTCACTGGCAAGGGGTGTGGAGCACTTCGCTGTAGCACAGGCGGATGCCACACTAACGCTTAGTGCTGCAATTCAGTCACTGACTGCCGTGATCCCATCTCTGACTGCTCTCATGCAGACTCAGATTGAGGCCACGCGAGCACTGACTGCTGCCAACCTCGATGGTTCGTTCACATGTCCCCGGGGCTCTCACCGCGCCGCAGCAGGCCAGCAATCTGTGCTCCAGCAGATTGCTCCGGATGCTGAAGTGCTGCCCCGTGGGAGTGCCAGTGTGTCGGGCGAGCAGGGAGTTGCTGTCCTCTCTCACGATGACAGCATTCCTGCTGCCAACACTGTCACTTCTCCACTGCACTTGCCACCGCCTGTAGGACAGACTGCTGCCGCCCATGCAGAGTTGGTGCAGTCTGCAGCCGGGCCCTCCAGGCCCAGAACTGGTCGAGGCCGTCCTTCAGGGGCATCTGCAGTGTCAGGGTCTGACAATCTACAGCCTTCCACCAGCCTTGCTGCAGCCACTGAGGTCCCATTACGGAGGAGCAGTAGGGTTAGAAGGGGGGAAGTGCGCAAGGGAAGGAGATCACCCTCGAAGGGCAAAAAGTAGGAGGTGTGACAAAATGCTGGTCATTTTTTTATTAAAGGCCAAGGTTCGTGGTCCAACTTTTGTCTAGTGTTTTGGATATTATCTCCAGGTTGTGAGAACCAGTTATGTTAATGACTGTTTTTTTGTGTTTATTTCTATGAGTTTGTCATGAGGAAATGACACACACAGAGTTTGTAAAATAAATAAGTTTTTGTATTCAAAATATACATGTTTGGTGTTTGGAATCATTGGTGCCTTGGCCGGCTTAGGGGTTGCGTGCTGGGTTCATTGATGTTGTTAGCAATGGCAGAAGCCATTTCTACAGCAGGGGCCTTAGAAGCGGCTTGCTATCAGCCGTTGACGGACGGCCCTTGCAGTTTCACCATTGTGGGCCGCCCTCCCGCCTTGGTGCTGCTGATGATCATCCTCCTCGTCCTCTTCCTCCTCTTCCTCCTCCTCCTCTGGTGGTGCTCCAAGGCCTGGTGGCATTGGCTGGGTCCTGACGATTGCCATGTTATGCAACATGCAGCACACAACTACGAAGTTGGATACTCGTTCAGGCGAGTACTGCAGGGCTCCTCCAGAATGGTCGAGACAGCGGAACCGTTGCTTCAGCACACCGATTGTGCGCTCAATGATGTTCCTGGTAGCTTGATGGCTCTTGTTGTACCGCAGCTCAGCAGGGGTGTTGGGTGTACAGAGCGGTGTCATCAGCCAGGTGCTCAATGGATACCCCTTGTCCCCGAGAAGCCAACCAACTGGCTGATGCGGTGCCTCAAAAAGTTCTGCCACAGTAGTCTGGCGCAGGATGAAAGCATCGTGGCAGCTGCCAGGATAGTGGGCATTGACAGCGAGTATCAGCTGTCTGTGGTCACAGACCAACTGAACATTCAAGGAATGGAACATCTTTCTGTTCCGGAATTCCTCGGCATTCTCATGTGGAGCACGCAAAGCCACATGCGTGCAGTCAATGGCGCCCTGCACCATGGGGAAGCCCGCTATCCTCGCAAAGCCCAGAGCGCGGTCACGCTGCTTGTCTGGGGTCATGGGGAAAGAGATGAACTCTCGTCTCCTTTTAAAGAGGGCATTTGTGACCTGCCGGATGCAGCAATGCACCGCGAACTGGGAGATATTGGCGAGGTCCCCAACAGCAGCTTGAAATGAGCCAGTAGCATAGAAGTTGAGAGCCACTGTGACCTTCACTGCCACCGACAGAGACGTCCTGGACCTCAGTTGAGGCTGCAGATCTGGCTGCAGCAGGTGGCAGAGCTCAGTGACCACCTCCTTGCTGAATCGCAGCCTTCGCAAACACAGCTCCTCAGACATATGAATGTAGGAGAGCTGTTCACGATATACCCTGGGAGGGTAAGCTCTCCTGTACATACGCCTGTTGGCCCTCCTCCGTCTGGCCATCATTGCCACTCTCTCTCTGCGTCTCTGTGTCCTCCGATTCAGCTGGAGCAGGACGACGCCCCCAATCAGTGCAGCCCCCATAGTCTCTTTGCAAGCAAAGTTATGAAGGACAGCAACCAAAGTACCAACGAAGTTAGGATCAGTAGGCAAAACTACCTCTCACAGCGTTGACTCAATGCAGAAGTCTCTCTTTCTCTCTCTCCGAATCTCTCTCTCTCTCTCAGAACGAGTGGTGCAAAAATGTCAACCACAGAAAAAGACAGGAAGAGGCCCCCTTTAAATAGCGCCCCCCCAGCCCCACAGCGATTGATAGCGTTCCAGTCTTCCGGTCGTTGGATGCGCCAGGCGGTAAGGCAGGGGGCGCCACTCAATTTCCACTCCGGGGCGCCACAAGGGCGTTGCACCATGGAATGACGTAACAATCTGCGCGCGCAGGTGGTCGCGGCGGTAAAGTTTAGCGCCGCCGCACAATGTCTAGTTAAGTTCCCGAGCGGCGCAAACATCGCTGCGCCCGGGCGCTAGCGGCTTTGCGCCCCATTAGCGCCCTCTTAAGGCGCTAACCGGAGGCGCAACCAACTGAATTTTTCCCCCTTAGAGTACTGTGCACAGTTCTAGTTTCCATATTACAAAAATTATATAAAGGCACTGGTGAAGATGCAAAAGAGATGTACAGGGATGATACCAGAATTGAAAGGATTATAGCTATCAGGAAAGACTGAATAGGCTGGGGCTCTTTTCTATAGAAAAGAGAATTCTGAGAGGTGACCTGATAGAGGCCTTTAAAATGATAAAGAGGTTCTATGTGTTAGACATAGAGGAGATGTTTCCACATGTTGGGGATTCAAAAACTAGGGGCCATATATATAAGGTAGTCACTCATAAACCCAATAGGGAATTCAGGGGAAACCTCTTTACCCAAAGAGTGGCAAGAATGTGAACGTGCTACCACAAGGAGTAGTTGAGGCAAATAGCATAGATGCATTTAAGGGGAAGTTGTATAAGCACATGAGGGAGAAAGGAATAGAAGGGTATGCTGATAGGATTAGATGAAGAGGGGTGGGGGGAGGCTTGATGTGGAGCAGGACTTCTGCATTCCCACTCTTGCCAGGTTCTTCGGCCATTTTCAGTCTCACCTGCACCTTCCCCACCTCCCTGAAATATTGGGGCCAATATCTCACCTAATTGGAGAGGCATAGAAACATAGACATAGAAACATAGAAGATAGGAGCAGGAGTAGGCCATTCGGCCCCTCGAGCCTGCTCCGCCATTCGATGAGATCATGGCCGATCATTCAAACTCAGTACCCTGTACCTGCCTTCTCCCCATATCCCTTGATACTTTTATAGAAACATAGAAACATAGAAACATAGAAACATAGAATCTAGGAGCAGGAGTAGGCCATTCGGCCCGTCGAGCCTGCTCCACCATTCAATACGATCATGGCTGATCATCCAAATCCAGTACCCTGTCCCTGCTTTAATCCCCACAGTACACACATCCCACCCTACCCCCGTAACCCCACGTATTTAATTCCCCCTAACATATCCCATCCTATCCCCATAATCCCACATATTTAATCCCCCCCCTAACACTAAGGGTAAATTTTTTTATCATAGCCAAATCAACCTAACCCACACATTTTTGGACTTTAAGATTATCTTTAAGAAATATATCTAATTCATTCTTGAATATATTTAATGACTTGGCCTCAACTACCTTCTGTGGTAGAGAATTCCACAGGTTCACCACTCTCTGGGTGAAGAAATTCTTCCTAATTTCTGTCCTAAATGGCTTACCCCTTATCCTTAGATTATGACCCCTGGTTCTGGACTCTCCGACCATCGGGAACATTCTTCCTGCATCTAGTTTGTCCAGACCTGTCAGAATTTTATATGTTTCGATGAGATCCCCTCTCATTCTTCTATACTCCAGCAAGTATAAGCCCAATCGACCCAATCTCTCCTCATATGTCATTCCTGCCATCCCAGGTATCAGCCTTGTGAATCTTCGCTGAACTCCTTCCATGGCAAGAACATCCTTCCTCAGATAAGGTGACCAAAATTGCACACAGTACTCAAGGTGTGGTCTCACCAAGGCCCTGTACAACTGCAGCAGGACATCCCTGTTCCTATACTCAAACCCTTTCGCTATGAAGGCCAACATACCTGAACCAGAGGGGCACCAATATCCTGGGAGGGAAATTTGCTACGGCTCTTCGGGGGGGTTTAAACTAATTTGTCAGGGGGATGGGAAAAAGGGCTGTAGTCCACGAGCCAGTGGTGAGTGTAGGGAGGTACTGAGGAGGGTATCAAGGTCGCAGGAATGTACCGGCAGACAGGAAGATGGCTTGAAGTGTGTCTACTTCAATGCAAGGAGCATCCGGAATAAGGTAGGAGAACTTGGAGCGTGGATTGGTACTTGGGACTACGATGTGGTGGCCATTACGGAGACATGGTTAGAACAGGGACAGGAATGGTTGTTGGAAGTTCCGGGGTATAGATGTTTCAGTAAGAGTAGGGAAGTTGGTAAGAAAGGTGGAGGAGTAGCATTGTTAATCAAGGATAGTTTAACAGCGGCAGAAAGGCAGTTCGAGGGGGATCTGCCGTCTGAGGTAATATGGGCTGAAGTTAGAAATAGGAAAGGAGCGGTCACGTTGTTAGGAGTTTTCTACAGGCCCCCAAATAGTAATAGAGATGTGGAGGAAGAAATTGCAAAGCAGATTATGAATAGGTGTGGAGGTCACAGAGTAGTTGTCATGGGTGACTTCAACTTTCCAAATATTGATTGGAACCTTTATAGGTCAAACAGTTCGGATGGGATAGTTTTTGCACAGTGTGTGCAGGAGGGTTTCCTGACACAATATGTGGATAGGCCGACAAGAGATGGGGCCACGTTGGATTTGGTACTGGGTAATGAACCGGGCCAAGTGTTTGATTTGTATGTGGGAGAGCACTTTGGAGATAGTGACCACAATTCGGTAACGTTCACTATTGCAATGGAGAGGGATAGGGCCATACGGCAGGGCAGGGTTTATAATTGGGGGAGGGGTAATTATGATGCGATTAGGCAAGAATTAGGGAGTATAAGATGGGAACAGAAACTATCAGGGAAAGGCACAAACGAAAAGTGGAGCTTTTTCATGGAGCAATTACTGCGTGTCCTTGATAGGTATGTCCCTGTCAGGCAGGGAGGAAATGGCCGAGTGAGAGAACCATGGTTCACAAAAGAGGTTGAATGTCTAGTCAAGAGGAAAAAGGAAGCGTATGTAAGGATGAGAAAACAAGGTTCAGTTGGGTCAATTGAGGGGTACAAGGTAGCAAGGAATGAGCTAAAAAAAGAGCTTAGGAGAGCTAGGAGGGGGCATGAGAAGTCCTTGGCGGGTCGGATCAAGAAAAACCCCAAGGCTTTTTACTCTTATGTGAAAAATAAAAGAATGACCAGGGTGAGGGTAGGGCCGGTCAAGGACAGTAGTGGGAACTTGTGCATGGAGTCAGAAGAGATAGGAGAGGTGATGAATGAATACTTTTCGTCAGTGTTCACCGAGGAGAGGGGCCATGTTCTTGAGGATGAGAGTGTGATAAAGGTGGATAGGCTGGAGGTGGTAGATGTTCTGAGGGAAGATGTTTTAGCAATTTTGAAGAACCTGAGGGTCGATAAGTCCCCTGGGCCAGATGGGATATATCCTAGGATTCTTTGGGAGGCAAGGGAGGAGATTGCAGAGCCTCTGGCTTTGATCTTTGGGTCCTCACTGTCCACGGGGATGGTGCCAGAGGACTGGAGAGTGGTGAATGTTGTTCCTCTCTTCAAGAAAGGAAATAGGAATGACCCTGGTAATTATAGGCCGGTTAGTCTTACTTTGGTGGTTGGTAAGATAATGGAAAAGGTCCTGAGGGATAGGATTTATGACCATTTGGAAAGGGGCAACTTAATCAGGGATAGTCAACACGGATTCGTGAAGGGTAAGTCTTGCCTAACAAATTTGATTGAATTCTTTGAGGAGGTAACTAAGTGTGTAGATGAAGGTAGAGCAGTTGATGTCGTATACATGGATTTTAGTAAGGCGTTTGATAAGGTTCCCCATGGTCGTCTCATGAAGAAAGTAAGGAGTTGTGGGATAGAAGGAAATTTGGCCGATTGGATAAGTAACTGGCTATCTCATAGAAGGCAGAGGGTGGTGGTGGATGGAACATTTTCGGACTGGAGACCAGTTACCAGCGGTGTGCCACAGGGGTCGGTGCTGGGTCCTCTGCTGTTTGTGATTTTTATCAATGACTTGGAGGAGGGGACTGAAGGGTGGATCAGTAAATTTGCTGATGACACCAAGATTGGTGGAGTAGTGGATGAGGTGGAGGGCAGTTGTAGGCTGCAAAGAGACATTGATAGGATGCAGAGCTGGGCTGAAAAATGGCAGATGGAATTTAACCCTGATAAGTGCGAGGTGATTCATTTTGGTAGGGCAAATTTGAATAAGGATTACAGGGTCAACGGCAGGGTGCTGAGGAACGTGGAGGAGCAGAGAGATCTGGGGGTTCATATCCACAGATCTCTGAAGGTTGCCACTCAAGTGGATAGAGCAGTAAAGAAGGCCTATGGTGTGTTGGCGTTTATTAACAGAGGGTTTGAGTTTAAGAACCGTGAGGTTATGCTGCAACTGTACAGGACCTTGGTGAGACCACATTTGGAATATTGTGTGCAGTTCTGGTCACCTCACTATAGGAAGGATATGGAAGCATTGGAAAGAGTGCAAAGGAGATTTACCACGATGCTGCCTGGTTTGGGGGGGAGGTCTTATGAGGAAAGATTGAGGGAGTTGGGGCTTTTCTCTTTAGAGCGGAGGAGGATGAGAGGCGACTTAATAGAGGTTTATAAGATGATGAGGGGGATAGATAGAGTGGATGTTCAGAGACTATTTCCTCGGGTAGAGGCAGCTGTTACAAGGGGGCATAACTATAAGGTGCATGGGGGGAGATATAGAAGGGATGTCCGAGGTAGATTCTTTACTCAGAGAGTGGTTGGGGTGTGGAATGGACTGCCTGCTGTGATAGTGGAGTCGGACACTTTAGGAACTTTCAAGCGGTTATTGGATAAGCACATGGAGCACACCAGAGTGATAGGGAGTGTGATAGCTTGATCTTGGTCTCGGACAATGCTCGGCACAACATCGAGGGCCGAAGGGCCTGTACTGTGCTGTACTGTTCTATGTTCTATGTTCTATACCATTTGCCTTCTTCACCGCCTGCTGCACCTGCATGCTTACCTTCAGCGACTGGTGCACAAGGACACCCAGCTCTCGTTGCACTTCCCCTTCTCCCAATCTATTGCCATTCAGATAATAGTCTGCCTTTCTGTTTTTGACACCAAAGTGGATAACCTCGCATTTATCCACGTTATATTGCATCTGCCACGCTTCTGCCCACTCACCCAACCTGTCCAAATCATCCTGGAGTTTCTCAGTATCCTCCTCGCAGCACACACGCCCACCCAGCTTTGTGTCGTCTACAAACTTGGAGATATTACATTTAGTTCCCTTATCTAGATCATTAATGTATATTGTGAATAGCTGGGGTCCAAGGACCGATCCCTGCGGTACCCCACTAGTCACTGCCTGCCACTCGGAAAAAGACCCATTAATTCCTGCTCTCTGCTTTCTGTCCACCAACCAGTTCTCTATCCAAGTCAATACCTTGCCCCCCATCCTATGTGCTTTAACTTTGCACACTAATCTCTTATGCGGGACCTTATCGAAAGCCTTTTGAAAGTCCAAATACACCACATCTACTGGTTCTCCCTTATCTATTTTCCCAGTTACATCCTCAAAAAATTCCAGTAGATTAGTCAAGCACGATTTACCTTTTGTAAATCCATGTTGACTTTGTCCGATCCTGTCACTGTTTTTCATACTATGGACCGTGAAATTGGGAGGTTTAGCGCTGGCCATCAAGGCCGGTTTTGCTGAAAAAATGGCGGCAGCCTCGCTTCCGCCTGCGGAATGAGGCGGCCACCATTTTGGGGAGGGCGGCCAATCATGATGTCAATCGGTGTTCATTTGAAAGTCAACGCTGTCGATACCGCCCTCTCCAAAACACGCAGGGAAGAACGTGTGTGCAGCAGTACTACAGAGACCCTGCCAGTGCTTCTTAAAGGGACACACACCTCTTTCAGGTAAGTTTAGATTTTTGCTTTTGTACTGATTTCTTTACATTTTATTGGAGTAGTGGCTTGGTGCAATACATTAAAAAAGTTGTTAAAGTATGAAGGGAGTGCAGGGAGTGCTGCTCGATGTTTGCAAGGTTTTGGTTGTTAAAGGAAGGTCTCTGAGAACACCACTTGCTCCCAGTCCTGGGGGCTCTAGTTGCAGTCCCCCTTGGGCTGCAACACCACACGGAGATGGAGCAGAGGCAGCAAAGGCGACAGGCTGCTCACAGAGGCATGAGGAAGCAGAAGATTAAGGGGTGATCTGATTGAAGTTTTCAAGATGTTAAGGGGAACAGATAGGGTAGATAGAGAGAAACTATTTCTGCTGGTTGGGGATTCTAGGACTAGGGGGCATAGTCTAAAAATTAGAGCCAGACCATGCAGGAGTGAAATTAGGAAACATTTCTACACACAAAGGGTGGTGGAGGTTTGGAACTCTCTTCCACAAACGGCAATTGATGCTAGATCAATTGTTAATTTTAAATCTAAGATTGATAGCTTTTTGTTTACCAAAGGTATTAAGTGATATGGGGCAAAGGCGGGTATATAGAGTTCGATCGTAGATCAGCCATGATCTCATTGAATGGCGGAACAGGCTCGAGGGGCTCAATGGCCTACTTCTGTTCCTATGTCCCTATGTTGCTAGCGGGATATGGTGTGGGATAGGATATGGGCAGCAAAGTTTTGGATGAGTTGAAGTTTATGAAGAGTGGAGGATGGGAGGCTGGCCAGGAGAACACTGGAGGTGACAAATGCATGGATGAGGGTTTTCAGCAACAGATGGTAAGGAAAGAGGCAGGCGATGTTACAGAGGTCGAAGTGGTCGTTCTTTTTGATGAAGAAGATATGGCATTGGAAGCTCAGCTCAGGGATGAATAGGGCACCAAGATTACGAACAGTCTGCATCAGCATGAGACAGTAGCCAGGGAGAAGGATGGAATCGGTGGCAAGAGTATGGAGTTTGTGCGTGGGTTGAAGGCAATGGTGTTAGTCTTTTCAATGGAGGAAATTGCAGCTCATCTAAAACTGGATGCCGGACAAGCAGTCTGACAAAACAATGGCAATGGAGAAGTAGAGGACCTTTGTAGTGGACAAAGGTCCTCTATCAACCTGCCCCCGCCACACAGTTCTGCCCCCCGATTATCAAAATCCACGACAAGGCCTTGGACAATGTGGACCACTTTCCATACCTCGGGAGCCTACTGTCAACAAGGGCAGACGTCGATGACGAAGTCCAACGCCGCCTTCAGTGTGCCAGTGCAGCCTTCGGTCGCCTGAGGAAGAGAGTGTTTGAAGACGAGGACCTCAAACCCGGCACCAAGCTCATGGTCTACAGAGCAGTAGTAATACCCGCCCTCCTGCATACCTCAGAGACATGGACCATGTACAGCAGGCACCTCAAAGCACTGGAGAGGTACCACCAATGCTGCCTCCGCAAGATCCTGCAAATCCATTGGCAGGATAGGCGCACCAACGTCAGTGTTCTCGCTCAGGCCAACATCCCCAGCATCGAAGCTTTGACCACGCTCGATCAGCTCCGATGGACGGGTCACATCGTCCGCATGCCCGATACGAGACTCCCAAAACAAGCGCTCTACTCGGAGCTCTGACACGGCAAGAAAGCCCCAGGTGGGCAGAAGAAACACTTCAAGGACACCCTCAAAGCCTCCTTGAAAAAGTGCAACATCCCCACCGACACCTGGGAATCCCTGGCCCAAGACCGCACAAAGTGGAGGAGAAGCATCCGGGAAGGCACCGAATACCTCGAGTCTCTTCGCCGGGAGCAAGCGGAAGCCAAGCGCAAACAGTGCACGTCAACCCAAGCACCCCACCCACCTGCCCCTTCAACCACCGTCTGACCCACCTGTGACAGAGACTGTAGGTCCCGCATTGGACTCATCAGTCACCTGAGAACTAATTTTTAATGTGGAAGCAAGTCATCCTCGGTTCCAAGGGACTGCCTAAGAAGAGAAGAAGAAGAATGGAGAAGTCAAGAGGTGGTGGAGAGGCACAGCTGGGTGTCATCAGTGTATGTGAAAGTTGACCACTTGTATGGTAGATCCTTGGGGTACTCCAGAAGTAACGGTCCGGGATGGGAAGGGAAAGCATGCTGGAGATGCTGTCTATGATCCTATAGGTAAGAGTGGAACCAAGGAAGGGCAATTCCACTAAGGTGGACAACAGAGAGTTATTGGAGGAGGATAGTGTGGTCAACTAGTTCAAAGGCTGCAGAGAGGCCAAATAGGTCGAGGAAGGAGAATGCACTGTGGTTACAATCACAGAGGATGTTATTTCTGACTGTGGTTAAGGACGTATCGTTGCTGTGACAGGGGCAGAAACCTGATTAGAGAGGTTCAAACATGGAGTTGCAGGAAAGATGGGCACGGATTTGGAAGGTGACAACACGTTCAAGGACTTTGGAGAGGAAAGGAAGATTGGAGATGGGGTGGTAGGTTTCAAGGATAGAGGATTCAAGAGTGTTTTTTTTAAGAATGGTAACAGCCATTTAAAATAAACAAGCTGATGTCTGTATTACAACAATGGAAAAACAAATGTCATTGAATGTGTTAAGTGTTGGCCCACTAATTTCACCAACAGTAATTTCTAGGCTTAGATTTGAAACTCAATTTTCAATTGAAACTTTTGAAATGCAGATGCAAGTGTCTACTGGGCAGTAACATTTTGAGATCCATATCAAGTTAATGTAGACTTGTGTTTTATGCCAGTGAATGATATATGTTTATGATATATTCACCTATCTTTGACTATTTCTCAAGTACCTCCATAAGTATGCTGTCAGTGTTAAACCTAGGCGATCCTCATCGTCTCTTGATAAGTCACCATACAGAGAAACAAATATCCTTGTCATAAAACGTAGCATTTTATGATGAAGTAAAATTTCATCATAAATTGTGGGAGATGAAGAAACCATCTAATGCTGGGGATATGTGTGGTGAATGGGCACAGCAATGTTCTGCTTTTTAGATAGATGAGTCACATGAATTCCAATCAGTTTCGTTGACATGGCAACAATCTTCAATAAACTACAACTAGTACAGAATAAGGAAAAGGTGTGAGAACTCAGAGTTCATAGCCACTTCATTTTTATTTACAAATGAAAATTAATTGATTTTATACTTTCAAGTAGCCAAAATTGCATATGTGGCCCTAAAATTATTCACGATCTTTCAATACAATATAGAATTCATAATTGTCAGCCAATGGACTGTGGTGCAATTAGGCATATTGTAGATAATTCACCTGGGGAAATATTATTATGTCAAATATAACACAGAAAAATAACTTTCAAGTCAATAAGATAAAAATCAGGTTAAATATGTCAATAAAGCATTCCCACTTCAGGAATAAAGACAAGACCAGTTAAACTACCAAATATCTACAATTATCAATCTGGATCAACCAGATAAATCCGGACTTTAAAGGACTGTGAAATCAACCTCAAAAGCCCAAGGTGTTACCAGGAACAATGGCACTGGGCTGCAAATCTGCATCTGCTGTTTCCTTTTCAATATTTTCATTGATTCAACTGCACAATCCCGGCACAGAAGGTTCTAGTTGAGAATTGTGCTATCCAAATTCTTGAGGAAACAGCTATAGAAAAGAAGTTCACACCATTTTGGACATTGCCAATCAGCTGTTTTGCTTTCAAAATGGAAATTCTACTTTCTACCTGATGACACAGTTCTTTTAATAATAGTTCACGTTCATAAAATTAATCAGTTAAGCTTGAAGCATCCTTTTGTCTGGCAAGCAAATGTTTGATAAATCTCTTCAAATAAAACTTTTAACTGTTTTAGTCACATAAACACAGCTTGTTGGCTTATTTAGACTTCCTCTGCAGCACGTATACGCACGATTGACACCAAGTGCGTGCAGCTTCATACAGAAAAAAAACACAAGACATTTTACTTAGCTTTTAGATCCCAAATATAAAGGAGGAAATATAAGCAATACAGAAATATTTCAAAAAGTCCTCTGAATTAAATGCAATCACTGCAGTAGAGTACCATTAACTGAGCGACAGAAACTATATACAAAAAATGTCACTGAAGAAACCATCCATCACTGAACAGATATCTCTACTTGGATAAAACTTGTTAGACCGCCCCCCCCCTCCGTCCAGCATTGTGCGTGTGAATAAAGCAGGAGTCCGTATCAGATGTCATTCTTTCCATCTAGCCACAGAAACATCTAGCAGTAGCGTTTCCATTTTGGGCGCAATCGGCAATCTGGGAGCATATCGTGTTCAAAATATCGCCAGTATTCCGAATTGATTTATGGTTCAAGGTTCGGCTCAAACTCATTTGCATAATCACACACACAAAATCTTCAATGAAACAGTGCAATCGGGCAGCATTTTAGAACGCAATTGTTCTTTTTCCTGCATTAAAAAAAATTCCTTGATATATTTAAGAGTGGTAACCTGGCACAGTTTTATTAATGCAACAGAAAATGGGTTTATCACAAAAAATAAGCTTTTTTAATCAGAGGGGGAAACATTCCGTACCTTAGCGCCTCCTGTTAGCGCTAGCAGATGGTGCTAACGGGGCGCTAGAGTATTATCACTGGGGTGAGGCGAATCCAATGTCGCACACCAAATCCCGCCCCCCCCCCACCCGCAGCGCCGGCGCTAACAGTTATCACTGGGAGCCTCAACGTCAGGTGGATCGTGACGTCAGTGAGTGTGCAACGCTCACTGAGCACCCGATCTGCGAAATTGATTGTCACCATCTACCTTAGCACCTGGAGTGAACAGCATCAGTGAAGCAACAGAAAGACGGCTCCAGGGATGTTATTTAAAGGGATCATCAGTAATGAGTCACAGCTGTAGGTTAGTGGAGTTTCAGTGCTTTCTTATCAGTTTCACATAGTCCAACAGTCTCATTCCATCATTTCAAGGTTATTTAGTATCAGGAGCATTGTGGCAACTAAAATGTAGCTACATTTGTTCTTAAAAAAATCAAACTGCTACACTTGGTTACATTAAAGGAGGCTGTACCGACAGTCTCTGTCGCCCTCCAGGTTCTACGGCGGAGGGAGCGGAGGCAGCGAGAAAGACTGGAACATGTGCCCAGAGCAAGAAGGAGGGCCATCAGGGCTCTCAACAGGAGGCCTTACCCTCCGAGGGTATTCCCAAAGCACTTCTCCTACCTCCAATTAAGCAAGGAGCAGTGCATTAGGAGGCTCCGCTTCACCAAGGAGGTGGTCACAGAACTCTGCCACCTCCTGCAACCAGACCTCCACATAAAAGGTTACTGCATAAGATAAGAGCTCACAGAGTTGGGGGTAATATATTAGCATGGATAGAGAATTGGCTAACTAACAGAAAGCAGAGAGTCGGGATAAATGGGTCATTTTCCGGTTGGCAAACGGTAACTAGTGGGGTGCCACAGGGATCGGTGCTGGGGCCTCAACTATTTACAATCTACATTAATGACTTGGATGAAGGGACCGAAGGTAATGTAGCCAAGTTTGCGGATGATACAAAGATGGCTGGGAAAGCAAGTTGTGCAGAGGACTCAATAAATCTGCAAAGGGATATAGACAGGCTAGGTGAGTGGGCAAACATTTGGCGGATGGAGTATAATGTGGGAAAGTGCGAGGTTATCCATTTTGGCAGGAAAAATAAAAAAGCAAATTATTATTTAAATGGAGATTACAAAATGCTGCAGTTCAGAGGAACCTGGGGGTCCTTGTGCATGAAACACAAAAAGTTAGCATGCAGGTACAGCAAGTAATCAAAAAGGCAAATGGAATGTTGGCCTTTATTTCAAGGGGGTTGGAGTATAAAAGCAGGGAAGTCCTGCTACAACTGTTCAGGGTATTGGTGAGACCACACCTTGAGTACTGCGTACAGTTTTGGTCTCCTTATTTAAGGAAGGATATACTTGCATTGGAGGCAGTTCAGAGACGATTCACTAGGCTAATTCCAGAGATGAGGGGGTTGACTTATGAAGAAAGGTTGAGCAGGTTGGGCCTATAATCATTGGAATTTAGAAGAATGAGAGGTGATCTTATTGAAACATATAAGATACTGAGGGGGCTTGACAAGGTAGATGCAGAGAGGATGTTTCCCCTCGTGGGGAAATCTCGAACTCGGGGGCATAGTTTCAGAATAAAGGGTCGCCCTTTTAGATCTGAGATGAGGAGGAATTTCTTCTCTCAGAGGGTCGTAAATCTGTGGAATTCTCTGCCCCAGAGAGCCGTGGAGGCTGGGTCATTAAATACATTTAAGGTGGAGATAGACAGATTTTTGCAAGATAAGGGAGTGAAGGGTTATGGGGAGCGGGCAGGGAAGTGGCTTTGAGCCCAAGATCAGCCATGATCTTATTGAATGGCGGAGCAGGCTCGAGGGGCCAAGTGGTCTATTCCTGCTCCTATTTCTTATGTTCTTATGTTCCAGCCTCAGATCAGGGCAACCACGCTTCTCTCAGTGGCAGTCAAGGTCACCGTCGCCCTCAATTTCTTCACCAGCAGATCCTTCCAGTCTGCAACAGGAGACATAGCTAACATCTCACAGTTCGCTGTCCATCGCTGCATCCGGGAGGTCACAGAGGCTCTCTACAGGAGGAGAAGCAAGTACATTTCCTTCCCCATCACCAGAGAGAAGCAGGATGAACGCGCATGTGGCTTTGCCAGGAGAGTCGGCTTCCCCATGGTGCAGGGCGCCATTGACTGCACCCATGAGGCTTTGTGGGCACCGCATAACAATCCTGAAATCTTCCATAACTGCAAAGACTACCACTCACTTAATGTGCAGTTGGTGTGCGACCACAGACAGCGAATCCTCAATGTCAATGCCCGCTATCCTGCCTTCATCCTGGGCCAGACCGGTGTGCCAGCACTCTTCCAGCCACCACATCAAGCTTGCGGCTGGCTGGTCGGAGACAAGGGCGATCCGCTCTCCACCTGGCTCATAACTCCCCTCCGCAACCCCAGCACTCCTGCCCAGCACTCATATAATGAGAGCCATGCTGCCACCAGGAATATCATCGAGCTGACCATTGGCCTGCTGATGCAACAGTTCCACTGCCTTGACCGCTTGGGAGGAGCCCTCCAGTACTCGGCTGAGTGGGTGTCCCATTTCATGGTGATCTGCTGCATGCTCCACAACTTGGCCATCATGAAGGCCCAGCCATTGCCACCAGGGATTGCGGGACCACCTCAGGAGGAGGAAGATGGAGAGGAGGAGGAGGAGGAACAGGAGCGAGCGAGCCACTCAATCAGCCTTCTGGAAGGGCGGTCCATGACTGCCTCATCAGGCTGCGTTGGTGGGAGCAGGAATGCTGTCATCCTGAGAGAGGACAACAGGTTCTTGCTCCACTGACTCACTGCCACTCCCCCGGGGCAGCACCTCAGCATCCCTAGAAATCTGTTGGAGCACAGATTGCTGGCCTGCTGCGACACCAGTGAAAGCCCTGGTCGATGATGGTAGACCCAGCTACGATGGCAGCAGTCAGAGCTTGCGTGGCATCAGGCTGAGACTGCATGAGAGCAGTCTGAGATTGGATGCCACCAAGCATAGTCTACATTATAACACTAAGACATTGTGTCGCTTCCGCCTGTGCTGCAATGGAAGCGGCCAGATCGCCCATCACACGCGGCATCAGGTCTGGGTTGCCACAGTCTCTCTGGGAGTCTACCATCATTTGCAGACTGGAAATGATGGGCTCCATGGTGTGCGCAGAGCCTTGTGCAATGTTGGAAGCGGACTCCTCCATGCTCCTTATCATTGCTGAAAGGCTCTCAGGCACCCTTGCCATTGCACCTATCATCTCCGTGTGCATGCCCATCACACTTCTTCCAAATACCTCCCCATCGAGGTCCTCATCTGAGTCCTGTGCAGCAGAACTCGCGTGCGAACTCGACCTCCGAGGAGCTGGCCCCCGAGCTATCCTTTCCCCCTGGCCTTGCTGCAGCCCACTCTTCCCTGGTACCTCACCCTGTGCAGATCCCGCTACTATACTAGCCTCTAAAGAACGTGTAGTGCCAGTATCTGAGCTGGTGTCTGCGGGTGAGAGATGCAGTGACACGGTGTCTTCTTCCTCCTCCTCTTCTCCCGCCTCGCTCTCTACGGTGCCCTCAGGGACAGGCTGCTCAGGTGCTTGCTCATTATCTGAAAGCATAAAGGCACAAGAGTGGTTATGGTGAGGGGAGGGGGCAGGGAGAAATGCATGCATACAGCATGATTAACTGGAAAGTGCGAAACGCTTGTGGGGTGAAGGGGAAGTGGGATGTGAGAAGAAGGACTAGGGATGAACATACAGTTGTTGTCCCCTTGGGGGTCAACGTCACCGGTGGCCACGGCGCCCACCACCTGGCGCCAATAATCTGTAGCACTCGATTCTGCAGCACAGACAGTTATTGGGTGTTGGCTTGTCCTCCGCCTGTACACTCCTGCTCCCTCCTGTTGTGAGCCACCTTGGCCTGCAAGAGAAAGTAAAGTGTGTGAGTGAGTGTGGAGCAATGTATTTGGGTGATGTGCCTGCCATAGTTGAATAGCTATCATTGTGTGCAAGGTGTGAGATGTGGGTGTGAGTGTTGGTAGGTAGAGATTGTTGGTGTACGGGTTCTGGGGGTGTGGTGCTTTGGGCAGTGTGTGATGATTGTGGCACAGATGGTGGTATGTAGCATTTGTTGAAGTATTCACTCACCCTGACCACCCGAGTGAGGTCGTTAAGTTTCTTCCTGCACTATGTGTGTGTCCTGGGGACCACAGTGCTGCCCGAGATGTGCTGGGCTACCTCCCTCCACATGGCGCAGAAGACTTGCGGTGAATGCCTCCTGCCACTTGCCAGGTAGAGCACCGCCCTCCGTTTCTCCACAGTGAACACCAGCAGCTCCAATGATTCATCACAGAATCTGTGGGCTCTCTCCCTGGGGCGTGGATCTGCCATGAGTACAGCTACTTCAGTCCTCCAGCTCCTTCTCTTTGACCTGCTGCTGCTTGCTGAGACAGCTGCACAGCCAGCAATGCTGAGAATGAGGTGCTGCAGCATCAATGAACCTCCCTTTTAGGTACTGAAAAAAGCCTGAGGCAATCATGACTTGCGATTAGACTGCACCTGAAATTGGTCCACCCTTTGAACATAAGAAATAGGAGCAGGAGTCGGCCATTTGGCCCTTCGAGCCTGCTTCTTTGAGTGTAACGCCAATGAGATTGGGCTTTAAGACTTGATTTAGGACTCCAATCATTTCATTGAGCAGTGAGCATGAATTTTGCGTGCTGTCTAAAGCATTAGCGCCTGGTGCTAATTCTCCAACTTTTCTAATGATACCGTCCATTCCTGGGCTATAATGAATTTCTAGCCCAGAGTGTCGACTCCATCACCTGCGAGTAACCTGATTTTAAATAATTGAAAATGGTTTTAAATAACTATATAGAACCAGTTACAAGTTACATTGGTGTACAGTAGTCAGTTTCTTAGCAAATTAAATAATTTTCAATAGTTAAAAGCTTTTAAAAGGTGCCCACTGGTGCCCTCGCACCTAAAAAAAACCTTAATTTCAAGAGTCTGCTCGAAGCCCCGTAAACGGGCCCAATTAGCGGAAGGTCGCCATGGTGATTAATTCCACCAGGGGGTGCGGACAGTTTTGTGGGCGGGGCCAGCTTCCAGCGCGATGTTTTTTAAACCAGCGCAAAAGATCGCGGAAGCTCGATTTGTGCTGGATGCAACTGCCGCTTTAACTTTCTTCATCTTTCGCGCTGGTTTGGCCAATTTCGAGAAAGTTAGCAGAAACGCTACCCCCTGAACTTTGTAAACATTTAATTTTAAAAGAAAAAAAATGCACATTTGTTCAATGGCATTCCATTGAGCAGGAAGGGTTTAAATGAATGCCTGAAGTACCCACCTGCTCGATGGCTTGGTTCGTATGTGTATTGTCTAATTTAGAACTGAGCCGTATGGAACAGGAGTGACCCAAGTCGATCCCTGTGCTGACTAGGGAGCTACACTTTGCCTCCACATCTCTGGGCTAGCAAGGGGGAAAACTCAACTCGGGTTCCCAATCTTGATTGTTACCCAGTATTGCTACTGGAACCTGTACAAGTGCAGATGTTTGCTGAGGATAGAATTGGGCTCGGCTGTGATGATTGAATAGGCTGGCAATATTATGTAGGAATATGAGTAAAGACTTGAAAAATTGGGGCATTTTGCATTAGAACAGTACAGATTGCAGTGCGATATGATAGAAGTGTTTAAAATTATGAAAGGTTGGATCAGGGCAGAGAGAAGCAGACTGTTTCCAGCAGTTGAGGGGTCTAGAATCAGCGGCCACAGATGCAAGATTCAATGTAAGAGATTTAGAACAGAGAGCAAGAGAAACGTCTTTACACAAAGAGTTGTGAGATGGTGGAATTCACTTCCAGGGGTTAGTGGTTGAGGCACTCAACATTCAAGATTAGATTGGATAGGTGGATCAAGGAAAAGCAGATAAGTGGATGAAGGGATATGGGAACAGGGCATGTAAATGTGATTAGGACTGTTTGCTCATGTGAAGGGTAAACATGATATGGACTGGTTGGGCCGAATGGCTTATTTCCATGTTGTAATTCCTTTGTATTTCTATGTCCACATACTTGAGTTAGATACTGGCGGGCAGTTGATTCCCATGGTACTGTAGCTCAGCATGAGGTAACTCCTTCTAGGGAAAAGGGGAGTAAATTGAACAGGGAAAATCTGTTCAATACATACATAAAAAAGGTATAATGTGAAGGCAACCAGTATGTAGTTCTCCATTGAATGAATTCCTGATTGTAACTGGGATGCTGGGTTGCAGAGACTAAGTGGGAAAGAGTTAAATATTCCCACATGGTATCAACAACAACTTGCACCTTTAATGTAGTAAAACGTCCCAAGGTGCTTCATAGAAGCATCAGGAAACAAAATAGACACTGAGCTACAAAAGGAGACATTAGGACAAGTGACCAAAAGCTTGGTCAAAGAGATAGGTTTGAAGGAGTGTCTTAAAGGAGGAGAGAGAGGTAGAGAGGCAGGGAGGTTTAGGCAGGGAATTCCAGAGCTTGGGGCCTAGGCAACAGAAGGCATGGTCACCAATGGTGGGGCAAAAAAGTCGGGGATGCGCAAGAGGCCAGAATTGGAGGGACATGGAGTTCTTGGAGGGTTGTGGGGCTGGAAGAGGTTACAGAGATAGGGAGGGGTGAGGCCATGGAGGGATTTGAGCACAATGTGAAAAGTTTAAAATCAAGACGTTCGGGGATCAGGAGTCAATGTAGGTCAGTGAGCGCATGAATGAGGGGTGGATGGGACTTGGCTTGAGTACATAATTAATTCCTACTATGAAATATTGAAACAAAATTTGGTTATGAAGAGTGCTATAAATGTAAGCGATGGAATATTTTAGCAAATATTTTGTGATGGAATAAAAAGATTCAAATTAGGCAATATAAAGCAATATGGAGTGAGCCCTGTTGGAATTTGTTCCATCCGTCAACATTTAAGGACAAAACCTGGACAACCGAAAAACAGTAAAAGATGATCGAAAGCATTTTAAAGAGATTTAAAACCAGCCTATGTAGATCAATGAGAACTGAAGAAGTCTTTTTAATTAGTGTAAAAGTGTCCATTTGACTCTATTTGCAAACAAGATCAATAGATCCATAGGAAAACCTACATGCATATTTCAGGTTACTTAGATCTTGCACGTATTCAGAATTCTAGATAAATTCATACATACATATTGGCACATTACAGCTCTATTTTGTTTTTAAAAATAATGTAGGCAGATCTACATTTTCAATGAATCTTCAGATGTTGGTTCTCAAGGCACAGAAAAATAATTATTTTCCGCTCAACTTTGAAGGTTTTTAAGCATTTCATTTCTTCAAAGTCTTCTTGTGGCAATGGATCAATTGTAAAGTGCAAACAGTATTGATCTCTTTGCCCTGTAAGCTCCTGGGTTAATTGGTTTTTTACTTCACGTAGTTCTCCATTTTTCTTCCATCTGACTCAATTGAGCAGATATTTTTTGTGACATGAATGCTGACTTCTTTTGCTGGCATTTTGTTGGCATCCCGTTTTTTTTTCTAAAGTAAGCAGAAATAGGTTATTAAGTTTAAAAATGGCTAAGAACATCCGATTACAATGAAGAACTGAAGAGGTATGGCAAAGCGATTGTTGGATGTTGACCAAAGCACCTATTAATCCTTTTATGGGTTTGACATACATGCAGTTGAAACACACTGCAGAAAATTGGATATCTGAGAACAGGTTACAAGACTAGGATCTAGTTGAAAAATTGTAATACCCTGGAAACCAGAGGGTCGATTTTAACAACAGGCATGGAACAGGTGAGCAGCGGGTGAGATGTTAACTTGTTCCTACCAGCAGGAGGCCTGAGCCATTTCGAGGGCTGGGCCTTATTACCCTGAACGGGCATCCCACTGCAACTCGTTGACTACAGGCACAGTATTGGGCAGCCTGGAGGCTGACTCAGCTGGCAGGAAGGTTGATCCAGTGGGGGAAATTGCGGAGGGGGAAACCTGGGGCGGCAGTGGCCCATATTATTCGTGTGGAGCCCATACGAGCACTACTGCTCCGTCCAGTACCACGCAAATAATGATTTACTGATGTTTTAGTGGTCTCCTCCTCTTCACTGCCAGGTTCAACTGGGTGGATGGTTCAGCTGGGCAGAGCATGTTCTGCCCACTTGTCCCTCGAAACTGTATCCGGCACAAGTTACGTCGTAGGACCCCGATTTGCATGTAATAATGAGGCTCCCACCTGGGCCACCCAGCAGAAAGCCCCAGTAAATGGTGGCGGAACAGGAACGGGGTGGTAAGTTGACCACTGCTATTTCAACTTCACTACCACCCTGAATTTGATAAGCGGGCCAAGTTAAAATCGGTACTTGAGAGAGCAAATACAAGTTGTTTCAAATCATCAGCTAAATCCTGGAATTAGATTACAGTTTGGAACTCACTCCATGGCATTTTAATCTTTAGTAAAATATCTCTTTAATATCTTTTTATGCTGTCTTTGCCCTGTATCTTCGCAGATGACAGCAGGCATTGCACATCATTACCTTGATGGCTCATGTTTACAAATAGCTTTGTGACATAGGCAAAGAAGTGTGAATGAATTTGAATTTGTTTTTAATTATGGATCGTCCCAAGGCGCTTCACAGGAGCGTTATCAAAAAAATGTTGACGCTGAGCCACATAAGGAGATGTTAGGACAGGTGACCAAAAGCTTGGTCAATGAGGTAAGTCTTAAGGAGCCACCTTAAGGGAGGAGAGAGAGGTAGAGAGGCAGAGAGGTTTAGGGAGGAAATTCCAGAGCTTAGGGCTTTGGCAGCTGAAGGCACGACCGCCAATAGTGGAGTGATGAAAATCGGGGATGTGCAAAAGGCCAGAATTGGAGGAGTGCAGAGTTCGCGGAGGGATGTAGGGCTGGTGGAGATTAGAGAGATAGGGAGGGGCGAGGCCATGGAGCGATTTGAACACAAGGATGAGAATGTTTAAATCGAGGCGTTGTCGGACTGCAAACAACAAATGAATGATGAGATAATCATGAGCATACAAAATTGATGGGCAGGAAAAGACCAGTTGGTTCATCAAGCCTGTCCCACACCATGATGGATGAAGCATCATGACTAAACACTTCTTCCCTCCCCTTGCTTTGTTTGTATTGGTTGAGCAAAGAATGCTGGAGAACGTTGCTGTTCTTTGAATGAGCTGGCACACAGAACCGTCTCACCGGAAAATTGCCCTCCCTCAATACTGTGTTGGATAATCCTTATCTTCTTAATAACAGATTCATGGATGCTAGAGACAGGAATATGTCTGACAATTAACTACATTTGTTAATGTTTCAAAACTTGCGTGGAGGCGGGATGGAGGCGGACTTGTGCCCGCCCGCCAGTTTTCGCAATTTTAACCCCCCACACACCTCCAAACCCGCCTCCACGGGTCAATGAAAATCCAGCCCAATGACTCTGGTACAGCCATCCTCCATTACCAGCACCGGCTGTCCGACAGAAAATGGCAGAGGTGGTTAAGATCTGAAGTTGTTAAATTCAATGTTAAGGCCGGAAGACTGTCAAGTACCTAGTAGGAAGATGAGGTGCTATTCCTCAAGCTATTCCCTGGCTCTGTACTTGGCTTAAAAGCTGTTCATCTCTAACATCTTCCAGTTCTGATGAAAGGTCATCAACCTGAAACGTTAACTCTGTTTCTCTCTCCGCAGATGCTGCCTGACCTGCTGAGTGTTTCCAGCATTTTCTGTTTGTACTGCTGCTCTACATTGGTTGGACATGTCAGGGCCAATTCCTGCCTCACTATTGCCCTACTTATGCCTGTAAACATTGCAGTAGCAGGAGTAAATCGGGGAAAGAAATCTGCCAGCTTAATGTTAGAGGTCCACCTGTTCTGAATTCTTGGGAACTCGATTTAGGCGGCTAGTGTTCACACCAGAAACAGGCAGAGACCTAATTCAAATATTCACTTATGTATCAGCTGCAATGTTCCCTCGAAGTTGGGCGCATGTGTGGATGTGCAGCAATCGAGAAGGTACTGCACAGGCCGCTCACCAGCTGTTCGCATTTAAGATACCGCACAGCAAATCGAAAGGTACCGCACACAAAAGAAAATCTAGAGGGCACTTTAGTCAGCTGATGGTGTCAGGAACCCCCCCCCCCCACCAAGGGCCATTTTGGCATCAATCAGTGCTGCCACCACTACTTCCTCAAACCACCCACAAACTATGGGTGGTACAGGTTGGGAGGCGGCCATTTACAGTGCTATTTAAAGAAAGAAAGACTTGCATTTATATAGCGCCTTTCATGACTACTGGACATCCCAAAGTGCATTACAGCCAATGAAGTACTTTTTGAAGTGCAGTCACTGTTGTAATGTAGGAAACGCGGCAGCCAATCTGCACACAGCAAGCTCCCACAAACAGCAATGTGATAATGACCAGATAACCTGTTTTTTAGTGATGTTGACTGAGGGATAAATATTGGCCAGGACACCGGGGATAACTCCCCTGCTCTTCTTCGAAATAGTGCCGTGGGATCTTTTACATCCACTTGAGAGAGCAGACTCTTTTTAACATCTCATCTGAAAGACAGCACCTCTGACAGCGCAGCGCTCCCTCAGTACTGCACTGGAGTATTGGCCTAGATTTTGTACTCAAGTCTCTGGAGTGAGACTTGAACCCACAACCTTGTGACTGGGAGGCGAAAGTGCTCCCCACTGCGCCACGGCTGCAGTCAGGGAAAGCTGAAAGCAGGTCTGGCACTCATTTTTTCTTTGGTCTTTTGATAGTTTTGAGCCTTAATGGTTTCTGTAAGGTCACCTCTTTGCCACTGTGTGCTCAGAAAATTTCTGTACTTCTGAAGTCAGCTGCTCCATTGAATCCCCGATGCTTTGAGCCCTCCCCTTTAAGTTGGTGCTGCAGACCCATGATGAGTATCGACCCACCAGATCTCCCTCCCTCCCAAATGGTGCCTATAAGCAGTGTGATTAGTATTGGCCATGATGCGGAGATGCCGGTGTTGGACTGGGGTGGACAAAAATGAGAAGTCTCACAACACCAGGTTATAGTCCAACAGTTTTATTTAAAATTATGAGCTTTCGGAGCTCCGCTCCTTCTTCAGGTACAGGTACAGGACTGAACAGGACTGTACCTGTACCTGAAGAAGGAGCGGAGCTCCGAAAGCTCGTAATTTCAAATAAAACTGTTGGACTATAACCTGGTGTTGTGCGACTTCTCATTAGTATTGGCAGCTGACCTGTTCTACTTAACTGAGACCCGACTACTAAACCGATTGACCCACACACCTCCATCATCAGGTAAACAGAGTGGATGTTACAGCATGCCTTTGAAAGAGCTATCCAATTAGTCCCACTCCCCTGCTCTTTCCCCATAGCCATGCAATTTTTTCCCTTTTAAGTACAGATCCAATTCCCTTTTGAAAGTTACGATTGAATCTGCTTCCACTATCCTTTCAGGCAGCGCATTCCAGATCATAACAATTTGCTGAGTAAAAAAATTCTCTTCATCTTCCCCTTGGCTTTTTTGCCAATTATTTTAAATCTGTGTCCTTTGGGTACTGACCCTCCTGCCAGTGGAAACAATTTCTCCCTATCTACTCTATCAAAACCCCTCATAATTTTGAACACCTTTATTAAAACTCCCCTTAACCTTCTCTGCTCTAAGGAGAACAACCCCAGCTTCTCCAGCCTCTCCACATAACTGAAACCCCTCATCCCTGGTACCATTTTACTAAATCTCCTCTGTGCCCTCCCCAAAGCCTTGACATCCTTCCTAAAGTATGGTGCCCAGAATTGGCCTAACCAGTGATTTATAAAGGTTTACCATAACTTCCTTGCTTTTGTACTCCATGCCTCTATTTATAAATGATGCGGAGATGCCGGTGTTGGACTGGGGTGGACAAAAGTGAGAAGTCGCACAACACCAGGTTATAGTCCAACAGCTTTATTTGAAATCACAAGCTTTCGGAGCGCTGCTCCTTCGTCCTGACGAAGGAGCAGCGCTCCGAAAGCCTGTGATTTCAAATAAAGCTGTTGGACTATAACCTGGTGTTGTACGACTTCTCACTTCTATTTATAAAGCCAAGGATCCCGTATGCTTTTTTAACAGCTTCATCAACTTGTCCTGCCACCTTCAAAGATTTGTGTGTGTGAACCCCATAGGGAAAAATTCAGTTGATTTGCACCTCCCGTTAGCGCTAAGAGGGTGCTAATGGGGCACAAAGCAACTAGCGCCCGGGCGCGGCGCCGCTAACGCCTCCCGCGAAATTCAGTGGGAGGTTAGCAGCGGCGGTAACCGTTAGCGCCTCGCGGCGCTGTGCCTCCGGCGATGACATCATTGCCTGAGGCACAGCGCCCCGCTCGCGCCCTTGGCCACGATCTTCGGCAGCGCCCCCTTGCTTACCGCCGGACGCTCTATCCGACAGGGTCAGGGGACCCTACCTGCGGTCAGGGCGGCGCAAATTAAAGGGGAGGTGCCGGGCAGCCATTTTTGTCGCTGGCCGCATGCCAGCACTTACCCCCGTTGCTGTCCCTGGCCTCCTGTGAAGCCCCGCCGTGGGGTGCCGGCTGCGCTGGTACTCCAATCCCTGGTGGCCCAGCTGGGCCCCGGGTCATGCTGTGCTAGGCCCCTCCCCTTTAATAAGGGGAGAAAGGCCTGCAGTACTGCGGCGTGACGTGCCACAAAGCGTGATGCTGCTGCATGTAGCGCCGCGATATTCACTCGCAGCGCCCCAAGAGGGAGGCGGGGCGCTACCAATGAATTTCGGGCGCGGGGGTGCTAACTTTTTTGGGGCGCTACTTTCGAAGTTAGTGCCCCAAAGGGGACGCGACCCAATTTTGCCCCCCTAATCTCTCTATTGCTGCACTCCCTTTAAAATTGTACCATTTAGTTTATATTACTTCTCGTCATTTTTCCTTTTAAAATGCATCACTTCACACTTGTTTGTGTTAAATTTCATCTGCCAAGTGTCTACCCATTTCACCAGTCTGTGTATGTCCTCCTGAAGTCTGCAAACTTTGAAATTATGACCTCTATACCCAAGTCCAGGTCATTAATATATATATATATATCCCCTGGAGAAGACCACTGTATACTTCCCTCCAGTCCGAAAAGCAACCGTTGTCCACTACTGTCTGCTTTCTGTCTCACAGACAATTTCATATCCACGCTGCCATTGTCCCTTTAGTCCCATAGGCTTTAATTTTACTAACAAGACTACTACGTGGCACTTTATCAAAGCCATTTCGAAAGTCCATATACAAAACTTTAACTGCACTAACCGCATCAACCTTCTCCGTTATTTCATTGAAAAACTCAATCAAGCATGATTTGCCTTTAAAAAAATCCATGTTGGCTGTCAATTATTAACCCATGTTCTTGCAAGTGACAATTTATTTTGTCCCAGATTATACTCTCTAGAAGTTTCCCCATCACCGACATTAGGCTGACTGGCCTGTAGTTCCTGGTTTTATCCCTCGCCCCTTTTTTGAACAAGGGTGTAACATTTGCAACCCTCCAGTCCTCTGGCACCACTCCCATGTCCAAGGAGGATTGGAAGATTGTGGCCAGAGCCTCCGCTATCTCCACTCTTACTTCCCTCAACAACCTGGGATGCATCCTATTTGGGCCAGGTGACTTTCGTACTTTGAGCGCTGCCAACCTCTTTATCTATATTTATCCTATCCAATTTTGCTAGCTGCTCCCACTTTACTGTAACATTGTCAGCATCCTTTTCTTTAGTTTTATTTCCTATGTGTAGCACCTTACACTTGTTGGAATTAAATTTCTTTTGGCATTGTTCTGCTCACTTATAGGGGGGAATTTTAACCCCCAAAAATGGGTGGGTTGGGGTCGGGTGGGAGGTTAAAGTGTTAAAAATCTGAATCCCAACCCCAACTCACTTCCAACCCGCCCATTTCTGGTTTTAGCGGCGGAGGGACGTGGGGGGTGGGCGGTGCGGCGGCAGGCAGCCAACCTGCTCCCAGGAGGCGGGTTGGCACTTTAAATATGTTATTGAGGCTGGAAGCCTCGGACTTAACCTGGGTTGCCCGCGCTCTACCGGGACCCCCGCTCCCAGCGGGTCTCCAGGTAAAGATTCCGGCAATATATTTTGTCCAACTCATTCTGTATTTCCTGAGCTGCCTTTTCCAATTCCACTGCCTCTCCTTTTTTGGTATTATCTGCAAATTTGACCACTTTGCATTGAATTTCTGGATCCAGGTCTCTTACATAAATTAGAAACAGTAGTGTTCCCAGCACCAAGTCTGGAGGCTCCCTACTCTGACTTAACGGGCTGGATTTTGATACTGGGGCGGGTTGGGGTCGTGTCATCCGCATTTCGTGTTATCCACCTGATTGCAATTTGATGTGGGAGATTGATGCAATTTTCACCTAATTGGGCAATTGAGTTCCAGCATGTGGGAACCCATGAACCAATTAGTGGTTTCAGTCTGAAAGTCGCCTCTGATGATGTCATCATTGCTGCTGCATTGCAGGTCAGAGACTGCCTGGTCTCAGAGACTGACTGGCTGTTGGTGAGAGAGGACCTGGATGCAAAATGAGCAGCATCAGAGAGAGAGAGAGAGAGAGAATGAGAATTTTTTTTTCCTCCAGGTCCTCTCACAGCAAAGGCCAGGCAGTCTCTGAAGACATTCAATGCAGCAGCATCAGAGGCGACTTTCAGACCTAATACTACTACTACCTTCATCACATCGCCGTTGTAATAGTGGACCTGCAACTGATAGTCAGCTATCCACTTGTGCTCCCGACAGGTTTCACTGGCGTGTTTCACATCAGGCGTGTTAAGGGCTTTAATGGCCTCTCCCGCCTCTTGGAGGCGGGACGGAGTCGGGAACACCGCACACGATTTTATCAAAATTGCATGGAGGCGGGATCAGGTCCGCCCGCCACTTTTTGCAATTTTAACCCCCCACACGCCTCCAAACCCGCCTCCACGGCCCTATGAAAATCCAGCCCAACTACTCTAATGAGAACTCATTGGGGGAGAAATTGGCTAACCCCCAAAGACGGGCATGGAGATCATGATATGCGATTAACCTGCGCCCGTTCATTGCATTGCAGGCAATACATTAAATTGCTGCTGCCTGCTGTTTTAAATGATTGCTGTGTGTAGCCAACGTTAGCTGTGCTGTTCATTGGCTGCACACATCAGCAGGGGGCCCGATATCACGAGTGGCTAGCGCTACTTACAGGCAGCCTGCACCTCTTAAAGGGGAGGTGCATTGTGGCTGCAAGAAGTAGTGGGAGTTTTTTCAAAAGTCAATCTGGGCTGTGATACTTTGAGCAATGGCTGAACATGCGAGAGAGCGACCACCAAGGTTTCCAAACAATGTGCTGGAGGACTTAATGGAAGAGGTGGAAAGGAGACACATCCTATATCTGCAGGGGGACGGGAGGCCCTCCAGACAGATGCTCAGGAAGCAGTGGGAACAAGTACCGGCAGAGGTCAATGCCAGGAGTGTTGCTCCAAGAACATCGATGCAGTGCGGGAAGAAGTTTAACGATCGCACACGAGTTGTCAAGGTCAGTGAGTTGATCTTCAAATGGCATATCCTACCAACTGCATCACTAGCCTCATCCACTGCTCAATTCACCACATCCCCATCACCCATCCATCATCAATCTCTATCAATCAGTACTCAACACTAAAATTCATAAGCTTTACCTCACCCTCACACATTTAGCATTGTTGGAAGCCTCGCACCCACAACTCACACACACTGGCAGCTATTTATCCATGACAGCCACATCACTCAAACATATTGCATGACACTCACTGACACATTTCCCTCTTGCTTGCAGGAGAAGGTGGCACATAACAGCAGGCAATAGTAAAGAACTGGAGGAGAACAAGCATGCCTGCATGTTTTAACCCTAATGGTGGAGACAGTGCTGGCCATCATGGGAAGGGGTATCGCTGATGCTGTGGCCACCGGTGGGGCTGAAGCAATCGATGATGAGGGTATCTGCATACCTAATCCTCCTTCTCCCATCCCATTCGCCCTTATCCCTCAATCTCTTCTGACTCACAAACTGCAGATGGTGTAAGCAAACACTTCTTACTTTCTCCTCTCCCCTCACCGTAACCGTAACCTTTCTCTTTTCAGATACCCAAGAACTGGAACCTTCCAAGTCAGTGGAGGAAGTGAAAGAAGACAGTGAAGATGAAGAGACATTGTCACTCGAGCTTACACTCGTAGCCACCAGCTCAGATACTGACACTGTGCGTATTTTAGAGGCTAGGATAGAGGAGGGATCTGCACGTGGTGAAACACCAGCACAAGTGAGCAGGAGCTGGGACAAGGGGAAAGGATAGCTCTGGGGCCAGCTTGTCAGGGGGGCGAGATCACACACTAGTTCTGCTGCAGAGAAGTCAGGTGAGGGATTTGATGGGCCAGGTTACAGAAGAAGGCTGATGGGTGTACATAACCAAATGCTTGATGCACTGGAAAGCCTGCCAGAAAGCCTGCACTCAATTTCAAGGAGCATGGAGGAGTCCAGCACCAACTTGGCACAGGGCTTTGCACAGAGCTTAGAGCCCACTGAGTGGTCATCTTCATCAGCACACCTGTGGAACCAACCCTGATGCAGCATCTGATGGCCGATGTCACAGCCGTGCTTGGGTCAAATAAAGGTGGTACAGAGGACTGCAGCAGAATGAAGGAATCGTGACTAGTGCCAGGATATCGGGCATTCACCTGCACGATGCACTGCCTGTGGTCGCACACCAGCTGCACATTGAGGGAGTGGAATCCCTTTTGGTTCATGTAAATGGCAGAATTCAGATGAGGCGCCGCAAGGTAACGGCATGTAGTCAATGGCACCCTGCACATGGGGAAACCTGCAATCCGTGCAAACCCTCGTGCTTGCTCTGCCTGCTTGTCTCTGGCAAGAGAGAATGAGATGAAGCTGTCTCTCTTTGAATTGAGAGCCTCAGTGACCTCCCTTAGCAGCAGTGTAATGGAAACTGCAGCAGCCTGGAAGGAGCCAGATGCATAAAAATTAAGAGCCACGGTCACCTTGACAGCCACAAGCAATACTGTCCTTGTCCTACTTTGAGGCTGCAGTTGTGGCTGCAGTAGTTGGCAGATTTCAGTCATGCCCTCTTTTGTGAAGTGAAGACATCTCAAGCATTGGTCCTCGCTGAAGTTGAAGTAAGAGAATTGCTCCCTAAAGACCCTCGGCACATATGGTCTCCTGCTGAGAGCCCTTCTCCCCCTCCTCCCTCTTCCAGCAGCTTGCCCTGCTCTGCGTGGCCCCTCTTCATTCTCCCAGTCATGCTCAATTGCCAGAGGAAGCCCTATCAGGTCACCCATGTCTGGAAGCAACTTGCTTCAGCACAAGCTTTTAAATGAACAAAAACGTACTTTAGCACCAGCTAGACCACTCCCTGTAGATTATTTAAACTTTTGCCAACTATAAGAAAGCTCCAAAAACGCATACTATTGCACTAGCAGCCAGAAGAAATAGTCCAGCAACGAACATGTAAGTAATTCATGATCCATTTAAATAGCGCTGATGGGGTGTCCTTTATTTAGTTTAACATGTGTTCAGCTGTTCGAGGTTAAGATAGGGCGTAGGCTGGAGCGTGGAGTTCGAAAATGGCAGTGCTGGCATCAAATCAGCGTTGCACACTGATTGACGTCATAATCTGCCTGCCCTGCATGCTGCCGGTGGTCGTTAGGTGTGCGGGCGCAAACCCCTTTACCAAGGTGGTGTCCAGCGCACTTCCCATCGGAAGTGTGCACGCGCACATCCAACCCCATTTTCAAGCATTAGAAGGCTGCGTAGTGCCTAAAAAAACAGGTGCTACAGAGCTCAAGTTCTCCCCCAATGTTTCCGAGCCTTCAGCTAATTTGTTCTCCATATCCATGGTTGATTAAATATTGGGAAGACCGAAGCCTTTGTCTTCAGTCTCCGCCACAAATCCCGTTCCCTAGCCACCGACTCCATCCCTCTCCCTAGCATCTGTCTGAGGCTGAACTAGACTGTTCACAACCTTGGTGTCATATTTGACCCTGAAATGAGCTTCTGACCACATGTCCGCAGCATAACTAAGACCGCCTATTTCAACCTTCGTAACATCGCCCGACTCCACCCAGTCTCAGCTCATCCACTGCTGAAACCCTCATCCATGCCTTGGTTATCTCTAGGCTTGACTATTCCAACGCACTCCTGGCTGGCCTCCCACATTCTACCCTATGTAAACTTGAGGTGATCCAAAACTTGGCTGCCCGTGTCCTAACTCGCACCAAGTCCCGTTCACTTATCATCCCTGTGCTCGCTGACCAACATTGGCTCCCGGTTAAGCAATGCCTTAATTTTAAAATTCTCATCCTTGTTTTCAAATCCCTCCATGGCCTCACCCCTCCTTTTCTCTGTAATCTCCTTTTGCCCCACAACCCCCCGAGATATCTGCACTCCTCTAATTCTGGCCTCTTGAGGTGGAAATTGTAGTACAAATAATAGTTCAAAAACAAATGAAAAGGAAGAGAGTAGAGTAACAGTCAGGAATTGCGCTTTAGGTACTCCTGGTAAAGGGAAAACTAAAAAGATGTATCGTGATTAAACCAGGATAGAGAAATAAGAAACATGTGAGGAGAACACAAGAGCTGAATGACAGGCTAGGTGTGTGGCCCAAATAGCGTTCTTTATACAAACGCACGGAGTATAAGGAATAAATTGAATGAACTGCAGGCGCGAATTCAAATTGGAGGGTATGACATGGTAGCCATTACTGAGACATGGCTGCAAGACGGTCAGGACTGGGAACTAAATATACCAGGTTATAAGGTCTACAGGAAAGATAGGAAAAATGGGAGAGGGGGAGGAGTAGCCTTAGTGATTAAGGATGAAATCACTTCAACGATAAGAGAGGATATAATGAGAGGATAACTAAAGTAAGAGTAGGGCCTATTAGGGACCATAAAGGTAACCTGTGTGTGGAAGCGGAAGACATGGGTTTGGTTCTTAATGAATACTTTGCATCTGTTTTCACAAAAGAGAGACGATGCAGACATTGCAATCAGGGAGGAGTGTGAAATATTAGATGAAATACACATAATGAAAGAGTAAGTTTTAAGGGGTTTAGCATCTTTGAAAGTGGATAAATCCCCAGGCCCGGATGAAATGTATCCCAGACTGTTAAGAGAAGTAAGAGAGGAAATAGCAGAGGCTCTGACCATCATTTTCCAATCCTCTCTGGCTACAGGTGTGGTGCCAGAGGACTGGAGGACTGCTAACATGGTACCGTTGTTTAAAAAGGGAGAAAGGGATAGACTGAGTAATTACAGGCCAGTCAGCCTAACCTCGGTGGTGGGAAAATTATTGGAAAAATTTCTGAGCGACAGGATAAATCTTCATTTAGAAAGACACGGATTAATCAGGGACAGTCAGCATGGATTTGTTAAGGGAAGGTCGTGTCTGACTAACTTGATTGAATTTTTTGAGGAGGTAACAAGGAGGGTCGATGAGGGTAGTGCGTTTGATGTAGTCTATATGGATTTTAGCAAGGTTTTTGATAAGGTCCCGCATGGCAGATTTGTCACGAAAGTAAAAGCCCATCGGATCCAAGGCAAAGTGGCAAGTTGGATCCAAAATTGGCTCAGAGGCAGGAAACAAAGAGTAATGGTCAAAGGGTGTTTCTGTGACTGGAAGGCTGTTTCCAGTGGGGTTCCACAGGGCTCAGTACTGGGTCCTTTGCTTTTTGTGGTATATATCAATGATTTGGACTTGAATGTAGGAAGTATGATTAAGAAGTTTGCAGATGATGCAAAAATTGGCCTTGTGATTGATAATGAAGAAGAAAGTTGTAGACTGCAGGAATATATCAATGGACTGGTCAGGTGGGCAGAACAGTGGCAAATGGAATTCAATCTGGAGAAGTGTGAGGTAATGCATTTGGGGAGGGTTAACAAGGCAAGGAAATACACTATAAATGGTAGGATACTGAGAAGTGCAGAAGATCAGAGGGACCTTGGAGTGCATGTCCACAGATCCCTGAAGGTAGCAGGACAGGTAAATAAGGTGGTTAAGAAGGCATATGGGATACTTGCCTTTATTAGCCGAGGCATAGAATATAAGAGCAGGGAGGTTATGCTTGAACTATATAAAACACTAGTTTGGCCACAGCTAGAATACTGCGCCAGTTCTGGTTACCACATTACAGGAAGGATGTGATTGTACTAGAGGGGGTGCAGAGGAGATTCACGAGGATGTTGCCAGGAATGGAGAACTTTAGCTATGAGGAAAGATTGGATAGGCTGGGGTTGTTCTCTTTGGAACAGAGGAGGCTGAGGGGAGACTTAATTGAGGTGTATAAAATTATGAGGGGCCAAGATAGAGAGGATAGGAAGGACCTATTTCCCTTAGCAGAGAGGTCAATAACCAGGGGGCATAGATTTAAAGTAATTGGTCGGAAGTTTAGAGGGGATTTGAGGAGAAATTTTTTCACCCAGAGGGTGATGGGGGTCTGGAACTCACTGCCTGAAAGGGTGATAGAGGCAGAGACCCTCATCGCATTTAAAATGTACTTGGATATGCACTTGAAGTGCCATAACCTCCAAGGCTACGGACCAAGTGCTGGAAAGTGGGATTAGGGTGGATAGCTCTTTGTCGGCCGGCATGGACAAGATGGGCTGAATGGCCTCCTTCTGTGCTGTAAATTTGTATGATTCTATGAAGCAGGCAGTGGAGACTTTATGGGTAGAATTAAGAAATATGAAAGAATTTAAGACTGTAGTGGGAGTTGTGTATAGGCCCCCTGGTAGCAGCTATGAAGCGCTAGATTGTATAAATGCAGAGATTAGACAAACATGTAGTAAAGGCAGAGTAGTTTTAATGGGGGATTTTAACTTTTATATTGATTGGGAAAAGCAGACTAGCACCTGTCAGAAAGGTAGTGAATTTCTTGAGTGTGTCCGGGATAGTTTTCTACAACAATATGTCCTAGAGGCAACAAAGGGGCAAGCCATATTAGATTTAGTAATGAGTAATGAGCCAGATTTAGTTAACAGCCTAACTGTGCGTGAACATTTATCCAATAGCGATCATAACATGATTGAGTTCAACATAGTGTTTGAAAGGGAGAAATGCAAAACAGCCACTAAGATTCTAGATTTAGGTAAGGCCAACTTCAACAGAATGAGACAGAGACTGTCCACATTAAACTGGGCAAATCTGTCAATGGGTAAAATGACATGAGATTAGTGGGAGATGTTCAAAAAGGAATTTAATGTGATACAGAACCAGTTTATTCCCCTGAGGGGCAAGAGCTCTACTTGCCAAAAAAAAACAGCCATGGATGAGTAAAGAGGTAAAGGACAGCATAAAACTAAAAGAAAAAGCATACAAAAATGCAAAAAATAGCACAGATCCTGGTGAATGGGAAAGATACAAAGAACAGCAAAGAGTTACAAAACAGATAGTAAGAGCTACAAAAAGGGAGTATGAAAAGAAACTTGCAAGGGATATCAAAATAAACACAGAGAATTTTTACAATTACATTAGGAAAAAGAGGATGATCAGGAGCAATGTTGGCCCCTTAAAAACTGAAAGCGGCGATACTGTCAATGATAATAAGGAAATGGTGGACATGTTGAATAATTACTTGGCGTCAGTATTTACAGTAGAAGAGGATAGCATGCCGGAAATCCCAAGGAAACTAATATTGAATCAGGGACAGGGACTCAATAAAATCAACATAAGTAAAATAACAGTAATGAAGAAAATAATGGCACGAAAGAGTGACAAACCCCCAGGACCAGATGGTTTCCATCTCAGGGTTTTAAAGGAAGTAGGTGAGCACATTGCAGATGCCCTAACTATAATCTTCCAAAGTTCTCTCGATTCAGGAACCGTTCCTTTAGATTGGAAAATTGTGCATGTCACTCCGCTATTTAAGAATGGCGAGAGGGGGAAACCAGGGAATTATGGACCAGTTAGCCTAACATCTGTTGTCGGGAAATTACTAGAGTCTATAATTAAGGATAGGGTGACTGAACAGCTCGAAAATTTTCAGTTGATCAGAGACAACATGGATTTGTGAAAGGTAGGTCATGCCTGACAAACCTGACTGAATTTTTTGAGGAGGTGACTAAAGTAGTGGACAGGGGAATGTCTATGGATGTTATTTATATGGACTTCCAGAAGGCATTTGATAAAATCCCAATTAAGAGACTGTTAGCTAACGTAGAAGCCCATGGAATTGAAGGCAAATTATTGACCTGGTTAGGAAATAGGCTGAGTGGCAGGAGACAGAGAGTAGGGATAATGGGTAGGTACTCAAATCGGCAGGCAATGACTAGTGGTGTCCCGCAGGGATCTGTGTTGGGGCCTCAACTATTCACAGTATTTATTAATGACTTAGATGATGGCATAGAAAGCAATATATCAAAATGTGCTGATGACACAAAGATAGGCGGCATTGTAGGTAGTGTAGATGAAAGTATAAAATTACAAAGGGATATCGACAGATTAAGGGAATGGGCAAATGGATTTCAATGTAGGCAAATGTGAGGTCATCCACTTTGGACCTAAAAAGGATAGCACAGGGTACTTTCTAAATGTTGGAAAGCTTAAAACAGTGGAAGTCCAAAGAGACTTGGAGATCCAGGTATATAGATCATTAAAATGTCATGAACAGGTACAGAAAATAATCAAAAAGGCTAATGGAATCGTGACCTTTATATCTAGAGGACTAGAATACAAGCGGGTCGAAGTTATGCTGCAGCTATACAAAACCCTGGTTAGACCACACCCGGAGTACTGTGAGCAGTTCTGGGCACCACACCTTTGGAAGGATATAGTGGCCTTGGAGGGAGTGCAGCGTAGGTTTACCAGAATGATACCCGGACTTCAAGGGTTAAGTTACGAGGAGAAATTACACAAATTAGGGTTGTACTCCCTGGAATTTAGAAGGTTAAGGGGTGATCTGATCAAAGTTTTCAAGATATTAAGAGGAACAGATAGGGTAGATAGAGAGAAACTATTTCCGCTGGTTGGGGAGTCTAGGACTAGGGGGCATGGTTGAAAAATTAGAGCCAGATCTTTCAGGAGTGTAATTAGGAAACACTTCTACACACAAAGGGTGGTAGAAGTTTGGAACTCTCTTCTTCAAAAGACAATTGATGCTAGATCAATTGTCAATTTTAAATCTGAGATTGATAGATTTTTATCAACCAAAGGTATTAAGGGATATGGGCCAAAGGTGGGTATATGGAGTTAGGTTGCAGATCAGCCATGATCTCATTGAATGGCGGAACAGGCTCGAGGGGCTCAATGGCCTACTCCAGTTCCTATGTTCCTATCCCTGATCTTAATCGCTCCACCATTAGTGGCCGTGCCTTCAGCTGCCCAGGCCCTAAGCTCTGGAATTCCTCTCTAAACCTCTCCGCCTCTCTACCTCGCTTTCCTCCTTTAAGATTCTCCTTAAAACTTAGCTCTTTGACCAAGCTTTTGGTAATCTGCCCTAACTTCTCCTTATAGAAACATAGAAACATAGAATCTAGGAGCAGGAGTAGGCCATTCGGCCCGTCGAGCCTGCTCCGCCATTCAATACGATCATGGCTGATCATCCAAATCCAGTACCCTGTCCCTGCTTTAATCCCCACAGTACACATATCCCACCCTACCCCCGTAACCCCACGTATTTAATTCCCCCTAACATATCCCATCCTATCCCCATAACCCCACATATTTAATCCCCCCTAACACTAAGGGTCAATTTATCATAGCCAAATCAACCTAACCCACACATTTTTTGGACTGTGGGAGGAAACCGGAGCACCCGGAGGAAACCCACGCAGACACGGGGAGAATGTGCAAACTCCACACAGACAGTCACCCGAGGTCAGATTCGAACCCGGGTCTCTGGCGCTGTGAGGCACCAGTGCTAACCACTATGCCACCGTGTGGCTTGGGGTCAAATGTTGCTTTATAACACTCCTGTGAAGCACCTTGGGACGTTTTACTACGTTAAAGGCGCTATATAAATACAAGTTGTTGTTGTTGATAAGGTTACGCAAATGAGATTATTAGCAGAAATGAAAGAGCACGAAACTGGAGGTAACACGGGTTGGGAGGTAGGAGACAAAGAGTACAGATAAAGGGATTGCTTTCTGATTGCAGTGATGTGACAAGTGGTGTTCCCCAGGGATATATACCGGGGCCTCAGCTTTTCACCATATACATATATAAATGACTTGGATGAAGGAATAGAGAGTTGTATGTCCAAGTTTGCAGATATTACTAGGTTAGGACGCACAGTAATTTGTGTAGATAAGAGTCACAATGCGGATTCCGCCCACTAAGGGGCACAATGGACATGATCTTCACCGCGCATCAAGTACAAGAGAAATGCAGGGAACAGCACCAACCGCTGTACATGGCCTTCTTTGACCTCACAAAGGCCTTCGACAGTGTCAACCATGAGGGATTATGGATTGTCCTCCTCAAATTCGGCTGCCCTCAAAAGTTTGTCACCATCCTCCGCCTGCTTCACGACGACATGCAAGCCGTGATCCTGACCAACGGATCCACCACAGAACCAATTCATGTACGGACCAGGGTCAAGCAAGACTGTGTCATCGCATCAACGCTCTTCTCGATCTTCCTTGCTGCAATGCTCCATCTCACCCTCAGTAAGCTCCCGCTGGAGTGGAGCTAATCTACAGAACAAACGGGAAACTGTTCAACCTCCATCGCCTCCAGTCCAGATCCAAGGTTGTCCCATCCTCTGTCATCAAATTACAGTATGAAGACGACGCTTGCATCTGCGCACACTCGGAGGTCGAACTCCAAACCATCGTCAATATCTTCACCGAAGTGTACGAGAGCATGGGCCTTACACTAAACATCCATAAGACAAAGGTCCTCTACCAACCTGCCCCCGCCACACAGTACTGCTCCCCGATTATCAAAATCCACGATGAGGCCTTGGACAACGTGGACCACTTGTGAAGGAATATGCCATATTCAGAAAAATACACCATCCTATGAAAGAATTCTGACTTTATTAAACATGACAAACTGGGCTTGGAAATCTGAAAAACTCAACAATGAAAAGCTGTAAACACCATACAGGCTTTTGAGATAAGATAAGTTGTTGACACTGAAACAATAGCCCTATTGAAGCAGAGGGTTAGAGCTTCCAGAAAGTCTGCAGCTTGGAAAGAGTACAATGGAACCCCCAGTTAAAGGTGTCTTAAACCAACACTTTGAAATGAAACACAAAACATTAAAGAAACATGTGCCTTTGTAAAAATGACATCAAGTAAAAGAAACACCTGCCGTCAAATTGTTTTCATGTTAAACTTAGAACACGGAGACAGGAGTCTGTGGTACAACCAGTTGAGGTAGCTAGGGGGACAATGGTGTACCTGGTTGAAGTGTTTTTAATTTACATGTTGTAAAAAGATACAAACAGAAGACTTTCATAAATATGACATCAATAGATGCAACAGCCATCACATTGTTTTTGTGTTGAACTTGGAACACCTTGGAGACACGAAGTCTGCTTACAACCAGCTGAGGTGACTTAAGAATTGAATAGAGGACCTTCGTGAGAATGACATCAAATAGATACATCTGTTACAACCGTTTCTTATGATGAACTTGAAACACCTAAAGGAGAGACACGAGTCTGAAAGCTACAAGCTGAACTAACTGTAAGAATAGAAGGGGTCAACAGAAAAATGACTAGAGATAATTAGCTTACATCAGCAGAAAACTTCAAAGGATATACCACTGAGAAAGAGTATAAAGATTGGATTTTCAAATGGGAAGACAGAATTCGCTGGAAGGGGCAAAGCGGTTCTCAGACTTCAGAGGCAAGCTCTGTAAGTTTTCAACTCTTTAAGACTTGGGTATCAAAGGTATTTGATTTTGGTGGATATTCTGGAATAAACTAAGAAATATAAAAATGTAATGAAGTTAAGATTTGAAAATAAGGATCTCTGATAATAAGATTGTAAAAGTATTCTGATTTTTGAATTGTTGATGTTGCGACTGAATTACCAACTGTAAACTACATGTCGGTTCTGGAATAAATCTATATTTTTTTTGAATTGTCTCAAATAGTACTTCTGTATCAAACTCGCAAACTCACTCTCTGTATACTCTTTGGTGAGGAGTTGCAGAATTCTGGGGGAGTTTTCCAGACCCTCATAATATCCGGAATGTTACAGTCTAGCTAAACTTATTAAAAGTGCTATCTGGAGGACGGGAACATCTTCAGGTCGTTCCTTTCCTTTAGGGAGAGATAGTCTGGACCTTTAGACCCAATTAAGCGTCTTTAGGATCCGGCTACCTCTAACTTTAGTTGAAGGTGAACGTCTGGGGAATACGCCTGATCCGGGGTAGCCCGAAAAGGGCTAGGACAAGTAATAATCCCTTTCACACTTTCCATACCTCGGGAGCCTACTGTCAACAAGGGCAGACGTCGATGACGAAGTCCAACACCGCCTTCAGTGTGCCAGTGCAGCTTTCAGTCTCCTGAGGAAGAGAATGTTTGAAGACCAAGACCTCAAACCCGGCACTAAGCTCATGGTCTACAGAGCAGTCGTGATACCCGCCCTCCTGTATGCTTCAGAGACATGGACCATGTACAGCAGGCACCTCAAAGCACTGGAGAGGTACCACCAATGCTGCCTCTGCAAGATCCTGCAAATCCATTGGCAGGATAGGCGCACCAACATCAGTGTTCTCGCTCAGGCCAACATCCCTAGCATCGAAGCTCTGGCCACACTCGATCAGCTCAGATGGACGGGCCACATCGTCCGCATGCCCAATACGAGACTACCAAAACAAGCGCTCTACTCCGAGCTCCGACACGGCAAGAGAGCCCCAGGTGGGCAGAGGAAACACTTCAAGGACACCCTCAAAGCCTCCTTGAAAAAATGCAACATCCCCACCGACACCTGGGAATCCCTGGCCCAAGACCGCACAAAGTGGAGGAGAAGCATCCGGGAAGGCGCCGAACACCTCGAGTCTCTTCGCCAGGAGCAAGCGGAAGCCAAGCGCAAACAGCGGAAGGAGCGCACGTCAACCCAGGCACCCCACCCACCCGCCCCTTCAACCACCGTCTGCCCCACCTGTTACAGAGACTGTAGGTCCCGCATTGGACTCATCAGTCACCTGCGAACTCATTTTTAGTGTGGAAGCAAGTCATCCTCGATTCCGAGGGACTGCCTAAGAAGAAGATATAAATGACTTGGATGAAGGAATAGAGAGTTGTATGTCCAAGTTTGCAGATATTACTAGGTTTGGACGCACAGTAATTTGTGTAGATATAAATAGGAAGTCACAAAGAAATAGATAGACTAAGTGAGTGGGCAAAACAATGGCAGAAGCAGGTCAATGTGCGCAAGTGTGAAGTCATCCACTTCGGATCTGAGAAAGACAATTCGGAATATGTTCTTGCTGTTGAGAAACTAATAGCTGAGGAAGAGCAAAGAGATTTGTATGTCCATATTCAGAGATCACTAAAAGCTAGTACACAGGTACAACAAATAATTAAAAAAGGCTAATGGAATGTTGGCCTTTACCTCAAGGGGGTTGGAATACAAAAGTGAGGAAGTGATGCTTCAGTTGTAAAGAGCCTTGGTCAGACCCCAACTGGAGTATTGCATTCAGGTTTGGGTATCGAACCTCAGGTAATACATATTGGCCTTGGCGAGAGTGCCGGACACATTCTCCAGAATAAAAGTTGAGGGGTGATCTAATCGAGGGCTTCAAAATGATAAAGGGATTTGATAGGGTAGATACAGAGAAACTATGTCCTATGGTGGGGAAACCCAGAACAAGGGGGCTTAATCTTAAAATTAGAGCCAGGCCATTTAGGAGCGAAATTAGAAGCACTTCTTAACACAAAGGGTAGTAGAAATCTGGAACCCCCTCCCATAAAAGGCTGTGGATGCTGGGTCAATTGAAATTTTCAAGATTGATATCAATAGATTTTTGTTAGGTAAGGGTTTCAAGTGATATGGAGCAAAGGCGGTTAAATGGAGTTGAGGTACAGATCAGCCATGATCTAATTGAATGGAGGAACAGGCTTGAGGGGCTGAATGGCCTACTCCTGTTCTTATCTTCCTCACAGGTTTCAGTTTAATCAATAGCCTTTTATCTGGAACTTTATCAAAAGCCAGTTGGAAGTTAAGGTACTCCACATCATAGGGCTTATCACAGTCCTTTTGGGTTGTCAGTTCCTCAAAGAAGTCAAGGAGGTTGGTCATGCAGGATCTTCCCCTTCTGAATCCATGCTGACTGCTGTTAACTAGGTTATTGTTATGCAGATACTTCTTGAGTTTACTCCTGATAACTGATTCCATTATTTTACATGGAAGTAAGACTAATGGATATATAGCAGCCCATGTCTGTTTCCTCACCCTTTTTGAGTATGGGCACCAGATTAGCCTGTTTCTCCTCAATGTCCATTGACTCCCTCATAATGATTGCAAGTACCTCACAAATCCCCTCCCCAGTCTCTTTCAGCACTCTGGGGTAAATATCACCTGTCCCTGGGGATTTATTTCTTTTAAGTAAATTTAGTCTGTCTCAGACATCCATCTCCACAACAACAACAACTTGTAATTATACAGCGCCTTTAACATAGTAAAAGAACCCAAGGCGCTTCACAGCAGTGTTATCAGACAAAAAAATTGACACTGAGCCAAAGAAGGAGACATTAGGACAGGTGACCAAAAGCTTGGTCAAAGAGGTAGGTTTTAAAGAGTGTCTTAAAGGAGGAGGGAGAGGTAGAGGGGCGGAGAGGTTTAGGGAGGGAGTTCCACAGTTTGGATGTAGACAGCTGAAGGCATGGCCACCAATGGGGGAGCAAAGGAAGTCGGGGTTCCACAAGAGGCCAGAGTTGGAGGAGCACAGAGTTCACGGATGGTTGTAGGGCTGGAGGAGGTTACAGAGACAGGGAGGGGGCGAGACCATGGAGGGATTTAAACACAAGGAGGAGAATTTTAAATTTGAGGCGTTGGTGGACTGGGTGCCAATGTAGGTCAGCGAGCACAGGGTGAACAGAACTTGGTGTGAGTTAGGATATAGGCAGAAGAGTTTTGGATGAGTTCAAGTTTATGGGGAGGCCAGGAGAGCATTGGAATAGTTGACTACTGAGGTAACTAAAGCATGGATAAGGGTTTCTTATTTATAATAAAGCCATTCATTTTATTTGGGATATCTTTGTTTGGAGAGGGCATGTTGCTCATGTATTCCTTTGTGAATACCTGGAGGAAGTAGCCATTTAGGATATTTACTATTTTGTGCTCATTCTCAAATTCAAGCCCATTTTCCATCTTTTATGGTTTCCCCCTCTTCTCTGACTGTTCCCTTGCTGTTGTGGTAGTGAAACAATTTTTACTGTTATGCTTTGCCTCAGGTGCTATGTTTTATTCCAGGTCTTGCTTTGCCCCGCTGATCACCCTTTCAATGCGTTTCTTGTATTCATTGCAGTGAACCCCTTCTCCTTTCCCCCTGCAGGATTTGTACGGACCATTTTCCCATTTTCCTCTTTTAATTTTTAATTCCCTTTTGTTCTTTCCTCCCTTCCCCCCTTTCCCTGCCTCTGCACTTGCTTAAAACCTGTTACATCTCTGGCATTTTCCAGTTCTGATGAAAGTTCATCGACCTGAAACGTTAACTCTGTTTCTCTCTCCACGGATGCTGTCTGACCTGCTGAGTGTTTCCAGCATTCTCTGTTTTTATTTCAGATTTCCAGTATCTGCAGTATTTTGCCTTTGTTCCTCTTTCAATGCGTTTGTTAACCCATTTAGGGTCATGTTGCTTAGTCTGAGCTTGTTGGCTTTGGCAATCTTGCATGCTCAGCATTATACCTTTAAAGGTACAGACCATTATACCACTTGCGATCAATAATAAATTAGATAAAAATCCCTTTTTTGTTTTCTGTATCATTCTTTTATTTAACTCAGGCTTTAAGGTTTAATTCCCAAATAGAGAGTTAAAATTCCTGGACAAACTTTTGTAAAGGGAGTGATCAAACTGGTACGGTGCTCTGATCCGACCACAGCTTGATTACTGTGTCCAGTCCTGGTCACCAAGGAACAAAGAAAACATTCAAGCACTGGAGAAAGCACAGAGGAGCCATGAAGCTGATCCTAGTGTCCGGGGTCCGAGTAATGAGGAAAGAGCAGAGAGCCCGGAAATGAGGCAGCTGAAAGGTGATCTTATAGAGGTATATTAGATGGTAACTGGTTTGGAAAAGGTTAATCTAGAATACTATTTTAAATTAAACAGTGGGAGCAGGACAAGGGGACACAGGTTCAAACCAATAAAGGGTCACTTTAGGACAGTTTTGAGAGTCTTGCCTCTATCCCCATTTCCAAATCATTAATATACAATGTGAATAGTAAGGGGTCCCTCACTGATCCCTTTACTGGTTTATAATACTCTGATATGTGGAAGGTGGATTTCCATGGGGGTTTCCCGATCATCTGCTGTAATTTTGACTGAAGAACCACGGAAACACTGTTTTTCCAGGACAAGCGGGAGAACCTCTGTGGAAATTCACCCCCATATTGTTTTACTAAAATCTTCTTAATCTAACACATCTTTTCTCTGGTCCCATCAGAAGCTCTGCTGTAATTGGCAAAGGATTGCAGACGTCAGTAAAATGGACCCCTGATAAGAACAATGTAGACTGTGCCCATGAGTTGATTGTATTTATCCTCTGGTTTTTAAATGCATGCCACTTAATACCGACTGCTAAATAATAATAATCTGGAAATAGTTAGCATTATTATTTTGATTATAGTTAATTATCACCTCAATTAAGTATGTAATTATTAACAATATCCACAATACAATCGACTTAAGATTTTCTCTGGTACTGTGTGTTGATGCTTTAGCACACTGTATGTGATTCAGGCAGTATGCAATTCACACGTGAATCACCATACAGTGAACTCATCATCTTATATGTTCTAGCAGGGGAGACCAAACGTTGGTGGGGTGAGGGGAAGGGAAAGACTAAGTCACCTTGTTTTGCTTTTGTACAACTCCCTGCAGCTGATTACCGAGAGGAATTCCTAAGGCGTGTGGCTGGAAAGACCTAAAGATGAGGAAAATGTTTTAATAGCTGGCATACAGCCTGGATTAGGCCACAACATTCAAAGTGGTGCAAAATTTGAGTGTTCATAGTAAGCTGTATCACTAGCAAGTACCAAAGTAAGGGGGATGTGGTAATAGTTGGAAATGTAAGTGGGGTTACCTTTCTTATGGGTAGGGTAAACATGAGCAAATTTCCAAAAGGTGGACCATGAGTAAGAGGAATTGAATAGAGGATGATGGACAGGGTACTAACAAGACCAGAGGTCCAAAGAGCAGAGTAGCTGAAAGAGCTGGTGTGGATAAAACTTGCTGCAGTCATAATGACCTTCATATTCCTTAATACCCTTATTTCTAAAGTAAATTCCCATCTCCCTTTTAAATATCTTGATTGGCTTTACATCTATGTCTTCTGGGGCAGTATGTTCCACAGTCTCATTATCTTTGTGTGAGGAAGTTTTTCCTGGAATCATTTTAACTGGTTTAACTCAAATTCTAAATTAATTCAAAACTAATTAACAAGTTCTGATGAACGGTCGTTGACCTGAAACGTTAACTCTGTTTCTCTCTCCACAGATGCTGCCTGACTGGCTGAGTGTTTCCAGCATTTTCTGTTTTTATTTCAGATTTCCAGTATCTACCATATTTGGCTTTGTTCTAAATTATGTCCCCTTGTTCTGGATTCCCCTATAAAAGGAAAGAGTCATTTCTTACCTATCCTGTTAATTCATTATATTATTTTAAACTTTGTAACTTCAGGAAATATACCTCAAGTTTGCCCAGTCTCTCATCGTAACTCAGCCCCTTCATCCCAGGTATCATCCAGAGGAATCATCATTAGACTTCATCCTCGGTAATCTATTACCGGGATATCTTCACTGTTCTCCTCCCTCAGCCTCTGCACTGAATGACTTTGCATCCTCGGTGATTTGAACTTCCATCTCAATTCATCATACTCTCTCTCCTCTGAGTTCACTAGCCTCCTATCTCTCCCTCCATGTAAACTCCCAAACCCATATTCACGGCCACCCCTCGACCTTGCCATCTCTCGTGGCCTCGCTACTCCCATCGTCTCAACCGCAGATAAGGCCATCTCTGACCACTTCCTCGTATCGCTCTCCACCCACATCCCCATTCCACCCCTCCCCCCCACCCCCCCAACCCTACTTCCTTCTGTGTCCACCCATCGAAAAAACTCTCTCCCAACTCTCTTACAACTGCACTTATGAAATCTCAATTGTCCAGCCTTAGGCCGTCCATTCACCACGACATTTCTGCAGCTACCGATCTGCTCAACCACACCCTCACCACCACCTTTGATGCATTAGTCCCTATTAAAACAATTACTCTCTCACCCTGGCCGTTCCCCCTGGTATGGCCCTCATCTTCGCTCCCTTAAGTCCAAGGGACGCAGACTCGAACGGATATGGCGGACAACTGGTTTAGCCATTCACCGCCAGATATGGCTGGATCACATAAAGCATTATCGGGTCCTGCTCTCGTCTGCCAAAATTGCTCACTATTCCAGAATCATTCTGGAATGCAAAGATAAACCCTGGCTTCTATTCTCCACTGCTAACTGTCTTCTTAAACCCCTCTGCCCTGTCTCCTCCACCCTCACCTCCAACAACAAGTGTGAGGAGCTCGTGGACTTCTTTGTCTTTAAGATTGAGACCATCAGTTCAGCTGCCTCTGCCACTTCCCTTCCTTCCCCTAGCCCACCGGGCCAAACTTCCTCTAAGGTTCGCCCCTGCCCTAGCCCTGAACTCACATTTTTCTCCAGTTTCTCTCCGACCTCCCCTCATGACCTCTCAAAGCTCATCTTGTCCATCAGACCCACTTCCTGCTCCATTGACCCTATTCCCACCAAACTGCTGACCACCCAACTTCCTTTTCTGGCTTCCATGTTAGCCGACATTGTTAACAGTTATCTCTCCTCAGGTACTGTCCCCCTCTCCCTCAAATCTGCCATCATCACCCCTCTCCTCAAAAAAACAACCCTTGACTCCTCCGTCCTTGCAAACTACCGCCCCATCTCCAACCTCCCTTTTCTCTCCAAAGTCCTTGAACGTGTTGTCACCTCCCAAATCTGTACCCATCTTTCCCACAACTCCATGTTTGAATCTCTCCAATCAGGTTTCCACCCCGCCACAGTACCGAAATGGCTCTCATCAAAGTCACAAATGACATCCTTTGTGACTGTGACAAAGGTAAACTATCCCTCCTCGTCCTTCTTGATTTGTCTGCAGACTTTGACACGATTGACAACTCCATCCTCCTCCAGCGCCTCTCCACCGTCGTCCAGCTGTGTAGGACTGCACTCGCCTGGTTCCATTCTTATCTATCTAATCGTAACCAGAGAATCACCTGCAATGGATTCTCTTCCCGCTCCCGCATCATTACCTCTGGTGTCCCCCAAGGATCTAACCTTGGCCCCTTCCTATTTCTCATCTACATGCTGCCCCTTGGTGACATCATCTGAAAAACAGCGTCAGTTTCCACATGTATGCTGATGACACCCAGCTCTACCTCACCACCACTTCTCTCGACCCCTCCACGGTCTCTAAATTGTCATCCACCAGCAGTGGATGAGCAGAAATGTTCTCCAATTAAATATTGGGAAGACCAAAGCCATTGTCTTCGGTCCCCGCCACAAACTCCGTTCCCTAGCCACTGACTCCATCCCTCTCCATCCTGTCTGAGGCTGAACCACACTGTTTGAAACCTTGGTGATATATTTGACCCTGAAATGAGCTTCTGACCACATATCCGCAGCATAACTAAGACCGCCTATTTCCACCTCCGTAACATCGGCCGTCTCCGCCCTTGCCTCAGCTCATCCGCTGCTGAAACCCTCATCCATGCCTTTGTTACCTCTAGACTTGACTATTCCAATGCACACCTGGCTGGCCTCCCACATTCTACCCTACGTAAACTTGAAGTTTTCCAAAACTCGGCTGTCCGTGTCCTAACACGCACCAAGTCCAGTTCACCCATCACCCCTGTGCTCACTGACCTACATTGGCTCCCGGTTAAGCACTGCCTTGATTTCAAAATTCTCATCCTTGTTTTCAAATCCCTCCAGGGCCTCGCCCCTCCCTATCTCTGTAATCTCCTCCAGCCCCACAACTCCCCGAGATATCTGCACTCCTCAAATTCTGCCCTCTTGAGCATCCCTGATTATAATCGCTCAACCATTGGTGGCCGTGCCTTCAGCTGCCTAGGCCCTAAGCTCTGGAAGTCCCTGCCTAAACCTCTCCACCTCTCTACCTCTCTTTCCTCTTTGAAGACGCTCCTTAAAACCTACCTCTTTGACCAAGCTTCTGGTTACCTGCCTTAATTTCTCCTTATGTGCCTCGGTATCAAATTTTTTGTCTTATAATACTCCTGTGAAGCGAGTTGGGATGTTTTACTAAGTTAAAGGTGCTATATAAATACAAGTTGTTGTTGTTGTTGTTGGACAGTGTAGCCTTCCGAAGATGCAGCATCCAAAATGAAACACAATATTCCAAATAATGTTGGACCAATGTTTTGTATAATTTTGGTAGTATTTCCTTTCCTTTATATTTTAAATTTCTTGTGATGAAGCCCAATTTCTCATTAGCTTTCTCGATTGCTTTTTGCATCTCGGAGCCGTCTTTTAATGACTTCTACACCCAGGTCCCTAAATCTCTCTGTTCATCTTACCCCCTTAGCACTCCATTGTTTAGATTATACTCCCTTCTGACATTCTTAATTCTACACGTTGTTATAGCAATTTGTATCCTGCATCATTCCACCCACTAAGTTAATCTTTCTAAATCCATTTGCATTCTTCCTCCTAGTTTAGTATAATCTGCAAACCTGGGTATATACCCCTCTATTCCCAAATCCAGATGTTTAAAACCTTGCTTAAAAAGAACGATTCATTATTTTGCTACACCTAGTGCAGAGAGGAAATCTTCACCCCATGGCCTAGAAATTCAGCTGCGAAGAGCCCATTTTTCAGTTGCCTGTTAGTGTCCGGAGCTCGCCGGCTTGAAGATAATGAGGCCCATTTGTTTAAATGGGTTTGTAATCAGCCTCCCTCTTTTTGATCCCAAGTCTCACTCATCATATTTCCCACTATTGACAGTTCTGAATATATGTTCATGAACGGCACCACAAGAGGCAGTTAGTGCTATGGGTAATTATCATTCCTGATGGATCAGTCTGACCTCAGATAGACTCTGTTCTGTCATTTCTAATTCAGTCAAATCAAAGTGAATTTGCTGAAAGTTAACTGATTAAAGACTGCGCTTCATTTTTTTATGGGCTACAAGATGAGGCAGCATACTGACATTCTGACAAGCTGCACCATGGATGTGGATTCGCAAACACAATTCCCTACAATGGGGTTAGGTTTACTCTCGTAGCAAGATACCCAATCCATTTGTGTAAAGCTCCTTCGTGCACATTTTAACACAGTCATTAATCAATTTATTTTAGAATAAAGCACAAAGAAATTTTACTCAAATCAATTAAGCCGTGCACCTACCAGAGGAAATTAAACCCCATTTTAATTTGCTATGCCAGTACCGAGAGGCGCCACAGAGAAGGAAGGAATATAGAATCTTTGCATTTAGTTGGGGCTCTGGGATTTGAGAATGGAAGGAGAAAGCAGAGCTCGTAAACTATTTTCTGTACGTAGTGAGCAACCCTTCTATGGGAAAGTAAATAATCACGATAAGCTGTATGCTTCAAAAATATCAGAAGACTGAATTCTGTTACATTGACAAGGTGCAAAATGGCTTTGTCTCCCCAGAGTAAAATCCAGAGTCTCTCCAGAGCAAAATCCAGAGTCTCCCCAGAGCAAAATCCAGACCCTCCCCAGCGTAGAATCTAGAGCCTTTCCAAAGGCAAATCCAGAGTCGATCCAGAGGAAAATCCAGAGGAAATTCCAGGACTTAAGGACACATACCATAAACATCTAAATAGGACATTGCCTGAATATAATGGGAGAATGGAAAGAAACATATTAGGTCCAGTTCTCCTGTGAATCTCTGTGACCTATTGCACTGAAATTGTCAATCAATTGGTCAAAACAAACAAAAATATATTTACAGATGGAACTAACTTAAAAAAATTATGTTGTAAATGTGCTTGGTCGCAATTTAGTTAAAAAAAAGATTTTTTTGTCAGAATTTGTAACTTTGTTCAGACACTGTAAACATACCTCATCTGTTCTAAACATGCGTCTTTTCTGTAGTGTAGTTCCTGGGACATGTGTTAGCTGATGTTTTCCACTGTGTGTGTTTGTTCCAATAGTAGATGTCATTTTATCGGTGCTCACTTTTTCATGCACATTAGAAGACACGGTTACGTGGGTATGAGTTTGAGTTCCTCCTTCCGAAGTATCTGTTAAAAAGAGGATTTTATTTTGAGACTGTTGCATTCACATACAGTAAATAAAAATTAGAGCAATGCAGACAATCCACTAGTATCACATAAAGAGAACCTTCAGTGGGGTATCTGCAACATAAAGTTACCCCAGGAGTTTAATGCATTAGGTATTTCACACGTATGCACACTAGGTTTATCTGTAATGAGTTTAGTGTGGTTATTAATTATTCAGAGATAGAGTCCAACGGCCACAGTGATGTGATTTATCAACAGCAAGCATCTTCTGAGAGACTTGGGTGAATTTTAACTTGCAGGAGCACGTGGGTTTGGGCGTGGAAATTAACAGCGCGTCGAGAAGCCGGCTCCAATCCGCCGACTTCTGCATTTGACTCCAGCGCGTTAGGCTGCGTGTGAGCAACCCCCTCGGGAGAGGCGGGTTGTCAATTTCAATATGTTAATCGGTCATTAACAGCGACATTAACGTGGGTTTTGGGATTTATCTGTGGGTGCACGGATTTCCCGGGCTTCCTGTAACTCGCCAGTGAAAGCAAGGCGAGAATACAGCGGCAATTGAGAGGGCTGAAGACATGACAGGGAAATATGCCAATAAGTACTGAAATCTCCCAGCTGCTTTCTTGCCTGATTGTGTGAAAGGCTTTGTTCACAGTACTTGTGCTGAGAGTTTCTCTCACAACTTTAGAGGTTTGTACGTCTGATCTCCACTTTGGAGCTGTGATCTATCAGATCAGCATGGGTGCCACTTATGTTTTACTTTGGACCTCAGATGAGGACCAAGATGACCAGCAGCATCAACAGCACCACCAGCAGCAGGAAGATCACCAGCAGGAGCACCAGGCACAGGAGCAGCACCAACCTGCTCCTCACAGACCTGCCGCTCCACAGGAGAGAGGTGATGAGCAGAGGGGTGCAGCTTGCAGGCAGACAAACCCCCAACACAGGGTGTACAGGCAGAGGATGTGCTTCCTCGACATGTCGGAACGCCAGTGTCTCAGGAGGCTCAGGGTCTCGCGCCAGGTGGTGGCAGACATTTGCAGCCAGCTGGAAGAAGACCTGCTGCCAAGTGGACCTGGTGGTCCCGCTTTGCCAGTGGTTGTCAAAGTCACCAACCCCCTCAACTTCTTTGCTTCTGGCTCCTTCCAGGGCTCGGCCAGAGACATTTGCAGGATCTATCAGTTGGCGGCCCACAAATTGTTTGCCAGGGCAGGCAATTATATACACTTTGCCACCGATGATGCCAGTCAGAATGAGCGGGTGCTCGGGTTTGCGGCTCTGGCTGGCTACCCACAGGTGCAGGGTGCCATCGACCGCATGCACGTGGCAATGAAGGCACCCCCAGATCACCCAGGAGTATTCATCAACTGCAAGGGCTTCCACTCCATCAACGGCCAGCTGGTGTGCAACCACAAAAAGATATTTCTGCAGGTGTGCGCAAGATTCCAGTGCAGCTGCCATGATGCTTTTGTCCTGCGCCAGTCCACCCTCCCTAATCTATTCGCACCTCGAAGCAGAGTTACCGGCTGGCTGCTTGGAGAAAAGCGATACCCACTTAAAACGTGGCTGATGACACCCATGAGGAACCCGACCAATGAGGCCCAGGAGCGATACAATGAAAGCCATATGGCAACCAGATGTGTCATTGAGCAAGCAATCGGCATGCTGATGATGTGCTCCAGGTGCCTCAACAGATCTGGAGGCGCCCTTGAATACACACCAGCCAGGGTTCCAGAATGGTTGTGGTGTGCTGCACTCTGCACAATATTGCACAGCAGCGCGGTTTGGACCTTCAGGAGGAACAAGGCGCAGAGTCTCTTCAGACGATTCCGAGGAGGAGGAGGAGGAATGGGATGCGGCCAATGCACCACCAGTGGCGCACATTGCTGCCCGGGATACCCTCATTATTGTGAGGTTCAATTAGTATCCACCAATCCCCCCATCTGGCAGCCACATGCAACAGGCACTGCCCACCCTCGCCCACCTCCCAACATAAAGCAGTCCTGCAAACAACCAAGCATCCCTTTCACAGCGCCCCATTGCTCGACATCAATTCATGTCTTACCATTCATCACAAGTGAAAAGGCCACTTGCCCGGCAGCAACCAAAAGTGGGCAAGACAGGAAAGTGGTGGAAGCAAATAATATTGATGTGGCTTAAAAATGAAACAGAAACTTAGCAATTTAACAATGTGTCACACACCAATGTGCGTACCCTTGTGCAACTACAAATCTTTACTCTTCCTTTTCCTAGCACTTCTACATGGTGCAACACTTGCGGCTTCAGCAGAGGTAGAGGCAGGCTGCTCAGATCCCTGCTTCGACTGCTGAGATGCTCCTGGTCGATGTCCTCTGGGTTTTGGAGCCTGTGAGGGCCCCGCCAAAGGCTGCTCCACCTGCACCTGTGCAGGGGCAGACTCGACCATCGGGACACGAGGCTGTATGCCGGGTACTGACTGAGAGGGGGCAACGGGTGAGAAGTGGAAGCACATTGAACCGAGCCCCTACTTCCATGTCCCCTTTCACCATCATCCCTCTCATGGGCCACCCGCACTTCCCTGTTAGCAATGTTCTGGAAGGAACCTTGCTGCAGATCAGTGGGGTGATGAACAGCCAAAGCGAGGGTTTCATCAATCCTACTTGCATTCATAGTGTGCAAGCCATTGTTGAAGGCCTGCATGCACTCGTGTGATGCACCATGCAGGTGGCCACTCTTTCCATGGAAGAAGACATCATCGGAAAGGCCTGCGACATCATGTGACTCATGCTTGAGGTGGACTCCTCCAATCTCTGCATTGGTGCACAGTGGAACGCCTGCCAGTACATCGCACATTCTCTGCTGCTGCTCCAGAAGTATCCTGTTCGTCGATGGCCACCGGGGTTCAGCATCAGCGTCCAGCTGAGCAGAGCTTGGAGCATCCTGCAGCCTCCGACACGGACTCTCCACTGCTGTCCCTGACTCCACCATCTGCTCTTGCTCAATTGTGATGTGTGAATCAACAGGTGAAAACCCAACTATCTGTCTACGAGGCCCCAACGAAGTGCGAGTATCTGAGTCCCAATCTCCCCATCTCCGACGGCCAAGCACGCCGAGACTCCACTGCTGTCCAGCACCTCCTCCTTTACAGCTGTCAGTTGCGAGATGGCTGGAGGGCCATCTCCGGTTCTCTGCCTCTCCCTCATGTGCTGTGCTCTCCTCTCCTTCAAGGAGGGAAAGAAGAGACCTATGAGTGAGAGTAATGGCATGTGTTGAATGGATGGATGGAGAGCATTTATTGAGGGTGACTATGAGGGAGAGGCATGACATTGCATAATGATGAGGGTGAGTGAGAGTGGTGGATGGATAGATGGGGATGTGAGGAAGTGCATAGACAGAGAAGGATGGGTGCACCTGCAAGGTAAGTGGGTGTGAGGAGTGATGTGATGGCGTAGGCTTGAGAAGGCATGGTGAGGAGGTGGGGTGATAAGCACAGCATGATGTAGGTGAATGTGCCACTGTACTCATCTTTCCTGACCTGCTTAGGTCATTAAACCACTTTAGGCATTGAATCCACGAGCGTGGCACCTGCAGGCTTCTTCCACTCGTCAGTAGGGAACAGTATCTCCCTGCGGGCCCTTACACAGCATCACATTCAGGGAGGCGTCACTAAAACGAGGTGCAAACTTGGAACATTTAGGCTGCGATTTTACTAATGGAGGCAGGTTGAGTGTGGGTCCGCTGCGCGGAGGCTTTCCGACTTGCTCCTGGCTGCCGCCTCCCAGAACTTACTATTTTCACTTGATTGGCCTCGTTACGGCCGATGTGCGGGTCCCTCCAGGCAATTGCTTGCAGGCTGTCAGTTTTTTGCGTCTGATGACGCATTGTTTGGATGAAAATTTAAAGGGGTCAAGTCCCCTTTGGGGGAAATGTCAATGGGATGGATTGGTGCTGTATTATATAGAAAGGGGAGTTGACAGCGTCTGTTCTGAACAAAATTTAATGAATTAAATTGCTGGTCATATTATTCCAGAAAGATATTTATGATTTTTTTATATATCAATTTATTTACCTGACTATGAAATGAAAAAGATGCCAGATTTGTTCCAATCATTGGCTTAGTAATATTAATGCTTTTTTCTCTTAAAGGTACTGGCTGCTGCGGGAATGGCAGCCCCAATAACTAAGGCTGCAGCCAAGTTCAATGAAGGCTCTCTCCATGCTCTTGTTGAGGGAGTTAGAGGACGTCAGGAGCTCCTGTTCCCTGGAAACAGAAGGAGGAGGCCTCCTCAGCAAACCAAGGCAGCTTGGCTGCAAATTGCTGAGGAGGTGAGCTCGAGGTCTGTATGCAGACGCACATGGGTTTAGTGTGGAAAAAAGTTTAATGATCTGCTGAGATCACCTAAAGTGTGGCCTCTGTGTTCTGGAAAATGGAAGTTCAAGGGGGAAAAATTGAGTCGCGCCCCCTTTGGGGCGCTAACTTTTAGCACCCCGGAAAAATTAGCACCCCTGCGGCCGAAACTGAGTGGTAGCGCCCCAAGAAGGAAGCGGGGCACTACTGGAAGTGCCCCGTCTCCCTCTTGGGGCGCTGCGAGGGAATCTGTAACAACGGGATTGAGACCATTTACATCCTCTCATCCTGGTCGTCAGTACGTCGCACCGCGGTATTGCAAGCCTTCTTAAAGGGGAGGGGCCTTGCGCAGTGCGACCCGGGGCCCAGCTGGGCCACCGGGGATCAGAGTGCCAGCAAAAGAGCCCGGCACTCAAGAGAAGTACTGGGCTCATGGAGCACAGCCAGCACTCCACGGGGGGGCGGGTCAGGAGGCCGGGGACGGAAGCGGAGGCAGGTGCTGGCAGGCGGCCAGCAACAAAAATGGCCGCCCGGCACCTCGCCTTTAAATAGGGCTGCCCCGGCCGCAGGTAGGCCCCTCTGACCCCGTCAGACATAGCGTCCGGTGGTAAGTCAGGGGGCGCTACCGAAGATCGTGGCCGGGGTGCGAGTGGGGCGCTGCGCATGGCGACTATGTCATCGCTGGCGGCGCAGTGCCACAGGGCGCTAACGGTTATCACCTCTGCTAACCTCCCGCTGAATTTTGCGGGAGGCGTTGGTGGCGCCGCGCCCGGGCGCTAGTTGCTTTGCACCCCGTTAGCGCCCTCTTAAGGTGCTAACGGGAGGCGCAAAGCAACCGAATTTTTCCCCCCAAGAGTGAGGGCTCAGGGTGATTCCCATGTAGAATGTTGGTGGTGACACTGAGTGCAAACCACAGTTTATTAGACAGATGATGCCCGGGGTTTTGAGAATGTCGGACTTGTGTTCATCACCATGTACCAGCCACCTGTGGTTGAAGCGTAAGCTTACGCGAATCTGGCATGGATGAGTGCATCCCTTGCCTAACGGCCAGCAATGTGGTCGCCTGCTGCTGGTTTGGCCACATCCGGACCCGTAAGGTGTCACTCCCCATCCTCCGCCTCGTCCTCTTCCTCGTCCTCTTCATCATCCTCTTCATCTTCCTCCAAGGAGGCTTTGTGCTGAGCCACTTGTTCATCCGGCAGCACTAAGCCGCGCTGCTCTTCCTCCAAATCTGACGACCAGGATGAGAGGATGTAAATGGTTTCAATCCCGTTGTTATAGATTTCAGTTGAGGCAAGAAGCTTGCAAGCGCACACTGAAAGTGGCCTGAAATTATTCCAATCATTTCACACAGCAGATGGCTGTCAGCTTGACCAGTCACAAGGTCAGTAGATTTGCAAAATCTTATCCCAAACCTCCAACAACAAAGTTGTTGCATTTGAATGCCAGCCATGTTACAGGAGCGTTTTTAAAGTTCTGCACCAATAATGACTACAGATCATGTCCTCCACCAACTCGTCTACTTGCAGCTGGACTGTTTCTGACACGATGGGAAACAGGAGCCAGAGGCACAAAAATGGGAAACCTCTGTCAAAATAGGATTATCAAGGCAGTTAACAGGCTCTTAACTGCCTTAACTACCTGTCCCACCGGTTGGAGTCGGGTCAGTTTGGGATCAGCTGAACAGACACTCACGAGAATCGCGTGGGGGGGGGGATGGAGGCGGGTTGGGGGCGGGATGGGGGCGGGATGGAGGCGGGTTGGGGGCGGGATGGGGGCGGGATGGAGGCGGGTTGGGGGCGGGTTGGGGGCGGGATGGAGGCGGGTTGGGTGTCTGAAGACATTTTTTCCGATTTTAGCAGCTGAGCCGCCTCCAAACCCGCCTCCTCAGGGCTGTTAAAATCCAGCCCTTAGACTCCATTCTGTCAATTCCTTGTGTTCTACTCCCAACTCCAGAATCCATCAAATGTCATTTTTTGCAGTATCCCTTTAAATACTGGAGTTGAAATCGACTCATGCAGGTCGCCATCACGTCCGCTCAACCTAATTGGTTGGGAAACCCAGAAGTCATATGCTAATGCAGTGGCTGGGTTAAAAAGCCACTGACAGACGCGTTACACTTACTTCCGGGTTTCCCGTATGCTGCCAGACCCCTCCCCCCTCCCAACGCGTCGGCAAGTTAAAATTCACCCCACTGAATCCCAATATGCTCTGTCTGGCCTGAAGTGCATCAGCTAAACAGACTGAAGGACGAAGCAGTGCAATTTAGAATGTCCTTGTATGTTTTGTTTCAATAGAACAAACTACCATCAGAATGCAGGTGGTTCGAGTTGTTTCCTAAGGTGGCTCTGTATTGACAGCAGTCCTGCAGATTTCCCACCCATCGGCTATACTTTTATAATGTAAAGCTGCTTTTATATTGGTGCTATTAAATTGGGATTCTGGTCGCCGGACACTCGTGAGTTGGTTCCTGCATCTACTCTGCTAATCCCGACTCCCTAGTCCTGGTGGCATGGCTTGTTCACCTATGATGAACTGGGTCTGTGAGTCTGCGCTCGGATAAGGAAGTGGGATTTAGCTCGGTAAACACTGGGTTCCAATTCATAGACCCTGGTCGCCTGGAATTGGAATTACAACAGCACCAGTATAAAAGTAGCTGGGTGGAGCATGGCGCCTGTTGGCCAGCCTTGTGCCCCTTTCCTGAAACCAGCACAGCAACATAAAAGCACCTTTAAAGTGCTTTGGACATGGCTGCAGTGTACTCTGGAGTGGCGACACAGAGAATAGCAGCACATGGTTTCAATTCTTGTGGAGGTGTAGAATGCTAAGTGCTTCTCCTTTGGAGGAGGGGGGGTGCGGGGGCAGCGTAAATTAGTGAGGTACCTTTTTGCGCACCTCCAGCGGCTGTTTATAGAATGGCAGACCTCCAGCCTTTGAACTTGACCAGGAAAGGTGCAGAGCTTGTGGAAAACATCTTTTTGGAAACAAACCTTTCTATTGCTGATATTGGTACTAGGACTTTGGAGTGGTGATGTGAAAAAAAACCCAAAGACATACACGTATCTGTGACTCTACTACCAAAAATTACTGTATGGTGCTGGCATTTCTTGCAAGCTGTTCTGCTCCACCTCAAGCACCTGTGAAAAATGTGCACTCTCAATTTTTATTGTCCTGTGGGCAGTGCAGTGTATCCGGAGTAGTCATGTGCAGTGGGAGCTCCATGGTGTGCGCTTTGTACTTTGTTACTTTTTCTATTTTTCCCATTGGTGAGTTGGAGTCAGGTGTGCAGACAAGCATCAGGAAGATGGTAAGTATGAGAAGGAGGAATTATGCACAGTCACAAGTCCGCTGCTAGCTTATTCTTGTAGTCTTTCAATGGTGAGACCCACCACTTGGACAGATCTGGTTTACGGCAGTGCTAGCTCAAAATTCCCGATATGGTGGCATTGGCAGTGAAAAATTGAAGTCATGGATGGCAAATTTTTACATTGCATCAGACTTGTCTCTCCCAGCATTTGCACATTATTAAGTACATCTTGAAGTGAATTCTGGAATGTTGTGCACTGCTGCCAATCTTTCAATATTGTTGATTTTCATACAGGCCAAATATCCCCCTGTGGGCAATTAAAATAAACAATCATGCCTCATAATGACTGTAGGAATTGGAGGATCTAATGAGCTTGTTAGGCAGGCTATTCCTGCAGAACATTGAATAGTGGAGTTAACTGTCAGCGCAGTTATTGCAGCAACACTAGGCTCACTCAAAATGTTAAAAGGTTCAGTAAGTGCTTGCTACAGAATTTAAAGTGTCAAGAATCAGACAGAGTGAGGCAAATGAGGCATACAGTGGGAAATGCTATCGTCTTAAAACTAAAGAGCTATCCTGAGATGAGTAAAGTGATATGATCGAACCAGTTTTGGGCCAAATATCCTTTTTCTTGTTTTCCTATGTTTTCATAAAATACCTGAACAATAGATCCTCTCTATTGAAGGAAGAGGTACTCGGGTCGCATTCTTCATCTAGTATTGACAAAGTGAGAAGTGTGCTTTTATATAATGTTTCCATTAATGAGACATAAGCCTAGGAATCACTCTTGACGATATCAGTAGATGAACGCTTAGGCTATGACAGCCTTATGCCCGTTTGTTTGGCAGAGACTAAAATAAACAGGTTAATACCTGTGTTTAATACCAGACGGAGGAATATCATACGGTAAGCATTTGTCCGCTAATACCGCCATCAGAATGTTGTAGTGAGAGACTTCTTTATAACACCAACGAAAGAAATATCATTTCACACTATTGTTGTCTCAACTAAGTTGGGGTATATTTTGTTCTGCATGTAAAGTAATAGAAAAATTATTTTACTAATCCAGGGGTTTATGACAACAGTTTAGTAAAATATTTTTTCTTCAATTTTATGCACAAAGCAAAAACATACCCTCTCGGGTAGTTTGGTTTTTCAGACTAAACTTAAGTAATATTAACAACAAAAACCATGAATGTCATCCAGAAAATACTGATGAAGAATACATGTCAGCCTTATATAATATAGATTTCTACACAAGGATCTGACTAAAATTCTCCCTGACTCATGGAACTAAAACCTGTGGAATGTGCGTCCTCCCACCTTCTATGTATTCCGGTTTAGTTTACATTATTAGAAGATTTGGGTTATCCATTCGCACTTTCAACTTAGAATAATGAAATGAGAAACCCAACTTAGCCAAGAACAGCCATGCTCTGAGAGTGAATTAAACGTCTAAGTAATTTTCATTGTTAAAAAAAGGTTTTAATATTCATTTCTGAACCATTAAAGTATTAAACTGAATAACTTCATGGTTCATTCATCACTCAGTTTTGTAATGCTTTTGCCTGGTAATAAAATTATCAGCTAAAACCATTTTACATCTGTGACAAGTGTCTGCTGCTACAGGAACTCCAGCTCCGTGTTGATGAGCTGGAGTCTGAGCTTCAGACACTGCGACACATCAGGGAGGGGGAGAAGTACCTGGACTCTGTGTTTCAGGAGGTGGTCACACCTATGAAGTTATTTAATTCAGATGTAGCCCATGGTCAGGGACAGGACGGTGTGACTACGAGTGAGGCAGGTACGGGGATCCAGGAGGTAGTGTTGGAGGAGCCGCAGCCCTTGCTTTTGTCCAACAGGTTCGAGGTTCTTACTCCCTGTGGGGACGGGAGCAGGGACTGCAGGGAGGATGAGCAACCTGGCCACAGCACCGTGGAACGGGGGGCCATTCAAGAGGGGGGAGTAAATAGAAATGTTGTAGTGGTAGGGGATAGTATTATTAGGGGGATAGATAGAGTTCTCTGCAGCCGAGAGCGAGAGTCTCGTAGGCTGTGTTGCCAGGGTTAAGGACATCTCCTCTGGGCTGGAAAGAAACTTGCAGTGGGAGGGGGTGGATCCAGTTGTTGTGGTCCATGTTGGTACAAACGACGTAGATAGGACAAGGAAGCCAATTCTGTTAAAGGAGTATGAGCAGCTAGGGGTCAAATTAAAAAACAGAACCTCAAGGGTAATAATCTCTGGATTATTACCTGAGCCACGAGCGAATTTGGCTAGGACAAATAAAATTAGAGAGCTAAATGAGTGGCTCAAAGACTGGTGTGGGAGAAATGGGTTTTGCTTCCTGGGACACTGGCACCAGTACTGGGGCAGGAGGGAGCTGTTCCATTGGGACGGGCTTTACTTGGCCAGTGCTGGGACTAGAGTCCTGGCGGATCAGATAACTAGGGCTGTAGAGAGGGCTTTAAACTAACTAGTGGGGGGGAGGTTCCTAGAGAGCAAATAATAAAAATGACAACAGAGAAGGTCATAGACTTAGGTAGCAGTGGGGAAATTAAAAACCAGAGTGTGTCAGGAAGGGGCAGAAGGTATGGAGTAAAAGGTAAAGTAACAAAAAGGGCAAAAACAGGAACTAAGTGTCACAAAACATATTTGATAGTTCTCTATCTGAATGCACGTAGCATTCGTAACAAAATAGACGAGTTAATGGCACAAATAACTACATATGGGTATGATCTTGTGGCCATTACAGAAACATGGCTGCAGGGTGACAATGCCTGGGAATTAAACATACCAGGTTATTTAACGATCAGGAAGGACAGGCAGGAAGGAAGGGGAGGTGGGGTGGCTATGTTAATAAAGGAAGGAATCACTGTAATACAGAGAAATGATATTGGGTCAAAAGATCAGGATAATGAAACAGTTTGGGTGGAGATAAGGAATAATAAGGGGAAAAAACACTAGTGGGCGTAGTCTATAGGCCTCCGAACAGTTGCAATTCTGTTGGACGGAGTATCAATCAGGAAATAGTTGAGGCTTGTAATAAGGGAACATCTATAATTATGGGGGATTTTAACTATCATATTAATTGGACAAATCAAATTGGGCAGGGCTGCCTTGAGGATGAGTTCATTGAGTGTATTAGGGATGGGTTTCTTGAGCAGTATGTAACTGAACCGACCAGGGGGCAAGCAACCTTAGATCTGGTCCTGTGTAACGAGACAGGATTAATTAAAAATGTCCTAGTAAAGGATCCCCTTGGAATGAGTGACCATAACATGGTTGAATTCCATATTCAATTAGAGGGTGAGAAGGTTGGATCTCAAACAAGCGTGCTAAGCTTGAATAAAGGAGACTATGAAGGTATGCGAGCGGAATTGAGTAGAGTGGATTGGGAAAATAGATTAAAGGGTAAAACGATACATGATCAGTGGTGTACATTTAAGGAGTTATTTTACAACTTCCAAAAAAATATATTCCACTGAGAAGAAAAGGGTGTAAAAGAAAAGAGTCATCCGTGGCTAAGTAAAGAAATTAAGGATAGTATTCGACTAAAAACAAGGGCTCATAAGGTAGCCAAATCTAGTGGGAGGATAGAGGATTGGGAAAACTTTAAAAGACAGCAAAAAATAACAAAAAGATTGATTAAGAAAGGGAAAATAGATTATGAAAGTAAATTAGCAAAAAATATAAAAACAGATAGTAAGAGTTTTTATAGTTATATAAAAATAAAAAGGGTGGCTAAAGTAAATGTTGGTCCCTTAGAGGATGAGACCGGGAAATTAATGGTGGGAAATATAGAGATGGCAAAAACACTGAATGAATATTTTGTATCAGTCTTTACAGTAGAGGACACTAAGAATATCCCAACACTGGACAAACAGGGGTCTATGGGGGGGAGGAGCTAAACACGATCAAAATCACTAAGGAAGTGGTACTCGGTAAAATAATGGGACTCAAGGCGGATAAATCACCTGGACCTGATGGCTTACATCCTAGGGTCTTGAGGGAAGTGGCGGTAGGGATTGTGGATGCATTGGTAATAATTTTCCAAAACTCCCTGGACTCAGCAAAGATCCCAGCAGACTGGAAAACTGCTAATGTAACACCCTTATTTAAAAAGGGCAGTAGACAGAAGGCTGGAAACTATACATCGGTTAGCCTAACATCTGTGGTAGGTAAAATTTTGGAGTCCATTATTAAGGAGACAGTAACGGGACATTTGGATAATCATAATTTAATAGGACAAAGTCAGCATGGTTTTATGAAGGGGAAGTCAGGTTTGACAAATTTGCTGGAGTTCTTTGAGGAAGTAACATACAGAGTGGATAAAGGGGAACCAGTGGATGTGGTGTATTTAGACTTCCAAAAGGCATTTGACAAGGTGCCACACAAAAGATTATTGCTTAAGATAAAAAAATCACGGGATTGGGGATAATATTCTGGCATGGATAGAGGATGGGCTATCTAACAGAAGGCAGAGAGTTGGGATAAATGGTTCATTCTCAGACTGGCAATCAGTAACTAGCGGTGTTCCGCAGGGGTCGGTGCTGGGTCCCCAACTCTTTACAATCTATATTAACGATTTGGAGGAGGGGACCAAGTGTAACATATCAAAGTTTGCAGATGATACTAAGATGGGAGGGAAAGTAGTGAGTGAGGAGGACATAAAAAATCTGCAAGGTGACATAGACAGGCTAAGTAAGTGGGCAGAGATTTGGCAGATGGAATACAATACTGGAAAGTGTGAGGTTATGCACTTTGGCAGGAAAAATAGTAGAGCAAGTTATTATCTTAATGGCAAGAAACTGGAAAGTACTGAAGTACAAAGGGATCTGGGGGTCCTGGTGCATGAAACTCAAAAGGTTAGTATGCAGGTGCAGCAAGTGATTAGGAAGGCCAATGGAATGTTGGCTTTCATTGCTAGGGGGATAGAATATAAAAATAGGGAGGTATTGCTTCAGTTGTACAGGGTATTGGTGAGACCGCACCTGAAATACTGCATACAGTTTTGGTGTCCATACTTAAGAAAAGACATACTTGCTCTCGAGTCAGTACAAAGAAGGTTCACTCGGTTAATCCCGGGGATGAGGGGATGGACATATGAGGAGAGGTTGGGTAGATTGGGACTCTACTCATTGGAGTTCAGAAGAATGAGAGGCGATCTTATTGAAACATATAAGATTGTGAAGGGGTTGGATCAGGTGGATGCGGGGAGGATGTTCCCGATGATGGGTGAGACTAGAACTAGGGGGCATAGTCTTAGAATAAGGGGCTGCTCTTTCAAAACTGAGATGAGAAGGAAGTACTTCACTCAGAGGCTGGTAGGTCCATGGAATATGCTGTCCCAAAAAGCTGTAGAAGCTACATCATTACATAAATTTAAAACAGAAATAGACAGTTTCCTAGAAGTAAAGGGAATTAAGGGTTACGGGGAGCGGGCAGGAATTTGGACATGAGTCTAGGTTCGGATCGGTCATGGCCCTGTGGGTAGCGTAGCGGGCCCAGGGGCCGTGTAGCCTGATCCTGCTCCTATTTCGTGTGTCCAATTCTGTTAGGTTCAGGAGATGGTTCTGTGATAGTAGATTGGCGGTTAGGATCAGATCAGCCATGATCTTATTGAATGGCGGAGCAGGCTCGAGGGGCCAATTGGCCTACTCCTGCTCTTATTTCTTATGTTCTTATGTTCTTATTTTCTTGGTGCCCACACTGGAAGTAATAGATTATCGAAACTTGGATGAAACATGGTAATAGCGGTGCAGCGGCAGAATTACTGACCTATCCCTGCTTTCTTTTTACTCTTTTTCTGAAACAGCCAGGATAAGCAAACAAAAAATGCAGCCTCTTCTATTCCAGATGGCAGGAGTCCTGCCCTCACTGCAGTCATGTGTTAAAGAAATGCTCGCATGGCAGATAGGCACTTTCGAACCTCAGAGGTTTACAGCACAGAAGCAGGCCAATCGGCCCATTGTATCTTTGGTAGAGCAATCCAAAACTAACCCCACTGTGCCACTCTCTGCCCACAGACCTGTATCTTCCTCTGCTTCAAATATTTATCCAATTCTCCCTTAAAAGATACAATGGGAGTGAGGTTGGTCTTTGGCGGTAACGCAAAATGGGCGATAGCGAATCAGCAGCCTGTTTTACATCACGTCCGATTTTCCTTTCAAGTGAAGTCAATGGTTTAGAGAATTGTTGCGGGTAATAAAAGCCCACTGCCAATTCGTTCTCACCTGTTGTGTGCTACTGCCAGAGACCAATTTCACCCCCAATGGTTTCTGCCTCATCCGCTTCCTGTGGCGAAGTATTCCATCTTCCAATAACCTTCTGAGTAAAGCAATTTCTGCTGAACCCCTTCCTCTCTCTCAGTGACAATTTTAAATTGGTGAACCTCATCACTGATTCCCCGAACCTCGCTTTGTTGAATGGAAAACATACAACGCCACCAATTTAGCACTCCACCGATGTCAATGATCTGCTAGTCACTATCATTATTGTTTAGAGCAACCAGTTGTTAATATAAAAAGTTTCACATTTGCCATTCCAATACTGCACAATAAAGGACACAAAGCAGTGTTCCATGTGAGCAGTGTCCTTCTCCCACTCGCACCAGGGTTTATCGTCTCCTGTGCTGACTGTAAAGCTCCTAGTGGGAATAGGTCCTCTGTACAGAACATGGTTTGGGACAACTTGGTGCTGAATTTGCAACCTAACTCATACAGGCCACAGTGATGGCCCATTAAGGATACTGCAGGAAATACAAATGTCAAATTGGTTCAATAAGAGATGTTGGCGTCAATTTTGTCTTTTGGCCAGCAAAGAGGCAGCCATGAGGTTGAGGCCTCGACTTCATTTGAATTTGGCAGCTGAGGTGCGGTCGTCAAACAGGGGCCCTGATGCAGCTCTCCAAACTTTGGCGTCAGTATCGTCGGCTGGCTGGGACGCTGGCAGAGGCCCACAGGTAGGTGATCGGGGGGGGTGGGGGTGGCGGAGACACACGAAGCGGGCTCGCCCAGGTTTTCTATGGTCTGCAGTAGTCTTGTGGAACCAGGAGGAGCACTCCTGCCCTTTCCCGTTCAACAAACAAATCAATTAGAAAAAAAACTTCTGGCCAGTCCCCGATCGGAACGCCAGTACACATGCGTGGTGCATTCACGTCGCAAGATCCGCCCGTGTGTCGTTTCAAATTGCAATCGAGCTCCTAACTACGTCATTAGGACTCTGATTTGCACACTAAAGTGGCCTACTGCTTGTTTCAGGCAGGCACTTCAGCCGCTCAACGGTAGGTCTCTGTGAAAGTTACAATGGGTTGAGCGTCAGGCTTAACAGGGCGGTAAGGCTACCGATCCCATGCTTAGGCCCATCCTGCCCCATCAATGCTGATTTTTCCCAAGTGTAGATTGGCCCTTCTCCATCTATTGCTTGGGGATGTGTTAACATTGGTGAGTAAACACAACATTTTGAATTCTGGCAGGCGAGGTGGTTTAAAATCACCCCCACAGATTCTCACAGATGGATGACTACAATTTTGTTTAAATATAATGGCTTGTGTCCCGGGAGGACTCTTCAACAAGCTGCATTGCCGCTGCAGGTGCAGCAACAACCTGGTCCTTTATCCTGCCACCGTAAGCAGGCATCAAAAGAAGCTGGCTGGAAAAGTCACACGAACTGTCATCAGGAGAGAGGACAGTTTTCTGTAGATGGATTCTGGCCAAGCCACTAACACTGGGTCCTGCATCTGAGCGCTCACTGATCAGTGGGAGGACAGACCTGATGGTATCAGTTAGATACTGCAGATCTAGAGAGGTGGTGCCCATAAGCTCTCAGAAGCCATTTGCCACTTTCATAGAATCATAGAAGGAGGCCATTTGGCCCATGTCACCTCTGGTTCTTTTGCCAACCACCTTAAATCTGTGCCCTCTCGTTAACGACCTTACAACCATTGGAAATAGTTTTTCTTTAGTATATTCAAGACAGAGATCAATAGATTTTTGAATATTAAGGGAATCAAGGGATATGGGGATAGTGGGGGAAAGTGGAGATGAGATAGAAGATCAGCCATGATCTTATTGAATGGCGGAGCAGGCTCGAGGGGCCAAATGGCCTACACCTGCTCCTATTTCTTATGTTCTTCTGTTTAACCCTTCATGATTTTAAAAACCTTTCTCTCCAAATGATTCCCCAAAGCTTGAATGTCAGAGGTCAGAGCATCCACTTTGGGTATACTGACATGTCTAGAGGTCTCTCTGTTGGGGGGATAGATGCAGATGGTCCTGGTGCCACCACTTGCTCCAGGGAGCAATCCAGAATTCTTCTTTTTAGAGTAGGACCCCAGAGAACTGAGTCGACAGGCTCTGGAGCTTGGACTGACTTCTGTGGAGCCTCCATTTCCCATTGTCAGATCCCACTTTCACCTCTGACTCCTCCGGCACCCTCGTGTGTTGTAAACTCACCCAGTGAAAAACCCTCATTGGAACTATCTACATCCCCTGAGGGGGATTTCTCTGGGCTGGTGAGTAAGAGAGGGACAGGATGAATGATGACATGAATGAGGATGTGGCCAGTTGGGCAGGGATGGAAGGCCACTCAACTCTTTCTCTCTCCTCCTCCTCAGTGGCATCTTGCTTTGAGTTATCTGGGGGAAAAGGAAATGAAGAGGTGCTATAATATTATGCGGCTACCATGACAGTTCCTCTGTAGATTTTGAAGGTGTGTGATCATATTTCTTGCTAGTGTGATTGTGCTCGCAAGCCTTTACACAGCAAAGCTGCAGATGCTCCACACAAACCTGAAGCTACCATTGGCTCTCCTTATTTCCTTCCCCAACAGGTTCGGCTACATGGCTCTCCAGATCGCCAAGGCTTCTTCCTCATGAAAGGACAGAGATCTATCATCAGTGAGACCACCACCCATGGCCTGAGATTCCCCGTGCTTATGGGCAACCTTCTCCTGTGAGAGAGAAGAGGGCATGAGTTTGCAGTGAAGAGTGAGCAGAGCCGTTTGTTACAACAGTTTGACACATCAGGTTATTTGAGGCAGTAAAGTCAAGAAAGGACAGGTGGTGGTGAGTTAGCGAAGAATGCTCATGCATGGCACACTTCAAGGGAAGGTTCATTTGTAGAATCATAGAATGGTTACAGCACAGAAGGAGGCCATTCAGCCCGTCGAGCCCGTGCCAACTCTTTGCAAGAGCACTTCAGCTAGTTCCACTCCCCTGCCCATTCCCAGTAGCCCTGCAATTTTTTTTTCCTTCAGGTACTTATCCAACTCCCTTTTGAAAGCCACGATTGAATCTGCCTCCACCACCCTTTCAGGCAGTGCAATCCAAATCCTAACCACTCGCTGTGTAAAAAGGTTTTTTCTTATGTCACCTTTGGTTCTTTTGCCAATCACCTTAAATCTGTGTCCTCTGGTTCTCGCCCCTTCCACCAATGGGAACAGTTTCTCTCTATCTACTCTGTCTAGACCCCTCAGCAGGTGACACAGAATGGAAGAAGGCATCAGAAGTTCAGAGTCAAGTCCTATAGCACCATATGGGCAATGAAAGAAGAAGTGCCACACATATAAAGAGACTGCAAGGAAGGGTTAGGGGGATAGCTAGCTTACCTTGGCTGCTCTGTTGAGGTCATTGAATTTATTCCTGCATTGCAAAGGAGTCCTGGGGGTTAAGTGAATGCCCGATACCCTGGCAGTAGTCACGATTCTTTCATTCTGTGGTAGTCCTCTGTGCCAGCTGTATTTGAACCACCACGGCAAATCAAAGACTGGCTACTGGGTGACAACGGTTATCCACTCATGACATGGCTCATGACTCCGGTCCGGAATCACGCACACGTGCACAGCAGGTGCACAATGAGAGCCATGCTGCTACAAGGAATGTTATAGAGCACACCATTGGCATCCTCAAGCAATGCTTCCACTGCCTGGACTGCTCTGGAGGAGCCCTGCAGTACTCAGCTGAGCAGGTATCAAGATTTGTGGTAGTATGCTGCATGCTGCACAACCTCACAACAGCCCTTGCCACCACACATCAGGCGAGAAGGTGAGGAGCAGGAGCATGAGGAAGAGGAGGAGGCGGAGGAGGAAGTGTGACAGACAGTGGAGAGGAAGGGAGGATACAACGTAGACAGTTCTTTTCTGCCCGGACGCTACGTGATGAAATAATTAATGAGCGATACCAGTAATCTCAACCACACCTCCCCATTCACCAACAGTCCCACGCTCCTTACCTTTCCTCTATCACTGACCATCACATCATCCTCTTTCCGACAACACAAAAATAAAAACCACCAGAAAATGCACGTTCCAATCCAAATTTATAAATTCACTCATGACATAATGCAAACAAAAAAAAATGAATCACCCTTGTGCATTCCCTTAGCGTCTGTCTTCTGTGTTGCTTTGCCTCTCCTGGTGCTCCTACGAGGTGCTTCCCCAGTGTCTGCAGCATGGCTGGTGGAAGGCTGCTGACCTCCATTTGAGGAGACGGCAGATGGCCTTGGAGGGTGACCTCAAACAGCTCTGGGCCTAGAAGGCTGGGCTTCAGACAGCATCATTTCATCCTGGACTGCAGCAGTCTGGGCTGGCTGGCTGACAGGCAACAGTAAGGGCACTGGCAGAGTGGCAGGAATGGGAGCAGGAATGCTGTCATCCTTAGAGAGGAAAGCAGGTTTGTGCTCCATGGAGCCACTGCCACTCTCCCGGGGCGGCGCCTTAGCAATCCTAGTAATCTGTTGGAGAACAGATTGATGGACTGCTGTGAGGCCCTGGAAGCCCCATTAAACAGTGGTATCCAGATATGATAGCAGCAGTCTGAGCTTGCAAGGCAGCACTCAGACTTTTAATGGAAGCTGTTTCTGCTGCAATGCAACCTGTGACATCAGCCATCAGACACTGCATCATGGTGGGTTCCACAGGTGTGCTGATGGAGGTGGCCACCCATTGCATGCTGGAAAGGATGGGCTCCAGGCTCTGCATAAAAGTCGTGTGTCAAGTTGGTGCTGGACTCCTCCATGCTCCTTGTCGTTGAGCGCAGGCTTTCTGGCAGGCTTTCCAATGCACCATCAGCCTTCTTCTACAGCCTGGCCCTTTGAAGTCCTCATCTGATTCCTCTGCAGCAGAGCAAGTGTGCGACCTTGACTTCCAGCGAGCTGGCACCTGCGCTATCCTTTCCCCCACTCTGGCTCCTGCGCACTTGTGCCCGGTGTCTCACCACGTGCAGATCCCTCCTCTATCCTAGCCTCTAAAATATGCGCAGTGTCAATATCTGAGCTGGTGGCTGCGACTGTAAGATCGAGTGACGGTGTCTCTTCATCTTCACTCTCTTCTTCCTCTTCCTCCACTGACTGGGAAGGCTCCAGTTCTTGGGTATCTGAAATGAAAAAGGGACAAGGCTTGGTTTGCGGTGAGGGGAAAGGAGAAAGTAAGAAACATGTGCTTACACCATCTGAAGCTTCTAAGTCGGAAGAGATTAAGGGATGAGGGAGAAGTGGAATGACAGGAGGATTAGGTATGCAGATACCCTCATCATCGATCGCTTCAGCCCCGCCAGTGGCCACGGCTTCAGTGATGCCCCTTCCCATGATGACCAGCACTGTCTCCTCCTTGGGGGTTAAAACATGCAGATGTGCTTGTCCTCCTCCTGTTCTTTGCTGCTGCCTGTTGTTATGCGCTACCATATTCTGCAAGAAGAAGGGAAGTGTGTCAGTGAGTGTCCTGCAATATGTTTGGGTGATGTGACTGTCATGGTTGAATAGCTGCCAGTGTGTGTGAGCTGTGAGGTGTGGGTGCGAGGCTTGCAACAGTGCTAAGTGTGTGAGGGTGAGGTAAAGCATATGAATTGAAGTGTTGAGTACTGATTGATAGAGATTGTTGATGGATGGGTGATGGGGTGTAGTGAATTGAGTAGTCGATGAGGCTAGTGATGCAGTTGGTAGGATATGCCATTTGAAGGTAAACTGACTGACCTTGACAACTCGTGTGCGATTGTTAAACTTCTTCCTGCACGGCTTCCATGTTCCTGGAGCAACATTCCTTGCATTGACCTCCACCGCTACTTGCTCCCACTGCCTCCTGAGCATGTGTCTGAAGGGCCTCTTGCCCCCCCCGCCCCCCTATGGATATAGGACGTCTCTCCTCCTTTCCACCTCTTCCACCAAGACCTCCAGTGCAGTGTCTGAAAACCTTGGTTCACGCTCTCTCGCATGTTCAGCCATTCCTCCAAGTGTCACAGCACAGATTCAGCTTTCAAATGACTCCAGCCTCTTCTCACAGCCACAATGCCACAATGCACCTCCCCTTTAAGAGATGCAGGCTGCCTTTAAGTAGCGTTAGCCACTCGCGATATCGGGCCCCCTGCTGATGTGTGCAGCCAATGAACAGCACGGGTAGCGCTGGCTGCACGCAGCAATCATGTAAAGCAGCAGACAGCACCAATTTAACGTTCTGCCTGCAACACAATGAACGAGCGCAGGTTAATCGCGGTGCCCATGCCCGTTTTCTGGGGTTAGCCATTTTTTCCCCCATCTCGGTAAGTCAATAGCATTTTTGTATTAAAGTATCATTCATTGATAAGAACAAAAATGACCTGTTTCAAAGTGAGTGAGTGAAGGAGATTTTGGAAAGAAACATTCGTGTATTGAGGTAAATTAGTTTCGAGAGTTTTGAATTTAAGTCATAGAAAATTATACCTTGGAGAGAATAAAATGATACATTTGGATAGAAAACTGCTTAAAGGTATCAGGAGCATTACAATCCAAAAATCAATGTGCTTGTTCGGCTCTCTCAGACTGAAGCTCTAAATGTAACTAGGAGGCTATGTTTAGATGAAAGGTAAATGTCAGCATACACCCAGCTAAAGGAAATGGTTGTTGATAAGTGAAACAAAAAAATCTAGCGATCCTCACCATGGACTAGTCTGGTTTATATCAAAATGATAAAGTAATGTGCTTAGGTGCTTAAGGAAGGTTAAACACTTATTTGAATAGATCTTTAGAAAAATGTAAAAGAAAACAATACATTATTAATAGTAAGGTCTATCACTTTGAAGAAAACAATTGAGCCTTGACAGTGTTAACCCTTAGTTAGTTCCACGTTTCAATATCAAATATAGTGCACTAATCCAGCTGCAGAGCAAGGAAGCCCAGCCAGCCACACGTCTTTACATGCATGGCATAGTCATGCAATCAATTGTGCTGTTCTGGTAGATGCTGTAGATACATTGGACATAGCTCTATTCATCTGCAGCAATAGCGATACTTTCCTCTCTTCCTCATCAACATACTTCTGTACAAATACACTATCCTTGCTGCTTTGATGTATTTAAATCTTGACCTCTGGTTCTTGCTCAAGAACCCATTAAAGTTAACAATGGCAGACTGTGTTTTGGCTCAACACTGAGGGAGGATCGAGGCCATGGAGGGATTTGAACATGAGGATGACTATAGCAAGAGATGCTGGTGATGTGGGATGGGTGTGTCAGTGTTTTGGGGGAAGGAAAGAGATGGAAAGGTGCTTGGGGTGAAACCTGCTGTCGGAACACTGTGCTGGTGGGACAGCCCACGCCCTCGGTGCTGGCTTGATTTTTACCTTCTTTTAAGCTCCTGGTCTGCTGGAGTCTACTCCACTCTGCCAGCTTTTCCATTTCACACCTGCCTAACCTCTCACTACCTCAGCAAGCTGAGTTCTCTGTACCTCTTAAATGTCTTTTATTTCTTCCATTTTGCTTCTTCCTATTGTCTTATGTTAATATCACTTCAACCATTTAACAATCTAATTTTTCCAATTTATACATTTTACAAGTCGTTCTACTTCCTCTCTTGCATGCGCACATTTATGTGTGTGCATTTTCTTCCCCTTCCCTTTGTTCTATTGCTTTTTAAATGCTGTTCATCTGTATTTTTTCCCAGTTCTGGTGAAAGAGCTGCATCTGAAACATGCCTGTTCTCGCCACAGATGCCGACTGGAGTTGTTCCAGCATTTTCTGTTTTTGATTCAGATTTACAGCACCTGCAGTATTTGGCCCTTTGTTTATCACTGAATGCCAGTCAGAGAGGGGCATTCTGACTGAATTTTACCTTCCCTGACCCACTGGGCCCAATTGCAGCTTCCCTACTGCAGCTACTTCAGCACAGGAAATATTTTGGCAACAGTCACAGATATATTTATTGCATTTGCACATTAGTTACTTAATAACATACAGGAAATGAAGAATTTCATAACAGCAATGGACTTAAAGGGTTCAGGTAACACTGTAAGCCTTAAAGTGTATGTAGTTCATACAAATAATTCTGTGGGATTAAAGCCTGGAAAGTACTGTGATATTAGCATACAGACACTTACTGCATGCATATGACATGGCTATGTCTATTATTTGAACAGGCATTATGGTTTAATGCCTCCAATAAAATAGTGCATAAGGTAACATTCTACAAACATGCTTAATATCGCCAACAATAATATCCAGCCTTATGTTATTGTCTTTAACTCCCTCTGGGTATCCTTTTTATTTATTTTACATTGTTTTGTCAATTTTGTGCCCATTGATGTGAGATGTGTCAATGCTGGGGAATACATTACTTTTGTTTCCGTTTCTGCATCAAATACTCCACGCTAGGTACAGCACAACTGAATCCATTGGCTGTAGTTCGTTGGTTGTGAAGTATTTTGGGACATCCGATGATGTGACAGGCGCTACATCAATGTAATGCTTTGCTTCTAGATGCACAACACAACTCCCTCTACTCTACCTGAACAATGGGGGTGAATGTTATCTGCCTACCATCCCATTCAAATCGGGGCTGTCGACAGACAATTTAAAAATAAATCTCCTGTCCATTGTCTGCCCAAGGCCCACCCGACTCGATTTTTGATCAGGGTCCTACGCTAGTCATGGGGCCTGACATAAGAAAACTACTAGGCACTTGGTCTAAGCATTAAACAAAGCTTTAATCAACTGTTTTACAACATGGAGATCTAGTTGTGTCCTTCACTAGTTCCTGTTAAAGAATGTCCTGAGCAAGCTGGGCCCATGCCCGAGTATTTATACTCTCCCTGGACAGCGCCACCAGCAGGCCGCCCAGTATTATTTCCTAAGTCATTTCCACATGAATGACAAGATTCATGTCAGGGCCCAACGGCATTTTCATGTAACAATGGGCAGGGTATGCGCCGTGCATGCTCCACCCATTGGCACTAGGCCTGAAGTGGCCTAAAGGGACGGCTGCAGGTTACATACAAACATACGAATAATGACAGACAAGAAGAGACCCTTTGGTCCATCCAGCCTGTCCTATACAATTGTGATGCTTTGTGTATCACAATATATACACGCTCCACCCCACCCAAAAACCATGTGATCTCCTAGATAAAATCCCAGACCAATTTGGGGGAAAAATATGCGAAATTCCTCTCCGACGAAAAGGTCATCGACCTGAAACGTTAACTCTCTTTCTCTCTCCACGGATGCTGCCTGGCCTGCTGAGTTTTTCCAGCGTTTTCTGTTGTTATTTCAGATTTCCCGCATCCGCAGTCACTATTCTCTGAGTAACGTACCTCCTGACATCTATCTAGATCTGGCATAAAACTTAAAATTGTGACACTTGGTCCTCCCTAACCTATTTAATTGGACAAAAATGAGAAGTCGCACAACACCAGGTTATAGTCCAACAGATTTATTTAAAATTACAAGCTTTCGGAGCTGTCGCCCCTTCGTCAGGCAAAGTTACTTTGTAATTTTAAATACATCTGTTGGACTATAACCTGGTGTTGTGCGACTTCTCATTTTTGTCCACCCCAGTCCAACACCGGCATCTCCGCATCATATTTAATTGGAATAAACTATCAACTCAAACACAATCTATTCCTTTCATTATCTTATAAACCTCAATCAGATCCCCCCTAAGTCTATGCTTGTCTAAGGTGTACAGTCCCAACTCTTTTAGCCTATCTTGATAACTAAGATGCTTTAACCTGGAAATTCGTCGAGTGGCCCGCCTCTGCACCTTCTCAAAGCCTCAATATCACCCACCATGTGAGGAGACCAAAACTGGACACAGTATTCTAACTGAGGCCTGACCACGGTCTTATACAAGGACAAAATAGTGTGCTTTGTCTTATAGTCAATTGTCCAATAAATGCACCCCAACACCCTATTTGTTGTAGCTATCGCTTCACGGCATTGCTCAGGAACCTTTCGAGATCTATATGCTAGAATGCCCAGATCTTTTTCTTACTCCACCTGCTTTAATGCTCTCCCTGACATCCTCAATCTATGGGTCCTTCATTGTCAATATTACTCCCGGTGGCTAATCAGTTAAAATGTACATAATGTATAATCCATCCACTAAGATCCATTTCAGTTGATGTGGGAAGTGGAATAGGGCTACCACAATATGTTGGTGAGAAAATATCACTGTTAATCTAGAAATCAGGAGCTTGCGTTTCATGGGTGCTCATTCCTTGCTGTACTAGAGTGGACTGATCTGAAAAATAAAGTGATTTCGCATCTTAAATGAGCTCTGTTTAAATTTTCTTTAATAATGTGCCCTTAAATGTACTGCTTTGAAATTACTGAGAAATGATGCTGGAATTGATTTCTTTAATGATTACATTCAGTCTAGCTGGAGTGACAGATATGTCAGTGAGCCCCATTGTGCTTGTTTCAGTCCCAGGCGCTGTGTTGAAATGTCAGCCAGGCTACAAGTAGAAGGAACATTCAGTTGCTTCGTCTGCCAGTAGGAATAATATCAGCCTCACCACACACACACACGGTTTTAGACTTTTAAAATGAAAGGAATTCTACCATAAATCAATTGTTTTGAAATGGGCATGAGTATGCACAGGAGAGATTGCACAGGAGGGGTCCCTCCAACCTAGTAACTCTCGGAGAATAAAAATAATTGATGTATAGAAAATGCAAAATGTGATGGTTTATTTCCCCAGTTTTCCACAGAAATATGACTCAGCTGTCTGAGAGCTCGTGCACACCATTGGATTACATCCCCCTCATTTATCAGCATTTAAATAAAGGTGCATATTTAAAGAAGCCATATACTTTTTAAAATTGGTATTTCAAGACTATTTTGTGTATTAAGGTGAGGGATGTCATTGCTATGAAATAAACACTTTCTGGCTGTAGTATCAGCATCGAGCGTTCAGAAGTCAGATGTAGCTTGATCCTTTGAAACCACACTTGATTTTCCAATGGAAATAAAATCATGTAACATGTAAACGGGGTTGCCGCTTCGTCATCGACCAAGACCACTTTCACTCCAGCATGCCTGAAAGGGTGATCACTTTGCTGAACACCTTCGTTCAGTCCACAAGCGTGACACTGAGCTTCCGGTCGCTTGCCATTTTAATTCTTCGTCCCACTCCCACTCTGACCTCCCTGTCATCGGCCACCTGCACTGTTCCAACGAAGCTCAACATAAGCTCGAGGAACAGCACCTCATCTTTCAATAAGGCACTTTACAGCCTTCTGGACTCAACACTGAGTTCAACAGTTTCAGATTATAATCTCTGCCCCCATTTTTTCAGACAGAAGGTGGTGGTAATGGTTCTGCTGTTGCCATTTACAGTTTCTCCAGACCCATCTTTTGTTTCTTGCCCCATTTCCACACCCTTTTGCATCGCACCATCATCCCTTTTGTCATTTAATCTCTCCTGCCTTCCACCCTATCACAGACCTTCCCTTTTGTTCTTTCCTCCCCTCCCCCTTTCCCTGCCTCTGCACTTGCTTAAAACCTGTTACATCTCTAACTTTTTCCAGTTCTGACGAAGGGTCATGGACCTGAAACGTTAACTCTGTTTCTCTCTACATGGATGCTGCCTGACTTGCTGAGTATTTCCAGCATTTTCTCTTTTTATGGTAGCTTGACCCAGCTTTGTACACTCTGCTTGAATTATATGCTTTAACATTAACCGCAGAAAATCTTTACATTTTTTGGACACAAGTTTAATTTTCATGAAATTGTATTCTTGATACTGTTACATACAGGGAACCCTGAATGATAACCCACTAGCTTCTTTTACATGTTGACAGACCTTCTGTTTATTCCAGCCTTTTCTGCTTCAATTGTAAACATTGAGCATGTGATATGGTGTAGAACACTCAGCAGTGTACGCTTCAAATAGGGCAGAACAAAAGTTATTAAAAGGGGTAAAATTGGTTTTGGCTGGAAGCACAAAACGGTAATAGCAAATTAGTAGCCATTTTACACCCCACCTGATTTACTTTCCCAAATATCATGGGGGGGGGGAAATTATGTCACATGTAAAATGGCCTGCTGATTCGTTATCGACCAAGACCACTGTCACTCTAGCATGTTTGAAAATACTGGGGTTAGATTTTCAACTCGCTGCTCTGGTGCCGAATGACCGCCTGCTATGGAAACTGCTCGATTCCCCTTCCACTGCTCTAGGACAGTTACTGACTGAATCACTGTGATGGGATTTAAGAACATAAGAATTAGGAGCAGGAGTCGGCCATACGGCCCCTCGAGCCTACTCCGCCATTCAATAAGATCATGGCTGATCTTCGACCTCAACTCCACTTTCCCGCCTGATCTCCATATTCCTTGATTCCCTTAGAGTCCAAATATCTATCGATCTCAGCCTTGAATATACTCAAAGACTCAGCATCCACAGTCCTTTGGGGTAGAGAATTCCAAAGATTCACCACCCTCTGAGTGAAGAAATTCCTCCTCATCTCAGTCTTATATAGACGATCCCCTTATTCTGAGACTGTGACCCCTTGTTCTATACTCTCCAACCAGGGGATAAACCACTCACTAATCTTATTAAAAATAACCTGCCTGGAACATCAGAAGTTAAAGAAATTCGAATATTGTATGTGTAAATGTAAACCTGGTATATCAATAACATTTAGAAAGAACGGAAGAATAGATATTCAGAACATCGAATTAATTTGAAAAGGCTTAAGAGAACCAAACCTAAAATATCCCAACTGGTAAAAAAAAATGTAACATGGTGACTAGATGTTATGCTGCCGTTCAGACCTTATACTCTGAAACCACCAATCATAGAGCATCAACATTTTCCTTTGGTATTAAGTTATTCGTCGATGTCTGGGTGAAATAGTGCAGTTGTTTAGCAGCCAGTTTATCAAAATGATAAAAGGGATCCGTCAATCTCCAGACTGTACCCCCCCCCCCCCCCCCCCTGCTCACTTCAAAGTATGATGCATGAACTAAGTTTGGGACTGAATTACCTAGAAGACTACATCAAGAGTATTCTTGGCAACTGTAGCACACCAGCGACCACTGCAGAGACAGCGCAGCATGCGAGGACCACAGCGATTCCTCCCTTCCGGACCCGTCTCAGGAACCGGGGCACAATTCTGGATATCTCCCCAGCACCAGCCACGCACCGCCACTCGAAAACTCTGTCTCCCTGTACTTGAGGAACGGGGAGGTTGTCCTGGTGGAAGTGAGCCCAGTGCTGTTGCTCGGGCGATCGGGGACTTCAGACAAGCGCTGTGTGTGTGTGTGTGTGTGATGTGCGTGTTCCTCCTGTTTTCTTTTCATTCTTGCTGCTAAAATAATCTCTGCCCGGGCGAATGAGACAGTTTGCATGCGTTTGCTCAACAGCCTAAGTAGCCGGTGCTTGTTCAGTGTCAATCCGGCCTTTCCAAACGGAATGCGGATGATGCTCAAAAGAGTTGCTGGAATAAACAGCAGATTGCAAGTCGCAGCGCAGCTCAAAGCCGAGCTTTGCATTTTGGAGAGAGAGGGAGAGTTGCGGGGAAAGGCAGTGAGCTGCTGGGCTAACCCGAATCCTGACCCTCCCCATAGTCCGGCTGCCCTTGAATTACTGTTTAAAGTAACTGACACACATCCGACGAGCGCAGACTTAAATGCAAACAGACCGCCTTCTCGACAAAGCAAAGCTAGCCCACGCAGCGCTACTTACTGCAACACACAGGCAGGGAGCCCTGCTCCACCGCGCCGGGCTCGCTGGGGACCAGGGGCAGAGGCGCATCCGTGTCCGTGTTGGCAAGCCAGGTTGATTCGGTTTCTCTGGTCCAGCTCTCGTAGTACCTGGGCTCGATAGTATCAGCCCGGCTTCCACCACAACCCATCCTGCGATTCCTCCCTCCTCCCTCCCCCCCAAACACAGCTTATTCCAATCTGCAGCTCCAACCAGGACCAGCAGTAGAATCTTTCTCGTCTCCCGGCTCAGTGAGGTGGGCCGAATTAGGGCACGGCTAGTTTATCCGCTGACAAGCCCAGGGAAATCATGATGTGTCTGTTTTTTTTTGTTTTGTTTGAACCCTGAGAACTATTGTGGTGCAGGAGTGGCTGGAGGCTCCTCAACACGTTTCTGCTGTCTCTCAATCTCAGCTGCTTTGACGTCAGGGATTGCGTGCTCACCAGGCAAAGCCAAGCAAAGAGAGACATCTCCAGCCACTGGAATCAAGCACTTACTGGCAATCACATTCTTGTAGGGAGCAGTAATTACAATAGGCATTGCGATTTCACTGATGCATTTTCTACTGGGAATTGTAACAATAAAATCTATTTGCTGGAAATGAGAATGTGGAACTCGCTACCACAGGGAGTGGTTGAGGCGAATAGTATAGATGCATTTAAGGGGAGGCTAGACAAACATATGAGGGAGAAGGGAATAGAGGGTTATGCAGATAGAGTTAGATGAGGAAAGACGGGAGGAGGCTCGAGTGGAGCATAAACGCTAGCATGGACTGGTTGGGCCGAACGGCCTGTTTCTGTGCCGTATATCCTATGTAATCCTATGTAATGAAATAATAGTTTCTGTGCTGTAATAAAATGCGAGAAGCATCAGGAACAAGGTAGATGAATTAGCTGTGGAAATAGAGGTTAATAATTATGATCTAATTGGGATTACGGAAACATGGTTGCAGGGTGAGCAGGGCTGGGAGCTTAACATACAGGGGTATTCAGTATTTAGGAAGGATCGACAAAAAAGAAAGGGAGGAGGGGTAGCATTGCTGGTAAAAGAGGGGATAAATGCAATTGAAAGGAAGGATATTAACTCAGTTAATACAGAATCTATATGGGTGGAGCTAAGAAATAGCGAGGGGCGAAAAACATTAATAGGAGTGGTATATAGGCCTCCAAATAGTAAAATAGAGGTTGGGGAGGGCATCACGAGGGAAATTAGAGAAGCGTGCAATAAGAGCACAGCTGTCATCATAGGTGACTTTAACTTACATATAGATTGGACTAGCCTAATCAGTAAAAATAATGAGGAGGAGGAATTCCTTGAGTGTTTAAGGGATGGTTATCTGGATCAATATGTCGAGGAACCAACTCGGGAACAGGCTATATTGGACTGGGTACTGTGCAATGAGAAGGGACTAATTAGTAATCTGTTGTACGGGGACCCTTGGGTCAGAGCGATCATAACATGATCGATTTCTCACTCGAAATGGAGAGCGAAGAAATTGACTCAGAGACTAAGGTCCTGAATTTAAACAAGGGGAATTATGATGCCATTAGACGGGAACTGAGTAGGTCTGATTGGACAACGTTCCTGGGAGGACTGGAGGTAGATAAACAATGGCAAGCATTTAAAGATAGAATGACAAAATTGCAAAAATTGTTTATACCAATCTGGCATAAAAGGAAATCTAAAAAGGTGACTCAACCGTGGATAACAGGGGAAATTAGAGACAGCATAAAATCCAAAGATAGGGCGTATAAAATAGCCAAAAAAAGCGCCAGAGCGGAAGATTGGGAACAGTTTAAGATAGAGCAAAGGAGGACAAAGGGCTTAATCAAGAGGGGCAAAATAGCTTACGAAAGCAAGCTGGCGGAAAATATAAAAACTAACTCCAAAAGCTTTTATAAGTATATCAAGAGGAAAAGACTGGTGAAAACCAAAGTTGGTCCATTGCAGTCAGATACGGGGGAATATATAACGGGAAATAAGGAAATGGCAGACCAACTAAATGCATACTTTGGGTCAGTCTTTACGAAGGAAGACACAAAAAACCTCCCTGGGATATCGGGAAAAATAGGGACATTGGCAAAGGAGGAACTGACGCAAATCAATATCTCTAAGGATATGGTGTTAAGGAAGCTAAAGGGATTGAAGGCGGACAAATCCCCAGGGCCTGATAACATGCATCCTAGGGTACTGAAGGAGGTGGCCCTAGAGATAGCGGATGCACTAAGTATGATTTTTCAGAATTCATTAGACTCGGGAACAGTGCCCATGGATTGGAGGGTAGCTAACGTTACCCCACTATTCAAAAAGGGGGGTAGGGAAAAAACAGGTAATTACAGACCTGTAAGCCTTACATCAGTTGTGGGCAAAATGCTGGAGTCCATCATTAAGGATGAAATAGCGGAGCACTTAGCAAATGGGGACAGGATAGGACAGAGTCAACATGGATTTACAAAGGGTAAATCGTGCTTGACTAATCTATTGGAATTTTTTGAGGGAGTAACTGGTAAAATAGATGGGGGGAGAGCCAGTAGATGTGGTGTACCTGGACTTCCAAAAGGCCTTCGACAAGGTCCCACATAAAAGATTAGCATGGAAAATTGAAGCTCATGGGATAAAGGGGAAAGTATTGACGTGGATAGAGAACTGGCTGTCAGATAGAAAACAGAGAGTTGGAATAAACGGCTCATTTTCTGAATGGCAGGCAGTAACAAGTGGGGTACCGCAGGGATCTGTCCTGGGTCCCCAGCTGTTCACAATTTACATTAATGACCTGGATCAGGGAGTCGGATGCAGCATTTCCAAATTTGCAGACGACACTAAACTAGGAGGGGGGGTGGGCTCAGAGGAGGAGACCAGGAAGCTCCAGAGCGATTTGGACAGACTGGGTGATTGGGCGGATAAATGGCAGATGCACTATAATGTGGACAAGTGCGAAGTTATCCACCTTGGGTGCAGGAACGGGAGGGCAAATTATTATTTAAATGGCAATAAATTGGGAGAGGGGGAAGTACAGAGAGACCTGGGTGTTCTTGTACACCAGTCACTGAAGGCGAGCATGCAGGTGCAACAGGCGATCAAGAAGGCAAACGGTATGCTGGCCTTCATAGCAAAAGGGTTGGAATACAGGAACAGGGATACCTTGCTGCAGCTGTACAGGGCACTGGTGAGACCACACCTCGAGTACTGTGTACAGTTTTGGTCGCCTCATCTGAGGAAAGATGTTCTTGCCATGGAGGGGGTGCAGCGGCGATTCACCAGGCTGATACCAGGAATGGCGGGATTGACCTATGAGGAGAGACTATGTAGTTTAGGGATGTACACACTGGAGTTTAGAAGATTGAGAGGGGACCTCATAGAAGTGTATAAAATTCTGACAGGTCTAGACAGACTAGATGCAGAAGGAATGTTTCCCTTGGCGGGTGAGAACAGAACTAGAGGACATAATTTAAGGATAAGGGCTAAACCATTTAGGACAGAAATGAGGGGGAATTTCTTCACTCAGAGGGTGGTGAACCTGTGGAACTCATTGCCACAGAGGGCAGTGTACGCCAGCTCACTAAATATATTTAAGAGGGAATTAGATATATTTCTACAGGCAAAAGCGGTTAAGGGTTACGGAGAGAAGGCGGGGACGGGATACTGAATTGAAGGATCAGCCATGATCTCATTAAATGGCGGAGCAGGCTCGAAGGGCCGGATGGCCTACTCCTGCTCCTATCTTCTATGTATCTATGTATCTATAAAAGTCAGGGCTGCTGGAAGTAAGGTCTGTTGGATCTATAGTATACCTATATACATTAATGCTCAGCGGACCGAAGGGGCTGGTGGGAGGGATCTTGGATGTATTTTTTTATAAAATTATTTTCAACAGAGATGTTAAAATTCCATTTTATTCTCATTTTTTCAAACTCATATCCTGCACCATAATGCAGCACTCCAGAGTGTATACCAACATAAACCCATTGCCGAGGACCGCAGTGGTACTTCTTCATTGAAATATAAATATACCAGTTTGTAAAAAGTTATCTCAACAATATAAGTTAGAAGGCACAGGGTGTTGGAACACCAATGTGTGGGACCATAGAGTGGTGAGACACAAGTCCAATTTCTCTCTTGCCTCTCCCCCACCCACACACCCCCCTCCCCCCGCCCCCACACAGACACCTAATTTCTGATTGCCACAATGCTGTTATGGAGATTCACTGAATGAAGACAAATCACTTCCTCAAAGGAGAGGGAAAATCAATTCTGGGTTGCTCTCATGTACAGGTTGCTGATGGAGGGATACTGATGGAGTTTCGGGAGTTGGACAGTCATCTATCCACTCAACTGCAGTCAATGATCGCTTTGCGGGATGAAGAGATACCATAGAGAACAAAACAAAAACAAACTATGATGTAATGGAATGGTAGGATTTGGGTTCCAGCCTACAGTTCTCATATATCCAATGAGTTCTTGACCTCTGCGGCATTAGAATGCTGGTGCGCTGAATATAGCCAAGCTCGTACCCATGGGAAAGGAAGGAGAGTGTCATCCTCGTGGTGTACTCACACACCTCCTGGAAGTTAGATCAAAGTGCCACAGGTAGAATGCTGGGAGCAGAACACTTGCCTGCCTCTTCATTCCAGGGAGAGAAAATAGAGAAAACTTGGTGTCAATGGCCTAACTTTCTAACATTTATCATTTGAAAATATTTGAAATCATTTGACAAGCATTCGGATTAGAAAACATATATCATGGCAGATTAAAGTTGTTTTTGATTACTAATCAAAAGGTTAATAAACCTTGCTTTTTATGTTTTATCTTATGAACGCTTTACATTCAACTGCATAATAAAATTATTTAGCTTAGTTTAAAATCTTGTTAATATATTACATTCAAATTTGATAAATGGCTGTATTAATAGATTTACTTTCCAACAAGTATTAAGTATTTTATTATCCCTTTCACATGACTGTTAATGACCAGATTGTTTTCTAGATTAGAGGCTGTTTTCCTATGAATTAATACAATATTAGAGAACCCCTAAGCGGGACAATCCTGATATGACGACAAGCCAAGACAGGTCTCTGAATCACACAGTCTATTCATAACTGCAATATTATTTACACTTTATTAACAACAACTTGCATTTATATAGCACCTTTAACGTAGTAAAACATCCCAAGGCGCTTAAAAGCTAATGTCAGAAAGAATATTAAACAGGAATTTGCTTTAAAGAATAAGTGTCTGTGGATGTATGTACGCAGAAGATACAGGGCTGGTCGAAGTGGATTACAAGATAGTAATCCAACTGAGGGGCACAAAACCACAAAAGCAAAGTTCAATAGTTTATTAGTCATCTGTATTCCAGGACTCAATAATCGGTGTCATCATCAGCTGTTAATCCAGCATTTTAATGTTATCTGCCTTTTTCCATTATTTAACCTCTGCTGTTCTCAATGCTTTTTGACTGCTGCTTTTTCTTCACCACCCTGGTCTTGACTCAAAATGATGCAGAAGCTCACAGAGTGTTGAGTTGTTGAAACAAACTGAAACAGGATCTCTCAGGATACTGGGTTCTTTTAGCTGGTGAATTGCAAAGGAACTCACCATCACTATATAATGTTATCAACGCCCTCCACCTGTTATGGAAGTAGCAATAAAATGAGTTTTACTGTTGCTACTTAATCATCTGAACTTGCTATTATATTTCGTGAAAGTAAATAAGTTATCCAACTAAAAGCAGAATGTGTGTTCGACAGTTAACAATATAGAGCGAGAAAAGCCCATTCAAACTTGTTCCTTTCAAAGGTTATGTACAATCTACCCAATCATGGGCTCTATACTACTACTACTTCGTACTGCCAATGTAGATGTAGAGCAACAACTATAATTTTACACTTAGGTGGTTAAGCCTGATACTTGTGTCAGGAGTAGCGGAGTGTTTGGCCGTGATGACTCAATGTGATAGATGCTATGCCAGGGATTCTCAACCGGGGGTCCGTCATGATGGTCCGTGAGAATATTTCAAGGGGTCAACGCCACGGGAGATCAACTAGTTTTAGCAGGTGGCTTTGGGTGGACCCACCTCACTGCCGCCGCCAGCAGGTGGCGCCCTGCGGGGAGGTCGGCAGCTGGGCCTTTGGTAGCAGTAGAGGCGCGCGCTGCCTGTGGGTGCTCTGCGAACCAATCAAGAGCGGCAGATGGAGGAGGAGGATGGGCCGGAGCTTCTGTGGAAAAGCAAAGACTTGGGGCCCGTCACACTCTGCCAAGCCAGCCCGGGGCCTCGGTCTCTATTTTAAATCGGCACGGGTGGGCCCGAGGGGAAAAAAACCCACAAAATTACAAAGGTACAGGTGAACAACGTGGTGGTGCTGGACAGCCCAACACCGTTTTTCAGTTCGAGATCACCTTTGAGTGCATCGGAGATCTGTCGGAGGGTGAGTGAGGCCTGGGGCCTGGAAATGAGTGCCTCCAGGCACGGTAAAATGGGTGGAAAGTTTGCGTTGAGGGGCCGAGGCCTAGTGAACTTTGACGGTTGCTAATGGCAACCATGTGAGATGAACCCCCAGCCCCGCTCCTCACACACCCGCTTCTCCCCCCCCCCCCCCCACCAACAGGGGGTCTGTGGAATTCTTATAACACGGGAAGGGGGCCTCAGAAGCAAATATGTTGAGAACCCCTGCTCTATGCCATATATTTAGACTCCTGAGGAAAAGTTTAGTATAAATGCCGTTTGATCCAAAAAACCTTATCAACTGAAATGCCAGATTATCTATCCATCCCGTATCTCTACTGTTCAACAGTTCATTGATGACACTCCCAAACCAGCCCCAGCAACACTGGTGTCATTGTGTTATATGGAGTATTTGATCATCTCAATCTCTATCACTTCAATCCCATTCCTTACCAGTTGTTAAGCAGCTCTGTTTTGAAGGAGGAGTTAATTGATTACAGCATCAACTGGAAATTTGTTTTATATATACATAATTTTATATACAATTTTAAGTTATGGCGGCACAGTGGCAAAATGTCCGAGGAAATTCGGCGCCAATGTCTTCTTTGAAGATTAGATGTGTGCACAATTACCAAATATAATTTAAAAGGGATATTTACAATATTTAGATCATGTTGATTAACAGTCAAATGCCCTCAGATATATCCTGGCATTTAATTAACCTTTCTAACTCAGTTACATTTCCTTAAAATGCGTGCCAGTTAACAGCTTCACATTGATTGGATACTTTCAATGAATGATCAATAATCACAACCAAATCCTTTATTTCCTCTTTCACATTTGCTAATAGGCACCTTGTCATTTACTGGAGTATAGAGGCAGAACAGTAGAGCACAAGGGGATGATTTTCTTCTAAGGGTTAGAGTTCTGGCAGGGAGGGTCTTTCACCCACCATCAATACCCATCCCAACCCTGACCCATTTGCTTGGGTCGGGGTTCTTTCCATATGCACCGCGGGCTCCTGGTGGCATTCCCATCATCAAGAGGAATCCTGCCAGTGCGAGGATGGAGAATCCTGGCAGTACTGCAGCAGGAACACCATTGCAGTACCAGAAGAGACAGTAAGGGACCTTAAAGAGGCAGAAGCGCCTCAAAAATGGCAGCAAGGCCACGGCTGATACCGATGCCTTCAGCAGGTATGTGCTGGGCCTGACCTGGAGGGGGAGGAAGCTGCTACCAGGCCTTTTCCATCCGCCAAGGGACCCCGGATCTATTAACGCCATTTTCCACACGGTGGCTCTGGGAAGTTGTGGTAATTGGGCAGACAGGAGTGAATTCTGTTCCAGACCCGGGCCTTGTTCCCCCTCCCCTGCCATTTGCATGCAGTGGGCGGGGAAGGAGTGGCCAGCAGCGGTCTCAGTGGAGGTGAGAACAAGAAAGTCTTGGTCAGGGCACTGAGGTGGCAATAGCCCCACCACTTGTATTTTCCGTCATTCCCTGCCATGATCCAAGAGAATTCCTCCCCAAGTTTCGAGAGCTTTACAGAGCACTGGTAAGACCATATTTGGAATATTGTGTTAATTTCTGTTCACCAAGCCACAAAAACACATACAAGTAATGGAGAGGGTGCAGAGAAGAGCAACAAGACTAATCCGAAGTATAAAGGGGTTGAACTATAAGGAAAGTTTGGAGAAGTTGTTCAGTCTTGACACAAATTTTCAGAACCTCTCTGGCCACAGGGGAGGTGCCAGAGGACTGGAGGACAGCTAACGTAGTACCATTATTCAAGAAGGGTAGTAAGGATAAACCAGGGAATTACAGGCCAGTGAGCCTAACATCAGTGGTAGGGAAATTATTGGAAAAAATTCTGAGGGACAGAATTAGTCTCCACTTGGAGAGGCAAGGATTAATCAAGGATAGTCAGCATGGCTTTGTCAGGGGGAGATCATGTCTAACCAATTTGATTGAATTTTTCAAGAGGGTGACTAGGTGTGTGGATGAGGATAGTGCAGTTGATGTAGTCTACATGGACTTCAGTAAGGCTTTTGACAAAGTCCCGCATGGGAGACTGGTCAAGAAGGTAAGAGCCCATGGGATCCAGGGCAATTTGGCACATTGGATCCAAAATTGGCTTAGTGGCAGGAGGCAGAGAGTGATGGTCGAAGGTTGTTTTTGTGACTGGAAGCCTGTGTCCAGTGGTGTACCGCAGGGATCGGTGCTGGGTCCCTTGCTGTTTGTAGTGTACATTAATGATTTAGATATGAATGTAGGAGGTATGATCAGTAAGTTCGCAGATAACACGAAAATTGGTGGAGTGGTAAATAGCGAGGAGGGAAGCTTCAGGCTACAGGACGATATAGATGGGTTGGTCAGATGGGCAGAACAGTGGCAAATCGAATTTAACCCTGAAAAGTGTGAGGTGATGCATTTTGGGAGGACTAACAAGGCAAGGGAATACACAATGAATGGTAGGACCATAGGAAGGACAGAGGTGTGCATGTACATAGATCCCTGAAGGCAGCAGGACAGGTAGATAAGGTGGTTAAAAAGGCATATGGGATACTTGCCTTCATTAGCCGAGGCATAGAATATAAGAGCAGGGAGGTTATGATGGAGCTGTACAAAATGCTAGTTAGGCCACAGCTGGAATACTGTGTGCAGTTCTGGTCGCCACACTATAGGAAGGATGTGATTGCATTGGAGAGGGTGCAGAGGAGATTCACCAGGATGTTACCTGGGCTGGAGCGTTTCAGCTATGAAGAGAGACTGGACAGGCTGGGGTTGTTTTCCTTCGAGCAGAGAAGGCTGAGGGGGACTTGATTGAGGTGTACAAAATTATGAGGGGCATAGATAGAGTAGATAGGAAGGAACTTTTCCCCTTAGTAGAGCGGTCAATAACTAGGGGGCATAGTTTCAAGGTAAGGGGCAGGAGGTTTAGAAGGGATTTGAGGAAAAACGTTTTCACCCAGAGGGTGGTTGGAATCTGGAACTCACTGCCTGAAAGGGTGGTAGAGGCAGGAACCCTCACAACATTCAAGAAGCATTTAGATGAGCACTTGAAACGCCACAGCATACAAGGCTACGGACCAAGTGCTGGAAAATGGGTTTAGAATAGATAGGGCTTGATGACCGGCACAGACGCGATGGGCCGAAGGACCTCTTTCTGTGCTGTATAACTCTATGGGGTAGAAATTAGGTCGCGCCCCATTTGGGGCGCAAATATCGTCTGGACGCAAATATTAGCGTCTGGCGCTAATTATCGCCACTGACTGGAAACTTCACTTTTACCGCCCCGGGAGGTGAGTGGAGTGCTAAATCAGGCGCTGCACACCTGTCTTAAGGCGCAAAGGCCGAGCAGTGAGGCGCTAACTCAGCGCGCGAGCGCAGCGCAGCTGCTGCCAGTTAGCGAGGGAACACAGACACACTGGCGCCGGCCACTTCTTAAAGCGGGGGGGGCCAACTTGCTCCCCAGCCACACCCTGCTCATTGCAGCCTAGAATCTCGGCCTGGAGAGACCTGTGAATCCATTTTGCTGCCAAGGATGGAGAGGGTGAGAGAACGAGCTCATCGCTTCACCGAGCGGGCCTTGGATGCTCTGGTTGGCGCGGTGGAGCGCAGACGATGTATGCTCTTCCCTGAGAGTGGCAGGAGGCCTTTGCCACGTGAGTTCAGAAGAGTGTGGTGGGAGGTGGCTCAGAGCGTCTCCTCCAGGAGCATGGTGCCCAGGACCCATACTCAATGCCGCAAAAAGTTCAACGACCTCACTCGGGTCGTCAGGGTGAGTGGCTTTTTCTCAATACCTCTCCATCCCTCCATCTCAACCTCACTCTATGGCCAGAGGGTCTTAAAACCCCAATGCACAACACTCATCCAACACCTATGGCCCTTTCATCAAACACACACACACATTCCACACTTTGCATACAGTAAGGGCTATTCACCTATGGGAGGCACATCAGGCAAGACCATGGCTGCATAAAGTAAGGGCTATTCACCTATGGGAGGCACATCAGGCAAGACCATGGCTGCATACAGTAAGGGCTATTCAGCTATGGGAGGCACATCAGGCAAGACCATGGCTGTATATTTACTCAGTTGCTGTCCTTTTTCTTACAGGCCAAGCTGGCGCATAATAGGAGACAGCAGCAACGGACAGGTGGAGGGCGGCCTCAGCTGCAACCCCTCAGCGATCTTGAGGAGCGCGTCCACAGGATTGTGGCAAGCCGGGTGATCGGTCCCGTCGCCACTGGAGACGCCGACCCCGTTCTGGACAGCAATGGTAAGGTCATCACCTTTTTGTCCTCTGTCCTTCCACTTGTCCCTCACAACACCAGCCTTTGACACTTTCAATCCAACTTGCTAACTCGCTTACTGCCACCCTGTCCTCACGCTAAAGCCACTCTTGTACCTCCCTGCTTTCAGATGGTGATTCACCAGCTGAGGAGACGGGCCCTGAAGCTGCCACTGGGAGTGAAGCTGCAGCCGAGGAGGAAGAGGAAGCCGGAGCATCAGTGCCACCCTCTCCCGAGGAAGCCCATGCCCACACTGGGAACACGCCTTCCCTGGAGGGGAGCAGGGGGGAAGGGTCTGATGAGGGTGAAGCTCCAGGACCCAGCGGGCTGCAGCAACGCCATGGGGGTAGGGAAGAACGGGGGCCTTCTCCCCAGAGGGAGAGTATGCCAGACACTCCTACTGCAATGGACGCAGAGGAGGAGCGGCTGATCGCAGAAATGAACACCCAGGCGGTGGGCATGCACACTGAGCTCATGGGTGCAGTGGGAAGGGTGCCCAAATGCATTGAGTCACTGGCAAGGAGTGTGGAGCACTTCGCTGTAGCACAGGCGGATGCCACACTAACGCTTAGTGCTGCAATTCAGTCACTGGCTGCCGTGATCCCATCTCTGACTGCTCTCATGCAGACTCAGATTGAGGCCACGCGAGCACAGACTGCTGCCAAGCTCGATGGTTCGTTCACATGTCCCCGGGGCTGTCACCGCGCCGCAGCAGGCCAGCAATCTGTTCTCCAGCAGATTGCTCCGGATGCTGAAGTGCTGCCCCGTGGGAGTGCCAGTGTGTCGGGCGAGCAGGGAGTTGCTGTCCTCTCTCACGATGACAGCATTCCTGCTGCCAACACTGTCACTTCTCCACTGCACTTGCCACCGCCTGTAGGACAGACTGCTGCCGCCCATGCAGAGTTGGTGCAGTCTGCAGCCGGGCCCTCCAGGCCCAGAACTGGTCGAGGCCGTCCTTCAGGGGCATCTGCAGTGTCAGGGTCTGACGAGCAGCAGCCTTCCACCAGCCTTGCTGCAGCCACTGAGGTCCCATTACGGAGGAGCAGTAGGGTTAGAAGGGGGGAAGTGCGCAAGGGAAGGAGATCACCCTCGAAGGGCAAAAAGTAGGAGGTGTGACAAAATGCTGGTCATTTTTTTATTAAAGGTCGAGGTTCATGGTCCAACTTTTGTTTAGTGTTTTGGACATTATCTCCAGGTTGTGAGAACCAGTTATGTTATTGACTGTTTTTTTGTGTTTATTTCTATGAGTTTGTCATGAGGAATTGACACACACAGAGTTTGTAAAATAAATAAGTTTCTGTATTCAAATATACATGGTTGGTGGTTGGAATTATTGGTGCCTTGGCCGGCTTAGGGGTTGCGTGCTGGGTTCATTGATGTTGTTAGCAATGGCAGAAGCCATTTCCACAGCAGGGGCCCTAGAAGCGGCTTGCTATCAGCCGTTGACGGACGGCCCTTGCAGTTTCACCATTGTGGGCCGCCCTCCCGCCTTGGTGCTGCTGATGATCATCCTCCTCATCCTCTTCCTCCTCTTCCTCCTCCTCCTCTGGTGGTGCTCCAAGGCCTGGTGGCATTGGCTGGGTCCTGACGATTGCCATGTTATGCAACATGCAGCACACAACTACGAAGTTGGATACTCGCTCAGGCGAGTACTGCAGGGCTCCTCCAGAATGGTCGAGACAGTGGAACCGTTGCTTCAGCACGCCGATTGTGCGCTCAATGATGTTCCTGGTAGCTTGATGGCTCTCGTTGTACCGCAGCTCAGCAGGGGTGTTGGGCGTACGGAGCGGTGTCATCAGCCAGGTGCTCAATGCATACCCCTTGTCCCCGAGAAGCCAACCAACTGGCTGATGCGGTGCCTCGAAAAGTTCTGCCACAGTAGTCTGGCGCAGGATGAAAGCATCGTGGCAGCTGCCAGGATAGTGGGCATTGACAGCGAGTATCAGCTGTCTGTGGTCACAGACCAACTGAACATTCAAGGAATGGAACCCCTTTCTGTTCCGGAATTCCTCGGCATTCTCATGTGGAGCACGCAAAGCCACATGCGTGCAGTCAATGGCGCCCTGCACCATGGGGAAGCCCGCTATCCTCGCAAAGCCCAGAGCGCGGTCACGCTGCTTGTCTGGGGTCATGGGGAAAGAGATGAACTCTCGTCTCCTTTTAAAGAGAGCATTTGTGACCTGCCAGATGCAGCAATGCACCGCGAACTGGGAGATATTGGCGAGGTCCCCAGCAGCAGCTTGAAATGAGCCAGTAGCATAGAAGTTGAGAGCCACTGTGACCTTCACTGCCACCGACAGAGACGTCCTGGACCTCAGTTGAGGCTGCAGATCTGGCTGCAGCAGGTGGCAGAGCTCAGTGCCCACCTCCTTGCTGAATCGCAGCCTTCGCAAACACAGCTCCTCAGACATATGAATGTAGGAGAGCTGTTCACGATATACCCTGGGAGGGTAAGCTCTCCTGTACATACGCCTGTTGGCCCTCCTCCGTCTGGCCATCATTGCCACTCTCTCTCTCTGCGTCTCTGTGTCCTCCGATTCAGCTGGAGCAGGACGACGTCCCCAATCAGTGCAGCCCCCATAGTCTCTTTGCAAGCAAAGTAATGAAGGACAGCAACTAAAGTACTAGCGAAGTTAGGATCAGTAGGCAAAACTACCTCACAAAGCGTTGAGTCAATGCAGAAGTCTCTCTTTCTCTCTCTCCGAATCTCTCTCTCTCTCTCAGAACGAGTGGTGCAAAAATGTCAACCACAGAAAAAGACAGGAAGAGGCCCCCTTTAAATAGCGCCCCCCCCCAGCCCCACAGCGATTGATAGTGTTCCAGTCTTCCGGTCGTTGGATGCGCCAGGCGGTAAGGCAGGGGGCGCCACTCAATTTCCGCTCCGGGGCGCCACAAGGGCGTTGCACCATGGAATGACGTCACAATCTGCGCGCGCAGGTGCTCGCAGCGGTAAGGTTTAGCGCCGCCGCACAATCTCTAGTTAAGTTCCCGAGCGGCGCAAACATCGCTGCGCCCGGGCGTTAGCGGCTTTGCGCCCCATTAGCGCCCTCTTAAGGCACTAACGGGAGGCGCAACCAACTGAATTTTTACCCCTGTGGCTCTTGAAAGAAAGAAATTAAAGGGTGATTTCACTGAGGTTCGCAAAATATTAAATGATCTGGAGTAAACTGAGAATATTCAAATTAAATCACGAAAGCAGGACCAGATGATTTAAATTTAATTTAATGCAAAACAGTTTTAGAAAAGGTGTAAGGAAGAACTTCTTTATTCAAAGAATGTTAACTTTTTGGAAGAATAGTGCAGGTAAAATATTAAAGGTTCCGACAAAGGGTCATCGACCTGAAACGTTGACTCTGTTTCTCTCTCCACAGATGCTGCCTGACCCGTTGAGTGTTTCCAGCATTTTCTGTTTTTATTTCAGATTTCCAGCATCCGCAGTATTTTGCTTTTGTAAAATATTAAGGGTGTTCAAAATGTAACAGGATTTATAATGGGAGAGTGAGCATATCAGAGGAATTAGCTTTGATAGGCCTAATGGCTATTGCTCATCTTTAATTCTATTTGTATGTGCATATTTTCCTGTTGCACATACTTTATCATACATTTATCTATATTAAGATATATCTTGCAATTCCTTAGTTCTCCTGCTTAAATAGTCCCGATCTCTCAGAATACTGTTTATTTACCTTCTATTTGTTACATAGTGACATAACTTGGTAGGATCCACCACCGGCACACCGTATCTGCAGTGTGTACCATCTACAAGATGCACTGCAGCAACTCGCCAAGGCTTCTTCGGCAGCACCTCCCAAACGCGTGACCTCTACCACCTAGAACGACAAGGGCAGCAGGTGCATGGGAATACCACCACCTCCAAGTTCCCCTCCAAGTCACACACCATCCTGACTTAGAAGTATATCACCATTCCTTCATCGTCACTGGGTCAAAATCCTGGAACTCCCTCCCTAACAGCACTGTGGGAGTACCTTCACCACACGGACTGCTGCGGTTCAAGAAGGTGGCTCACCACCACCTTCTCAAGGGCCATTAGGGATGGGCAATAAATGCTGGCCTTGCCAGTGACGCCCACATCCCAGGAACGAATAAGAAAAAGATCAGCATCTTTTATAAAGTGGGAAAGATGCAGTCAGCCAATCAGATTACTCCATTCATGACTATGTAAGATACTACACCCTAGAGATAACTGTATGACATTTCTGTTTTAGTGGAGAATCATAGAATCATAAAAGATAGGAGCAGGAGTAAGCCATTCGGCCCCTCGAGCCTGCTCCGCCATTCAATGTGATCATGGCTGATCATCCAAATTCAGTACCCTGTCCCTGCCTTCTCCCCATATCCCTTGATCCCTTTAGCTTTAAGAAATATATCTAACTCCTTCTTGAATATATTTAATGAGTTGGCCTCAACTGCCTTCTGTGGTAGAGAATTCCACAGGTTCACCACTCTCTGGGTGAAGAAATTCCTCCTCATCTCTGTCCTAAATGGCTTACCCCTTATCTTTAGACTGTGACCCCTGGTTCTGGACTCCCCGACCATCGGGAACATCCTTCCTGCATCTAGTCTGTCTAGTCCTGTTAGAATTTTATAAGTTTCAATGAGATCCCCTCTCATTCTTCTAAACTCCAGCGAGTATAAGCCCAATCGACCCAATCTCTCCTCATACGTCATTCCTGCCATCCCAGGTATCAGTCTGGTGAATCTTCGCTGCACTCCCTCCATGGCAAGAACATCCTTCCTCAGATAAGGCGACCAAAACTGCACACAATACTCAAGATGTGGTCTCACCAAGGCTCTGTACTACTGCAGCAAGACATCCTTGTTCCTGTACTCGAACCCTCTCGCTACGAAGGCCAACATACCATTTGCCTTCTTCACCGCCTGCTGCACCTGCATGCTTACCTTCAGTGACTGGTGCACAAGGACACCCAGGTCTCGTTGCACTTCCCCTTCTCCCAATCTATTGCCGTTCAGATAATAATCTGCCTTTCTGTTTTTGCCACCAAAGTGGATAACCTCGCATTTATCCACATTGTACTGCATTTGCCATGCATCTGTCCAATCACCCAACCTATCCAAATCATACTGGAGTTTCTCGGCATCCTCCTCACAGCACACACGCCCACCCAGCTTTGTGTCATCTGCAAACTTGGAGATATTACATCTAGTTCCCTCGTCTAGATCATTGATATATATTGTGAATAGCTGGGGTCCTAGGACCGATCCCTGCGGTACCCCACTAGTCACTGCCTGCCACTCGGAAAAACACCCGTTTATTCCAACTCTTTGCTTCCTGTCTGCCAACCAGTTCTCTATCCAAGTCAGTACCCTGCCCCCAATCCCATGTGCCTTAACTTTACACGCTAATCTCTTATGCGGGACCTTATCGAAAGCCTTCTGAAAGTCCAAATATATCACATCCACTGGTTCTCCCTTATCTATTTTACCAGTTACATCCTCAAAAAATTCCAGTAGATTAGTCAAGCACGATTTACCTTTTGTAAATCCATGTTGACTTTGACCGATCCTGTCACTGTTTTCCAAGTGCTCTGCTATTACATCTTTTATGATGGACTCTAGCATTTTCCCCACATGTCTATAATTCCCCATTTTCTCTCTACCACCTTTTTTGAATAGTGGGGTAACATTAGCTACCCTCCAATCCATGGGAACTGTTCCAGAGTCTATAGAATTTTGGAAGATGACCAGTAATGGAGGTGTTGCATATTTAAAATAATAGTTAAAATATTGGACATAGGATTGTCATATGAATGTCTGTTAATAACGGCAACCAAAATTTCTAGGCTTACAGAGAGAAATTAATAACTTACCTAACCAGTCTGTCTGCAACAGCTTCCTCCACGTCTCTGTTTTCTCTAACACGCATGGTCCCTCTCTGCTATTTCTGACATAGAGATTAACACAGAGAAAAGTCCCATCAGAAGATTATAGATATTACTAAGCAATGTGGTACAATATTTTACTTAAGTCTGAAAAATTATCAGTTGCTGATGCATTTTGTTACAGTTCTTGAATAATCCAAAACTTTAATTTAGAGAAAGCAATATCCGTGATGAAGATTACTTAATATGAGTAATGATGCCACAGACTTATTGAACTTCTCTAACTTCTAATGTTTACATATTGTGCATATACTGAGGATTGGAAAGTTCTTGAGTACAAAAGAATGCATCCAGTGACTGTACTTGCAGACAATCCCAACTCTTGTAGTTTGAATGAGATGGAATCTAAACTCAAATTCGTGTACTGTAGTGCCCTCTAATGATGAGACAGATGCTGTAATATATATTTTCATATACTGGCTAGCATAAAAACATCATGCGGCCAGAGGCAATCGTAATGAGAAGGGATATCTCAGAAATTTGACATTGTTGTTTACTGGCAGCACAGACATACTTTGAGAAATTATGCTATTGGGTAAGTGGCATATTTCCCACAACTCAATGCACACAACAATAACCTTATAGTGCGGAACACAACGGGCCAAAAATTCGGCACTTGCCGGGTGAGTACGCGCTGTGTACTCACCCGTAAGGCCTCCTGAAGTGCTGGTTTCCTGCATGCACTGCGCATGCGTGGGAAACTGGAACTTCCGGTCTCATGAAGGGAGGGGTTGAGAGGTGAACCGCGTGCGCGGGAGAGGCTGCGCACACGCAGCGAACTTAGGTTTTTTTTCAGGTTTCTCCGGGAAGGTAAGTATGGAAGAAGCTGCGCTTTTAAAAAGGAGACGCAAGACCCGTTATTAACAAGGTAAGTGGTTCATTAATTACAATGTAAAAAAAATTTCAACAGGTTTATCTTTTTTAGATACTTTAAAGAAAGTTAAGTTTATTTTTAGCACTGTTAAAAAGTATTTTAATTTTTTCCAAAAATTTAAATTTTTGTTTAAAGTAGTTAATTTATTTAACTTATAGTTATTTAAAAAATGTGATGGGTTTTTAAAAATTTATTTGAAGTTTAAGTGTTGTTTTGGGGCTGATTTCAATTCATAGATTTGACAGGTCTTCCTGTCAAATCTATGAATGAAAGATGGTCTGCTGCCATTGGCTCTCCATGGCCCACGTGATCCCAGGGGACACATCGCACTAACTACGCCCCTGGGATACACAAGCACTGCGCGCCGGCAGCTGCAGGAGGCCCAGCAGCTGAAGTCCCCGTGGGTCCAGAGGTCAACGGCAGGCGTGGTAGGTAGGTGCGCGCGGGATCCTTGCACCTGCGGGAAGCCAGGGAGCCTAATTTCTGGGCCGTTAGTTCTGACCAAGGTTTACAGCTGAGATGTGAACTCCTTTGTTTCTCTCTCAACGGATGCTGCCTGACCTGCTGAGTGTTTCCAGCATTTACTGTTTTTGTCAGATTTCCAGCATCTGCAGTATTTTGATTTTTGATAATATTTACTATTCTTACATTAGGAACAAGGGGGGAGAAATTCAGGATCGCCCCGTCTGGGGCGCTAATTTTTGAAATCGTGAAAAATTAGCGCCAGGCGCTAATGATTCTGAGGCTTCCCTAAAATGGCTGCTAGCGCTCCTGGAAAGCTGGAGCGCTAAATCAAGCGCTAATGACCTAAGCAGGGCACTACAGGGGTGCTACCAGCAAAGTGATGATGAATTTCAGCTGGAATGCTATCGGGAATGATCCTTCACACTGGCTCCTTCCAGCTCTTAAAGGGGAGGTTGCATCATTGTGCAGATCCTCATTATCAGCATTGCTGGCTGTGAAGGTGACCTGCAACCAACTGATTCACCTGATCGTGATGGCTGATCCCACTCCCAGGGAGAGAGCTCGTTGTTTCACGGGCGAGCCATTGGAGGCATTGGTCGTGGGAGTGGAGCGAAGGAGGGCAGTGCTGTTCCCGGACACTGGAAGGAGGCCATTGCCCCAGGTCTTTAGGGCAATGTGGAGGGAAGTGGCCCAGGAGGTCTTGGCCAGTAGTGTGGGCGTACGCAGCCTGACACAGTGCCGCAAGAAATTCAACGACCTCACTCGGGTGGTCAAGGTGAGTACATGCTTCAACAGGTCCTACATACCAACATCTGCATTCCTTGCTCCCTTCCTGTCTCCCTTCCCTCAGCTTAAGCGAGCCTTGTGCCTTTATGCTTTCAGAGAATCAGCAACCAGATGACCAGCCTGTCCCTGAGCCTCCCAGTGAGAGTGAGGAAGGAGAAGAGGAGGAGGAGCAAAGCACCGCATCACTGCATCTCTCACCTGCAGGCACCACCTCAGATACTGGCACTACGCGATCTTTAGAGGCAAGTTTAGTAGCAGGGTCTGCACTGGGTGATGCATCGGGGACGAGTGGACTGCAGCAAGGCCAGGGGGAAAGGGTAGCTCGGGAGCCAGCTCCCCGGAGGGCGAGTTCGCGGACGAGTTCTGCTGCACAGGACTCAGAGGAGGACCTCGATGGGGAGGTGTTCACAAGAAGGGTGACAGGCATGCACACCGAGATGATAGGTGCAATGGCAAGGGTGCCCAAGAGCCTGTCGGCAATGGTAAGGAGCATGGATGAGTCCACCTCCAATATTGCACAGAGCTCTGCGCACACCATGGAGCCCATCCTTGGCAGTCTGCAAAGGATGGTGGGCTCCCTGAGAGACCGTGGCAACCCAGACCTGATGCTGCGTGTCAAGGGCGATGTGACAGCATCCATTGCCGCACAGGCGGAAGCCATGCAACGTCTTAGTGCTGTAATGCAGTCTATAGTTGGTGCCATTCAATCTCAGACTGCTCTCATGCAGTCTCAGCTTGATGCCACGAAAGCTCTGACTGCTGCCATCATGGCTGGGTCTACCACCATCGACCGGGGCTTTCATGGTGTCGCAGCAGGCCAGCAATCTGTGCTCCAACAGATTGCTAGGGATGCTGATGTGCTGCCCCGGGGGAGTGACAGTGGGTCAGTGGAACAGGATCCTGCTGTCCTCTCTCAGGATGACAGCATTCCTGCTCCCACCACTGCCACTCCACCATTGCCCTTGTCGCTGCCTGTCATCCAGCCAGCCCAGACTGCCGCCGCCCATCCTGAGGTGGTGCAGTCTACAGCCGGGCCTTCTAGGCCCAGAGCTGGGCGAGGGCATCCTGCAAGGCCATCTGTCATCTCTGGCACCGACACTCAGCAGCCTTCCACTAGCTCTGCTGCAACCACTGGTGTGACACTATGTAGGAGCAGTAGAGTAGGCAAAGGCACTGTAAAGAGGGCAAGTAAGGGTTTGCACAAGGGTGATTAGTTAATATTGTTGTTGTATATATGTGGTTACTGATTTTGGATAAATTTATTATTGGAATGTTGCAGAAATGGTGCTGTGTCTCATTTCAGTTTTGGGGTGTGGTATGGAATGAGAAATTGATGGAATGATGGGGACGGGCTGAGCAACCGGGAAGTGGCCTCGAATTCATTGGAACTGAAGTCTGGTGAGGCGGTCACGGACCGCCCTTCCACAAGGCCGATTGAGTGGTGGCCTCCTCCGTCGCTGATGTTCATGCTCCTGTTCCTCCTCCTCCTTCTCCTCCTCCTCCTCCTTCTCGTCCTCGTCCTCCTCGTCTCCCTCTTCCTCCTCCTGAGGTGGTGCGGCTATGCCTGGTGGCAATGGCTGCACCCTCATGATGGCCAAGTTGTGCAGCATGCAGCAGACGACGACGAAAAGGGACACCCGCTCAGCCGAGTACTGGAGGACTCCTCCCAAACGGTCAAGACAGCGGAACTGTTGCTTGAGCACTCTGAGGGTCTGCTCAATGATATTACTGGTGGCAGCATGTTTCTCATTGTATGACTGTTGGGCACGAGTGTTGGGGTTGCAGAGGGGAGTCATGAGCCAGGTGGAGAGTGGATAGCCCTTGTCTCCCAGCAGCCAGCCGCGAGCTTGATGTGGTGTGTGGAAGAGTGCTGGCACACCGGTCTGGTGCAGGATGAAGGCATCATGGCTGCTACCAGGATAGCGGGCATTGACGGTGAGGATTCGCTGTGTGTGGTCACACACCAACTGCACATTAAGTGAGTGGTAGGCTTTGCGGTTACGGAATACCTCAGGATTGTTATGAGGTGCCTGCAAAGCGATGTGGGTGCAGTCAATGGCGCCCTGCAGCACAGGGAAGCCCGCTATCCTGGCAAAGCCACATACATACTCGTCCTGCTTCTCTCTGGTCATGGGGAAGGAAATGTAGTCCCTTCTCCTTCTGTAGAGAGCATCTGTGACCTCGCGGATGCAGCAATGGATGGCGAACTGCGAGATGTCTCCTGCTGCACACTGGAAGGATCCGCTGGCGTAGAAATTGAGGGGGACGGTGACCTTGACTGACACTGAGAGAGACGTGGTGCTCCTGATGTGAGGCTCGAGGTCTGGCTGCAGGAGGTGGCAGAGCTCTGTGACCACGTCCTTGGTTAAGCGGAGCCTTCTAAGTCACTGCTCCTCAGTGAGATTGATGTAGGAGAAATGCTGCCAGAATAGCCTGGGTGGGTAATGTCTCCTGTTGAGAGCCCTGTTGGCTCTCTTCCCTCTGGCCACATTTTGTAATCTTTCTCTCTGTCTCCGCTGCCTCCGACATTGATGCTGGAGGGCGAGGTCCCATGCCAGCACAGCCCCCATTAAATTATGGAAATATTGCCCTTTAAAATCTCATCAAAATGAAAGTGATAAATTTTTCTGATGCAGAAGACTCCTTCAAGTGGAAAACGCTGAAATCGCTCAAAACGCCTGCTTGCTTATGTCAAACTGACAAGGCAGCATTCTATGCCGGCTAAAAATAAACCAGATGTTGATGTCTTTATATAGCGCCCCTCCAGCGCTCATCCGACTGCAAACCGCCTCCTCTACCTGTCGGTGCTAACGGCTGGCGCTCAGGGAGGGGGTGAGAGTGAATTTCTGAACCGGGGCGCACCTGGATGACGTCACGATCTCTGGGTGCAGAGAGCATGGTGTGAGTGGGTACCGCCGTCGCAAACCTCCACCTCAATTTCGCGGGCGTCGGTACTATCGCCGCGCCCGGTCCCAAAGCCGGCAGCGCCCCATTTGTGCCCCCCCGGAGGCGCTAACGGGAGGCGCTAAGATACCGAATTTCTCCCCTTGATTTATAAAATTGCAGACGTTCTTGGTATCCTTCGACCAGTTTCTATAGTTCTGCTACAGCCTGTTACCTTCTGGTCCTGTTACACAACAGAACCTCAAATGAAAACAGTATATATGTGACACTGGCAGATAAAACAACAAAACAACAATGTGGGTTGAAAATGTTTTTTTTAATGCAGGTATAATCATTAACCATGTTTATGACAACAATGGGGGGTGTTTTAACTTTTGGACCCGCCGGGAGTGGGGGACCATGGTAACGGTGGGAAACCCGGAAGTCCGGGGCTCCTCGCACACTTTGGAGTTTTAACTCCACAGCTTGCGTGCAATGTCACTGACAGGTTCGCCACCCAGAAGTCAGTCTGATTGACAGGCTTGGCTTCCAGTCGGGCAGGGAGCACTGGAGAAGAGGCCGCAGCCCCAGGTAGGTCCCAGCCCCAGCCCTGGGGGGGATGGTGGGGCAAGGTCCGATCCCGGGGGGGGTGGTTTGATCCCCGACCTCGGGGGGGGGGGGGGGGGATCCGATCCCTGGCCCAGGGGTGCGGTCCGATCCCGGGGTAGGGACTCCGATCCCCAACCCCGGGGTGGGGTTTGTATGGGGGTGGGTCTGATGGTAGGTGAGCTTGGGGGACTGGGCGGAAGCACACCTGCTGCTCCCGGCCCACAAAGATTGCTCCCTAAAGCTGTCCTCGCCTCGCTGCAGCTTCCGGGAATCCCGAGCCCCGGGAAGCCTGGTCAGCCACAGTTAAACCTGGACAGCAGGATAAATCCGAGGCTCCCAGTCTCATTATCGTATTTAAAGTGCCAACGTGTCTCCTGGGAGTGGGTCGTCTTCCCTCCCCCTGTCCCGCCTCCATTAAAACCGGAAGTGGGCGGGATTAAAATTTTTAACAATTTAACCTCCCACTCGACCACAAACCACCTGTTTTTTGGGGTTAAAATCCCCTCAATATGTTAGTGAAATATGAACTGATATTTCCAGGTGCATAATAACAGAATTCTTATCAGTATTATTTTCAAAAAATGAATTTTCACCTTCAGATTTTGTCTGCTAAATGCGCACCAATGGAACTGCAGCAGCAGCTTGACTGGTGAAATAAGTGTTCTAAAACAACTCTTGAAAATGTCCCAAATAAACTGCCAGTCTAAACAATAAGAATAGAGAAAAACAACGCTGCCTTGTAAAATGACTGTAGGGTGTAATATACCAATTCAGATTTTACTGCATTATATCACCTGTGCAAATTAATCCTGACTTGTGATTTATGAGGTGAAGTACAGCAGTGAAACATTAACAGTTATTACTCTCTCCCACGCACCATAACCTCTTCACTGCCTACTTCAGTGGCACAGCACTTCCAAATAATGGCACTATTGAAGGGATAATTACAAGTCCTAGCCCTTTTCGGGCTACCCCAGATCAGGCGTATTCCCCAGACGTTTACCTTCAACTAAAGTTAGCGGTAGCCGAATCCTAGAGACGCTTAATTGGGTCTAAAGGTTCAGACTATCTCTCCCTAAAGGAAAGGAACGGCCTGAAGATGTTACCGTCCTCCGGATAGCACTTTTAACAAATTTAACTGGACTGTAACCTTCCGGATATTATGAGGGTCCGGAAAACCCCCCAGAATTCTGCAACTCCTCTCAAAGGAGTGTACAGAAATTGAGTTCACGAGATTCATACAGAAATTACTCTGTGAGACAATTTTAAAAATATATAGATTTATTAAAGAACCGACATTTAGTTAACAGCTGGTATGGCAATCACAACTTTAACCATTCAAAATACAAATAGCTTACATTTCTTATCAGAGATCCTTATTCTCAAATCTTAACTTCGTTACATTTCCACACTTCTACTTATTTCTTAATCCAGAATATCCACCAAAATCAAATACCTTGATTACCTGAGACTCAGAGTTGTAGGCCTACAGAGTGGTTCTGAAGACGAGAATCGCTCTGCCCTTTCCCAGCGACTTCTGACTCTCTATCTGAAAAGCTCTATTTTTATACCTTTTTTTAGTGGTTTATCCTTTGAAGTTTTCTGCTGATGTAAGCTAATTATCTTTAGTCATTCTCTATTGAATTCTTTTCTATTCTTACTGTCATTTCAGCTGCCAACTTTTAGAACCCTGTCTGCTGTATAGGTGTTCCAAAAACTTATCATTTTTGTGGTTATTATCGATTTAACTATTTGATGTTATTCTTAGGAAGTCTTTCTATTGAATTCTTAACTCCCTTTAGCTGCTTGCATTCCAGACCTCGTGTCTCCCAACTGTTCCAAGTTCAATACAAACACAATGTGATTGCTTGGTGTCATCTATTGATATTATATCTTCAAAGTGTTCTGTTTGTACCTTTTACAATTTGTAAATCAAAACCACTTCAACCAGGGTGTTTTTTGCATTTCTTATTTACTTCAATTGGTTGTATTAAGAATCATGTCTCCTTGTTCTAAGTTTAACATAAAACTATTTTACGGCAGGTATTTCATTTCCTTGATGTCATTTTTTCAAAGGCACTTGTTTTTTTAATGTTCTGTGCACCTGTTTGACGTGTTAGATTTTGACACTTTACTGGGTATTGTGTTGTTCCAAACTGTAGACTTCTCGGAAGCACCAATGGTTTGCTTCAATTTGGGCTTTGTCTCAGTATTTACAAACCAATTCCCATTTCAAAGCTTGTTTGGTGTTTGCAGCTTTTGTTATCAACTGTTCTTATCTCAAAAGCCTGTATTGTGCTTGCAGCCTGTGTCGCCGAGGCTTTCCAGACTTTTAAACCCAGTATGTCATGTATTAATAATATCAGAAATCTGTTCATAGGATGGTGTATTTTTCTGAAATATGGCTATTCCATTACACTATCATTGCACAAACTGCAGAAACCATGGTGCAAACAGAAAAGCAGATTGCAGATAAACAAATTCCAAGTGTAAATGTTGTAACTCTTTGGAAAGTTGCAACAGACATGCCTATTTTATCATTGCCTCACGCTGAGCATATTGGCCCAGAAATTAAACAGTGAGGGTTCCCGCGGGGGTAAGGATTCCCCGCGATATCGCACTCCGCGCCTACCTTTTTGCTCCGGGCCCACACGAACTTTAGTTTGAAAGGCTCTCTCTCTTGGAACCGTGCAGTGCTTGCGTGACCCAGAGACGCAATTAGTTCGTGCGAGCTCTGGGATCACGTGATTCAGTTAGAGCCAATGGCAGCACACCATCTTTCATTCATAGTTTTGACAGGAAGACCTGTCAAAGCTATGAATACTACACACCCCCAAAAGAACAGCTAAACCTCAATTAAATTTTAAAAAAAGGCATCACATTAATAAAATAAGTATAGTTAAATAAATTAACCATTTTAAACAAAAAATTAAAATTTTTGAAAAAATTTTAAATCTTTTTAAAAGTTATAAAAATAAACTTACCTTTCTTTAAAGTCTCTAAAAAAGATAAACCTGTTGAAATTTTTTTTTAAATAACACTTAATTAACTACTTACCTTGTTAAAAGGGGGTCCTACGCCTGCTTTCTTTATGTGTAAAATCTTCACCATTTACCTGCGCGTTCAATGCTGAAAAAATAACTAAGTGCACTGTGTGCGCACAGCCTGTAGTGGGCACGCGGTTCACTTAGGAACCGCCCCCTTTTCAATTCACGAAGTGCCGGTTTCCCGCGCATGCGCAGTGCATGCAGGAAACCGGCAATTCCGGATCTAATACGCGAGAGTACACAGTGCGTACTCTCGCGTATTAGGTTTAATTTTCGGGCCATTATTTACTCAGCTGCTTATCTACTGTGTAGATGGAGGGTGTTGAGGAAAGGGATATTTTTCTGCCCTTTCTTCTCCAGTGCAGTATTAAGTATTCACAAGGTCAGCTGATATATACACCCCACCACGTAAATCATCCAACGATTTAATTACAAGCAACTTCACATCTTATTCGTTTAATTTACTCAATTATCAGCTTTACTGGACCTGTTCCATTATAAATTGCATCTCTGCTAAACCGCTACCTACTGCATCGAGCCTTGTGCACACAATGTTAGTGGGAATTAGCCCTAAACTAATTTCAAGACACATACAAGAGATAAAAAGAAATTTAAAAAAACACCACACACAAATGCTGGAGATCTGAAATAAGAATGGAAAATGCTGAAACTGCAGAATGATCAGCACCTGAAACATTGCCTACCCTTCTTGTTCACTTTGAACATTGTTTTTATTTCAGAGCACATACACTATTTTAGAATATTTATGATAGGGCACTGCATCCACCTGCAATATATTTTGCATGTTCTCACATGAAAATAGATACTATGGCCGGAATTTCCTGTACCTGGGCGGGCTGGGTGCGGGCGGTCGGCGTGGCGGGTTGCGACACCGTTCTTCATTCCATCCCGCTGCTGAGATCGACTTTCCGGTAAGGGGACGTGTTAAGCCCGCCTAGCTCGTTACCCGGCCCAATTAAATGGTGCAGGTCTCATGACATCATCGATGACGCGTTTTCAGCTGGGATATTTAAAGGAGCCAAGGCCACATTGCATTTGAAAGTTCATCTAGGAGAGTGCACTGCACCATTGGAATGTTCCAAATACTTGCAAACATGATTGCACAGAGGCAGAGGGCTGCACCCAGGTTCTCAGATGACTCTCTCCATATGCTTGTGGAGGGAGTCAGAGCATGCAGGGAGGTCCTCTTCCCTTCCAATGGGCGGAAGAGACCTCCCCAGCAGATCAAACGAGCCTGGCTCCAAATAGCAGAGGAGGTCAACAGCAGGGATGTGGTCAGGAGGACCTGGGAGCAGTGCCGGAAACGTTTCAATGATCTCATTAGATCAGGAAAGGTGAGTGCAAAGCCACACTCAACTTCATCCTGCTGTGCCTCTCATTGAATCCCCATCACTCTGCCTTCCCAACCCTACTCCTGCACAGCCTTACTCACACCAACATACCTTGCACCTCCACCCATCCCTCTATCTCTATCTACATTATCACATCCCCAATTGACTAACCATCCCTCACACTCACCCTCATCCTAATGCAATCATACCAACTAACAACACACAAGGTGGTCACTTGGCTTTGCCACCTCACTTCCTCATAGTCTCCCTCTAAAGATGTAACCCATCTATTCCTTACACTCATTCCATCACTCTCACTCAACCTTCTCTTCTTTCTCTCCTTGCAGGAAAAGAGAGCCCACAATAAGAGGGAGAGGGAGAGATCCAGAGGTGGCACTCCATCCTTCGCCACCTTAACAGCAGCAAAGGAGGTTGCCTTGGAAGTGTCCGGAATCGCAGAGCAGTTGGAGGTGGGAGATGGAGAGAAGGGGACATCTCAGCAAACTGGTGACAGAATTACATCTCATACAGCTACATGGCATACAGCAGTCACTCATATGGGGACTGATGTCAGCAGCCAGTGAATGCTCATCACGTGCATAATGCTATCTATACCCATTCTTCATATGACATATCTAACTCATCTCTTTACTCTCCCACAGGTCCATCAAGAGCCCCCCCCCCCCCCCACCTCACTGTCCAGGAGAAAGAGGAAGATGACTCCTCAGAGGAGCCTCCAGACTCTGAGGGCGCAGCGTCCCCAAACATAAGCGCACCCAGCACCAGTGCAGAGATGCACACCTCGGTGGGTCCCACGCGAGATAGAGTAGTGTTGTCACCTGGTGTGTCACAAGTGAGCAAGAGCAGATGGTGGAGACAGGGTCAGCAGTAGAGACTCCTCACCGGAGGGCGCAGGACGCTCCCAGCTCTGCTCAGCTGCATCCAGACGCTGAGCCTCGGGGGCCATCCAGAAAGAAGGTGATCCTGGAGCTGCATCAAAAAGTGCAGAAGGCTCTGACAGGTTTTGTGACCATGATGTCTGCAAATGTGCAGAGAATGGAGGTGTCCATCTCCAACATGAGCACCACCGTGTCACAGGCAATGGCAACTGTAGGCTCTTCCATGGATAGGATGGCCACCTGCATGGAGCAGCTAATGCGCCACTCACATGAGCACATGGTCTCTATGGAGAATAGATGGCTATCTATGGAGAAAAGATGGCTATCTATGGAGAATAGATGGCTTCTATGGCGAATAGATGGCAGATGCTCATAGACCTCCTGTCTAGGAGGGATGTCAACATAGATGTGGGTCCTCATGGCCCCATTGCTGTGCAGCAAGGTGCTCTCCAGCTCCTTGCTAGCAGGGAAGTGTGGATGGCCCATGGGAGGGATGATGATGCGAGGGGACATGGAAGTGGGGGCTCCTCTCAATGCACTCATACTTCTCCCCCATTGCACCCCCCCGCCCCCCCCAGTCAGAGCCCCAGATGCCTCCCTGGATCGTGATGGCCAAGTCTGCCCTTGCACAGTCACAGGGAAGTGAGCAGTCTGCCTCTACCTCTGCTGAAGCCATAGGGGTAGCACCTTGTAGAAGCACGCTTAAGAGAAAGATGAAACACAATTAGATGCACAAGGGTAGCCACTTGGGTGTTTAATAAATGTTCATGTAAAGTTTCTGTTACTGTGATGTCACAGATAAAAATATTTATTTTCACCACTCTCTGGTCATGGCCAAATTTGTGTACACCTTTGGAAGTGGCTTAGTGAGTTGGAGTGAATAGTGAGACATAACGTTACCTCCAGCAATGGTGGTCAGTGTGAAAGGAATGGCTTGGTCATTGTAGGGATGTTTATGGTATTGCTGTGAGGTGGTGGGAACCTGGCACAGCATGTGGCAGCCATATGGGTGTAATGCCTGAAGTTAAGTAAATCTGGCCATGATGAGCCCATCCCTGGCCTCCCTGGCAGCAATGTGCTCTGGTGCTGGTGGGATCTGGCCTGCCGGTTCCTCCAGCTCCTGCTCCTCCTTCTCTGAAGAGGCTGTGCGCTCAGAGCCTTTAACCTCATGCAGTGCTAATCCTTGCTGCTGCGCTATGTTGTGCCGGGTGCAGCAGACCACGATGATTCTGAAGACCCTGGCTGGTGCATACTGAAGGGCTCCTCCAGATCTGTCAAGGCATCTGAACTGCATTTTCAGCATGCCTATTGTCTGCTCTATGCTCTATGACACATCTGGTGGAAATGTGGCTTTCATTATATAAGAACATAAGAACATAAGAAATAGGGGCAGGAGTAGGCCATATGGCCCCTTGAGCCTGCTCCACCATTCAATAAGATAATGGTTGATCATCGACCTCAACTCCACTTTCCTGCCTGATCTCCATATCCCTTGATTCCCCATGAGTCCAAAAATCTAACTATCTCAGCCTTGAATATACTCAAAGACTCAGCATTCACAGCCGGAATGTCTGTTTGGAGAAGTGACGAGCTGAGGGAGGGTGGACTGGCGAAGGATGGAAGTGTTTTGGCAGCTGCCAGGGAATCTGATGCACACATGCATGATGATCTTCCTATGGTGGCAGACCAGCTGCACATTGAGGGAGTGGAAGTCCTTGCGGTTCACAAAGACTCCTAGGTGATGGTGGGGTGCCCTGATGGCCACACGTGTGCAGTTGATGATGCCCTGCATCTGTGGGAAGCCAGCCAGAGTGGCAAAGGCCAGCGCCTGCTCAGTAACACTGGCTTCATCAATGGCAAAGTTGATATAATTGGCTGACTTGTCAAAGAGGGCATCGGTGACCTGTGTGATGCATCTGTGGGCGGCTGACTGTGAGATGTTGCAAATGTCTGCTGCAGATCCCTGGAAGGAACCTGAGGCAAAGAAGTTGAGGTCGCTGATGACTTTGACAGCCACTGGTAAGGCATGTCCACCCGCTCCTCTGGGCTGCAATCTGCAAATGTCTGCGATGACCTAGCATGATAGCCTGAGCCTCCTTTGGCACTGCTGCTCCGTCATGTTGAGGAAGCTCATCCTCTGCCTGTATACCCTGTGTTGAGGATATCACCTCCGGCGCGGTGCAGCCCTGCACTGATGCCCTCTGTACTGTGGAGCATCAGATGGTTGAGGAGAAGGGTGGTGGTGCTGTTGTTGGTGCTGCTGGTGTCCCTGGTGCTGCTGGAGTTGGGGCTCATCGTGGTCCGATTCTGAGGACCAAGGTGAGACAGTATAAATGGCACCCATGCTGATGGAATAGATGGCAGGTCAAGTAGAGATGACAGAAGCAATCTGTCAATGGTGTGATAGGTTCTACCAATGAGATGACACTGGATGTCGACATTGCTGGAAACACTTGCAACCTCTAGAAAGCTAAATCTAGGCTGACAATGCGGTCAGCAATAGGATCTGCCTTAGGAAAGTGACCAGCTATCAGGTGAGAGTTTTTATTGTACTTTTCATGCTGTGCACTAATGAGCTGGATTAATGGCCACTCAACTTCCGTCTCAGGTTCACAGATGGCATGATTCCTGAGCTGCGAGATTCTTGTGCTCATCCATGGAAATTTGAAAGGTAGGGTTAAAAAGACTCTTAAGTGCCTGACAAGTACCTCATAATGAGTTAAATGAGCTCGGCCGCCTCTGCCGTTCGGGTAGCTGCCGCGCTGGCAAATGCGCCCAAGGGAAAGGTGCGTGGGATGACAGCGGGTTCCCAACCCGCTCCAACCTATTTCAAATTTCCCACCTGACCCGCCTCCAATCGCACCCACATGGACGCCAGAAAATTCCGGCCTTTATTTCCATGATTTCTTTCCACTAACATTACATTTCCATTTAACTGCAACAAAAACAACTTGTATTTATATAGCGCCTTTAACATAGTAAAACGTCCCAGGGTGCTTCACAGGAGTGTTGCAAGACAAAAAATTTGACACCGAGCCACATAAGAAATTAGGGCAGATTACCAAGAGCTTGGTCAAAGAGGTAGGTTTTAAGCAGCATCTTAAATGAGGAAAAAGAGGTAGAGAGGCGGAGAGGTTTAGGGAGGGAATTCCTGAGCTTAGGGCCTAAGCAGCTGAAGGCAGGGTCACCAATGGTTGAGCGATTAAAATCAGGGATGCTCAGGAGGACAGAATTAGAGGAATGCAGAGATCTTGGGGGGCGGGGTGTGGTTGTGGGGCTGGAGGAGATTACAGAGCTAGGGAGGGGCGAAGCCATGGAGGGATTTGAAAACAAGGATGAGAATTTTAAATTGAGGCGTTGCCTAACCGGGAGCCAATGTAGGTCAGCGAGCACAGGGGTGATGGGTGAACGGGACTTGGTGCGAGTTAGGACACGGGCAGCCGAGTTTTGGATGAGCTCAAGTTTACGTACCAACACCATGACGTGTGGTGCTCCTTCCTGCAGGCCTACCCTGTCCTCCACAGCACCCACCCTCTCCCTCAGCTAAGGTTATCGTAGGTCACTGTAGAGTAAGCCGGCAGTGAAGTTTATATGTAAACTATCCATGAGTGAGTAATTGTAAGGAAAGCTTATAAGAGAGGGAGGGAATTAGTGGAGGGATTGAGACAATAGAGACAATTGCTTTCAGTAGTTTTCCCACAATAGCCTCTTTCCCTATCAATATGCTGCCTAACTGTCCCATTTAAACATATGAAGGTTAATTCATTAATCAGGCACTCCTGGTTAGGAGTGGCACTCACAGGTAATGCTGGACAAAAAATTGTGAGCCTTGCGACAGAACTGGCAATCCACAAAATAATAAATCTCCTATTTCTTCCCGACTCATTTCTCACACCTAACCAGTGACCCTGGAGGCCGCTCAAAAACAGACCCAAGTTTTGATTTTTGTGAGCCCAGGAAAAGTACTCGTGGGCCACAAAAAAATCTCTGGTCCGCTGGCAGTGCTTTCGAGCCCCTCTCTGGGATTGCCTCCATCCCTCCTCCCAGGCCTGACCTGCCAGCTGGCTCCGTGTGAGAGCGACCGACTCCCTGCCAGATGAGATGCTCGCCGGCAGCATTTAAATGATGCCCGAAGGCAAATTTAGTTCAGTCCTCCGGCTGGCATGGACAGAGCAGTCGCTCTGCCGACTTTGTGCCCAGTTTGGGAGCAAGTTGAATTTCTCCTCCTTGGTATTTCACACAGAATCACAGAATCCCCACAGTGCAGATAGAGGCCATTTTGGCCCATCGAGCCTGCACCGACACATATCCCACCCTATCCCCATAACCCCACGTATTTAATCCCCCCTAACACTAAGGGTCAATTTATCATAGCCAAATCAACCTAACCCGCACATCTTTGGACTGTGGGAGGAAACCGGAGCACCCGGAGGAAACCCACGCAGACACGGGGAGAATGTGCAAACTCCACACAGACAGTCACCCGAGGCCGGATTCAAACCCGGGTCCCTGGCGCTGTAAGGCAACATATTTGAACCTCTATGTCTATCAGTTCATCCATACCGTTCAGCGTCTCTCTATTAAGCGTATACTACATTCCTTGTCTTATCTCACATCTTCCTGTTTATATTTTACCACCTTGGTGTTTACCAAATTTCCTACTTTTGTGTCATCAACAAATTTCAAGATTGTGTTTCCTACACCCAAGTCCAAATCATCTATATATAGCAAGAACAGAAGTAGATCCAGCACTGACCCCTGGGGTACACCACTTTTAACATGTCAACAATTTAAGTAACACCAATATACTATTGACTCTTCGCTTCCTGTCCATCAACCAACTTTCTATCTAGGTTGCAAAATTTATTTCTTATACCATACTCCAGAATTTTTCTACCAAGTTTCTTGTGAGGTACCTTTATCGAGAGCCTTCTGAGAGTCCATACAAACTATACCTAGTGCATTGCATCAATCCAATCGGTTCGTTTCTTCAAAATCTGTATTAAATTTGTCAAACATGACTTGCTTTGAACAAATCTAGGCTGGCTGTCCTTGATTAACCCATGCTTTTCTGAATGCTCATTAATTTTATCTTAAATTATGGATTCTAAAAGTTTGCCCGCAACTGACATTAGACTAACTGGTCTATAGTTATCCAATTTATCCTTCTCTCCCTTTTTGAACCAAGGTGTTAAATTGGCTACTGTCCAGTTCAAAGGCATGATTTACATACTTAATGAGGATTGAAAAACTTTGGCCACAGTCTCTGGTATCTCCTTTATGATTTCTTTCAACAACCTAGGGTGCATACAAGCAGGGTTCGATAACTTCTCCACCATTCCTGTTTGACAGTTATCACTGCTCCATGTCCTCCTCCAGTAAACCTACATTCTCAGTTTCACCATCAATGCAAAATACTTATTCAATACTTCCTCCATACCTTGATCTCCCACAATTATACTCCTTATTTCATCCTTGAACAGCCATACCCTCTCTTTTTATCTTTTACTTTTTATATACTTATAAAAGCCCTTACTATTTCCTTTGATGTGATCTGCCAGCCTTTTTCATATTTTCCTTTAACCCCTCTGATATCCCTTTAACTTCCTTACTACACTATCTATATTCCTCAGGATATTCTTTAGTATTGTTAGCCCTAACTTTATCATATCCCTCTTTTTTTAAGTTTCAGTTTAGTTTTAATTTCTCTATTTATCCATAGAATTAAAAAGCATTCCCCACTTTGATCACATGCATAGGGCCGTAATTTGCGGCCCCTACAGGTGCGTACGAGGTGTGTATGCGCCCGAAGGGGCCGTGCAAGTTCCGGGTTTAGGCATGCGCTGCACATGCGCTGAAACCCAGAACTTGCGATCTGTCAAGAATCTTCTCGACAGATCCAGCGCATCCTCGAGAAAAGGGCCTCCGCGGGCGGAGAGTTGTGCTATTTGCCCAACTTCTGCCCAGCAAATGCCCGTGAAATTCTTATGCTTGGTAAAAGCATAAGCGTAAGGCCTGCTTTTACCAGTGTAAGAGTTTTAAAAAACAGAAAAATAAAATGTTATCAATAACTTATACATTTAAAAACCTGTGAAATAAGATAAGGTTATTTTTAGCCCCTTTAAAACATGTACTATTATTTTTCAAAAAATTACATTTTTGTTTCAAATATTTAATTAAATGCCATTTTAATTAATTTTAAATATATGATGATTTTTTAAAAATTTATTTAAAGTGTAGAAGTATTTTTTGGGGTATTCCCATTCATACTTATGGGGTTTCCGTGCATATGGAATCCCCATAAGCATGAATGGGAATTCCCTCTGTCATTCGTTGGGCCAGTCCACGTCATCTCAGGGGCGCTCGCAAACCACCTGCACCCTGAGATACGTGGGCCTCTGCCCACGGGTACCCGAAGAGGCCCAGGACCGTGAGTCTCCGTACCTCCCGGACCACCAGGTAGGTGCGGGTTTTATTTGCAGATTGGAGGCATTTCCCCGCGGGAAGCCTCCAACCGCAAATTCAGGGCCATGTAGCATTCGGCGCAGACTGCATGGATTTTGAGCCCTTATTAAAAACTGGACAGGCTGCTTGGGGGTGGGGGGGGGGGAAGCAGTGAAAAACCACTCAAGCTGGAGATGACTCATTCGTATGGAAACGAACTGTCCTTGGGAACAATGGCCCGAGAGGCCCACTCCCAAGTCTTGATTAACAAGGCTGACGACTCATTATTCTGGTCAGGATGAACTCGTTAAGTTAATCGGCAGGAAGATCGAAATGAGATCAAAAACCATTCAAACCTGGAAGGAAGCTTTAAGACCATTCCCTGAGGCCATGTGTCCATTAAAACCACAGACAGCGGTCTGTGTATTGGAGGGGTATATTTAGAGAGCAGTTTGGATAGCTCTCTCTCTCTCTCTCTCCTGCCCTTCACACAATGGAACGTCAGGAGGAGCAGAGCCTTGCTCTTCCAACCGAGACGGACTTCGACTAAGACTGGGACTATATTCACAAAGTTAAAGCCCATTCAAAGACAGAGCCCAAGTGGGAGGGCAACCAAAAGACTTTCTGCTTGAAACCCCCCACACAGAGGTTCAGGTGGCTCAAGAGCCCCATTCCGGAGCCAACCACGGTACACCTCACGGTGAACGACACAGTACAGGACATGCAGCAATACGTAACACGGTTCGGGTATGAAATTCCGCCTCTGCCCGAACATCTCACAAAATTAATAAAGGAAGTTGAACTCTCCCAAAAGCATTTCTATACCCTCGAGCAATGGAACAGGGAAATGGGGAATGAGATAAAAGAACTGGGGGGAAAAATTAGGTCGCGCCCCGTTTGGGGCGTAAATATCGTCTGGACGCAAATATTAGCGCCTGGCGCTAATTATCGCCACTGACTGGAAACTTCACTTTTACCGCCCCGGGAGGTGAGTGGAGCGCTAAATCAGGTGCTGCACACCGTCTTAAGGCGCAAAGGCCGAGCAGTGAGGCGCTAACTCAGCGCGCGAGCGCAGCGCAGGTGCTGCCAGTTAGCGAGGGAACACAGACACACTGGCGCCGGCCACTTCTTAAAGGGGGGGGGGCCAACTTGCTCCCCAGCCACACCCTGCTCATTGCAGCCTTGAATCTCGGCCTGGAGAGACCTGTGAATCCATTTTGCTGCCAAGGATGGAGAGGGTGAGAGAACGAGCTCAGCGCTTCACCGAGCGGGCCTTGGATGCTCTGGTTGGCGCGGTGGAGCGCAGAAGATCTATACTCTTCCCTGAGAGTGGCAGGAGGCCTTTGCCACGCGAGTACAGAAGAGTGTGGAGGGAGGTGGCTCAGAGCGTCTCCTCCAGGAGCATGGTGCCCAGGACCCATGTTCAATGCCGCAAAAGGTTCAACGACCTCACTCGGGTCGTCAGGGTGAGTGGCTTTTTCTCAATACCTCTCCATCCCTCCATCTCAACCTCACTCTATAGCCAGAGGGTCTTAAAACCCCAATGCACAACACTCATCCAACACCTATGGCCCTTTCATGAAACACACACACACATTCCACACTTTGCATACAGTAAGGGCTGTTCACCTATGGGAGGCACATCAGGCAAGACCATGGCTGCATACAGTAAGGGCTATTCACCTATGGGAGGCACATCAGGCAAGACCATGGCTGTATACAGTAAGGGCTATTCACCTATGGGAGGCACATCAGGCAAGACCATGGCTGTATACAGTAAGGGCTAGTCACCTATGGGAGGCACATCTGGCAAGACCATGGCTGTATATTTACTCAGATGCTGTCCTTTTTCCTGCAGGCCAAGCTGGCGCATAATAGGAGACAGCAGCAACGGACAGGTGGAGGGCGGCCTCAGCTGCAACCCCTCAGCGATCTTGAGGAGCGCGTCCACAGGATTGTGGCAAGCCGGGTGATCGGTCCCGTCGCCACTGGAGACGCCGACCCCGTTCTGGACAGCAATGGTAAGGTCATCACCTTTTTGTCCTCTGTCCTTCCACTTGTCCCTCACAACACCAGCCTTTGACACTTTCAATCCAACTTGCTAACTCGCTGCACTTATTCCTCCCTTACTGCCACCCTGTCCTCACGCTAAAGCCACTCTTGTACCTCCCTGCTTTCAGATGGTGATTCACCAGCTGAGGAGACGGGCCCTGAAGCTGCCAGTGGGAGTGAAGCTGCAGCCGAGGAGGAAGAGGAAGCCGGAGCATCAGTGACACCCTCTCCCGAGGAAGCCCATGCCCACACTGGGAACACGCCTTCCCTGGAGGGGAGCAGGGGGGAAGGGTCTGATGAGGGTGAAGCTCCAGGACCCAGTGGGCTGCAGCAACGCCATGGGGGTAGGGAAGAACGGGGGCCTTCTCCCCAGCGGGAGAGTATGCCAGAGACTCCTACTGCAATGGACGCAGAGGAGGAGCGGCTGATCGCAGAAATGAACACCCAGGCGGTGGGCATGCACACTGAGCTCATGGGTGCAGTGGGAAGGGTGCCCGAATGCATTGAGTCACTGGCAAGGAGTGTGGAGCACTTCGCTGTAGCACAGGCGGATGCCACACTAAAGCTTAGTGCTGCAATTCAGTCACTGACTGCCGTGATCCCATCTCTGACTGCTCTCATGCAGACTCAGATTGAGGGCACGCGAGCACTGACTGCTGCCAACCTCGATGGTTCGTTCACATGTCCCCGGGGCTCTCACCGCGCCGCAGCAGGCCAGCAATCTGTGCTCCAGCAGATTGCTCCGGATGCTGAAGTGCTGCCCCGTGGGAGTGCCAGTGTGTCGGTCGAGCAGGGAGTTGCTGTCCTCTCTCACGATGACAGCATTCCTGCTGCCAACACTGTCACTTCTCCACTGCACTTGCCACCGCCTGTAGGACAGACTGCTGCCGCCCATGCAGAGTTGGTGCAGTCTGCAGCCGGGCCCTCCAGGCCCAGAACTGGTCGAGGCCGTCCTTCAGGGGTATCTGCAGTGTCAGGGTCTGACGATCAGCAGCCTTCCACCAGCCTTGCTGCAGCCACTGAGGTCCCATTACGGAGGAGCAGTAGGGTTAGAAGGGGGGAAGTGCGCAAGGGAAGGAGATCACCCTCGAAGGGCAAAAAGTAGGAGGTGTGACAAAATGCTGGTCATTTTTTTATTAAAGGCCGAGGTTCGTGGTCCAACTTTTGTCTAGTGTTTTGGACATAGGGCCGAAAATTGATCCCGGGACGCGAGAGTACGCACTGCATACTCTCGCGTATTCCCACTCCAATTGCCGATTTTCTGCATGCCCTGCGCATGCGCTGAAAACCGGCAATTGCTCTTCCGAAAAGGGGGCGGGGCTTGAGTGCATCGCGTGCGCGCTACAGGCTGCGCGCACGCTGTGCACTTCATGCTTTGGACGCGCAGGTAAGTAGGGAAGATTTTGGAAATGTAAAAAGGAGGAGTAAGACCCGCTTTTAAGAAGGTAAGTAGTGAATTAAGTATTTTTTTGAATTTTTATTACAGGTATATCTTTTTTATAGACTTTAAAGACAGTAAGTTTATTTTTATACTTTTAAAAGATTTTAAATTTTTTCAAAAATTTAATTTTTATTTAAAATTTAATTTAATTAACTATACTTATTTTATTAATGTGATGGGTTTTTTTTTAAATTTAATTGAGGTTTAGCTGTTATTTTGGGGTGTAAGATTCATAAGTCTCACAGCTATGTTGTGAGACTTATGAATGGAAGATGGTGTGCTGCCATTGGCTCTAACTGAGTCACGTGATCCCACAGCTCGCACGAATTAACTACGCCGCTGGCACAGCTGATGTCTGGAACATCAATTTCGTGCGAGCTGGATCAGAAAAAGCATAGCTTACCCAGGGAACAGAGCGAGATCAATTTCTGGGCCATTATCTCCAGGTTGTGAGAACCAGTTATGTTAATGACTGTTTTTTTGTGTTTATTTCTATGAGTTTGTCATGAGGAAATGACACACACAGAGTTTGTAAAATAAATAAGTTTTTGTATTCAAAATATACATGTTTGGTGTTTGGAATCATTGGTGCCTTGGCCGGCTTAGGGGTTGCGTGCTGGGTTCATTGATGTTGTTAGCAATGGCAGAAGCCATTTCCACAGCAGGGGCCCTAGAAGCGGCTTGCTATCAGCCGTTGACGGACGGCCCTTGCAGTTTCACCATTGTGGGCCGCCCTCCCGCCTTGGTGCTGCTGATGATCATCCTCCTCGTCCTCTTCCTCCTCTTCCTCCTCCTCCTCTGGTGGTGCTCCAAGGCCTGGTGGCATTGGCTGGGTCCTGATGATTGCCATGTTATGCAACATGCAGCACACAACTACGAAGTTGGATACTCGCTCAGGCGAGTACTGCAGGGCTCCTCCAGAATGGTCGAGACAGCGGAACCGTTGCTTCAGCACGCCGATTGTGCGCTCAATTATGTTCCTGGTAGCTTGATGGCTCTCGTTGTACCGCAGCTCAGCAGGGGTGTTGGGCGTACGGAGCGGTGTCATCAGCCAGGTGCTCAATGGATACCCCTTGTCCCCGAGAAGCCAACCAACTGGCTGATGCGGTGCCTTGAAAAGTTCTGCCACAGTAGTCTGGCGCAGGATGAAAGCATCGTGGCAGCTGCCAGGATAGTGGGCATTGACAGCGAGTATCAGCTGTCTGTGGTCACAGACCAACTGAACATTCAAGGAATGGAACCTCTTTCTGTTCCGGAATTCCTCGGCATTCTCATGTGGAGCACGCAAAGCCACATGCGTGCAGTCAATGGCGCCCTGCATCATGGGGAAGCCCGCTATCCTCGCAAAGCCCAGAGCGCGGTCACGCTGCTTGTCTGGGGTCATGGGGAAAGAGATGAACTCTCGTCTCCTTTTAAAGAGGGCATTTGTGACCTGCCTGGATGCAGCAATGCACCGCGAACTGGGAGATATTGGCGAGGTCCCCAGCAGCAGCTTGAAATGAGCCAGTAGCATAGAAGTTGAGAGCCACTGTGACCTTCACTGCCACCGACAGAGACGTCCTGGACCTCAGTTGAGGCTGCAGATCTGGCTGCAGCAGGTGGCAGAGCTCAGTGACCACCTCCTTGCTGAATCGCAGCCTTCGCAAACACAGCTCCTCAGACATATGAATGTAGGAGAGCTGTTCACGATATACCCTGGGAGGGTAAGCTCTCCTGTACATACGCCTGTTGGCCCTCCTCCGTCTGGCCATCATTGCCACTCTCTCTCTGCGTCTCTGTGTCCTCCGATTCAGCTGGAGCAGGACGACGCCCCCAATCAGTGCAGCCCCCATAATCTCTTTGCAAGCAAAGTTATGAAGGACAGCAACCAAAGTAGCAGCGAAGTTAGGATCAGTAGGCAAAACTACCTCACAAAGCGTTGACTCAATGCAGAAGTCTCTCTTTCTCTCTCTCCGAATCTCTCTCTCTCTCTCAGAACGAGTGGTGCAAAAATGTCAACCACAGAAAAAGACAGGAAGAGGCCCCCTTTAAATAGCGCCCCCCCCAGCCCCACAGCGATTGATAGCGTTCCAGTCTTCCGGTCGTTGGATGCGCCAGGCGGTAAGGCAGGGGGCGCCACTCAATTTCCGCTCCGGGGCGCCACAAGGGCGTTGCACCATGGAATGACGTCACAATCTGCGCGCGCAGGTGGTCGCGGTGGTAAAGTTTAGCGCCGCCGCACAATGTCTAGTTAAGTTCCCGAGCGGCGCAAACATCGCTTCGCCCGGGCACTAGCGGCTTTGCGCCCCATTAGCGCCATCTTAAGGCGCTAACGGGAGGCGCAACCAACTGAATTTTTACCCCCTGGTTTCTCCGCCATGGTGGGACATCGGTCCGAATATCGAGATTCCCCCATGGATTCGTGTGATTTCTCATGTGATTGTAGTAGTGCAATGTAATGTGTGTCAGTGTTTTACCTTCTCCGGTTATCATGCAGAAAGCGAAGTAAAACACTCCGAAACCGGTGGCAAGCTTTGATTAAAGAATAGCTCGGAGTTGACTGTCTGTTTGTGTATATACCTGTAACTGTGATGTGATTTGTTGTATAAAGTGTGAGATACAGGACCCTGGGGTAAAATTTGATGTGCGGTTTGGTTGGGATATACAGTGCGCCTCCCGCAGCGGAAGACGACAGAACTTTTGATGATATTTCTGTTTGGGAAAAGTTGAAATATCAAAGGGGGGCCTGTAGCAGTCGGCGCAGACTGCATGGATTTTTAGCCCTTCTTAAAAACTGGACAGGCTGCTTGGGGGGGAGGAAGCAGTGAAAAACCACTCAAGCTGGCGATGACTCATTTATATGGAAACAAACTGTCCTTGGGAACAATGGCCCGAGAGGCCCACTCCCAAGATTAACAAGGCTGACGACTCATTGTTCTGGTCAAGATGAACTCGTTAAGTTAATCGGCAGGAAGATCGAAATGAGATCAAAAACCATTCAAACCTGGAAGGAAGCTTGAAGACCATTCCCTGAGGCCATGTGTCCATTAAAACCACAGACAGCGGTCTGTGTATTGGGGGGGTATATTAGAGAGCAGTTTGGATAGCTCTCTCTCTCTCTCTCCTGCCCTCCACACAACGGAACGTCAAGAGGAGCAGAGCCTTGCTCTTCCAACCGAGACGGATTTCGACTAAGACTGGGACTCGCATGCTGCAAGGCCGGTACGGAACCAGGTAGCCGAGACATATGGGAGGAAGCTGCAAGCAAGATCAAGGGCAATCTAGGTGAGCATTGCCAAGCCTACACACCCACAAGATCACTTAGCTGTGTGAGGGGGTGCCTGTATGTTCCTACCAAACCAGAGGGGGTTTAGCGTTGGAAGGGTCCTGTGATAGTTTAGTTCACGGGAGGGTGGTTTTAGGCCGTGGTAAGTCAGCACGGCAGGGGCTTGTTGGACAAGTCAGGGTTGTACTATTTGAAACTGTACTGTTGTGTTCACACCGCTTGTACTGTATGCGAGTGGAGTGGTTTTTTGTCAACCTTAATAAACACTGTACGGGTGAGCCCGAAAACGCTGTTCATGTTCAAATCTGTCCTCAGTGATCCCTATCGTCCAGAACTTGTAGTAAGGGGGTTTGCGTGCTCGCTACGGGCGGGGCGAAACCACTTACAACAATTGGCGATTGCGGCAGGGGCCATAGGAAATTGGCCACCGCAAAAACCAGTTACAGCCACTATCTTTATTCCAATCTATCTGGGGGTAATTAAAAATCACCCAATAGTATCGCCCTATTGTTCTTACATATCTCTCTGAACTGTCTTCCGATCTCCAACTCTACCTCATCTTTACTGTTTGAAGGCAAGTAATGCACACCAATAATTGTATAATTTCCCTTCCATAGCAACATAGAAACATAGAAGATAGGAGCAGGAGTAGGCCATTCGGCCCCTCGAGCCTGTCCATTCGATGAGATCATGGCTGATCATCCAAACTCAGTACCCTGTACCTGTCTTCTCCCCATAGCCCTTGATACCTTTAGCTTTAAGAAATATATCTAACTCATTCTTGAATATATTTAATGACTTGGCCTCAACTACCTTCTGTGGTAGAGAATTCCACAGGTTCACCACTCTCTGGGTGAAGAAATTCTTCCTCATTTCTGTCCTAAATGGCTTACCCCTTATCCTAAGATTATGACCCCTGGTTCTGGACTCTCTGACCATCGGGAACATTCTTCCTGCATCTAGTTTGTCCAGACCTGTCAGAATTTTATATGTTTCGATGAGATCCCCTCTCATTCTTCTATACTCCAGCGAGTATAAGCCCAATCGACCCAATCTCTCCTCATATGTCATTCCTGCCATCCCAGGTATCAGCCTTGTGAATCTTCGCTGAACTCCTTCCATGGCAAGAACATCCTTCCTCAGATAAGGCGACCAAAACTGCACACAGTACTCAAGGTGTGGTCTCACCAAGGCCCTGTACAACTGCAGCAGGACATCCCTGTTCCTATACTCAAACCCTTTCGCTATGAAGGCCAACATACCATTTGCCTTCTTCACCGCCTGCTGCACCTGCATGCTTACCTTCAGCGACTGGTGCACAAGGACACCTTTTTTCTACTGTCATTATGTAATACAGGAAACTCTTTGTTATCCGGCACTGATGGGACCGGGATGGTGTCGGTTGATTAAAAATTCCGGATGACGGAGAGGGTTATCTACCGAGGCTATTTTTAACAAACAAAAATTAAAAAATCAAGAAATGTGCAGTATACAGTAATTGGGTACTCACCTACAGAATGTTGTGTTAAATAGATGGTGGAAGATGCTTGATTAAGTACAGTGCTTGGACCAACTTTTGGGAATTCCATAATGCAAGATGGGGGAGATAATTCACAAAAAAGATGGAGAGACACACAGAAAAATGGCGGATCGGAAGAGACTACTGGCAGCGCGGGAGAGTCAGACTCCTGTTATTGAGGTGTTCGGACTTCCGACAGCGCCAAGAAGCCGAGTAGTGGCAGTTTGGAGAACTACCCCCACTGACTAACTCAGCCACCACGGGAGACTCGGACTTGGCAACATTTCCGGTTATTGAGGTGTTGTTTTCGGAATATGAATTTTGCCGGTTAATAGAGAATTCTGGATATTTAGGTGCCGTTTAAACAAGAGTTTCCTGTATATAGTAAGTACAGCTACGCCACCTCCCCTTTTTCCCTCTCTATCTTTTCTAAATATGTTAAACCCTGCAATGTTTAATTCCCAGTCCTGATTTTTCTGTAGCCATGTCTCAGTAATCCCTACTATATCTGGTTCCTCGCAATGTATTATTGCCTCCAGTTCCCCTGTTTTATTACGGACACTGTGTGCATTGCTATACGGAAAGTTTAACTCATTTATAATAGCAGTTCCTCTCACTTTATTTTTAACCATCTTTTTACACTCCTGTTCTATAACTCTATTTATTCCCTGGCCATCTATGTACTCCCTTAGTTTTTTTTATTATTCGTTTATGGGATGTGGGCATCGCTGGCAAAGCCAGCATTTATTGCCCATCCCTAATTGCCCTTGAGGAAGTGGTGGTGAGCGGCCTTCTTGAACCGCTGCAGTCTGTTTGGTGAAGGTACTCCCACTGTGCTGTTCCAGGATTTTGACCTATCGACGATGAAGGATCGGCGATATACTTCTAAGTCAGGATGGTGTGTGAATTGGAGGGGAACTTGGAGGTGGTGGTGTTCCCATGCGCCTGCTGCCCTTGTCCTTCTAGATGGAAGAGGTCGGGGGTTTGGGAGGTGCTGCCGAAGAAGCCTTGGTGAGTTGCTGCAGTGCATCTTGTAGATGGTACATACTGCAGCCACAGTACGCCGGTGGTGGAGGGAGTGGATGTTTAAGGTGGCGGATGGGGTGCCAATCAAGCGGGCTGCTTTGTCCTGGATGGTGTCGAGCTTCTTGAGTGTTGTTGCAGCTGCACTCATCCAGGCAAGTGGAGAGTATTCCATCACACTCCTTACTTGTGCCTTGTAGATGGTGGAAAGGCTTTGGGGAGTCAGGAGGTGAGACACTCGCTGCAGAATACCTAGCTTCTGACCTGCTCTTGTTGCCACAGTATTTATGTGGCTGGTCCAGTTAACTTTCTGGTCAATGGTGACCCCCAGGATGTTGATGGTGGGGGATTCGGTGATGGTAATGCCATTGAATGTCAAGGGGCGGTGGTTAGACTCTCGCTTGTTGGAGATAGTCATTGCCTGGCACTTCTGTGGCGCAAATGTTACCTGCCACTTATCAGCCCAAGCCTGAATGTCGTCCAGGTCTTGTTGCATGCGGGCATGGACTGCTTCATTATGTGAGAAGTTGTGAATGGCACTGAACACTGTGCAATCATCAGCAAACATCCCCATTTCTGACCTTATGTTGGAGGGAAGGTCATTGATGAGGCACCTGAAGATGGTTGGGCCTAGGACACTGCCCTGAGGAACTCCTGCAGCTGTGATGATTGACCTTCAATCACCACAACCATCTTTCTTTGTGCCAGTAGAGAGTTTTGCCCCCCGATTCCCATTGACTTCAGTTTTACTAGAGCTCCTTGATACTACACTCGGTCAAATGCTGCCTTGATGTCAAGGGCAGTCACTCTCACCTCACCTCTGGAATTCAGCTCCTTTGTCAGTGATTGGACCAAGGCTGTAATGAGGTCGGGTGCCGCGTGGTCTAGGCGGAACCCAAACTGGACATCAGTGAGCAGGTGCCGCTTGATAGCATTGTCTATGACACCATCCATCACTTTGTTGATGATTGAGAGTAGACTGATGGGGCGGTAATTGGCCGGGTTGGATTTGTCCTGCTTTTTGTGGACAGGACATACCTGGGCAGTTTATCAAATTGTTGGATAGATGCCAGTGTTGTAGCTGTACTGGAACAGCTTGGCTAGAGGTGCGGCTAGTTCTGGAGCACAAGTCTTCAGCACGATAGCCGGGATGTTATCGGGGCCTATCGTCTTTGCTGTATCCAGTGCGCTCAGCCATTTCTTGATATCACATGGAGTGAATCAAATAGGCTGAAGACTGGGGACCTCAGGAGTAGGGCGATATAGATCATCCACTCGGCACTTCTGGCTGAAGATGGTTGCAAACGCTTCAGCCTTGTCTTTTGCACTCATGTGCTGGCTCCACCATCATTGAGGATGGGGATATTCATGGAGCCTCCTCCTCCCGTTAGTTGTTTAATGGTCCACCACCATTCACGACTGGATGTGGCAGGACTGCAGAGCTTTGATCTGATCCGTTGATTGTGGGATCATTTAGCCCTGTCTATAGCATGCTGCTTCCGCTTTTTAGCATGCATGTAGTCTCCTGTGTTGCAGCTTCCCCAGGTTGGCACCTCATTTTTAGGTACGCCTGGTGCTGCTCCTGGCATGCTCTTCTACACTCCTCATTGAACCAGGGTTGGTCCCCTGGCTTGATGGTAATGGTACAGTGAGGGATATGCCGGGTCATGAGGTTACAGATTGTTTGGAATACAATTCTGTTGCTGCTGATGGCCCACAGCACCTCATGGATGCCCAGTTTTGAGCTGCTAGATCTGTTCTGAATCTATCCCATTTAACACGGTGGTAGTGCCACACAACACGATGGAGGGTGTCCTCAGTTTGAAGACAGGAGTTCGTCTCCACAATGACTGTGCGGTGGTCACTGCTACCAATACTGTCATGGACAGATGCATCTGCGACAGGTAGATTGGTGAGGACGAGGTCAAGTAGGTTTTTCCCTCATGTTAGTTCTCTCACCACCTGTCGCAGGACCGGACTGGCAGTTATGTCCTTCAGGGCTCGACCAGTAGTGGTGCTACCGAGCCACTCTTGGTGATGGACAATGAAGTCCCCCACCCAGTGTACATTCTGTGCCCTTGCTACTCTCAGTGCTTCTTCCAAGTGGTGTTCAACATGGAGGAGTACTGATTCATCAGCTGAGGGAGGGCGGTAGGTGGTAATCAGCAGGATTGAGCTGAAGCCATAAGACTTCATGGGGTCTGGAGTCAATGTTGAGGACTCCCAGGGCCACTCCTTCCCGACTGTATACCACTGTGCTGCCACCCCTGGTGGGTCTGTCCTGCCGGTGGGACAGGACAGGACATACCCAGGGATGGTGATGGAGGAGTTTGGGACATCGGCTGAAAGGTATGGTTCTGTGAGTATGACTATGTCAGGCTGTTGCTTGACTAGTGAACCAGATAGGTTTAAAAATCCGATAGTTTCATGGTTATCGTTACTGATACTAGCTTTTTATTCCAGATTTATTTAATTGAATTTAAATTCCCCAGCTGCCGTGGTGGGATTTGAACTCACATCTCATGGATCATTAGTCCAGTGACATTTCCACTATGCTACCATTCCCACATCCTCCCTTAGTTTAGTCTTTCCTATGCTCTTCTTTGCTGTTTTGTTTATATTTAGGCTGGTTTCATATCTTGGAGCTCCCTCCTCCTCCCCCCCCCCCTCCCCCCGTCTTACTAGTTTAAAGTATTTGCCACCTCCCTATTTACCCTTTCCGCTAGGACACGGGTCCCATTCTGGTTCAGGTGGAGCCCGTCGCATCGGTACAGCTCCTTCCTGTCCCAGTATTGGTGCCAGTGTCCCCTGAAAAGGATGCCCTCTTTCCCACACCAGCCCTTTAGCCACATGTTAATTCTCCTGATCTGACTGTTTCTTTGCCAATTTGCACATGGCTCGGGCAATAATACAGAGATTATTACCCTCGAGGTCCTGCTTTTTAATTTAGCTCTTAACTCCTGATTCTCCCTCAGCAGGACCTCCAACCTGTTCCTACCTATGTCGTTTATTCTGACATGGACCACGACAACTGGATTTTCCCCCTCCCTTTCCAAATTCCACTCTAGCTGCCACGAGATATCCCTTACCCTGGCACCGGGTAAGCAACACACCCTTCGGGACTCTCATTCATGGCTGCAGAGGACGCTATCTATCCCCCTAATTATAAAGTCCCCTATCACTATCACATTTCTATTCTGCTCTTCCCCCCTTGGACAGCCTTCTGAGCCACTGTTCCTTGGTCTCCATTGTGGCTGTCCTCCCCGCAGTCTTTCTCCTTGTCCTCACAGGTAGTGGGCACATTATAGCTATTTGACAGGACCAATGTCTGTGGGACCTCCTTCTCAACCTCTCCTAGGTTCCCGCTACCCGTCTCCCTAACAGTCACACCCTCCCTTTCCTGAACCTGTGCTTTCCTCTGGGGTGCGACTGTATTCTGGATAAAACTATCTAGAAATTCCTCCCCCTCCCTTATGTTTCGGAGTGCCTCTAACTCGCGCTCCAGCTCAATGACTCTGAGCTGGAGTGACTGAAGGCATTCCCTGCAGATGTGGGAATCCGGGACAGTCTCGCTGTCCATAAACTCCCACATACTGCAGTCCCGACACATAGCCTGTCCTGCCATCTCTAGTCTTTTTTATTTATTTGTTTACTGATAGCCTGAGTTAAAATTAGGTAGTTTACTTTTGTTTAAAAAAAATAAAACAAATTACTTACTTTTTTACTCACCCGATTTACTCACCCTCAGAGCTCCTCCTCTGTGTTCGCGTGACGTCACTTGGCTTTCACGGGCTCCTCCACTCTGTTAACTGTGACACCACTTTTGCAAATTTTACGCAGAGTTTGTTTTCCTTGTTCTCCTGACGCTCTGCCGCTGCCCCGCCGTGCTTTTGTTGGGTCCTCTCCCGTGGTGCTCTGCGCTCTCCCGACGCTCTCTCATCCAAATCTTTACATTTCTCACAGAGTGTAGCAGCAAGGTTCCAGCACTTTCACTAAAACCAGTGGCTCAACCATTATAACACATCATACTCGTGTCTTAGATGGTGAGATCACTAGGCTGTGGAAGCACATCTGGGTTTAAATCTGGAGGCTGCATTTGCACAATGTTCCCTCCTCTCTCCCCACCTGGAACAAAATTCACTTTGGAGCAGAAAGGACTCTGGTCGCTACTTTTAATAACATGTTTGAATAAAAGTCCAGTATTGTTTAATAGGCTAAGAACCTGTTGCAATACTGAACACAGGACACATCTGAATGTATCCACCAATCCATTAAAAAGTAGTACACAGAGTAATTTCTGTCCCTTTTTGTTGTCTGCAAAACTTAGATTAATCCTGTTCCATCAGGTCATGTGAAGCTGGATAGGGGAAGAAAAGAAAATGAACTAAGCAAACCAATGAATGAATTTCTTATCTCTCTGCTGCGCATCTCTATGTCTCGTGTTGGCTTTTCTGCAGTTGTTTTATGGGAGGTTAGGTTTGATGTGGAGAAACATCTATTGGCCAACAACTAGTAGCATGAGTTTCCACCATTCCAAGATAATCAGTCACAATTTCATCAAACAACTCATTATGCCAAATTGACTGTAAACAAGATTAGACCTGCTGGGTTACTTGACATGGCCTTTCTCCTAGTTGCCCCACCCGCATTCACTCTTGGCATTGCCGATTGATAAACCAGAATGACACTGAACATTCTTCAGATCGAGCTGTGCCCCATTGCAGTGACACCAATATCAATAACAGGTTGTTGTCTCTCTCTCTCTCTGTGATTTTAGACTTCTGGCAAAACCGGCACAAAGTCGGTGGAGCAGCCGTACTGCCCAAAGCCAGTGTTGGGAGGCCTGAACCATTTTCGGGTTTGGGCCTCATTTAAATACTGCAGGAGCCGCTGCAGCTCACCAGTTGCAGGAGGCTGGGAAATCGTCCCTCTCCCATGCCGAGGGGGAGTCGGAGGAGCTGATCCCAGAGAAGGTTGAACACAGATCCACGGTATTCTTGTGGAGCCAGGAAGAGTGCTCCTGACCTACCAAAGAAATTTTTGGACCTTTTCCTTGTCCCTCTAAGGACTGCTTGTTAGACCGCTCAACACCTGGAAGAAGTGCAATCAGGGTCGTACAACCGGTGTAGGACCCTGATTTGCATATATAAGCAGCCTCTCGCCGGAAACAAGTGAGCGAGCAGCTCGCTCATTTACAGGCCCGCCTGAAAATTGTGTCAGGTGGGTCCAGGGCATCAATAGGATGGCCGAGGTGCCCCCACAAATTTCAACTGCCAGCCGCCCATTTTTCAGGCGAGACTCAGGTGGCAGGCAGTTGAAAATCGTCTCCGTGTGTCTTTCTGCACACCTATGCATCTGCCGAGATAGGTCTCTTTTTCCAGTATCACTGACAAAAATAAACTGAGAGCAAAAAAAACCTCCCACAAAGTGAAAACACAAATGCCAGTACTTTTCGCACCGTGGCAGTTGCAGCAATCCAACAGAACTTGTACCTGTGTGCCGCTCCGTTCACTTCAGCAGCCCCATTTCCGTGTGGCAAAGTAGAACAAATGTGCAAAAACAATGAAAGCAATTGTTACAATCTGGAATGCACTGCCTGAAAGGGCGGTGGAAGCAGATTCAACAGTAACTTTCAAAAGGGAATTGGATAACTACTTGAAAAGGAAAGATTTACTCGGATATGGGCAATGTTCCCCCTAATTATTTTTTAAGGGGCTGCGCGGCCCATTCACAGTTTTGCGCATTTAACATTGGAAAAGCCAGTCTTGGACCGCGCAGGACTGACAGAGAGCTGCGCGAGGGAATGTTGGTTATGGGGAAAGATGGGGGGGGGGGGGGAGTGGGACTAATTGGATAGCTCTTCTGAATAAGAACATAAGAACATAAGAAATAGGAGCAGGAGTAGGCCAATCGGCCCCTCGAGCCTGCTCCGCCATTCAATAAGATCATGGCTGATCTGATCCTAACCGCCAATCTACTATCTATCACAGAACCATCTCCTGCATCTAACAGAATTGCACACACGAAATAGGAGCAGAATCAGGCTACACAGTCCCTGGGCCCGCTCCACTACCCACAGGGCCATGACCGATCCGAACCTAGACTCATGTCCAAATTCCTGCCCGCTCCCCGTAACCCTTAATGCCCTTTACTTCTAGGAAACTGTCTATTTCTGTTTTAAATTTAATTAATGTTGTAGCTTCTACAGCTTTTTGTGGCAGCATATTCCATGGACCTACCACCCTCTGAGTGAAGTAGTTCCTCCTCATCTCAGTTTTGAAAGAGCAGCCCCTTATTCTAAGACTATGTCCCCTAGTTCTCGTCTCACCCGTCATCGGGAACATCCTCCCCGCATCCACCCGATCCAACCCCTTCACAATCTTATATGTTTCAATAAGATCGCCTCTCATTCTTCTGAACTCCAATGAGTAGAGTCCCAATCTACCCAACCTCTCCTCATATGACCACCCCCTCATCCCCGGGATTAACCGAATGAACCTTTTTTGCACTGCCTCGAGAGCAAGGATGTCTTTCCTTAAGTAAGGACACCAAAACTGTATGCAGTATTCCAGGTGCGGTCTCACCAATACCTTGTACAACTGAAGCAATACCTCCCTATTTTTATATTCTATCCCCCTAGCAATGAAAGCCAACATTCCATTTGCCTTCTTAATCACTTGCTGCACCTGCATACTAACCTTTTGAGTTTCGTGCACCAGGACCCCCAGATCCCTTTGCACTTCAGTACTCTCCAGTTTCTTGCCATTAAGATAATAAATTGCTCTAGGATTTTTCCTGCCAAAGTGCATCACCTCACACTTTCCAGTGTTGTATTCCATCTGCCAAATCTCTGCCCACTTACTTAGCCTGTCTATGTCCCCTTGCAGGTTTTTTATGTCCTCCTCATTCACTACTTTCCCTCCCATCTTTGTATCATCTGCAAATTTTGATATGTTACACTTGGTCCCTTCCTCCAAATCGTTAATATAGATTGTGAAGAGTTGGGGACCCAGCACTGACCCCTGTGGAACACCACTAGTTACTGATTGCCAGTCTGAGAATGAACCATTTATCCCAACTCTTTGCTTTCTGTTAGATAGCCAATCCTCTATCCATGCCAGAATATTACCCCCAATTCCGTGATTTTTTACCTTAAGCAATAATCTTTTGTGTGGCACCTTGTCAAATGCCTTTTGGAAGTCTAAATACACTACGTCCACTGGTTCCCCTTTATCCACTCTATATGTTACTTCCTCAAAGAACTCCAGCAAATTTGTCAAACATGACTTCCCCTTCGTAAAACCATGCTGACTTTGTCCTATTAAATTATGATTATCCAAATGTCCTGTTACTGTTTCCTTAATAATGGACTCCAAAATTTTACCTACCACAGATGTTAGGCTAACCGGTCTATAGTTACCAGCCTTCTGTCTACTGCCCTTTTTAAATAAGGGTGTTACATTAGCAGTTTTCCAGTCTGCCGGGACCTTAGCGGAATCCAGGGAGTTTTGAAAAATTATTACCAATGCATCTACAATCCCTACCGCCACTTCCTTCAAGACTCTAGGATGTAAGCCATCAGGTCCAGGTGATTTATCCGCCTTGAGTCCCATTATTTTACCGAGTACCACTTCCTTAGTGATTTTGATCGTGTTTAGCTCCTCTCCCCCTATAGCCCCCTATTTGTCCAGTGTTGGGATATTCTTAGTGTCCTCTACTGTAAAGACTGATACAAAATATTCATTCAGTGTTTTTGCCATCTCCATATTTCCCACCATTAATTTCCCGGTCTCATCCTCTAAGGGACCAACATTTACTTTAGCCACCCTTTTTCTTTTTATATAACTATAAAAACTCTTACTATCTGTTTTTATATTTTTTGCTAATTTACTTTCATAATCTATCTTCCCTTTCTTAATCAATCTTTTTGTTATTTTTTGCTGCCTTTTAAAGTTTTCCCAATCCTCTGTCCTCCCACTAGATTTCGCTACCTTATATGCCCTTGTTTTTAGTCGAATACTATCCTTAATTTCTTTACTTAGCCACGGATGACTGTCCTTTCTTTTACACCCTTTTCTTTTCAGTGGAATATATTTTTTTTGGAAGTTGTAAAATAACTCCTTGAATGTACACCACTGATCATGTGTCGTCTTACCCTTTAATCTATTTTCCCAATCCACTCTACTCAATTCCGCTCGCATACCTTCATAGTCTCCTTTATTCAAGCTTAGCACGCTTGTTTGAGATCCAACCTTCTCACCCTCTAATTGAATATGGAATTCAACCATGTTATGGTCACTCATTCCAAGGGGATCCTTTACTAGGACATTTTTAATTAATCCTGTCTCGTTACACAGGACCAGATCTAAGGTTGCTTGCCCCCTGGTCGGTTCAGTTACATACTGCTCAAGAAACCCATCCCTAATACACTCAATGAACTCATCCTCAAGGCAGCCCTGCCCCATTTGATTTGTCCAATTAATATGATAGTTAAAATCCCCCATAATTATAGATGTTCCCTTATTACATGCCTCAACTATTTCCTGATTGATACTCCGTCCAATAGAGTTGCAACTGTTCGGAGGCCTATAGACTACGCCCACTAATGTTTTTTTCCCCTTATTATTCCTTATCTCCACCCAAACTGTTTCATTATCATGATTTTTTGACCCAATATCATTACTCTGTATTACAGTGATTCCTTCCTTTATTAACATAGCCACCCCACCTCCCCTTCCTTCCTGCCTGTCCTTCCTGATCGTTAAATAACCTGGTATGTTTAATTCCCAGGCATTGTCACCCTGCAGCCATGTTTCTGTAATGGCCACAATATCATAACCATATGTAGTTATTTGTGCCATTAACTCATCTATTTTGTTACGAATGCTACGTGCATTCAGATAGAGAACTTTCAAATATGCTTTGTGGCACTTAGTTCCTGCTTTTTCACTTTTTACCAGTTTACCTTTTACTCCACACACTCTGTCCCTTCCTGCCACGCTCTGATTTGTGATTCCCCTACTGCTACCTATGTCTATGACCCTCTCTGTTGTCATTTTTATTTTTTGCTCTCTTGAAACCTCCCCCCCACTAATTAGTTTAAAGCCCTCTCCACAGCCCTAGTTATTCGATTCGCCAGGACACTAGTCCCAGCACTGGCCAAGTGAAGTCCGTCCCAACGGAACAGCTCTCTCCTGCCCCAGTACTGGTGCCAGTGTCCCAAGAAGCAAAACCCATTTTTCCCACACCAGTCTTTGAGCCACGCATTCAACTCCCTGAATGGCCTCCTTATGTGCTGTATGTTTCTATGTTGAATTTTAAAACTTAAATTATATATAAATTATGCCAACTTTTTTTCATCTGTGTTTATGTCCACAAGACAGTGAGAGAATTGTTCCTCCGGCAAGCTGTTTTTCCACTATTGTATACTATGTTAAGAAAAACTAGTCTAACTCCACTAATACACACACATGTGGAGAAGAATTGGGCTTGTCACTCAATATAATGACATTGTAAGCATATTATTTTTTAACTTGTTTACTATGTCTCTACACATAGCAACCAGGACAATTCTTCCAACGTAGAAATATAGCCCGAGTAAAACTGAAGTCAATGGGAATCGGGGGGAAAAGGCTCCACTGGCTGGAGCCATACCTAGCACAAAGGAAGATGGTTGTGGTGGTTGGAGGTCAATCATCTCCGCCCCAGGACATCGCCACAGGAGTTCCTCAGGGCAGTGTCCTAGACCCAACCATCTTCAGCTACTTCATCAATGACCTTCTCTCCATCATAAGGTCAGAAGTGGGGATGTTCGCTGACGACTGCACAGTGTACAGTTCCATTCGCAACTCCTTATATAATGAAGCTGTCCATGCCCGCATGCAACAAGACCTGGACGACATTCAGGCTTATAGAATCATAGAATCATAGAAGATAGGAGCAGGAGTAGGCCATTCGGCCCCTCTAGCCTGCTCCGCCATTCAATGCGATCATGGCTGATCATCCAAATTCAGTACCCTGTCCCTGCTTTCTCCCCATATCCCTTGATCCCTTTAGCCTTAAGAAATATATCCAACTCCTTCTTGAATCTATTTAATGAATTGGCCTCTACTGCCTTCTGTGGCAGAGAATTCCACAGGTTCACCACTCTCTGGGTGAAGAAATTCCTCCTCATCTCTGTCCCAAATGGCCTACCCCCCACCCCCAAACTGTGACCCCTGGTTCTGGACTCCCCGACCATCGGGAACATCCTTCCTGCAGCCAGCCTGTCCTGTCCTGTCAGAATTTTATAAGTTTCAATGAGATCCCCTCTCATTCTTCTAAACTCCAGCGAGTATAAGACCAATCGACCCAATCTCTCTTCATACGTCATTCCTGCCATCCCAGGTACCAGCCTTGTGAATCTTCGCTGAACTCCTTCCATGGCAAGAACATCCTTCCTCAGATAAGGCGACCAAGACTGCACACAGTACTCAAGGTGTGGTCTCACCAAGGCCCTGTACAACTGCAGCAAGACATCCTTGTTCCTGTACTCAAACCCTCTCGCTATGAAGGCCAACATACCATTTGCCTTCTTCACCGCCTGCTGCAACTGCATGCTTACCTTCAGCGACTGGTGCACAAGGACACCCAGGTCTCATTGCACTTCCCCTTCTCCCAATCTATTGCCATTCAGATAATAATCTGCCTTTCTGTTTTTGACACCAAAGTGGATAACCTCGCATTCATCCACGTTATATTGCATCTGCCACGCTTCTGCCCAATCACCCAACCTGTCCAAATCATCCTGGTGTTTCTCGGCATCCTCCTCGCAGCACACACGCCCACCCAGTTTTGTGTCGTCTGCAAACTTGGAGATATTACATCTAGTTCCCCTGTCTAGATCATTAATATATATTGTGAATAGCTGGGGTCCAAGGACCGATCCCTGCGGTACCCCACTAGTCACTGCCTGCCACTCAGAAAAAGACCCGTTTATTGCAACTCTTTGCTTTCTGTCTGCCAACCAGTTCTCTATCCAAGTCAATACCTTGCCCCCAATCCCATGTGCCTTAACTTTACACGCTAATCTCTTATGCGGGACCTTATCAAAAGCCTTTTGGAAGTCCAAATACACCACATCCACTGGTTCTTCCTTATCTATTTTACCAGTTACATCCTCAAAAAATTCCAATAGATTAGTCAAGCATGATTTACCTTTTGTAAATCCATGTTGACTTTGTCCGATCCTGTCACTGTTTTTCAAGTGCTCAGCAATACATCTTTTATAATGGACTCTAGCATTTTCCCCACTACCGTTTTCTCTCTACCACCCTTTTTGAATAGTGGGGTAACATTAGCTACCCTCCAATCCATGGGTACTGTTCCAGATATCCAGGGGTACTCAATATTCAGGAAAGATAGGCAAAAAGGAAAGGGAGGTGGGGTAGCATTGCTGGTTAAAGAGGGGATTAACACAATTGAAAGGAAGGATATTAGCTCTGATGATGTGGAATCTGTATGGGTTGAACTGAGAAATAACAAGGGGCAGAAAACGTTCGTGGGAGTGATATATAGACCTCCAAACAGTAATGCGGAGGTTGGGGATGGCATTAAAAGGGAAATTAGAGAAGCGTGCAATAAGGGCACAGCAGTCATCATGGGTGACTTTAATCTACATATAGGTTGGGCTAACCAAATTAGTAACAATACTATGGAGGAGGAATTCCTGGAGTGTTTACGGGATGGTTTCCTGGACCAATATGTCGAGGAACCAACCAGAGATCAGGCCATCTTAGACTGGGTATTATGCAATGAGAAAGGTTTAATTAGCAATCTTGTTGTGCGAGGCCCCTTGGGTTGGAGCGATCATAATATGATAGAATTCTTCATTAGAATGGAGAGTGAAGTAGTTGACTCAAAGACTAGGGTCCTGAATTTAAATAAAGGAAACTACGATGGTATGAGGTGCGAGTTGGGTAGGATTGATTGGGGAATGTCACTCAAAGGGTTGACGGTGGATAGGCAATGGCAAACATTCAAAGACCGCATGGACGAACTACAGAATTTGTTCATCCCAGTTTGGCATAAGAATAAAACAAAAAGGGTGACTCAACCATGGCTAACCAGGGAAATTAGGGATAGCATAAGATCCAAGGAGAGGGCATATAAAGTGGCCAGAAAAAGCAGTAATCCTGTGGATTGGGCTGATAAGTGGCAAGTAACATTCACGCCATACAAGTGCCAGGCAATGACTATCTCCAACAAGAGAGAGTCTAACCACCGCCCCTTGACATTCAACGGCATTACCATCACCGAATCCTCCAACATCAACATCCTGGGAGTTACCATTGACCAGAAGCTTAATTGGACCAACCACATAAATACTGTGGCTACAAGAGCAGGTCAGAGGCTGGGTTTTCTGCAGTGAGTGTCTCACCTCCTGACTCCCCAAAGCCTTTCCATCATCTACAAGGCACAAGTCAGGAGTGTGATGGATGAGTGCAGCTTCAACAACTCTTAAGAAGCTCAACATCCTATGCCATGTGGGAAGTTCTGAACGACTATGACTCTATGACCATCCAGGACAAAGCAGCCCGCTTGATTGGCACTCCATCCACCACCTTAAACATTCACTCCCTGCACCACCGGCACACCGTGGCTGCAGTGTGTACCATCTACAAGATGCACTGCAGCAACTCGCCAAGGCTTCTTCGGCAGCACCTCCCAAGCCCGCGACCTCTACCACCTAGAAGGACAAGGGCAGCAGGCGCATGGGAACACCACCACCTCCAAGTTCCCCTCCAAGTTACACACCATCCTGACTTGGAAATATATCGCCAATCCTTCATCATCGCTGGGTCAAAATCCTGGAACTCCCTCCCTAACAGCACTGTGGGAGTACCTTCACCACATGGACTGCAGCGGTTCAAGAAGGCGGCTCATCACCACCTTCTCAAGGGCAATTAGGAATGGGCCATAAATGCTGGCTTTGCCCGCAACGCCCACATCCCAGGAACGAATAAAAAGAAATTGCCTTTTTACAGAACAAGGTGAGAGTTTCTCTAAAAATAGCTTACATTGCTGACTAGAGTCTAATTCAAATTCAAACCAAATAAGAATGCTTTTCTTAGTTCTTCAATAATACAATTTGCTGGCAATAGTAATGAACCTCTTTAAAGGGTACTAAACCATTTTTATTTATGATCTAATCTTCGATATAATCGATATAATTGAAAAGAAACGTCTCTACCTGCAACTGTTTCTCTATGGGTCTCCCACACTCCAGTTCTTGCTGCCTCCCTCTTTTGGTCTCATACACTTTTGTTATCACCCTTGTATCTCTGTGTCTCTGACTCTTCTTCTAGTTCTTTCTCTTTTCCTCTTTCTGTAAGTAAAATAGGCAGGCACACATTTCAAATAAGTCTATGTAACCTTGTTACGCTCTGGTTACCAAGGCAGCAGTTATCAGCCTTGCCGCAATGGTTTTCTTCCAGCAACTATGAACACAGATCCACAAATTTTACCTTATTTGATCTAATTTCTGGATAATTTTCCTACCAGCCATATAATCTAACAAACTGGATTAATGGATATTCGTACCACAATAAGTCTTAGCAGATACTTATGTGACAACAGGGAAATTTCTGTCTATATTTCTTACAGTATTTAAAAATAACTCGAGTTAAAATGGAAGCTGGCTTCGCTCACTGAAGCCACAATTTTAATCCAATGGACCTGGTAAGAAGGGGGTGCATTCTGGGCGGACGTTTGATTGACGCCTGGCTTGATTTTTGGTACCATTGAAGTGACTGGAGTGTTAAATCAGGCGAGGTGTAAATACCTGAATGCGCCCCGTTCTTTCCGAGCACGTTAGGTTAAAATCGGGGCTTAAGTTTCAAAGTAAGGATAAGAGATGGGGTGTCTACAAGAGCCAGGCTAGATTGAGTGATTTACAGGGGCCTTGTTCGACATGTAAATTGTATGGTACATTTTCAAAACCTCAGCAGTTATTTTTTATATGACGATATGTAATAAATTGCCCAATTAGCAATCTATGCAATAGCCCTTAATTGTGCCTTTGATCATGGGTGATTAACAGCACTGCCTTTAGGGACCCTTAAAATTGTGTTACACCTGTAGGATTTGTTGTAGTCTTTTTAGTTTTGACAAAGATCTGAATTTGGTGTGTGAACTAGGATTCATGTTGTCCACCTGTAACATTCTCTCTACAAAAGACTGTTTTATCCAAAAATCCTGTTGCTTTTCTGGGCTCGGTAAGTGTGCTGCCTTGAAAACAGTAATATACCTGATTCCAGTTCTATTGCTTTGGAATATTGTTCTGTTTCAGTATCTGCTTGTACCATTTGGTTTCTGTGTGTTATTTAACCTGTAAATAAATGTGACCACCAGTATGAGCCGGCAATGCAGTTTTGTTCCTTCGTTGACCCATGCAGACCTTCCCGAGCCATCAGGGGATCTTGGTGGCAAGAAAATAAAGTTATGAATCCTAACATTTGCATAACTGCGCAGATTGCAGGTTGTGCTCCGGTGCTGTAAAATTTACCCCTCAATGTAAACAAGTTGTGTTCACCTGTATGCATTGGTCTCTTGGTGTATTATATTCCACCTTGTGGAAGAGACAGGAGATTGTGCTGGGCATCCCAGTAAGTCTACGATAGTGGATAATTATTATAACAAGGCATGCTAACTCAATTAAGGGTGCAGCTTTTGGTTCTTAAGAACATAAGAAGAAAAAGCAGGAGTAGGTCATACGGCCCCTCGAGCCTGCTCCGCCATTCAATAAGATCATGGCTGATCATCGACCTCAACTCCACTTTCCCGCCCGATCTCCATATCCCTTGATTCCCCTAGAGTCCAAAAATCTATCGATCTCAGCCTTGAATATACTCAAAGACTCAGCATTCACAGCCCTCTGGGGCAGAGAATTCCAAAGATTCACAACCCTCTGAGTGAAGAAATTCTTCCTCATCTCAGTCTTAAATGGCCTACCCCATATCCTGAGACTATGCCCCCTAGTTCTAGACACTCCAGCCAGGGGAAACAACCTCTCAGCATCTACCCTGTCAATCCCCTTCAGAATCTTGTATGTTTCAATGAGATCACCTCTCATTCTTCTAAACTCCAGAGAGTATAGGCCCATTCTACACAATCTCTTATCATAGGACAGCTCTCTCATCCCAGGAATCAATCTAGTGAACCTTCGTTGCACCGCCTCCAAGGCAAGTATACCCTTCCTAAGATAAGGAGACCAAAACTGTGCACAGTACTCCAGGTGTGGTCTCACCAAGGCCCTGTACAATTGTAGCAAGACTTCCTTACTCTTATACTCCAACCCCCTTGCAATAAAGGCCAACATCCTATTTGCCTTCCTTATTGCTTGCTGTACCTGCATGCTAGCTTTCTGTGTTTCTTGCATGAGGACACCCAAAACTCTCTGAACACCAACATTTGAAAGTTTCTCACCATTTAAAAAAATGTCTGTTTTTCTATTCTTCCTACCAAAGTGAATAACCTCACATTTCCCTACATTATACTCCATCTGCCACCTTTCTGCCCACTCACTTAGTCTATCTATATCCCTTTGCAGACTCTTTGGGCTGGATTTTGCCAGCTGAGACAAGTTGGGGGCGGGACTGCTGCCCTCCGGGTTCTAGTTCCGCCCCCAGCGACGTCCGATGCACAGACACTATTTTCTCCTGATTGACCTTGTTAAGCCCACCCTGTGGGCTTGCTGGCCAATTAAGGGAAAGCCGGTGTCAGATGACGTCAGTTGATAACGCTTCATCTGCCGGTTTTCTTAAAGGGACATGAAGCATTTATTTTTGACGGATGATTTGACAGTGTTTGACAGCATTGAGGTGCTGTCAAACACTGACAATCACTGTACAAAGGTGAGCCCTTGCATCCAGACTCTCCAATGACTCTCTCCTTAGGATAAAACAGATGGCAGTTGCAGGTGAGGATACAGAAGTGATCTGTCACTTCTCCCAATGAGGTGAGGCCACACAAACACTTCAAAGCTTGTCACCTACAGAAACATCTAAACACATTAAAAATGACTTTCCCAACATTTCCTTACCTCTGATACTCACCAGTGTCCCATTGCATCCTTCACACCACTTCTGCAGCTGTCATCTAAACACAAACATTACAACAGACCCACATCATGCCTCACTTACCCTGGCAGGGGTTTCCGATGTCGGGAAGCCCACAGCAGAAGGCTCAAAATGGGAAAAGCCTCTTAACTGCCTGTTAACTACCTGTTAACAGGTAGTTAAGTGGCTGTAATCCTCTTCCCATCTCTAGGAGTCGGGTCCCTGTGCAAATCGGGGACCCGACTCCCGGGAAGATTGGTTGGAGGCGGGTTGGGAGTGGGTTCAGGGCCCGCTCCCATTCTTTTTGATTTTTCCAGCAGTCCCACCTCCAGACCCGCCTCCTCAGGGCTGGTAAAATCCAGCCCTTTGTGTTCTCCTTACAGCTTACTGTCCCACCTAGCTTTGTATCATCAGCAAACTTGGATACATTACACTCGGTCCCTTCATCTGGGTCATTAATATAGATTGTAAATAGCTGAGGCCCCAACATTGATCCTTGCGGCACCCCACTAGTTATAGCCTGCCAACCTGAAAAAGATCCGTTTATCCCTACCCTCTGTTTTCTGTCCGTTAACCAATCCTCTATCCATGCTACTATATTACCCCCAACCCCATGAGCCCTAATCTTGTGTAATAATATTTTATATGGCACCTTATCGAATGCCTTTTGGAAATCCAAATATATTACATCCACTGGTTCCCCTTTATCTACCCTGCTAGTTACATCCTCAAAAAACTCTAATAAATTCATCAAACATGATTTCCCTTTCATAAAACCATGCTGACTCTGCCTAATGATGTTATGATCTTCTAAGTGACTTGATACCACTTCCTTAAGAATGGACTCCAGCATTTTCCCGACGACTGATGTCAGGCCAACTGGCCTGTAGTTCCCTGTTTTTTCTCTCCCTCCTTTCTTGAATAGCGGTGTGACATTTGCGACCTTCCAATCCACTGGGACCATTCCAGAATCTAGGGAATTTTGGAAGATCAAATCCAATGCATCCACTGTCTCTTCAGCCACCTCTTTTAGAACCCTAGGATGTAGGCCTTAGGAGCTTTATGGAAACCGCTTTCAAGCCATAAGCACAATGTGGGAAAAAAGCCTGTTTTGTAACAATTATCTCTCTTTACCTCCCACCAAATGCCCTCCCAGCTAGTCACTGCTGTAATGTAAGAAATGCGGCAGCCACTTTGAACATAAAAACAGGAGTAGGCCATTCAGCCCCTTGGGCCTGCTCCGCCATTCAATGAGATCATGGCTGATCTACGACCTAACTCCATATACCCGCCTTTGGCCCATATCCCTTATGTCCATTTGTGCACAGCAAGCTCCCACAAACAGCAATGTGACAATGACCAGATAATCTGTTTTTGTGATGTTGATGGAGGGATAAATATTGGCCAGGACACTGGGGAGAACTCCCTGCTCTTCTTCAAAATAGTGCCATGGGATCTTTTATGTCCACCTGAGAGAGTGGACGGGGCCTCGGTTTAACGTCTCATCTGAAAGACAATGCAGCACTCCCTCAGTACTGCACTGGAGTGTCAGCCTAGATTTTGCACTCAGGTCTCTGGAGTGTCTTGACCCCACAACCTGTTGACTCAGAGGCGACACTGAGCCACAGCTGACAGAGACCCAAATCCACCAGCATGGGCCATCAATGCAGTTTTGTTTCTTTGTTGACTCATGCCAATCGTCCCCAGCCATCAGGAGAGCTTGGTAGCAAGAAAATAAAGTTATGAATCCTAACCTTCGGATAACTGCACCTATTGAAGGTTGTGCTCTGGTGCTGTCAAATCTATCCATCAATATAAACAAGATAGATTGCCCAGCACCAGCAGCTTCAGGGTGTATCACAGGACCAGTTGTTCAATTGTGCAGTGCAGGCTTTCAGCTTTGACTGCTTAATGGCCCGTTTTAATATCTATTTTCAGAGACTGTGCTTGAAGTAGCTCTCAGTTATTTTTCAAATAGTTTTGCAAGCTTCACAGTTTTAGTTTATCTAGACCATTACTGTATCAAGACTCACTGTTTAAACAATATTTTTTAATTAATTGATGGAAACAGACAAAAAAAAACAAATGGATATTCAGGTAAATCATAATTCTATGCAATAGTTTGATTTTTAAAAGTCAGACCCCCTCTTCTAGTGATTTAATTTATTGTCTTTTAAAGTTCTTTCCTTGCTTTTCTTCTTTTAAGGTTCTTCACTGCTGTGTGCACTGAGCTACCTGATTCAGCCAGGGCTACAGCACGGTCTGGGTAGAGATTTTGCACTGCCCACTGTCAATACCACGGTATAATCAGCAGCAAGGAGGAACAACTCCATGAAAAGGGACTGCTTCAATTAGTTGTATTCTTCCTCCTTCCTTCTGCTTCTCTCCCCAACTGGAGCTGATCGCTGCCGCACTATGTCTTCGAAAAGGTTGACTAAGAACTGGAGGAGTTATAATATAGAACAATCAATCAATTCACATGACCAATATGGCGATAGTGGACTCAGGAACAAACTTATATCAGGCACTTCTATTCTGTGTAATGATGGATTTCAGAATAAATCTGATTAGTGTATCTGACACTCTTCAATTGTTGATGTACCCTATAAACACTTCCCTTTTGGATACCTCCATCCTGGTGATGTCGGGTTGTCAAAGAAGATTTGGTTAACCAGTGTCTCTGGGGATTGTTGAGTGGCAAATTCACAATAGCATAATAATCCGTCTGATCGATTTTTGCAGACAGGGAATCAACATCAGCTTCTTGATAGATGGTGACATTTATGTGTTATTGTCAGTTGATGCAGAGCAGGCAATGCTGACAATGCACATCTCAGGTTGCTAGTCACTGTGGTTGGGACCTGGTTGGCAGTATACAGCAGGGTCAGATACACGGCAGTATGACGGATTCAAAGCTTTTACTCCGCCACAGCTGCTGTTGAAAGTTGAACATAATGGATGTGGCAAGATGAACCTTTTGTTCACTTCTACAGAAATGTCATTGTCATAGCAGGTGTTGCTGCTGAGGTAGCTCAATTGTTCAAACTGGTTATGGTTTCCTGATCAACCCGATCATCAGCTGTAATTTCAGCAGAAGATCTGTGGAAACCCAGGAGAGATGGTATTGTGGCTGACGATCAGGAGAATCCCTACGAAATTTCAGACCCTAAATATCACAACTGCACATCAGACCCAGACTATCTATGGAAGATCAGCTAGTATTCATAGAAATGTTAAATGTTGCATATCATACAAGATACAATCTGTGAATTATAAGATACCTTATACATTATGTCTCCATAATGGATTTTTCCCTGTAAAATTCACTCTTCCTGTTTCATTACACTATTACTGAATGCTTTTATCATAATCCCTCAACAATATCTCTTTGGGATATACACAAAAACTGTTTGCAGAGTGCATAACATCCTCAACAACGTCTTCACTCTGGTGCTCCAGGAGCAGACAAAAGACTAACTGCTACAGTACAAGAGCTAGAACACACATACAATCAAATCTGATTGACAATAATATGCTCTAAGGGTTCCAGTCATCTAATCTCATGATTTATTAAATCATCAGAATCTCTCAAGTGTGTACAGCTTTGTAGCACATCATCAATAAATTGTTCTATAAACTTAAGGATTTTTTAAATTGGAAGCACAGTTATTTCTCGTGCAGGCCTTTGGGATTTGGATTTCACTCCAGTCTGAGCTGATCAATGAAAGTTTCCTTGCATTCTGCTGTCTGTCGGGGTCCCATATGAAATGGTTATAGACTAACTGAGGTCCATTCCTCTTAGGCATAAGTGCACGAAATAAGAAGGCACAACATTCAGTACCAAATCCTTGAATTCTCTACATTGCCATCGCCACAAAGCCGACAGTGATTCAAGGAGAAGGCCCAATACCACCTTCTCAGGGAAACTATGGATGGGCAATAAATGCAGCCTTTCCAGCATCACCTACATTACAAGAACAATTAAAAAAAAGAATTCAGCCCGAGAATGCATTAAATTAGTAATGTTAGGGAGACCAGGTATGAGGATTGAAACTATCCCAGCCCATGATGTTCTTCTAAAATTGGAGTGAACAACAACAACAACTTGTATTTATATAGCGCCTTTAACGTATTTATGTAGCACCTAAAACATCCCAGGGTGCTTCACAGGAGCGTTAGCAAACAAAACCTGGCACCGAGCCACATAAGAGGAAGAAATTAGGGCAGGTGACCAAAAAGCTTGGTCAAAGAGGTAGGTTTTAAGAAGCATCTTAAAGGAGGAGAGAGAGGTAGAGAGGCGGAGAGGTTTAGGCAGGGAGTTCCAGAGCTTAGGGCCTCGGTAGCTGAAGGCACAGCCACCAATGGTGGAGCGATTAAAATCGGGGATGCGCAAGAGGGCAGAATTGAAGGAGTGCAAACACACGGCGTTAAGGTAGGAAATTTCTAGGCCGATGTCTCCAGATTTAAAGTAATTGGTAGAAGGATTAGAGGGGGAGTTGAGGAGAACTTTTTTTTCACCCAGAGGGCGGTGGGGTCTGGAACTCACTGCCTGTAAGGGTGGTAGAGGCAGAAACTCTCATCACATTTAAAAAGTACTTGGATATGCACATGAAGTGCTGTAATCTGCAAGGCTATGGACCAAGAGCTGGAAAGTGGGATTAGGCTGTATAGCTCTTTTTCGGCCAGCACAGATACGATGGGCTGAATGGCCTCCTTCTGTGCTGTAAATTTCTATGATTCTATGATCCAATGTGGGGCTGGATGAGATTACAGAGATAGGGAAGGGCAAGGCCATGGAGGGATTTGAAAACAAGGATGAGAATTTTTTTTTCATTGTTCTTGGGATGTAGGTGATGCTGGAAAGGCTGCATTTATTGTCCATAGTTGCCCTGAGAAGGTGGTATTGGGCCTTCACCTTCTCCTTCACAAGAATGAATGGCAAAGCAGAGGTATTGCACTGGAACCATGAGCATCAGTGAGTCTCTAGCTGCATCTGTAGAAACCAATGGGTGTTTCATGTTGGTATTGGGCGCAAAGAGTGGAAACATGTTCCAGTCCCCACCACTGACATCCATTACCTAAATGAGCACAAAAACTCACCAAAAAGAGAGTAAAACAGAAAATGCAAAGACCTGATTAAACGCGTATAATCAAAATAAAAAAAGGGTCATTTTGTTGTTGATTTGCAGTTTGGTGGCCGTGCCTTCTGTTGCCTAGGCCCTAAGCTCTGGAATTCCCTCCCTAAACCTCTCCGCCTTGCTACCTCTTTCCTCCTTTTAGACACTCCTTTAAACCTATCTCTTTGACCAAGCTTTTGGTCACCTACCCTAATTTATCCTTATGTGGTTCGGTGTCAAATTATTTGTCTTATAACACTCCTGTGAAGCGCCTTGGGACGTTTTACTACATTAAAGACACTATTTAAATACAAGTTGTTGTTGTTGATATTGACAGCAAACTTTGCATATGCAGCAGCTCTGCACCAGCAGGTACATATCATCATGGAATTTGATCCTTCTCCTCCCCCAAAATGTTAGTTGTGACGTATGAAGATCCAGTGTCAAGCAATGCTAGAACAGAGCCTTAGATCCTGAAGAAAATGGGTCGAAGAAACTAATGACATAGAATTTTACAACACAGAATCAAGCAGCTAAATGAACCGTGATAATTAAATGAGCAGCACACGTCATCATGTGCCTGCTCCTCATTAGAAGAGATCAAATATTATACAGATAATAAAGGCTATTTAAAAAAAAGGAACGAGGGTTTCAAGCGATTCAGTACATCATGACAACAGCCTTCTGATGCATGCTCCCTCACTGAAATTAATAGGAACATACTGTTTTCCAGAGCCATGCAATGAGTCAACTCAACACTACACTTCCTGTAGAAGACACCAATCTGAATGACTCAGACATATCTTGAAAAGATTCAGTGAAATCACTGTGTTTCTATTGTTATCAGGACTGACAGTGTCACTGAAGCAAAGGTCATGATCTCGGTAACTGATTCATTCATTGAACAACAACAACTTGTATTTATATAGCGCCTTTAACGTAGTAAAACGTCCCAAGCCGCTGCAGAGGAGTGTTATAAGACAAAAAATTTGACACCGAGCCACATAAGGATAAATTAGGGCAGGTGACCAAAAGCTTGGCCAAAGAGGTAGGTTTTAAGGAGCATCTTAAAGGAGGAAAGAGAGGTAGTGAGGCGGAGAGATTTAGGGAGGGAATTCCAGAGCTTAGGGCCTAGGCAACAGAAGGCACGGCCACCAATGGCTGAGCGATTATAATCAGGGATGCTCAAGAGGACAGAATTAGAGGAGCGCAGATATCTCGGGGGGTTGTGGGGCTGAAGGAGATTACAGAAATAGGGAGGGGCGAGGCCATGGAGGGATTTGAAAACAAGGATGAGAATTTTGAAATCGAGGGGTTGCTTAACCGGGAGCCAATGTAGGTCAGCGAGCACAGGGGAGATGGGTGAACGGGACTTGGTGCAAGTTAGGACACGGGCAGCCGTGAAACAACACAGTGATAGAAGTTGGACAATGAGAACATAGAATTTAATCCAGTCATGACGATGTGTGTTATATCGGCTCTTGTCATGCGTGTGAGATGCTCTGCATTCTGTTTTGTCAGTTCCCTCCTCACTATTTTGTTCATGCAACTGTAACACAGCTTTCTCCGGACAGAGGCAGCAGGGAGCAGGCTGTGTCAGACTGTACTCAATTATTGCACAGAAGGAGACAAAGGTGGCAATCAACAGTAATAAAAGCTTTATTACCCAAGATAATGTGAGTGAGTTGTCTATAGAACATCAACTATATATGCATAATATAATTTTTTTTAAATTCAATCACAGGATGTGGGCGTTGCTAGCAAGGCCGGCATTTATTGCCCATCCCTAGATGTCCTATGAGAAGGTGGTGGTGAGTCACCTTCTTGATTCTTTTTTCGTAGTGGTTTTTTACAGCTGAATGGCTTGCTAGGCCATTTCAGAGGGCAGGTAAGAGTCAACCACATGGCTGTGGGTCTGGAGTCACATATAGGCCAGACCAGGTAAGGACGGTAGATTTCCTTCCCTAAAGGACATTAGTGAACCAGATGGGTTTTTACAACAATCCGGTAGTTTCATGGTCACCATTACTGATACTAGTTTTTTATTCCAGATTTATTTAATTAACTGAATTTAATTTCCCCAGCTGTCATGGTGGGATTTGAACTCGCGTCTCCAGATCGTTAGTCCAGCCTCTGGATTACTAGCCCAGTAACATTACCACTATGCTACCATTCCCTTAACTGGGTGGAATTTCCTGTGTATTTGCGCCCAGGGACACATGTAATAGGGGCATAAAGCAAATACCCGACGTCAAAGATCATTTTTCTGATGTATTATTGTGATTTTTTTAAAGCTTTTAAAATTTTTTATCCTCGCTGAGACCCGCACTGTATTTTCAACTTAATTGAATACATTTTTACGGCTTCAGTATGAGTCACATTGAAAATTGAAAAGCTTGCATAATTGCAGGCTCTTAAACATGAATGATGATTAGATGGCTTGAACTTTAATTTGCATACTTAAAGAAGGAATATACGGTGCAAGTTCGGTGATTTCCCCAGATCCCAGTTGTTTACGCTGATTTCCACTTGTTTACACCAAATTTTACATTCCAACTACAGTATTGTAATGAGATTGGCAGGAAATTTGGACGTAAATTGCTATCAGCAGAATGGGCGTAATTTCAGGTGTAACTTCCCAATTACGCCCTCCACAGGTTGCTGTAAGTTATTAATTGAGCTATTTTTACCTTAGGGAATCTTCAATGATATGGTATTTTTGTTGAATTTCCACCAGGAAAGACTATGTGGGGAGAGTTCCTCCGTGCACTTGGCATCCCAAAACATATCCTTCATAAATACATTCGTAACTTCACTACACCAAGTGCCCAGAGGAAATCACATCCTCACAACCAAAAACAAAAGGTTTTGTAAATGTCACAACCACTTGCAGATAGCTACAGTGAGAGAGACACCCTTTAAATCTGGACACAGCATTTAGAAAATCTCTGATTAACTGCTTGCTTAGCCTAAACCTCCTGACACACTGCTCCTCAGATTCTTCCTTCTTCTTTCTTAATAGCGCTGTGGCGTAAAAATTCTTGTATCAATCCTAACTATTTTTTTGTGCACATTTATGAAATGTTTGCCTGGATCACATATGCGCACTGATCATATTGTTTCATCCTTCTTACCGAGAAGCTCATTTCTTGCCGTTTCCAGCAAATCTACAGATTTCCCTTTTATCAGCCTAGCAGAAGCTCCTCAACATATGAGCAGCACGATTGTGTGGAAAGTGGCTCCGTTGAAATATTATGCTTATTCTAGACTCTGGTTGCACACTCATTAATGGAGCTTTTGTGCGCACACCAAGAAACACATTCAGTAAGTAGGTCAAGTACCTATGACTGAGATTACTGATTGTATCAATACACTTGTTTACAACCTTCATTGCATCATATGAGCTGCTTCCCAATTGAAAGGGGTAATGCTAACAAAGTGGAGACGAGGCAACCAGTTACGAATAAGCCATTCATAGTTTAGTTGTTAAAATATTGTTGCTATGGGTGGCATGGTGCATTTGTAGCTCCAAGGAGGCCACCTACCCCTTGCAAAATAAGATTAAATAGGGTAGAGGTGCAAAGGGATCTAGGGGTACAGATTCACAAATCATTGAAGTGGGCTGTTGAAGATGAGGTAAGATTTATTTAAATAAAAATTCAGGTGCCTTACAAAAGAGGCCGAAGTGGCCAACAAATCATTTTTCCAGGCAGGCGTGGAATGGGCACCCTCTAACCCTTGGAGAGTAGCTGGCACGGAAGTGCGGGGCAGTGGGCGGTTGAGATGTGCCTCTGGTGATACGGGCGGTCACTGGTTCCATGTAAATTAGGTGGCCCTACATACACTGGTGGGGTCAGCACTGTAAGGTACCAGAAGGCCCGATCCTGGGCACAGCCTATGCAAATTCAGGACTCTGCTCTCAGTGAGCTGACAATTCTGATCCCAGTGCTGTTTCTCTTCTCCAATCAGGACCCACCTCAGAAAAGCACAAAACTGTAGGACCTGACAGGAGACATAGAGCAGTCTGTCTATTTCGCCAACAGACCAGCTGTTTCTGCCAGCAGGTTGTTCAAAGCGATGTTTTTATTATCAGGAGCTGTTCCTTGGCCTGAAGTTGGGAATCAGGTGAAGACTTGGGACAGTCCAGTTCCAGATGATCAGACAATTACAAGGGCACAGCATTGATTTTACAAAACAAATTTTCAAATTAGTGAGCAAGCAAAATGTTTAGGGTCTAAGTGGAGCAGCAAGGTACAGCACTGGCCTTCCACCTAGAATCTCTGTTTAAGTGACTTATGCAAATATCTGTCCAGCGCTAATTCAGTATAAGTGACCATACCAGGTTTATCGTGCCAAATTAATGCTTCTTTTACACTACAGTTTTGACGTTAGTGCTGTATCCTCTCTGACCCCAACCCAAAACCAAACCTGCTGCATCAGTGCCAGCTGGTCTTGCAGTGGTTATGCTGGGCATCAGTTGTACTATAAAAGTAATGGTGTAATGTGTATCAAAAGAAAGTTAGGTTTTAACAATTAAAAAAGCAACTCAGGCAAACCACCGTACCACCATTCACAGTTTAATGCGATCAGCTTTTTTCAACCATCAAAAAGACTAATTGGCACTCAGAAGCCCATGAACAATGCTCTGTGCCGATGTTTAAATATACAGGGCACTTCCCTCCTTAACCTCACGGCGAAGCAAACAGGCATGGCAATAGCTCCCTGCTTGTGTTGCTGCTAAAGACAGACACTGCACCACTTGCCACAGCGAAGAGAGGAATCTGATTATTGTAATGGGGTTTCTATTGATCCACACTGTACAAATTGTACTTACAATCAACAGGAGACTTTTCTCCATGGTTTCTGCAACATCCAACATCTCGGCGCTATGGTCAAAACTACACAATTTAATTCCCATAGTGCTATGACCCAACAGCACCCACAAGTCAAGTTCTTCCCTTTGTCTATTCAGTAATGCCTCCTTTATCCTGGTGATAGTAAGCAATTGCACACTTTCCTGCATTTCAGTATATCCTACATTAACAATGGATCACGCAGACGGAAAATTTATTGGGACGTGCCTTTAATATGTCCTTGACATGGATATGCCAAGTGATTACTAACGGGACCATCTCTCCAGGCATCATGTTAAAGTGCCTCCTTGAGTTTGCTCAGCAGTTCTTTTCACTGTAATGTGCAGATAGGTCACTTCCTGGTGCTGTTCCCAGACTGTAAACTTTCTGTCAAATGTTACTCATTTATAGTGGTGATATTTCAATTTTGTTTGTTGAATTTAGAAAACAATTTTTACCAAGAGTGCCTTTCTATAGTATTGAATGCTGCTCAAAGCCTTCTTGTATGGAAGATTCCAACTGAGACAAGTTTCAGCTCGCTAATTCAGTAAACTCGAAGGGTTTATAAACTGAATAGCCATATCTAACACAGCATGAGGATGCAGCGGTTTCTCGACCACAGCGGAAATTAATGGTTACTCCAGTCTCATTTAATTGGCAGCAGGAAATTACTATTCCTTCATTTTATCCTCCTCGACAAAAGTATAATTAGGGATGAAAGTTCCATTTTCTAGATGCTATAAAAGAGCAGGAAAGGATAGCAAGACTCACCAATCTTTATGTCCTGCGGGACACATAATCTGTCAGTTATTTCTTTTTTAATTCCATTTTATAAAAAAAATTCAATTTTCTCTCTGTTCTCCACTCTTCCCCAAACATGCCGATTCTTTCTAGGGTGTGGTTTAATGATCACTAACAGCCCTCCAGTACCTCATTCATATGGGCATTCTTCAAGTGCAGGTGTTGGTAGGCTACTTGACCGTTAAAAACTCTTTGTTCTCGGGATCTGGCCGATGGCGACTAGGTGTCATTTATTGCCCATCCCTTGTTGCCCTGGTAGCAATTTTTTTTTATAACGGACTGGCTTGTTAGGCCACTGCAGAGAGCAGTAAAAGCCAAGTAAGAAGTGTTGGCTTGGAGTCACATGCAATGTTCCCCCTAATTTAAAATTTGGGTGCGCGGTCCCTTTAAGGGTCTGCGCGGCCCATTCAAAATTTCACATTGGAAAAGCTGGTCTTAGGCTGCGCGGGACCGGCCGACAGCTGCTCAGCCGAGCAGCTTCGAGGGAACATTGGTCACATGTAGGCTAGACTGGCTAGAAGTGGTAGGTTCCCTTCTCTGAAGGCCATTCGTTGAACAATTGGGTTTTTACAACAATGTTGTGGCTTTGATTATTTTTCTTCTGGTACCAGTGCACAAATTTATTGATTTCAATTAACAGATTTATTGAATTCAATTACAATTTTTATAGAATCATAGAATGATACCGCACAGGAGGTGACCATTCATCTCATCTCTTTGAAAAAGCTATCCAATTAATCCCATTTCCCTGCTCTTTCCTCATAACCCTTCAAATTTTTCCAATTCTCTTTTGAAAGTTATTATTGAATCTTCTTCCACCACCCTTTCAGGCAGTACATTCCAGATCATAACAACTTGCTACATGTAAAAAAAACTCATCTCGCCTCTTTTTTTTGCCAGTTACCTGAAATCTGTGTCCTCTGGTTACCAACCCTTTGCTCAGTGGAAACAGTTTCTAATTATTTACTCGATTAAAACCCTTCATGATTTTGAACACCGCTATCAAATCTCCCCTTAACCGTCTCTGCGCTAAAGGACAACAACCCCAGCTTCTCTAGTCTCTCCACGTAACTGAAGTCCCTCATCCCCGGTACCATTCTAGTAAATCTCCTCTGCACTCTTCCTAAAGTGTGGTGCCCAGAATTGGACACAATACTCCAGCCAGGGCCTAACCAGTGATTTATTGGGCCAACATTTGCGATGGGAGGCTTCCCGCAGGCAGATGCCACCAACCTGCAAAAATTCTACAAATGTACCTGGTGGCCTGGGAGGTACGGAGTCTTGCAATCCTGGGCCTCTCCGGGTCCGTGCGGGCAGAGGTCCCCATATCCCAGGGATGCAGGCGGTACATAGGCGCCCCTGGGATCATGTGGACCGGCCCAACCAATAAAAGGGAATCCCCATTCATACTTATTGGAATTGCGTACGTACGGAACTCCCATAAGTATGAATGGGGATCACTTAAAAAATACACCAACACATGAAATAAATTTTAAAAATTACATATTTTAAACTAATTAAAATGCCATTTAATTAAATATTTTAAACAAAAAATTAATTTTTTGAAAAGAATTATATGTTTTTACAGGGCTAAAAATTATTGAAGAGTATTTTTAATTTATAAATGAGTGATATTTTTTAAAACTCTTATGCGGGTAAAAGCAGGCCTTACGCCTGCTTTTACCAGGCGTAAGAATTTGACAGGCATTCAGCGGGCAGAAGTTGGGCAAATAGCGCAACTCTCCACCCGCAGAGGCACTTTTCCCGGGGATGCGGAGGATCCTTGACAGATCGCAAGTGCCGGGTTTTAGTGCATGCGCTTAGCGTGCCCAAACCCGGAACTTGCGCGGCCTCTACGGGAGCGTACACACCTGCAGGGGTCACAAAATACGGCCCATAATCTCTGTTCTAATGAAAAAAAGTATTTCTTCGTATTTGTATTTCCTCATACCAGGCAGCATCCTAGCAAATCTGTACGTGTACCCTCTCTATTACCTCAACATCCTTCCTATAGTGTGGAGCTCAAAACTGGAGTGCCCCAGCTCTCAAGTGTTGGAACCACGACGGATTCTAATTTACATTTGGATTCAGAAACTCAATGCAAATTGGTTAGATTTTCAGTTGATACCAAGCTATATGTGGCAGTGTTATTAAAAAAGGAGGTAGCCCAAAACTAACAGAATAAGTTAAAACAATTGAGTAGGCTGAACTGTGGCAGATGAAATTCAATGCAAACAAATGCAAAGTATTGCACACAGGAAGGGGGGGGGGGGTGGTGGAAACCAGACCTAAAATTCAGCTTGTGATTAACCCTTGGTTGCTCTTGTACACTTCGTACTCAACTACATCAGGAAAGCTGTATGGACTAGGAACACTGCAACCGAGGTTATTTTAACAACAAGCTAAGAGAATTCTATCTAATGGATCAAAACTTACGTGTTCCTATTATTTTCAACAGAAATTTCATATTTGGAGGTTTAAATTTTTAACTGAAGCCATTTGATCACCATTTTACAATGTGGAAGCCAAATTTAACTGGTACAATAATGTCACCAGAATGTTTGAGCAGGACCATTGGTTGTTCAGCACAGGTTCAAAATCTAGTCTTTATTGCTTAACTGTAAGAAACAAAGCCAGTGTCTTTAATATTTAGTTTAATTGCACAGTGATGTACCTACTTCAATAACACATCATCCAGTTCCTAATAATGCAGTATACAAGTAAAGGAATCTTGTTGGATCTACAGTTTTAGAAAATCACTTCAGCAATTCTACCGACTCAGAACAGTTGTCACTTCAAAGAAGAAATTTCATGGAAGTAAGCACCAAGCACCTTGATTCCCTGAATGTAGTTGGTCCTGTTGGAGAAACAACAATGATTAAAAAAATCCATAAATTTAAGTCTCCTTCATTGCTTCACTCCTCCCCATCTCTATAACCTCCTCCAGCTCAAAAACCACTCCCTGAACTCTCCGTTCCTCGGACTCGGCCCGTTATGCATGCCCTCTGCCTTCGCGCCTCCATTGGTGGCAGTGCCTTCAGTCGCCCAGGCCCCACACTCTAATTCCCTCCTTAAACCTCTCCGCCTCCTTAAAACCTACCACTTTGACCAAGCTTTTGGTCATCACTCCTAATTTGGCTTGGAGTTCATTTTTTGATTACTCCTCTCAAGTGCTTTGAGACATTTAGCAAAAGTGCTCTATAAATGCAAATTGTTGTTGTATAACTTTCAAAGTATTCTGCCAAATATTAATGGAAGTGCTGGAGCAGGTTAAAAAGTCTGAATGGCCACATTAAAATGGATAAGATGCAAATACATACAATAATCCTTATGAAGTTGCATTTTTTTTAAAAAAAACATACACTTGGTGCTGGATTGTGATTGGTTACATAGATGCACTTAATTGGGACATTGATGCATTTAAGGGGAAGCTAGATGAGTACATGAGGGAGAAAGGAATAGAAGGATATAGGGCCCTGGTGAGACCACACCTGGAGTATTGTGTACAGTTTTAGTCTCCTTACCTAAGGAAGGATATACTTGCCATAGAGGGAGTGCAACAAAGGTTCACCAGACTGGTTCCTGGGATGGGGGAATTGTCCTATGAGGACAGATTGAGCAGACTAGGCCTATATTCTCTGGAGTTTAGAAGAATGAGAGGTGATCTCATTGAAACATACAAAATTCTTACAGGGCTTGACAGGGTAGATGCAGAGAGGCTGTTTCCCCTGGCTGGGGAGTCTAGAACCAGGGGTCACAGTCTCAGAATAAGGGGTCGGCCATTTATGATTGAGATGAGGAGAAATTTCTTCACTCAGAGGGTGGTGAATCTTTGGAATTCTCTACCCAGAGGGCTGTGGAGGCTCAGTCGTTGAGTATATTCAAGACAGAGATCGATAGATTTTTGGATGTTAAAGGGAATCAAGGGATATGGGGATAGGGCAGGAAAGTGGAGATGAGGTAGAAGATCAGCTATGATCTTGAATGGCGGAGCAGGCTCGAAGGGCCAAATGGCCTACTCCTGCTCCTATTTCTTATGATAGGGTTAGATGAAGAAGGGCGGGAGGAGGCTCGTGTGGAGCATAAACACCAGCATGGACCAGTTGGGCCGAATGGCCTGTTTCTGTGCTGTAAATTGTATGTTACACTTTTATTTTACTGATATATTCCTAGTTTCAGCTGTAAAACACAGGATTTTCATTCTTGAACACAGATTTCAACCTTTTGTCCAACTGGTGCAATTCTCACTGAGTATTTTGGCCATCCCTGCAGAGTGGAACAAAGAGGTTAAAGATACACCCAGTAACAGTAAGCTCCTGAATGAGAATGTATCCCTCAAATGTGGGTAACTGTGTATATCCCCCTCACGGGCAGTTTGTTATATAGATTGATGGTTTATCAGGAGAGGTGAGAGGGGATTAAGAACATTAAGGGAATGGTGTACCAGTGCATATATAAAAGAATAGTGGACTAATGGGGCAATAACAGGAAATCTGAGATTTGTTTTTTGTGCGAGAGGAGAGATGACAAAAGCAGCTAGGATTCCTGCTCGTTATGCCAGCCTATGTGGACATCATATGAAGGCAGGGTCAGGCTTTGCTCGGTTTCCCTCTCCCAACAGGGGGCAGCAAAACCCATGGCACCACAGTCCAACACAAGTCTGTGCTTTCAGGAGGAACAGGGAGGGCAGGAAGAACCTAAAGTTATTTCACAGGAACGTATTGCCAGGACCACTCAACCAACAAACTCAAGCAGACTCAGGAGGACAAGAACCAGAAAATAGTCCCTTACCGGTTGATTTTCTCATTCTGCGAATGAGCGCCATCATCTGCAGCTCCAATCGGCAGCAACATAACATTTTTCCCCGTGGCTTCCTGGAACGTCAGGGTAACTGGAATGCTTCCACCTTCTCTGGTCATATCTGGTTCAACTCCGAATACTTCACAGGAAGAAAAGTTTGTATATTTTACACTTAAAACAGGGTTAAAGCGAGACAAATTGCAGCATCCATTACTCGTGCTCCAATTATCCGTTAGAATTTTGACAGGGCAGAGCCTTGCATAAGATGCTGCCTCATTGCTCAGATCAACACCACCAACCTCACAGCTCAAGAAAAGGTCAAATTCAATTTGTGATTTGTTTTGTATTCTCTTCATTCCTGTATCCTGTATTCCGGTGGCCGTGCCTTCTGTTGCCTAGGCCCTAAGCTCTGGAATTCCCTGTCTAAACCTCTCCGCCTCGCTACCTCTTTCCTCCTTTAGGACACTCCTTAAAAACTAACTCTTTGACCAAGCTTTTGGTCACCTGCCCTAATTTATCCTTATGTGCCTCGGTGTCAAATTTTTTGTCTTAAAATACTCCTGTGCAGCCCCTTGGGACATTTTAAAGGCGCTATATAAATACAAGTTGTTGTTGTATCGCTGTAACATAAAAATGTGGGATTCTCAGTTATCGGTCAGTCAGTTTCCATTATCCAGCCAGGAGTCTCCTCCATTACAGCAGATAACAGGAGGTCCACTGTAGCACTACTTACCCTGCAGCACTTGCTTAACAATGGGAACCTGCTGCCTTGTCAGAACTTCAGTTGTGCATTTGCAGTGATTGGTCTTCATCAAGGGTAACTATTACAAATTTGCGCTCCAGAGCGTCACCCACTAGGAGTTCATACCGGGACTTTGGGTGCAGAGTTCAGCGTGCCCTGCAGGGTTTTTGTGGGCAGAAGGGAATTTCTGTACAATCGCCCCCACATAGCCCCTTACATTAAATATAACTAATTTACAGGGATATCCACAATTCTAATTATGGACATCTGGAAGCATCCTGTAGTGATTTTGATCATTCGTGCAGTCAATATCTAGTGCCACAAGGAGTCACTGTTCAGTGCAATTACACTCGTTTCACTGTAGATGTAGTTTTCTCAGTATTCAAAGACCTCTAACTTACTGGGGTTAGTAGAGTTTAAAGGGAAAAAAATCTCAACAAGAGACGCATGGTAGCATTACACCGTATATTGGGCTAAGTTACATTGAGTTGAGGCAAAACAACTGCAATTTACAATTTAAAAACCAAGATTCTAGATGTCGAATCGGTTGGACACGCAGGTGGTTCTGACGGCGCTCTGCCGGTTGTACTGCAGCCGTGCGGCCAGCAGGCCAGTCCGCCCGCATGTACAGCGGGACCTGGCGAGAGGAGAGCAGAGGACGGAGAGCTCGAGCCGGGGATCTGTGCTCAGCGACTGGCGTGTCTCTCTCCCCCTTCTCAGCGAGCGGTGGCCTGGGCTCCGCGGCAGCTGCCACAGATGTTCGGGGGTGGGGGTGGGGGGGAAACATAGGTTCGTGTCAGGACCAGAGCCACCAGTTTGTTCAGCTCGATGCCACCTTTACACGACGTGTATTTTTCTTTTTTTTTTTAAATCCCGAAGTTATTTATGGCGGATCCCCTGAATCCCTCTACCCCCGGTTGAAAACCCCTGATGTAAACTACTGTTGCAACAGACATTCTGTATGTCAAGTCTAAAATCCTGAGTGCAGGCACTCTTAGGCTCCATTTATTTCCTATGGAGTACTACAACAGATTTAATTGATATGGTAACTGTACCATTTGGAAGTTCAGTTAGCTTCCCTTTCAAAACACTTGTGTTAGTGCTATGGCCCAACGCGTGCAGAGTTGTTCTGAAACTCTAGCAATTCACATTGCAAAGGACTTGATATGGTACAAGATAACAATCCATACAGGTGGAGAGCAGAATGGTTAGCAACATCTCAACTGATCTTCAAGTTAATTGTAGGCAACACTTTTTTTTTTTTTAAGTATTCGTTCATTGGATGTGGGCATCGCTGGCAAGGCCAGCATTTATTGCCCATCCCTAATTGCCCTCGAGAAGGTGGTGGTGAGCCGCCTTCTTGAACCGCTGCAGTCTGTGTGGTGAAGGTACTCCCACAGTGCTGTTAGGGAGGGAGTTCCAGGATTTTGACCCAGCGACGATGAAGGAACGGCGATATACTTCCAGGGCAGGATGGTGTGTGACTTGGAGGGGGAACTTGGAGGTGGTGGTGTTCCCATGCTCCTGCTGCCCTTGTCCCTCTAGGTGGAAGAGGTTGCGGGTTTGGGAGGTGCTGCCGAAGAAGCCTTGGCGAGTTGCTGCAGTGCATCTTGTAGATGGTACACACTGCAGCCACGGTACGCCGGTGGTGGAGGGAGTGAATGTTTAAGGTGGTGGATGGAGTGCCAATCAAGTGGGCTGCTTTGTCCTGGATGGTGTCGAGCTGCTTGAGTGTTGTTGGAGCTACACTCATCCAGGCAAGTGGAAAGTATTCCATCACACTCCTGACTTGTGCCTTGTAGATGGTGGAAAGGCTTTGGGGAGTCAGGAGGTGAGACACTCGCCGCAGAATACCCAGCCTCTGACCTGCTCTTGTTGCCACAGTATTTATGTGGCTGGTCCAGTTAAGTTTCTGGTCAATGGTGACCCCCAGGATGTTGATGGTGGGGGATTCGGCGATGGTAATGCCGTTGAATGTCTTGGTAGTGAATTTTAGTAATTAGTGCAATTACAATGCACACAGGCTCCATATGTGCAATAAATATAAAGAAAATATTTGATAAAAACCACTAATACTGCAACCTGTAACTGCATCATTCAGATCCAAGTTGCCCCAATTGTTAGATCTGCTTTCTCACCACCCCAGGGGGGGGAAAAAACCATGGACAAATTAGTACAACTTTAATTACAGGATACGAATGTTTGTGCAGGTATTAGCATTTTATGGTTGCTGTAAATACAGAATAAGTTTTCCAAGTGGATCCCTTCCACCAACCTGTTTTCATTGCATTCCTGCCAGCTCTATAGTGGGGATGGTTAAAGTCCGACAGCCAGGCCTTTGCACCATGACCCATGTACACCTTCAGTGTGTTGGGACTTCCATAGTCAGCAAACACTTTTTTGACGTAATTCACAACCTGAATATCAAAATGAAGAAAAAGGTGGACGGGGGCTTGAAAACTGTGATCTCATACAGCGCTACACAGAAAACATCCAATCCCTCTGTGATTTACAGTCCAAAATGATCGGCAATTAGGTCCCATTTTGTCACTCAGCATGAGATTTAACATATGGACAACATGACTCCCAAAACATGTTCCTAAAAAAAAACTATTAAGCATTAATCCTTCAGACAATAAAGGTCGTTCACCTCACTGCTGCGTGTGACCTACCAGTGCATAAATTGGCTTCCTCATTTGCTTACAAAACAACAGTGACTGCACTTCAAAAAGTAATTAATTGGCTATAATGTACTTTGGGTCGTCCGGAGGATGTGAAAGGTGCTATATTAATACAAGTGCATTCTTTTCAAAAGATACTGGAATAGCAGAGGATTACAAGCAAACTACCTGAAACTTTGTTCAGCCGTCTCCACATGACGGAGGTGAATGAAGGTGCGTTCTATGTTGATACTACCCATTAGTACGGAGAGAAGACAAAGCATTCATGATCCCAAACAGAATAATAGCTGTGCACATCACAACAGAACTGCAGGATATTGGCTTCTCCAGGTTTTATCCCACAATCAGAAGGTTAAATTAACACAGCAATCCACCCTTGGGTTGCAAATTACTAACAAGGTGCTGAACCTTCACTCTTGCACTTTACAACATCAACTGAATCTCTTGATTGGAGCATTGCTATTCAACCCATTCCCACTTTTAATAGGGACATAGAAACAGGAATAGTCATTCAGCCCATCGAGCGTGTTTTTAAAAATTCATTCTTGGGATATGGGAGTTGAGCAAGGCCAGCATTTATTGCCCATTCCTGGTTGTCCTTTAGAACGTGGTGGTGAACCACAGTCCGTGTTGTGCTGGTACTTCCACAGTGCTGTTAGGGAGGGAGTTCCAGGATTTTGACCCAGCAATGATGAAAGAACATAGATGATATATGCCCAAGTCAGGATGGTGTGCGACTTGGAGGGGAACTCGGAGGTGATTGTGTTCCTGTGTGCCTGTTGCCCTTGTTGTTCCATTCAATTAGATCATGGCTAATTTGTACCTCAACTCCATATCTCTGGATACCATTACCTAATAAAAATCTATTGATCTCAGTCTTGAAAATTTCAATTGACTCAGCATCCTTTTAGGGAGAGTGTTCCAGATTTCCACTAGTGTGTGTGAAAACGTGCTTCTTGATTGCATTTCTAAATGGTCATGATGCGGAGATGCCGGTGTTGGACTGGGGTGGACAAAAATGAGAAGTCGCACAACACCAGGTTATAGTCCAACAGTTTTATTTGAAGTTACGAGCTTTCGGAGCTCTGCGTAATACTGTAATCGATTTGTATTCCCTCACTGTACCTGAAGGAGCAGAGCTCCGAAAGCTCGTAATTTCAAATAAAACTGTTGGACTATAACCTGGTGTTGTGCGACTTCGCATTTCTAAATGGCCTGGCGCTAATTATAAGATTATGCCCCCTTGTTTTGGATTCCCCCACCAAAGAACTGTATGCAACCTGTCCTCATAATTTAACTCTAAGCCCTGGCATCATTTAGTGAATCAGCTCCTGGTCGCTCACCATTAAGAAAATATTCCAATTTGTCTTTCTCGGATCCAAAGTGGATGACCTCACACTTGAACGTCAATTGCCCACTCACTTAGTCTCTCTATGGCCCTGTGTAACTTCTTGTCTTTATCTACACAACATACTGTGCCTCCTAATTTAGTGCCATCTACAAACTTGGATATACAACCTTCTATTCCTTCGTCCATGTCATTAATATATATGGTGAAAAGCTGATGCTCCAGTACATATCCCTGGGAGCACCACTTGCTGTATCTCGCCAATCAGAGAACATTCCCTTTATCTCTTTTAATGCATTCTAATTTCAATTTACCAACCAATCCTCATTGTTAATACCATTAGCTTTCTCATAGATTAATATTTTAGCAAAGTACTAAATCAAAGGTTTCATTTTGCTCAACTGCCATCTATAGCTGGGTCTGGACATGTTTCCTCAGACCTCCAGAAGAATTATCTGAAAGCAAATAATTCTTCAATTTTTCACAGACGGCAGGCTTTTATGCAAAGAATTTAGTAATAAGGCGTTAAGAAAAAGTAATCTGTTACAAATGGTGGCCTTTTAAAATAGTAAATTGACTCAACGCTTAAATATTCAACAGGTTAATTCAGCCATAGAACCTTTCACCAATTAAGTCACAGCCGCTGCACCAAATTGCCTTTGAAGCACTGAGTTCAAGCTCTGACTGTAATGAAGAACTCAAGTCATATTTTCTTCTTACTATTTGTACTCAAAGTGAGGGCCGTCAGTGCTGGGCAATAGAAATTTATTCGTCACTCAGTGTCAATTAGAGCAGAGCCAGATCCAGGGTGAAACTCCTTCTGCTCATAGCTTAAACCTCAGCCTTCCTCCCCACCGCGAGATTGGAAATTTGTTGTGCAACTTATGCTGCATTCCACCAGGCCACTCAACCTTGTTTTATGTAGGAGGGAACCTTGATCCGATCAGTCTTGGCTGGTTTTGAACCTGGGTGCCCCAGGTTAAAGGACACATTGCTAACACACTGCAGGCCACCCAGGTCCCAGCAGTACTATGATAACCATGGGTACTAGCAGTTAATTTTACATTGTGATCTAACTGATAAAAATGCAAAAATTACACACTTGCATTCAACGCCGCGTAACTTAATAAAAAGGAGACCAAAGGTATCCCAGCAGTTTAGGAGCTGAAAGCATGTACCAGAGCTCCTGCTTAAGATTTTGTGTGAGGGTCTCAGTAGCGCGTACAAGGGAATAAGGGGTCTAAGGAGATTGTACGAGGTGTATGAGATCTAAGGAGGGTGTGTGAGAGTGTACGATGTCTAAGGAGGGTGTATGAGGGTGTCTGCTCTCTCAGGTGGACGCAAGAGATCCTACGGCACTATTTTGAAGACGAGCAGGGGAGTTATCCCCAGTGTCCTGGCCAAAAATTTATCCTTCAATCAACATCACTAAAAAAAAAAATTCTGGTCATTATCACGTTGCTGTTTGTGGGAGCTTGCTGTGCGCAAATTGGCTGCTGCGTTTCCTACATTACAACAGTGACTACACTTCAAAAAGTACTTAATTGGCTGTAAAGCGCTTTGGGATGTCCAGTGGTCGTGAAAGGCGCTATATAAATGTAAGTCTTTCTTTGTACGGGATCTAAGGAGGGTGCGTAAGGGGTCTGAGGAGGTTGGGCGAGGTGTATGGGATCTAAGGAGGTTATGTGAGGATAAAACAAATGTCTGCTGTCTTTACAGTAAAAGCTCCATACCTGTTTCTCAACCACCTCTGGATCCATGTCAGGCACCAATCGAATAGAAAACTTCCCGATAACTTTCCTAGGAATGACTGTTTTAGCTCCTGAACCAGCAAAAGCCCCTTCGATTCCATGTAAAGACAAGGATGGGTATCTCCATCGGTGCATCAGAATTTGTTCCTGCAAACAAAAATCAAAGAGGTGCTACAGTTTAACTGAAGTGAACTCCAATGCATACAAGATGTTCAACGGACTTTAAAAAAAAAAATCACAAACATTGATGTTAATAAGTCAGGCATGAGATTATAAGACATGTTGGTTCTGGATTTCATCTTATCTTGATTTGGTGTCAAGTTGCAAGATCTCATTTCATGCCAAAGGATTCAAAAAAGCTACTTAAAAGCTTGCAGCAAATCAGCCAGTACTGTAAAACTACATTTCAGTATTAATTTTCAACTTTTTTTTTTAAAGTTAGAATTTTTTTTGCAGGTTTAGACCGAAAGATGGCAGTCACAAAGTGGAATCTTCAGCCTCAAGCTATTTTTAATAATGCCCAATGTGATTCTAGCAGGAGTTCACACTAACCTCTATGAAAACAATTCAACTTAATTACACATCACTAACATCAATTGTTGGCTAAATATCAGCATCAATTTAAATGTAGTGAATTATTTTTCTATACTTTTAAAAAGTCAACCCTTCCCGAATGTCAAAAGGCAACTATAGGTACTTTTGAGAAAGTTAAGTATCTGGTATTGCTGCAAGGGGATCACCTTGGCTGCTGTCACCTCAAGCACTGCCTCTCTACTAATGGCTAAATAAAACGGACTCCTGTGGCGCAAAAGAGTCGAAAATTAATGGCCAAGGAACAGTGAGGCTACCAGTGCTCACCGCTATTAAGGAAGCAGCTTCTAGCATCCGCAGTTAAACTTCTCCACAAGTTTCGCTACACCAGTACCTGCGGAGACTCGGCATTCAAACACATGAAGGCTGTGAAGTTGTGGTACTTACCCACTAAACACGCCAGAAAAACTTAGGGCTTGTCCATTCAAGTGTAAGTGAATTTTTTAATGGCGTGATAAGTCTTAATTACTTCCAAACAACCTCTGGCTCTGAAAATTTATTTTTTTCAAGTGTAGAGTCTCATTCCTTCAGATATTAATTATTGTTGGAGATTTAGAAAAAGTAAAATACACTTTAAAAAAAAAAATTGTTTCTTTTATCTATCTCTCTTAATCCCATCTTTTCTTCTCTTTATTTTGCTTTCTGGACATGATTTGACACGGAATTAAATATTCAAACTTACACTTGTTGGTTTAGACTCTGCGTGCCTCAGTTAGGATTCTTCAATCTGATTGGATGAGGAGACACACAGTTGCTTGCCCTGTTTACACAGGCCCCAGATCCCCTGTAGGGGCACCGCGCGGAAATGGTTCTCTAATAATCGCAAAAGCTCACGGAAATGATGCGGGCAAGAGTAAGCATAATGATTGGCGAGCACAGTTTATTCACCGCTGACCGTAAAAACTGGGCCAATATGAACAGTATTAATCAGTACAATTATAGGCATGTACAACTGCTTAATCATTGGAGTTTCAGTTCCCTTTAGATTCTCACTCTACAAGTTCACATCAAGTGCACTCAGAACGAAGACACAATTCAGAAAGATTGCTAGAAAAAGGAACTGTTATACCCACCTTGAAAAAAAAACTGTCCACAGAATCGAGAGTTTACTTAAATATAGACGTACCTTAGTGCTGTGCAGCAGCTGACAGGCACCTACATCTTTACAGTATTCTTCAATATCAAACTCTATTTTATCATACAATGTCTTTTCCTCATCTGTGAGTGGTGCCACTGATTCTTCAACACCAGGAATGAGGATCTTTCCCTTTCTGTCCACCAACTTGCCTATTTAAAATGGGATTTTGGTTAGACTGCTGCCAATAAGAACATAAGAAGTAGGAGTAGGTCATTCGGCCCCTCGAGCCTGCACCGCCATTCAATAAGATCATGGCTGATCTGATCTTGGCCTCAACTCCACTTTCCCGCCCGCTCCCCATAACCCTTGATTCCCCTGTAGTTAAAAAATGTCTCTCTCAGCCTTGAATATATTCAATGACTCAGCCTCCACAGCTCTCTGGGGTAGAGAATTCCAAAGATTAATGACCCTCAAAGAAATTCCTCCTCATCTCCATCTTAAATGGGCGACCCCTCATTCTCAAACTATGCCCCCTAGTTCTAGATTCTCCCACGAGGGAGAACAGCCTCTCAGCATCTACCTGGTCAAGCCCCCTCAGAATCTTATATGTTTCAATAAGATCACCTCTCATGCTTCTAAACTCCAATGAGTATAAACCCAACCTGCTCAACCTTTCCTCATAAGACAACCCCTTCATCCCAGGAATCAACCTCGTGAACCTTCTCTGAACTGCCTCCAATGCAAGTATATCCCTCCTTAAATAAGGAGACCAAAACTATATGCAGTACTCCAGGGGTGGTCTCACCAGCGCCCTGTACAGTTGTAGCAAGACTTCCCTACTTTTATACTCTATCCCCCTTGCAATAAAGGCCAACATTCCATTTGCCTTCCTAATTACTTGCTGTACCTGCATGCTAACTTTGTGTTTCATGTACGAGGACACACAGATCCCTCTGTACCACAGCATTCTGTAGTCTCTCTCCCCATTTAAATAATATTTTGCTTTTCTATTCTTACTACCAAGTGGATAACCTCACATTTTCCCACATTATACTCCATCTGCCAAATTTTTGCCCACTCACTTAACCTATCTATATCCCTGGAGATTCTTTGTGTCCTCCACACAATTTGCTTTCCCACCTATCTTTGTATAATCAGCAAATTTGGCTACATTACACTCAGTCCCTTCATCCAAGTCATTAATATAGATTGTAAATAGTTGAGGCCCCAGCACGGATCCCTGTGGCACCCCACTAGTTACAGTTTGCCAACCTGAAAATGACCCATTTATCCCGACTTTCTGTTTTCTGTTAGTTGGCCAATCCCCTATGACATGCCTAAAGGTCCCAATGCCTCTGCATCAACTAATATGTAATCAGCACAACAAAGCAAAGTGAGCAAATGATCTAAAACTGGCTCTGAAGAGACTTAGGAATCTGTAACAAAGCTGGTTTGCTCTATATCAAGCATTGAGCACAAGGGAGAATCCACATTACACACAAAAACACTCTTTCCTTGAATGTGTTGCGGTCAATTCATAACAACAACTTGTAATTATACAGCGCCTTTAACGTAGTAAAATGTCCCAAGGCACTTCACAGGAGTGTTATAAGACAAAAAATTTGACACCGAGCCACATAGAGAAATTAGGGCAGGTGACCAAAAGCTGGTCAAAGAGGTAGGTTTTAAGGAGTGTCTTAAGGAGGAAACAGAGGTAGAGAGGCAGAGAGGTTTAGGCAGGGAATTCCAGAGCTTAGGGCCTAGGCAGCTGAAGGCACGGCCACCAATGGTTGAGCAATTATAATCAGGGATGCTCAAGAAGGCAGAATTAGAGGAGCGCAGATATCTCGGTGGGTTGTGGGGCTGAAGGAGATTACAGAGATAGGGAGGGGCGAGGCCATGGAAAGATTTGAAAACAAGGATGAGAATTTTGAAATCGAGGCGTTACTTAACTGGGAGCTAATGTAGGTCAGCGAGCACAGGGGTGATGGGCAAACGGGACTTGGTGCGAGTTAGGACACGGGCAGTAGAGTTTTGGATGGCCTCAAGTTTACATAGGGTGGAATGTGGGAGGCCAGCCAGGAGTGCGTTGGAATAGTCAAGTCTAGAGGTAACAAAGGCATGGATGAGGGTTTCAGCAGTGGATGAGCTGAGGCAAGGGCGGAGACGGGCGATGTTACGGTGGTGGAAGTAGGTGGTCTTAGTTATGCCACGGATGTGTAGTCGGAAGCTCATTTCAGGGTCAAATATGACACCAAGGTTACAAACAGTCTGGTTCAGCCTCAGACAGATGTTGGGGCGAGGGATGGAATCAGTGGCCAGGGAATAGAGCTTGTGGCGGTTACCGAAAACAATGGCTTCGGTCTTCCCAATATTTAACTGTATGTCAGACAAGCAGTCAGACAATTTAGAGACCGCGGAGGGGTCGAAAGATGTGGTGGTGAGGTAGAGCTGGGTGTCGTCAGCGTACATGTGGAAACTGGTGCTGTGTTTTTGGATGATGTTGCCAAGGGGCAACATGTAGATGAGAAATAGGAGGGGGCCAAGGATAGATCCTTGAGGGACACCAGAGGTAACAATGCGGGAGCGGGAAGAGAAGCCTGCATGAATGAAAACTTGCAATGTGAAAAATTCCTGGGGTATCTCAGCCCACATAAAAAACTTTTTTCAGATCCAAGTGATTCATACAGTAAATGTGGAATGTGTGTTTGTGAGTGAAACAGTAAAATGCAAATTTCAGGGTTATTGTTGGCCACTGCACTGAACTAAAGCCCACACTTCGATCCTAATTCTCTCCAACAGGTGGCAGTGCCAGCAGACCAAGTGCACAAGATGAAAGGTGCCACATCTTCAGGCCCACCTGAGCTGTTGGGTTTGTGAGGGCTCTACAGATTCGCTGCCTTAACTCAGGAGGTTTTGTTAATTTTGCAGAACAACACTACTGCAGGCAACTAGTTACTTATAACTAACGACCCTTTTATTTCATTTGCTGAGTAGACTGCAGTGAGTTGGTGCCTAACATGCTGTCAGTAAAGCACACTTAATAATTCTAATCAAAAGAAAAATGGAGAAAACTCTCTTCTCTGCAGTTATATTTAAATTAAACAATAAAACACCACATGGTGTTGCAACCGTTCCTGTTGCTGCAGACAGCACAGATCTGCTGCCTGACAGGGAAAAGAGGCCTTGCATGTCAGCTGACCACATCAATTGCTTAAGGGAGTGTCCTTGGTGTTTTCTCCTCCCCAAACCATGAAATGATGGCAACATCCTATTTGTACGTGGAAACTGAATGAATAAGGACTTAAAAAAAATCCAATCTGTTATATAAACAGAATATACATTAAATGACCAGTGTTTCTTTGGCCCACAGTTGACATAACTCACTATTTTTCCCATGTTGTGAATCCTTTATTCAACATTTAGAATATATGCTCCCTTTAATTTCAAATGATAAAACTGGATTGATTACTGTAAGCCCACTTATAGTAATTCAGGAGTCAGTAATTCATGAGCTCTTACCCAGTAAATGAATCAGATCCGTCATCGCTTCATGTACTGTGCCACCAAAGACACCCGAATGCAGATCCTTATCAGAGCATTCAACCTGGACATTGGAACCATGACATGTTAACACTTCATCTTTATACTGCTCATTTTTATTCCTTACTGCTAGGCTAGTGCAGCAATATCTAATAGAACAGGATCCAATGCAGTACTGCAAGTACAGGGCATACTAAAGCGCTTACATCCAGCAGGGATCTTCCACTAAAGCCTTCACCACACTGATCCAGAATCAAAAAACTGAAGGCAAAATACTGCAGATGCTGGAAATCTGAAATAAAGTGGTTTTTTTTTTTTTACACCTCCTCTAGACCCATCTCTTGTTTCTTTACTTGTCCCATTACCATCTCCTTTCGCCTTGCACCATCATCCCTTTTGTCTTTTAATCTCGCCTGCCTTCCACCCTATCACAGAGCTCATCTTTTGTTCTTTCCTCCCCCACCCTTTCCCCCTAGCTCTGCACTTGCTTAGAAACTGTTCAATCTCCAACTTCTTCCAGTTCTGACGAAAGGTCATGGGTCCGAAACTTTAACTCTGTTTCGCTCTCTCCACAGATGCTGCCTGACCCGCTGAGTATTTCCAGCATTTTCTGTTTTTTAAAACTTAACGAAGGTTCTACTACATATTGAACGTGGAATTTAAACACTGCAGGGATCTATTTGAAGCCGCATTGAATAAATAAGCACACCTTTAAACAGTTGAAGGATGAAATAAAACTGCTAGGACCGTATGTAAAGCAAAAAAGCAAAAAAAAAATTGCAAACTATACCTCCATAAAGAAGTAGCAGATGCCTCGGAGACCATACGTTATACAGGGCTTCGTCTTGCCAAGCCAGTAATTATCGGAAATACAGACAAAATCCACACCCTTGAAGAAGGTGTCTTTGCGAGCATATACTAGGTCATCAAGACCTTCTGACCCCGACTCCTCCATTCCTTCCAAGCAGAACTTGATATTAACTGGGACTTCCTACAGAAAGGCCACAAGGAACCAAAGTCACAGTTTTCCAGCATCAGAATTCATTTACACAATGTGGCACTTAAAAACGATTGAATGGAAATGCAAGCCACCAGTAAAATGTCAGCACAGGATTAGTTATTTACTGGACCAGCAGTACAGAAACAAGACAAAAATGATTAAATTCAAACACTGAACAAAACAAACCTTTCATAAAACCAAACATGACTAGCCAACCATGCTTAATTAAATACCACACAGTATTTTGTATTCACTAATAATAGCATTTAATAGGTAAGATTTATTGATCAGATAAGGTTTATTGACCCATTATATAAATAATAAAACTAGCAAGACCTTATGTCCCTTATGAACAGCATGCTGGAGCACTAATACTCGGTACAATAAGGGTACAATTTTCAGACAGCTGCCGTATACTGCTAAAGAAAGCCATCCCCACTCGGATCATTTGTTTTCGATAAGAATCTAAAACATAAGCCGAATAGTGACAGCGACCACCTCATCAATATGGCGGATAGTCCAAAGGGCTTCATGGCAGGTTTATGGAGCAGGCCTGCATACTGCACGGTGATGGAGTTCTCCAGGGATATCCTCATCGGATTCATCCTGCATTCACAGATATAGTGCCAATCACACCTCAGGCTGAATCCTCTTTAGGAGTTTTCTTCACCTCAGCAGTATTTATTTTATTGTCAACCATGGATTCAAAAAGGGTTGCAGTTCTCAACAAAATTAGGAAGTTTCCCGGCTTCAGCTACTGCTTATATTTGCTATCTGCTCTCATCAGGACGGCATTAAAAATCGCCCAGCGTTCCTGCTCATGACTGCCCTCAAGGGGCTCTCTACTGGAAAGCATAGGCACACTGGCTGAGGCAGGATTAGACTCGGTTGTGATCTTGCTGGAATAGCAAGTCCTTCTCCTGAAACTCACATAGGGAAGTCCTGTGAAACTGTACCCCAGCGGGATTCGGGAAGGGAAGAAAATCGAAGGAGGTGGGGAAAGGGGAGGGGGGAAAAAAAAAGAGTTGCGTTGTTTGCACTCTGAATCCAAGAGCTGAACAAACATTTCAAAACTTTGAACCAGAAGGGATCATTTCTGTGCTTCAGAAAGTTTCCCCTGACCAACAATGAGCAAGATTTAGTTAACTCTGTCTATTTGTGCCCCACCTTAAACCATAAAATATTTAAACAGCTGAAGTCTTTGCTCTATTAAATACTAATTTTGATCTGGTAAACTCTCAGAAATGCAGCGTTTACAGCATCAAACCATTCGTGAAAGGGACACTTTTTCTGTCATGAAGTGTCGACTCAGAACGCTCCTTTGAGAGAACTCATAGTACAACACGTATCCACGCAGCAATCATGATGTCAAAGATCTAACTGGGTCTTGCTGAGTCATTACATTTTGCACCAATTTCTGGAGGGTTAGGTTCAGCTATTGGCGAGGTCAGGCTGTGGCAAGCATAAATCTTTGAACTGTTCTTTGCCTTCCAACAGAGGTAATGAGTTACAGCACAGATCAAAAACCAAGCACGAACGATAAACTTTATTACCTGCTTCAGTTTCTGAAGAGCTTCAATACAGTTCAGCCATGCCAGCACTGGTCCTTTGTCATCAGTGGAACCTCTCCCGTATAGTTTTCCTATAAAAGTTCCAAACATTAGAATTCTTTATGGGTGGGAGTCACTGCAAGAATGCAAGTAACACAATAGAAAACACTGGTCTCATCAGTACCATAATTTTTGGAATAAAAAAAAATCAGAAATTATGGAAGCACTCAGCAGGTCGGGGGACATTCCGTGGAGAGAGAAACAGAGTTAACGTTTCAGGTCGATGACCTTTCATCAGTTCTGACGAAGGGTCCTCGACCAGAAACGTTAACTGTTTTTCTCTCTCCACAGATGCTGCCTGACCAGCATTTTATGTTTTTATTTCAGATTTCCAGCATCCGTAGTATTTTACTTTTGCCCTCATTTTGAAATACTCAAATGCTTCAGAAAAATTACGACCTACATCCATTGATTTTTCAATGTCTTTTTGTCTAAACAATGAGTCCTCATGATTACAAAACAAAAAAAGTTAGAAGAGAACTGCACGGTAAAAATTACTGCATAATGCAGTCTTAAGATAACCTATCAACCTATTATGAAGAAACTGCCATAAATACTATCAACTGGTCTAACATTTAGAGACCCTCTGATAAAAACTGTTCACTTACACCACTGTTGCAGCAACCTTATTGCATTTAAGCTGTAAGCACCGTGCAAAGGCTGGGCATGTGCTTAGAATGAAGAGAGGAGGGACAAGGTGTGAAGAGAGACAGGAAAAAAGAACACACACACATGGAAGAAATACTGGTGGAAGATTGCCCATGGTTTGTATGTGGCCTGAGACAACCGCAGGGGGGGGGGGGGGGGGGGGGGGGGGGGGAGGGGGAAGAGAGAAAGAGAGGGAAGAGGAATTTTCCCTAAAAATAAAAACCTAAGGAAGATTAATTTTTGTCATCAACAAGTTATTTAAGTGAGTACAACTAACAGGAGTCAGGCAACTGACACTATATGCTTTCTCCTCAAAACTCACGTACAGAAATAGTGCTTTATTGATATTTGCAAGTGTCAGAAGCAATTTAAGTAAAATTGTTCCCACAGTCTGCTCCAATCCAGGACATTTCATCAGGCCTCCCACCTCACAAACAATCAGCTGGTTAACAGGTAGAAAATATGTTAAATCAATTCCTGCATCAATAATGAATGTTTCCAAGATAGGTTAATCTTGTCCAGCTGAATTCTGCAACATCGGAAGACAGCATAAGTGAGCGTCATGGATATCAGTCACCGGAACCAAATGCTCAACACAAATCTTGAATTCAAGGAGCTAGCAAATGGAGGCCAAGGATTGAAACTGAACTTAGGTAGCTCCCATTGGCCAAAGACTGTGCACTGGAATACTCTAAAACAGAACTTCAAAAACATATTGTGGGGATTGGGTAGAACAGGTGGAGAAGGGCAAGAAACAGACAGTCTTATAAAAAGGAACCAAAAAAACCCCACACACACACACAATAAAAGACAACTACTGCCAAATTATTAAACAGAATGATTCAGGAAATCTGGTGCAATGAAGCTATAGAGAATGAGGAAAAAAAAGAGAAAGGCCAGAATTAAGTCCTTATATACAAATTACAGCACAGAAACAGGCCATTTGGCACAACTGGTTTATACTCCACACGAGCCTCCCCCCACCTCATCATCATATCCTTCTATTCCTTTCTCCCTCATGCAATTATCTAGCTGCCCCTTAAATGCATCTATGGGTGACAGAAAGACATTGCAAAAAGACTTAGGAAGAGCAGCATTCCCAAAAATCATTTCCCTTCATTGAAATAACAAATAATCCCACTTTTACACAGAGCTTGATCTTCTTTTTGTTTCTAAAATAAATACAGGAATCTTATTGAACCCTAATTTTTATTACATCCTCATCTTCTTGTTTCAGTTTCTCAAAGTCAGGCTTTTTCCTCAGTAAACTTACACCCAGAGTGTGCAGTGGGAAGCACATGACTTTCTGCACACAGCCATTTGCAACCTTATGACCCGGACAGCTGCTGCGTTCATTCATGCCAGAATTATTTCCTTCAAGTAATACTGGTGTTAACACAGCTTTGAGACAGCGATCAGCATGTGACATGAGTGTACTAGTGCGTTAAGGAGTATCGAAGGTATGGTCACACCCACATTTCCACAGACTAGCCCCTAATCTCAGGTTGAAACTTTGCTTTCTAAAGGAGGGCAAGCTGACCCTCTTTACTCTGACAAACCTTCTTACAGCTAGCTTGAGAGCAGCATTGGCAGAGACCAGGAATAGGTGCATGCTGGACAAGCAAGGAAGTGTAACTTTTAACTAGCGTCTCCCTCTCTAAATAATACACTAAGGAAAGTTCTGGTATTCCCACAGTCCCTTCTCATTTGTGTGAAGTACCCAATTACAAAGAACCGTTTCATGATCGTTGCCCGCAGTGCAATTTATTCTAGCTGCATAGTCGATTAATTGAGTCAAGAACACAGCACGGGGTTAGAAGCAAACAACATGAAGTAATCAGTAGAAATCAATCAATTTTGCAATACGTTACTGGTGTAGTCATTAGGGGAATTGCACAGATAACTCAATGGCGTTATCTGCTGCGGTCCACATATCAAGCACGGCTATTCAGATTTATTCTGCTAACTCTGCTCATTGGTGAGACACTGATTTGTGACCTCTGTTCAGCTTTTAAAGGGGAAAAAAAGTCAGTTTGCTCTCAACGTCACTCACCAACTCTTCCAGTACCTTTTTAAAAAAAAAAAAAAATTGTTTATGGGATGTGGGCATCGCTGGCAAGGCCAGCATTTATTGCTCAACTCCAATTGCCCTCGAGAAGGTGGTGGTGAGCCACCTTCTTGAACCGCAGAGGGCAGTTAAGAGTCAACCACATTGCTGTGGGTCTGGAGTCACATATAGGCCAGACCAGGTAAGAACGGCAGATTTCCTTCCCTAAAGGACATTAGTGAACCAGATGGGTTTTTACGACAATTTCATGGTCACCATTACTGATACTCGCTTTTTATTCCAGATTTATTTAATTAACTGAATTTAAATTCCCCAGCTGCCATAGATTTGAACTCACGTCTCCAGATTATTAGTCCAGGCCTCTGGATTACTAGTCCAGTGACATAAACACTATGCTACTGTCCCTCTCAAAGGCCATGCAAGAGAAGACAAAATATGCAAGTAGTATGGTAATTCTTTGTAACCATCCTTTGATATCTTAAAATGAAATATCAAAATCCCAATTTTAATTAATTCTGACTTCTAGTCTAAGCAAAGGTTTATACATATCCCCAATGAGCACATTTCCTGGCCGGAATGGGCAGAGCAAACCATTTGGCGGATGACTTACAGCAAGGAGTAAACTCCATTTTATCAGAAGTTGGAATGGAAATCTGAATATCCCTTAATAATCTCTCTATCCAGGATGACCTGTACCAAATATTGCAGGGAAACCTCCTAACTGCACTGCTCCAATGTCCTGCCTGGACCAATGCAGCCAAGACAGCTACCTCCAAGATCAGGAATCAGGAGGCGGCAGAGGCCATTTGGGATCGTCCTAGATGGCTTGTACTGCACATCTGGTTTAAGTTTAATGCTGTACGTTGGAGGTTCACAGAACACATTACACAAAATCAAACAGAGATAGCAGATATTTTAGTCTTGAAGATAGAAAAGCACAGAGTGCAGCGCACCAGTGAAAACTGTGTTGATGGGACGAACGTGGGCAGAAAGCAAAAATCAGGGGCAGGTCTTGGAAATATGAAACAGAAACTTCTGGAAACTCTCAGCAGTCCAGCAGCATTTGTGGTAAGAACAGACAAATTAAGATTTGGGTGCGTAACCCTTCTTCAAAACTGAAAAATAAGAAATGGGCAGGTGTATTAATATAATCAAAAAAGGGGCTGAAAATAGATATGAAAAATAGGACTATGAGCAGAGAAGGCTCAGAAAATCCACGTATAGGAAACAGGGATAAGGTTGGGTGACTAGCGAGTTTTCAGATCTGTGCAGAGAATCATTCTTTGGCAATTCGCTGATTTTCTTTAAGTAACCACAACCCACCAGTGACAAATCTTCACATGATTTTTGAATGCTTTCAGTTGCAGATGACTTCACATTTTTCTTGCTCATGTTTTTAAACTGCTGATATGTTTTTTTTTCAAACTAATTGCTCAGAACAGGATCTGGCTACCATGTATTAGGTCACAAAATAATAAAAGGAAGTGGGCTTCTGGCATTAAATAGTAAAACACATTTTCTCAGATCAAAATCTAATGTCAAAATTACTGTCTCAAGGCAACTGGGGAAATTAATATTGTTGCATATGATTAAACAATACATCTTCAGATTAAGATTTAACCTCTACTGAAAGAGCGAGCAGAATTCTATAAAAGACCAATTATCACAGAGTCATAGATTTATACAGCACAGAAAGAGGCTGTTTTTTTTTCATTTTCGTTTTGTTATTCTTCCATGACTATGGGAGGGAGAGAAGGGTACAGTAGCCCAGTGGGATGGTACTGGACTAAAAACCTAGAAGTCGGGAGTGCAAATCCCACCATGACAAGTTGTAAAACTGAATGCAATAAATTTAGTAATTTGTGGGCTAGTCCACAAAAGATGCAGTTTTGGGTTGCAAAACTCCAACTGGTTTCACTAATGTACTTCAAAGTACCCAACACATGACTCCAGTTCCACACTCTATGGTTGATTTTTAGTGCCGCAGGAGAACTAGGGATGGACAATAAGTACTGCACTGCCGGTGTCATGCACATTCCAAGAACAAATTAAAAAAAACTTGCACTGATATAGGGCTTTGGGACGTGTCCCAAAGTGCTTTACAACCAATGAATTACTTTTAAAGTGTAGTCACTGTTGTTTCATAGGCAAACACTACAGCCAATTTGCACACAGCATGGTCCCACAAATAGCAAGGAGATCGATGACCAGATATAATTGTTTTTTGGTGATGTTGGTTGAGGGATAAATGTTGGCCAGGACACCGGTTGAGGGATAAATGTTGGCCAGGACACCGGGAGAACTCCTCTGCTCTTCTTCAAATAGTACCATGAGATCGCTTACATCCACCTGAGAGAGCAGATGGGGCTTCAGTTAAATTGAACGACAGCACCTCTGAATGTAGCACTCCCTCCATGCGGCACTGAAGTGTTAGCCCAGGTTATGTGCTCAAGTCTCTGGAGTGGGGTCTATACTCAGCAGGGAGTGCCAAACATTTTTTTTTTATTTTAAATAAAATGTTGACTATAATTGGACAATATTTTGACATCCTGTAGGAATAGTGAAAATAAATTCTTCCCCATCACACTTCTCCTGAAATGCCAGTTCATGTTGGAGAACAGTTTGAAGGGTTGTGTTTTCCATGAAATGCATTGCATTTGTATTTATCAAACAGGAGCAGTGCAAATCTGAGCAGTTGACCAATTTGTTTTTGGAATTTCAAAGTTTTCCAACCGGACTGGCAAAGTTCATGGTCTCTAGTCTTCCACGTCATCTCTGGACCAAGTGATCAAACCAGGATTGCAGTCGGTGAAATCAGGACCACAACTCAGGCCAGAAATGGAATTCTAGTAACTGCAATAACAAGAAAAAACCTTCTTACCATCTTTCTCTATCAGCGTGAAGGGCTCAGTGTCCCATCCATCCTCAATTTGGGCAGGCTGAACATCCAGATGCCCATAGATGCATACAGTCTTCTTTCCTGGGTCATTGCCGAGTGTAGCCAATAGGATTGGAGGAAGAGGAATCTTTGTTCCATCAGGAAGCTAATTTAAAATAAAAAGTACGTTGCAAACAATAAAATTTAAGATCAATGGCAGATTGTAAAACTTTACAGCGGAGAGAGATAGAGAGGTGTATATAATTTCAGATGTACAATTCTTAAGAGCTGGTTACATGAAATAAACCGTTCATCCGTCAGAAGGTGCGAGTGGGCTGACAGCACCTAGGAAACCATACTCCAAGATTCAACACTTGGAAGAGAAAAGAGAAAAATGAAAGAACATTTGAAAGAGACATCAAAAGACTGAAGGATGTTTCAAACACATACGTTCTATTGGTTCTCACCGTTTGTTGCCCAATATCGGCCAGTTCCACTGATGCGCCCAGTCGCTCTACCTCTTTGGCCACAAACTCCACCATCCTTTTGGTTTCGTCTCTCTTCTCTGGCAATGCGGACACACTCTGAATTGCCACCCATTCTGCAAGACGCTAGGGAAACAAGACAGTTCAGTAAGTGAACTTAAAAAGATACCTTCACAGTTTGTGATTTGCCCCACAGATTAAGTTAACAGCAAATTGCTCTTCAACTGAGATTATGGAGGTCATATAGGGGTTTATATAAAACAAAATGAAGTCTCAGGCAAGACCGAGTTTGGGTGACTGAGATAAAACCAGTTTTCTGTAAACCACCAGTCCCCAACATGGATTCTATTTATACAACCACATACAGTGCATCTACACATTGTGTACAGTGCATCTACACATTGTGTACAGTGCATCTACACATTGTGTACATTTAACAATCAGGTTTCTCGCTTTTTTTTTTCCTGGCACACTTAACATTTTAACTGAGTATCACACTCTCTAACTAGTTCTGGGGGGTAGAGCGTAGAGGCATTGCACCGAATTCATTTGGTGTGGCTGCTATGCCAACAAGTTTAGCAACATCATGCAGAAGAAACAATTGATGCATATCATTTGCACGCTATATTTCAAAGTAAAAAGTTCTGTTAATCCAGTGGATACGAAAGAAGTGTTGTACCAACAGTAATCACCATCACTTCAGTAACATAAGAATTAGGAGGAGTAGGCCATACAGCCCCTTGAGCCTGCTCCGCCATTTAATAAGATCATGGCCGATCTTCTAACTCAACTCCACTTTCCCGCATGATTTCCATATCCCTTGATTCCAAAAATCTATCTATCTCAGCCTTGAATATACTCACGATTGAGCATCCACAGCCCTTTGGGGCAGGGAATTCCAAAGATACACAACCCTCAGAGAAGAAATTCCTCCTCATCTCAGTCTTAAAAGGCCGACCTATTACTCCGAGACTATGCCCCCTAGTTCCAGACTCTCCTGCCAGGGGAAACAACCTCTCAGCATCTACCTTGTCAATCCTCCTTAGAATCTTATATGTTTCAATGAGATCACCTCTCATTCTTCTAAACTCCAGAGAGTATAGGCCCAATTTACTCAATCTCTCCTCATAGGACAGCCCTCTCATCCCAGGAAACAATCTAGTGAACCTTCCTTGCACCGCCTCCAAGGCAAGTATATCCTTCCTCAGATAAGGAGACCAAAACTGTGCACAGTACTCCAGGTGCCATTTGCTATTCTGTTCAGTAGTTATTGTGATGCAGGATGCACTACAGGATATTGAAACTGTAACAAAAAAAAAAAAAAACCATTTATACTGCAATGCCTCTTGAGAAGAATAATGAACAAGTAAAATTTAAACGTACTAGATTGGAAATGGACAGCTACCAGTTGCATCAGACAATAGCGCAGGACAGAAGACTGCAACTCAGTCTCAGGGTTTCTTCCTGTTTATGGCTTTAGAATTTCCCCTCCCCAGATGTAAATTTGAAGAGAATCGTAGATAACTTGCAATTAAGTGGCAGATTAGGTGCCAAACCAGAAGCAAACAGCTCAAGTGACCAAGGCAACTGGTTTGCAGTTTTTACAGAAAGACAGGAAAGATGAAAGAATGTGATCCCAGAATCCCATGTATTAGAATGTGATCCCAGAATCCCATGTATTAAAAGTAAGAGTCTGACTGGCAACTATTGGGGGGGGTCTGGGGGGGAACAAATCGACATCAGGAGCCTCATACAACATTACAACATTTCAGAACCACTTCCTTAAACTGTCATGTCACACAGGGGAGAGGGGGGTTAAATTGCTGAACTATGGATAAAACAAAATATGCTGACTTTAAAAGGAACATGGACTAAATGTACAAGGAGGGAACTTACACCAATTCCTAGCCACACCTATTTATTTCGGAGGGGAGTAGAAATAGTTCTGAGCTTGTTTTTTTTAAAAAAAGCTTGAAGCTGGATTTGATCCGAGAGTTGATTTCAAGGAAGAATCCGACTGCATTTTTCAGTGCCGAGTCCACAGTCTGGCCCAGACTTCAGAACCGTCTTTAATAATCTTTTCTCAAATGATAAACTGTAGTTTGAAGGTTTCATCCACATGGATCAATAGGACCACATCGCAATCACAGAGTTAAATATACTCCCCGGTCAGTGCAATTCAAATTAACACGCAGCAATAGAACATGGCCCTGAATGGCGGAGTCTACAATGGCGTACGCCATCATATTCCCTCTGAAATGCCCCGCAAGTTCCGGATGCACATGTGCGTGATCTGCCTGAAAACTGAGTATTGCTGGCGTGATCTGCCTGAAAACTGAGTATTGCTGCCGTAGAGTTGGGCTATTTGCCCAGCGACTGGCCAGCAATTGCCCACGTAAGTCTTACGGTTGATGCATAAGGGGATATCTAAGCCTTAAGTTAAACATTTTTATATCCTAAATTATGCACATACACTTTATTAAATGAGTTTCTGCAAATATTGGCCCTGATTACAGTCTTAATGATGTTTAAAATTTTCAAAAGATTAAATTTTTATTGAGGTGGGTGCAATGAAGGAACTTATGAATAAAATTACAATTCTGTACTTTGTATAATTTTTACATTTGGGGGATTCCCTTTGTAAATGACCGCAATGGAATTCTCCTTCGTCATTAGAGGACCGGGCCCACGTGATCCCAGGTACGCTTCCGAACCGCCTGTATCCCTAGGATCCGTGGGCCATTACGCTGCCCTCCGCCTCGAGGCCCGAGACCGCAACTCCTCGCAGCCTAGGCGCCAGCAGGTAATTTCGGAAATGTTTCGCGGGTCGGAGGCGTACTCCAGAGGTCCAACCGCAATTTCTAGGCCCATGTCTCCGGAGTTTTGATTTAAAACAGTGAAATTTTACGTCCAAAACATGGGCTCAGGTGTGAAGATTACCTGCTGTAAGGGCTGGCTGCCAATTCAGACACTTGCCAGTATAGCCTGGCAGCCGAGGCAAGGCCAAATCTTCTCTCCACCCCACCTTCCTGCCCCCAATTGCAGACACTGAATCTCGCGCTGCTGCATCCAGTCAGTGCGCTGCCCGTCGCAGACGATCTTCCAATTTTAAAAAAACGTCGGACGGATGAACTGCACAAGTGCCAGGAAGGTTATTTAAAATGAGATTATGGCTGTGGAGCGGTCTGTTCCTGAATCATGGTAATCTGCCACATGGAAGCACTGAGCCCAGATTACAGCTGCTGACAACAATGTAACTGTGACACAGAAACAAACTCCTGAAAAAGCACAAGGATTTCTCCATCAACCTGCAGAAACATCAGACACTCCGGGTCAGCTCACTCCTGGCAATGCCACACGATCAGCAGAGCAAACTTGCATCTCTTTCCCCGCGAGCTTCCTTTTTTTCCCCCAGATTATTAATTCTCTTTGCGATTTTTTTTAAAATAAAAATTGTTTGTAGGAAAGCAACAAAAAAAAGCCAAGTACTACTTAAGCTGCAGAGAACAGATTAACAGCTACAAAGAGCAGTAACAGTAAACACTTACTTTGATGTACAACTCTTGATTGTCATCGATGTACTTGAAAAGTTTGGGGAGGTACGACATCGCTCTGGTGAGCAGAGTGCAGCTGTAGTTCTGAAAGGAGAAAGAATTATGCTGAGTAACTGCAACTCAACTTCCTGTTTTTAAAGGCCTGGAAATCTTGAAGCTCCACCCATCCAAAGCTGCAACCAATGCCAGGTCTCAAATTAAGAAGGGGTGCAATTTAGAGAACAGCTCAACTAATTAACCCTTTGTCACCTTTTAAAAAAAAAAGTCAAAAAGTGACAGCAATATAAAATGTTGCTTTTTTAAAAAAAAACGTGCTATAATAATCGAACAGAGGCAGCCTTCATGCAAGGCTCGAGCAAAGTTTCTGTAAACCACCTTTCTATCCCAGCCACACGCTTCACCCAGTTCTCACTCCAGACAGGCACAATTTTCTAACTTCTGCTGCTGCTGACAGCCTTTCCCTTCCTGATCGGCAATAACTAAATTTCTCTCCTTGTCTGTGCTGCAGTACAAAGCTGTAAACAAAGGCAGAGGCAGCTGCAATGAAGTCTGAGACGGCAGGGCTCAATTCTGTTCTATTCTTCAGTCCATTAAATGTGATAGCAGTTTGAAGAGTTATAGCCTTCTCACATCTGGTGTGCGTGGAGAAGAATCACATCGACTCACTGAAATTATCAACGGGGGAGGGGGCTTTCAGGCCCATAAATAACATACAGTGGAGTGGTAGAATGTGGGTTCTATTCCAATCTAATGCAGCCTCTGGAGCACATAGGAACAGGAGGAGGCCATTTAACCCTTCAAGCCTGTTCCGCCATTCAATGAGATCATGGCTGATCTGTGACCTAACTCTATATACCCCCTTGTATTCCAGTCCTCTAGATATAAAGGCCAGCATCCCATTAGCCTTTTTGATTATTTTCTGTACCTGTTCATGACATTTTAATGATCTATGTACAAGTCTCTTTGGACCTCCACTGTTTCTAGCTTTTCACCATTTAGAAAGTACCCTGTTCTATCCTTTTTAGGTCCAAAGTGGATGACATCACATTTGCCTACACTGAAATCCATTTGCTACAGTTTTGCCCATTCGCTTAATCTATTAATATTTCTTTGTAATTTTATGCTTCCACCTACACTGCCGACAATGCCGCCTTTCTTTGTGTCATCAGCAAACTTGGATATGTGCTTTCTATCCCATCATCTAACTCGTTAATAAACACAACAACAACAAACAACAACTTGTATTTATATAGCGCCTTTAACATAGTAAAACATCCCAAGGCGCTCCACAGGAGTGTTGGCACTGAGCCACATAAGGAAGAATTCGGGCAGGTGACCAAAAGCTTGATCAGAGAGGTAGGTTTTAAGGAGCGTCTTTAAGGAAGAAAGAGAGGTAGAGAGGTGGAGAGGTTTAGGGAGGGAATTCCAGGCCACCGATGGTGGAGCGATTAAAATCGGCGATGCGTAAGAGGGCAGAATTAGAGGAGCGCAGATATCTCAGGGGGTTGTGGGGCTGAAGGAGATTACATAGAAACATAGAAAACATAGAATCTAGGAGCAGGAGTAGGCCATTCGGCCCGTCGAGCCTGCTCCGCCATTCAATACGATCATGGCTGATCATCCAAATCCAGTACCCTGTCCCTGCTTTAATCCCCACAGTACACATATCCCACCCTACCCCTGTAACCACACGTATTTAATTCCCCCTAACATATCCCATCCTATCCCCATAACCCCACATATTTAATCCCCCCTAACACTAAGGGTCAATTTATCATAGCCAAATCAACCTAACCCACACATTTTTGGACTGTGGGAGGAAACCGGAGCACCCGGAGGAAACCCACGCAGACACGGGGAGAATGTGCAAACTCCACACAGACAGTCACCCGAGGTCAGATTCGAACCCGGGTCTCTGGCGCTGTGAGGCACCAGTGCTAACCACTATGCCACCGTGTTGCCTAGCCAATGTAGGTCAGTGAGCACACGGGTGATGGGTGAACGGGACTTGGCGCGAGTTAGGACACGGGCGGCAGAGTTTTGGATGAGCTCAAGTTTATGGAGGGTGGAATGTGGGAGGCCGGCCAGGAGTGCGTTGTAATAGTCAAGTCTAGAGGTAACAAAGGCATGGATGAGGGTTTCAACAGCAGATGAGCTGAGGCAAGGGTGGAGACGGGTGATGTTACGGAGGTTGAAATAGGCGGGATATGTGGTCGGAAATCTCGGGGTCAAATATGACACCAAGGTTATGAACAGTCTGGTTCAGCCTCAGACAGTTGCCAGGGAGAGGGATGGAGTTGGTGGCTATGGAACGGAGTTTGTGGCAGGGACCGAATACAATGGCTTCAGTCTTCTCAATATTTAGTTGGAGGAAATTTCTGCTCATCCAGAACTGGATGTCAGACAAGCAGTCTGACAATTTAGAGACAGTGGAGGGGTCGCAAGAGGTGGTGGTGAGGTAGAGCTGGGTGTCATCAGCGTACATGTGGAAACTGACACTGTGTTTTCGGATGATGTCACCAAGGGGCAGCATGTAGATGAGAAATAGGAGGAGGCCAAGGATAGATCCTTGGGGGACACCAGAGGTAACGATGCGGGAACGGGAAGAGAAGCCATTGCAGGTGATTCTCTGGCTACGATTGGATAGATAAGAATGGAACTAGGCCAGTGTAGTGCCACCCAGCTGGGCGACGGTGGAGAGGCTTTGGAGGAACATGGTGTGGTCAACCGAGTCAAAGGCTGCAGACAGGTTGAGAAGGACGAGGAGGGATAGTTTATGATGGCCACAGTCACATTGGATGACATTTGTGACTTTGATAAGAGCCGTTTTGGTACAGTGGCAGGGGCGGAAACCTGATTGGAGGGATTCAAACATGGACTTCCAGAAAAGATGGGCATGGATTTGGGAGGCGACAACACATTCAAGGACTTTGGAGAGGAAAGGCAGGTTGGAGATGGGGCAGTAGCTTGCAAGGATGGAGGGGTCAAGGATTTTTTTTTGAGGAGAGGGGTGATGACGGCAGATTTGAGGGAGAGGGGGACAGTACCCGAGGAGAGAGAACCGTTAACAATGTCAGCTAACATGAGAGCCAGAAAAGTAAGTTGGGTGGTCAGCAGTTTGTTGGGATAGGGTCGAGGAAGCAGGTAGTGGGTCTCATGGGGAAGATGAGCTCGGAGAGGGCATGAGGGGAGATCGCAGTGAAACTGGAGAAAGATGTGAGTTCAGGACTAGGGTGGGGGTGGGGCGGGCCTTAGAGGAAGTTTGGTCCAGTGGGCTAGGGGAAGGAAGGGAAGTGGCAGAGGCAGCTGAACGGATGGTCTCAATCTTAGAGACAAAGAAGTTCATGAGCTCCTCACACTTGTTGTTGGAGGTGAGGGCGGAGGAGACGGGGGACAGGGGTTTAAGAAGACGGTTTGCAATAGAGAATAGAAGCTGGGGTTTATCTTTGCATTCCAGAATGATCCTGGAATAGTGAGCAGTTTTGGCAGACGAGAGCAGGACCCGATAATGCTTTATGTGGTCCAGCCAGATCTGGCGGTGAATGGCTAAACCAGTTGTCCGCCATAAACGTTCAAGTCTGTGTCCCTTGGACTTAAGGGAGCGGAGATGAGGGCCGTACCAGGGGGAACGGCCAGGGTGAGAGACAGTAATTGTTTTAATGGGGACTAGGGCATCAAAGGTGGTGGTGAGGGTGTGGTTGAGCATAGAAGCATAGAAGATAGGAGCAGGAGTAGGCCATTCGGCCCCTCGAGCCTGCTCCGCCATTTAATGAGATCATGGCTGATCATCTAAATTCAGTACCCTGTCCCTGCTTTCTCCCCATATCCCTTGATCCCTTTAGCCTTAAGAAATATATCTATCTCCTTCTTGAATATATTAAATGAATTGGCCTCAACTGCCTTCTGTGGTAGAGCATTCCACAGGTTCACCACCCTCTGGGTGAAGAAATTCCTCCTCATCTCAGTCCTAAATGGCTTACCCCTTATCCTTAGACTGTGACCTCTGGTTCTGGACTCCCCCGCCATCGGGAACATCCTTCCTGCATCTAGTCTGTCTAGTCCTGTTAGAATTTTATAAGTTTCAATGAGATCCCCTCTCATTCTTCTAAACTCTAGCGAATATAGCCTAATCGACCCAATCTCTCTTCATACGTCATTCTTGCCATCCCAGGTATCAGTCTGGTGAATCTTCGCTGCACTCCCTCCATGGCAAGAACATCCTTCCTCAGATAAGGCAACCAAAACTGCAGATCAGTAGCTGCAGAAATGTCATGGTGAATGGAGGGCCAAAGGCTGGCCAGTTGGGATTTTGAAAGTGAAGTTGTAAGTGACTTGGGAGAGAGTTTTTTTTCAGGGGCGGATACAGAAGGAAGTAGGTTTGGGAGGGGGATGTGGATGGAGAGCGATACAAGGAAGTGATCAGAGATGGCCTTATCTATGATTGACACAATGAGAGTAGCGAGGCCACATGAGATGGCAAGATCAAGGTGGTGGCTGTGAATATGGGTTGGGGAGTTTACATGTAGGGAGAGATTAAGGGAGAATAGGAGGGCAGTGAACTCAGAGGAGAGAGGGCATGATGAATTGAGATGGAGGTTGAAATCAACGAGGATGAGAGGTCATTCGGTGCAGAGGCTGAGGGAGGAGAACAGTGAAGATATCTCGGTGAGAACATTTTTATGGTACTTGGGTGGGCGGTAGAGAACAAGAACTTTAAATGAGAGGTGAGACGGGTGGAACAAGGCGAGATGCTCAAAGGAGGAGAAAGTGCTGGAGGAGTAGGGGGACAGATCAAGGTGTGATTTGGTGATGAGAGCCACACCGCCACCACGACGGTCTGGGCAGGGCAAGTGGTGGAAGGTTTAGCCAGGCGGGGAGGCTTCATTTACGGGTAAGGACCCCTCAGCCAGGTTTCCGTCAGGGCCATGATATCGATGCAATCATCCACAATAAGCTGATGGATGGCAAGGGCCTTGTTCACAAGTGAACGGATATTCTGGAGGGGGATGCGGAGAGGGGCGGTGATAGCTGATCCTCTGCCAGAGTCCACAGGGTCAGCACTGGAACAGGGAGGAGATTGACAAGATTAGCCCCCAGTGGGCACGCTGGGCATGAAGGACGGCGAGAGAGTAGGATGGGGCACTTGGAGCTGCTGCTCGTAAGGAGGGGAGGGGCCTGGTCCAGCGCGTCCTGGCGCCCAGCTGGGCCACCAGGGATCAGGAGTGCCGGCAAACGAGTCCGGCACTCAAGAGGAGTGCCGGGCTCACGGAGTGCAGCCGGCACTCCGCGGGGGGTGGGGGGGCGGCTTCACGGGGGCCGGGGACAGCAACGGGGGCAGGTGCTGGCAGGCGGCCAGCAACAAAAATGGTCGCCCGCCACCTCCCCTTTAACTAGCGCCGCCCCAGCCGCAGGTAGGCCCCCCCTGACCCCGGCGGACATAGCGTCCGGCGGTAGGTTGGGGAGCGCCACCCAATATTACAGCCGGGGCACGAGCAGGGCGCTGCGCACGGCGATGATGTCATCGCCGGTGGTGCTATCGGTTAGCCGCGTGGGAGGCGTTAGCAGCGCCCCGCCCAGGCGCTAGTTGATTTGCGCCCCGTTAGCGCCCTCTTCGCTAACAGGAGGCGCAAATCAACCGAATTTAGCCCCCAAAGCTTTTAAAACGTGACTATTAATGTCCTTGTCCCTAAAAAAAAGGCTTAATTTAAGAGCCTCCTTGAAGATCCGCAAACGGCCGCAATTACCGGTAATTCGATCTGGGGGGGGTGTGGCCAGTTTTGTGGGCGGAACCAGCTTCAAGCGTGACTTTTTTTAAGCTAGCGCAAAAGATCGCAGAAACTCGATTTGCGCTGGACGTAATTTGCGCTTAAAATTCCACGATATTTTGCGGCGGTTACGCCAGCCTTGGGCGAATTGCGCCGAAAAAAACCCAGCGCCACTGAGCAGAAACTCCAGGCCATGTTGTCTACGCACCATCGTCTGCAACAGGAATAATGTGAAAGTGTCATCACAGCTCTTTTTTGTGGGTCTTATGAACTGCCACAGGATTCAACAGCTCAGATTCTGCCCAGCATTTGATGGTGAACTGTACCAGCTGGAAATGTAAATGGGGAGAGTGGGGCCGAGTGCTGTATAGCACCACTAACGGATGAACATTGATGGGAAAGCTGCCCACTTATAAACAGCTCAACCCTTAAAACAGATTAAAGTACACCTTAAGGAAGTCAGTCAGCGTATGACCAAATACATGATTCTACACAAAGGTGCAATTTTTTTCTCCCAAAAGCATCGACCTACATCATTTATACCACAGCTGTTAAAAGTTTAGGCCAAAAATACAACAAATTACTTCACCCACATTTATTACTAGGTTGCAAGATCCTGTTGTTCTTATCTTCACTATTTTACAATTGAACAGAGACGTCTGGGACGGATTGTTGCTGCGCTGGTAACAGATTATTTTAGATAAAATGGAATTGTAATAGAGAGCAAGTGAGATAAGATTGTGGAAAAATGTTACACGCAGAAAATAAGCTTACAGTCTGCAAGATTCAAAGTGAACTTTATTCCTTTGAACAATGGCTAAAGAGCACTGAAATTTTAAACTTCAAACAATGTCAATTAAAGCTCAATTATGCAGCATTTAGGTACATATCCTAACTCTAATCCGCCAATTTACAGTATTGCTTTTTAAAATTTTCTGCGCCATTATACTATTAGCGTTCGCCGTCACTGCTCTGTGAAACTGACAGCAACTTCTGCGCAGTAAACGCAGAAATCCAGAAGTTGCTGTCAGTTATACCCTGCTCCTCCACAGGGTGCGCTGTTGCAGTCTTCGCAGATGCAATCAACACAGAAACAGTGATTCAACATTTTACGTACTAACATCACTGTAAAAACCACCGAAAAAGTTAAGCCTTGTTGAATGAGGTGTAACTGAGTTTTTAAACGGTGTACTAAGTCATAATTACTGCCGAACAACCTATCTGGCCCTGAAAAACGAATTTTAGAAGTGTGGAGTATCATTCCCTCCATTCCATGATAGAGATTCCATAGATTTTTACAATAATAAAAAAAAAATTAAAATTAATTTTAAGTTTGTTTACGATATTTTAGCATCTACCTTAATCCCATATGTATGTCCCAATTTATTTCACTCTCTGTAAGATGATTAAAAGGTAAATGATAATCAGTGCTTTTTACTTCCTAGTTTGTTGTCTGAGAGTTCTTCAATCTGATTGGCTGCTCAGCCTGCTTGATGAGTTCACTGTTCCTGGATGCCACAGATCCCCTAGAGACGGCGTCAGAATGAAATTGATGCCGTTATAGGGGAAATCAACGCCACAGAGCCTGCTAAATCTTTGTGGGCAGCTTTCTTCGAGGTCAGCGGCAAGCGCCTCTCCTTCGCCGCTGACCGCAAATACCGGGCCATTGATTGCAGTTACTAGTTAAGGCAGTTTAGTGGCAGTATTGAGTGGACACTAATACTGACTAACAAACTTCTCTCAAAGTTGACATCAGATACCAAACAATGCACTCTTGTAAAGATCAAGTGCCACATCATCCCCAAACACAAGCTAGCATCCCGTGGCCTCTGGTGATCACTGTCACTTTAGACATGTCAGAGTCATCTCTGTGACGACTTCAAGATGCTAACCATAGGAACCAGTTATTAACTCCAGTGTTTTTCTGTAGTAAGAGCATGAAGGGGTTCCTCGGCAGCAGGCTGTCATCAAATGCCAGAAACGTGTCACAGTGTTTGAAAGAGCTTCGGGCACACACACAACCAGCCTTGACAGCATTAGATGTGAAGGAAAGAAACAGAAAATTATTTAACTTGTGCTCTCTGGAGCCCAGGGTAGGATGGCAAGGCGAGTTGCAAGGCCACCCCAAGGTTAGAAGAGGGGCTAGAACGGCCTCTTAGCCATCCAATCTAAATAAAACTATCTAATAATCCACGGAAGGCAGGCTTTGGGAATGGCAGCTTCAATGAGCTTTGCCTGTAATACTGGAGAAGACATTCCAGATGGAGGAGTGGGGGGGAGTTACATAAGGATGAACAACATTGGGCGAAGCTGGACTGGCGCTTTGAGTTGAAAAGTTCAACCATTGGAGCAGACAGGGACAATCTTCTTTCTTCCTAGTAATTTGTAAATCTATTTCGTAAAATAGTAGAGTAGGGCCACAGCTGAATGAACAGAGGAACTGAAAGGCAGTGTATCAGCTGAAAATACAATGGGTGTACTGCAAAACACCAAATACTTGCATTTACACAACACTGCCTCATCACAATGAAACATCTATAACTCTTCACAGAATAAATTAATGTTAAAAGTACAGCGACCATTATGTAGGTAGTAAATGTAGCAGCCATTCTGCACTAAACATCCCATGAACAGCATTGAGATGAATGACCAGTTTTAAACGGTTTATTTTTCTGGCATTGCTTCAGGGAGAACTCCCTGTTCTGCCAAACAGTCTCATGGGATCTTTAACGGCCATCTGAATATGCAGACGGGACTTTGGTTTAAACAACTCATCCAAAGCATGGCACTTTTGGCAATTCAGCTTTTAGTCCTGCACTGGAATGAATCTAATTATTGGCTCAAGCCACACAGGTGGATTAGCCACCCACGAGACTCTTCAGTTTTAAGGCTTGTAAAAATTGATAAAAGCCTGCAGGTAACAAGGTATGCAGCAGTCACAGAACTCATGCATCAACAGACTGGCCAGTTACAAAGATGCTGTAAAAAGCATTAAACCACTCCTCTTACATAAAACAAACAGGAAGGCTAGTTATAGAAGTTAATAACCTCTGATAAAAAGTGTAAAATTGGAGGCTACTTCAACCAATTGTAGCCTTGCACAGTAAGTTAATGCCTTTATCTGTGTGTGTGTTCTATTTTTACTTTAATCATTTTATAGCTAAATGGCACCCTCTAAAACAAGGATGTCCAAACCACAAAGCCCATGGAGTCTGGGGGGCGGGGGGTGCATATAAAGTTTAAATTCTTGTCTTCATCACTTTGCTTGCATCTCAAGTTGCTATTACTCACAGATCTAAGTGCTCTGATTTATGATGTATCTACCAAATCCCATTGGGCCCTGGTGCTTTGTCATCCTTTAGCCTAAAACTTTTCTTTTATCAGTCATAATAAAAATCCAGAGAAGTGTGAGATAATGCATTTGGGAGGGCTAACAAGGCAAGGGAATATGCAATAAATGGTAGGATACTGAGAAGTGTAGAGGATCAGAGGGACCTTGGAGTGCATGTCCACAGATCCCTGAAGGTAGCAGGACAGGTAGATAAGGTGGTTAAGAAGGCATACGGGATACTTGCCTTTACTAACTGAGGCATAGAATATAAGAGCAGGGAGATTATGCTTGAACTGTGTAAAACACTAGTTAGGCCGCAGCTAGAATACTGCGTGCAGTTCTGGTCACCACATTACAGGAAGGATGTGATTGCATTAGAGAGGGTGCAGAGGAGACTTACGAGGATGTTGCCTGAGCTGGGGAATTTTAGCTATGAGGAAAGATTGGATAGGCTGGGTTGTTTTCTTTGGAACGGAGGAGGTTGAGGGGAGACCTAATTGAGGTGCATAAAATTATGAGGGGCCTAGATAGAGTGGATAGGAAGGACCTATTTCCCTTAGCAGAAGGGTCGATAACCAGGGGGCATAGATTTAAAGTAATTGGTAGGAGGTTTAGAGGGGATTTGAGGAGAATTTTTTTCACACAGAGGGTTGTGGGGGTCTGGAACTCTCTGCCTGAAAGGCAGAAACCCTCATCACATTTAAAAAGTACTTGGATATGCACTTGAAGTGCTGTAACCTACAAGGCTATGGACCAAGTGGTGGAAAATGGGATTAGGCTGGATAGCTCTTTGTCAGCTAGCACAGACAAGATGGGCCAAATGGCCTCCTTCTGTGCTGTAAATTTCTATGATTCTAATATCAGGTGTCAGCCTTGGCTCAATGGTAGCACTCTCGCCTCTGAGTCTGTAGGTTGTGGATTCAAGTCCCACTCCAGAAACTTGAACACATAACCTCAGTGCAGTGCTGAGGGAGTGCTGCACTGTCAAAGGTGCCGTCTTTTGGATGAGTCATTAAACCGAGGTCCCGTCTGCCTTCTCAGGTGGATGTAAAAGATCGCATGGCACTATTCAAAGAAGAACATGGGAGTTCGCCCCGGTGTCCTGGCCAATATTTATCTCTCAACCAACATCATTAAACAGATTATCTGCTCATTATATCATTGTGATTTGCAAGACTTTGCTATGCAGAAATTGGCTGCTGCGTTTCCCAAGATTACAACAGTGACTACATTTCAAAAGTACTTCATTGACTGTAAAGCGTTTTAGGATGTCCTGAGGGCATGAAAGACACTTATGTAAATGCAAATTCTTTCTTTCTTTCTAATATCGCTCCTCTCGCTCTCAGCCACTTCAGGATTCACCTCCGCTCCAATATCCTTTCCTTTAGTAAAGAATGATGCCAAGCACTTAAATACCTCTGCCATTTTTTGATCATTACCTACAAATTAAAAATCCTCTCCTCTCAGGATCCAACCTTGCTTTTCACAATTATATTTTTACTGATATACTTGTGAAATATTTTACTGTTCCTTTTGATGTTTTTTAATTTTTTTCCTCATACTCTCTTAGCTTTCCTTAACCGCTTTTCTTATTTTCACATGTTCTCCTTTAGTTTTTTGATTATTAAGTTCCTTACCGGTCCTCTTTATTCTTAATTGGCTTCTAACCTTTATTTATCCACGGCATTCTTTCCTTCATTTTTAATGCAATGAACTTACTCTCGACCTTTACAATCTTTTTGAGATCTCATTATTGCTCTACAGTCCTGTGTGCTAATTTCTCCTTCCATCTCACCTCAGCTAGCTCACTCCTGATCTTTCTTAAGATCAGCCACTAATCCAATCTGGTATTCTAGTTTTGGTATTGACTTCAAGTTACAATATAACAGTCTCAGACACACAGGTGAGTCATTCAGCAAATTCTTGTCTACTGTGTACTGGGTAGGAATAATTTAAAATGCAAATTTTATTGCATTATAAGCTTGGCCCATCAGAACCATGGATTTATTCCCTTAACTACGTACCGACAGACTTTACTGTAAAATGGAAAAAAGTAACAATAAATTTGCACAAAACAATGGTCCAGCCACAGTTAAGAGGACTATGCACCAACTTGGGAGCCCTACTATAGAAAGAACAGTAAAACCACAGAGAACATTCAAAGCAGATTCATCAGGATGAGGCTACGAACAGGAAACTATGGTCCAGAATTTGCTACCAGAGTAACGGTGAGTTTAATGCGCGCATCGTTAGAAAGGTGAACCGTCCAGCAACTTGTGGTGAGGAAGAGATACCCGGGAATTGCGAATCGCCACAAATTGCTGGGCGATTTGCGTCATTCTGCTGCCAGCCTCTTAAAAATGGCAGCTTGCCTTTAACCGCCCCGTGAATGTCATGAAGTTGCTGCATTTGCACTTTAATTGACCTTTAAACTCGCCACAGAAAGTTAAGGCTGGTAACTAATAGCACAAGTACCTTTTTAATGACGTGATAATTGTGAATGACTGCCAAACAACCTCTCTGGCCAGAAAGTGAACAATTTAAACTGTGGAGTCTCAGTCCTTCAAGTAATGAATTGTTGTTGGAGATACTGAAAATGTCAAATTTTCAATGTTTTAATTTTTCTTACTTTTCCTTTCTATCTTTTTTTCTCTCTCTTAATCTAATCTTTCTTTTCTTCTCTTTCTGTAACTGATTTGACACTGAATTCACCCACTCTAATTCACCCTGCTTTTCAGTCCTTCCTCTGTTTATTTCTCAATCCTTAAATCTAATTGGTTCAGGAGATACCCTTTTTCCTCAACCGAGGATTCCCCTCTACTGTGGTTGACACGGCCCTTGACCATGTCCGTTCTATTTCCCGCAGTTCTGCTCTAACCCCTACCCCTCCCTCCCGGAACCACGATAGGGTTCCCCTTGTCCTCACCTTTCACCCCACCAGTCTCCACATTCAACGGATCATCCTCCGCCATTTCCGCCACCTCCAGCGTGATCCCACGACCAAACACATCCTCCCCTCACCTCCCCTTTCAGCATTCCGAAGGGACCGCTCCCTCCGTGACACCCTGGTCCACTCCTCTATCACCCCCAACACCCCTTCCCCTTCGCCCGTCACCTTTCCGTGCAAGCACAGGAGATGCAACACATGCCCTTTTACCTCCTCCCTTCCCACTGTCCAGGGCCCCAAACACTCCTTCCAGGTGAAACAGCGATTTACTTGTACTTCTTGCAATTTAGTATACTGTATTCACTGCTCACGATGCGGTCTCCTCTACATTGGGGAGACCAAACGCAGATTGGATGACCGCTTTGTGAAACACCTCCGTTCAGTCCGTAAGGGTGACCCCGAGCTTCTGGTCGCCTGTCACTTTAATTCTCCGCTCCACTCCCACTCTGACCTCACCATCCTCGGCCTCTTACACTGTTCCAATGAAGCTCAACGTAAGCTCAAGGAACAGCACCTCATCTTTCGATTAGGCACTTTACAGCCTTCTGGACTTAACATCGAGTTCAACAATTTCAGACCATAACCTCTGCCCCTATCTTTTTTTCTCTCTCTCACATGGCAGCTGTCTTTCATTCTGCCAGTGCCATTTACACTTCATCTAGAGCCATCTTTTGTTTCTTAACTTGTCCCATTACCATCTCCTTTTGCCTTGCACCGTCATCCCTTTTGTCTCTTAATCTCTCCTGCCTTCCAGCCTATCTTTCCTCGCCTCCCCCCTTTCCCTGCCCCTGCACTTGCTTAAAAACCTGTTCCATCTCCAGCTTTTTCCAGTTCTGACGAAGGGTCATCGACCTGAAACGTTAACTCTGTTTCTCTCTCCACAGATGCTGCCTGACTTGCTGAGTATTTCCAGCATTTTCTGTTTTTATTTAAGGATATACCCTGTTGGCCTCTGTAAACGTGAGGTCTAAAACTCGCTGCCCATGTCCTAACTTGCACCAGGTCCTGTTCATCCATCATCCCTGTGCTCGCTGACCTACATTGGCTCCCAGTTAACATAGAAACATAGAAACTAGGAGCAGGAGTAGGCCATTCGGCCCATCTCCACCATTCAATACGATCATGGCTGATCATCCAAATCCAGTACCCTGTCCCTGCTTTCTCACACAGAATCCCCATCAAACCTGCACCGACACATATCCCACCCTATCCCCATAACCCCACGTATTTAATTCCCCCTAACATATCCCATCCTATCCTATCCCTGTAACCCCACATATTTAATCCCCCCCTAACACTAAGGGTCAATTTATCATAGCCAAATCAACCTAACCCGCACATTTTTGGACTGTGGGAGGAAACCGGAGCACCCGGAGGAAACCCACGCAGACACGGGGAGAATGTGCAAACTCCACACAGTCACCCGAGGCCAGATTCAAACCCGGGTCTCTGACGCTGTGAGGCACCAGTGCTAACCACTATGCCACCGTGTTAAGCAACATCTCGATTTTAAAACTCTCATCCTTGTTTTCAAATCCCTCCATGGCCTCGGCCCTCCTTATCTCTGTAACCTCCTTCAGCCCTACAACCCTCCGAGATATCTGTGCTCCTCCAATTCTGGCCTCTTGAGCATCCCCGATTTTAATCGCTCCACCATTGGCAGCCGTGCTTCCGTTGCCAAGACCCTAAGCTCTGGAATTCCCTCCTTAAACCTCTTCGCCACTCTATCCTCCTTTAAGTCGCTCCTTAAAACTTACCTCGTTGACCAAGCTTTTGGTCATCTGCCCGAAAATCTCCTTATGTGGCTCGGTGTCAAATTTTGTTTGATAACGCTCCTGTGAAGCGCCTTGGGATGTTTTACTACGTTAAAGGCGCTATATAAATGCAAGTTGCTGTTGTTCACTAAGGTCCCAGATGTCCTGTTGCCCTCGCCACGCCGTTATCAGTTCGCTCTTCCAACAACTTACAGGGTAAAACAATTTTGAGCAAAAGGGTGCAGGAAAAAGTCTAACTAACTGGGCACGCCACGAGATGCCCCGCTCGAGAAAATTCTGGCCCATTGGTTATGAGAAGAGACAGAAACTGGGACACCCTCTGCTGGAGCAGAGAAGGCCAAGGTGAGTTTTATTAAAGGGTTTTAAAATTATGAAGGATTTTAATAAAATGAACAGAAAAAGACCAATTCCTCGAATGACAGGTGGTCATCAATTTAAAATTGTCATGAAAAGAGTGAGGAGATGGGCTGGGAGAAATTCCTTTATGCAGTGGGCTCTTGGAGCATGGAATACTTTGTCCCAGGGAACAGTTGAGGCAGAGAGCAGTGAATCTTTTAAGGGAAAAACTGGATAAATATTTGAAACAGAGGAAGATACAGGGCTATAGGGAGAGAGAAGGGCACTGCCATGAGTTCTGGATTGTCCAACAAAGAGCCAGCACAGAGATAATGGGCCAAATGGCCTCCTCCTGTGCTGTATGATTCTTTGGAAACCAACATATTCATCAGAACCCAGCTTCTGCAACAAAGAACCTCTGCCAGCACACAACTGCAGCAGATAAAACTGGTGAGAAATACTAATTATCAGCTTGGTAGAAATGTCAAACTTGAGCATGCAATTGGATAAACAAAACAAAGTCCATTGTAATAAAAAATATCTTTTTTAAAACAGTGGGAAATTACATCAGTCAGAGTCAACACGAGGACACAAAATGCACTATCCAAGGTGCTCTCATAGCCTACATTAGTAAGGGCAGGATTGAGTGCAGCTATGATGCTTTCTGTGGTCGTAAAGACTGCGGACACCACCATCTATGCTCACACATGAAAAAGAGAAAAGGGAAGAAAGCTGGAGGGAAAATGGGGAGATTAAAAAAAATTATGGAAGTACATATTTTGTCTAAAATGCTCAAGGCACCTCTCTTCATCCAACAGCACAGCACAGTTAAATGTGTCATCTGATAACCTGCAGGAAATGACCCACTTCCCACAAATCCAGGTTCATATTTGGTCACCTGGTACACAGTGCAATCAAACTGGAGCACCTGCTGCTGGGTCTGCTCCTGGGTGATCCTGACAGAATCCACGATGTACAAGATAACTGGGGAGGGCGTCTCCAAATGTCTGATCAGGTTTCGATCTCTGATACACACCCAGGTGACCAAAGAGTATAAACACATTGGCCCAGAAATTAAACAGTGAGGGTTCCCGCGGGGGTAAGGATTCCCCGCGATATCGCACTCCGCGCCTACCTTTTTGCTCCGGGCCCACACGAACTTTAGTTTGAATGGCTCTGTCTCTTGGAACCGTGCAGTGCTTGCGTGACCCAGAGACGCAATTAGTTCATGCGAGCTCTGGGATCACGTGATTCAGTTAGAGCCAATGGCAGCACACCATCTTTCATTCATAGTTTTGACAGGAAGACCTGTCAAAGCTATGAATACTACACACCCCCAAAAGAACAGCTAAACCTCAATTAAATTTAAAAAAAAGCCATCACATTAATAAAATAAGTATAGTTAAATAAATTAACCACTTTAAACAAAAAATTAAATTTTTGAAAAAATGTAAAACCTTTTTAAAAGTTATAAAAATAAACTTACCTTTCTTTAAAGTCTCTAAAAAAGATAAACCTGTTGAAAAAAATTTAAAATAACACTTAATTAACTACTTACCTTGTTAAAAGGGTGTCATACGCCTGCTTTTTTTATGTGTAAAATCTTCACCACTTACCTGCGCGTTCAAAGCTGAAAAAATAACTAAGTGCACAGCCTGTAGCGCGCACGCGGTTCACTTAGGAACCGCCCACTTTTGAATTCACGAAGTGCCGGTTTCCCGCGCATGCGCAGTGCATGCAGGAAACCGGCAATTGGAGACCTAATACGCGAGAGTACACAGTGCGTACTCTCGCGTATTAGGTCTAATTTTCGGCCCATTGGCCCAGAATTTGCTAGAGCGGGTAATCTCGCGGCGTGCCCCGTTTGTTAGATTTTTTTCCTCACCCTTCAGCGTAAAAACGTTTTGCGCCGTAAATTGCTGGAAGTGCGTTTGTGACCTTGGTGAACAACAGGACCAACAGTCTATCTCCTTAACCAGTGAGACTTAAGGATATGAAAGAAACAGAGGAACGACGGAGAAGGAAATAGGGTGAATCCGAGTCAAATTAGATACAGAAAGAGAAAGAATGAGGGAAAGAAAGATTGGATTGAGAGAGAGAAATAAAAGAGACAGAAAGAAAAAGCAAGAAAAAAAATGTTTTAAATTTTAAAAACCTCCAACAACAAATGACTAGCTGCAGGACTAGGACTCCACAGTTTGAATTATACCCTTTCTGGGCCGACAAAGTTGACGGCGAGCTCCCGTCTTTGCAAGGCTAATGGCCGAGCCGTGCAAATCGTCCAACAATTTGTGGCGATTTGCAACTCGCCGTGTATCTCTTCCTCGCCACAAACTGCTGGGTTATTTACACACTAACAATGGCACGCGCATCAAACTCGCTGTTATTTTCCCCAGCAAATTATGGGCTATCCGTGGCCACCAGTTCACGCGCTGCATTTTGTGAAGAACCAAAGGCGACATGAGGAAGCACTTTTTTTACACATTGTTGTGATCTGGAATGCACTGACTGAAATATTCAATAGTAACTTTCAAAAGGAAATTGGATAAATGCTTGAAGGGGGGGGGGAAAATTAAAGAGCTTCGGGAAAGAACAGGGGAGTGGGATTAATCATATGGCCCGGAATTTGCGATTACCGAAGAGCCGGCACAGGCACAGTGGGCTGAACGGTCTCCTTCTGCGCTGTGCCCTGCTACGATTCTAAGTCTAACCAGTAAAATAAAAAAAGTTAACACTGCAACCGAATTAGTTTCGCTTTGGAGAGCTTGGCAGGGTTTGTGGAGCAGGGGCTGCCTGGCCACCTTGAGCTGTGGTAACGTTGGCAGTGAGAATGGGGACCCAATCCTCTTTAAACACCCCCACCCGGGGGGCCATCATCACCCTATAGCCGGCACCAAAGACACTGCAACTTTGCTTTCTCTTTCTCAGTGTGTGTGTGCACCGATTTAATTTAAGGGTGCAGCAACCCAAAGGTGATCTCCTCCAAAGGCGCATTACTAAGAGGAAGCCAGGGCTGCTCGCCCGCTACTCACCCAACGTTCCAAATCCGAACGCTGCCCGGTGAAATGGAACGCCGTCCTTCCGCAACAATGCCGTGATTGACAGATGGCGGAGGCCACTCTCTGCTCGCCAGCCTCAGCAACCACCGGGAGCTGCTGCAGGCACTTCCTGGCCGGGAAGGTGTTTTTGGAAGCAAGAAAACGCCCCAAAGCATTGCATGTTTCTTTTGTGCAAGTGAGAAGAATAAGGCTATGTGAGATCGCATTCAGTTTTTAAAAAAAATCCGATCTCTTTTAATGCATCTGGCTTGTTGGAGGGCAATAAAGTGCTCCCCTACCGACCTCCCACTTGCTGTGCCAGAATTTCTCTTCCCCCCACCCCACCCCCCAAGTCCTGAACACTCTCACTGTAATGTCATCCACATGACCCCCCCCCCCCCCCGCCCCCCCAACTCACCCTAGCGTCTGGAATCACATCTCGCCTGTGAGGTTTACTTCTGCTGCCTTGATCCCATTCCCACTAAATATTGACCACCCAACTTCCCCTGCCGGCACCTATGCTGCCTGATATTGCAAACAGATGCTAGCTGATATTGCAAACAGTTCCCATTCCTTAGGCACTGACTTCTCCCTTTCAAAACCACCTTCATCACCCCTTCCATCAAAAAAACCCACCCTCCACCTCTCTGTCCTTACTAAGTACCATCCCATGTTCAGCTTCCCTTTTCTCTCCAAGGTCCTTGAATAGTGTTGTTGCCTCCCATCTGTCCCACAACTCCCACGTTTGGATCCCTCCGATCAGGTTTCTGACCCTCCCACTAAAATTGCTCTAAGCAAAGTCAGCAACTATGTTCTCTGTGATTGTGACCGTTGTACATTACTCTTCCTTGGCCTCTGCAGACTTCAGCCATCCACTTCCAGCTCAATTGATTCATTGTCCAGCTCCACTGATTCATTGTCCAGCTCTATGGGACTGCTGTTGCTTGGTTCCACTTTTACTTATACAATTGTAGCCACAGTATCTCTAGCAATGGCTTCTCACCCCTGTCACTGTCAGCACTGTCACTTCCAGAGTTCCTCAAGTAAATTTTCTTTGAAACTGAAACTATACTGTACCGAGAATAGGTGGCACACAGGTACGTTCATTTTGTTTATCCTGGGATGTAACCAAATCTATATTGGACCATGTAAGATTCTCAAAATTCACAGATCCCCCAAAGCTAGAAGAAAACCCTAAGGAAAATTACTTTGAACTCTTTCTAACAAGCTTCAGGATGATAAAACACGCATTGGGACAGAGGGAGATTCAAGGTCGGAAACCAAGATTTGGCATTTTTAAAAGACATGTTGGGCCTGTAAATGGAGAAAAGGCTGCAACAGGGAATGGGATCAACCTCTAAAGACAGTTTGGGTATTGGAGTAAATCAAATTGTCTGGGGAACTGTGTGACCTCACTCAGCCCCTATCAGACATTAACATCCTAACAATCGACCCACGGAGGAGCAGTCCCCACCCAAAGCACAGGACCCATCCAAAATATGCATAATGCAAATCACCTCGCCAACCTACATAGAAATCTCGGGCTCAGACAGGAGACTCGAAACCTGAGTATAGCTATGACAATTCACTAGGAGCTCAACAGCTCATTGAATAATCAGTACAGCATCCCGAAACCATTTTACACATTTCTAATCAAGTTACCATTAACGAGCCCGCCCAAATCAAACAATAAACCGGGACTGATTTGGCGCGCAGATTAGAAGGTCCCTCAAAGTATAATTAAGGCCTGTTTTCTCAAGAAGACAGTTCTCTCTAGAAGCAACACACAAGAAGAAACCGGAGCATCGAGACGGGGCAGCATTCTACCGTACACCCAAGTTCAACAGCTTCAGTGACCCAGGACATCATCGGACACATCGCAGTAACAAGAGCCTTACGAAACTACCAACAAAATATTACCACCAACCAACCTGGTAATATCGAGCCACCGCAACCAAAGAAACACAACTCAGGAGAAAACCGAAGATTCGAAAGTTTTCCACTCTACAATCTATTCCTGACTTACCCCCAGGTAAGATTTTTACTTAAAAGGAACTCTAAACCCTATCTCTACAGAAGGAAAGTGGGTACTCACCCCATAAATCCAAAACACACCCTACCGCATCAGCGGACTCGCGAAGACTGACCAGCAGTCGAAGTCCTCTACTGCATCCGGGGTACGGCAGACACCGACCAACACATCCAGCGAACCCCGAAACCGCGAACCAGCTCAACTGTCAAGGATTCGTTTGGTGAGCATTATCCCTGGTCCTCTAGAGTTCAACTTAGCTAAGAAGTGGGATCGGGAGGGGTGAGGTATTCTCTACTGTATTTCCCTCGTATGTATTAAAATGTTCCCCATTTTTATTAGAGTATAAGATTGTTGTGTTGTATTTTCTTTCTTGAATAAAGATCAAAGTTTCTTGCACCAAAACCAGTTGTCTGCTGCACTTTTGTCACAACCCCCAAATAAGCCCAAGGTCTAGAATCAAGGGAGTGGGAGCGATTCGAACCGCTCATAAGTCAATGGTGAGGCTGACCCACACACCACCCCCTACAACCATGGGAGTTCCCTAATGTAAACATGGCAGGGTAATCATAACTTTTCTCTTTCGTGTCCACCCCAATCCATTCCAACTCTGTCTTTTGATAATTGCTTTTAAAGGTTAAAATAATTCTGCCTATTATTGTACGACTATCAGGCTGCACATCAACCATTAGGACAGACGGTTTCACATTCCTGAGTTGATGCATTTGTTTATCTGAAGATTTAAATGGTTTTGTTTTGAAGATCAGGATAGAATGATTTCCTTAAACAACAAAATCATAACAAGGTTGTAAGATGTCAAAGCTTACAGCCCACTACTACGTTTCCTTGGCCCATCGTATTAATCTATCTGGGCCAAAATACCAAAGCATACTTCTATCAGAGCATTCACACTCAACAGGATTAGTGTTCGTGTGACACTAAAAGCGCTTTGCTAAACTTGGAGCGGAATTCGGGTGTGAAAGCCTGAACTGACTTTAAAGCAAAGTGGAATAAGATTCCACCTCCAAGGATTCTCATTCCAATTCGTTCCAATGTTAGGCAGAGCCCCGACACTGGCCTCAGGCAAATTTACTCTTTAACTGCAGCATTTGTGCAAGAAAACCAGTTTTCTAGTACAGGGTACACCTAGATTATAAGGTTGGTTACATTATGCTAAGAACACAAACCATGTACAAATAGATTGGAATTGAATGCATGCTGGCGAAATTACATACAATTCTAGGTCCGAACACCCTTCCCTTGCTGACCTACATTGCCTCCAATTTAACATTCTCATCCTTGTGTTTAAATCCCTCTATGACCTCACCCCTCCCGATCTCCAGCCCTACAACTCCCACCCATGAATTTTCCTTTCATCCCAACATTGGCGGCTGTGCCTTCAATTGCCCAGGTCTCACTGTGTGTAATTCCCTCCATAAACCCCTAACCTTTCCAGTTCCCTCTCCTTCTTTAAGATCCTCCTTTTGACCAAGCTTTTGGTAACCTAAACTCTCCTTTGGCTCGGTGTCCATTTTTCCTTACACCTGTGTGAAGCGCCTTAGGATTACACAGGATTACACAGGATATACAGCACAGAAACAGGCCCAACCAGTCCGTGCAGCCGTTTATGCTTCACTCGCGCCTCCTCCCGTCTTTCATCATCTAACTCCTCTATTCCCTTCTCCCTCATATGCTAATCTAGCCTCCCCTTAAATGCATCTATACTATTCACTTCAACCACTCCCTGTGGCAGCGATTTCCACATTCTCACCACTCTCTGGGTAAAGAAGTTCCTTCTGAATTCCCTGTTTGATTTCTTGGGAACTATCTTGTATTGATGGCCTCTAGTTTTTCTCTTCCCCACAAGTAGAAACACTGGGCTGGATTTTGAAGTTGGAGTCGTGTTGGGGTCGGGAATCACACATTCTGGCTTGTGAACCCGCCTCCATCGAGATGTGGCCAACCCACGGTATTTTCCCTTGATTGACCTTGTTGAGCCCGCCCAGTGGGCTCAGCAGGCCAATTAAGGGCCACCCGGCAACAGGTGACGTCACAGACTGACATTTCATCTGTCAAGAGCTTTTGACAGATGAAATATCAGCGTTTGACAGCTCTGTGAAGCTGTCAAACACTCACAATATGATTTCTAACTTCAGTCCTTCCTCTCAGGCTGAGTTAGAAATCATTCCAGCACAGAAAACAGAAGGCTGCAGGTTTTGACAGAACCACGGCTTTCCTGCTTTCTGTGCCGGTGAGATTTCTAACTCCCGAGAACTGAAGGGCTGACACCTGCAGGAGGAAGTTAAGGTAAGTAAAACTTTTTCCCACACTTAGCACTTACCTTACACACTTACCTCTGCACACATGCACCCATCACTCACCTGCCCACCGGACATATCGACCCCTCCAACCCCTGCAGACCCACGGCCCGCCCCGATAACTTGGAGTGGTTGTCACCTGTCGGGAAGCCCACACTTTTCTTTTTAAAATAGGGATTAGGCAAAAAACTGCCTGTTAACTACCTGTTAACAGGCAGTTAATTGTCACTAATCCCTTCCCGCCTCGGGGAGTCGGGTCTCAGACCAGGTCGGGTACCCGCCGCCATAGAAACCTGGCATGGAGGTGGGTTGGAGTCGGGATGGGGTCGGGACCCCCGAATCTGCAACTTTAACCCCCCACACACCTCAAAACTCGACTCCACGGGTCATTGAAAATCCAGCCCACTGTCTCTGTATCCACTCTATCAAAACCTTTCATAATTTTAAAGACCTCTATTAGGTCACTAAGAGAAAAGAGCCCCAGCCTGTTCATCCTTTCCTGATAGGCTTGAGCACAGAGCTTGGAGACAGAGCTGGGAGATCGCAAACGGAGTGGATTGCAAGCAGAGTGGAGGAATCGGGGGGGAAAACTCTCCACTGGCTGGAGTCATACCTAGCACAAAGGAAGATGGTTGTGGTGGTTGGAGGTCAATCATCACAGCCCCAGGACATCGCTGCAGGTGTTCCTCAGGAGAGTGTCTTGGCCCAACCATCTTCAGCTGCTTCATCAATGACCTTCCCTCCATCATAAGGTCAGAAGTGGGGGTGTTCGCTGATGACTGCACAGTGTTCAGTGCCATTCGCAACTCCTCAGATAATGAAGCAGTCCATGCCTGCATGCAGCAAGACCTGGCCGACATTCAGGCTTGGGCTGATAAGTGACAGGTAACATTCGCGCCACACAAGTACCAGGCAATGACAATCTCCAAAAAAAAGCAAGCGTCTAATCACCGCCCTTTGACATTCAACGGCATTACCATCGCCGAATCCTCCACCATCAATATCCTGGGGGGTCACCATTGATCAGTAACTTAACTGGACCAGCCACATAAATACTGTGGCAACAAGAGCAGGGCATTCTGCAGCAAGTGTCTCACCTCCTGACTCCCCAAAGTCTTTCCACCATCTACAAGGCACAAGTCAGGAGTGTGATGGAATACTCTCCACTTGCCTGGATGAGTGCAGCTCCAACAACACTCAAGAAGCTCAACACCATCCAAGTAAAAGCAGTCTGTTGATTGGCACCCCATCCACCACCTTAAACATTCACTCCCTCCACCACCGGCGTACCGTGGCTGCAGTGTGTACCATCAGAAGATGCACTGCAGCAACTCGCCAAGGCTTCTTTGGCAGCACCTCCCAAACCCGCGACCTCTACCACCTAGATGGACAAGGGCAGCAGGCGCATGGGAACACCATCACCTCCAAGGTCCCCTCCAAGTCACACACCATCCTGACTTGGAAGTATATCGCCATTCCTTCATCGTCGCTAGGTCAAAATCCTGGAACTCCCTCCCTAACAGCACTGTGGGAGTACCTTCACCACATGGACTGCAGCGGTTCAAGAAGGCAGCTCACCACCACCTTCTCAAGGGCAACTAGGTATGGGCGATAAATGCTGGCGTTGCCAGCGACGTTCACATCCCATGAACGAATAAAAAAAAGTGAGAACCAGGCTGAATATAGAAAGTTCAGAGGGGAAGTGAAAAAGGAAATAAGAGGGGCAAAGAGAGAAAATTAGAATAGATTGGCAGCTAACATAAAAGAGAATCCAGAAGTCTTCTATTGGCATATAAATAGTAATTGGGTAGTAAGTAGGTGGGGCCGATCAGAGACCAAAATGGAGATCTACGCATGGAGGCAGAGGGTATGGCTGAGGTACTAAATGAGTACTTTGCATCTGTCTTTACCAAGGATGAAGATGCTGCCAAAGTCATAGTGAAAGAAGAGGTAATTGAGATACTGGATGGGAAAAAAATTGATAAGGAGGAGGTACTAGAAAGGCTAGCTGTACTTAAAGTAGATAAGTCACCAGGACCGGATGGGTTGCATCCTAGGATGCTGAGGGAAGTAAAGGTGGAAATTGCGGAGGTACGCCATAATCTTCCAATCCTCCTTAGATATGGGGGTGGTGCCAAAGGACTGGAGAATTGCAAATGTTACACCCTTGTTCAAAAAAGGGTGTAAGGATAAACCCAGCAACTACAGGCCAGTCAGTTTAACCTCGGTAGTGGGGAAGCTTTAAAAACGATAATCCGGGACAAATTAACAGTCACTTGGACAAGTCTGGATTAATTAAGGAAAGCCAGCACGGATTTGTCAAAGGCAAATCGTGTTTAACTAACTTGATTGAGTTTTTTGATGAGGTAACAGAGAGAGTTGATGAGGGTAATGCAGTTGAAGTGCTCTACATGGACTTCCAAAAGGTGTTTGATAAAGTACCATATAATAGGCTTGCCAGCAAAGTTGAAGCCCATGGAATAAAAGGGACAGTGGCAGCATGGATATAAAATTGGCTAAGTGACAGGAAACAGAGAGTAGTGGTGAATGGTTGTTTTTCGGACTGGAGGAAGGTATACAGTGGTGTTCCCCAGGGGTCGGTTCTAGGACCACTGCTTTTCTTGATATATATTAATGACTTAGACGTGGGTGTATAGGGCACAATTTCAAAATTTGCAGATGCCACAAAACTTGGAAGTATAGTGAACAGTGAGGAGGATAGTGATGGACTTCAAGAAGACATAGACAGGCTGGTGGAATGGACGGACACGTGGCAGATGAAATTTAACGCAGAAAAGTGCGAAGTGATACATTTTGGTAGGAAGAACGAGGAGAGGCAATATAAACTAAAGGGTACAATCCTAAAGGGGGTGCATGAACAGAGAGACCTGGGGGTATGTGTGCACAAATCGTTGAAGGTGACAGGGCAGGTTGAAAAAGCGGTTAAAAAAGCATACGGGTTTCTGGGCTTCATAAATAGAGGTATAGAGTCCAAAAGCAAGGAAGTTATGATGAACCTTTATAAAACACTGGTTTGGCCTCAACTGGAGTATTGTGTCCAATTCTGGGCACCGCACTTTTGGAAGGATGTGAAGGCCTTAGAGAGGGTGCAGAAAAGATTTACGAGAATGATTCCAGGGATGAGGGACTTCAGTTATGTGGATAGACTGGAGAAGCTGGGGTTGTTCTCCTTAGAGCAGAGAAGGTTGAGAGGAGATTTGATAGAGATGTTCAAAATCAGGAGGGGTCTAGACAGAGTAGATAGAGAGAAACTATTCCCATTGGCGGAAGGGTGGAGAACCAGAGGACACAGATTTAAGGTGATTGGCAGAAGAACCAAAGGCGACATGAGAAAAATCTATTTTATGCAGCGAGTGGTTAGGATCTGGAATGCACTGCCTGAAAGGGTGGTGGAGGCAGATTCAATTGTGGCTTTCAAAAGGGAATTGGATAAGTACCTGAGGGGAAAACATTTGCAGGGCTATGGGGAAAGGGCGGGGCAGTGGGACTAGCTGAAGTGCTCTTGCAGAGAGCCGGCACGGGCTCGATGGGCCGAATGGCCTCCTTCTGCGCTGTAACCATTCTATGATTCTACGATTCTATATGTATACCCTCGCATTTCTGGTATCATCCTTGTAAATCTTTTTTGCACCCTCTCCATTGCCTCTATATCCTTTTTATAATATGGCGACCAGAATTGCACACAGTACTACTCCAAGTGTGGTCTAAACAAGGTTCGATACACATTTAGCATAACTTCTCTACTTTTCAATTCAATCACTCTAGAAATAAACCCTAGCGCTTGGTTTGCTTTTTTTATGGCCTTGTTAACCTGTGTCACTACTTTCAGTGATTTGTGTATTTGTGCTCCGAGATCCCTTTGGTCATCTACCCCACTTAGATTCTTATTTTCCAAGTAATATGTGACCTCCCCATTTTTCTTACAAAAATGTAACACCTCACATTTATCTGTGTTGCATTTCATTTGCCAATTATATGCCCATTCTTCAAGTTTATTAATGTCTTCCTGTAATTTGTTGCAGTCCTCCTCAGTATTGACTATCCCCCCAATTTTGGTGTCATCTGCAAATTTAGAAATTGTGTTTTTGATTCCAAAGTCTAAATCGTTAATATGTTAGGATGTTTCGCTGTGTCAAAAGCACTCTATAGCTGCAAGTTGCTGTTGTTGATGAATCTCCTAACATTCCCCACTGTTGATAGCTGTGAAACATGTTATTAATGATAATGAAAACTAGTGTGGCGTGCTCACGACGAATTGGAGATTACGCTGTCGCAAGGGGGGGGGCAGGGGAATGGTGCACATTTCTGCCGAAAGGGTTTGGAAAAAAGTTTTTGCAAGATGTGCCTAGAGATGTGCAAAGTGAAGCATGTGCTCTTTGATCATAGTATAGATCATAAATAAGGGGTAATTTTCCGAGTTGGCACTGTTGGCAGGGAACCTTGTCCAATGTGCACGGCTGTCAGATGAGGCTCCCTGCTAGCAGCGACAACTCGGAAAATCAGCCTTATAGTGCCCCCCCTTACACATTGCAAGTAGATAAGTAGAGAACTGTTATGTTACCTTTGGATTAGGGAAATAAATTTGTTGCCCACAGTTACCTAAAAGATTATGCACGTGGGGGATGGGGGAGGAAGGGTGGCTTGGGGGAAAAGAGCAGCTCGAGGGGGAAGAGTTAGTGGGGGACAAAGACAATTCAGGACTATGTGGCTGCATTAGAGGAACGGGTAATGTAGAAGCAAGGAGTTAGTTAACTTGTACAATGAGCATATAACTAAAAAGGATGTGAGCTTAACAAGCCTCTAGCAAGAGAATTAATCCCCGACACCTCCCTCAAAAGTTGTGTATATGTGGAAAGGAATCCCAGATAAGGCAGTTAATATTCTGTTTGACTGAAGTGGAGCGAAAGTCTAGCAAAGTATTCCTACATTTAATAGAGAAAAATTATATCCTTACCAGAATTTGATTTGAATTTTCAACAAACATCAATGATTTTGCTTGTCTGGAGGTTTGAGAGGTCAGGCATCTCTCCCCAGCTAGGCAGCTGAGTGATGCTCCTGACTGAGAGTATCCCGCTGCTTACCAGAGTGCCTCCTTAGAAACTAGAGGGTTGTAGTTGTAGTTGTAGAGTGGCCTGAGAGCAGCACCAAAGGCATGGCATTTAGTGAAATCGGCCCTGGATGCAAAATACCTAGTAAGTAAGAATATAGCATTTTTCTTTAAAAAAATAGCAAATCAGATTTTTCTTATTATTTTTGCTTATAAAATGGAAAGTACTTTGAACAAAACATACTCCCATAGATTTTCTTTCTTCTTAACATCCTTAAAAAAGACAGCTCCCTCAATGACTCAATTGACAAATGCTCTGCTCTCTGTGGAACTGAGCCAAACCAAGATTCATTCTCAGTCTGCGCGGAATTAGCTGATGATGGTTGGCGTGTTGATTGAGGTGCTCCAACAGACCTTAGGTTAGGCTTTAGGTTAGGGAGGTGAATAAAATCAGAGAGCGGTCCCTCTCCTCATTGCTATCAGTGATTTCTGCTGGAAAACATGTTTGTGGACATTGGATGATGATAGGATTTTTCTTGGTTGTGATGCCCCCTTGCTATGACTGACTAGTCTGCCAACACTCAGGCCTGAATTACACCATATGAATGCTTAACATGCCTGCCCAAAATTCCTTCCTTCACTATTTAGTGAATATGTTTCCCTAATTATAATAAATAGGTTAGAACCGCCACTAAAAGAGCAGAGAGAAGAATTCCAGAGGAACACAGTGGGGATAATTTTAACCTAAAAAACGGGTGGGTTGGGGGCGTGGGGGAAGTGTTAAAAATCAGAATCCCGACCTGAACCCGCCTCCAACCCGCCAACTTCCGGCTTTAATGGAGGCGGGATGGGGTCGGGCAGCCAACCCGCTCCCAGGAGACGGGTCGTCTATTTAAGTATTATAATGAGGCTGGAAGCTTCTGCTTTAACCTCCATTTTCAATTTAACATTAGCTGGTCAAGTTTTGCAGGCCTCATGAAACGCACCAGCTAATGCAAGGCGAGGACTACTGGATCCAGGAGGATCGGAGATCCCCCCACGATGCCTCCGATTCACCCCCTCCAGGCTTCTGATCCGACACCCCCATCCCCCATTCCATGCTGGCCCGGCCCCCAATCCTTACCCAACCACACCCCCCATCCCCCTCCATGCTGGTCCCGGCCTTCGATCTTCACCTGAACCAACCCCCCCCCCCCCGGTTCCTCTGGCCCTCCCCGTGCTCCTCCCTTCCTCCCTCTCAGTGGCCTAGTGCCACAGGCCTACCTGCCTGGAGCCAGCCAGCCTCTCAATCTGGCTGGCTGCAGGTGGCAAACAGAGGTTTCCCATGCAAATCAGGCCCTGCCATTAAATTCAGCAGGGCTTGTGAGAAATCCGGTCTCCTGGGTTTCCCAACCACTTCGGAGCGCCCCCCACTCCCAACTCGCCTTCCCCATTAAAATGCAGCCAATTAAGAATCAAACAGCCTAATTTCAAGGTCTCAGTGTCTACATGTCTAAATACTCTGGGGGGAGGGGTGGGAGCATGGGAGCAATGGGCAAGAGGCAGCTAGCACCTGTGGAACCAAATCCAAGCATGAAGCAGCACTTCCACTCTCTAAATTGCTGGATGAATTGAGGGATAACAGGATATTTTTTTATTCATTCACTGGATGTGGGTGTCACTGGCAAGGCCAGTATTTATTGCCCATCCCTAATTGCCCTTGAGAAGGTGGTGGTGAGCCACCTTATTGAACCGCTGCAGTCTGTGTGGTGAAGGTACTCCCACCGTGCTGTTAGGGATGGAGTTCCAGGGTTTTGACCCAGCGACGATGAAGGAACGCGATCTATTTTCAAGTCAGGATGGTGTGTGACTTGGAGGGGATCTTGGAGGTGATGGTGTTCCCATGCACCTGCTGCCCTTGTCCTTCTAGGTGGTAGATGTCACTGGTTTGGGAGGTGCTGTCGAAGAAGCCTTGGTGAGTTGCTGCAGTGCATCTTGTAGATGGTACACACTGCAGACATGGTACACCGGTGGTAGAGGGAGTGAATGTTTCAGAGAAGTGTAATATATGTGGGTAGAACAAATGAAGGACAGAGACATGATGAGTTGCTGGTCAAGGTGCTTGTTTACTAGGCCAGAGCAAACTGAGCATGCTCATACTAAACCATGTGACAAACCATGTGATTATACATTACACTACTTTCCCCTTAAAAAAATGTACATATTCCCCTCTCAAATACAACAAAACTATGATCCCATCTTTCCCAGCATTACACGTACCACATAACAAAAACTCCTGGCTTTTTTCTTTTAAATCAACTACAAATCCAGTTTTATGACAGGTTTGTGGAGCCTTGCTGATCTCCTTAAAGAAGTAGGTACCACCACTCTGTCTCCCCACTTGATACAACCTTGCTCACAAGACAATTCAGTACGACGGTTATGGAATAGTTTCAATTCTGTGTCCATACACTGATCAGTCCATCCATTCAAGGTGTTTTCATACACTCTTTTCAGTACTGAGTCCTTTTGAGTCCCATCTGCAATCTCAGTTGAATTCCCAGGAAAGTCTTTGTCAACTGAACCTAGCGTGAAAATCTCACCTTCACTCCCAACACATGAGTCTTCATGTGGCAACCTGGACAAGGCATCAGCAATTGCGTTTTGCTTTGAAGTGCGATATTCAATCGTGTAGTCATATTGTGACAACAACACTGCCCAACGTTGCATTATTGGTGCGGCCATTGCAGGGATGGCAGATTTGGGCCCCAATATTGCTAGGAGTGGTTTGTGATCGGTTATCAGGATAAACTTTCTGCTGATCAGGAACTGTTGGAATTTCTTGAATCCAAACACTATGGCGAGTGCTTCCACTTCAATTTGCGCGTAGTTTCGTTCGCTCTTTGTGAAGGATTGCGATGCGAATGCCATTGGTTTCTCTTGGCCGTCATCCATTACATGGCTTATGACAGCTCCCACACCATAGCTAGAAGCATCACACGCTAACTTAAGCTCACGCTCTGTGTTGTAGTGCACAAGTAGAGCATCGATAGAGAGACTTCTCTTGCAAGCGTTGTAAGTTTCCTGTTGTGCTTTTGTCCACTTCCACTCGACATCCTTCATGAGGAGCTCATGCAATGGAGCTAACTCAAGTAAGAAACATGCATAGTGCTGGACCATTCCAAGGAAAGATCTTAACTCAGACACATTCTGTGGCTTTGGAGCATTGATGACAGCATCAACCTTTTCCTTAATTGATTGCAAGCCATTTGCATCAACTTTCAGACCAAGGTGCACAACCTCGGGCTGCACAAAAGCACATTTGCTCCTTTTCAATTTGGCATTGTGGGAATTCAACCTTTGAAGCACTAAATTTAACACTTCTAGATTTTCTTCCTCGCTGCTTGTTGCGATCAGCACATCATCTTGATTGCATAAGCAATTCGGAATTCCTTGCAAAATCTTATCCATCGTAGCCTGGAAGATTTTGGGGGAGGACTTTACACCATACGGCAGCTTGGTGTATGAGTACAGTCCCTTGTGTGTGTTGATAGTGAGATACTATTGACTCTCTTTGTCAGCATTCAGCTGAGCGTAAGCGTGTGACAGGTCAAGCTTGGAGAAAACCTTTGACCCAGAGAGTGCTGCATACAAATCTTGTGATGTAGGTATTGGGCATTGTTCATCATCAACTGCTTGGTTGATAGTAACTTTGTAGTCACCGCACAAGCGTACAGTTTTGTCTGCTTTGGGCACTACCACAATCGGGGTCGCCCATTCACTTTTGTCAGTTTTTGCTAGCACTCCATTCTCTCTCAGCTTCGCTAGCTCTTCCTCCACCTGACTTTACAGCGCATGGGGGACCGGCCTTGTCTTACAATAGACAGGCGTCACGTTGCACTTGATGCAGATATGCGCGTCATACCCAGTGATGCCCTCATAACTGTCTGCGAACACGCTTTTGTACTTGTTCAGCATTGTGTCGAGTCGCTTCTTTGAAGCATCTACACTGAAGATGTTTTTCCAGTCTAGTTTTAACTTTCTTAACCAGTTTTTGCCCATGAGGGTTGGCCTGTTGTTGTAGCTCGCTACAATAATAGGCAGCTTTACTGACTGGCCATTGTGTTGAACTGTACATTCCATTTGTCCACATATCTCCAGGATTTCTCCGGAGTAGGTTTTTAACTCTACAGTACTTTGTAAGTGGCTTTTGATTAAACTTACTCTCATATCTGTCCTTACTCATGATAGAGCAGTCCGCCGCCGTGTCGATACACTTATCAATATATTGCTCGTTGATCAAAAGTTGTACGGAAGTCTTTCTCACGACTGCTAGCGTTGCCGCTAGTGGCATAGATACTGTAGATGCCTAGTTCTTCAACATCAGGTGTGTTCACTTCAATATTGTGAACTCCTCCCTTTTGTTGTCGCTGCTTTGCATTGCCACTAGAATGGTTCTTTCTTCCTGCTTTCGATCTAGCTCTGCAAGGTGTTGAAATATGGCCTTGCTTCTGGCAGTGGAAACACTTCACATTTCTGTATTGGCAAGACTATGGTGAGTAATTTCCATTGCAGCGATAACAATTCACTGAACTGCTCTCACGGGCATGCTTTTGACTTGGTCTCAGAGCTTTAGGTTTGGCTGTGGCTTTGTGACTGTAGACCTCAGCTGCACTAGTCACTTGAGTTGGACGGAGCTCCCTAGCATTCTTAGACGCCGTCTCCATAGATAGGGCAATTTTGCATGCTATGTCAAACGTTTTGGTTTGGAGTGTTCAGTAACTTGGACTGTGTGCACTCATCCTCCAGTCCACATACAAACTTATCTCGCAAAGCACAATCCAAAAATGTGCTGAAGTTACAATGCAAAGACAAGTTTTTAAGAGCTACAATGCACTCACTGATAGTTTCACTTTGTTTTTAGTTTCTGGTACCAAACTTATAGCTCTCTGCTATTTCTAATGGCTTTGGGTCGAAATGGTCCTCGAGTTTCTCAACAATGTCTTCAAAAAACACATCCTTCGCTTTCCCTGGCATGAGTAGGTTTGTCAAAGTTTCGTAGACATCTGGCCCGATCTCCGTTAGAAAAATTGCTTACTTACGTTCATGAATTACTTTATTTTGAGCTTGAACATTCTCATCTGCACCTTCGGTCTCAATATTGTTATTGGCCTTAAAAAACATCTCCATCTGCTCAATGTAATAACTGAATGGTTTGCGAGCTCGGTCATATATGATGAGGCTTCCGATGAATCCCGTAGGAGCGGCCATGATTGTCCCGATCCCGTCAAACCGTGACTCAGCACGCTACCTGTGTACCTGTGAGAATCAGCGCCACTGTTGCTGTGTATACATACACGTGAAGGCGAAGCACAGAGAATTCTGCATCAGCATTAACAGTAAAACATCACAAAAGTTCAGTTTAGGTGTCACAAATTCACCGTAAACTTTTCCACATGACAGTTGAGCACTGTGTCCTTCCATGATCCCTAAAAATGGTTTTGGGATCCCATCCTGTCGCCAAAAATTGAATATATGTGGGTAGAACAAATGAAGGACAAAGACACAATGTGTTGCTAGTCAAGGTGCTTGTTTACTAGGCCAGAGCGAACTGAGCATGCTCATACTAAACCATGAGACCAACCATGTGCTAATACATTACAGTAAGTACAAATAGAGGCCATCTAATGTTGTGTGCAATAGAATGGTTAATAAGCTGCTGGGACTGTGAAAATGTCACATTAACAAAGACAATTGAAGCATCCCAATAATAATTGACAATCAAGGGGCTATAGGGAAGGAGGAACTTAAAACAATCACAGGCGGTTAAGAAGGCAAATGGTATGTTGGCCTTCATAGCGAGAGGATTCGAGTACAGGAGCAAGGATGTCTTGCTGCAGTTGTACAGGGCCTTGGTGAGACCACACCTTGAGTATTGTGTGCAGTTTTGGTCCCCTTATCTGAGGAAGGATGTTCTTGCCATGGAGGGAGTGCAGCGAAGATTCACCAGACTGATACCTGGGATGGCAGGAATGACGTATGAAGAGAGATTGGGACGATTGGGCTTGTATTCGCCAGAGTTTAGAAGAATGAGAGGGGATCTCATTGAAACTTATAAAATTCTAACAGGACTAGACAGACTAGATGCAGGAAGGATGTTCCCGATGGCGGGGGAGTCCAGAACCAGGGGTCACAGTCTAAGGATAAGGGGTAAGCCATTTAGGACTGAGATGAGGAGGAATTTCTTCACCCAGAGAGTGGTGAACCTGTGGAATTCTCTACCACAGAAGGCAGTTGAGGCCAATTCATTAAATATATTCAAGAAGGAGTTAGATATATTTCTTAAGGCTAAAGGGATCAAGGGATATGGGGAGAAAGCAGGGACAGGGTACTGAATTTGGATGATCAGCCATGATCTCATTAAATGGCGGAGCAGGCTCGAGGGGCCGAATGGCCTACTCCTGCTCCTATCTTCTATGTTTCTATGTGATTATCCAGGGGTTCCAAAGCCAATTGCCATTACTCTGCTTCTGGGTGCGAGTCTCTTCCAAAGACCATTCCTACACCAGGGGCAATGTCAGAGCCATGGTAATGACTTGAACCTGCAAAATCAAGTGAGGTCACCTTGGCTTGTGCTCAGGTGGTGGAGGGGGAAAAGAAAATTAGTTCCAATATTTCAGCCTTCGGGGGCAGTCGTTCAGCACTTCCCAGATTTAATGGACTAACTCCAAGCTAACGAGAGAAAACTCAAAAGAAACAGGTTAAAAAGCTTTTCTCAATTGACTTAAAACAATGCAGATGTGGACTTCTTGACAGGCTCCCCATGAAAAGATGAAATGAATAGACTGACCGCATCACACACATCAGAAATAGAATCCTGCCCTTCCAGTTAAGGCAGACTGTTTGCAATTTTATTACTGTGACATTTTTGGAATGTTTATTTGTAACTGGTTTGTTTTTGTAGCGTAATGCAGTCTATCTTATGATCTAAAAGTTGTGCTTTGAAATATTCAGATAGATAAATTGAAAGGTTCGATCAAGGTAACATAGTAACTGGCTTTGTTCTGGGCTGATTGCTTTGGCATTGTACGTTCTGTGACTTTGCTGTGACAAGAAGTCATCCGTTCCCAATTATCTTTTGATCTGTTTAAACAAACATTTTGAAATCTTGAGTTAAGCAAACGCAGAAATGAAAAAGCATCTGTCCTACTAGGTGACAGGTTCTGTCAACAGTCTTATGATAAAAGGCAAAATAATTTTAAATTTTAGAAGGTAGAGGTGTATGACCTGGAAAGGAAACAAGACAAACAAGCTGTAACGATCCTGCCACTTTCACATTAGGGACTGCCCTTCCCACACCCATCTATATACTTTAAATTCTTTTACGTGCTTTAGAGTGTAGACTTCGTTTGCTGCCGGTCTCTCATAGATTCTAATGTTTTTAAATTATACTCACTCAGCATGGTTTTCTCTCTCCTTTTTCTCTTTACAACAGACTACAATTGTGGTAAGAGTCAGCTCTGCTTACAAACAAGTTAGCATCATGTCGGGATATTTTTTCCATTTATTTGCCCTCCCCCCCCCCACCCTCCCGGCTTCATCCTGGACCATTTTTTATTTCCCCCTGAAGGCAGTGACTCAGATTGGGGCATAGTTCACAGGTGCTGGCTGCGTTATGGTATCTTGCCCAAGTGGCTAGATAAGTGAACCAAGAAAGTGAGCGTGAGCAAGCTGTTTGGCTGTGGGTGGAGAGGCATCATAGCTGAACCTGAAATAAAAACAGAAAATGCAGGAAAACACACAGCAGGTCAGGCTGTGGAGAGAGAAAGAGCTAACATTTCAGGTCGATGACCTTTCATCAGTACTGAACCCGATTCTGTTTTCACACACAAACAATTTTCCACTAAGGGTCAATGAATACCGAAGAGGAGCAGGAATCCTTGCTGATTTTTTTTCGCCTTCACACACTCTGAAACCAAATGTATCTCCCCTACTGCTACCCTAGTGGAGATCAGGTAATTCAGCACTGACCATATCTCCCCTACTGCTACCCTAGTGGAGATCAGGTAATTCAGCACAGACCATATCTCCCCTACTGCTACCCTAGTGGAGATCAGGTAATTCAGCATAGACCGTATCTCCCCTACTGCTACCCTAGTGGAGATCAGGTCATTCAGCACAGACCATATCTCCCCTACTGCTACCCTAGTGGAGATCAGGTAATTTAGCACAGGCCGCATCTCCCCTTCTTTTTTTTTATTCGTTCATGAAATGTGGGCATCGCTGGCAAGGCCAGCATTTATTGCCCATCCCTAATTGCCATTGAGAAGGTGGTGGTGAACCGCCTTCTTGAACCGCTGCAGTCCATGTGGTGAAGGTACTCCCACAGTGCTGTTAGGGAGGGAGTTCCAGGATTTTGACCCAGCGACGATGAAGGATCGGCGATATTCTTCTAAGTCAGGATGGTGTGTGACTTGGAGGGGAACTTGGAGGTGGTGGTGTTCCCATGCGCCTGCTGCCCTTGTCCTTCTAGGTGGAAGAGGTCGCGGGTTTGGGAAGTGCTGCCAAAGAAGCCTTGGCGAGTTGCTGCTGTGCATCTTGTAGATGGTACACACTGCAGCCACGGTACGCCGGTGGTGGAGGGAATGAATGTTTAAGGTGGTGGATGGGGTGCCAATCAAGCGGGCTGCTTTGTCCTGGATGGTGTCGAGCTTCTTGAGTGTTGTTGGAGCTGCACTCATCCAGGCAAGTGGAGAGTATTCCATGATACCTTAGCGGAGATCAGGTAATTCAGCACGGACCAGGGATCAAACCTTGTACCTTGTCTGTATGATTTAATGTCATGCATCAGGTGTATTTAACAAATGAGCCATTAGGGAAACTTCCATTGGGACAAAGTTCCTGATGGACAAGCTAGTCCTTTTCTAAGCCATTTTTTCCATTCAATTCTGGCAGACAGACTGTTCTTCCTAATGAAGCTCTTCGTGAGATGGAAGGGAAAAAAGGGAAAATAAAAAGGAAAGATTAGATGTATTCATTTTCTAAGTGTTTATTTCTAATTTATATATTTTTGAAATACAGTTAATCTCCATGGCATTGCTGACAGATGAAAATAAAGAAAAATATTTACCTCACTCCTTTAAATGTCTGTTTGTCTGCCAGTCTACTCTTCCCATCTCCCTCTCTCTTCTGCTTGTCGACCACTCTTTCCATTTATCTTCCTCTGTATCTCTTTGCTGCTATCTTTTTTCTTACTCTTTCTGTAAATCTCTGTACTTTCTTTATCTGCCTCTCTCTTTCCCTTTATATATCTCTCACTCTTTCCTTTCCTTTTCTCCTCCCACAGAGCTCCAGAGCCAAATCTGGCCCTCTTACTGATAACCACAGGAATGCAGCGATGCCAACCCCACCGTCTCATAAATCAAGAGACAAAAATTTTAAAAATCATGAGTTTTGGTATAGAAGTCGTGAATTGCTATTCTTTTCCCAACTTGATCCCTCGCTGACCTTTGCTCCCAGACACAAAGTGCATTTGGCCGTCACGAACCGATTACTGACATAAGAACATAAGAAATAGGAGCAGGAGTGTGTGGACCGGTGGCCTCGCTGTCGCGTCACTCGCAGGCTGGCCTCGCTCTGCTTTTGACCATTACTCATTCCGGAACATAACCTCCTCCAGCCCTACAACCCTCTGAGATCTCTGCGCTCCTCCAATTCGGGCTGGTGTCGGATGTTTAAGGCAAATATGGTAACCAACAGAAGATGTATTGTTCTGGTCGCTATGTGCAATGACATTGTAAATGCCGCCATAAAGATTTCCTCCGGCAGGCAGTTCAGCAAAATTACAAATGCAAAAGAACTTGCTTGTGATTTCACTAATAATATCAATCAGCGTATTTTTTTCTGTGCATGCGCAAATTGGCGTAAAAAAAATCCCGAGATTTAGGTGTTCAAGATCACGAGTGTTGCTTTATTTCACTCTGAAATTGCGTCTCTCGCGATGGATTCGTGAGAACTGGCAATACTGGAAATGATCTCCTCTGTCCCTGGGTATGAAGCAGGGAGGAAAGGGAGATCTCAAAGGGAGAAGGAGGGGGCCTGAGCCTGGGCTGGGATGCATTTCTATCTTGAACTGTTGCTGCTATTCTTGGTGCAGAGCTATGGTGCTGAGTCGTATTAAAGTGTAAAGTGTATTAAACATGTATTGATGTATCATAGGTCTCTCTTTGATCTACCTCTATTTCAGACAGCTGTATTTACTTGATTATTAGGATCACTCGAAGAGACATTTGATTGGACATTGATTCTAATGTGACTGAAATGACAGCAGAACCACTCACTGGCACATTTGTAGCCTAAATATTTGTATATAAGATGGTGGGTAGATTATGTGATTTTCTGATTTGCTCTGGATTGCAACCCGCTCTCCTGATCCTATTAAGGGGAATGCACCAGAAAAACCTCCTACAGTAACTTTATCCTCAGTTGTTGCCTCCAGAATTGCACCCATATAGTCTATATTTGGAAGTGAACAAAATATTTTTTCTCTGTTGAAGTGTTCTATTTTTGTGGCATTTGAGTGCTGAGACTTGACATTTTGGCACTCGGACTTGGTCCCTCAGCTCGTTTATGGTCTCCCACTGGATTTAATGGAATGTCTTTACGCTTTTGAGAGACACCCAGAGAAGCACATTTTTTCACAGCTTTTTTTTCCCTCAGTTAAAATAACATCCAGTGGTAGATTCATAAATCCCTAAGAAGGAATAAAATGTTCTACCCCTCTCAGCTCTTCTTTAAAATCCTCGTTCTCTACCGTCCACCCAAGCACCATGGCAAGTTTCTCACCCAGATATCTTCACTGGTTTCCTCCCTCAGCCTCTGCACCTACAACTTCTCATTCTTGGTAATTTCAACCTCCATCTCACCTCACCTTGCCCTCTCTCCTCTGAGTTCACTGCCCTCCTGTCCTCCCTTAGCCTCTCCCTCACGGCCACCCCTTGGCCTTGCCATTTCACATGGCCTCTCTACTCCCATCATCTCAATCACAGATCAAGCCATCTCTGATCTTTTTCTTGTATCCCTCTCCACTCACAGCCCCCTTCCTCCTTCCAACCCCACTTCATTCTGCATCTGCCCCTGGAAAAATGTTTTCCTCAAGTCGCTTACAACAACACTTTCAAATTCCCAACTGCCGAGCCTTTGGCCCGTCATTCGCCATGATACTTCTGCAGCTCCCTATCTGCTCAATCACACCCTCACCTCCACCTTTGATGCCCTTGTCCCCAATAAAAGCCTTACTCTCTCCCACTCTGGTCATTCCCCCTGGTACGGCCCCCATCTCCGCTCCCGTAAGACCCAGGGACGCAGACATCAACGTTTATGGCAGACAACTAGTTCAGCCATTCATTGCCAGCCCTGGCTGGACCATGTAAAGTATTATCGGGCCCTGCTCTCCTCTGCCGAGACTGCTCATTACTCCAGGATCATACTGGAATGCAAAGATAACCCCCGGCTTCTCTTCTCCACTACCAATCGTCTTCTTAAACCCTTTTCCCCATCCCCTCCACCCTCACCTCAAACAACAAGGAGCTCAAGGACTTCTTTTGCACTAAGTTTGAGACCATCCATTCAGCTGCCTCTGCCTTCCCCTAGGTCACCAAGCCAAAATTCCCCATAAGGTTCCTCCCCTGCCCTCGGCCTGAACTCGCATCATTCTCTTGTTTCTCTCCTATCACCCCTCTTGTCGGCTCTAAGTTCACCTCGGCCATGAGACCCACCTCGTGCTCTCTAGACCAGGGTTCTCAACGGGGGTCTGTGGCCCTCTAGGGGTCCGCGAGAAGATTTCAAGAGGCCTACTAATGTGTAGGCAAAAGTAATACTTTTTATTTGCCCTAACAGAATATGGTGGCACCCATTCTCAAATCAGCACAGCCCCACAATGCGCATGCAGTATAGTGAGGTCACTTAAAAGTGGGCGGCGATTGGAAGCGATCAGCAGCAGCGCGATGTTTGAAAAAGGCGAGTCATTACAAAGCAGCTGGCGGAGGTGAAGGACACACCTGGGGACAGACAGCGATGTGTGGGGATAGACCTAGCAACTCACCTGGAGACAGACAGCAGCGTGTGGGGATAGACCTAGCAACTCACCTGGAGACAGACAGCAGCGTGTGGGGATAGACTGAGCAACTCACCTGGAGACAGACAGTGGCCTGTGGGGATAGACCTAGCAACTCACCTGGAGACAGACAGTGGTGTGACTAGCAACCCTGGAGACAGACAGCAGCGTGTGGGGATAGACTGAGCAACTCACCTGGAGACAGACAGTGGCCTGTGGGGATAGACCTAGCAACAAACCTGGAGACAGACAGCAGCGTGTGGGGATAGACTGAGCAACTCACCTGGAGACAGACAGCAGCGTGTGGGGATAGACTGAGCAACTCACCTGGAGACAGACAGTGGCCTGTGGGGATAGACCTAGCAACAAACCTGGAGACAGACAGCAGCGTGTGGGGATAGACTGAGCAACTCACCTGGAGACAGACAGCGGTGTGTGGGGATAGACCTAGCAACTCACCTGGAGACAGACAGTGGCCTGTGGGGATAGACCTAGCAACTCACCTGGAGACAGACAGTGGTGTGTGGGGATAGACCTAGCAACTCACCTGGAGACAGACAGCAGCGTGTGGGGATAGACCTAGCAACTCACCTGGAGACAGACAGCAGCGTGTGGGGATAGACCTAGCAACTCACCTGGAGACAGACAGTGGCCTGTGGGGATAGACCTAGCAACTCACCTGGAGACAGACAGTGGTGTGTGGGGATAGACCTAGCAACTCACCTGGAGACAGACAGCAGCGTGTGGGGATAGACCTAGCAACTCACCTGGAGACAGACGGCAGCCTGTGGGGATAGACCTAGCAACTCACCTGGAGACAGACAGTGGCCTGTGGGGATAGACCTAGAAACTCACCTGGAGACAGACAGCAGCGTGCGGGGATAGACCTAGCAACTCACCTGGAGACAGACAGTGGCCTGTGGGGATAGACCTAGCAACTCACCTGGAGACAGACAGCAGCGTGTGGGGATAGACCTAGCAACTCACCTGGAGACAGACAGTGGCCTGTGGGGATAGACCTAGCAACTCACCTGGAGACAGACAGCAGCGTGTGGGGATAGACCTAGCAACTCACCTGGAGACAGACAGTGGTGTGTGGGGATAGACCTAGCAACTCACCTGGAGACAGTAAGGTCGCGACTTCTAGGTAAGTCCCAGTTCCCCACTGGGGAGGGAGTTGATGTTGATGGCTAACCGGACGAGTTGCACCCCGGCCATCCTCCCCCAGCCCCCCTGCAGATCCGGCCTCTGCCACAGGCTCTGTCTTCCCCTGTCCAGACTCTGGCTGTGCTGGGGTCGCTATTTAGTCACCTGCAGGCGGCCGCTCCAATAACCCGTGAGGCAGGAGGTCGGGCCCGGCAACTCATCGTGCAGCGCCTCCCTAGAACTGGGAATTAATGTGGTGCAGGTTCACAATATGACTTATCAAAGCGTCTCCTTTATAGGGAGGTAAAAAGCAAATAACTGCTGGAAAACAGTAGGTCAGTCAACATCTACAGGAAGAGCAGGCAATATTTCTTCAGAAGGGGTTGGGGCATCTGATCCTTTGTTCACCCACCTTGGGTAACTGATGCTTTGCTTATCCATGTGGGGTATCTGATGATATGTTCGCCCATTTCAGATTGGGGTATCATGCTTTACTCACCATTCGGGCGAGGGCTGGGATATTTAAATATATATCTTGATTCTTGGGATGTGGGCAAGGCTGGCATTTACGCCCATTCCTAGTTGGTGTGTGTTTATTAAATGCTGAAAGCGCAGAAATTAACATGTTCTCAGGTTACGTAATACGTCCTCTCTTTATGTAAGGTGTAATGTTCACATTCAGTAAGTAAAACAAAAATAATCATAAATATATATATTTAATTGTATAACGAATTTTTATGCAGAAAAAATACGGGGGTCCGTGGAATTTTTATAACACGGGATGGGAGCCTCCAAAGCAAAAGGGTTGAGAACCCCTGCTCTAGTCCCTGTTCCCACTAAATTGCTGACCATCCAACTTCCCTTCCTGGCCCCCATGCTAGCTGATATTGTAAACGGTTCCCTCTCCACTGGTACTGTCCCCCCTCCGTTTCAAATCTGCTGTCATCACCTCCTTCTCAAAAAAACAACCCTTTTCCCCTCTGTCCTTGCAAACTACCGCCCCATCTTCAACCTCCCTTTCACCTCCAAAGTCCTTCAACATGCTGTCATCTCTCAAATCCATGCCTATCTTTCCCACAACTCCATGCTTGAACCCCTCTAATCAGACGTCCGCCCCTGCCACAGCACTAAAACATCCCTAACCAAAGTCACAAATGACATCCTATGTGACTGTGGTGCACTATCCTCCTCATTTTTCTCGACCGGTCTGCAGCCTTTGACACGGTTGACTACACCATCCTTTTCCAATGATCTCCTCCATTGTCCAGCTGGGTGGGAATGCCCTCGCCTGGTTCCATTCTTATCTATCCAGTCGTAACCAGAAAATCTCCTACAATGGCTTCTGTTCCCACTCCCGCACCATTACCTCTGGAATTCCCCAAGGATCTAGCCTTGGCACCCTCCTATTTCTTATCTACCTGCTGCCCCTTGGCGACATCATCTGAAAACACAGCGTCAGGTTCCACATGTACACTGACAACGCCCAGCTCTACCTCACCATCACCACTCTCGACCCCTTCACTGCCTATGATTTGTCACTCTGCTTGTCCGACATCCAGTAATGGATGAGCACAAATTACCTCCAATTAAATATTGGGAAGACCAAAGCCATTAAAATTGGCTCCTGCCACAAACTCTATTCCCTAGCCACCGGTTCCAACCCCATCTCTGTCTACTGTCTGAGGCTAAACCAGACTGTTCACAACCTCGGTGTCCTATTTGACCCTGAGCTGAGCTTCTGACACTATATCCTCTCCATCACCAAGATCGCCTACTTCCACCTCTGTCACTTAATCTATCAATTACCCTTTGCAACTTTCTGCTCCCATCTCCACTATTTACTGTGCCACCTAACTTGGTGTCATCAGCAAACTTGGATATACGGCTCTCTTTTTTTTCTTTTTTTCTTATTAATTCACGGGATGTGGGCATCGATGGCAAGGCTAGCATTTATTGCCCATCCCTAATTGCCCTTGAAGGTGGTGGTGAGCCATCTCCTTGAACTGCTGCAGTCTGTGTGGTGAAGGTACTCCCACAGTGCTGTTAGGGAGGGAGTTCCAGGATTTTGACCCAGCGACGATGAAGGAATGCTGATATATTTGCAAGTCAGGATGGTGTGTAACTTGGAGGGGAACTTCAGATGGTGGTGTTCCCATGCGCCTGCTGCCCTTGTCCTTCTAGGTGGTAGAGGTCGCGGGTTTGGGAGGTGCTGCTGAAGAAGCCTTGGCAAGTTGCTGTAGTGCATCTTGTAGATTGTACATACTGCAGCCACGGTACGCCAGTGGTGGAGGAAGTGATTGTTTAAGGTGGTGAATGGGGTGCCGATTAAGGGGGCTGCTTTGATCTGGAAGGTGTTGAGCTTCTTGAGTGTTGTTGGAGCTGCACTCATCCAGGCAAGTGGAGAGTATTCCATCATACTCCTGATTTGTGCCTTGTAGATGGTGGAAAGGCTTTTGGAGTGAGGAGGTGAGTCTCTCGCTGCAGAGTACCCAGCCTCTGACCTGCTCTTGTTGCCACAGTATTTATATGGCTGGTCCAGTTAAGTTTCGGGTCAATGGTGACCCCCAGGATGTTGATGATGGGAGAATTCATAGAATCATAGAAATTTACAGCAGAGAAGGAGGCCATTCGGCCCATCGTGTCTGTGCTGGCCGAAAAAAGCTATCCTGTCTAATCCCACTTTCCAGCTCTTGGTCCGTAGCCTTGTAATTTACGGCACTTCAAGTGCATAGCCAAGTATTTTTTAAATGCGATGAGGGTTTCTGCCTCTACCACCCTTTCAGGCAGTGAGTTCCAGACCCCCACCACCCTGTGGGTAAAAAAATTTCTCCTCAACTAATCCTTCTACCAATTACTTTAAATCTATGCCCCCTGGTTATTGACCCTTCTGCTAATGGAAATAGGTCCTTCCTGTCCACTCTATCTAGGCCCCTCATAATTTTATACACCTCAATTAAGTCTCCCCTCAGCCTCCTCTGTTCCAAAGAAAACAACCCCAGTCTATCCAATCTTTCCTCATAGCTAAAATTCTCCAGTCCTGGCCATATCCTTGTAAATCTCCTCTGTACCCTGTCTAGTGCAATCACATCTTTCCTGTAATGTGATGACCAGAACTGTACGCAGTACTCTAGCTGTGGCCTGTAAAGTTTTGCAATTATCGCGATTCAAAATAACACAAGAGAAGCAGATTCGTTTGATCAGTTTTATTAAACGAAATGCTGTCATGATTATAAAGGACACAGAAGCCTGTAAAATGGCCGCCGCGCATCGTGGCAGAAGCTTCCAGAAATACAGTGGGCAGACAAGATGGCGTCGAATAAACATTCAATATAAGATTGGATCATACTCGATAAACACTGATAAAGACAGGATGCAACCTGTTTGCATTTGTGACAATAGCAAAGATTGCGGGAATCGTTTTCCTATGCACAAGTAAGGACCATTGTACGGGGCAATCGAAGGCCCATCCAGACACATCAATACACAAATACCCCCACGGCTCTACAATGAGAGAGACATTGACGGGTGATTAAGCAAGTATTCGGGGGCCCCCAAAACCAGTCAGGGAGACGATTCATACAATCCTGGCTGGGTCAACAATGGGGAAAACATTAACGGGTAGTTGGCCAGTTTCAGGTGCTACCGAAACCCGTTAAAGAGAAGAATCGCCCCATGCTGGGAGTTTTGCGTGCCAATATTACACAAAGGACAAACATTAAGATTTGAGCGGGAGATAAGGGAACACAGCACTATAACTATAGTGAACAAATGTCCATCGATCTCTTATTCGCTTGCCGCTTCATGGACTCGCTTGACTGGTGAGCTCTTGATTTTCTCTCTGGACTTTGCTGACTCTTGACTCTTAGCCGTACTGGTCGGTTATTCGAATGTTGGGTGGAGCTCACTCGGAACGAGCCGCCCCGACAAGGGCAAGTAATGGTGCACCATCCCGAGTGTCGGTAAACGGTGTCTGGACCCGGAGGCCCGAAGAGACAAGACGAGACGAGAAGAAAAGGAGAAGAATCCACGTGCCGCCACGGTCAGTAAACCCCGACCGCGCACGAAAACATTAAGAAAGAACTTTTCATTGAAGTCTACCGACAACCGGTGTCGAACACAGGAAGACTCTTCTTTGAATTTTACAAACGTTTCCGAGTTCTGTCGAGTTCTTCATGACAACAGGGAGTCTTGCCTGCTTGTCGCAGCAGCGAAAATAAACAAGTGGGGTACAGAGACCCTTCCAAACACGTGACAGTCAGGCGCTGCAGCGAAACGAGCCGAGTGCCTCACTTTAAAATTCTCCGAAGTAACACGAGTGGTGAGCATGTTTCCCGATCCTACAAATCTAGATGTAGTGTAGGTATTGATAAGGGAGGGTGGTGTTATTAAGGATAAAGTATAATGTGTTCCCCTTTTTACGATGTGCCATGCGTTCTTCATTTCCCTAGACCAAGCTTTATGAATGTATGTATACTTGTACTCTCGTTAATTTGCGCCTATGACATGTACTTCATGATTTTGGACGCTATGCAATAAAGATTTCCATTTCGTACTATTCAACCGGGTCTATTTGAGTTTTTCTCTGCATTACTGCTCCCTGCACCTAAGTCCAGTGTTAGAACCGTAAGGGCGAGTGGGTCGAACCACTCACAGGTGCTTATTGCAATAAGGCTGGCCGGAGACCAGAGCAAGCAATAGTATTAGGCAACGAAGGCCTAACCTCGCACCAGCACCGTCTCTGAGAGACACGTTTCCAAAACCCTTACAGGCCTAACTAATGTTTTATACAGTTCAAGCATAACCTCCCTGCTCTTATATTCTATGCCTCGGCTAATAAAGGCAAATGCCTTCTTAACCACCTTATCTACCTGTCCTGCTAACTTCAGTCCAAGGTCCCTCTGTTCCTCTACACTTCTCAGTATCCTATCATTTATTGTATATTCCCTTGCATTGTTAGCCCTCCCCAACGATGCAATTGAATGTCATGGGGAGGTGGTTAGACTTTCTTGTTGGAGATGGACATTGCCTGGCACTTGTGTGGCGCGAATGTCACTTGCCACTTAGCAACCCAAGCCTGGATGTTGTCCAGATCTTGCTGAACACTGTGCAATCATCAGCAAACATCCCCACTTCTGACCTTATAATGGAGGGAAGGTCATTGATGAAGCAGCTGAAGATGGTAGGGCCTAGGACACAGCCCTGAGGAACTCCTGCAGCGATGTCCTGGGGCTGAGATGATTTGCCTCCAACAACCACAACCACCTTCTTTGTGCTAGGTATGACTCCAACCAGTGAAGAGTTTCCCCCTGATCTCCATTGACTTCAATTTTACTAGGGCTCCTTGGTGCCACACTCGGTCTAGGTTAGACATGAATTACACTTTTCAAACCCATGCCGGCTCTCTCTGATCAGCTCATATTTGTCCAAGTGCTCAGTCACTCTGCCCCTAATGATGGAATCCCCACAACAGACATTAGACTAATGGCCTATAATTTCCTAGTTTATCTTTCTTACGCTTCTTAAATAATGGAGTGACATTGGGAATTTTCCAATCCAAGGGGACAATTCCTGAATGGAGAGAGTTTTGGAAGATCATAACTAGCGCATCTACAATTTCCTCACCTACTTCTTTTAATACCCTGGGGTGGCCCTGGAGATTTGTGAATCTTTAGTCCCATTATTTTCTCCATTACCATTTGTTTATTTATATTAAATTTAGTTAGTTCCTCTCCTTGATTTATTTTTATTTTTCCTTGTATCTCTGATATTTATTCTCATCCTCTACTGTAAAGTCCAATACAAAGTTACTATTTAGTAAGTCTGCCATTTCCTGATTTTCAATGACAATAGCATCTGCTTCTGTCATTAAGGGGCCCACATTACTTTTAGCCACCCTCATTCTCTTAATATATTTGTTAAAAACCTTTCGTGTTGTCGTTTGTATCCCTCGCAAGCTTTTTCTCGTATTCCCTTTTTGCAGCTCTTGCTACTTTCTTTGTATCCCTTTTCTGTTCTTTATATCTCTCCCAGTCCTTGGGATCCCTACTGTTCTTTGTATTCGTATCAGCGCTTTCTTTTAGTTTTATACTATCTCTCACCTCTCTTGTTGACCAAGCTTGTTTAATTACATGAATAGAGCTCTTGCCCTTTAGGCATCTGTACAGGTCTTGTATTGTACCAAATACTTCTTTGAATACTTCCCACTGTTCGTCTATAGTTTTATCCGTTAACACTTCTGCCCAGTCTACTGTGGTTAATTCCTGCTTCATCCCTCCAAAGTCTAGGCATACCCTGTACTAGAAAACTGGTTTCCTTGCACAAATGCTGCAGTTAAAGAGTAAATTTGCCTGAGTCCAGTGTCGGGGCTCTGCCTAACATTGGAACGAATTGGGATGAGAATCCTTGGAGGTGGAATCTCATTCCCTACTCCAGGGAATCTCATTCCACTTTGCTTTAAAGTCAGTTCAGGCTTTCACACCCGAATTTCGCTCCAAGTTTAGCAAAGCGCTTTTAGTGTCACACGAACACTAATCCTGTTGAGTGTGAATGCTCTGATAGAAGTATGCTTTGGTATTGATCTGTGATGAGGGTCAAAGACCTCAGTACAGCTCCCAGTCAACAAAGGTGCAGAATAAAGCTATTCTGAGTACCACGCAAGCTTTGCAGAGGATTAAGCACTTTTCAAAGGGCCTGCTGAAACTCAGTGTTCAAGATAAGTGGGACCCCTTCCACCTTTGATCAAACAGGGTTTTCATTGGCCTAGAAATTGCGGTTGGAGGTGTACCTCCCCGGAGTACGCCTCCGACCTGCGAAACATTAACAAAAGTACCTGCTGGCGCCCAGGCTGCGAGGAGTTGCAGTCTCGGGCCTCGAGGCGGAGGGCAGCGTAATGGCCCACGGATCCCAGGGATGCAGGTGGTTCGGAAGTGTACCTGGGATCACGTGGGCCCGGTCCGCCAATGACAAAGGAGAATTCCATTTTAGTCATTTACGAAGGGAATCCCCTAATGAGATACAATGGAATCCCCCAAATCTAATAATTATACAATGTACAGAATTGGAATTTTATTCATAAGTTCCTTCATTGCACTAAACTCAATAAAAAAATTATTTTTTGTTAATTTTAAACATCATTAAGGACATGCAGCATCAGGACATGAAGGCCTTGGTGCAGGCAGTGTAGCGAAGGAGGTACATCCTTTTTTCCTCCATGGGCTAGGAAGCCCTCCAGGCATCTACACAGGAGGCAGTGGAAGGAGATTGCTGAGTATGTCAAGAACATGACTGCAATGCAGGAAAAACATTTAATGATTTAACCAGGTTTGTTAAGGTAAGGAGACTGCTGAAATACTTTCTCATCACAGCTGCACCACTCACAGCCTCGTTAATTACAACACTGACAGCACCCTTAAAACTGCCCTCCTCCACTACCCTGCACTATCCTAAAATCACTGCACCACACTTCACTAAACATTCTCCTCATCCTCACACTCTTCAGCGCTATTACAAACTACACACCCACAACTCACATCTCACACACACATGGGCTGGATTTTGTCTTGGGGTCGGGTTGGGGTCGTGTAATCCGCATTTCGTGTTCCCCCCCTGACTCCAGATTAATGTCGATGCCTGATGCAATTTTCACTTAATTGGGCAATTGAGTTGGAGCATGTGGGAACCCATGAACTAATTAGTGTTTTCAGTCTGAAAGTCGCCTCTAATGATGTCATCATTGCTGCCTGCCTAGTCTCAGAGACTGTTGGTGAGAGAGGACCTGCCTGGCTTTTGGTGTGAGTGGACCTGGATGCAAAAATGGGGGGTGGGTGGGTGGTAGAGGTAGGAGAGAGAGAGAGAGAGAGAGAATTTTTTTGCCAAGCAAGTCCTCCCAGGCAGTCTCTGAAGACATTCAATGCAGCAGCATCAGAGGCGATGTTCAGGCCTAATACTACTACTACCTTCATCACATCTCCGTTGTAATAGTGGACCTGCAGCCGATAGTCACTATCCACTTGTGCTCCCGCCAGGTTTCACTGGAGTGTTTCACACCAGGCGTGCTTCACGTCAGAAGAGGGTTAAACTAGCTACAGCGTTTCAAAATGGCATTGCAGAGCCAATTTAGAGCTTGTTAAGGGCTTTAATGGCCTCTCCCGCCTCTTGAAGGCGGGACGGAGTCAGGAACCCCGCGACTGATTATGTCAAAATTGCGTGGAGGCGGGATGGAGTCGGGATGGGGTCGGAAACCCCGACCCCGCAAATTTAACCCCCCACACGCCTCCAAACCCGACTCCATGGGTCATTCAAAATCCAGCCCATAATCTCAGCTATTCCACCATAACAGCCACATTCTCTAAACTCCTCACAAGACTCTCACTAAGACACTTCATGCTTTTTTGCAGGAGAAGGTCGCACACAACACCAGGCAACAGGCTGCCAACATAGGAGGAAGAGAACATAAGAACATAAGACAGCGGAGCAGGAGTAGGTCATTTGGCCCCTCGAGCCTGCTCCGCTATTCAATAAGATCATGGCTGATCTGATCTTGACCTCAACTCCACTTCCCTGCCCGCTCCCCATAACCCTTGACTCCCTTACCTTTCAAAAATCTGTCTAACTCCACCTTAAATATATTCAATGACCCAGCCTCCACAGCTCTCTGGGGAAGAGAATTCCAAAGATTCAGGACCCTCTGAGAGAAGAAATTTCTCCTCATTTCCGATTTAAATGGGTGCCCCATTATTCTGAAATTATGCCCCCTAGTTCTAGATTCCCCCATCTCTGCATCCACCCTGTCAAGCCCCTTCAGAATCTTATATGCTTCAATAAGATCCCCTCTCATTCTTCTAAACTCCAATGGGTATAGACCCAACCTGCTCAACCTTTCTTCATAAGACAACCCCGTCATCTCCGGAATCAACCTTGTGAACCTTCTCTGAACTGCCTCCAATGCAAGTATATCCTTCCTTAAGTAAGGAGACCAAAACTGTGCGCAGTACTCCAGGTGTGGTCTCACCAATGCCCTGTACAGTTGTAACAGGACTTCCCTACTTTTATACTCCATTCCTTTTGCAATAAAGGCCAACACTCCATTTGCCTTCCGAATTACTTGTTGTACCTGCATGCTAACTTTTTGTGATTCACGTACAAGGACCGCCAGATCCCTCTGTACCTCAGCATTTTGTAATCTCTCCCCATTTAAATAATAATTTGCTTTTTTATTTTTCCTACCAAAGTAGATAACCTCGCATTTTCCCACATTAAACTCCATTTGCCAGATTTTTGCCCATTCACTTAGCCTATCTATTACCCTTTGGAGATTCTTTGCGTCCTCCACACAATTTGCTTTCCCACCTGTCTTTGTATCATCAGCGAATTTGGCTACATTACATTCGGTCCCTTCATCCAAGTCATTAATATAGATTGTAAATAGTTGAGGCCCCAGCACTGATGCGGCACCCCACTAGTTACAGTTTGCCAACCTGAAAATGACTAATTTATCCCGACTCTCTGTTTTCTGTTAGTTAGCCAATCCTCTATCCTCCAGTAAAGTGAGGACGATACCAATGTGTTTGGAGTGAAGGGAGGTAATCAGATTGTGGTTATAAGAGTGGTAAGGATTGTGGGACTGCTGGTGTATGAGGAATGAAAGGACTGATTTATTTGACGCACTCATCAATGATGTGGTCCCTGAGAGCCCGGGCAGAGAGGGGCTCTTGTGATCATTGCCTCTCCTCCTCCTCTTCCTCCTCCTGTACTTGTTGCTGCCCAGTTGATGGTAAGGGTTGAGGTCGACATTGACCTTGATAGTCATAGGCAGTGCTGTCCATGCCCTGGTATGAGACTGGAGTTGTGGCTGCAGCAGGTGACATAGCTCAGTAACAGCCTCCTCAGTGAAGCGAAGGCGCCTCATACACTGCTCCGCAGTGAAGTTGATGTAGGAGACGTTCTCCCTGAAGTCCCTCTGTGGATATGCCCTCCTGTTCAGTGCCCTCCTTCTCCTCCTCCTTCTCCCTCTTCTGGCAGCTTCTCTTGCTGTGTGGTGTCTTCCTAGCTGCTGCCCCCCAAAGGCAGCCCTATGTGAACACCCATGTCTGCAGTCAGACTACTTGACGAGCAAAACCTCTCCCTGTGCAGACAAAGTGAACTTTCCAGAGTGATACAACACAACATAAAATGCCTGGAAGTCAAACAATAGCCAGATATACTAAACCAGCAACTAACCTGTAAGTACAGCATGATCCCTTTAAATAGCGCTGGCAAGGGGGCCTTCCTGCTGGTTAACACCACGTTGTGCAATGCGAGGTCAGCACATAGTGAGTAAAGCGCTGGGCAGTCCAAAATGAAAAACGATCCTGCAAGAAATGCAGGACCCTAATTTAAATATATTATCCTTTACCTAGAATACTGCGGGCGTACAAAAGGTAAATCGTGCTTGACTAATCTACTGGAATTTTTTGAGGATGTAACTGGGAAAATAGATAAGGGAGAACCAGTAGATGTGGTGTATTTGGACTTTCAAAAGGCTTTCGATAAGGTCCCGCATAAGAGATTAGCATGTAAAGTTAAGGCACATGGGATTGGGGGCAAGGTATTGACTTGGATAGAGAACTGGTTGGCAGACAGGAAGCAAAGAGTAGGAATTAATGGGTCTTTTTCCGAGTGGCAAGCAGTGACTAGTGGGGTACCGCAGGGATCGGTCCTTGGACCCCAGCTATTCACAATATACATTAATGATCTAGATAAGGGAACTAAATGTAATATCTCCAAGTTTGCAGATGACACAAAGCTGGGTGGGCGTGTGTACTGCGAGGAGGATACTGAGAAACTCCAGGATGATTTGGACAGGTTGGGTGAGTGGGCAGAAGCGTGGCAGATGCAATATAACGTGGATAAATGCGAGGTTATCCACTTTGGTGTCAAAAACAGAAAGGCAGACTATTATCTGAATGGCAATAGATTGGGAGAAGGGGAAGTGCAACGAGACCTGGGTGTCCTTGTGCACCAGTCGCTGAAGGTAAGCATGCAGGTGCAGCAGGTGGTTAAGAAGGCAAATGGTATGTTGGCCTTCATAGCGAGAGGGTTTGAGTACAGGAACAGGGTTGTCCTGCTGCAGTTGTACAGGGCCTTGGTGAGACCACACCTTGAGTATTGTGTGCAGTTTTGGTCGCCTTATCTGAGGAAGGATGTTCTTGCCATGGAGGGAGTTCAGCGAAGATTCACAAGGCTGATTCCTGGGATGGCAGAAATGACATATGAGGAGAGATTGGGTCGATTGGGCTTATACTCGCTGGAGTATAGAAGAATGAGAGGGGATCTCATCGAAACATATAAAATTCTGACAGGTCTGGACAAACTAGATGCAGGAAGAATGTTCCCGACAGTCGGAGAGTCCAGAACCAGGGGTCATAATCTAAGGATAAGGGGTAAGCCATTTAGGACAGAGATGAGGAAGAATTTCTTCACCCAGAGAGTGGTGAACCTGTGGAATTCTCTACCACAGAAAGTAGTTGAGGCCAAGTCATTAAATATATTCAAGAATGAGTTAGATATATTTCTTAAAGCTAAAGGTATCAAGGGATATGGGGAGAAAGCAGGGACAGGGTACTGAGTTTGGATGATCAGCCATGATCTCATCGAATGGGCAGGCTCGAGGGGCCGAATGGCCTACTCCTGCTCCTATCTTCTATGTTTCTATGTTTCTACCACCTGTACAACCTGCTGTACCAATATGGCGGGCGGCACACTTCCAGCCCGCCATGTTGGGGACTTAGTACATCAAAAAATGGGCCTGATGTATCGGCCAACGTGCTTGTACAAAATGTCTTTGTTATTATAACCTGTTCATTTCAAAGGAATTTCATACAGACATGTTAAGTGCTTGTATGCTGTATTCACTCAGTGTAATTTGAAGGTCAGTAAGAAACAAATTCTATTGTTAAAACTTTATCAAATCTATTCAGCCAGAGCCCTGAGTACCCAATCGTTATGAGATCTCAACTTTTGCCCTTTATTTCTTTGCCCCATTGGATCGAGCTACTTAGTGGATAGCTGTAGAAGAAGAAGAAGAGTGGGCGAATATGGTGATCCTACTGATTGACATTACCAATTATCGCCACTAGTCCATCAAACTGTTCCCTACTCTGGTTAACTCACTTTGGCTCTGCATCTCTTCTGTCATTACAATGACTGCTTCTGACCGGCCGAAAATTTGCAACTTGTGAAAAAGCAAAAGTTGCAAGTTGGCCAATGCAGAAGTAGACGCATGCTTACTGCCAAACAACGCTGCGCTTCAACCTTCCTTTAAAAATGAATCCAAAGCAGGCCAAACCCATTAAGCTGCCATGGGTCCGTTTAATATGGGTGAGATGCACCCTGGGGACTGAACTTCATCCAAGATCATGCAATTTGGCATGGGACATCATTTCAATAACTGAAGGGCGAAAAAATGGATTCCTCTTGCCTCCAATGCTGCCCCTTTCTCCTCCCAAAATTCTGCCACTGGCAGAGCTTTGTGAAATTGGGACCCATATTTTTTTCTTTACAATTCCGTCACCTATTAGGCTAACCGCTTTTCCACCTCCTCATATTTATTTCTTTTTCGGCTAGCTGCTGTTTGAATTCCTCACGCTCTTGTTTCCTAGCGCAACTGCTGTTATAGGTTTGCTTTCCTATGCTTAAATATTCTGTTCTTAAGAACAAGGAAGCCGCAGAGGCCATAACAAATCTTCTGGGTTTATTATTCTCATGTGACAGTCTCTTGACTCCATCTTGCTGTCCAGCCAAACCTTTTTTGTTACTTTCACGAGCCAAATTCCTCCATTTATCAACTAATCTTTTGGGGAATTGGCCTTCTGGCTTTGTGCTCTCCTACAGGATCTAACAAAGTTTTAGCCACAGGTTTTACTGAAGGCTTTAATTCCACCATTATGAACCTTTTAAATTTCCTGAATTTAGGTGCTAACTATATGCAGCAAGTTAGCTTCACTCTTTTTATATACTTTTTTATAAATTAGTAGAAGGCCACACTACTTCCCGATGAGGAATTCCTCTGATTTCTAAGCATCTCTAATGGTGCGCATCTCTGCATGCCAACTTAGTCAGTCCACATTTTGCAGCTGTCAACCTTTCATAAAATGTTCAGCTTTGTTCAGCACAAACACAATCACTTTAGCCCTTAAACCTTTAACATACAGCAACAACACCCAAACTAAACCTCTCTGCACTTAAGTCATTTAGCTCAAACCTCAGGATACTGGCAGGCTACAATTTAGTCAACCAAAGTAAATTCATGCTAGCTCTCAATACATAAGGCACTGTGTAAATACAACTCTTTGAATTCTCAGCATGAGTTTAAACTCACTCAGTTGCATTTAACAAAGTTCCTATATTAAATGTGTTTGGTTGGCTTGTAAATTATAGAACAATGAAATTCCAGATGTCTCTATCAAAGGATGAAACGCATCTTAACAATACGCTCAAAAATGTTCGGAAGTCTAAATCCTGACTCATAGGCCTCCAACGTATAGGACTGCTGAATGCTAAATCCTGGGCAACCAGCAACTGATTCTGTATTGGAAATTCCAAGATATGTAATCTATATTAGAGTGTCAGACAAATCTTCCCTAACATGCACACCAGAAGGAAATGAAATGGGGGAAGTAGATAATGTACAGGAAACAGCGACCATAACTCAAATAGGTTGAATATAAAAATTGAAAAGGAGAGGGAATAATCAAAGATAAAGGTAATTGATTCGAAAATAGGTCACTTTAAGGAGATAAAAAGGGAACTAGCCCAGATAAACTGGAAAGCAAAAAAAACACGTGAATATGACACTGCACAAACAAAGGGAAATGTTCAAATAGGAGGCTGTTAAGAAAGCATGCGCGATCCTTGGCTTTGTAAATAGAGGCATCTGGCTCGATTTTAATTGCCGAGGCGGTTTGGAGTTGGGTTGATGGTGGGCAGGCTTCGGAGCTGCTTCCGGCGGGATCAGCTGCTGATGTCCGATTTTGATTCAGTGAGCTTGTTGATTTCAATGAGGCGTGCTGACCAGTCCAATGAGTGGGATCAGGTCGGCTGGCCACCTCTGATGAAGTCATCATAGCTGCTGCTTTTAAAGCTGCCATTCAGCCTAAGCCTTTCCCTTCTGGATTCCTGGACTCATTGAAATTGATTTAAACACTATGGGGTAAAAATTCACTTGGTTGCGCCACCCGTTAGCGCCTTAAGAGGGCGCTAATGGGGCGCAAAGCCGCTAACGCCCGGGCGCAGCGATGTTTGCGCCGCTCGAGAACTTAACTTGAGATTGTGCGGCGGCGCTAAAACTTACCGCTGCGACCACCTGCGCGCGCAGATTGTGACATCATTCCATGGTGCAACGTCCTTGGGGCGCCCCGTAGCGGAAATTGAGTGGCGCCCCCTGCCTTACCGCCTGGCGCTTCCAACGACCAGAAGACTGGAACACTATCAATCGCTGTGGGGCTGGGGGGGTCGCTATTTAAAGGGGGCCTCTTCCTGTCTTTTATTGTTGGTGGCATTTTTGAACTACGCATTCTGAGAGAGAGAGGGAGAGACTTCTGGAGAGATTCAACGTTGTGTGAAGGAGTTTTGGGTACTGAGCAGCACTTTGCAGGTTCATTTTGATTTGCCATTCCTTGTATCGATTTAGCAGAGACCGTGGGAGCTGCACTCTGAGCTCTTTGCCTGGTGCTCTCCATTGTTCTTTCCAGCACATTTGATGTGCAAGTCTCTCCAGGCCGAGATTCAAGGCAGCAATGAACAGGATGTGGATGGAAAGCAAGATTAACCACCCCCTTTAAGAACTGGCCCGTGCCATTGTGTGTGTGTTCCATTGCTGACTGACATTACATGAGCTTCGCCAGCGCTCCGAGTTAGCGCCTCACTGCTCGGCCTTTGCGCCTTAAGAGAGGTGTGCAGCGCCTGCTTTAGCGCTCCACTCACCTCCCGGGGCGGTAAAAGTGAAGTTTCCCGTCAGTGCCGATAATTAGCGCCAGGCGCTAATATTTGCGTCCGGACGATATTTGCGCCCCAAATGGGGCGCGACCTAATTTCTACCCCTATGACTTCTTCCAGAGGCTAGGCAGCTCCTCGTTTTAAAGATGAGTCCCTCCAAGTTCTTGTGGATGCTGTCAGAGGGCGCAGGGAGATTCTCTTCTCTCCTGATGGCCGGAGGAAGCCTCCTCAGCAGACCAAGGCAGCCTGGCTGCGCATTGCTCAGGAGGTCAGCGCAAGGTCCATATGTTCACACTCATGGATCCAGTGCCGCAAAAGGTTTAATGATCTTGTGCGAACATCAAAAGTGAGTATCCCATCACACTTGCCTTCAATCTGCTTCCCTTCTCTTCTCATCACCAGCACTCTGCATTGTAAGCCTTCTCCTTCACATCTCACCTTACCCTTACTTCCCTTGCACCCTTACCTATCCATCTCTGTCTCTGCGCTGAATCACTTCAGCATCCTGCCTATGCACCCCTTAGACTCGCTCTCATTGTCATGCAGTGACAGCAACTAATAACGCACAGGGAGCTAGCTTCCTCTTGGCACCTTACCCCATCTTCGTCTCCCTCAAAGTTTCTATGGTAGGGATTAATCACACTCACTCCATCACTGTGGCTGAAACTCCGCTTGTGTCCCTCCTTGCAGGAAAAGGTAGCCCACAATAAGAGGGAGAGAGCATAAGAACATAAGAAATAGGAGCAGGAATAGGCCACTTGGCCCCTCGAGCCTGCTCTGCCATTCAATAGATCATGGCTGATCTTGGGCTCAAAGCCACTTCCCTGTCTGCTCCCCATAACCCTTCACTCCCTTATCTTGCAAAAATCTGTCTATCTCCACCTTAAATGTATTTAATGACCCAGCCTCCACGGCTCTCTGGGGCAGAGAATTCCACAGATTTATGACCCTCTGAGAGAAGAAATTCCTCCTCATCTCAGATCTAAAAGGGCGACCCTTTATTCTGAAACTATGCCCCCGAGTTCTAGATTTCCCCACGAGTGGAAACATCCTCTCTGCATCTACCTTGTCGAGCCCCCTCAGTATCTTATATGTTTCAATAAGATCACCTCTCATTCTTCTAAATTCCAATGAGTATAGGCCCAATCTGCTCAACTTTTCTTCATAAGTCAACCCCCTCATCTCTGGAATTAACCTAGTGAATCATCTCTGAAATGCCTCCAATGCAAGTATATCCTTCTTTAAATAAGGAGACCAAAACTGTATGCAGTACTCAAGGTGTGGTCTCACCAATACCGTGTACAGTTGTAGCAGGACTTCCCTGCTTTTATACTCCAACCCCCTTGCAATAAAGGCCAACATTCCATTTGTCTTTTTGATTACTTGCTGTACCTGCATGCTAACTTTGTGTTTTATGCACAAGGACCCCCAGGTCCCTCTGAACTGTAGCATTTTGTAATCTCTCTCCATTTAAATAATAATTTGCTTTTTTATTTTTCCTGCCAAAGTGGATAACCTCGCACTTTCCCACATTATACTTCATCTGCCAAATGTTTGCCCACTCACTTAGCCTGTCTATATCCCTTTGCAGATTCTTTGAGTCCTCTGCACAACTTGCTTTCCCAGCCATCTTTGTATCATCCGCAAACTTGGCTACATTACACTCGGTCCCTTCATCCAAGTCATTAATGTAGATTGTAAATAGTTGAGGCCCCAGCACCGATCCCTGTGGCACCCCACTAGTTACCGTTTGAAAACCAGAAAATGACCCATTTATCCCGACTCTGTGCTTTCTGTTAGTTAGCCAATTCTCTATCCATGCTAATATATTACCCCCAATTCCATGAGCTCTTATCTTATGCAGTAACCTTTTATGTAGCACCTTATCGAATGCCTTCTGGAAATCCAAATACACCACATCCACTGGCTCACCCTTATCCACCCTGCTCGTTACATCGTCAAAGAACTCCAGCAAATTTGTTAAACATGATTTCCCTTTCATAAAACCATGCTGATTCTACTTGACTGCATTATGATTATCCAAATGCCCTGCTACTGCTTCCTTAATGAAGGACTCCAGCATTTTCCCAACGACAGATGTTAGGCTAACTGGTCTATAGTTTCCTGCTTTCTGTCTCCCTTAAATAGGGGTGTTACATTTGCGGTTTTCCAATCCGCTCGGACCTCTCCAGAGTCCAGGGAATTTTAGTATATTGCAACCAATGCATCTACTATCTCTGCAGCCACTTCTTTTAAGACCCTGGGATGCAGGCCATCTGGTCCAGGGGACTTGTTGTCTTTTAGTCCCATTATTTTACCAAGTACTATTTCCTTAGTGATAGTGATTGTCTTTAGGTCCCCCCTCCCTGTGGCCCCTTGATTATCCATTATTGGGATGTTGTTCGTGTCTTCTACCGTGAAGACAGATAGAAAATATTTGTTCAGAGTCTCTGCCATTTCCCCTTTCCCCATTATTAATTCCTCATTCACATCCTCTAAGGGACCAACGTTTACTTTAGCTACTCTCTTCCTTTTTATATACCTGTAGAAGTTCTTACTTTCTGTTTTAATATTTCTTGCCAGTTTACTCTCATAATTCATCTTCTCTCTCTTGATTATTTTTTTAGTCATCCTTTGCTGGATTTAAAAAATTTCCCAATCCTCTGGCCTCCCACCAATCTTGGCAACATTGTATGACTGGAGGAGGAACACCTACCCTAGTCACATTGACCAGTGCGGAGGAGGCTGCAAACAAGATTGTTGGCAGTGGCGAGGACCTGGAAGTGGGCAATGGAGAAACGGGCACACTAGAGGAAGCTGGTGACATAATAGAGTTTCATCCCTCTCAGAATGCAATGGCATATGATGTTCATGGAGAATCGCGTTGTATCATCAGCTGAATAGGATGTGTCGGCTACATCAATATCAGATGTCTAAATCATGCTTTCACTCTCCCACAGGACCATCGAGCGCCCCCCTCCCCACAATCCAGGACGAAGAGCCGGACAACTCCTCAGAGGAACCTGAAGCCTCTGAGGGAGCAGCGTCACCAAGACTCAGCGCACCCAGCACCAATGCAGAATTGCACACCTCGGTGGGGCCCTCGCGAGTTGGAGTAGTGTTGTCACCTGGTGTATCACAGCTCACAAGTGAGCATCAGCAGATGGTGGAGACAACGACAGCAGTGGAGAGTCCTTGGCGGAGGTCGCAGGACTCTCCTAGCTCTGCTGAGCTGCATGCAGACGCTGTGCCTCTGGGGCCATCCAGAAAACGAGCGGTTCGTGAAATACAGGAACAAGTGCAGGAGTCTCTGGAAGGGTTTGCCTCCAGGGTTAGTGCGAGTGTGGAGAGAATGGAGGAGTCCATCTCTAACATCAGCACTGCTGTGGTGGAGGCAATGGCGCATGAACGCACCACCATGGATAGCATGGCAACCTCCGTGGAAAGGATGGCTACCTCAGTGGAAAGGATGGCTATGGCCATGGAGAAAATAAGTCGCCAGAGTCAGGAAAACATGGTGACTGTTCAAAATAGAATGTCATCTCTGGAGGAGCGATGGGCAGCTATTGAGCAGAGAGACCAGAGCTTCATGGATGTCCTTTTGAGGAGGACTGCGAGTGCAGATACGGGTCCTCATGGGCCCCCTGAAGTCAGCAAGGTGCTCTCCTGCCACTTGCCAGCACTGAGGTGCAGCTGACCCATGAGAGGGATGCTGTTGGCAGGACAGAAGGAAGTGTGGGCTCCTCTTAAAGTGCTCGCACGACCATGCCACTGCGGAGCCCTCGGTCAGAGACCCACTTTGCGGAGACAACTGAGATGGCCGTTTCAGCCCCTGCACAGCCGCAGGAAGAGCAGACTGTTGAAGAGCCCTCCTAGGCTCCCAAACCCAGAGGACACCCACCAAAGATGTCTAAGTAGGCGCAGCATCCTAGTAAGCAAGGCCTCTACTTCTGCTGAAGCCACAGGGGAAGCACCACGTAGAAGCACGCATAAGAGAAAGATTAAGCACCTATAGTCACAAGGGGACTCACTTGGGTGATTTATCTTTTTTTTCTGACTGTTGCTGGTATATTATCCTTTTGTGATGTGTAAAAGAAAAATTATGTCAAACAGTTGATTGCGTGGCCTATGTGTTATGGGAAACGGTAAAAGTGCATCGAGAGCTCAGGGCAACTTGCTTTTGTAATGCTGATGGTAAAAGTGATTGGAAATAACCGGGTATAGCAGAGATGATGTATGATGTTGGACAAGTGTCGCCTGCAATTACAGAGCCATATGGTAGCCACCTATGGTTGAAGAGTAAGCTTATGCGAATGTGGCATGGCAGTGTGCATACCCTGCTTGACGGGCAGCAGTGAACTGGAGGGATGCTGTATTGGTCACAAAAGGGCATGCAAGGCGCCCCTCGTCCTCCTCCTACTCCTCTTCCCAGGAAGATCTGCGCTGAGCCACGCGGCTGCTACTCCTCCGATTATGAGGACCAGGAAGAGAGGACATAAATGTTTCCCATCCCCTTGCTATAGATTTGATTTGAGGCAACAAGCTTGCAAGCGTACAGTCGAAGTGGCCTGAAATTATTCCATTCAGGTCACACTGCAGGTGGGTGTCAGCTTGAACAGTCAGAAGGTCAGTAGATGTGCAAATTCTTATCTCATACCTACAACAGCAAAGTTATTGCATTTGAATGTCAGCCATGTTTCAGGGGCACTTTTAAAGCGCTCCACCAATGAATACAAATCATGTCCTCCAGCAACTCGTCTCCTTGAACCTAGCTTGTTTCTGACAAGTCAGGAAACAGGAGCCAGAAGCATGAAAATGGGAAACCACTATCAAAATAGGATTAGCAAGGCAGTTAACAGGCTCTTAACTGCCTTAACTACCTGTCCCACCAGGTTCCAGTCGGGTCAGTTTGGGAGCGGCTGAACAGACACGCATGAAAATCAGGTGGGAGCAGGATGGAGGCGGGTTGGGTGTCTGAAGCCATTTTTTCTGATTTTCGCTGCAGACCCGCCTCCAAACCCGCCTCCTCAGAGCTATTAAAATCGAGGCCCATAGAGTACAAAAGCAAAGAAGTTTATGCTAAACCTTTATAAGTCACTGGTTAGGCCTCAGCTGGAGTATTGCGTCCAATTCTGGGCACCACACTTTAGGAAGGATGTCAAGGCCTTGGAGAGGGTGCAGAGGAGATTTGGGTTTGGGAGGGTGCGGCGGAATCGGGCAGGAGCAACGTGATGGTGGGGGGAAAGGGAGCGGTGACAATGTAGCGGGGGAGGGGAGGGGAGGGAGCGGCGATTGGGTCCTTCAACGTGGTGTCGGGAGGAAACCCCATGCTCCTCTCTGCTCCACAGTCAGGCCAGTTACTTGTCTTCTTTATTGCAGGCCATTAGCGGATTTCCCATTGGTTACTGTCTCAACAAAGGATTGTTAGTCCGCCGACAATAACTCCGCTCATGATTCACGCCCGGCTGGTTTTTATAACAACAAGCTTTATTACATTGACTAACAATAATATTAGTTTTTTTTATAACTGTTCTACAGTGTTATATTAAATGACAAGATGTCTTGTAAATAATACAACCAGGTTGCCAGGCCCGGAGGGATCACTTTCTTTTTATTCATTCCTGGGATGTGGGCATCACTGACAAGGCCAGTATTTATTGCCCATCTGTAATTGCCCTTGAGAAGGTGGTGGTGAGCTGCCTTCTTGAACCGCTGCAGTCCGCGTGGTGAAGGTACTCCCACAGTGCTGTTAAGGAGGGAGTTCCAGATTTTGACCCAGCGACGATGAAGGAACAGCAATATATTTCTAAGTCAGGATGGTGTATGACTTGGAGGGGAACTTAGAGGTGGTGGTGTTACCATGCACCTGCTACCCTTGTCCTTCGAGGTGGAAGAGGTTGTGGATTTGGGAGGTGCTGTCGAAGAAACCTTGGCGAGTTGCTCCAGTGCATCTTGTAGATGGTACACACTGCAGACACGGTGCGCCGGTGTTGGAGGGATTGAATGTTTAAGGTGGTGGATGGGGTGCCAATCAAGCGGGCTGCTTTGTCCTGGATGGTGTCGAGCTTCTTGAGTGTTGTTGGAGCTGCACTCATCCAGGCAAGTGGAGAGTATTCCATCACACTCCTTACTTGTGCTTTGTAGATGGTGGAAAGGCTTTGGGGAGTCAGCAGGTGAGACACTCGCCGCACAATACCCAGCCTCTGACCTGCTCTTGTTGCCACAGTATTTATGATGCTGGTCCAGGTAAGTTTCTGGTCAATGGTAACCCCCAGGATGTTGATGTTGGTGGATTCGGTGATGGTAATGCCACTGAATGTCAAGGGGCGGTGGTTAGACTCTCTCTTGTTGGAGATAATCATTGCCTGGCATTTGTGCGGCGTGAATGTTACCTGCCACTTATCAGCCCAAGCCTGAATGTCGTCCAGGTCTTGCTGCATGCGGGCACGGACTGCTTCATTATCTGAGGAGTTGCGAGTGGAACTGAACACTGTGCAATCATTTTTCGGTTGTCTAGGCTGCCTTCATCGTTGTGGGTTTACGATTGACCCTGTGAGCGCTCCGAACCCCAAGAGAACAACACAGCCTGGTTCCCAGGTGTGGAGTGAACAGCTCCATCCCTCCAGGCGATCCGTGGGCCTGCGTGTCGCCTTCCCACACCGAGAACGGTCTGCCTTTGGGGGGAGGGGGGAGGGGGGAACAGCTTCTATTCTTATTCTATAAAACACATTTTTAGGTACTTACCCTGCTTCTAATCTTCTCGGCCTTTGCCTCTGTTCTACAAGCTTTGTTTAGAATACAGTAAGTGTGTAGGCCAATCTGTGGCATGTGGTGTCTTGACAACTAGTCTCCTATCAGGGTATGGGCCTTTTACTCAACCTGGGTGTTTATCATTCTCTGTCCTTGTGTTTCCAAACTGTCTGTTGTTCGTATATAGCGATAAGATTCAAGATTCCCTTTATTTCAGATTTGCTCTAACACTAAAAATGCGAAGGGAAAGGATGCTGGGATACTTTGACCATTTGCTGACTCAATCATCAGCAAAGGGATGGAAGGTGTTGTCGGCAGTGCTATCAAGCAGCACTTGCTCACCAATAACCTGCTCACTGATGCTCAGTTTGGGTTCCGCCAGGACCACTCGGCTCCAGGCCTCGTTTCAGCCTTGGTCCAGCGGTGAGGTGAGAGTGACTGCCCTTGACATCAAGGCAGCATTTGACTGAGTGTGGCATAAAGGAGCCCTACTAAAATTGAGCTCAATGGGAATCAGGGGGAAAGCTTTCCACTGGCTGGAGTCATACCTAGCACAAAGGAAGGAGGTTGTGGTTGTTGAAGGTCAATCATCTTAGCCCCAGGACATCGCTGCAGGAATTAGACAGGGCCGTGTCCTAGGCGCAACCATCTTCAGCTGCTTCATCATAAGGTCAGAAGTGGGGATGTTCACTGATGATTGCACAGTGTTCAGTTCCATTCGCAACTCCTCAGATAATGAAGCATGCAACAAGACCTGGACGACATTCAGGCTTGGGCTGATAAGTGACAAGTAACATTTGTGCCACACAAGTGCCAGGCAATGACCATCTCCAACAAGAGAAAGTCTAGCCACCTCCTCTTGACATTCAATAGCATTACCTTCACCGAATCCCCCACCATCAACATCCTGGGGGTCACCATTGACCAGAAACTTAACCAACCACATAAATACTGTGGCTACAAGAGCAGGTCAGAGGCTGGGTATTCTGTGCCGAGTGACTCACCTCCTGACTACCCAAAGCCTTTCCACCATCTACAAGGCACAAGTCAGGAGTGTGATGGAATACTCTCCACCTGCCTGGATGAGTGCAGCTCCAACACTCAAGAAACTCGACACCATTCAGGACAAAGCAGTTCGCTTGATTGGCACCCCATCCACCACCTTAAACATTCACTCCCTCCACCACCGGCGTACCGTGGCTGCAGTATGTACCATCTACAAGATGCACTGCAGCAACTCGCCAAGGCTTCTTCGGCAGCACCTCCCAAACCCGCGACCTCTACCACTTAGAAGGACAAGGGCAGCAGGCGCATGGGAACACGATCACCTCCAAGTTCCCCTCCAAGTCACATGTCATCCTGACTTGGAAATATATCGTCGTTCCTTCATCGTCGCTGGGTCAAAATCCTGGAACTCCCCCCCTGACAGCACTGTGGCAGTACCTTCACCACACAGTCCAAGAAGGCGGCTCACCACCACCTTTGCCAGGGCAATTAGGGATGGGCAATAAATGCTGGCCTTGCCAGCGATGCCCACATCTCATGAATGAATAAAAAAAATTTTAATCATTCTAACACTGGCAATCGCTAGAACTTGTTTCCCTGAGTGTAGCCAGCTGCCTCAGGGCAAACCAATCTTTCAGAAGTTCTTTTGCCAATTATTTTAAATCTATGACCTCTGGTTACTGACCCACATGCCAGAGGCGATAGTTTCTCCCTACTTGCTTGATCAAAACTCTTCATAGTTTTGAATACCTCTATTAGGTCTCCCCTTAACCTTCTCTGCTCTAAGAAGAACAATCCCAGCTTCTCCAGTCTCTTCACATAACTGAACTCCCTCATCCCTGGTATCATTTTGGTAAACCTTCTCTGCACCCTCTTCAAGGCCTTGACATCCTTCCTAAAGTGTGGAGCCCAGAATTGGACACAATACTCTTGCTGAGGCCTAACCAGAGATTTGTAAAGGTTTACATTACTTCCTTATTTTTGTATTCAATGCTCTTATTTACAAAGCCAAGTATCCCATACGCTTTCTTAACTGCCTTATAAACTTGCTCTGCCACCTTCAAGGATTTGTGAATATGCACCCACAGGTCCCTCATTTCTTGCACCATCTCAGAATAGTACCATTTAGATTATGCTGCCTCGCCATGTTGTTTCTCCCAAAGTGCATCACTTGACACTTATCTGCATTAAATTGCATCTGCCATGTATCTACCTATTTCGCCAGTCTGTCTCTGTCCTCCTGAAGTCTGCTACTGTCATGCTCATTATTTACTACATTGCCAAGTTTTGTATCGTATTGTAATTGTGCTCCTATACCCAAGTCCAGGTCATTTATATATAACATGAGAAGCAACTTAAGAGTGCAGTGACTTATTAACCATACAATACGGAAATCATTCTGCACCAGAAACCTTCAATCTTTTCGGGTGTGGGGCAGGGAGTTAGCAGATACTGTCAAGCCTGTGTGGTAGCTGGTGTGCAAAAGGCCACCTCACGTTAAAAGAATTCACGCACAGGCATCTTCCACCCTTTAAAATGAAGTTCGGGACCTGGAATGTCAGGACCCTCATGGACAACCCCAACAGCGATAGACCGGAACGCCGTACTGCTATCGTTGCCCAGGAGCTCAGACATTTCGACATAGACATCGCCGCCCTAAGCGAGACCCGGCGAGTAGGGGAAGGCCAGCTCAAGAAGCAAGGCGGTGGTTACACCTTCTTCTGGAAAGGCAAACCTGAAGAAGATCGCCGCCTCCATGGGGTAGGCTTCGCCATAAAAAATTAGCTAGTTGAACGTCTCAGAGACTCCCCTTGTGGAATAAACGAATGCCTCATGAATCTACGGCTCACCCTAGCCCGGAACCAGTGCGCTACGGTCATCAGTATGTAGACCCCAACACTGGAAGTCACAGACGAGACCAAAGAGGAACTCTACTCCAGCCTTGAACAATCCCTGTCCCGAGTCCCAACGGGCGACAAGCTGATCATCCTTGGCGACTTTAATGCCAGAGTTGGAAAGGACACAGACCTCTGGGGAGGTGTGATCAGCAGAGAGGCGGTAGGGAAAGCCACCTCCAACGGTACCCTCCTCCTGATGAAATGCTTAGAACATGGCCTTGCCATAACCAACACCTTGTTCCGTCAGCGAGACAAGTACAAGGCTTCATGGCAGCACCCTTGCTCCAAGCACTGGCATCTGCTGAACTATGTCATTGTCCGAGTGAGGGACCGCAAGGACGTCCGCATCACTCGCGCCATGAAAGGAGCTGATGACTGCTGGACAGACCACCACCTAATCCGTTCTGTCATCTCCATTAACGTAGCACCAAAACAGCGGCGGCAACAGAAGCAATGCCGCAGGAAAATCAACGCTGGAGCACTCAAAGAAAGCCCTATTCAGCCTGCGCCTCACAACTAAGCTGACGACTCCCAGTGATTCAGAGACACAGAGGGCTCGATTTTGCCAGGCCCGAGGAGGCAGGATTGGAGGCGTGTGAGGTGTTAAAATCGCGAAAAATGGCGGGCGGGCCCGATCCCGCCTCTGAGCAATTTTCCCACATGCGAGTTTTCTGACCCCATCTCTATCCCGCCTCCAGGAGGCGGGATAGGCCCTTAAGGCCCTTAACAACCAGTTAAGTGCCTCGAGATCCCTTTTTGAGAGGCCTTTCTGATTTTAACACTTTTCCCACGTGCTTCACGTCTCCTCTGAAACACGCCAGTGAAACCTGGTGGCAGCACAAGTGGAATGCTTACTAACAGCTGCAGCTCCACCATTAAAAAGGAGTTTTCAGCAATCATCATTTGCAGGTGGCAGAACTTTGTTGTCTCAGGTCTGGGGGAACTATTAGCAGGCATACCCATTGTTGTGGAAGTTTGGAGCCTGACACCCATCTCCAGTGTGACCTCCTGGGAAACCCCTCTCGCCACCTAGAATGAGCGCTTCCTCAACTGAGGCATATACCAGAAGCATGGGAACCATTTATTTCCTTTCCTCCTGGACATCAGATTCGGACGAAGACCAGCTGTGGCAGCAGCAGAACCATGAACAACAGCAGCACCACCAACAGCAGCAGCAACAACAGCTGCTCACCCACCTGAAGCTGCACAGGCCAGAAGGCGCCAGCGCGCGACCACATTACTGCCCGGGATGCAAGGGACGCACTCCTCTTGGCCAGATTTGCTTAGCCTGCACAATCAAACACTTTTGCCTCGCACCTTCTTATCAGACCATCGACAATGGCCAAAACCCTGCGGTTTCCTATCACTCTGACCACCATACTGACAATTGCAAGTCATCCTAAGCCCTCAGTGTGGAAGTCCCATTAGCGATATGACAGACACCACAACTGCAACAGTTGCCATCAGAATTTTTTATTTACAATAACCAACTGATGGCTTTTCACCATTAAACATGACATTTCACCCAAGTGACTACCCTTGTGACTACTTGTGCATTATCTTCCTCTTACGCATGCTTCTACATGGTGCTTCCCCTGTGGCTTCAGCAGATGTGGAGGCCCCTTGCTCACTTTCTTGCTGCTCCTGTCTCGACACCTTTGGCGGGCGTCCTCTGGGGTTGCGAGCCAGTGAGGGCTCGGCAACAGTCTGCTGCTCCTGCGGCTGTGCAGGGGTTGAGACGCCAATCTCAGTTGGGTGGGGACTCTGGTGGGGCTCTGACCGAGGACTTTGCAGTGGCATGGTCGTCTGAGCACTTGGAGAGGAGCCCCCACTTCCTTGTTGTCTGCCACCAACATCCCTCTCATGGGTCAGCCCCACTTCAGAGCTAGTAAGTGGCTTGACAGCACCTTGCTGCACTTCAGGGGGGCCATGAGGACCCGTTTCTGTACTGGAAGTCCTACTCCAGAGGACTTGCCTGAAGGTCTGGTTTCTCTGCTCAATAGCTAACCATCGCTCCTCAAGAGATGTCAGTCTATTCTGAACAATGACCATGTTTTCCATACCCTGGCGACTAAGCTCCTCGTAGCCATCCTCTCCTCTACCGTAGCCATCCTCTCCTCTACGGTAGCCAGCCTTACCATGGAGGTAGCCATCCTTTCCACGGAGGTTGCCATCCTTTCCGTGGTGATGCGTTCATGCGCCAATGACTCCACAAAGGCTCTGCTCATTGTAGCTATGGACTCCTCCATTCGCTCCACACTCGCAGCGACCCTGGAGACAAAACCTGCCAGAGACTCCTGCATCTGTTCCTGGAGTTCCAGCACCGCTGATCTTATGGATGGACCCAGAGGCAGAGGGTTGACATGCAGCTGAGCCAAGCTAGGAGAGTCCTGCGACCTCCGACTAGGACTCTCCACTGCTGTCCCTGTCTCCACTATCTGCTGATGTTCACTTGTGAGCTGTGATACACCAGGTGACAACACTACTCTATCTCGCAATGTTCCCTCCAAGATGTGAGTGTCTGCGCGGGTGCTGGGTGCGCTGAATTCTGCTGATGCGGCGCCCTCAGAGGTTGCAGCTTCCTCTGAGGAGTGGTGAGGCTCATGCTCTTCCTCATGGACGGTGGGGACGGCTGCTCGCAATGGTCCTGGGGGGGAGTAAAGGAAAGAGTCAGAGATGTGAGTCCAAGGTTACATGCATATTGCATATTGTAGATGATCATAAGTCAGTCTGCTGGAGCATCAGAATCATTATCAGTGACTCATGCAATGTCAATGAGAGAGATGATAAACTATTCTATCACCAGCTTGCTCTGATGCACCCGTCTGTCCGTCCCCCACTTGCGCATCCTCCTCCACTCCCATGATCTCCAGGACCGCCTCCTCCCAGGTGGTGAGCTGGGGTACTGAGGGTGGCCCTCCTCCTGTCCTCGCTCTTTCCCTCTTATTGTGAGCTCTCTTTTCCTGCAATGAGGGAGACAAGTGGAGTTTGAGTGAGATTGAAGGAGTGAGTGTCGAGAATCTATATCATTGATGTTTAGAAGGGGACAAATTCAGAGTGAGGTGGCAAGACCATGGGCCCTCCCTGTGTTGTAAGTTGTTTTCATAGCATCACAGTGATAGGGAGTGTGAGGACTGCATAGTCGAATAGTTAGGTGAATGTGACCATACAGAGAGAGGGAATGGGTAAGGGTGCAGGGATGTCAGTGTCAAGTGGGATGTGGAGGAAGAGGTTGTCAAAGCTGAGTGCTGGTGAGGAGAGGCAATGGGGATCAGAATGAGGGTGATGGGAAATTCATACTCACTTTTCCAGTGCGCAGCAGGTCATGAAACCTCTTCCTGCACTGAAGCCAGGTCCTGCGGGTTATGGACAACGAGTTGACCTCCTCTGCCACCTGGATCCACACAGCCTTGGTTTGATGGGAAGGCTTCTTCCTCCCTGAAGAAGGGAAGAGCACCTCCTTATTAGCTCTGGCTCCCTCAATTAAAGCTTGCAGGGCGACATCATCAAATCAAGGTGCAGACCTAGGTCTCTGGCTGGCCATTCTTCCTGCAGGTGCCTCTAACATACAAAGGCAGAAGCTTGGCAGTCTGCAGAGGAAGCAAGGCTTGTTGCAGACCTTAAATGCTGCAGCAATGATGACGTCATCGGAAGCGACTTTCAGACTGGAAAAACTCACTGGTCGTGGGTTCCCACACGTTGGAACTCAATTGGCCAATTATGTTAAAATTGCATCAATCTCCCACATCGATTTAAATTCGGGTGGCTAACACGAAATGCGGATTACACGACATCAGCCCGCCCCTGAATCAAAATCCAGCCCAATGTATTTGTTTAATTTCTCTGCCATTTCCTTATTCCCCATTATAACATCTCCTGTCTCAGCCTGTAAGGGACCCACATTTACTTTCACTAATCTTTTCCTTTTTGCATACCAATAAAAGCTTTTACAGTCTGTTTTTATGTCTCTTGCTAGTTTACTCTCATATTCTATTTTCCCTTTCTTTATCAATTTCTTGGTCCTCCTTTGCTGAATTCTAAAATCCTCCTAATCCTCAGGCTTACTATTCTTTTTGGCAAAATTATAAGCCTCTTCCTTTAATCTAATACTATCTTTAACTTCTCTTGTTAGCCACGGTTGGACCACTTTTCCTGTGGGGTTTTTGTGCCTTAAAGGAATGTATATTTGTTGTAAATTATGTATTAATTCTTTAAATGCTAGCCATTGCTTGTCTACCATCATAACTTTTAATGTAGTTTCCCAATCTACTTTAGCCAATTCGCCCCTCATACCTACGTAGTTTGCTTTGTTTAGATTTAAGACACTCGTTTCGGATTTAACTAAATCACTTTCAAACTGAATATAAAATTCTATCATATTATGGTCAATCTTCCCCAAAGGCCCCTTTACTACAAGGTTATTAATTAACCCTTTCTCATTGCACAATACTAGATCTAAAATAACCTGTTCCCTAGTTGGTTCCTCCACTTACTGATCTAGAAAACTATCTTGCATACATTCCATGAATTCGACCTCCACACTTTTACTGCAAATTTGGTTTGCCCAGTGTATATGTAGATTACAGTCCCCCATGATCACTGTATTACCCTTGTTACATGCGCCTCTAATTTCCTGATTTATACTCTGCCCTACATTACAACTACTGTTTGGGGGCCTATAAATAACTCCCAACAATGTTTTCTGCCCCTTGTCCCTATGTAAGCCTGGCCCACTGTTGTTTCAGCCACTTACACAAAGTAATAATCACTCAACTCATCACTCTCTCACCTAATCCCGTCTGTATCTCAACCACCATCTCTCTCTCAAAGAGCCCAGTCTCTCGCTCACCCTTCTTTCTCAACCCCCTTCTACCTAACCTTTCTCTTCCTCTCAGCCATCCTGCTCTCTCAATCCTGTCTCTCTGAACCTCCTCTTTATATCCCATCTGTCTCTCAGGTTATCCCCCTTCTATCCTCCATTACTATCTGTTTCCCTCAACGAGACTTTGCTTGCTTTCAAAATTCAACTTAAAAAAAGTCAAATTAGAATGAGGAAATAAACTGTTAGTCTGCGTTTCTCTTTATTTGTATCTTTGTGATTTTCTATCTTCTCTGTCATACTTGTTAGAAATTAGAACCTATGTCTAACTTACGCCCACTGAGTCCAGGGGCTCGATTTTGCCAGGCCCGAGGAGGCAGGATTGGAGGCGTGTGAGGTGGTAAAATCGCAAAAACTGGCGGGCGGGCCCGATCCCGACTCCATCCCGCCTCCGAGCAATTTTTCCACATGCGAGTTTTCTGACCCCATCTCCATCCCGCCTCCAAGAGGCGGGATAGGCCCTTAAGGCCCTTAACAACCAGTTAAGTGCCTCTATAATCCCATTTTGAGAGGCCTTTCTGATTTTACCACTTTTCCCACGTGCTTCACGCCTCCTCTGAATCACGCCAGTGAATCCTGGCAGCAACACAAGTGGATTGCTTACTAAGAGCTGCAGCTCCACCATTAAAAAGGAATTTTCTGCAATCTTCATTTGCAGGTGGCAGAACTTTGTTGTCTCAGGTCTGGGGGAACTTTTAGCAGGCATACCCATTGTTGTGGAAGTTTGGAGCCTGACACCCATCTCCAGTGTGACCTCCTGGGAAACCCCTCTCGCCACCTTGACTGAGCGCTTCCTCAACTGAGGCATATACAAGAAGCATGGGAACCATTTATTTCCTTTCCTCCTGGACATCAGATTCGGACGAAGACCAGCCGTGGCAGCAGCAGAACCATGAACAACAGCAGCACCAACAGCAGCAGCATCAACAGGAGTGCCAAGCTGCTGCTCACCCACCTGAAGCTGCACAGGCCAGAAGGCGCCAGTGCGCGACCACATTGCTGCCCGGGATGCAAGGGACGCACTTGACCAGATTTGCTGAGCCTGCACAATCAAACACTTTTGCCTCGCACCTTCTTATCAGACCATCGACAATGGCCAAGATCCTGCGGATTCCTATCACTCTGACCACCATACTGACAATTGCAAGTCATCCTAATCTCTCAGTGTGGAAGTCCCACTTGCGAAATGACAGACGCCACAACTTCAGCAGTTTGCCAGCAGAATTTTTTATCACACCAAGCAAGTGCTGGCATTTCAAGATTAAACACAACATTACACTCAAGTGACTACCCTTGTGCCTACTTGTGTATTATTTTTCTTTTACGCGTGCTCCTACGTGGTGCTTCCCCTGTGGCTTCAGCAGATGTGGAGGCCCCTTGCTCACTTTCTTGCTGCTCTTGTCTCGACACCTTTGGTGGGCGTCCTCTGGGGTTGCGAGCCTGTGAGGGCTCGGCAACAGTCTGCTGCTCCTGTGGCTGTGTGGGGGTTTGAGACGCCGATCTCAGTTGGGTGGGGACTCTGGTGGGGCTCTGACCGAGGGCTCTGCAGTGGCATGGAAGTGTGAGCGCTTGGAGAGGAGCCCCCACTTCCTTGTTGTCTGCCACCAACTTCCCTCTCATGGGTCAGGTCCACCTCAGCGCCTGCAAGTGGCTTGAGAGCACCTTGCTGCACATCAGGGGGGGCCATGGGGACCCGTCTCTGCACTGGCAGTCCTACTCAAAAGGACTTCCATGAAGCTCTGGTTTCTCTGTTCAATAGCTGACCATCGCTCCTCCAGAGATGTCAGTCTATTCTGAACACTCACCATGTTTTCCTCACTCCGGCGACTTACTGCCTACATGGCCATAGCCAGCCTTTCCACAGAGGTTGCCATCCTTTCCGTGGTGCTGCGTTCATGCATCAACGCCTCCACAAAGGCTCTGCTCATGTTAGCGAGGGACTCCTCCATTTGCTCCACACTCGCAGCTACCCTAGAGACAAAACCTGCCAGAGACACCTACACCTGTTCCGGGAGTTCCAGCACCGCTGTTCTTCTGGATGGACCCGGAGGCACAGGGTCGACATGCAGCTGAGCCGAGCTGGCAGAGTCCTGCGCCCTCTGACGAGGACTCTCCACTGCTGTCCCTGTCTCCACCATCTGCTGATGCTCACTTGTGAGCTGTGATACACCAGGTGACAACACTACTCAATCTCGCGAGGGTCCCACCGAGGTGTGAGTGTCTGCGCTGTTGCTGGGTGCTCTGAATTCTGCTGAGGCTGCGCCCTCAGGGGTTGCAGCTTCCTCTGAGGAGTGTGGAAGCTCAGGCTGTTCCTCCTGGACAGTGGGGACGGGGGTTTTGGATGGTCCTGTGGGGGAGTAAAGGAAAGAGTTAGAGATGTGAGGTCATGGTTACATGAACATTGAATAGTGCAGATGATCATAAGTCAATCAGTTAGTGCTTCAGCTTCATTGTCAGTGACTCATGCAATGTCAATGAGAGAGATGCCAAACTATTCTGTCACCAGCTTGCTGTGATGCACCCGTCTGTCCGTCCCCTACTTGCGCATCCTCCTCCACTCCCACAATCTCCAGGGCCGCCTCCTCTGCAGGGGTGAGCTGAGCTACTGAGGGTGGCCCTCCTCCTGTCCTCGCCCTCTCCCTCTCCTTGTGGGCTCTCTTTTCCTGCAATGAGGGACACAAGTGGAGTTTGAGTGAAAATGAAGGAGTGTAGAGATTCCATACCATCGATGCTTAGAAGGAGACAAAGATGGAGTGAGGTGCCAGGACCAAGGGCCCTCCCTGTGTGTTGCAAGTTATTGTCATAGCATCACAGCAATAGGGAGTGTGAGGGCTGCATAGTCGAATAGCTAAGTGAATGTGAGCATACAGAGAGCGGGAATAGGTAAGGGTGGAGGGATGTCAGTGTCAAGTGGGATGTGGAGGAAGAGGTTTGCTGCTGGACATCGTTGCTGAAATAAGGGCTTACAACAATGAGCATGAAGTTTGTAGTCTGCAGAAGAAGCTAGGCTGCTTGCAAGCCTTAAATCCAGCAGCACTGATGACGTCATCGGAGGCGACTTTCAGGATGGAAAGACTAATTGGGCCAGGGGTTCCAACATGCTGGAAATCAAGGGGTAAAAATTCACTTGGTTGCGCCACCCGTTAGCGCCTTAAGAGGGCGCTAATGGGGCGCAAAGCCTCTAACGCCCGGGCGCAGCGATGTTTGCGCCGCTCGAGAACTTAACTTGAGATTGTGCGGCGGCGCTAAAACTTACCGCTGCGACCACCTGCGCGCGCAGATTGTGACGTCATTCCATGGTGCAACGCCCTTGGGGCGCCCCGTAGCGGAAATTGAGTGGCGCCCCCTGCCTTACCGCCTGGCGCTTCCAACGACCAGAAGACTGGAACGCTATCAATCGCTGTGGGGCTGGGGGGGGCGCTATTTAAAGGGGGCCTCTTCCTGTCTTTTATTGTTGGTGGCATTTTTGAACTACGCATTCTGAGAGAGAGAGGGAGAGACTTCTGGAGAGATTCAACGTTGTGTGAAGGAGTTTTGGGTACTGAGCAGCACTTTGCAGGTTCATTTTGATTTGCCATTCCTTGTATCGATTTAGCAGAGACTGTGGGAGCTGCACTCTGAGCTCTTTGCCTGGTGCTCTCCATTGTTCTTTCCAGCACATTTGATGTGCAAGTCTCTCCAGGCCGAGATTCAAGGCAGCAATGAACAGGATATGGATGGAAAGCAAGATTAACCATCCCCTTTAAGAACTGGCCCGTGCCATTGTGTGTGTGTTCCATTGCTGACTGACATTACATGAGCTTCGCCAGCGCTCCGAGTTAGCGCCTCACTGCTCGGCCTTTGCGCCTTAAGAGAGGTGTGCAGCGCCTGATTTAGCGCTCCACTCACCTCCCGGGGCGGTAAAAGTGAAGTTTCCCGTCAGTGCCGATAATTAGCGCCAGGCGCTAATATTTGCGGTTGGACGATATTTGCGCCCCAAATGGGGCGCGACCTAATTTCTACCCCCAAGTGTCCAATTAGGGGAAAATCGCAATTTTTCCCCACATCTCATTGGAGTCGGGTGGCTAAGACGAAAACCAGCTGACACGCCCCCAGCCCACCCCAATGGCAAAATCGAGCCCCTAGCTTCCACTCCAAGGGGGAAATTTTGCCCGCCCTGGGGAGGCGGGTATGGAGGTGGGACTGCCGGGAAAATGGCAGAAACTGGGAGCAGGTACTGAACCCACTCTCAACCCGCCTCTGTGCCATCTTCCCGGGAGGCAGGTCCCCGAGTCGCGCAGGGACCCGTCTCCTCGAGGTGGGAAAGGGATTACAGCCATTTAACTGCAGGCAGTTAAGAGGATTATCCCCATTTTACCCCTGCAAGTGCGGGCTTCCCAACAGCTGCTGTGAAGGAATAAGCCATATTCAGAAAAATACACCATCCTATGAATGAATTTTGACTTTATTAAAACATGACAAACTGGGCTTGAAAATCTAAAAGCCTCAACAATGGAAAAGCTGTAAACAGCATACAGGCTATTGAGATACGTTAAGTTGTTGACACTGAATCAATAGCCTTATTGAAACAGGAGGTTGGAGGTTCCTGAAAGTCTGAAGCTTCGGAAAGAACACAATGGTATACCCTGTTAAGGTGTTTTAAAGTACACTTTGTAAACAAACACAGAAAATTAAGAAACATATGCCTTCGTGGGAATGGCATCAAGTGGGGGAGGCACCAGTCGTCACATTGTTTTTGTGTTGAACTTGGAACACCTAGGAGACACGATTCTGTGTTGCAACCAGCTGAGGTGACTTAAGAATTGCATAGAAGACCTTCGTAAGAATGACATCAAATAGATGCACCAGCCATCACATTGTTTTTGTGTTAAGCTTGAGACACCGACACAGGAGACGTAATTCTTAATGCTACCAGCTGAACTGACTGTAAGAATAGCAGAAGTCAGCAGAAAAATAACTAGAGATAATTAGCTTACATCAGCAGAAAACTTCAAAGGAAATAGCACTGAGAAAGGGTATAAAAATTTAACTTTCAAATGGGAAGATAGATTTGCTATAAAGGGGCAAAGCCATTCTCGGCTTCAGAGCTAGCTCTGTAAGTCTTCAACTCTTTGTATCTTGGGGATCAAGGTACTTGTATTTGATTTTGGTGGATATCCTGGAATAAACTAAGAACTGTAAAACTAGCGAAGCTAAGATTTGAGAATAAGGATCTCTGATAATAGAATTATAAGATTTCTGTTTTTGGAACTGTTAATGTTGCGATTGAATCACCAACTGTAAATTACATGTCGCTTCTTTAATAAATCTATATATTTTTAGAATTGTCTCACATAATACTTCTGTATCAAACTCACAAACTCAATCTCTGTACGCTCTTTGGTGAGGAGTTGCAGAATTCTGGGGGAGTTATCCGGACCCTCATAATATCCGGAACGTTACAGTCTAGCTAAACTTATTAAAACTGCTATCTGGAGGAGGGTAACATCTTCAGGTTGTTCCTTTCCTTTAGGGAGAGATAGTCTGGACCTTTAGACCCAATTAAGCGTCTTTAGGATTCGGCTACCTCTAACTTTAGTTGAAAGTGAATGTCTGGGGAATACGCCTGATCCGGGGTAGCCCTAAAGGGGCTAGGACTAGTAATTATCCCTTCACTGCAAACCTCGCCAGGGTCAGCAAGGCGAGCAGTGGGTCTGCAGGGGTGAGAGGGATCGAAAAGTGCGCTGTGGAGGTGAGTGATGGGTGCAAGTGTGGAGAGGTAAGTATGAGAGGTGAGTGTAAAGTGTTAGAAAAAGTTTACTTACCTTTGTTTCTTCCTGCAGGCTTCAACCCTTGGGGATCCGGAGGTGCCTCATCTCAACAGCAAAGATTGCAGAATGGCTGCTGCATTCTCAGATACAGCAGCCATCTGACTTCTGCTGAGGAAAGAGGTTTGGTGAGTCTTCAGTACAAGGACTCACCTTAGAACAGAGATTGTCAGTGTTTGACAGCTTCTCTAAGCTGTCAAATGCTGACAATTCATCTGTCAAAATTTTTTGACAGATGAAACCTCATACGCTGACGTCCTCTGTCACCGGCTTTCCCTTAATTGGCCTGCTAAACCCACAGGGTGGGCTTAACAAGGTCAATCAAGGGAAAGTAGCGTGGGTTGGCCGGACGTCGTTGGGGGCGGGACTAAAACCCGAAAACCAGCAGTCCCACCCCAACACGCCCCCATTGACAAAATCCAGCCCCACGTATCCATATGGTTTTGTCTCAGGTTGCAATCTATCTCAGAAGGGTTATGGTTGGGGAGAGGGACTCCCAGACCAGGAGTTTCTTTGGCCCCGGCTTGGGAATCCACCAGCAGACTAGTTTTCCAAGTGAGAAGAGATGTACTGGCCTGCTGTAAAAGGCTCACCTGAAGGTCTAGTCTTGGACACTTGAAGGTTTTGAGGACTTTTAAGATATTTCTGGGCCCCTTGTAAAGGGAATTAATGAGGGCTCTGCTTCCCCTCTTCTAGGCCGGTAGTGAAAGTGGGGCTAGTAGTGCACAGTGTTGCATTTCCGGCCCCCCTTATTCTGGCAAGCGCCTGAGATGTGACCCTAGTGACACAGCTGCCCGCCAACAATATTTAAATATGGTGGCCTCCCCCTGACTCTTCGTAATCTAGTAGGGTCAGGAGCAGAGGTCACCGACGAGTTAATCCCAGGATTTAAGGTGGAATGTAGGCCCTGTTTTTGGCCCCATACAATCTTACATCCAACATGCATCCATCACACCTTGAAGTGCCCCACTTGAAAAGCATCACACTTGACAGTGTGAGTCACAATTGCTCCTGATTAGCTCAAATTTAATTTTCGTAAAACAGCAACAAATCATTACTGAAAAGGTATGAACTGCATCCTGTTTTGTCACTAGCCGGAGGTGGTTTCCAACATAAAATATATTCTAAAAAAGTGACGTAATTTATAAAAAACCTCATTAAATTTACCTAAAGAGTTGTTTTTTTTTGAATATTTGAAATATCTCCATTTATGTCCCCATTTGTTAACCTGTTCCTATGACCGAAGTCTAGGCTTTAACTTTCGTGGAATTCCTCAGGTCTCAGAGTGAAGACATTCTATTAAATTGTAAAGTTCCTCGAGTGTCGCTCTGTATATGTCACTCTGGCAGACGACAGCTCCCTCTTCCAGTCTAACTCAGTCGTGGACTGTGACAGTGGGGTTTACAAACAGGAAGCCATTTCTTGCTTTGGGAATGGTCAGTCAGTCTTGCATGTTTTAAAATAAAAACTTTCTGGTTCCTTTATGATCCAAATTGAACAAACAAAAAATAATTTGTCCCACATGCAACTTTCTGATTGGAATTTGGACCTCGGAAATGTATTTTCTCTCAGACCAGCAGTTATTGCTTGCTGTGTTCCTGGTGCTATTAAATAAATACTTCACTATTGAAGTCTGATGGTTTAAATTTGAAAATGCTGTATCCTGCTCCCCTTCCTCTGTTATGCTCCACTTCCCCTGCTCCTGCTGTGTTGCCCTCCCCATCTCCCTGGTGTACTTCTCTCCCTCGGCCTGCTCATTGTGCTACTCTCTTCAGCCCACTCTGCGCTCTGCTCCTTGGCCTCCACTCCCTCCTAATTAGCTCCCCAGCACTTCCCCACACTGCGTGCTGCTCTCTCCCTGCTCTCCTTCCCTACTGTGCTTTTAAAATAAAACCCGCACTGAATCTGATTGATGGAAAACGCAGAGCTTTCCTGTGACATTTTTTTAAATTTCTACGTAACAGGACAGACTGTAAGTCACTCCTAACGTTGCTGCTCATAGAAATAGCAATCTCTAGCCTCAGGGAGCTAGAGAGCGGCATATGTGTGGTTTAATTTAACTTATCGTTTCAAATAATAAGTTGAAAACATGATGGGCCAGAAATTCGGCTCCCTGGCTTCCCGCGGGTGCAAGGATCGTGCACGCACCTACCTACCGCGCCTGCCGTTGAACTCTGGGCCCACGGGGACTTCAGCTTCTGGGCCTCCTCCAACTGCCGGCGCGCAGGGCTTGCGTATCCCAGGGGCGTAGTTAGTGGGATCACGTGGGCCATGGAGAGCCAATGGCAGCAGACCATCTTTCATTCATAGATTTGACAGGACCTGTCAAATCTATGAATACAGATCGGCCCCAAAACATCCCTAAAACTACATTAAATTTTTGAAAAAATTAATTACACTTTTTAACAGGGCTAAAACTAAACTTACCTTTCTTTAAAGTAATTAAAAAAGATAAATCTGTGAAAAAAATGTTTAAATTTTAATAAAATCAACACTTACCTTGTTAAAAGAAGGCCTTGCGCCTCCTTTTTCAATGTGTATCTTCTCCGTGCTTACCCTCACGGAGGAACCTGTAAAAAAACCCGAAGTGCCAGGCGAACGCGCTGGCCCTCCGGCGTGCGCGTTCGACCTCTGAACCCCTTCCTTCAGGGGAACGGAAGTGCCGGTTTCCCGTGCATGCGCAGTGCATGCAAGAAACCGGCACTTTCGTTCCGTCCACGGGTGAGTACATAGTGCGTACTCACCCGTGGCGAGCCTAATTTCTGCCCCAATGTATTTAAATACATATTTTAGATTATAAGTCACGACAGAGGTGACAATTGACATAAACAATCAAGACCATTTAGAATAAAATTAATAGACAATGTGGATTCACGGCAACTTTCTGCATCTTAATATGAATATTAATAATTTACATGATGATTTCTCAGGCATATAAAAAGTGAAATATTTGACTTTGTTCAATCAAAATATTTTTTGAACTGCATTCATCTTGAAAACCAGCAGAGGGAGACAATGTACTGATATAAACTCAATCAGGCAGCGTTTCCTATTATTGTGTTAGCGATAAGGGATTGCCTGGTCACAACCCGCATAGAGGGGAATTGTACAGCCTCTGTTATGGCAGTGCAATCCTCCCCACCCTCATTTTCCTCTATGTGCCGTGCTCAGGCGATCATTTAAGCCACGTGCAGTAACAGGGAAATCTGTCCTAATGTCAGCAAGATCAGGCTCCAACCTGCACGTCAAGACTTCCTGCTACAGCGCATCAGGTGCATGTTGGGGATGCGTATCAGGAAAGGCCGTGTCCCCAGCTCATGATGATCAGGAACTCAAGGACTGGGGATAAGGAATCTCTTGGTGCTCACCAAGGATTCTGAAGCAGAAATTCCCGATAATTGTGTGCCAGAGGCCACCACAACCAACCTGATCCTGGGCTAGACCCACTGAGCAAGTATGTGTCTGTATTACTAAATAGACTGAGCACCATATGAGCTGATTGGTCGATGAAAGTTGAGATAAACGTTGATCAAGCCATGTTTTGCTTGTTTTCCTGAGGGAGATTTTCCAATAAGTGTTACTTTGGAAGCCATCAGAGCATCATTCGTATATCAGATGTCCTCAATCTAGAAAAATCCCTGCTACCAATCAGCTTGCAGATCTCAAAAAACTTGCATTATTGGGTATGGGTTGGCAGGAATTATCCATCTCATTTTCCACATCATATATAAGGGGGCATTTTAATCCCCGGGTGGGAAGTCAGTCAGAGGGATGCATGAGCTGCCCGCGCGGGACTCTCCTGGTGCGGGGGTGGGGGGCGTCAACGTTAATGGTCGGGACTCGCTTGCATCCGACAGCCAGCAGCCTGCCTGAAACAGACGTAAAGACGCAGCTAACCGGTTGCTGGCAGGTGAAGATTGGGCATCCTGGAGGCTGCCAGCCCTCAAGCAACTCGTATGGGGTGGGGGGGGGGGTGGGGGGAGGTGGGCGGTTTCAACAGGGTCTCGTGGGTGGGAAGGGGTTGGGGAGAACCCAAGGCAGCAGAGGCCCAGACCTTTCTTGTGTGTCCAGGTCTTCAAAGGTCAGGCTCTGAGTGCCCTGAAGGTGTGTGACTGGTCGAGCCTGGTCACATGCCCACACAGTGATAAATGCCTTTTGGAAATGGTGGCACTTGGGGCAGGTTGGGCAGTTGTCTTTCAGACCTGACTATTGGTGACTCGGTCACACGACAGAGTGCAGCAGACGCAGCTCAGGCACCACTGGTCTGCTGAGTCCATATTTGCTGGGTCTGCTTTCAAAACTGTCCAAATCTCTAAAGCATGCAGGAGAATTGGAGTAATGCAAGTATTATAGGGGTGAGGTTTTGTTGGGCGTGAGAGATGCGACATCCATATGTTTTTGTCATCACCTAGCGCATCAGCGCAATTCAGAGGTGCTTTAACATGACTCGTGAATCTATGATCGCTCCTCGCATTCCACAGGCTCACCTACAATCTCTAGATTAGGCGGACACAGGAGCAAGTCACTAATTGACTAGAATTTTGTTTCCTTCCAATGACTTGCAAGCCCAAGGGGTCAGCTTCCTCCGCAAGGATTCCAAGGGTCAAGACAAGAATGGCAATAATTTCTGCCAATAGGGCAACAACAAGATCTGCGAAATCCAGGTCCGCGAAGCAATCACCGCCAATAGAGACTGTGCCCCTTTCGAGAATCCAATCCATGACTGCTTCAAAGGAACTTGGAGTGATGAGGCACTCTTGTCTGACACCAGTGTTGATTGGAAAAGGCACTCTCTCGTCCCCTCCAATCCTCATCAAGCTGCCAGTGTCCAAGTGTAAGGCAGGAACTACTCATATGAGCTTTTCAGGGACTCATTTGGAGAATATTTGTCAAAGGACAGATCTGTGCACGGAATCAAATGCTGACTTAAGATCAACATAGGCCACATATAGCGGGCGATGGTATTCTCGTCTGGTCTGTGGCAGCAGATTGAGCGTCAGTATCTGATCAACGGTCGATCTGCCAGCGGTGAAGCCACTTTGCTCTTCCCATCCTAATCAGCTGAGAAGGAAATGTGCAAATTCCTTTCCTGTAACAGAAAAAAAGGATGATGCTGCGATAGATACCACGCTCAGCTCTGATGGATCGGTCGTCTACTGACACGTTATAGCTGTAATTATAATTGAAAGGTTTGGCACATTTGCTTCTGAAAACAGTTACACGTAAAAGAGCTGCAACACAACCTAGCTGCATAAAGCATTGCCTTTTAATGATGGGCTGCAACTTCCAAACATATTTGTCACTTTATACATAATCCTTTAATTTACAACTGTACCTAATACAAGGGAACAAACCTGAACTGGAGGAGGAGTCAGGAATTGCAAGTCTGTGACTCCAAGGAGGAGGCCACCCTGACAGCCACCCTTATAAGAGCATCAAAGAGGTGAGAAACCGAAACCACGGGCCTCCCCAAGCTGTACCATCCTGCTCTTACATCTTGCTCCCTTCTCATTCACTGCCACACAGACATACACACAATCACACCAACAACGTCCTCAGTATTTTCTTATGAGACCCTCTGTTGGAAGATGTCTCTTGAAAAGAACATAAGATTAGTCACTCTTCTGTCATTATAGACGTGGTACCATGGACTTCCAATGCCACCAGTGGGCCAGATCAAGAAGAGCACCTCACGGTACCCCGCGTCCCTCACACCATCCTTTGCAAGTACCAGCACGCTTGCACACATCCGAGAGGATACCGTTGGTGAGCCTGGAATAAATCATTTCATAAACACAATAGGATTTGTAAAGGTTTAAGCAGATGACGTGTGTATAAGTAGGAAGATGGTTGAATTGAGTTGTTGCCATGTAATGCCATGCTTCTGGGGAAACTTGCTGGTAGCCAGGCTTGGCTGCTGAAAGTTCTCACCATGCTGCAATGTATGCGATTTCTGGCTGTGCTAGTGTACTGAGCTGACTCCTGACCTGACTGCAGTTTCTAGGAGTAAATCAATGTGAAGGGTACGAGCCAGGTCAGTCTGGAAATCTGTGGTACAATTAGTCATCGGTGAGAGCACATACTGCATGCAGATATGTGGCCTGCTATGTTTTTCCATCTGCAATAAACAGGCAGCCTCCATACAGACCACATTCCTTTTTTGGCAGCTGGCCCCAAATCTTCAAGCAAGCCAGAGATCAATAAATTTTAAAATCCTGCCTGCAGACTATATTATTCACTGTGCAGTTTCATGGACATTTTCATCAATCTAATTGATATGCATTGCCAAGCTGGGAGGTGAGACTTATCCCCATTACAGCAATGCAGTGATTCCTCGTCACTCCGTTTGAATCGTTGATAATAAGCATGTTTCTCTCCAGTGAGAGTGCTTTTGCAGCTCCCTGACTGGAGGCACCAGCTCTCTCTCTAGAGAATGGGACCCTGGAAATACATGCAGGGTTTGCACATTAAAGGCCGGGCAACTGTGCTTCCCACCCTCACCCAATGCCAGGTTAGAAAATCTGGGTGGTGGTTGTGTGCGATCTCACAGATCACAGGGAGGCCCCGGGCTGCTCTGGAGTTTTGTTATTTTACTTTGGGGCGTCATAGACAAGATTTGGCATTGAGGGACATGAGGTAGATCTTCTTCTCTACCATCAGGATGTGAGTTATCGCCTGGGAAAAGCGCAGAGAGGAAAATCGGCAGGCAAGGGTCGCAGGCTGGTAATAGAGCCCGTCTGATTTTCCTGCAATAATTTAATTGGAGGGAAAATCGTGCGGGATCCGTAATTGGTGTGCAATTCTCCCCGCCTGATATTTCGTTCTGCACACCACCCAGACAATATATTACGCCCAGGCGGTACAGACGAAAGTCTACCCCATGTCCTTGTGAAGGCTGATCATTCTCCCAGGAGATATTGGGGAAGAAATTCAACTTCATTTCTTGGGCGTGAAATGAACGATGGGGGACGAATTTTGGGTCGTGATCTTCTGCGCTTGTCTCCTGCAAGTGTGCCGGCCACCATTTTGAATTGGGTGACTTTTGCTTGTTGAATGATGGGAGCACTGAATTCAATCATCCTTAAGCCCACCCAGTAATTTTTGGTGCCAACAGTGGGGAAGCAGGCTGCAGCAGCATTATTTACAGGGATCCTCAGCTGCATTCCGATAAGTGTCAGCCGTGGCTCAGTGGGCAGCACCCTCGCCTCTGAGTCAGGAGGTTGTCCCACTCCAGAGACTTGAGCACAAAAATCTAGGCTGACACTCCCGTGCAGTGCTGAGGGAGTGCTGCACTGTCGGAGGTGCCGTCTTTCAGATGAGACGTTAAAACAAGGCCCCATCTGCTCTCTCAGGTGGATGTAAAAGATCCCCCGGCACTATTTTGAAGAAGAGCAGGGGAGTTATGTCCGGTATCCTGGCCAATATTTATCCCTCAATCAACAAAACATAAACAGATTATCTGGTCATTAACCCATTGCTGTTTGTGGGAGCTTGCTGTGTGCAAATTGGCTGCCGCATTTCCTACAGTACAGCAGTGACTGTACTTCATTGGCTGTAAAGCGTTTGAGACGTCCTGAGGTCGTAAAAGGCCCTATATAAATGCAAGTCTTTATTTAGTCTTAAGTCTCTGGTTAGTTGTTTTAGGCTGCTAGTGTGCTTGTAGGTCTTTTCTTAGATTTTGTGGCTGAAATGGTTATGTTCCAAACTCGTGGACATTGACTATTTGGAGTTTCAGCTCATCATTGGTGACATTGGCCCGGGTTTCGCAGTCAGCAGCGAAGTGACAGTGCTCGCCGCTGACCTCAAAGAAAGCTGCCCACAAAGATCTAGCGACCTCCGTGGTGTGGATTTCACCTTTCCTGACATTAATTTTATTCTGGCGCCATGTATAGAGGATCGCCAGCATCCAGCAACAGTGATGTCATCAAGCAGGCTAAGCAGCCAATCACATTGAAGAATTCTCACAGACAGCAAACCAGGAAGTAAAAAGCACTGATTATCCTTCACTTTTTAATCATTTTACAGAGAGTAAAATAAAGATTGGGCCATACACATGGGATTAAGGTAGAAACTGAAATATCATAAACAAATTAAAAATTTTTTTTTTTTTTAAATCTATGGGAATTTGTATCATAATGGAGAAATTTGACATTCCACAAATATAAAATTAGTTTTTCAGGGCCAGAGAGGTTGTTCAGCAGTAATTATGACTTAGTTCACCGTTAAAAACCCAGTTACACCTCATTCAACAAGGCTTAACTTTTTCAGGGGCTTTTACAGTGAGATTAGAGAGCAAAAAATGGAAGTTCACGTCAATTCAAGTGATTTGTAAGATTTCCATCTGTGAGGAATAACAGCGCACCCTGTGGAGGAGCGGGGAATCACTGACAGCTGCTTCTAGATTTCTGCGTTTAACTGCGCATGTGCGGACACCAGAAGTTGCTGTCAGTTTCACAGAGTAATGACGGCGAACGCTTACAGTTTCGTCATCATGGCAATCGCAATTTCAGGGCCAATATGGGTGTGTTGCTCATTCTGCCACTGGGGCTGGGGGATGAGGAGCAAGAAGAGCAGCAAGGAAGAGGACAGAGACCTGTAGCTGCTGGCAGAGAAAGTGAAGGAAGGGAGGGTGTATGTAGGAGGTCTTACACAGAACAGGGTTCCACAATAGATATTGTACCTCAACTTAACTGAGGAGCAGTGTGTCTGGGAGCTGCGCTTCACCAGGGAGGCTGTGACAGAGCTATGTCGCTTGTTACAGCAACAACTGCAGCCCAGCGCCGGGGCAGGCACATCACACCTGTGGCTGTAAAGGTCACTGTGGCCCTGAATTTCTGCACCTTGGGGTCATTCGAGGCAGCAACAGGTAACATAAGCAACATAAGTCATGGGATCTTTCATGTCCACTTGAACAGGCGGAGTAAAGGTCTCCCCTGCAAGATACCTCCTCCAACAATGCAGCGCTTCCTCAGATTATCCATGCTCTGCGAAAGGATTGGGCTTGGTGGATGGAACGGCCTTCTCTAGTTCTATGTTCCCTGGTATTCTTGTGCTCTTACATGAAGTTGAGAGTTTTACACGGTTCTCAGCTATTAATTGGTGTGTTCTTTCTTTCCAGTTAAAAGCAACACCTAAGTAGCCCTTTCACCACCACAAGTTTAGGTTTGAACAGATAGTTTTATCTAGAATTTTTGGCAGCTTATTTTTTTCCCCTTAAATAGTAGCACTTCACAACCATGCAGAGTATTTTGAATTTAGGAAATATTGAACATTTTTGTATAGTGATAAAAAAAAATGTCTGCTAATTACAACTGCATAATAACCCAAGTAAAGTGCTGATGCTATGTGCGTGCCTGCAAGTAACTAGTGAAAAGGTTAATACTGATATATCTTCTAAATGACATAGATCTTCTGTGAGGTGCCTGGATTCTGAAACCAAGGTGATTAGTGACCTACTTGAAGAGCCCTGAGGCAAAGATTAGCACCAAGGCTTCATCTCAAAGCCACAACCCCAGTTCACACAAAATGTCAAATAGAATGATGGCAGGAAAAATATTTGTAGCAACGCTTTTTAAAATTCCAGCTTGTATATCACCTTCACTTAAATTACTTGACAATTCTTCAGTTATAGAGTCAACAAAACTGTGCTATCAGCTAATACTTTAGCAACAGACCCATCAAATTGTTTGAAGCTTTTGTGAGTCTAATGAAAGGTACCACTGTTCATTTCTTCCTAACTTTCTCCCCGCCAGCCTGAAGGCATTGAATCCTTGCTGGAGCACTGACAGCCCTTTGTTACCTCACCCAAGTGGCCATTATGTGTCCGCCAGCGAGTTCACATAGCAACTGCAATCATTTTAACAGATATATATAAACTCATGCAGTACTAGATTGAAAATTTAGCTTTGTATCTTTTCCATTTATCTTCCAGGAGTTCTGTGCTGTGAACGTTCTGCCCTGAATTGAAGAGGAAATCATTTTACCTTTGATTTAATTTGGCATTCTAAAATTAAAAATAGTAAAATGGATAAGAATGCATTATCTGACTTTGTCCCTTAACACTCTTAGGCCACTGGTTTTCTTGAACAGATTGCTTTTACATAGGATTACATAGGATATACGGCACAGAAACAGGCCGTTCGGCCCAACCAGTCCATGCCGGCATTTATGCTCCACTCGAGCCTCCTCCCGTCTTTCCTCATCTAACTCTATCAGCATAACCCTCTATTCTCTTCTCCCTCATATGCTTGTCTAGCCTCCCCTTAAATACATCTCTACTATTCACTTCAACCACTCCCTTTGCTTTGCTTCTTGCAGTCACAGATGTGTTGTACTTCTTCTTTCTGTTGGAAAGGGGGTGCAGGAACCGAGCGACCTGGGCATGTATGTACACAAATCTTTGAAGGTGGCAGGACAAGTTGAGAAGACTGTTAAAAAAGCGTACGGAATCCTTGGCTTTATAAACAGAGGCATAAAGTACAAAAGCAGGGAAGTTATGCTAAACCTTTTATAAATCACTGGTTCGACCCCAGTGGGAGTATTGGCCGTGATATTTACAGGGAGGTGGGGAGGGATCAGTGGGGCGCGGTAAAGAGGGAAACTCAGAAATCCCGGAGACGTAGAGGTCCTGCCAAATTTAACGGTAGGATCTCATCACCATTTTGTTATTCTGATTCCTGCCCGGCAGCGGGCCAAGTTAACAGGCTGGCTGGCTGCCAGGTGGCAAAGCCAGCGGCAGAAGGCCGCAGCCGGGGACCATTGGGGGTTGGCCGATCACAGAGTAGGTGGCTCGAGATCGGGGGTTGGGGGGGGGGGGTCATAGGAACATAGGAACAGGAGTAGGCCATTCAGCCCCTTGAGTCTGTTCCACCATTCAATGAGATCATGGCTGATCTGTATCCTAACTCCATCCACCCACCTTGGCTCCATATCCCTTAATACCCTTAGCTAGCAAAAGTCTATCGATCTCAAATTTAAAATTATTAATTGAGCTAGCATCTACTGCTTTTTGTGGGAGAGAGTTCCACACTTCTACCACCCATTGCGTGAAGAACTGTTTCCTAACTTCTCTCCTGACTGGCCTGGCTCTGATTTTAAGGTTATGACCCCTTGTCCGAGACTCTTCCACCAGCAGAAAAAGTTTCTCTCTGTCTACCCTATCAATTCCTTTCAAGATTCTAAAAACCTCAATCAAATCATCCCTTAACCTTCTATATTCCAGGGAATACAAGCCTAGTTTATGTAAAGTCTCCTGATAATCTAAACATTGGAGTTCTGGTAACATTCTGGAGAATCTGCACTGGACTCCTTCCAAGGCCAATATATCCTTTCTAAGGTGCGGTGCCCAGAACTATACACAGTGCTCCAGATGTGGTCTAGACAAGGCTTTGTATAGCTGTAGCAAAACTTCCTCCCCTTTATATTGTAGCCCTCTAGATATAAAGGCTAACATTCCATTAGCCTTTTTGATTATTTTTTGTACCTGATCACCACATTTTAGTGATCTGTGTACATGGACCCCTAAATCTCTTTGGACCTCCACTGTTCCCAGCTTTTCACCATTTAAATAATACTCGGATCTATCCTTCTTTGTTCCAAAATGGATGATCTCCCACTTACCTGTGTTGAAATCCATCTGGCACAGTTTCGCTCACTCACTTAATCTATCAATGTCTCTGTAATTTAATGCTCCTGTCTGCACTACTTACTATGCCACCAATCTTTGTGTCATCAGCAAACTTGGATATACAGCTCTCTATTATGTTATCTAAGTCATGAATAGATGAGGCCCCAGCACAGATCCTTGTGGGACATCACTAGTCACTTCCTTCCAATTCGAGTACACACCCATTATCCTGCTCTCTGTCTTCTACTGCCTAACCTCCTAACCAGGTCAATAATTTGCCTTCAGTTCCATGAGCTTTAATTTTTTGTTAACAGTCTCTTATGTGGAACCTTATCGAATGCCTTCTGGAATTCCATATCAACAACATCCATAGACATTACCCCATCTACTACTTTAGTTGCTTCCTCAAAAAATTCAAATAGGTTCATTAGACATGACCTGCCCTTTATAAATCCATGTTGGCTCTCTCTAATAATCTACTCAAAATTTCTCTAAGTGCTCAGTCACTTTGTCCTTAATTATAGATTCCAATATCTTATCCACAACAGATGTTGACTAGCAGGTCGGTAGATTGTGGTGCAGGTGGCTCGAGATCGGGGGTTGGGGCAGCAGATTACGGCCGTGATTGTCAGAAGGTTTGCTTGAGGGACCGGGGGTAGCACTCCTGCTCCTCCTGGCTCACAAGGAGTGCTTTAAAAAAACACTTACCTCCTGCAGCCAGCTGCTCCCGTCTCCATTTCGTTGCCGGGTTTCACAAGCCCTGGGACACCTGGCCGCCAACCGTTACATTTAAATCAGGCTCCCAATTTCCCCGTCGAGCCTGATTTAAATATTATAATGAAGTGTCTCGCCTCTCCAAGAGGGAAGACAGGCATGCCATGCAACCAGCTGCTGTAAAAATGGCAGCAGGCACTTGTACGGTGGGTTGGGGGTCAGGTTTTGCAATTTTTCATTTTTAACCCAACCCTCTCCCACCCATTATGGGGGGTTAATATCGACCCCACTGTGAGAGGGTGCAGAAGAGATTGACGAGAATAGTTTAAGATTTTGATTTTAACCTAGAACTTTAAACACTGTCGTTAACAGAAGCTGCCTGCCAGTGGCAGTTAACTGTCAGTCAGCTGCAAGTGTTTGTCTTGAATAGGCGCTAATCACTGGGAGCAGGGGAGCTGAGTCAACACTTGTAAATTGGGTGAGGCTCCTAAAGTGCAAGAGTATAAGAGTAAACAGGTCTGCAGAGTGGGATTAAAACGCAGTGTACTTAAACAGAGTGTTTTATTTGGGAATTAGGAGAAGAGGGGGAAGGAGTTGCTGCTTTTTGCCTACACTACTTGTAGTGCTTTGTGTTACAGGTAGATATTTAATTTCAGTACCCATAACTTAATCTAGATCAAGCAAGTAGTCAAGAAACTACACTGTAAACTAAGTTACCTAGTTACAAATTTAATTGTAATTAAGTAAAACTAGGTCGTATAGGGATGGCAGTGCAGGTGGCGTGCCGCAATTGCAGTATATGGGAGTTTGTAGAGAGCATTGTGATCCCGGACAATCATGTTTGCAGTAAGTGCCTGCATCTTGTTGAACTTCAGCTCAGAGTTGTTGAGTTGGAGTCTGAGGTGCAGACATTGTGGGGCATCAGGGAGGGGGTCAGGAAGGGACAGAGAGAGTAACAAAGCTAATAAGGCATCAGTGACTAAGGTGACATCTATGCCAAATAGAAATAAGTCAAAGCTAAAGGCACTATATCTGAAAGCGCGAAGCATTTGCAACAAAATAGGTGAATTAATAGTGCAGATAGAAATTAACAGGTTTGATCTAACAGCCATTACGGAGACGTGGTTGCAAAGTGGATAAAGACAGTAGAGAGAAAGGATCTTAGCTCTGAAAATCAAGAAGTAGAATCAGTTTAGGTGGAGAAAGGGGCAGAAAACATTGGTGGAAGTTGTTTATAGGCCCCAAACAATAGTTGTAATGTCGGGCAGTGTATGAATCAGGAAATTAGAGGCGCATGTAACAAGGGTAATACAGTAATCATAGGGGACTTTAATCTACATATAGACTGGGCAAACCAAATTTGCAGTAATAGTGTGGAGGACGAATTAATGGAATCTATGCAAGATAGTTTTCTAGATCAGTATGTTGAGGAACCAACTAGGGAACAGGCTATTTTAGATCTAGATTTAAGATCTAATTAATTAACAACCTTGTAGTAAAGGGGCCTTTAGGGAAGAGTGACCATAATATGATAGAATTTTATATTCAGTTTGAAAGTGATTTAGTTAAATCCGAAACTAGGGTCTTAAATCTAAACAAAGCAAACTATGTAGGTATGAGGGGCGAGTTAGCCAAGGTAGATTGGGAAACTACATTAAAATGTATGACATTAGACAAGCAATGGCTAGCATTTAAAGAATTAATACATAATTTACAACAAATATACATTCCTTTAAGGCACAAAAACCCCACAGGAAAAGTGGTCCAACCGTGGCTAACAAGAGAAGTTAAAGATAGTATTAGATCAAAAGAAGAGGCTTATAATGTTGCCAAAAAGAGTAGTAAGCCTGAGGATTGGGAGGATTTTAGAATTCAGCAAAGGAGGACCAAGAAATTGATAAAGAAAGGGAAAATAGAATATGAGAGTAAACTAGCGAGAGACATAAAAAGACAGTAAATGCTTCTATAGGTATGTAAAAAGGAAAAGGTTAGTGTAAGTAAATGTGGGCCCCCTACAGGCTGAGACAGGAGAAATTATAATGAGGAATAAGGAAATGGCAGAGAAATTAAACAAATACTTTGGGCTGGATTTTGCCAGCGCTCAGAGGTTGTGTTTGGAGGCGGGTCCACTGTCAAAATAGCAAAGATTGACAGCGGGTAGGAAACCTGCCTCCACGCGAGTCTCCCAGGTGTCGGGTCTGTCAGCGGAGAACTGACCCGACACCAAGTGGCGGGGGAGACAATTGAGATCATTAAATGGCTTGGTAATAGCCAATTTAACATAGAAACATAGAAAAATAGGAGCAGGAATAGGCCATTTGGCCCTTCGAGCCTGCTCCGCCATTCAATATGATCATGGCTGGTCCTCTATCTCAATACCATATTCCCGCTCTCTCCCCATACCCCTTGATGCCTTTTTGTGTCTAGAAATCTATCTATCTCCTTCTTAAATATATTCAGTGACTTGGCCTCCACAGCCTTCTGTGGTAGAGAATTCCATAGGTTCACCACCCTCTGAGTGAAGAAATTTCTCCTTATCTCAGTCCTAAATGTCCTACCCCGTATCCTGAGACTGTGACCCCTCGTTCTAGACCCCCCAGCCAGGGGAAATATCCTCCCTGCTTCCAGTCTGTCTAACCCTGTCAGAATTTTATACGTTTCAATGAGATCCCCTCTCATTCTCATAAACTCTAGTGAATACAGGCCTAGTTGGCCCAATCTCTCCTCATATGACAGTCCTGCCATCCCAGGAACCAGTCTGGTGAAACAAAAAGAAAATACTGCAGATGCTGAAAATCTGAAATAAAAACAGAAAATGCTGGAGATACTCAGCAGGTCAGGCAGCATCTGTGAAGAGAGAAACAGAGTTAACGTTTCAGGTCGATGACCTTTTGTCAGAACTGGAGAAAAGCAGGAAATGGAACAGATTTTTAAGCAAGTGTAGGGGCTGGGAAATGGGGGAGGGGATGAAAGGACAAAAGGGAAGGTCTGTGATAGGATAGAAGGCAGGAGAAGTTAAGAGACATTAAGAGATATTGAAGGCAAAAGGAGGTGGTAATGGGACAGGTTAAGAAACAAAGGATGGCTCTAGATGAAGTGTGAATTGCGCTGGCAGAATGAAAGACAGCTGCCATGTGGGAGAGAAGAACAGAAGACACAAACAAAAAGTGTGGATAAAAAATATATATATGATAGGGGCCAGGTTATGATCTGAAATTGTTGAACTCTATGTTGAGTCCAGAAGGCTGTAAAGTGCCTAATCGAAAAATGAGGTGCTGTTCCTCGAGCTTACGCTGAACTTCCATGGAACAATGCAAGAGGCCGAGGATAGTGTGGTCTGAGTGGGAGTGGAGCAGAGAATTAAAGTCACGGACGGAACGGAGGTGTTCCGCAAAGCGCTCACCCAATCTGTGTTTGGTCTCCCCAATGTAGAGGAGACCACATCGTGAGCAGCAAATACAGTATACTAAATTTCAAGAAGTACAAGTAAACTGCTGTTTCACCTGGAAGGGGTGTTTGGGGCCCTGGACAGTGGGAAGGGGGGAGGTATAAGGGCATGTGTTGCATCTCCTGTGCGTGCACGGGAAGGTGCCGGGCGAAGGGGAAGGGGTGTTGAGGGTGATAGAGGAGTGGACTAGGGTGTCGCGGAGGGAGCAGTCCCTACGGAATGCTGAAAGGGGAGGTGAGGGGAAGATGCGTTTGGTGGTGGGATCACGCTGGAGGACGATCCGTTGAATGTGAAGGTTGGTGGGGTGAAAGGTGAGGACAAGGGGAACTCTTATCGTGGTTCTGGGAGGGAGGGGCAGTGGTGAGGGCAGAAGTGCGGGAGATAGAACGGACACAGTCGAGGGACATGTCAACCACTGTAGAGGGGAATCCTCGGTTGAGGAAAAAGGAAGACATGTCGGAAGCACTGGTATGGAAGGTGGCATCGTCCGAGCAGATGCGGCGGAGACGGAGAAACTGGGAGAATGGAATAGAGTCCTTACAGGAGGCGGGGTGGGAGGAAGTGTAGTCCAGGTAGCTGTGGGAGTCAGTGGGCTTGTAGTGAATGTTAGTCAATAACCTATCCTCAGAGATGGAGACGGAGAAGTCGAGGAAGGGAAGGGAAGAGTCGGAGATGGACCATGTGAAGGTGAGGGAAGGGTGGAAATTGGAAGCAAAGTGAATGAAATTATCTAGTTCAGGGCAAGAGCAGGAAATGGCACCGATACAGTCATCAATGTACTGGAAAAAGAGGTGAGGGAGGGGACCCGAGTAGGACTGGAACAAAGAATGTTCCACATTTCCCACGAAAAGGCAGGCATAGCTAGAACCCATGCGGGTACCCTTAGCAACAACTTTGATTTGGAGGAAATGAGTGGGGTCAAAGGAGAAGTTGTTCAATGTGAGAACAAGTTCAACCAGGCGGAGGAGGGTGGTGGTGAATGGGGACTGGTTGGGCCTCGTTCAAGGAAGAAGCGGAGCGTCCTCAGGCCATCCTGGTGGGGGATGGAGGTGTAGAGGGATTGTACGTCCATAGTGAAAAGGAGGCGGTTGGGGCCAGGAAGCTGGAAACTGTTAAAGTAGCGGAGGGCGTCAGAAGAGTCGCGGATGTAGGTGGGAAGAGACTGGACAAGGGGAGAAAAAATAGAGTCGAGATAGGAAGAGATAAGTTCCGTGGGGCAAGAACAGGCTGAAACGATGGGTCTACCAGGGCAGTCTTGTTTGTGGATCTTGGGAAGGAGGTAGAAGTGGTAGAACCTTCGCTGCACTCCCTCTATGGCAAGTATATCCTCTCTTGGGTAAAGAGACCAAAACTGCACACAGTACTCCAGGTGTGGTCTCACCGAGGCCCTGTATAACTGTAGTAAGACATCCTTGCTCCTGTATTCAAATCCTTTTGCAATGAAGGTCAACATACCATTTGCCTTCCTAACTGCTTGCTGCACCTGCATGTTTGCTTTCAGTGACTGGTGTACAAGGACACCCAGATCCCTTTGTACTTCAACATTTCCCAATCTATCACCATTTAAATAATACTCTACCTTTCTGTTTTTCCTACTGAAGTGGATAACTTCATATTTATCCACGTTATACTGCATCTGCCATGTATTTGGCCTCTCATTCAACTTGTCTAAATCGACTTGAAGCCTCTTTGCATCCTTCTCACAACTCACAATCTTACCTAGTTTTGTGTCATCAGCAAACTTGGAAATATTACATTTGGTTCCCTCAACCAAATCATTGATATATATTGTGAATAGCTGGGCCCCAAGCACTGATCCCTGCGGTACCCCACTAGTCACCGCCTGCCAACCCGAAAAAGACCCATTTATTCCTACTCTCTGTTTCCTGTCTGTTAACCAATTTTCAATCCAAGCCAGTATATTACCCCCAATCCCAAGTGCTTTAATTTTGCACACTAACCTCTTATGTGGGATTTTATCAAAGGCCTTCTGAAAATCCAAATACACCACATCCACTAGTTCTCCCTTATCTAGTCTACCAGTTACATCCTCAAAAAACTCCAGTAGGTTTGTCAAATATAATTTCCCTTTCACAAATCTATGTTGACTTTGTCTAATCCCATTGATATTTTGTATGTGTCCTGTTATCACATCCTTTATAATAGACTCTAGCATTTTCCCTACTACTCATGTTAAGCTAACCGGTCTGTAGTTCCCTGTTTTCTTTCTCCCTCATTTTTAAATTGTGGGGTCACATTTGCCACCCTCCAATCTGCAGGAACTGTTCCATAATCTATAGAATTTTGGAAGTTGACAACCAACGCATCCACTATTTCTTTTAGTACTCTGGGATGCAGATTATCAGGCCCTGGGGCTTTATCGGCTTTCAGTACCTATTAATTTCTCCAGCACTATTTTTTTACTAATACTAATTTCCTTTAATCCTCCTCCTCACTGGACCCTTGGTTCCCTAGCATTTCTGGGAAGTTATTTGTGTCCTCTTCCATGAAGACAGAACCAAAGTATTTGTTTAATTGCTCTACCATTTCCTTGTTCCCCATTATAAATTCTCCTGTTTCTGACTGTAAGGGAACTACATTTGTCTTCACTAATCTTTTCCTTTTTACATACTTATAGAAGCTTTTACAGTCTGCTTTTATGTTCCTTGCAAGTTTACTCTCATACTCTATTTTTCCCCTCTTAATCAATCTCTTGGTCCTTTTTTGCTGAACTCTAAACTGCTCCCAGTCCTCAGGCTTGCTACTTTTTCTGGCAACTTTATATGACTCCTCTTTGGATCTAATACTATCCTTAATTTCTTTTTTGTTAGCCATGGTTGGGCCGCTTTTCCTTTTGTGTTTTTGCGCCAGAAAGGAATGTATAACTGTTGCAATTCATGCATTCGTTCCTTAAATGATAGCCATTGCCTATCCACCATCATGCCTTTTAATGAAGCTCCCCAATCTATCATAGCCAACTCACTCCTCATACCTTCGTAGTTTCCTTTGTTTAGATTTCGGACCCTAGTTTCGGATTGGACTTCTTCACTTTCCATCTTAATGAAGAATTCTATCATGTTATGGTCATTCTTCCCTCAAGGACCCCGCACAACAAGATTATTAATTAACCCCTTCTCATTGCACAATACTCAATCCAGGATAGCCTGGTTGGCTCCTCAACGTACTGGTCTAAAAAACCATCTCATACACACTCCAGGAATTCATCCCCCACAGTATTATTGCTAATTTGGTTTGGCCAGTCTATATGTAGATTAAAGTCACCCATGATTACTGTAGTACCCTTGTTACATGCATCTCTAATTTCCTGTTTGATGCCGTCCCCTACATTACCACTACTGTTTGGAGGCCTATTGACAACTCCCACCACTGTTTTCTGCCCCTTGCTGTTTCTTAGCTCCACCCAGACTGATTCTGCATCTTTATTTTCTGAGTCAATATCCTTTCTCACTGTTGCTCTGATTTCTTCCTTTACTAACAACGCCTCCCCACCTCCTTTTCCTTTTTGTCTGTACTGGACAGGTGGGAATTTGCAAGTGACTTGGGGAGAGTTTTTTCCTGGGGCGGAAGCAGAAGTGTTGGAAAGGGAAAGGGGGATGTGACTGGTGAGGGACAAAGGCAAAGACTCCACTTGTGTAGTTAAGCAACCATGGTCATCAACTAAGGTAAGAGACAGTATCAAGCTAAAATAAAATGCAAGGAAAATTATAAATCCAATGGACTGGGAGAGCTATAAAAAGCAAGAAAGGGATACAAGTAAAGTAATAAGAGATTCAAAAAGGAAACATGAAAAAAAACTTGTAAGGGATATCAAAGCTAACAGTAAAAAAAAATATATAAATATTTAAAAGCGGTAAAGATGAATGTGGGCCCATTAAATACAGATTCAAACAGGACAATAATGGACAACAAGGAAATGACAGACAGTTAAATTAATTCTTTTGTATCTATTTTCACAGTGGATGAACAGGACAAAGTACTAGCAGTACAGTGGAACCTAAAGGGGGAACTTAGTGGATATAAGTTTAAAAAATGATATTGCAGTAAATACTGAGTCTTAAGATAGACAAATCTCCAGAACTTGATGGTTCGTTCCACCACCACCCTCCCCCCACCACCACCATCCACCCCTCCTCCCACCACCGCCACCATCCACCCCTCCTCCCAGTGTATTTTTTAAAAAGTAAGGAAATTGCAGATGCATTAATCATAATTTTCTAAAGCTCTCTAGATTGAGGAATTGTGCCTTTGGATTGGAAAATTGCAAATGTCAGTCCATTATTTACAAAGGGAGGGAGGGAGAAACCAGGTAACCACAGGTACCTGCCAGTTTAACATGAGTTGTGGGAAAGTTACTTGGACCTATCATCAGAAACAGAGTCACTGAGCAAGTATGAGTTGATCAAAGAAAGCCAGCATGGATTTGTGAGTGGCAGGTCATGTCAGAATAACTTGATTGAATTTTTTGAGGAAGTCACTTGCATGGTGGATAGGGGAGTGTCTATGGATGCTGTCTATATGGAGTTTCAGAAGGCATTTGATAACTTTCTTGCGAAGAGATTATTATCAAAATTGAAAGCACGTGAAATTGGAGGCAACCTTGTGGCGTGGGTTGGTAATTGGTTGGGAGTTAGGAGACAGAGAGTAGGGGTAAAGAAAACATTCTCTGATTCTCGAGTGAAAGGTAGCGTTCTTCAGGGCTCTGTACCGGGGCCTCAGCTTTTCACCATATATATATATCAATGACTTAGATGAAGGAATAGAGAGTTGTATATCAAAGTTGGCAGATGACATTAAGTTAGGAGGCACAGTAAATTGTGTAGATGGGCGCAGGAAAGGGACATAGGCAGATTAAGTGAGCGGGTAAAACTGTAGCAGATGCAGTTCAATTTAGGGGGGGTCATGCACTTTGAATCTGAAAAAGACCAATTGGAAAATGTTTGTAATGGTGAGAGACTTGGAGCTGTGGAGGAGCAGAGGGATTTAGGTGTCCATGTACGTAAGTCACTAGTTCACAGGTACAAAAGTAATTTAAAAAGTCTAATGCAATGTTATCTTTTATTTCAAGGGGATTGAAATACAAAAAGTGAGGAAGTGATGCTTCAGTTGTACAGCTGGATCAGACCCCATCTGGAGTACTGCGTGCAGTTTCAGGCAGTGAACTTAGGAAAGATATATTGACCTTGGCGGGGTACAGCACAGATTCACCAGAATGATACCAGGGCGTATAGGATCATAGAATCGAACAGCACAGAAGGAGGCCATTCAGCCCATCGAGTCTGCGCCGGCTCTTTCGAAGAGCAATCCAGTTAGTCCCACTCCCCCGCTCTTTTCCCATAGCCCTGCAATTTTTTCTCCTTCAAATATTTATCCAATTCCCTTTTGAAGGCTACCATTGAATCTGTATCCACCACCCAATCAGGCAGCGCATTCCAAGTCCTAACCCACTCGTTGCATAAAAAAGTTTTTCCTCAGGTCGCCTCTGGTTCTTTTGCCAATCACCTTAAATCTGTGCCCTCTCGCTATCGACCCTTCAGCCATTGGAAACAGTTTCTCTTTAATTACTCTATCTAAATACCCAATCGGAGTGAATCGCAAGCAGAGTGAAGCTGGGAATTTGGTGATAGTAGGAATTCGGTGGAGAGGAGGAAGGCGGTTTCCCATGTCCAACTCAAAAGAAGGAGTGGAGCCACAGAACCCGAGGATTCTAAGTTAAGTATCTAATATTTAGGTTCTTTGTATTTAGTATCTCAGTGGCTTAAGGGTTAAATTACAAGGACAGGTCGCATAAACTAGGGCTCGATTTTAACTCGGGACGGGATTGGTGCCTGCGGGAGGCCTGCGCGAGTGACAAATTCGCATGTCGAGGCCTGAAGAGATTTTAAATCTCGGGCCTCATTTTCATATTTATGCTCCGAGCCCTGCCCAAACCCGGCAGTCAAGTAAATGGTGGTCTGGGTGTTCCAGAGGGGATTGCGATCGGGGGAGGGGTGGAAACCTGGAGCAAGGGAGGTTTTCTTGTGGGGCCGAAGAGGAGCATGACACAAGACACAAGTCTTCCCTTCCCTTCCCACATACAGCCTTTGCAAAGGCTGCTAACTGTTTTAAATGTATTTTAAGCATTTATAAAAGCTAATAAAATTTAGCTCTCGTATGTGACTACTTACCTTTTAGTGGCTACATCCCTTTAACTTCCCAGCAGCTCTCTAAGGATCGGCCCATTAGCAAGTTTCCCACACAAGGCATGATGCTCGTAGGGAGCTCTGACATTTTCATTACGTGGGCTGATCTCACAATATTCAACAAAAGTGAGAAGTCGCACAACACCAGGTTATAGTCCAACAGCTTTATTTGAAATCACAAGCTTTCGGAGCGCTGCTCCTTCATCAGGTGAAGTCTTCACCTGACGAAGGAGCAGCGCTCCGAAAGCTTGTGATTTCAAATAAAGCTGTTGGACTATAACCTGGTGTTGTGCGACTTCTCACTTTCGTCCACCCCAGTCCAACACCGGCATCTCCACATCAATATTCAACAAGGCTATCCTTTTAAGATCAATGCACTCACAGCACGCAAAGTGGTCCAATCCCACCAACTTTGTGCCGGGGCAGGAATAACTGCCCTATCATCTATTACTAACGACGGTCTTCAAGCAAATGCAGTTTTCTGTAGATTTGCTTCTGAATCTGCTTCCCTTAATCTGGACCATTCTGGAATAACAAGCCGATGCATCAGAAGTTAAACTTTTTTCAATGATATACAGGTAAACTTACACAGGAGGGCATTTACAAGTCCCACTGCGTAACATGGATAGACAAAACATGATTCATTCAATATTTTCTGTCATGGAAAATTAAAATGTTCAGAGCCGCTGTGTTCTGACTTGTGCTTCTGAATGAGGCCTCAGCCTCAGCTGCAGCCCCCCATGGCCAATACTTCATTTTCTGGCACTGAGCTGAGAGGTGAACAGTAAGGTGGATTAACTAATTTCTTTGCAGCGTTACAGATGTTCCTGGATTTGCTAGAAATTACTTCATGCAATTCCTGGCATTCCGAAGCTTGGTGTGTGTATGATCCCTGGCGGCGCTGCCTCTTCAGTCCCTGGCTGATTTAGTGTGGGTTCTCTCGGCCGTCCGCTGTTTTTGTTTTGGTGGGGGTGGGTTTTCTGCGGCTCTTACAACAAAGTTACGGCATTGACCCCTTGCTGAAATTCAGCCCTGCCGTTTTCCCAAAATAAATCCAGATTTTTAGCCCTCTGAGCCCAAAGTCTAAATCTAGCCACAATCAGTTCCTCATACCGTAAAATATACTCGGAACCTGAACCTTCTCCTCCCTTCTTTAACCCTTTCAGACTCAATATACCACAACTTGGACATCAATGTTAATAAGCTGAACATACTGGGACTGATACAACTGCCATGTTCTACTCTACTTTGGATTTGCGTTTAGAACATTTGTTTAGATTAGAAAAGATTAAACTCTACAAAAAAAGAGGCCCCTTTATGGAATTAAAAGACAAAATTGTCAGGCTCTGCCTCACTAGGCTAATTATTGCTGGGCTCAGGCCAATGTCATCCAAAACCAATTGCTGATTATCCACCCCTCAGGCTGAAGTTAAAATCACTGTCATGGCGTGGTGTTGTCATCGGACCCCGATCAGCACGTGTGGATTAAGACCCTGCTGGCTTTGGGAGGGCCACTTAGCCTGAAGTGTCTGTTAAAATCGGAAACAGCGGGATCTGGGCAGCTTTCTGCTGCGTAAGTAACCCCGAGCATTTTAACTTTCCACCCGCCCAGTTTCTGGTAGGGTTAAAAATCCCCCCCAAAATGTCTGCCAGAGGCCATTCCATGGAGACTGTGCCTGCTTAAACCATTATTCAAATGTACAACACAGAAATAAAAGGATAACAATGCTAAACAGTGTCTGGCAGAATTATCTCTCTCACATCACAAGATCACAAGAAAGTTTTAGATTCAGCTCATTTGATCTCAATTTCTCAGAACCCCACCATCTTCCCATTTCAGGATTGAGCTTATTTGTAAACAAGTCCAGTGTCCTGACCGATTTTAACTTCCGGCGGAGAATGGGTGGGCGGCGGATGGATTGTGCCCACCGCCTGCCTGTTCTTGCCGACATTAGGCGCAGACCAGCTGCGGGCAACAGACGGGCACCCTCCTGGCTCGGGGAGGGTGGTAAATTGTCCAGATCCCATGCTGAGCCGGTTGATAGTCAAGGCCTGGGTGAGGCGGGGGGAGGCAATCCCCGGGTGGGGACTTGGACAGTCCGGCAGCAGCCCGGATTTTTTTTTGTGGGACTAGGAGGAGCACCACTGCTCCTCATGACCCCACCAAAAAAAAAAATCAAGCGTTTCCTCGGTCGTTTTGTGAGCAGTCTCCAGCGATCCCTTTAAAACTACTGGTTAGGCTGCTCACTGCCCGTTGCAATTGGGCGTACTCCACCCCTTTGTACCATTGTATGGCTTAGGACTCCGATATGCATATTACAAGTAATCTCCCACCTGAAACAGGCCGCCGTGCCATCTTTCGGATGAGACGTTAAACCGAGGCCCCGTCTGTTCTCTAAGGTGGATGTAAAAGATTCCGTGGCACTATTTCGAAGAGCAGGGGAATTCTCCCTGGTGTTCTGGCCAATATTTATCCCTCACTCAACATCACTAAAAAACAGATTATCCGGTCATTATCACATTGCAGTTTGTCGGAGCTTGCTGTGCGCAAATTGGCTGCCGTGTTTCCTACATTGCAACAGTGACTCCACTTCAAAAAGTTCTTCATTGGCTGTAAAGCGCTTTGGGACATCTGGTGGTTGTGAAAGGCGCTGTAGAAATGCAAGTCTTTCTTTTCTTTTATGTCAGGATCCTACCCAAGATGGTGGCAGCCGGAGAGGCAGCATTAATGGGTCGGTAAGTGACCCGGCTCCATTTCCAGGCCAGTACCGTCCTGTTTAATGCCAGGTGGTCCTGAAATTGGTCCTGCTGTTTTGACAAAACTATATTATCTGAAAGAAAAAACCCGCCAGGTCAGCATTGTATCGGAATGCCTGCTCTAGTCAGCAGCATGCTTGAAATTCTGCCTGGGATTAAATAAGGAAGTCAAATAGGAATGGTTTGGCTCATCTTTAACTGAATTTTCCTTGATGTAGTATCTCCTGACAGTCTTGAGTGTTACTTGTAAGTCTTTGTTTGCCAAGAGCTTTTGAAGTCTGCTCTCTCCATATCATTTTCTAATTTTGACCGACCAGCACCTATTTAAATGGTGCTGAACTTTTCAGTCATCTCACTTCCAAATGAAACTCGATCTTTTCAGCTGCGGGTTCAGTTCCGTCTCACATATTTGTGGAGAGGATACAGCTGACGAGAGCAACAGTCTTGAGTGTGAAGGTCTGCAGTCTATTATTGTATAAACAGGGCCAAGTGTGAGAAACAGAGCCTCAACAACTCTGAATTCAGTGCACGTACACAGTGCTAAAGAGTGAATGGAGACTAACTGGTAGCCCATGTGCAGAACTCCATGGGAATTCCTTTAGAAAATAACGCATTACTGTTTGCATGTGTACAAACTAAAGAGTGAGGATGGGAGAAAGAATAACTAATTGTTGGACATTTACTTTCGCAAGGCAGTCTCGTGCAACAGGTATTATTCTGAACATTCTTTTCCTGCCATCCTCCTATGGCCAAACTCGGAGCATTTCATGGTGAAAGAATGAAGCTCAATAATGCTTAATCATTTCAAGACATCATTTTCTCACAGGAAACAATTGAGAACATTTGTTTTCATAAATATTAAATGCCAAACCTTTATCACTTCATGGGCATTCATTTTTTGATTTAAATAGAAGTCGATCAACATTCCACTAGTGATGGTATCTGTAAAGCTGGGCGGCAAGCTTCAAATCAGATACACATTGAATAACATGAAACATTCGTGGGCACACTTTTCCCCTTTGCTGTAGGTGTGCGTAAAGTTCATTCGAGGGTCGTGTTCAAATGCTTACCCTTGTATGTAAGCCCCCAATTGGCCAGAATGATAGATGACTACAAATCAGCCCATTCAGTGACAGCGGGCTTTCATTTTCTGTTGCTCACTGTCAGCTCTAGAATCAGGAAAGGCCTGTAGGTATATTTTTTTATGGCTCAATAAGAACCATAGGTGCTTGGGCGAGGGAAACTATAGCAGATTTTTCAGTTGGCGCAAAATGTAGAAGCACTCTCCCATCAGTCATGTGATGTGGCTCCACTTAAAAATGGCGGCCCAAAAATTGCGATCGGTGGCGTACCTCCGGAGTACGCTGTCGACCCGTGAAAGGAATATGCACCTACCTGATGGCGGCCCTCCTGCGTAAACCTGCGGTCTGACGCTGCGAGGCGGAGGGGGGCAGCGTAATGGCCCACGTGATCCCAGGGACGCAGCCTATGAGGAAGCGTACCTGGGATCACGTGGGCCTGGTCCTCCAATCAGGAAACAGAATTAGATTTTACATCATTGTAGAAGGGAATCCTGTAATCAGATTTAATTACAATTTACAGGATTGGAATTTAATTCCTAATTAGCTTCATTCCACCAACTTCACTACATCTTAGTTCTGTTAGTAAGAATGTAATTTTGCTGATAATACTTATTGACATCATTAAAACTCCAATCTTTGCAGAAACAAGAAAAACTCATTTGATACAATTAATCTATCCGATTTCTGAGATTAAAATGGTTAAAACATGCATGTGGTGTCCCCTTACGCTGATGCAAACAGGCCCTTTACCTGTTTGCATCAATCATAAAATTTACCTACGCAGTTGCTGGGCAGTTGCTGGGCAAATAGCCCAACTCTGCACCAGTAATTGGTTTGTCTTTGGCAGTGCGGATGATCTGTCAACGCGTACAGATCGCAAGTTTGGGATTTAGCGCATGTGCGAAAATCCCAAACTTGCAGTGGATTTCAAACGTGATATCGGCGTACTCAGAGTACGCTGTCATACCCACCACAAAATCAGGACGATATGTTATTTAACCAAAATAGGGAGTTAATCCTGCTCTCAAACTGTAGAGGTGCACCCAAAGTGTGAGGTTCACTCTCATAACCTTGCGGTGGCCAAGAAAATGGCAGGAAGGTAAGTTGAACCTGAATGCCGTGAGGCCAGGCAGCTCTCAACAAGGGGGCAAGAAAGTCAAATGAGGAGTCTTCACTGAGCCACTCTTGTGTGTTTTTTAATGAACTGCTGTGGGAAGCATGGGGAAGAAATATATGAGCAGCTTTCCCCCTTTGTCTTTCCAGGCACAGGCTGATCAAAGGAAGGAAAAGGATAAAATCTGGGGGAATAGAGAGTTAAATACCTTCAAAAAGGTAATGAATAACACATAGGCCTGGATCTTCTGCTTAGCCATCACTCTGTTGGAAGTGAGACGTGCCAGAAGAATGCGCCTTACATCCTGGACGATTTTCTGGCCCGAGGGTCATTTACATAATTTGGCGGGGCTACCTGGCGTGCACCAGGGAGTCCACCTGAATTGGGGGTGGTGTGGGAGCGGAGTTTGGCAGCATAGCCCCCAGTTTAAATGAAATAGATATTAACATTTTTGAAAGTGATGCCTCGTGCTCGGGGGGGCCCCTTCACTGCCTACAGCACTGCTGTACGTCAGGGATGAACAGATATCCCTTGTACACATATGGATGGATATATTCTATACCATACCTCACTTCTGCTGGGACATGGTGGGGACAAGCAGGGAGTCAGCAGATCGGATCTGGCTGCATTTTCCACTGCATTCGGCTGGAGTCCTGTCGGGTATAATTCTTGGAGCAGATGGGATTGTTTCTGGCTGACATTGGATGGTAGAGCAGTGATTGATGGTCAGTGCTCTCTATGATATTGAAGTCCGAGGGGAAATATTGTGAGACTCCTCTGTTAGTGTGAAGCCTGACTGATGGTGGGTGTAGGATGTAAAATACATTTTGCGACCCCAAGCAACTCAATGCCTGCCGTTATTTGTGACGTGTGATTTTTGAGAGGCATGATGAGGCCACATTACAGTTACAAGTAAGCTTCATTTAAATCATATAATTACTAAAATTAGACCGCACATTGAATTTCATAACTTGCATTGAGGCTCCCCGACAGAGTGCACTTCACTATATAAAATAAGCAGAATCCCGGGACCTGGCCTGCTCAAGTAAGCTCCTTCAAAAGATTTTTGCTTGAGTTTGCATTTACAGTAACACGTTGTTGCACATTGCTCCACGTGTTAGTTGGCTTTGCTACATAGTCTGTATTTTTTTCAATTCCCCCCTATGCTTTCCTTTACTTTTCCCGGTTGCTGCTGCCATTGCAATATCACCATACAAAGTGTTGAGGATAAGAACTCACTTAAAGGTTCCATACTGCTGCATGATTTAGATGAGAAAAAATACCCCTGAATTCTGTTTCTCTGACTCTGGCCTCGTGTGCATCCCCCACTTCTTTCGCCCCACTATTGGCAGCTGCCAAGGCCATACGCTCTGGAATTCCCTCCCTAGACCTCCCCTCCTCTCTACATCTCTCCTTCCTTTAAGACCCTCCTTGAAACACACACCTCTTTAACCAAACTTTTGGTCACCTCTCCTAACATCTCCTACTTTGGCTTGGCATGCATTTTTGTGTAATTATGCTTTTGTGAAGTGTCTTGGGATGTTTATCGCTGTTAAAGTCGCTGCATAAATGCAAATTGTTGTTGTTGTTATCTTCACTGCCTCCGCTTCACAAAACTGTCAGAGTTGTACCGTCTGCTGCACGATAACCTGCAGACAACATCTGTAATAGGGACGGCTATTTCTGTGGAAGGGTAGATTATCACAGCATAAAGTTTTCATACTAATAAATCCTTTCAGAACATTTCAGAGCACGTTTGTTACATCAGGCAGCCTTCAGTGCACGTATGTATTAAGCAAATGATAAACATTATGGCCCTAAGATTTTGTGGGGGTTCTGTCGGTAACTTCAGAATGGTTTATGCCATTCTCCAGCCCAAGTTACGGTGGGAGACGCTGGTAGCCTGGTTTAATTTTAGGGCCTATCTTTGCAAGGGGGAACTTTTTCATCACTTTACCTTTGGAAAAGAGGCATTAGCTAGACAGGGTGCAGAGCTTTCACCAGTTGGCAGGATTCCCTTGAGTGCAAGGTATTGAAGATAACAACCATGTGGGCATCAGGCTCTTCATATTAACCCCACGACCTATATGAACAGAAAGGGTTTGCGCTTAATTAATCTTCAGGTGGGATCTAATCATAAAAACATTATGCACATTATCCAGGAAGCAGCCGTAATGCCTTCATTCTGCAGCAGTTCAAAGTGTTTCTTTTGTTGAGGGAGAGGAAACATGGCTCTTAGGAGGCCAGGGCTAACCTATGCATCCATAGCTGCTGCCTGTACTGAGCAACCCCCCAGCAGCAGAGCACCATCTTACCCTGGAAACCTGAGCATCTATTTACTCTTCCTCGCTTGCCACCTTCACCCACAAGAAAACTGTAGGACATATGTGTGAAGAGGGTAATGGTTGTGTACAATATTTTGAATGGTACCTCCCAGAGGTTGCAATATTTCACAACTTAGGTTTTATACTATGGTTGCTGTCCCCCAAGGAATAGGTACAAAAGCGAGGAGAATACTTTCCTTCATTTTCTTCCTAATACCTGCGAACATTTTGCTAATTTGCAGCCAGATATACGATTCAGAGGAGCTTGCTGACCATATGGACTTAGTCAGTGACCTCCCGCCATGCAGGTTCCACCTTGCTTTTACTGGAGGGTGGGCTTCAGTGCCAAAACGAACCACCCTCCTTTGGGTGCACTGCTTGCAGTAGGATTTCCAACTCTTCAGCATCAATGATAGCAGTGTTTCCCGCATGTCTCTGCCATGTGAACAACTCATCCACTTTTCCGCCACCACCATAGCTTTCCCTTTAATGGCAAGTTACAGCCCTTTTAAGACCTGTTGCCTCGCTGAATTTTATGGTCTCGAACCAAGTATACCGAGCTCGCGTGTGCCGGTAGCTTATTCAAACTCAGAGAAAGGACTCTCATTCAGTGTGGTCTGCCCTCTAAGCTGTTAACATAGATGAGCCTGCACCATGAGCCAACTCACCCCCTTTTGAGCAAAATCATCACTGAAGCATTAATCATTGTGTTTTAGTCACTGCAAGTTCATTGGTAATAAACCAGTGATTGCCAGAAAATCAAATGGATACTCTAGTTTTGCATGAGGAATGTCAAACTTTAAAACAGATGAGTTTTTTCCTTACAATCTGGCAACCCTCAATATTCTTGTTCTATATTCCTCAATAATGGAATGGGGGTACAGAAAAGAGGCCTACGTGACACTTGCGAAAGAACTTGTGGGCTCCCACAATTTATGAGCGTGAGGTAAGGAAAAACATTTGTATACTATAAAGTGTGCACAAATCTCCTATGAACCCAAAGCCTCAATACTGCTGAGGAGGTGCCATACATCATTTTAAAGTGCTTAGATCTGAAAAGAACCTGAGGCCAAGATCCATCACCTGCACTGATAACATCCAAACTGTCAGCCCATTTGTCAATACAATGCTAGCTCAATTACCTAACTTTCATCAATTTTCACCCATTCAAAATATTTCTTATGGCTTCACTCATTTCTGAATGAGATAGTTCCTTTTCAACGCATATGAACTAATTTTACAAAACACATCTCAAGTAAGAAAAAGTGTCTACTTATCCAACCTACTAGATAGATAGTGGATGAAATGGTTTGTCTCTTTTGATTTATTGACCTGAGAAAGCTGATACTTTCCTTTCTCATCTTCATGCAGCCCTTCTTTTGTAACCCAAAGCCTTGCATTGATGCATATCATAAAGAAACAGCGGTTATAATGAAAATATCATTACTTCAACCCCACATTGCATGCATAGTGTGATGGTACGCTGCAAAATGATTGAAATACCTGCACGTCTACCCTTGCATTGACATTTAAAGTTGTGGCCATATGTGCATTGTTAATAATTCAAGACATTAAGCATGGTACAGTGGTGATGTGGGGTGGAGCCTCACAGGGTGCTGAGATGCAGAGTTGATCCTACTTTCTTTCTCATATTAACCCCGGGAGTGAATTCATTGCCACAAAGCATGGGTCTCTTCACAACACGCTGACTCTTCTTTTTCAAACAGATTCCACGTAAAACATGAACACATGTGGTTGCTGTTAAGAATGCACACAACAAATTAATTCATCAGGGACAAATCTGGAGAATGAACTATGCTACCACTGTTTCTGCAGCCAGTGCATAATTTACTTTTGTCATGGACTCTACCCAGCTTGCTTAATGCCCTCAGAGTCCAATCACGTGCATATAAAAGAAAAAAGACAGAGACTTGCAGTTATAGAACGCCTTTCACGAGCACCAGATGTCCCAAAGTGCTTTACAGCCAGTGAAGTACTTTTGAAGTGTAGTAACTGTAGTAATGTGGCAGCCAATTTGCGCACAGCAAGCTCCCACAAAAGCAATGTGATAATGACCAGATAATCTGTTTTTTAGTGATGTTGATTGAGGGATAAATATTGGCCAGGACACCAGGGATAGCTCCCCTGCTCTTCTTTGAAATAGTACCATGGGGTCTTTTACACCCTCCTGAGAAAGCAGACGGGGCCTCGGTTTAACGTCTCATCCGAAACACGGCACCTCCGACAGTGCAGCACTCCCTCAGTACTGCACTGGAGTGTCAGCCTAGATTTTTGTGCTCAAATCTCTGGAGTGGGACTTAAACCCACAACCTTCTGACTCAGAGGTGAGGGTGCTACCAATTGAGCCACAGCTGACTTATAGCAAGATAATGTTGTGTAAAATGTTCATGATGCGGAGATGCCGGTGTTGGACTGGGGTGGACAAAATTGAGAGGTCGCACAACACCAGGTTATAGTCCAACAGTTTTATTTGAAATCACAAGCTTCACCTGAGGAAGGAGCAATCGATAGCTCCGAAAGCTTGTGATTTCAAATAAAACTGTTGGACTATAACCTGGTGTTGTGCGACCTCTCAATTTTGTGTAAAATGTTGCCATAACCACCACCCCCAAGGTACTTTTGCAAAAGTCCAGGCTAGCACCCCACCCTACATTATCCAACTCTGGCCAGTCACACTGCACAGCTGACTCTTCCATGGTTCCAGCACCACAGAAACCACTTGAACATCCACGCCAATAGTTATCCTCATAGTTCATTCTTAACCAGACACCTTTCCAGTTCTTTTTATTGATGGTGCTAATCAAACTAGGATGAATTACTTTTGCTGGGAGTCTCTTTGAGAACATATACTCTGAGAATGTTAAGATTCATGTTATGGAAGTCCTAGTGGATGTTTTCCTAATCTGATAAAAGTGACCAGCATTCTCACAAAAACAAAATGATCATAAATGAAATTAATTAATTTGATCTCAAGAGAGTCTGCCTCTAATTAAACCCTACAAGCACATATGTTACGCAGATAACTCCATTAAAACTGCCAATCACAGATTATTAGACTTCCTAGAAATCTGAAAATTGATAACATTTCCAAAGGATTTCCAATGACACTGCAATTGTTTCCAGTGACTGAAAGTTCCAAGAGGATCCGGAGGATTACAGCAATCACTCCAGGCAAAATAATAGGTTATTATGTATTCAGTGTCAGTTTATGTTCTGCTGCGCTGCACTTATCTTTCAGTTACTAAATGCACTACAACTTTAAAGGAGACTTGGTTACGTCCTTTGGTTCAAATTGAAGGTTTTGTCAATACCCAGTTGAAAGTGCAGTAATCTGATCTGATACAGGTACAGCTGGAAAGAAAGGTAGAAATGCTACAGCACATTGACACAGGTCTCCACAGCACTTTCAGTTCAACATCTCCATGGTCAAGTAGTTCAAATTGAATCTGACACTTCTATTTTGTGAACTCACCAGTCTCTAGTATTCTTACTATCAGATCATTGTTACATTTATTCCGATACTGTATTATTTAGCAATTCTTCAACTTAGAAGCAATTCCATCAGGCTAGATTGAAAATCTTGAGGCCAAGAGGCCATACCAAGGGTTCTGTGTAAGACCTCTATAACTGACATGTTTTAGGAATTTGCTGATAATGAAATGCGCAGATAAAAATTGTTGTCCTATGCAGCTCAGAAAGTATTAATTATTGGACTGAAGTGAACCCACAGACCTCTCCAGGCACCTAAACTGTTGCTACAGGAGTCCAATTGTACGCACAGTGAAGATCCAGGTGCTCCCACAGCTCTGGTTGTACCTCATCTCTGTGGGCATGCTGGGGATACGGAGGGATGTCTTAAGCCACATGTAGAGAGGGGTAGCCTTGGCCCCAGCAGCCATCCTCTAACATTCCATGACGGGTGGAATAGTGGGGGGACTGGCTGACTGGCATAGAATGAAGCAATCGTGAAAGCTGCCTGGAAACCTGGCACAGATCTACATTATTCTGTGGCAATGATCACTGACCAGCTGCACATTGATAGAATGAAACCCTTTCCTGTTAAATGCTCCTGACTCATTTTCTAATGCCTCATGGCTACATGCGTACAGTCTATGATGCCCTGCACACAAGGGAAGCCAGTTATTGCAGCATATCCCAGAGCCCTTTCATTATAACTGCTGAGAAATTAAAGTAGTTGTTAAGGAAAGGAAAACTTGCATTTATATAGCGCCTTACACAACCACCGGACGCCCCAAAGCGCTTTACAGCCAATGTAGTACTTTTTGAAGTGTAGTCACTGCTGTAATGTAGGAAACGCAGCAACCAATTTGCACACAGCAAGCTCCCACAACAGCAATGTGATAATGACCAGATAATCTGTTTTAGTGATGTTGATTGAGGGATAAATATTGGCTAGGACACCAGGTATAACTCCCCTGCTCTTCTTTGAAATAGTGCCATGGGATCTTTTACGTCCACCTGAGAGAGCAGACGGGGCCTCGGTTTAATGTCTCATCTGAAAGACGGCACCTCCGACAGTGCAGCACTCCCTCAGTACTGCACTGGAGTGCCAGCCTAGAGTTTTGTGCTCAAGTCTCTGGAGTGGGACTTGAACCCACAACCTTCTGACTCAGAGGTGAGGGTGCTACCAACTGAGCCACTGGTTGGCCCCGGCAGAAAGGACATTGGTGCCCTGTTTGATATATTTATGGACTGCAGGTTCAAAGATGCAAGAAATTAACTCTTTGGTACCCTGGAAAGTGTCTGAGGCAAAAAACCTAAGGGGTGCTGTGGTGCCTTTCACTACCACTGACAAAGCATGGCCACCTGGCCCAGCAGGCAGTAGGTGTTCTTCTAGGAGGCTGCAGAAGTGTCTGGATACCATTCTGGAGAAGTGCAGCCACATCATGCATTCCTCCTCAGACAAATCCAGTTAACTCATTCTAGGCTGTACACCCTATGGGCTGGGAGAAGCCATCTTTGAGCAGCCCCCTTATTGATTCCGAACAGGCCCAACTGCTGCTGCTCTTCATGTAACCAAATTAAAGTTTCAAGAATGGCACCCACCCTAACCGGTGTGCTTATTGAGGGTGTGGAAGCAGGATAAATATAGAAAAAAGCAGTCTCCAAGGCAAACTCTCCTGTGGAAATCCCCCACAAAATGCAATAGGAAACAGATATCGATGATCTGAATGTTTGCAGGTAGGCGCCCCTTTTAAATACTGCCTCCAATGACCATTTGGAAAACAATCCTGCTAGGTTTTGCTCAGCGGATTTGGTGCTGGGCAGGACCTCTGTTTTCGCATTTTAAAATTGCATCAGGGTCCTAAGGATTCCACCGGCTTCTGGTGGGCACCTTAGATGCCTAAAATGAAATGGGCGGGTTGTCTTATGAGGAAAGGTTGGACAGGCTAGGCTTGTATCCGCTGGAGTTTAGAAGAGTAAGAGGTGACTTGATTGAAACATATAAGATCCTGGGGGGTCTGGACAGGGTGGATGTGGAGAGGATGTTTCCTCTTGTGGGAGAATCTAGAACTAGGGGTCACTGTTTAAAAATAAGGGGTCGCCCATTTAAGAAAGAGATGAGGAGAAATTTTTTCTCACAGAGGATCGTGAGTCTTTGGAACTCTCTTCCTCGGAGGGCAGTGGAAGCAGAGTCTTTGAATATTTTGAAGGCAGAGGTAGATAGATTCTTGGTAAGCAAGGGGGTGAAAAGTTATCGGGGGTAGGCAGGAATGTGGAGTAATCGGATCAGCCATGATCTTATTGAATGGCGGAGCATGCTCGAAGGGCCGAGTGGCCTACTCCTGCTCCTAATTCGTATGTTCGTAGAAGAACTGTACGGTTAAGATGGCAGCGGGTGGGAATCAAGTAGGAATGGGGCGGTGCCGTTTTAACTCTGCTACAGCGCCGTTCCCACTGGGGGAGTTAAAATCACCTCTTCAGTGTCAGAAAAATGTACTTTAAACAACAGTGAAAGTTTTAACACCAGCTTATGTCTGCATTCATTCTGCGATTGATGAGTGCACTGAATCAGCACGGTACGCTACAGAACTATGGATCCTTCACCAAAAGAGACGGGATAAATCTGAGCTTCAGCTCTCTCATTACTGACAACCGTTTGTGCTCCGTCAAATCTTTATTATGAAATTGAGAACTGACTCTTTCTTTGATGTGCCTGACCTCTAATTCAGAAGTCTGGTTCAGATAATGCAGACAGTGGTAGGTGAATGTTTTTTGATCTCTCTCTTCAGTTAGACCCTGAAAACTAATAAATTTTAAAATACTGAGTGAAATGTCTAAAGAGTCAATGCAACATATTCTTGGTGTTCAATAATATGTTGCATTGAGGCACTGAATACCCCAAATGTTCAGTGAGTTACCGCTGTGAAGCTATGTTAGCAGGGTCATGAGTGGAATATTTATAGTATTCAACATCTTTCTGATATATATTTTATTTATAACATAAAAGTCTTGGAACTTTGTGTACTTCTAACAATAAATATGACCATTGCTGGTGCAGCTACTCACTAATACAAAAGCAAAATACTGCGGATGCTGGAAATCTGAAACAACAACAGAAAATGCTGGAAACACTCAGCAGGTCAGGCAGCATCCATCGAGAGAGAAACAGAGTTAACGTTTCAGGTCGAGGACCCTTCATCAGAACTGGAAAAGGTTGGAGAAGTAACAGATTTTTAAGCAAGTGTAGGGGCAGGGAAAGGTGGGAGGGGAGGAAAGAACAAAAGGGAAGGTCTGTGATAGGGTGGAAGGCAGGAGAGATTAAGAGACAAAAGGGATGATGGTGCAAGGCAAAAGGAGATGGTAATGGGACAAGTTAAGAAACAAAAGATGACTCTAGATGGAGGTGTAAATGGCAATGGCAGGAAATCAACAGCTGCCATGTGAGAGAGAAAAGAAAACATGGCGGCCGAGGTATGGTCTGAAATTGTTGAACTCGATGTTGAGTCCAGAAGGCTGTAAAGTGCCTAATCGAAAGATGAGGTGCTGTTCCTCGAGCTTACGTTAACTCTGTTTCTCTCTCCACGATGCTGCCTGACCTGCTGAGTGTTTCCAGCAGTTTCTGTTGTTGCACTCACCAATAGAGGTGGAGTGATATCCAACGCTCTCTCTCCAGTGATCTACTCAAATATATCCGATGGGTGCATCCTTTAAAAGCATGATATTCATATCATATGTGGTATAAACAGTATCACAGACTACAAGTTCAAAGCCTTTGGCCACAAATTTAGTAGTGCTCAGGGGGCGGGATTGGAGGCGGGTCCGCTGACAAAATAGCAAAGATTGACAATGGGTAGGACACCCGCTGGCAACCCGCCTCCACGCGAGGCTCCCAGGTGTTGGGTCTGTCAGCGGAGAACTGACCCGACACCAAGCGGCGGGGGAAACAATTCAGCTTGTTAAATGGCTTGTTAAGAGCCAATTTAAGACTATTTTGAGGCTTACTTCTAATTTTACGTTCTCCCCCACGGGTTACCCGCTGTTTGAGGAACACAGCAGCTCAACCTCGCGTGTTTTGAGTCTGCTCTGAGGTTTGTGAAAAGCTGACAGCTGCAGAAGTGGTGTCAATGATGCCATGTTGCAGAAAATGTTGGTTACTGCATTTTTTATACATATAGAGATCTCGTTAGCTTACAAGTTTTTAGATCCAACTGTATGTCCAGTGCCACCTCATTGGGAGAACCTCTCTCACCATTGACAGATTGCTTCTGTCATCTCACCTGCAGCTGCCATCTATTCCAGCAACATCGGAGCCAATGAAACAATCAGACCGTGGTCCTCCGAATCCTTCCACGATTAGATTCCCCAACAGCAACATCACCAGGCACACCAACATCACCAACCTTCTCCGCCATCACTTGATGCTGCACTGGACACAGGGCATCAGCTCCTGACAACATTGCTGCCCAGGAGGCCAGCAATGGCATCACCATGGCCAGATTTTCTTCACTTGATGCTGTAAACCCTGGCTGCCACATGATGCGCCAGGTTGTCACCATCCCACTCCAGCACCGTGAAGCATCCCTTCAATGTCCAAGCCATTCCATGCACACACATCACTATAGTGGGGGGTGGGGGGGCGCACTTCTCAAGCTGCGCTCAGATCTGTCCAATAAGGGGCACTTTTGGAAAAATGGATTTCACTGTATGACAACACATTACCAGAAACTTCACATGGACATTGGCTAAACCTCTCGATTGCCTACCCTTGTGTGTTGTTAGTTGGTATCCTTGCAATAGGATGAGGGTGAGTGTGAGGGTTGGCTAGTGAGATGGGGAAGTGATAAAAAGTAGATAGAGAGGGTTGGGTGGAGTTGCAAGGTAAGTTGGTGTGAGTAAGGATGTGCAGGAGAAGGATATGGAAGGCAGAGTGATGGGGATGTGTTGAGTGGCACAGCAGGGTGAGTTTGAGTGTGGCTTTGCAGTAACGTTTCATGATCCACTGAGATCACTGCAGCCAGGGACCCCTGACGAGATCCCTGCTTTTGCCCTCTTGTGTGCAACCAGGCTGCGTTGGTGTCCTGGGGAGGTCTCTTCTGCCCTTGGAAGGGAAGAGAACCTCCCTGCATGCTGTTATTCCCTCCATAAGCATATGGAGGGAGTCATTGGAGAGCCTGGATGCAAGCGGTCACCTTTGTGCAGTGCTTGTCAGTGTCAATGCTGTCAAACACTGACAGAACAACTGTCAAACTCCATGTGGCCGTGGTCCCTTTAAGGAAACCGGCTGATGACGCATCATCAAATGACGTAATAAGGCCAATCAAGGGAAATCACGTCTACAGAGCGGATGCGGCTGGGAACAGGACCGGAACCCGGAAACCAGCTCTCCCGCCACCATCCCGCCTCCTCCATTAAATTTGCGGCCTTTGTGTCAGGAACATATAAGAAACAAAAACAAAATCATGAACTTAACTAAATGTCAGCAGTCAGCGATGAGTACTTTCAGATCCAATTAGTTTCTGCATTTTACAGCAGGAGAGCCGATTGGAATATGCATAATGAGCATTCTTCACCAGTAAAGTGGAAAATTCACTGCTTTGTCCTTTTAGCCACATCACTCAGTATTTTAAAATGTATTTGTTTTCAGGGTCTAACCAACGCATCACTGTACTCTTTAATATACCCACAACTCTTTTGCTAGTGAAAAATAGACAAAAACCTTGTGTAATTTCCTTGGATCTAATAAACATGTACCACCTCTGTCATACTGATTTGGACAAAAATGAGAAGTCGCGCAACACCAGGTTATAGTCCAACAGATTTATTTAATTTTACAAGCTTTCGAAGCAGTTCGCTCCTTCGTCAGGTAAGTTAGCAATGAGAGAATCTCCCAGAATTCACAATTTAAACCCAGACAAAATCTATTCACATTATTCCCTACAACAAAGAGCATAGCCAAGACAATGAGATGTGTCCCAGGGGGTCCAACGTGTCAAACCACCTGCTGGCTGCATATCCTGTCAATTTGTGTTCTTGTGTTAGACTTTTTTTTAAAAAAAAACACCTGGGAAGACCGGCCATGATGTCAAGTCACGTTCTGTATCGTGACATGAACCCGATATCGCGATTGAGGCCATCCTCATGAGTGCGGAACTTGGCTATCAGTTTCTGCTCTATGATTTTGCGCTGTCGTGTATCTCGAAGGCCGCCTTGGAGAACGCTTACCCGCAGATCCGAGGCTGAATGCCCCTGGCTGCTGAAGTGTTCCCATACTGATCTGGCTGTGACAGTGCTGGTGGTTGGCTTCCAATTTCCCCCTTAGATTTTCTGTTGCCAGCGTAAGTGTGATACAATCCAATTAAGGCTGAACAGTAGCTTATTTACAGTCAGTGCATTGAGTGTAAAGAGGCTTTGCCATAAGATTGCAGGGCTGCCTTGCTGGAACTCTGCAGGGAACGCCTTTGGAGTGGCTCATTATCCTGATTGGTACCTGCAGCATGCATTCAGAATGTCAGCCCCAGACAGACGACAGGTTGGACTTCCATTGGCCAGAGGATAATGTCAAGGCATCGCAGGGAAATGTTGCTTTTGGCAGTGATCTGAGAATGTGATGGTTATAGAAGGACAAAAGAGGATGACTGAAATTCAGTAAAGGAGCTTCCCTGAAAGGCCCACCAAGCTGACCATTTGAGGCAAAGGCTTTTCAAAAGTGAGAGAATTAGAAACGTTAATAGAGAGGCTGCAACTGAATTAAATGACTGGGATGACTGAAATCATCAGGCAAAAAGACATAACCTGACCGACCAAAAGAAAAGTTAAGCACAGGCAGTAAATTTGAGAAATGGAGCAGAAATGAAGGAAAGAATGTCAGGCAACAAAAAGATAAGAAGGCTGTAAAAAAAAAACTAGAAATTACAGTTTGCTATATTAGTGCATGGGTGCTTGATGAGTTCTTACAACATTCCTTTATGTGCCATTTCAATGGAAGCTTTAACCCGTTTAAAATGAAGGGATTAAATCTTTTGTTAAAACGGGGGACAAAGGAATGTCACATGAACGTGTTAAGCATTCAAATGCTAATGTAGCAAATGAATAATTTCTAGGTTTGAATCGTTTGAATGGAAACTATTGAAAAACAAAGGAACGAAGGACTAGAAATTATTCTTGTTAGGTTTAACGAAGTATTACAGCATTACAGCTACGTAATGTGAAGATTTTGTGACAGAGTAAAGTTGGTCTGATTCATAACATAAATATTGATATTGTCGAAGGCTTTTTCCTACACCAGTGGAATATATTTTTTCACTTGAGAGTAGAATGGCGGTGAACATAAAAGGGAACCCAAAAATCTTCTACTGGCATGTAAACAGTAAGCGGATAATAAGAGGCGGGGTGGGGCCTATTAGAGACAAAGAAGGTGATATATGCTTAGAGGCGCAGGGCAAGGCTAGAATACTCAATGAGTACTTTGTATCGGTGTTTACTAAGGAGGTGGATGCTGACAAAATATCGGTAGCAGTGGAAAAGGTAGAAGCAATGGAAGGGGTGAAAATTGATAGACAGGATGTACTAGAAAGGCTGGGTATGCTTAGAGTGGATAAGTCACCTGGTCCAGATGGCTTGCATCCCAGGTTGCTAAGGGAATTGGGGGAGGGGATAGCGGAAGGGCTTGCCATAATTTTCCAATCTTCCCTAGATGAGGGCGAGGTGGCAGAGTATTGGAAAGTGGCAAATGTGACACCATTGTAAGGACAATCCTAGTAATTACAGGCCGGTCAGTTTAACATCAGTGGTGGGTAAAGTTTTAGAAACAATAATCAAGGAAAAAATTAATGGGCACTTGGAGAGGTTTAAGCTAATTAAGGTGAGCCAACATGGATTTGTAAAAGGCAGATCATGTTTGACTAATCTAATTTAATTTTTTGATGAAGTAACAGGGAGGATTGATGAAAGGAATGCAATGGATGTTGTCCACATGGATTTTCGGAAGGCATTTGGCAAAGTACCACATAGAAGGCTGGTTAACAAAATTGAGGCTCATGGAATAGGTGGGTCAGTGGCAGCTTGGATAAGAAATTGGCTTAAGGACAGGAAACAGCGAGTTGTGGTAAATGGCTATTTTTCAGACTGGAGGATGGTAGACAGTAGTGTTCCCCAAGAGTCAGTGCTGGGGCCACTGCTTTTTTGATATATATAAATGACCTGGATATTGGAATACAGTGTAGAATTTCTAAATTTGCTGATGACACCAAACTTGGGGGTGTGGCAAACAGTGAGGATGATACCAATCGACTGCAACAGGACATAGAAAGGCTAGCAGAATGGGCAGACAAGTGGCAGATGGAATTTAATACAGAGAAGTGTGAGGTGATGCATTTTGGCAGAAGGAACAGGGAGAGGCAATATACACTTAATGGCACAGTTTTAAAGAGTGTGCTGGGACAGAGGGACCTGGGAGTCAATGTGCATAGGTCCCTGAAGGTGTGTGTTTCACATTTACTGTTACTGTTTACTGTTTAAAATCTAAATTTCCCAGCTTTAAGCAGGGTTATAAAGGGATATACAAGGCCTACAATTCAGAGCAGCTGAAGGCAGTTAATTAGGGAAACTAGATTAAACTGGTTCTCCTGTAGCAGAACCCAGCAAGCTCCTTTGTTTCAGGGCCTATAAAAACAGGCTTTGAAGTGCGATTTAAACAGAATACTGCGAGTTGGGTGAGTCAGGGAGATAGGTGAGGAGGGGAAAGAGGAGCTCCCTTGCTTCGCCTTTGTTTTTCCTAACTTTTCACCCTGTAGAAATTGGTTCTTACTTTACACCAAGGAAAGAATCCGAGAGCGGGAGCAGTCAAACAACAACAACTGCGAAACCGCTAAAGTGACGTCACAACCAGGGAAGGAGCTGATTGGTAAGTAGGACCTGGTGAGTATTTCTACAGTCCAGTCGTTGAAGTAAAAGTAAGGTCTCTAGTTTCGAGTAAGTAGTGCTTAAAGGGAAGTAAGGTCCCTAGTGTATTTAATATTCTTTAATTTAAAGGAAGTAAAGGGAGTAAATTAAGGGTAGGACATGGCAGGGCAGCTCGGCTGCGTGGAGTGCTCCTCCTGTGCTATGTGGGAAGTCAGGGGCACTTTAGGTGTCCAGGGCGAACACATGTGCAGGAAGTGTCTCCAGTTGCAGCTACGCGAAATCTGCATTTCAGAGCTGGAGTTGCGGCTGGAGTCACTGTGGAGCATCCGCGAAGCTGAGATCTTTGTGGATAGCATGTTTAACGAGGTAGTCACACCACAGGTAAATAGTGCACAGGCAGACAGGAAATGGGTGACCGCCAGACAGAGTAAAAGAACTAGGAAGGTAGTGCAGGAGTCCCCTGGGTCCATCTCCCTCTCTGACAGATTTTCTGTTTTGGATACTAATGGGGGAGATGGTTTCTCAGGGGAATGCAGAAAGAGCCAAGTCCGTGGCACTACGAGTGGCTCAGCTGCACAGGAGGGGAGGAGAAAGAGTGGGAGAGCAATAGTGATAGGGGATTCTATCGTAAGGGGAACAGATAGACGTTTCTGTGGCCGCAGACGTGACTCCAAGATGGTATGTTGCCTCCCTGGTGCCAGGGTCAAGGATGTCACTGAACGACTGCAGGGCATTCTGAAGGGGGAGGGCAAACAGTCAGAGGTCGTGGTTCACATTGGTACCAATGACATGGGTAGAAAGAGGGATGAGGTCCTGCAACAAGAATTTAGGGAGCTGGGTAGCAGATTAAAATGCAGGACCTCAAAGGTTGAAATCTCTGGATTACTCCCGGTGCCACGTGCTGGTGAGTATAGGAATAGGAGGATAGAGCAGATGAATGCGTGGCTAAAGTGTTGGTGCAGGAGGGAGGGCTTTAGTTTACTGGATCACTGGGTCTGCTTCTGGGGAAGGTGGGACCTGTACAAGTCGGACGGGTTGCACCTGAACTGGAACGGGACCAACATCCTTGCGGGGACGTTTGCTAGTACTGTTGGGGGGGGGTTTAAACTAACTTGGCAGGAGGATGGGATACGAAGTGGAGTTATAGTAGGGGGTGGTACACAGCCAAATATAGAGGAAAAAACAAGTCAGCCTGGAAGGCAGAGCAATTATGTAACGGCACAAGGGAGTATGGCAAGGCTGGGTGACATTTATTTTAATGCAAGGAGTCTTGCGAGTAAAGCAGATGAATTGAAGGTGTTGATGAACACATGGGAGTATGATATTGTTGCTATCACAGAGACATGGTTGAGGGAGGGGCAGGACTGGCAGCTCAATATTCCGGTGTATAGAATCTTCAGGCGAGACAGAGGGGGGTCTAAAAGAGGAGGGGGTGTCGCAATATTAATCAAAGATTCAATTACTGCTGTAAGGAGGGATGATATCTTAGCAGGTTCCTCGAATGAGGCCATATGGGTAGAACTTAAAAACAAAAAGGGGGCAAGCATTTTGCTGGGAGTGTACTATAGGCCCCCAAACAGTCAGGGGGAGATAGAGGAACAGATATGCAGGCAAATCTCAGAGAAGTGTAGAAATAATAGGGTAATAATAGTAGGGGATTTCAACTTCCCCAATATTAACTGGGATAGTCAGAGTGTGAAAGGCTTAGAGGGTGCGGAATTCTTAAAGTGCATCCAGGAGAGCTTTTTGAGCCAGCATGTAGAAAGTCCTACAAGAGAGGGGGCGGTACTGGACCTAATTCTAGGGAATGTAGCTGGGCAGGTGTCAGCAGGAGAGTATTTTGGTGACAGTGACCATAATTCGGTGAGATTTAAGGTAGTCATGGAAAAGGACAAAGATGGACCGGAAATAAAGGTTTAAAATTGGAGGAAGGCAGATTTTAATATGATAAGGCAGGATCTGGCCAAAGTGGACTGGGATCAGCTACTTGTAAGAAAATCCACATCAGAGCAGTGGGAGTCTTTCAGAAAGGAAATAGAGAGAGTACAACGCCAACATGTTCCCGTAAAGGTCAAGGGTGGGACCAACAAGCCCAGGGAACCCTGGATGTCAAGGGATATACAAGAATGGATTAGGAAAAAAAGGGAGGCTTTTGGCAGATACAAAGGACTAAAAACAGTGGAGTATAGAAAGTGCAGGGGGGTACTTAAAAAAGAATTTAGGAGAGCGAAGAGGGGGCATGAAAAAACACTGGCGGGCAAAATAAAGGAAAATCCCAAGGTGTTTTATACGTATATTAAGGGCAAGAGGATAACCAGGGAAAGAGTAGGGCCCATTAGGGACCAAAGTGGCAATCTGTGTGTAGAGCCGAAAAATGTAGGTGAGGTTTTAAATGAATATTTTGCATTTGTGTTCACTACGGAGAAGGATGATGTAGACATAGAAATCAGGCAGGGGGATTGTGATATACTTGAACAAATTAGTATTGAGAGGGAGGAGGTACTAACAGTATTAGCGGGCGTAAAAGTGGATAAATCCCCAGGCCCTGATAGGATGTATCCCAGGCTGCTGTGTGAGGCAAGGGAGGAGATTGCAGGGGCTCTGACACAAATTTTCAGAACCTCTCTGGCCACAGGGGAGGTGCCAGAGGACTGGAGAACAGCTAACGTAGTACCATTGTTCAAGAAGGGTAGTAGGGATAAACCAGGGAATTACAGGCCAGTGAGCCTAACATCAGTGGTAGGGAAATTAATGGAAAAATTCTGAGGGACAGAATTAGTCTCCACTTGGAGAGGCAGGGATTATTCAGGGATAGTCAGCATGGCTTTGTCAGGGGGAGATCATGTCTGACCAATTTGATTGAATTTTTTGAGGGGGTGACTAGGTGTGTGGATGAGGGTAGTGCAGTTGATGTAGTCTACATGAACTTCAGTAAGGCTTTTGACAAAGTCCCACATGGGAGACTGGTTAAGAAGGTAAGAGCCCATGGGATCCAGGGCAATTTGGCACATTGGATCCAAAATTGGCTTAGTGGCAGGAGGCAGAGGGTGATGGTCGAAGGTTGTTTTTGTGACTGGAAGCCTGTGTCCAGTGGTGTACCGCAGGGATCGGTGCTGGGTCCTTTGCTGTTTGTAGTGTACATTAATGATGAAGATATGAATGTAGGAGGTATCATCAGTAAGTTCGCAGATGACACGAAAATTGGTGGAGTGGTAAATAGCAAGGAGAGAAGCCTCAGGCTACAGGACGATATAGATGGGATGGTTAGATGGGCAGAACAGTGGCAAATGGAATTTAACCCTGAAAAGTGTGAGGTGATGCATTTTGGGAGGACTAACCAGGTAAGGGAATACACAATGAATGGTAGGACCCTAGGAAGGACAGAGGATCAGAGGGACCTTGGTGTGCATGTACATAGATCCCTGAAGGCAGCAGGACAGGTAGATAAGGTGGTTGAAAAGGCATATGGGATACTTGCCTTCATTAGCCGAGGCATAGAATATAAGAGCAGGGAGGTTATGATGGAGCTGTACAATACGCTAGTTAGGCCACAGCTGGAATACTGTGTGCAGTTCTGGTCGCCACACTATAGGAGGGATGTGATTGCATTGGAGAGGGTGCAGAGGAGATTCACCAGGATGTTACCTGGGCTGCAGCGCTTCAGCTATGAAGAGAGACTGGACAGGCTGGGGTTGTTTTCCTCAGAGCAGAGAAGGCTGAGGGGGGACCTGATTGAGGTGTACAAAATTATGAGGGGCATAGATAGGATAGATAGAATGTAACTTTTCCCCTTAGTAGATGGGTCAATAACCAGGGGGCATAGTTTCAAGATAAGGGGCAGGAGGTTTAGAGGGGATTTGAGGGAAAACTTTTTCACCCAGAGGGTGGTTGGAATCTGGAACTCACTGCCTGAAAGGGTGGTAGAGGCAGGAACCCTCACAACATTGTTAAGCATTTAGATGAGCACTTGAAACGCCATAGCATACAAGGCTACGGACCAAGTGCTGGAAAATGGGATTAGAATAGACAGGGCTTGATGGCCGGCGCGGACACGATGGGCCGAAGGGCCTCTTTCTGTGCTGTATAACTCTATGACATATTGAGAGAGTGGTTAGCAAGGCATATGGGATCTTGGGCTTCATAAATAGAGGTATTGAGTACAAAAGTAGAGAAGTTATGCTGAACCTTTATAAAATGCTGGTTAGGCCACAACTGGAGTATTGCGTCCAGTTCTGGTCACCACACTTTAGGAAGGATGTGAAGGCCCTTGAGAGGGTGCAGAGGAGACTTACCAGAATGTTTCCGGGGCTGGGGTATCTTAGCTACAAGGACAGGTTGGAGAAGCTGGATTTGTTTTCATTAGAGCAAAGGAGGTTGAGGGGTGATTTGATAGAGGTGTACAAGATTATGACGGGTTTGGATAGGCTAGACGGGGAAAGGCTCTTCCCACTAGTTGATGGTACAAGGACTAGGGGACACAGATTTAAGGTTTTGGGCAAGAGATACAGGGGGGATGTGAGGAAAAACTTTTTTACGCAGCGAGTGGTGATGACCTGGAATTCGCTGCCGACGGAAGTGGTGGAAGCGGAGACACTCAATGGGCTGGATTTTCATAGGGCCGTTGAGGCGGGATTGGAGGCGTGTGGGGAGTTAAAATTGCAGAAACGGGCAGGCCCGATCCCGGCTCCATCCTGCCTCCACGCAATTTTGATGAAATCGTGTCTACTGGTCCCGTCTCCGTCCCACCTCCAAGAGGCGGGAGAGGCCATTAATGCCCTTAACAAGCCCTAAATTGGCTCTGTAATGCCATTTTGATAGTTTTTTGCTAGTTTAACCCTTTTCCCACGTGAAGCATGCCTGATCTGAAACACGCCAGTGAAACATGGTTGGAGCACAAGTGGATTGCTGACTCTCAGCTGCAGCTCAACCATTAAATCGGAGATTTGATCAGCCATCATTTGCAGGTGGCAGGACTTTGTTGTCACAGGTCTGGGGGAACTTTTAGAAAGCATAACCACAGCTCTGGAAGTTTGGAGCCTGACACCCATCTCCAGTGCGACCTCCTGGGAAACCCCTCTCGCCACCCTCATTGAGCGCTTCCTCAACTGAGGCATATACCAGAGGCATGGGAGCCATTTATTTCCTTCCCTCCTAGGCATCAGATGAGGACGAACACCAGCCACGGCACCAGCAGAACCATGAACAACAGCAGCACCAACAGCAGCAGCAACAGCAGGAGCACCAAGCTGTTGCTCACCCGCCTGAAGCTGCACAGGCCAGAAGGGGCCAGCGCATGGAAGGCCGTCGGCTCAGGAGATACCCCCCAAACAGGATCTACAGACAGAAGGTCAGCTACCTCAACATGTCTGAGCAGCAGTGCCAAAGGCGGCTCCGACTTTCGCGAGAGGTAGTGGGTGACATCTGCGCAATGCTGCAACAAGACCTGGAGCCCAGAGGACCAGGTGGACACCCCTTACCAGTGGCCGTCAAAGTCACCACCGCACTCAACTTTTTTGCCTCAGGCTCATTCCAGGGATCAGCAGCAGACATCAGCGGCATCTCCCAGGCGGCCGCACACACCTGCATCACGCAGGTAACTGATGCCCTCTTTGCCATCGCGCACAATCACATCCATTTCACCAAGGATCGAGCAAGTGTCACGGCGCATGCAGTTGGATTAGCTAATCTGGCAGGCTTTCCAAGGGTGCAGGGCATCGTTGACTGCACACATGTGGCCCTTAAGGCACACCATCGCAATCCAGGTATTTTTGTCAACCGCAAGGGCTTCCACTCCCTCAACGTTCAGCTGGTGTGTGACCACAAGAAGGAAGTTTTGCATGTTTGTGCCAAGTACCCTGGCAGTTGCCATGACTCCTTCATACTGCGCCAGTCTAGTGTGCCTCTGCTATTCAGTCCGCCAGACCAACTTAACGGATGGCTACTTGGAGACAAGGGCTATCCCCTGAAGACGTGGCTAATGATGCCGTTGAGGAGCCCATCCAATGCAGCTGAGGAGAGCTACAACTCCAGCCACATTTCCACCAGAGCCATAATCGAGCAAACCATCGGTATGCTGAAGATGCGCTTCAGATGCCTGGATAGATCAGGTGGAGCCCTGCAATACTCAGCAGCCAGGGTCTCCAGAATCGTCGTGGTTTGCTGTGCACTTCACAACATGGCACAGCGTCGTGGCTTGCAGATGCCGGAGGACCAAGTGGCTCCTCACATATCCTCCTCAGATGAGGAGGAGGAGGAGGAGGTGGAGGAGGAGAGAGAGAACGAACATCTTGCAGAGGCCCCTCAACCAGCGGCAGCATTACGCGAGACCATAGCTGCCCGAAATGCAAGGGATGCACTCATCTTGGCCAGATTTGCTTAGCCTAGACAATCAAGCACTTTTGCCTCGCAGCTTCTTACCAGAGCTACGACAATGGCCCAGACCCAGCGGATCCCTAACAATTTGACCACCATACTGACAATTGCAAGTTATCCTAAGGCCTCATTGTGGAAGTCCCATTAGCGAAATGATAGACGCCACAACTGCAGCTGTAGCCATCAGAGTTTTTATTTACACTTAACATCTGATGGCTTTTTTACATTAAACATCACAACACCCAAGTGACTACCCTTGTGACTATTTGTGTAGTATCTTTCTCTTACGCGTGCTCCTATGTGGTGCTTCCCCTGTGGCTTCAGCAGAGGTGGAGGCCCCCTGCTCAGTTTGTTGCTGCTCCTGTCTCGACACCTTTGGCGGGCGTCCTCTGGGGTTGCGAACCTGCAAGGGCTCGGCAACAGTCTGCTGCTCCTGCGGCTGGGCAGGGGTTGAGACGCCGATCTCAGTTGGGTGTGGACTCTGGTGGGGCTCTGACTGAGGACTTGTCAGTGGCATGGAAGTGTGAGCGCTTGGAGAGGAGCTCCCACCTCCTTGTTGTCTGCTACCAACATCCCTCTCATGGGTCAGGTCCACCTCAGCGCTTGCAAGTGGATTGAGAGCACCTTGCTGCACATCAGGGGGGCCATGGGGACACGTATCTGCACTGGCAGTCCTACTCAGAAGGACTTCCATGAAGGTCTGGTTTCTCTGTTCAATAGATGTCCATCGCTCCTCCAGAGATGTCATTCTATTCAGAACACGCATCATGTTTTCTGCACTCTGGCGACTTATCACCTCCCATGGAGGTTGCCATCCTTTCCATGGTGATGCGTTCATGCGCCAATGACTCCACTAAGGCTCTGCTCTTGTTCGCATTGGACTCCTCCATTCGCTCCACACTCGCAGCGACCCTGGAGACAAAACCTGTCAGAGACTCCTGCATCTGTTCCTGGAGACCCAGCACCGCTGATCTTATGGTTGGCCCCAGAGGCAGAGGGTCGACATGCAGCTGAGCCGAGCTGGCAGAGTTCTGCGCCCTCCGACTCGGGCTCTCCAGCGCTGTCCCTGTCTCCACCATCTGCTGATGCTCACTTGTGAGCTGTGATACACCAGGTGACAACACTACTCTATGTCCCGAGGGTCCCACCGAGGTGTGAGTCTCTGCGCTGGTGCTGGGTGCGCTGAATTCTGCTGACACTGCGCCCTCAGAGGTTGCAGCTTCCTCTGAGGAGTCTGGATGCTCAGGCTGGCCCTCCTGGCTAGTGGGGACGGGTGCTTGCGATGGTCCTGTGGGGGAGTAAAGGAAAGAGTCAGAGATGTGATGCCAAGGTTACATGCACATTGCATATTGCAGATGATCATAAATCCATCTGTTAGAGCTTCAGATTCATTATCAGCAACTCATGCAATGTCAATGAGAGAGATGGAACACTATTCAGTCACCAGCTTGCTGTGATGCACCCATCTGTCCGTCCCCCCCTTGTGTATCGTCCTCCACTCCCACGATCTCCAGGACCGCATCCTCCCAGGGGGTGAGCTGGGCTGATGAAGGTGGCCCTCCTCCTGTCCTGGCTCTTTCCCTTTTATTGTGAGCTCTCTTTTCCTGCAATGAGGGAGACAAGTGGAGTTTGAGTGAGATTGAAGGAGTGAGTGTAGAGAGTCCATTGCATAGATGCTTAGAAGGAGACAAAGATGGAGTGAGGTGGCAAGACCAAGGGCCTTCCCTGTGTGTTGTAAGTTGTTTTCATAGCATGACAGCGATAGGGAGTGTGAGGGCTGCATAGTTGAATAGTAAGGTGAATGTGACCATAGAGGGAGAGGGATTGGGTAAGGGTGCATGGATGTCAGTGTCAAGTGGGATATGGAGGAAGAGGTTGCTAAAGCTGAGTGCTGGTGAGGAGAGGCAATAGAGATCAGATTGAGGGTGAAGGGAAAGTCATACTCACTTTTGCAGTGCGTAGAAGGTCATGAAACCTCTTCCTGCACTGGAGCCAGGTTCTGCGGGTGATGGATAAAGAGTTGACCTCCTGGGCGACCTGGACCCACACAGCCTTGGTCTGCTGGGGAGGCTTCTTCCTCCCTGAGGAAGGGAAGAGCACCTCTCTGTTGGCTCTTGCTCCCTCCACTAAAGCTTGCAGGGCAACATCATCGAACCTGGGAGCAGACCTGGGTCTTTGGCTGGCCATTCCTCCTGCAGTTGCCTCTAAGATACAAGCCCAGAAGCTTGGCAGTCTGCAGAAGAAGCAAGGCTTGTTGCAGACCTTAAATGCAGCAGCAATGATGACGTCATCGGAGGTGACTTTCAGACTGGAATAACTCATTGGCCATGGGTTCCCACACGTTGGAACTCAATTGGCCAATTAAGTTAAAATCGCATCACTCTCCCACATCGATCTAGATTTGGGTGGGCAAGACGAAAAGCGGATAACACGACCCCAACCCGCCCCAGTATCAAAATCCAGCCCAATGTTTTCAAGGGAAGACTGGATAGGCAGTTGAGGGAAATAAAATTGCAGGGCTACGGGGATAGAGCGGTGGAATGGGACTGGCTGGATTGCTCTACAGAGAGCTGGCATGGACTCGATGGGCCGAATGGCCTCCTTGTGTGCTGTTATGACTCTTGGGGCTGGATTTTGCCAGCCCTGGGGAGGCGGGTTTGGAGGCGGGACTGCCGGGAAAATGACAGAATCTGGGGGTGGGTACCCATCCCGCCCCCAACCTGCCTCTGTGCCATCTTCCCATGAGGCGGGTAGGGGATTACAGGTAGTTAACAGGCAGTTAAGAGGATTATCCCCATTTTTCCACCAGAGTCGCGGGCTTCCTGACATCGGGAAACCCCGCCAGGGTCACCGAGATGAGCAGGGGGTCGGAGGGGTGCAAAAGTGCACTGTGGAGGTAAGTGATGGGTGCAAGTGCAAGGTCAATCAGGGGAAAATAGCATGGGTTGGCTGGACATCAATGGAGGCAGGACTAAAACCCGACAAGCAGCAGTCCTGCCTCCAACGCGCCCCCATTGGCAAAATCAGCCCCATGGACTCTATGGCTGTGATTTTTCCTATCGATGCGGCTTGGGGGCGGGACAGCTGCCTTCCGGGTTCCAGTCCTGCCCCCAATGACATCAGACGCACAGTCGCAATTTTGCGTCAATTGGCCTTGTTAAGCCCGCCTTGCGGGTTTGCCGGCCAATTAAGAGGAAGCCGGTGTCAGATGATATCAGTTGATGACGCGTCATCTGCCGGTTTTCTTATAGGGACCACGCTCAATTTTTTTGACAGTTGATTTTTCCGTGTTTGACAGCATTGAGGTGCTGCAAACACTGACAATCACTATACAAAGGTGAGCCCTTGCACCCAGGCTCTCCAGTGACTCCCTCCTTAGGCGAGAACAGGTGGCAGCTGCAGGTGAGGTTACAGAAGCGATCTGCCACTAGTGAGAGGTTCTCCCAATGAGGTGGGACTACACACACAATCCAAAGCTTGTCACCTACAGAAAAGTGTAAATGCATTAAAAATGATTTTCCCAACATTTTCTTACCTCTGAAACTCACCAGTGCACCATTGGATCCTTCACACTACTTCTTCAGCTGTCATCAATGCAGAAACATTACAGTAGACCCACAGCACGCCACACTTACCTGACGTGGTGTTCGGACATCGGGAAGCCCACAATAGACCTGTCAAAATTGCAAAAAGCCTCTTAACTGCCTGTTAACAAGCAGTTAAATGCCTTTCATCCTCTTCCCGTTGCTAGGTGTCGGGTTCATGTGCAAATCGGGGACCCGACACCTGGGAAGCTTGTTTGGAGGCGGCTTGACAGCGGGTTTCCGACCCGCTGTCAATCTTTGTGATTTTGCCGGATGTCCCGCCTCCAAACCTGCCCCCTGAGCGCCGGCAAAATTCCGGCCTATGACTCTATGACTATGACTTTGCCAGCCTTCCTATGGTTGTTACATTCCCATGAAGTGTCAATTTCAAAATTCTCATCCTTGTTTTCAAATCCCTCCATGGCCTCGCCCCTCCCTATCTCTGTAATCTCCTTCAGCCCCACAATCCCCGAGATATCTGCGCTCCTGTACAACTTCATCATTGAAAGCAACACTTCAAGATGGCAAGGGGTTGAGGACACTTTTTACATGCACAGGGTAATTTTCAGGCAAAAGAGAGCAGTGTGATGGAGAAAGTTTTGCTAACGTCAAGGGCACTCTCTGTTTTAAAGTTTTCACGAGACCTTATTATCAAGTACTGCAGGTATCCAGGGATTGAATCGCATTCATAAAATGTTGGTTTTCTGTAACAACTCAAATCTTCCATGTGTACTTCAGTAATTTAGTGATAAGGGCATCAGGCTACTGTGCTGCAGGAAAAAGCTGTTAAACATTTACATTACTTCTGACGCTCTAACAGCGGACATGGCTGATGGATGTAATACATGGTACACCTTGCACAAATAGCAACATTTGTGAAATTGTGTCATTGCACTGTTCTCTTAGGCAAAATGTATTCTTTTGTAAGTCATATTTGATTGCAAAGATAGGGCAAATTGAATCATGAGGTTAGGCTTAATGTACAATTATGTAAATTTAAATCATATAAAGAACTCTAGTAAAGTAACCAAACACTATAATAATGAAGGAAAGCACAATTATTTTATAGATAAATAACTGTTGCATCAGAGTTGGCATCAGGACACTGCAAATGCAAAAAACTGGCATTCACCCAACTCTAAAGTGCTCCCATTATTGTTTACTTTGCAGAGGGTAACATTCCCGCAACTGAATAGTCACCCAGCATTTGATTCCCTCAACCCTTGGTAACAGTCTCATGAGGATTAATAACAGTTTGAATTGTATTGAGCCTCTGTTTTCTTTGGGGTAGAGATAAAGATCATCAGAAAAAAATCTGCTCTACTTTTTCTTTTTTGAACTCAGCCTTCCTCTGAAGAAAGATCATAAGTCGCCGATTCTGCAATTAAGTATAAAATGAGAATTGGTCATGCCCATTAAACTGACAGATTCAAAGAGCTTACTTAATGTTTGGCTGGAATCTTGGCACTGATCACTTAAAAGCACACTCCCCTGCTGAGCAACTCACATAAAACAGTATTTCATTTAATGTGGAAAAAAGTAACTTTAGAAAAAAGGACAAGGACTATTTAGTGTCATACTGGGATTACATGCGAAAACAAGGATCAATTTGGAATAAAAGGATTGCTGAAATTGGTTTTTACCAAAAACAATTGGAGTTCCCTAACAACAGTTCATTATCACAACAGTGTTAAGTGCTTCTTAAGTTTTTCGGCTAGTATATGTGATCAAAATCATGCCCGACTATAAATAATCCTGCCTGCTTTCGCTGAAAAGCATGACATTGGATGGCTTTGTTCCCTTCCACCACTCTTCCCTGTGGAAGCCAGTCAATCTTATCATAAATCATCAGCATCTGTAATATTTATAGTCTCAGCATGAATGCGGAACAGCTTAAGAACATTGGGATCATGCCTGTACCTGAAAATTACTGCCAAACGTAGCAGAGGAATCAATATCTGTAACTCAGCTTTTTATTTCAATGTTTTCCTGCAATTTCTCACTCTCCCTTACTCATTTTCCCCTAACTTTCTTCAGATACCGACGGACGTGGTCCAGATTGTGGAGCGCTAGGGAAGTCATGTTCCTGGGCGATCTCAATTAAAAGTAACACTTTTCTAATATGATAGAATTTTATATTGAGCTTGAAAGTAATTTAGTTAAATCCGAAACTAGGGTCTTAAATCTAAACAAAGCAAACTACGTAGGTATGAGGGACGAGTTGGCTAAGGTAGATTGGGAAACTACATTAAAAGGTATGACGGTAGACAAGCAATGGCTAGTATTTAAAGCATTAATACATAATTTACAACAATATACATTCCTTTAAGGCACAAAAACCTCACAGGAAAAGTGGTACAACCGTGGCTAACAAGAGAAGTTAAAGATAGTATTAGATCAAAGGAAGAGGCTTATAATGTTGCCAAAAAAGAGTAGTAAGCCTGAGGGTTGGGAGGATTTTAGAATTCAGCAAAGGAGGACCAAGAAATTGATAAAGAAAGGGAAAATAGAATATGAGAGTAAACTAGCGAAAGACATAAAAACAGACTGTAAAAGCTTCTATAGGTATGTAAAAAGGAAAAGATTAACGAAAATAAATGTGGGTCCCTTACAGGTTGAAACAGGAGAAATTATAATAGGGAATAAGGAAATGGCAGAGAAATTGAACAAATACTTTGGGCTGGATTTTGCCAGTGTGGGCGGGCTGGGGCGTGTCAGGTGGCATTCGTGTCAGGACCCTGGCTCCGAAGTGAAGTGGGGAAAAAGTGCGATTTTCCTCTAATTGGGCAATTGATTTCCAGCGTGTGGGAACCCCTGGCCCAATGAGTCTTTTCATCCAGAAAGTCGCCTCCGATGACGTCATCAATGCTGCTGGATTTAAGGCCTGCAAGCAGCCTTGCTTCTTTTAGAGACTGCAAACTTTATGGTCATTGGAGTAAGCACTTCATTGATCGACTATGTCCAGCAGTAGGCCAAAGTGTGCTCCACGCTTCGATGAGCCCTCCCTCCAAGCTCTGGTGGAGGGAGCAAGATCGAATAAGGAGGTGCTCTTCCCTTCCTCAGGGAGAAAAAAGCCACCCCAGCAGACTAAAGCTGTGTGGCTGCAAGTGGCCCAGGAGGTCAACTCCATCTCGATGAGCCGCAGAACCTGGCTGCAATGCAAGAAGAGGTTTCATGACCTTCTCCGCACAGGAAAAGTGAGTATGACTTTCCCAACACCCTCAATCTGATCCCCATCGCCTCTCCTCACCAGCACTCTGCTTTGCTAACCTCTTCCTCCACATCCCACTTGACACTGACATCCCTGCACCCTTACCCATTCACTCTCTCTCAATGGTCACATTCACTTAAATATTCGACCATGCAGCCCTCACACTCCCTATCACTGTGAAGCAACAACAACAACTTACAACACACAGGGAAGGGCCTTTGTCTCCTTCTAAGCATCTATGCTATGGATTCTCTACACGCACTCCTTCATTCTCACTCAAACTCCACTTGTGTCCCTCACTGCAGGAAAAGAGAGCCCACAATAAGAGGGAAAGAGCCATGACAGGAGGAGGGCCACCCTCAGTAGCCCAGCTCACCGCCTGGGAGGTGGCGGCCCTGGAAATCGCCGTGATCGAGGACGATTCCCAAGTGGAAGATGGACAGACGGGTGCATCACAGCAAGCTGGTGACAGAATAGTTTGGCATCTCTCTCACTGACATTGCATGAGTCACTGACAATGATTCTGATGCTCTAACAGATTGACTTATGATCATCTGCACTATTCAATGTGAATGTAACCTTGACCTCACATCTCTAACTCTTTCCTTTACTCCCCCACAGGACCATCGAAAGCCCCCGTCCCCACTGTCCAGGAGAAACAGCCTGAGTCTCCAGACTCCTCAGAGGAAGCTCCAACCTCTGAGGGCGCAGCGTCAGCAGAATTCAGTGCACCCAGCACCAGCACAGACACTCACACATCGGTGGGACCTTCGCGAGATAGAGTAGAGTTGTCACCTGGTGTATCACAGCTCACAAGTGAGCATCAGCAGATGGTGGAGACAGGGACAGCAGTGGAGAGTCCTCATCGGAGGGCGCAGGACTCTGCCAGCTCGGCTCAGCTGCATGTCGACCCTGTGCCTCCGGGTCCAGCCAGGAACAGGTGCAGGAGTCTCTAGCAGGTTTAGTCTCAGGGTCGCTGCGAGTGTGGAGCGAATGGAGGAGTCCATCGCGAACATGAGCAGAGCGTTTGTGGAGGCATTGGTGCATGAACGCATCACTGTGGAAAGGATGGCAACCTCCGTTGAAAGGATGGCTACCTCCATGGTAAAGCTTGCTACCGTAGAGGAGAGGATGGCTACGGTAGAGGAGAGGTTGGCTGCAGCCATGGAGAAGCTTAGTCGCCAGGGTCTTGAAAACATGGTCCTTGTTCAGACTAGAATGACATCTCTTGAGGAGCGATGGTCAGCTATTGAGCATACAAACCAGACCTTCATGGAAGTCCTCTGGAGTAGGACTTCCAGTACAGAAACCGGTCCTCATGGCCCCCCTGCATTGCAGCAAGGTGCTGTCAAGCCACTTGCTAGCTCTGAAGTGGGGCTGACCCATGAGAGGGATGTTGGTGGCAGACAACAAGGAAGTGGGGGCTCCTCTCCAAGCGCTCCCACCACCATGCCACTGCAAAGCCCTCGGTCAGAGCCCCACCAGAGCCCTCACCCAACTGAGATGGGCGTCTCAGCCCCTGCACAGCCGCAGGAGCAGCAGATTGTTGCCGAGCCCTCACAGGTTCGCAACCCCAGAGGATGCCCACCAAAGGTGTCGAGACAGGAGCAGCAAGAAAGTGAGCAAGGGGCCACCACATCTGCCAAAGCCACAGGGGAAGCACCACATAAGAGCACGTGTAAGAGGAAGATAAAGCACAAGTAGTCACAAGGGTAGTCACTTGGGTGTTGTGATGTTTTGTTTTCTGACCAGCCATCCTTGTCATGGTATCATAAACAGATTTGATGGAAAATTGTTGAAGTTGTGGCCTGTGTCATTTCGCAAATGGGACTTCCATATTGAGGGCTTAGGGCGACTTGCAATCGTCAGTATGGTGGTCAGAGTCATAGGAATCTGCAGGTTCTTCTCCATTGTCGATGGTCTGGTAAGAAGGTGCGAGGTAAAAGTGTTTGATTGTGCAGGCTAAGCAAATCTGGCCAACATGAGTGCGTCCCTTGCATCCCGACCAGCAATGTGGTCGCGCGCTGGCGCCTTCTCGCCTGTGCAGCTTCAGGTGGGTGAGCAGCAGCTTGGCGCTCCTGTTGTTGCTGCTGCTGTTGGTGCTGCTGTTGCTCATGGGTCTGCTGCTGCCACGGCTGGTCTTCATCCGAATCTGATGTCCAGGTGGAAAGGAATTAAATGGTCGCCATGCTTCTGGTATATGCCTCAGATGAGGAAGCGCTCAGTCAAGGTGGGGAGAGGGGTTTCCCAGCAGGTCACACTGGAGATGGGTGTCAGGCTCCAAACTTCCACAACAATGAGTAGGCCTGCTAAAAGTTCCCCCAGACCTGAGACAACAAAGTTCTGCCACCTGCAAATGATCATCGGTGGAAACTCCTTTTTAATGGTGGAGCTGCAGCTGTAAGTAAGCAATCCAATTGTGAGGCCACCAGGATTACCTGGCGTGTTCCAGAGGAGGCGTGTAGGATGGGGGAAATGTCTAAAAATCAGAAAGGCCTCTCAAAATGGGATTATAGAGACAATTAAGTGGTTGTTAAGGGCCTTAAGGGCTTATCTCACCTCTTGGGGGCGGGATGGAAACGGGGTCTGAAAACACGAATGTGGGAAAATTGCTCGGAGGCAGGATGGAGGCGGGATCGAGCCCGGATGGGACTGAAAGCCGATAAATCCCCATGACCTGATGGCCTACATCCTAGGGTTTTGAAAGAGGTGGCTATAGAGATAGTGAATGCATTGGTTGTCATTTTCCAAAATTCCATAGATTCTAAAACGGTTCCCGTGGATTGGAAGGTAGCAAATGTAACCCCACTATTTAAGAAAGGAGGGAGAGAGAAAACGGGGAACTACAGACCAGTTAGCCTGACATCAGTAGTTGGGAAAATGCTAGAATCTATTATTAAGGACGTGGTAACAGGGCACTTAGAAAATAATAATAGGATTGGGCAAAGTCAACATGGATTTATGAAAGGGAAATGGTGTTTGACGAATCTGTTAGAGTTTTTTGAGGTTGTTACTAACAGAATAGATAAGGGGGAACCAGTGGATGTGGTATATTTGGATTTTCAGAAGGCATTCAATAAGGTGCCACACAAGAGGTTATTAAACAAAATTAGGGCTCATGGGATTGGGGGTAATATACTAGCATTGATTGAGGATTGGTTAACAGACAGAAAACGGAGAGTAGGAATAAACGGTTCATTTTCGGGTTGGCAGACTGTAACGAGTGGGGTACCACAAGGATCAGTGCTTGGGCCTCAGCTATTCACAATCTATATCAATGATTTGGATGAGGGGACCAAATGTAATATATCCAAGTTTGCTGATGATTCATAGCTGGGTGGGAATGTAAGTTGTGAGGAGGCTGCAAGGAGGCTTCAAGGGGATATAGACAAGCTAAGTGAGTGGGCAAGAACATGGCAAATGGAATATAATGTAGAGAAATGTGAAGTTAACCACTTTGGTAGGAAAAATAGAAAAGCAGAGAATTTTCTAAATGGTGAGAGATTGGGAAATGTTGGTGTTCAGAGGGACATGTACACACGTCCTTGTACACGAATCACTGAAAGTTAACATGCAGGTACAGCAAGCAATTAGGAAAGTAAATGGTACGTTGGTCTTTATTACAAGAGGATTTGAGTATAAGAGTAAAGATGTCTTACTGCAATTATATAGGGCCCTGGTGAGACCGCACCTGGAGTATTGTGCACAGTTTTGGTCTCCTTACCTGAGGAAGGATATGCTTGCCATAGAGGGAGTGCAACGAAGGTTCACCAGACTGATTCCTGGGATGGGGGGATTATCCTATGAGGAGAGATTGAGTAGATTAGGCCTATATTCTCTAGAGTTTAGAAGAATGAGAGGTGATCTCATTGAAATATACAAAATTCTTACAGGGCTTGACAGGGTAGATGCAGGGAGGATGTTTCCCCTGGCTGGGGAGTCTAGAACCAGAGGTCAACGTCTCAGAATAAGGGGTCGGCCATTTACGACTGAGATGAGGAGAAATTTCTTCACTCAGAGGGTTGTGAATCTTTGGAATTCTCTATCCCAGAGGGCTGTGGAGGCTCAGTCATTGAGTATATTCAAGACAGAGATCGATAGATTTTTGGATATTAAGGGAATCAAGAGATATGGAGATCAGGCGGGAAAGTGGAGTTGAGGTAGAAGATCAGCCATGATCTTATTGAATGCCGGAGCAGGCTCGAGGGGCCGTATGGCCTACTCCTGCTCCTATTTATTCTGTTCTTATGTAACTCTCTTTGTCCTTTTGCATTTAAACAGTGCCTTTCACAGCCACCGGACGTTCAAAGTACTTTACAGCCAATGAAGTACTGTCACTGCTGTAATGTAGGAAACGCAGCAGCCAATTTGCGCACAGCAAGCTCCCACAAACAGCAATGTGATAATGATCAGATAACCTGTTTTTGTTATGTTCATTGAGGGAAAAATATTGGCCAGGACACCAGGGATAACTCCCCTGCTCTTCTTCGAAATAGTGCCATGGGATCTTTTACATCCTCCTGAGAGAGCAGACGGGGCCTCGGTTTAATGTCTCATCTGAAAGACGGCATCTTCGACAGTGCAGCACTCCCTCAGTACTGCACTGGAGTGTCAGCCTAGATTTTTGTGCTCAAGTCTCAAGGAGTGGGACTATGAACCCACAACCTTCTGACTCAGAGGCGAGGGTGCTACCCACTGAGCCACAGCTGACAGAGCAGATATTCCATCTCCATCGGGATGGAAACCAAACAGACCACTTGCTGCCCATAGCAGAAGCCTCTATAGCCTCAACTACCAATATCACTGTGGAGCTCTCAGTAGCTTCAAATTGTGGAGTCTTGTCTTATATCAACAGATAAGCAGCAAGTACATAAAACTAGCAGAGTATTTGAGCAATGTTAGTGGCCAATTAATCTAAAATACCTTTCCGGAAAAGTCACCTTAACATTTGCTTCCCATTAGAATTCCTCAGAGTACTGTATTCTACGGTGGGACGAGTATTTGATCTGCTCTGTTAAAACCATAATCTTCTGCATTCCTTTTATAAGCTAAAAGATTAGCCCAGGGAAAGCTGGCTTTTGCGGTTTCTCCAGGAGAGAAATGTTGGTTCAGTGTCTGAAGGTGAAAAGGGGCAATCGGCACATGTGCAGAACAGCTGCTTTCAGGGTGAAAGTTTACAGTCACAGAAGGTCCTGTGATTATCACATTTACAGCCATTCTGAAAATTACAATGAAGACACTAATCAGACAGTCATGTTATATTTGTTGGAAATATATAATTAAATTCTTATCCTGCGGCGTCATTCAGTCAGAATTCATGGTGGTGTCCTTGATAGTGTCTCTCTGACAGGCAAGACAAAGAACATCAGTCAGCAGAGAAGTGGAGAGTTATTTTCTCATAGAATCTTAGAATTTAACGTAGAAAGGGGCAATTCAGCCTATCACGCCAGTGCTAGCTCATCAATTGGATACTCTAATGCCACTTCCCTTCCCTTCCCCATTTCCTTTCATATTCTTTCTTTTCAAATTATTATTTAATTCCTTTTTCAATTATGTTACAGTGCCTGCCTCAATAGCCATTTACAGTAAAGAATTCCATGTTCAAATAATCCCTTGTGTGAAAACGTTTCTTCGAATTTCCTCCCTTTTTCTGTCTGCTGATAACCCTGAGTTTAAGTCCCCTTGTTACTGATTTGCAGTAAAAACAATCTTTCGCAGTAGAAACAATGGGCTGAATCTTAACTCCCTAAAATGGGTGGGTTGGGGTCGGGTCAGAGGTTAAAATGCAAAAAATCTGAAACAGGAAACCAACCCGCCTCGAGCCCGGCCACTTCCGATTTTATCGGAGGTGGGACAAGGGGCGGGCGACCAATCCGCTTGCAGGAGGCAGGTTTGTCATTTAAATATTATAATGAGGCTGGTCGGGTTTCCAAGGCCTCGAGAAACCCGGCAGGTGAAAGGAGGCGAGAAGGGCTGGATCCATGAGATAAGTGCCTTTATAGAACTGCTTGTGGGCCAGGAGGAGCAGGAGTGTTTCCTCCCAGCCCAACAAGCTACCCAGTAATCCCCCCTCCCCCACCTGTGGTCTGTTTGCTCCCGCACCCCCCCCAACATCGAACCCCCCCCCCGACCGCCATCGGACACCCCCGACCACTATTGGACCCCCACCCACGATCACACCCCCACCCCGACTACCATCTGACCCCCTTCACCATCGGACACCCCGCGATCGGAACCCCCCCACCACACATCAAGCCCCCGAACCCCTCTAGACCTACCTCTCCTCGGCTGGGGCCTTGTGCTGTAGGAGTTCCCGCTCAATTAAAAACTGCAGGATATTCGGGAACCCTTTCTTCCAGGTTTCTCGACCTCAAAACAGCCGCCCCGCACAGAACACGCCTCTGGGCTAAACTCCAGGCCAATGGCCCCGATATTTACTCGGAGCCACGTTGAGAGCGTAAAGGGCCGATATCACACGGGAAACCAGGAAGTAAGTTAAGCCCATCTGTCAGTGACTTTTTAACTGAGCCAGCTCATTAGCATTTTACTTCCTGGTTTGGCGTCCATTGTGTGGCAGCGGGCGTGATGATGTCCCGCATGACATGATCTCAACTCTAGTATTTAAAGGGCCAATCCGAAGATGCAGATGGAGGAGTTGGGAGCTGGGAAGAAGAGAGGAGGATTTTCAAGAATGGGTTCGAAATGGGCAAAGGCTTTGCTGCGTTTCAGTGACGCCTCCCTGGATGTGCTGCTGGGGGCTGTGAGGAGCCGGAGGGAGTTACCCTTCCCCAGCAACGGAAGGAAGAACCGAGCTGGTGAAACCAAGAAGGTGTGGACCAAGGAGATGGCCGAGGTGGTCAACAGCAGGAGCGCAGAACCCCCGACCACCATTGGACCCCCCCCGCAATCCGACCCCCATCCCCCCACAATCAGGCCCCCCCACCCCCGCTAGACCTAACACTCCTCGGCTGGGGCCTTGTGCTGTAGGAGTTCCCACCCGACAGGCCTCTAACCTGTCAATCAGGCTGCCTGTGGGCATGAAACTGACAGAATTTTTTTTTAATGTGTCCAGCAATTTTTAACCCGTTCTCCCACATTCACCTACATCCAGCTGTACACAACACCCCACCCCTCACTTGTCAAGCCTACTCCAGCACATCACTCCTCACACCCACTTACCTTGCACAAGCACCCATCCTTCCCTTTCTATGCACTTCCTCACAGCCCCATCTATCCACTGCCACTCACCCTCATCCTCATGCAATGTCATGCCTCTTATAGTCACCCTCACCAAATGAACTCCATCCATCGCTTCAACACATGCCATTACACTCATTCATAGGTCTGTTATTTCCCCCATTGCAGGAGAAGAGAGCACAGAACACGTGGGAGAGGGAGAGAACCGGAGGTGGGCCTCCACACATATCCCAGCTCACAAGTGCAGAGGAAGAGGTGCTGGAGATAAGTTGAGTTTCGGAATCCCTGACCATCGGAGATGGACAGATGGTGACCTCCCAGCTACCTGGTTACACAATTAAATATCAGCGACCCACATGTCATACGGCACTCAGTCATGTTGACTTGATTTTAACAGCGAGTGAAATATGATCATCTTCATAATGATAAGTTGCAACATTCTTACCTTGCCATGACTCATTCATGTCTTTTATCTTCCACGGGGCCTTCAGGTGTGCAGCTAAAGTCGGTGGAGGTTGCAGACGATGATTCCTCAGAGGAGCTGAGTCCTCCTGAGGGTGAACCATCACAGGACTCATTCCGACCCTGCACCATCTCAGATACTCACACTTCGGCGGGACCACGTAGACAGATAGTTGGATTTTCACCTGGTGACTCACACTTCACAAGTCAGTAAGAGCATATGGTGGTGGGAGGGACAGTAGTGGAGAATCCGCATCGGAGGGTGCAGCCCCAGGGCATTGTGATAATGTGTTCTTGCATGGATAGAGTGGCCAGGTCTGTGGAACATCAATCGCGGCAATTAAATGAGTCCGTACATACCTTGACCACAGACGTACAGACTCTGGATGACAACATGTCTGCCTACCTTAAACTGTACCTCTACCTGACGAAGGGGCAGCAGCTCCAAAAGCTCGTAATTTTAAATAAAACTGTTGGACTATAACCTGGTGTTGTGCGACTTCTCATTTTTACCTTAAATAGGATGACAGATACCTTAGCCTTGGCCTGACAGAGCCACACTGACTTGCACCAAACTGTTCTCCAGCAGAGTGCTAGTAGTGAAATGAGGCTGGGACATGAGAGGGATGATGGTGAAAGGAGACATGGAAGTGGGGATTCCACTCAAAACACTTCCACGTCTCACCCGTTGACCCCACCGCCATCAGTCAGGACCCGACACACTGCCTTGTCTCACGATGGCCAAGTCTGCCCCTGCACAGGGGCAGGTGGAACAGTCTTTGCCAAGGCCCTCACGGGCTCCAAAACCCAGAGGTTGTTGGCCAAGAGCATCTCAGCAGTCGGAGCAGGGATGTGAGCAGCCTGCCTCTACCTCTGCTGAAGCCACAGGGGTTGCACCACATAGGAGTGGTAGGAACAGGAAGAGTAAAGCTTGTTAGTTGCACAAGGGTCTGCACATGGGTGTCTGAGAAAATGTAATGTTGTTAAGTTTCTGTTCATTAGTTAAAACACGTAATTATTATTCTTTTGCACCACTTTCCTGTCTTGTCCATTCTTGGGTGCTGGGTGGCAAGTCTCTTTTTAACTTGTTTGATGATGAATGGGAAGACATTAACTGATGGGGTCCAATCGGGGGATGTTCAAGGGATGGTTGGTTGTTTGCATGACTGCTTTGTGTCAGTGGCATTGGGGGTGTCGGGGGGCAGGAAGAGTGACTGTTGCATGTATTTGTGACATGGGTCCATTGGTGCAACCTAAGTGAACCTTGCATTAATAAGGGCATCCTTGGCATCCCGGGCAGCAATGTGAGCAGCTGGTGGTGCATCACCCTCATCACCTTCCTCCTCCTTGTTTTCCTCTTCCTCCTAGGAATCATCCGAAGAGGATCTGAGCTCTGCGTCTTGTTCCTCCTGCAGATCCAAACCTCGCTGCTGCGCAATGCTGTGCTTTTAGAACATTTGACAGATCTTTTAGAACATTTTTACAATCCTGTTCAAGGTACCAAGCAGAGGAAATTCTCACTGACACATTTACAATGTCGCTACACATAATGACTTGAGGAATTCTTACTCCTTGGCTGTTGGTAACTATTGTATTAATCCAGGTTAAACTATATTTCACCCTCATTATCTTGCAGTATTAAAACTATTAACATTTTAGAATCTTTGTTTGACAGCACAGGATACATGTGAAATAGTCATTAAAGAAAAACATGTCACCTTTCAGGGTTTTTAAAAACTTATATTTTGTGCATTGCATGAGATAACTGCGTAAAATATAAATGCATGTAAATCTATATCAGCATTGTAAATGTCATGTGTATAAACGTCAGCTTGTTCAGTTAGTAGCACTCTTGTCTCTGAATCACAAAATTGTGAGTTCATGCTCCACTCCAGGATTTGAGCAAATAGTCTATCACGACACTCGAGTGCTGACTATTCCAACGCACACCTGGCTGGCCTCCCACATTCTACCCTACGTAAACTTGAGGTCATCCAAAACTCTACTGCCCGTGCCTTAACTCGCACAAAGTCCCATTCACCCATCACCCCTGTGCTCGCTGACCTACGTTGGCTCCCAGTTAAGCAACGCTTCGATTTTAAAATTCTCATCCTTGTTTTCAAATCCCTCCATGGCCTCGCCCCTCCCTATCTCTATAATCTCCTTCAGCCCCACAACCACCCGAGATATCTGCGCTCCTCTAATTCTGCCCTCTTGAGCATGCCTGATTATAATCGCTCAACCATTGGCGGTCGTGCCTTCAGCTGCCTAGGCCCTAAGCTCTGGAATTCCCTCCCCAAACCTCTCCGCCTCTCTACCTCTCTTTCCTCCTTTAAGAAGCTTCTTAAAACTTACCTCTTTGACCAAGTCACCTGCCCTAATTTCTCCTTATGTGGCGCGGTGTCAACTTTTGTTTTATAACACCTTTGTTATAAAACAAGGCGCCTTGGGACGTTTTACCATGTCAAAGGCGCTATATAAATACAAGTTGTTGTTGTTGCTGTACTGAGGGAGTGCTGCATTGATGTGGCTTCCATTCTCCAAATGAAGCATTAACCTGAGGTCCTGTCTACCCCTTCCAGTCGTTCAGCTGGACATTAAAGATCCCATGGCACTGTTTGATGAAAAGGAAGCTCTCCTCGTGTTCTAGCCAACAGTTCTCTCTCAGCTAACACCAGCCAAGGTAAACTAACTGGCCATTCATCCTATTGCTGTTTGTGAGATCTTGCTGTGTGTAAAATGGCTGCTGTATTCGTGTCATAATAATTCATTGTATGTAAAGTGCTTTTCGATGTTTATGAGAGATGTAATAATGTGCTGTATAGTCTTTCTTTTCAGTACTAGATTAATTAGCAACAATATAACTAGCTAGTGAGTGAGCATTAATCTGCCTGACTCCCAGGTTCTTTGAACAAAGGTGTTATTTCAGCATATTAATATCTATAATGAAGGATTCAACGCATTCTTTGTTAGAAGGGGATCCTTGCGCTAACTGAAATTTTTTTTTAAAAATGCTTCAAAACTTATTTTTGTTCTGAAATCTAATACATGTAACGTATTTGTCACCAGTATCCTCCTGTAAGAGTGCTCATTTCAAACTCAGATACAGGCAAAACAAGAGGAAGACTGATTCTTGAAACAGCCACCAGGACCTCCAAGATCAGCATTGTCTGCTGCATACTGAATAACTGCCATTCCAAGAGGCCTAACGATGGAAGAGATAGAAGAGAAGGTCAATGCACAGCGAAGGCCAGATCAGAATACTGACAATGACTGAGAGGATGTTGCTGTGGAAGAAACCTTTGCAGCCTAGAAGAGTAGTACATCATGCTCCGATACAAGAGACGGTTATGTAAATACTTGAGCAACCCACTTAACTAACCCTTGTTATCCACACTTGCACTATGCAGTGTCCCAAAATACCAGATTTGTCCTCGGCACTACCTCAAGTTGCCTTTCATCTGTTTGCTACCTTATTTTGAACCATCCCTCGGTAGATGCAATTGAAGTGGAATGCCTGTGATGTGTCTGTGCTCCTGCATTAGCCAGCTGAAATGTTGATGGGGTGCGAACTGTGTGCAGTAGCGTAGGTGCTTCTGCCATGAGTGAGAGGGCTGGCTGTTGGTTGTTAGCAGGAGCCTCTTGGGATTGATGTGGTTCTGCATCTCCGTGTGCGCATTCATGAAATGGCCTTGCAACTGGTTCTGCCATTGCTACACTAGTAGGCTGATCCTGACAGTTTTTTGACACACTTACTGTCATTCGACTCGGGTGGTGGTGGGGTGGTAGTGGGGGGGGAGAGGCAGGGCTAGCTGGTCCAGAAGTGACATCACCTGAAACAGAGCAGCCTCATCTGTGCTTTTTTCAACCTTGTTGCATACCTTTGCTGCTGGTAACTCCCTCAATGTGACCACTGATGGAAAGAGACCTAAAGGCAGCAATGAGGCCAATGAAACCAGTGAAGTCGTAACTTTCGATATCTGATCTCCATGAATGGTGGAACTGGACATTGCCTCCATAACAATCAGTGTGAACATTCATGAGAGATTTCCCTCACAGTATTTAGGACCTGTTTCACTGGGGGCTCCACAGCAGATGCCCGTGGAGTTGCCCTTGGCTTCACTTGGACTGCAATGCTGATAAGCCTTCCTTCATGATTATTCAGATGCTATCAATGAACTCCTCCATGGTCATTGCCAGACTTTGCAGGATGCTAAGTATTAGCATAAGCTGGCCAGCAGGTTTCTGCTCCTCCCCTGCCTTCACCATTTCTGCTCATTACTCATGCTCAGTGATCCACCCAGTTCTCCCTCCCCAAGCTGACTACCTAAATCCTCCAGGGTGGATGTACCTGTGCTAGTGCTTATGACTAGTGGAGTGAGTGACCGAGGGTGCTATAATGTGCTATCTTGTTCTGGCCCATTAGCAGTTCAGGCTCCCCCCAATAGGAGCATGTGCTAAAATGCTCAGTGCATGGCACCCATTTAAATTCAATTTAAATAGCAGTATACTGTGTGCCATGGTGTTCTGCTGCAGTGCATGCCTGTTTGACGCTGATTAAACTGAATGATTCAGTTGGAGGATTGTAAATATCAAGAGCATGAATGGGCTATTCCCACAAATTTGCCCTCCCTCACTCTCTATGCTCTCAGTCCTAATAATTTCCATTGTTGCCTCCTCAAAGGGATTCCAGGTTGAAATTTCGGGGCTCTCCTCCACGTTAGTACACGCTATCCAATTATGTGTCACCTTGTCTGACAAGGAGAAAAGTAGTCTTGAGATACTGAAAGTGTGAAGAGCACATACAGTGACACTCAAGTGCCCATCCTTCAGCCCTTTGTGTGTATAAATAAATAAAATTGTATCATGTATAATTGTTGATGTTGGAAGGAATTTTTTGTGTGATGCCCTTTCAAGATGTCGATGTCGCAAGGGTTCCATTCATAAGCTGCAGCTTGAATTTGTGTCCTGCTGCAGTGCGTACATCCATGGTAAGCAACCGTGATAGTCTGAATGTTTTACATGGGACAGCAGTTAATGTGGGGTAGGGTGCAAGGAAACACTTGGGGGGAATTTTAACCCCAAAAACGGGAAGGTTTGGGTCGGATGGGATGTTAAAATGTCAAAAATCTGAATCCCGAGCCCAACCCGGCCACCTCCAGTTTTAATGGAGGCGGGATGGGCAACCAACCCACTCCCACAAGGCAGGTTGGAAATTTAAATACTATAATGAGGCTGCGTGCCTCATATTTAACCACCATTTTAAATTTAGCACTGGCCAGCTGAGTTTTCCAGTCCTCGGGAAACCCGGCAGCTAAAGGGAGTCGCGGACTACTGGCTCCAGGAGGTAAGTGCCTTTCCACTTACTTGCTAGATCCAGTTTACCTGCTTCACCCACCCCGCCCACAATCGGACACCCCCCACCGACCCTTCCGATATCCCCCCCCGACTCTTCTGCTCTCCCCCACAACTCTTCCGATCTCCCGACGGTCTCCGATCCCTCTCTCCCTCCTCGCTGCTATCCTGACTGTGGCCTGGTGTCGAAGGCCTACCCGCCCGGCAGCCAGCCAGGAAGCGGAGTCAAAAAATATTAATCAGGTCCTGCTGTTAAATTCGGTAGCCTCCCCCGCTCCATCCCCGCCTCCAAGTTAATATCCAGCCCTATGTGTTGAATTTCCTTGGGGCTTATCCTGTTCCACCACTGTAACTTTGGCAGAAGTTCGGCAGAACCTCCATTACATCCGTAAATGGAGCTCCCCTTTAAAAGGCTGCTGCAGCCCTTAAAGCACCTGCGATAGAATTGAAAGTCCTGCTGCCCAAATCTATGAGCTCCCAGTTACTGACAATAGGCTCTCACAAGGAATAGATTATCAGACCCAAACCGAAAGTTGAAGTGGGATCAGTCACGATGGCTGCACGTGGGCTCAAAGCCTGCTGCATATTGTTCCCACTGTTACACCACGCATGAAGGAAAATCTGCCCTCCTGTTTTTGTAGGTTAAAATCCTCGCCTGAAATTATTTCAATCAATTTAAATAATGTTCCTTGGATACACCCTAATATAAAGCAGCTTTAGTCGTGAAGCCCATTGGCCCTGAATTTCTGATCGGAGGCTTCCTGCGGGCGGATGCCTCCGATCGGAAAAAATCTACGCTGGTTCCGTAGATTCCGAGGCTTGCGATCCTGGGCCTCTCCTTTTCAAAATGCACAGAAGCCCAGATATCCCAGGGGCGCAGACGGTTCGCAAGCGTCCCTGGGATCACGTGGGCCATGGGAAACCAATCAAAGAAGGGAATCCCCCTTCATACTTTTGACAGATCTGTCAAAAGTATGAATGGGGATCACATTTAAAAAGACAGTTAAACATAAAAAAAAAAATTTAAATCACGTATTTAAAATTAGTTAAAATTACATTAAATTAAATATTTTAAACAAAAATTTTATTTTTTGAAAAAAATAATTAAAGTTTTTTACGGGGCTAAAAATAAACTTACCTTTTTTAAAAGTATTTTTAAATTATAAATGAGTGAAATGTTTTTATTTTTTTTAAACTCTTATGCTGGTAAAAGCAGGCTTTACGTCTGCTATTACCAGGCATAAGATTTTTAAAGGCTTTCAGCGGGCGGAAGTTGTGCAGAAAGCGGAACTCTCTGCCCGCGGAGGCCCTACTCCCAGATTCTTGACAGATCGCAAGTGGCGGGTTTTAGCGCATGCGCTTCGCATGCCTGAAACCGGCACTTGCGTGGCCCCTACGGGCACGTACACACCTCGTACGCAACCGTGGGGGTCGGAATATCCGGCCCATTATCTTGCCATCTAATATTTACAGTCAACACCTAATGCTGTAGAAGCCTTCAGGGGGAGAAGCAATTGGAAGCTTTGTTTGATCCTAAGATTGGTAGCTGGCATAAATTGCACTTGAGAAGAATTTGTTCTTAAGTGATTTGTTCTTCTGTGAAGTACTGGTGTTCAAAATAAAACCAGCAATTAGCTGCATCAGCTGAGATTCCATGGCCACCCACATCAGTGGGCTAAACAAGCATTCTTGTGTGCCTCTCGTTTCATTTACTTTTTAATTGAAAATTAAAAGCAGTGACATTTTTGTGCAAGCCGGTTTCTCGAGTATGCACTGGAGCTGAGGAACCTCGGCCACCGCCAGTGTGCGTCAGAAAATCAGGGCGCAAGGACCACGATTTTCCAATATGTGTTGGCGGTGGGTGAGGTTTCTCGCTGCCAGTGCATACTCGGAAAATTTGTGAACAGTTATCAGTAATTGTCGATTGTTTATTGATCAAATGCTGTTCGTCCACCGCATCAAAACGCTAACTCTTTGCCATTTTTTTCTATACTGTGCCGTTTATAAGTAGTATTACTCTGCAGGTGCCATTATGCTACAGACCAATGAGCAACTGGCAGGCCCAAGTTTTGCTGCCAGCTGTACATTGCACTTTGTCCAGTAACAAAGGAGCTCTGTGCATGTGTTTAACAGCCAGTTAAATTTTAATGTGAGGAGAGCATGGACAGGAATGATTCGCTTCCTACTAATATTAGAAAGAGTCAAATTTAAGTTTAAAAAGTTCCTAGGACAACTTCACACTGGTTTAGTGTTATGCCACACTGGATACAAAGCCCAACTGGTATGCTTGGCTTTTGTACATTCAGGAATCAGGTTATCAACCTGACTCTGAGTTATACTGTTGCTTTTGCTTGATGTGCGTCTGAAACTACTTAGCATCAACATGAAAACAGTCGTATAACAACACAGTATATGGTATTACTTAAGCAAAGGACGCTGTTTCCATGGACTCCCATTGAAAATAAGGGAAATTCCAGAAATGCCTAGACATGAAAGTCAATCCATGCTACACCTGAACAATAAGCATTCACATACACATATAAAAACCTTCTCACATTCTTACTACACATAAGAATTAGAAGCAAGAGTAGGCCATATGGCCCCTCGAGAACAAAATTATTCCATTACATGATGTGAGTTTTAGTATTGTCCAAAGCCCCTCAGGAGGTGTGGCAATGCTATCTATGTTCATGAACCTTTGCAAAAAGGGTAGATCGAAATAAAAAGTGGTGGAATGTCAGGAGGAGGTGCCAGCAGATTAGTCATCTATGGTTAGTGCTGCCCCTCAAAAGCAAGAGTAAAAACCTCTAGCAAAATGTGTTTTGACCAAACGGCCAACTTAAACAGCCTCAGAGGCACGTTGAAAGTAAATAGTTAACTCCAGATCAGACCTGCAGCTAGCGCGGATAACAATGGTGAAGAATGTGAGTGATAGAAAAGCATTGAAAGCAGTAAGTACGACAAAAGTTTTTGGCTGAAAGCATGTATGTGACAGCCATGTTGGGCACATCGTTGTGAAGGAGGGGAAGAGAAAGGCCTTGAAGCAGAGAGGGCACTGGAGGCTCACAGGTCGCAGCAGATGGTATTGTGCAATAGAATCAACTTCCTGGGCAGGATGGAGGAGCAGTGCCTGAGGAGGCTCAGCCTCAGCAGGGACATCAATGTGCTGCCTGGTGCAGGAGGAATTGGACAGATGGTCAATTACCTGTAATGTAATACCAGTGGTATTGAAGCTCAGCAGTACCCTCAACTTTCATGTCATAGGCAACATTCTAAGCACTATGAAAGAAGTCTCAAGGGTAGCTGCTTTACTGTGTACTACTCCATTAAGGAGGTGACTGGTCACCGGTATTTCCACACTTCTTGCTATACTATGTGCACCTCCGTAGAAACCAGCAGCAGACCAGAAACTACTGGGAGGGAAACAGATACTTGAGGGTCTTCTTGTCCAATTCTTTCAGTGAGCTCTTCGTTTGGGCACTGTTACCCTCTGTTGGATATATTTGCAATTAATGAACTGCTGTCTACTCCACAATAGCAAAATACTGCGGATGCTGGAAATCTGAAATAACAACAGAAAATGCTGGAAACACTCAGCAGGTCAGGCAGCATCCGTGGAGAGAGGAACAGAGTCAACGTTTCAGGTTAGGTTCTGACGATGGGTCACAGACCTGAAACGTTAACTCTGTTTTTCTCTCTCCATGGATGCTGCCTGACCTGCTGAGTGTTTCCAGCATTTTTTGTTGTTATTGCTGTTTATTCCACCTGGTTTCATTTTTGCGGTAAATTGCATGGGTCAAATTTTCCTCTTTTGCACTTGGGTGTACAATTCTACCTGCCCAATATTCCTCTGAGCACTCTGTCCAGGCGATTATTTACTCCCAAGTGCTTCAGAGGTAATCTCCCCTCATATGTTCTATTAGGTTTATTCTTGGACAACTGACACAGTGAAAGAATTACAGACTGCTCTTCTGTAATACTTGTCGTGGGCAGAAAGAGTTCTCAAAGCACTTTACATTAATCAGAAGAAATACAGTGTACACAAAAGGAAAAACAGAAAAGGTTGGGTTGAGGGACCAAAGCCACGGTCAAAGAGAAGAATTTGAGCACATCGTTGAAAATCTGAAGAGAGATGGAAGGCAGAATTAACTATACAAGAAGATCCAAAGGGCTGGAGTATAGAGCCTGCCAAAGCAACCACAAGTGGTGAAGTGGAGGAGTGATGGACAGGGAGTCATCCAGTGTTAGAGAAGCAGAGGGTGTGCTTGGGAATGTAAGGCTGGAGGAGATTAGTAAGGCAGTGTGCGAGAGGGGATTTAAAAAAAAATAGTTCCTGGGATGTGGGCATTGCTGGCAATGCCAGCATTTATTGTCCATCCCTAATTGCCCTTCAGAAGGTGGTGTTGAGCCACCTTCTTGAACTGCTGCAGTCCATGTGGTGAAGGTACTCCCACAGTGCTGTTAGGTAGGGAGTTCCAGGATTTTGACCCCGCGAAGATGAAGGAACGGTGATATAATTCCAAGTCAGGATGGTGTGCGACTTGGAGGGGAACTTGGAGGTGATAATGTTCCCATGCACCTGCTGCCCTTGTCCTTCTAGGCGGTAGAGGTCACGGGTTCAGGAGGTGCTGTCAAAGTAGCCTTGGCGAGTTGCTGCAGTGCATCTTGTAGATGGTACACACTGCTGCCAGGGTACGCCGGTGATGGAGGGAGTAAATGATTAAGGTGGTGGATGGGGTGCCAATCAAGCAGGCTGTTTGTCCTGGATGGTGTCGAGCTTCTTGAGTGATGTTGGAGCTGCATTCATCCAGGCAAGTGGAGAGTATTCCATTACACTCTGATGTGTGCCTTGTAGATGGTGGAAAGGCTTTGGGGAGTCAGGAGGTGAGACACTCGCCACAGAATACCCAGCCTCTGACCTGCTCTTGTTGCCACAGTATTTATGTGGCTGGTCCGGTTAAGTTTCTGGTCAATGATGACCCCCCAGGATGTTGATGGTGGAGGATTCGGCGATGGTAATGCTGTTGAATGTCAAGGGGAGGTGGTTAGACTCTCGCTTGTTGGAGACAGTCATTGCCTGGCATTTCTGTGGCGCAAATGTTATTTGCCACTTATCAGCCCAAACCTGAATGTCATCCAGGTCTTGCTGCATGCGGGCATGGACTGCTTCATTATCTGAAGAGTTGCGAATGGAACTGAACACTGTGCAATCATCAGCGAACATCTCCACTTCTGACCTTATGATGGAAGGAAGGTCATTGATGAAGCAGCTGAAGATATTTGGGCCTAGGACACTGCCCTGAGGAACTACTGCAGCGATGTCCTGGGACTGTGATGATTGACCTCCAACAACCACAACCATCTTCCTTTGTGCTAGTATGACTTCAGCCAGTGGAGAGTTTTCCCCCTGATTCCCATTGACTTCAGTTTTATTAGGGCTCCTTGATGCCACACTCGGTCAAATGCTGCCTTGATGTCAAGGGCAGTCACTCTCACCTCACCTCTGGAATTCAGCTCTGTTGTCCATGTTCGGACCAAGGCTGTAATGAGATCTGGAGCCGAGTGGTCCTGGTGGATCCTAAACTGGGCATCAGTGAGCAGGTTATTGGTAAGTGCCGCTTGATAGCACTGTCAACGACACCTTCCATCACTTTGCTGATGATTGAGAGTAGACTGATGGGGCGGTAATTGGCCGGATTGGATTTGTCCTGCTTTTTGTTGTCAGAACATACCTGGGCAGTTTTCCACATTGTCGGATAGCTGTACTGGAACAGCTTGGCTAGAGGCGTGGCTAGTTCTGGAGCACAAGTCTTCAGCACGATAGCTGGAATGTTGTCGGGGCCCATAGCCTTTGCTGTATCCAGTGCGCTCAGCAGTTTCTTGAAATCACGTGGAGTGAATCTAATTGGCTGAAGACTGACTTCTGTGATGGTGGGGACCTCAGGAGTAGGCCGATATGGATCATCTACTCGGCACTTCTGGCTGAAGATGGTTGAAAACGCTTCAGCTTTGTCATTTGCACTCACGTGCTGGGCTTTGCCATTATTGAGGATGGGGATATTCATGGAGCCTCCTCCTCCCGTTAGTTATTTAAAGGTCCACCACCATTCATGACTGGATGTGACAGGGCTGCAAAGCTTTGATCTGATCCGTTGATTGTTGGATCGCTTAGCCCTGTCTATAGCAGGCTGCTTCTGCTTTTTAGCATGCATGTAGTCCTGTGTTGCAGCTTCCCCAGGTTGGCCCCTCATTTTTAGGTACGCCTGGTGCTGCTCCCGGCATGCTCTTCTACACTCCTTATTGAACCAGGGTTGGTCCCCTGGCTTGGTGGTAATGGTGGAGTGAGGGATATGCCGGGCCATGAGGTTACAGATTGTGGTGGAATACAATTCTGCTGCTGCTGATGGCCCACAGCGCCTCATGGAGGCTCCATTTTGAGCTGCTAGATCTGTTCTGAATCTATCCCATTTAGCATGGTGGTAGTGCCACACAACATGATGGAGGGTGTCCTCTGTGTGAAGATAGGGCTTCATCTCCACAATGACTGTGCGGTGGTCACTGCTACCAATGCTGTCATGGACAGATGCATCTGCAACAGGTAGATTGGTGAGGACAAGGTCAAGTAGGTTATTCCCTCGTGTTGGTTCTCTCACCACCTGTCGCAGGCCCAGACTGGCAGTTATGTCCTTCAGGACTCAGCCAGCTCGGTTAGTAGTGGTGCTACCGAGCCACTCTTGGTGATGGACATTGAAGTCCCCCACCCAGAGTAAATTCTGTGCCATTGCTACTCTCAGTGCTTCTTCCAAGTGGTGTTCAACATGGAGGAGTACTGATTCATCAGCTGAGGGAGGGCGATAGTGTGTATAGAAATAGGTGGATAGATCTGCTGACTGCATGGCTGGAGAGATGGTGCAGGAGGGAGGGCTTTAGATTCCTGGGACATTGGGACCAGTTCTGGGGAAGGTGGGACCTGTACGGGCTGGACGGGTTGCACCTCAACAGAGCTGGTACCAATATCCTCATGGGGAGGTTTGCTAGTGCTGTTAGGGAGGGTTTGAACTAATTTGGCAGTGGGATAGGCACCAGGATGTAGCATTAGAAAGGAGAAACAAAGGGCACAAAGGATGGGGAGAGACAGATAGAGTAAGAAATAGTGAGGTATTAGGTGGGGTCAGACTAAGTGTGGTAAATAAGTTTGGTGAGCTGCTGGTGCAAATAGCCACATGGAAATATGATGTTGTGGCGATAACGGAGACCTGGCTCAAAAAAGGGCAGGATTACTTTTGGATATAAGGGGCTGGATTTTGAATGAACCATGGAGTCGGGTTTGGAGGCGTGTGGGGGGTTAAATTTGCGGGGTCGGGGTTTCCGACCCCATCCCGACTCCATCCCGCCTCCACGCAATTTTGACATAATCAGTCGCGGGGTTCCCAACTCCGTCCCGCCTTCAAGAGGCGGGAGAGGCCATTAAAGCCCTTAACAAGCTCTAAATTGGCTCTGTAATGCCATTTTGAAACGCTGTAGCTAGTTTAACCCTCTTCTGACGTGAAGTACGCCTGGTGTGAAACACTCCAGTGAAACCTGGCGGGAGCACAAGTGGATAGCTGACTATCGGCTGCAGGTGCACTATTAGAACGGAGATGTGATGCTGCTGCATTGAATGTCTTCAGAGACTGCCTGGGAGGACTTGCTTGGCAAAAACAAATTCTCTCTCTCTCTCTCTCTCTCTCTCTTTCTCTCTCTCTCCCACCACCACCACCCGGTCCACTCACACATCAAAAGCCAGACAGGTCCTCTCTCACCAACAGTCTCTGGGACTATCATCAGAGGCGACTTTCAGACTGAAAACACTAATTAGTTCATGGGTTCCCACATGCTCCAACTCAATTGCCCAATTAAGTGAAAATTGCATCAGCCATCCACATTAATCTGGAGTCGGGGGGAAACATGAAATGCGGATTACACGACCCCAACCCGACCCCAAGACAAAATCCAGCCCAGGGTGTTCAGGAAAGATAGGGAAGGGAAGAAAGGAAGTGGTGTGGTAGCATTGGTTAAGGAGAATATTACAGTGCTGGAGAGGTTCAATCACAGAATCTATAGTGGTTAGATTTAAGAAATAATAGAGGTGCCATTACACTACTAGTTGTATTCTATAGGCCACCAAATAATGGGAAAGATATAGAGGAGCAAACTTGCAGGGAAATTACAGAGAGGCGCAAGAACTATAGAGTAGTAATAATGGGGATCTTCAATTATCCTAATATAGACTGGGATGGTAATAGTGTAAAGGGCAGAGAGTGGGAAGAATTTCTGAAGTATGTTCAGGAGAACTTTCTTGATCAGTACGTTTCCGGCCCAACGAGGAAGGAGGCATTGCTGGATCTGCTTCTGCGGAATGAGGTTGGTCAAGTAGAGCAAGTGTCAGTAGGGGAACATTTAGGGAATAATGATCATAGTATCATAAGGTTTAGATTAGCTATAGAAAAGGACAGGGAGCAAGCTAGAGTAAAAATACTTAATTGGAAGAAGGCAAATTTCAGTGGGTTGAGAACGGATCTGGCCAGGGTAAATTGGAATCAAAGACTGGCAGGCAAAACTGTTATCGACCAAAGGGCTGCCTTTAAATAGGAGATGGTTCAGGTACAGTCGAGGTACATTCTCACGAGGGGGAAAGGTAGGGCAACTAAAGCCAGAGCTCCCTGGATGAGGAAAGAGATAGAGAGTAAGATGAAGCAGAAAAAGAGCACGTATGACAAATGTCAGTTTGAGAATACAAGTGAGAATCAGGCTGAATATAGAAAGTTCAGAGGGGAAGTGAAAAATAAAATAAGAGGGGCAAAGAGAGAGTATGAGAATAGATTGGCAGCTGACATAAAAGGGAATTCAAAAGTCTTCTTTATGCATATAAATAATAAACGGGTAGTAAGAGGCGGGGTGGGGCCAATTAGTGACCAAAAAGGAGACCTACGCATGGAGGCAGAGGTTATGGCTGAGGTACTAAATGAGTACTTTGCATCTGTCTTCACCAAGGAAGAAGATGCTGCCAAAGTCATAGTGAAAGATGAGGTAGCAGAGATACCGAATGAGATAAAAATTGATAAAGAGGAGGTACTAGAAAGGCTGTCTGTATTTAAGTTGATAAGCCACCACAACCAGATGGTCTGCATCCTAGGATGCTGGAGGAAGTTAAGGAGGAAATCGCGAAGGTACTGGCCATAATCGTCCAATCCTCCTCAGATACGGGGGTGGTGCCAGAGGACTGGAGAATTGCAAATGTTACACCCTTCACCACACAGACTGCAGTGGTTCAAGAAGGTGACTCACCACCACCTTCTCAAGGGCAACAAGGGATGGGCAATAAATGCTGGCCTTGCCAGTGACGCCCACATTCCATGAACGAATAAAAATAAAACCTTGTTCAAAAAAGTGTGTAAGGATAAACCCAGCAACTACAGGTCAGTCAGTTTAACCTCGGTAGTGGGGAAGCATTTAGAAACCAAAATCAGGGACAAGTGTGGATTAATTAAGGAAACCTAGCACGGATTTATTAAAGGCAAATCGTGTTTAACTAACTTGATCGAGTTTTTTGATGAGGTAACAGAGAGGGTTGATGAGAGTAGTGGTGAATGGTTGTTTTTCGGACTGGAGGAAGGTATCCAGTGGTGTTCCCCAGGGGTCAGTACTAGGACCGCTGCTTTACTTGATATATATTAATGACTTGGACTTGGGAGTACAGGATACAATTTCAAAATTTGCAGATGACACAAAACTTGGAAGTATATTGAACAGTGAGGAGGATAGTGTTAGACTTCAAAAAGACATAGACAGTTTGGTGGAATGGGCGGACACATGGCAGATGAAATTTAACGCAGAAAAGTGCGAAGTGATACATTTTGGTAGGAAGAACGAGGAGAGGCAATATAAATTAAAGGGTACAATCCTAAAGGGGGTGCATGAACAGAGAGACCTGGGGGTATATGTGCACAAATCGTTGAAGGTGCAGGGCAAGTTGAGAAAGCGGTTAAAAAAACATACGGGATACTGGGCTTCATAAATAGAGACATAGGGCTGGATTTTGATACTGGGGCGGGTTGGGGTCGTGTCATCCGCTTTTCGTGTTATCCACCCGACTGCAATTGGATGTGGGAGATTGATGGAATTTTCACCTAATTGGGCAATTGAGTTCCAGCATGTGGGAACCCATGACCCAATTAGTGTTTTCAGTCTGAAAGTCGCCTCTGATGATGTCATCATTGCTGCTGCATTGAAGGTCAGAGACTGCTTGGCCTTTGCTGTGAGAGGACCTGGATGCAAAATCAGCAGCAGCTCTAAGGAGAGAGAGAGAGAGATAGCGAGAGAGAGAGAGAGAGAGAATTTTTTTTTCCTGCACCACCACTCCCAGATATGGCTCCTCCATCCCAGATGCCTGCCAGCCCCAGAGAGTCAGCTATCCTCCCGCCAGGTTTCACAATCGTGTTTCAGAACAGGCGTGCTTCACAGAGAACAAGGGTTAAAATCACAAAGGCCTTTCAAAATGGCATTATAGAGCCAATTTAGTGCTTGTTAAGAGCCTTAACAGCCTATCCCGTCTCTTAGAGGCGGGACGGAGTCGGGACCAGCAGACACGATTTAATGAAAATTGCGTGGAGGTGGGATGTTGGCGGACTTGTGCCCGCCCGCCAGTTTTTGCAATTTTAACCCCCCACACACCTCCAAACCCACCTCCACGGGTCAATGAAAATCCAGCCCATAGAGTACAAAAGCAAGGAAGTTATGTTGAACCTTTATAAAAATGAGAAGTCGCACAACACCAGGTTATAGTCCAACAGATTTATTTAATTTTACAAGCTTTCGGAGCTGTCGCTCCTTCCTCAGGTAAGTAAGACTGCTAACTTACCTGAGGAAGGAGCGACAGCTCCGAAAGCTTGTAAAATTAAATAAATCTGTTGGACTATAACCTGGTGTTGTGCGACTTCTCATTTTTGTCCACCCCAGTCCAACGCCGGCATCTCCACATCAGAACCTTTATAAAACATTCGTTTGGCCTCAATTGGAGTATTGTGTCCAGCTTTGGGCACTGCACTTTAGGAATGATGTGACGGCCTTACAGAGGGTGCAGAAAAGATTTACGAGAATGATTCCAGGGATGAGGGACTTCAGTTATGTGGATAGACTAGAGAAGCTGGAGTTGTTCTTAGAGCAGAGAAGGTTGAGAAGAGATTTGAAAGAGGTATTCAAAATCATGAGGGGTCTGGACAGAGTAGATAGAGAGAAACTGTTCCCATTGACAGAAGGGTTGAGAACCAGATGACACAGATTTAAGGTGATTGGTAAAAGAACCAAAGGCGACATGAGGAAAAACATTTTTACGCAGCGAGTGGTTAGAATCTGGAATGCACTGCCTGAAAGGGTGGTGGAGGCTGACTCAACTGTGGCGTTCAAAAGGGAATTGGATAAGTACCTGAAGGAAAAAAAATTGCAGGGCTACGGGGAAAGAGCAGGGGAGTGGGACTAGCTGAAGTGCTCTTGCAAAGAGCCGGCACGGGCTCGACGGGTCGAATGGCCTCCTTCTGTGCTGTAACCATTCTATGATTCTACGATTCTATGATTAAGATATTTCAAAATCTCAGGGTATATATTATTGTAGCCAGCTGAGGAAGATAATGGGGAGAAGGAGAGGTAGGGGCCAATATTTGCCTTAGTGGGGAGTAGGGTTCCAGTGGGTGATTTCTCATCGTTGAGAAAGAAAGACTTGCATTTATATAGCGCCTTTCATGACTACCGGACGTCTCAAAACACTTTACAGCCAATGAAGTACTTTTTGAAGTGGAGTCACTGTCGTAATGTGGGAAATGCAGCAGCCAAGTTGCGCACAGCAAGCTCCCACAAACAACAATGTGAAAATGACCAGATAATCTGTTTTTGTTATGTTGATTGAGGGATTAATATTGGCCAGGACACCGGGGGTAACTCCTCTGCTCTTCTTCGAAATGGTGTCATGGGATCTTTTACGTCCACCTGAGAGAGCAGACGGGGCCTCGGTTTAACATCTCATCCGAAAGACGGCACCTCCGACAGTGCAGCACTCCCTCAGCACTGCACTAGCTTTATGTGCTCAAGTCCTGGAGTGGAACTCTGAACCCACAACCTTCTGACTCAGAGACGAGTGTGCTACCAACTGAGCCATGGCTGACACTGGGGCAGGAAAGGTGCCAGGGAGCGAATTTGACTCCAGTTTGTGGGGCTGCAGAAAGTTTTATTTCTACCACTGAGGTGGGGGAGGGGGGGGGGGGAAACGGGGGGATTGCCATTTTGTGTCTTTTATCTAAGCAGTTTGAGTTCCCATTGATGCCTCCATGGGGTTGCTCTGTGGGTTTTAGTCAGCATGAATGACAAGTTTGTTTAGTTTGTGGATATTCTCAGTTGTAGGGTGGCTTTCTAATCTTTGGTGTGGACACAATTACTTGGTGAGCCATTGCTTTGCTTCGCCTCTTGTTCCGTAGTACTGGAACTTTTTTTGTGAATGGCTAGGTGCTTGATAATCCTCTCAACTCTGGGTGGCATTGGGGAGGGGAAGGTTTCTTATCTTGGAAGCTTTTCTAGAAGTTGAAATGCTGGTTGTCAGTAGATGATGAGTATGGAGCACTCCATTTCAAGATTTCAAGCCATGTTCAGCGGTATCCGGCCAAGAGTGTCACTTCTTCGTTTTTTGAGGTCAGTTTTTTTGATGCTCATTACCTTCACGTTCTTACATTTAAAAACAGTTTTATTTTTTCTTAAAAGCTTTTATCAACCAATTTCCCCTTTCATGATTTCAAAGGTGGCTTGCTTATTTTTGCTCCAGGTCACCCTGTCATGTTGGGGGTTAAATTGGATAAACCCTGAAAACGGGCACAGCGATTAACCCGTGCCCGTTGATTGCACTGCAGGCAGGACACCAACCTCGTGCTGCCTGCTCATTTCTATGATTTCTGTGTGCAGCCAGCACTCCCCGTGTAGTTCATTGGTTGCACGCATCAGCTGGGGGGGGGGGGGGGGGGGAGGGGGGCAATATTGTTAGTGCCTAACACTACTTAAATCTAGCCAGTGTCTCTTAAAGGGGAGGTGCATTGTGGCTGGTGGTGGTGCTGTGATCATTCTGAACATGGTGCTACGAAAGAATCAACAATGGCTGACCATGGGAGAGAGCGTGCATCAAGGTTTTTGGATGCTGCACTGGAGGGCTTGGTGGAAGAGGTGGAAAGAAGGAGAAATGCCTTGTGTTGTTCACTTGAGTAGTAACAATTTCAGTCTTCTGGCTATAATCATTTTATTCTTTAACTTCAGCATAGAAAGCAATTTACAAGCGAAGTATAGTCACAGATAGATCACGCGAGCCTAGGCTCCTTCGTGCTGCTTGAACAAAGGAAAAAGTTCATTTTATACACTGTTTTCTGAGTACTTAACTGGCTGTAAAGCGCTTTGGGACATCCGATGGCTGTGAAAGGTGCTATATAAATGCAAGTCTTTCTTTCTTTATCAAACTGGAGTTGGCATTGCCTAAAATGGTAGTCTCTGGCTACTACACAAGTCTACATTTTCTTCAACAGACATCAACAACGTTAGAAGCACGTAAAAACACTCTGGACTTGCTGTGGTAAGCATAAACCTTCTAGTCTCTAGAATTTCTTATCATACCATAACATTTCTAATCTAAACATTCTATTATGAAAATATCCAAGGCAGGTTGGTTGCAAACATCAGCTGATGCTAAGTGAAATCTGTATCTCTCTCTCTACCTCTCTCTTTCCAATGATACCAACCACATTTTTTCCCTATATCAAATAAACTAAACATGAACACCTTTCAGAAGCTGAATCAATCGGGTTCCAGATGCCAACATCTCGCAGCTTCACTTTATCCCAGAGCACAAAAATGTTCAGAGTGGGGGCCGGGGTGGGGTGGGGGGTGTTGACATGATCTACAGGTTCTATTCCACCTTTGTTCTCAGTAGGGAGGCCTGTAGCTAACCCCAAGGCCCAGAAAAATTCTCAGTGAGCAGCGGGATTGTTGCACCTTTTTGCTAAGCACCTGTAAATCTTCTCATTTGATGGGTGGGGATTGGGGGAGCTGCTAGCTGCAGTAACCACCAGGGGCTGAAAATCTTGCTCAGTGAGGCGGGTGCATTAGCCGATAGATTTCCCAGAGAGCTGAAAAATGTGTGAGAGTGTGTATTAGTGTGGTGTGGGGTGCAGCGGGCGGTGTACTATCCACTAGCCCCAAAAATCTTTCTCAGTTGGGGGCTGGGGTAAAGCAGCGTGTTCTCTGCGGCCCAGAAGAACTTCTCGATGTGGGGTGAGGAGGAAGCTGCAATATGTTCCCCGAGTCTGTAAAATGTTCTAATTGAGGGAGGGAGGCAGTTAAAGAAAGAAAGACTTGCATTTATATCACGCCTTTCACGACCACCAGACGTCCCAAAGCGCTTAACAGCCAATGAAGTACTTTTTGAAGTGTAGTCACTGTTGTAATGTAGGAAATGCGGCAGCCAATTTGCGCACAGCAAGCTCCCACAAACAGCAATGTGATAATGACCAGATAATCTGTTTTAGTGATGTTGATTGAGGGATAAATATTGGCCAGGACACCGGGGATAACTCCCCTGCTCTTATTCGCAATAGTGCCATAGGATCTTTTACATCCACATGAGAGAACAGACAGGGCCTCGGTTTAAAATCTCATCTGAAAGACGGCGCCACCGACAGTGCAGCATTCCCTCCGTACTGCACTGGGAGTGTCAGCCTAGATTTTTGAGCTCAAGTCTCTGGAGTGGAACTATGAACACACAACCTTCTGACTCAGAGGCAAGAGATAGTGCTACCCACTGAGCCACGGCTGACACTTAAGTTAGGTGTGGTAATCTCATTGAGCGCCTGTGCTTAACCCTAAAGCCAGAACATTTCTCAATGGGGTTATTGGGGGGGAGATGCCTGGTGCAATGACCCAAACCCCTAGAAGTTACTTTTAATAAGCAGTAACAAATAGTTTGGCCTCACCATGGCACGCACCACCACCTTTCAGGCTAATCGGGCCAGAGTAGGACCCCATTTGAAAGTCACACAAAGCTGGAGCCAATGTAAGGCACACATGTTTCTTGCTGCCCTCTCCTGCTTCACTAATTCAGTCATCATGGACATATGTATCCCATCGCAGACAAGGCTAAACTTCTCACACAATTTGGTACTAATTTCTACCCTGGAAATTGCATAAGGCCAAATCTGGTCTTCCCCCTTCTCATAGAATCATAGAAACTTACGGCACAAAAGGAGGCCATTCGGTCCATCGTGTCTGTGCCGGCCGAAAAAGAGCCATCCAGCCTAATCCCACTTTCCAGCTCTTGGTCCGTAGCCCTGTAGTTTACGGCACTTCAAGTGCATATCCAAGTACTTTTTAAATGTGATGAGCGTTTCAGCCTCTGAGTTCCAGACCCCCACCACCCGCTGGGTGAAAAACTTTCTCCTCAACTCCCCTCTAATCCTTCTACCAATTACTTTAAATCTATGCCCCCTGGTTATTTACCTCTCTGCTAAGGGAAATAGGTCCTTCCTATCCTCTCTATCTAGACCCCTCATAATTTTATACACCTCAATTAAGTCTCCCCTCAGCCTCCTCTGTTCCAAACAAAACAACTCCAGCCTATCCAATCTTTCCTCATAGCTAAAATTCTCCAGTCCTGGCAACATCCTCTTGAATCTCCTCCGTACCCTCTCTAGTGCAATCACATCCTTCCTGTAATTTAATACTCTCTACAATTTTCTTTCACCTCTCCTGAGTGGGGGGGGGGGGTTCACACTTTCTCTGTGTGCTATTTGCAGCAAATTTGTAAATATCTATGAGTAAAGAATACGCTTCAGAAAGTGATGTCTCATGATGGCGTACAGTTCCTCAGGCAATTGCAGCCCTGCAGTGAGTGTCAGTGAGGTATTTGATCTTGGGGAGAATCACAGCCATACCACAGCACTCAGCAGCTACATGCACAGATTTCCCAGCACAGATCACTGGATATCAATCAGGACCTGGAAATCCGGCTGATTTATTTTCTCTTCCCCCGCCTGGATACAATAAATGCTTCGCATTGCCACCCTGGCCGACATCAGCTCAGCACATTGACTGAGGCAGCTGTGTTTGGACAGACATTCTTTCATTGAAATTTTAGGTGCTGCTTGGTAGTGGTAGAAAGTGGCTTTCGTTGCCAAACAGTGTGAGAAAACTGACACTGGGAAAACTATGCACATTTTATAATTTCGCAGGTTCATAAAATATGCAAAAATGGTGTGAACGATGCAAGTTTTATATGTGGACCCAGGTGGACACAGGCATACTGCACACAGATGTATACATACACACGCACATGCACACATACATGTATACTTATGCATACATGTACATGTGTACATTACACACACACATGCACACATACACCCACATGTATACACAAAAGTAGGGGAATATCTAGGCAATAGTGACCATAATATAATACGCTTTAAGATGATAATTGAGAAGGACATAAGTATGATGAAAACCAAGGTAATAGATTGGAGAAAAGCTGATTTTGAGGGGCTGGGAATAGAACTTGGGAAAATAAAGCGGGCAACAATATTTGCAAACAACGATGTATAACAGCAATGGCAAACATTTAGGGGGAGAAATTTGATTATGCCCCATTTGGGGGCGGTAACCGAAATAGCTCCAGCCATTTAGCGCCCAGCGCGAGAGTACCGCCCCGGCCGCTAAAGTGGGCTTAGCGCGCCGGCAAGGAAGTGGAGTGCTACCTCGGGCACTCCACTTCCTCTCGGGGCGATGTCTGGGGCGCAAACCGCGGTAGCGCCGGGGCACTACATGGCTGCTCCACGTAGTGCTGATGCATTTCATTGCCCTTCCCCTTCCGTTAAAGGGGAGGGACGCTGTGCACTCTGCAGGCCGTTTGATGGCCTCCGCTAGCCCACCAGGGCAGCGTGGTGCCATGGCCACAGCCCGGCACCAAGACGCAGTGCCGGGCTGGGCAATGGCGGCCACAGCCCACGCCAAGGGCCGCCACGAGGGGCCGACTGGAGGCTGGCCAAAACAATGAAATGGCAGTGCGGGGCGCAGCTGGGCTTCCCTTTTAATTACCGCCTCGCGAGCGGAGGTTGGCCCGGTTCGTGTCGCAAGGCTGTCGCTGACATCGCCAACGGCAGCTTCGCGTGGTGCAGCTGAATTTCTGCCGCAGAGTGGTAAGGGGGTCACGTCGCTCAGTGATGACATCATCTCCGGCGGTGCAGCGCCGCGGGGCGCTACTGGCTACCGCCGCCGCTAACCTCCCACTGAATTTTGCGGGAGGTGTTAGCGGCCCCACACCTGGGTGCTAGGGTATTTGCGCCCCATTAGTAACGAGAGGTGTAAACCAACCCAATTTTTCCCCCTTAAAACGGTGTTCAACAGAGTGCAGGAAAAATATATTCCGCTCAAAGAACAAACTAAACACTAATGAGACTCCATGGATGAATAAAGCCATAAGGGAACAATTGAGGGTAAGGAAAGAGGCATACATGTCGACAGCAGGGGAGTGCATGATAAGGGAGAATACAAAGAGATTAGGAGAGAAGTCAAAAAAACAATTAGGAAGGCAAAGAGGAACTATGAAATTAAATTATTAAGGAACTTAAAACAAAATAATAAAATATTTTACAGGCACATCAATAAAAAAGGAAGCTTGGGATGGGAATAGGGCCATTAAGGGATAGACAGGATAATACCACAAGTAATGATAGAGAGATGGCAGAAATATTAAATAATTATTTTGCTTCAGTATTTACCTGGGAGATAGAACAGGTGGACATGACATTGGATGATGAGATTAGTAATGAGATAAGTGCATTTAAAATAAAAAGAGGGGATATATTAAATAAACTAATCAAACTCAAAGAGGATAAAACCCCTGGTGCGGATGGATTGCATCTATGCATTTTAAAAGAATCTAGGGGAGAGATAGCAGAGGCATTACTATACATATTTAATAATTCGTTTGAAAAAGGTGTAGTGCCAGAGAACTGGCGGATAGCTAATGTAATACCTATATTTAAGAAGGGGGATAAAACATGTCCAGGGAATTATAGACCAGTCAGCTTAACATCAGTGATAGGAAAAATAATGGAATCCCTGCTAAAGGAGAAAATAGAAGAACATCTAGAAACCAAAAACATAGTAATGGATAGTCAGCATGGATTTCAAAAGGGAAAGTCTTGCTTGACCAACCTCATTGAATTTTTTGAAGAGGTAACAGAGAGAGTAGACAATGGTAATGCAGTAGATGTAATATATTTGGATTTTCAAAAGGCCTTCGATAAGGTACCCCATAATATGCTGATGAGCAAGGTCAGAGAATGCGGAGTCAGGGGACAAGTAGTAGAATGGATAGCTAGCTGGCTTCAAGACAGAAGCAGAGTCGGAGTAAAGGGTAGCTATTCACAGTGGCAGAAGGTGGGGACCACTGCTGTTCACAATTTATATTAACGATTTAGACTTTGGAATCAAAAACACAATTTCTAAATTTGTGGATGACACCAAATTGGGGGGGATAGGCAATACTGAGGAGGACTGCAACAAATTACAGGAGGACATTAATAAACTTGCAGAATGGGCATATAATTGGCAAATGAAGCTCAGCACAGATAAATGTGAGGTATTACATTTTGGTAGGAAGAATAGGGAGGTCACTTATTACTTGGAGTGTGCAAGTCTAGGTGGGGTAGAGGAACAAAGGGATCTCGGAGTACAAATACACAAATCACTAAAGGTTGCGCCACAGGTTAGCAAGGCCATAAAAAAAGCAAACCAAGCACTAGCGTTTCTTTCTAGAGGTATAGAATTGAAAAGTAGGAAAATTATGCTAAACCTTGGTTTGACCACACTTAGAGCACTGCGTACAGTTCTGGTCGCCATATTATAAAAAAGATATAGAGGCACTGGAGAGGGTGCAGAGAAGATTTACAAGGATGATACCAGAAATGCGAAGGTATACATATCAGGAAAGGATGAACAGGCTGGGTCTCTTTACTCTTTAAAAAAGAAGGCTGAGGGGTGACCAAATAGAGGTCTTTAAAATTATGAAAGGTTTTGATAGAGTGGATACAGAGAGAATGTTTCTACTTGTGGGGAAGAGCATAACTAGAGGCCATCAATATAAGATAGTCACCAAGAAATCCAATAGGGAATTCAGAAGAAACTTCTTTACCCAAAGAGTGGTGAGAATGTGGAACTCGCTACCACAGGGAGTGGTTGAAGCGAATAGTATAGATGCATTTAAGGGGAGGCTGGGCAAGCATATGAGGGAGCAGGGAATAGAGGGTTATGCTGATAGATTTAGATGAGGAAAGACGGGAGGAGGCTCGAGTAGAGCACAGAACATGGACTGGTTAGACCGAATGGCCTGTTCTGTGCTGTATATCCTATGTAATCCTATGTAATACACCCACATGGATATACACACACATACACACAGATGCACACACACACACATACACACATGCACATGTACACACACATGTATACATACACACACAGACAAGCACGTGTGCGGCACACACGGAGGCACATGCATACGTGAGCACACACAAACTGTAAATTGACAAGATCATGCAACAGATGGTGAATTATGCCCAAGAGGAACGTAACAAAGATATACTTTTTATCTGTATAAATTTCTGATGTGGAATCTTGATGACTAGAATCAGCAGATAAAGGGTTAAAATCCCATAGGCGTGTAGGATATTTCTCAACAGAAAAGTCAGCAGCTCAGATGGGACAGATTGGTTGCAAAGGGCTGCACAAGGTGCAAAATCTTTGGGGAGAGCACAATAGAAATTCCAGGTGTTAATCGCAATTAACGCAAGTGGGGTACAGTAGCATAGTGGCTATGTTACTGGACTAGTAATCTTAGTAGGCCTGGACTAATGATCTGGAGACATGAGTTCAAATCCCACCACAGCAGCTGGGGAATTTAAATTCAGTTAATTAAATAAATCTGGAATAAAAAGCTAGTATCAGTAATGATAATCAAGAAACTACTGGATTGTCATAAAAACCCATCTGATTCACAAATGTCCTTCAGGAAATCTGCTGTCCTTACCTGGTTGGCCTATATGTGACTCCAGACCCACAGCAATGTGGTTGACTCTTAACTGCCCTCTGTGGTTCAAGAAGGCAGCTCACCACCTTCTCAAGGGCAATTAGGGATGAGCAATAAATGCTGATCCTGGAATGAAAAAAAAATGGCTGGAGCCCTCAGACTCAATCAAAGAAATCTTTGGTGTTATGAAAGATTGGCTATCCACTTGAGGGATAGCCAATGTAATTATGAATGATATAGTCATTTGTTTCTGTATAACCTCAAAGTGGTTTAGATCATAGTTCGCCTGAGGAAGCAGTCTAGCATCAGTTATCAGTTTTGCAGCCAGCATGAAGAGCTTTGTACCAACCATTTGAGCTCTGAGCCTGTGATATGTTCCACCAACCAATAAAGGAGTTTATATTTTAAAGCTGACGGTAAAAAGAAAGCCAAAATATGTATCAAGGAGAGTAGAGAAGTGCCTGATTCACGGTTTACTGTTCACCATGATAAATAAAACCATGAGTTGGCTTGCAGCCTGAGCTTTGGTCTAGTAAGAGTATATATTCAGCCTTGTTTTTGAAGAGAGAATCATGGCGTGCCCCATAATACATTCTAGTAGCTGGTATATGGAGTAAGAGTACGCTGCTACGATCCTTGGATCTTGCTATTGCTTACCTAGATATTGGGCAGTGTTAAGGCACACTCTGAATTGTAGGGGAGCTTGGTTCACTTACGGGAGTGGCTGGTAATAGAAACATAGAAAATAGGTACAGGAGTAGACCATTCGGTCCTTCGAGCCTGCACCGCCATTCAATGCGTTCATGGCTGAACATGCTACCTCAGTACCCCATTCCTGCTTTCTCGCCATACCCCTTGATCCCCTTAGTTGTGAGTGTTATATCTAACTCCCTTTTGAATATATTTAGCGAACTGGCCTCAACAACCTTCTGTGGAAGAGAATTCCATAGATTCACCACTCTCTGGGTGAAGAAGTTCCTCCTCAGCTCAGTCCTAAATGGCTTCCCCTTAATCCTTAGACTGTGACCCCTGGTTCTAGTTTTCCCTACCATTGGGAACATTCTGCCCGCATCTAATTTGTCTAAACCAGTCAGGATTTTAAATGTCTCTATAAGATCCCCCCTCATTCTTCTGAACTCCAGAGGATACAAGTTCAGTTGACCCAATCTTTCTTGATATGTCAGTCCGGCCATCCCAGGAATCAATCTAGTGAACCTTCGCTGCACTCCCTCAATAGCAAGAATGTCCTTCCTTAAGTTAGGAGACCAAAACTGCGCACAATACTCCAGGTGTGGCCTCACCAAGGCCCTGTACAACTGTAGCATCACCTCCCTACTCCTGTACTCAAATCCCCTTGCTATGAAGGCCATCATTCCGTTTGCTTTCTTGACTGCCTGCTGCACTTGCATTCCCACCTTCAGTGACTGATGTACCATGACGCCCAGGTCTCGTTGCACGTCCCCTTTCCCTAATCTGCCACCATTCAGGTAATAGTCCGCCTCTCTATTTTTACCACCAAAGTGGATAACCTCACATTTATCCACATTGTACTTCATCTGCCATACATTTGCCCATTCACCCAACCTGTCCAAGTCACTCTGTAGCCTCCTAGCATCCTCCTCATTGTTCACACTGCCTCCCAATTTAGTGTCATCCGCAAATTTGGAGATATTACATTTAATCCCTTCGTCCAAATCATTAATATATAATGTAAACAGCTGGGGTCCCAGCACCGAACCCTGCGGTACCCCGCTGGTCACTGCCTGCCATTCTGAAAAGTACCCATTTACTCCTACTCTTTGTTTCCTGTGTACCAACCAGTTCTCAATCCACGTCAACACATTACCCCCAATCCCATGTGCTTTAACTTTGCTCACCAATCTCTTGTGTGGGACCTTGTCGAAGGCCTTCTGAAAGTCCAAATACACCACATCTACTGGTTCCCCCCTGTCCACCCTATTGGAAACATCCTCAAAAAATTCCAGAAGATTTGTCAAGCATGATTTCCCTTTCACAAATCCATGCTGACTTGGACCTATCATGTCGCCACTTTCCAAATGGTCTGTTATGACATCTTTAATAATTGCTTCTATCATTTTACCCACGACCGATGTCAGGCTGACCGGTCTATAATTCCCTGCTTTCTCCCTCCCACCTTTTTTAAAAAGAGGGGTTACATTGGCCACCCTCCACTCCATCGGAACTGATCCAGAGTCTAAGGAATGTTGGAAAATGATCGTCAATGCATCCACTATTTCCAAGGCCACCTCCTTAAGTACTCTGGGATGCAGACCATCAGGCCCCGGGGATTTTTCAGCCTTCAGTCCCATCAATTTCCCCAATACCTTTTCCCGACTAATAAGGATTTCCCTCAGCTCCTCCCTCTTACCAGATCCTCTGACCCCTTTTATTTCCGGCAGGTTGTGTGTGTCCTCCACAGTAAACACCGAACCAAAGTACTTGTTCAATTGATCTGCCATTTCCTTGTTCCCCATTACGACTTCCCCTGTTTCCGACTGCAGGGGACCTACGTTTGTTTTTACTAACCTCTTTCTTTTTACATATTTATAGAAGCTTTTGCAGTCCATTTTAATGTTCTCTGCAAGCTTCCTTTCATATTTTATTTTCCCTGCCCTAATCAAACCCTTCGTCCTCCTCTGCTGAGTTTTGAAGTTCTCCCAGTCCCCGGGTTTGCTGCTACTTCTGGCCAATTTGTATGCAACTTCCTTGGTTTTAATACTATCCCTGATTTCCCTTGTTAGCCATGGTTGAGCCACCTTCCCTTTTTTATTTTTATGCCAGACCGGGATGTACAATTGTTGTAGTTCATCCATGCGATCTCTAAATGTCTGCCATTGCCCTTCCACTGATAGCCCCTTAAATATCGCTTGCCAATTTAACCTCGCCAATTCACGCCTCATACCCTTAAAGTTGCCCTTATTTAAGTTCTGGACCATGGTCTCTGACTTAACTGTTTCCTTCTCCATCCTAATGTAGAACTCCACCATACTATGGTCACTCTTCCCCAGGGGGCCTCGTACCACAAGATTGCTGATTAGTCCCTCCCTTGCACCAGGGAGGCAACATACTATCCTGGAATCTCGGTTGCGGCCACAGAAACTCCTGTCTATTCCCCTTACAATTGAGTCCCCTATCACTATAGCCCTACCACTCTTTTTCCCGCCCTGCTGTGCAGCAGAGCCAGCCATGGTGCCATGAACCTGGCTGCTAGTGCCTTCCCCTGGTAGGCCATCTCCCCCAACAGTATCCAAAGCGGCATACCTGTTTTGGAGGGAGATGACCACAGGGGACTCCTGCACTACCTTCCTGATATTGCCCTGCTTCTTGGTCACCCATTCACTGTCTGTCCTAGCCTTTACCTGCGGTGTGGACAACTCACTAAATGAGCGATTCACCGAGTTCTCGGCATCGTGCATGCTCCAGAGTGAGTCCACCCGCAGCTCCAGCACCGCCATGCGGGCTGTCAGGAGCTGCAGCTGGACACACTTCCCGCACACGTAGTTGTCAGGGACACTGGAAGTGTCCCTGGTTTCCCACATGGCACAGGAGGAGCATGAAACGGGTCCGAGACTTCCTGTCATGACTTAACCCTTATGTTACTTTATTACTAAAATTTAAACTTATTTATCTTAAGGTCCAGGAGTTAAGTCCCTGAAAACAAAATATAAAATCGAACCTACCTGCTGAACCTGAGAAAATATCTGGTGTAACAAACAACCCCAAGATGTGACAAGGGACTTGCAGCAAATTTATGGAACAAAGAAATCATTTTGAGGATTTGGATGCTTGCATGCTTGCAAAATCACATTGTTTAGAGAGAGGCTGCACGTCAATCATCAGCACCTCAATCTCATTTTGAGTTTTACAAGGAACACGGTAAGAAAAAAAGTATTATAAAAATTCCACAGACCAAAATTAAAACTGATACCGTTGGGCTATAAATAAGTAAAAGCCGCTTTGAATGAAGCAGTCGGTTCAATTTCCTTCTCAGACAGTATTTTTGGTAGTTAAGCTCTAAATGGTTCAGGTGTTTTCAATTTAATAAGTCAAATGGAATGGATTAACGGTACAGATGGCACAGTCCTGGAAAAATATTAAAGAAATAAAACCTGCCAACACGGAGAGAAAGTAACCTCAGCAGCACATTGTAATGTCTATTGGGGTAATCCTTAATGACCTATTTGGAATCTAATTAAAGCAGTATTTAAAAAAAATCTAATTGATAGAATATAATTTTGCGCTTGCTCAAATTAACTTTAATTAGTATGTGATTACAAAAAAAATAACTGGCCAGGCCGAATCTGCAGCTGTACATATGCACCTGGGTAAGGTCAATGTGGCACCTTCACATTACTCAACCCGAATCAGCGAATTTTACAGCACAGAAGGAAGCTATTTGGCTCACTGCACCGGCTCTCAGAACGAGTTAGCAATTTAATCCCATTCTCTTGCCCCATAACCTTTAAGTTTTTCTTTTTTCAAATATTTATTCATTTCACTTTTAAAAGCAACTCTGGATTCTGCTTCCACCACCATTGCTGGCAGAGCATTCCATTTTCTAACCTAGTAGTTTTCGAATGAGTCGTGTGATTGCCCTGTCTGTAATTATTACAACAGACAAAGTCCTGCAGCTGTTCAGGTGGCTCGGAATGTATAGGTTTTCAAAATTGATTGTGGTTCTTGCAAGTAACCTTGGTACGGTTAACTTTATTATATGGGGAAAGAGCGGGAGAGCGGGACTAATTGGAGAGCTCTTTCAAAGAGCCGGCACAGGTACGATGGGCCGAATGGCCTCCTTCTGTGCTGTATGATTCTAAGGGCTGGATTTTCCCAACCTTGGCGGGTCTGGGGCGGGCGACATCCTTGGCGAGTCCCCGACTCCGCAGCTGTGTCGATCCGGGCCTCCGACATGATTTTACTATGATTGGGCAAGTTAAGCCCGCTGTGCGAGGTTTGCTAGTCCAATTGAAGGAAGCAGGTCTGATGATGTCATCTGATGATGCGTTATCAGACCTGGTTCCTTAAAGGGGCCATGTCCACATTCATTTTGACAGTTGTGTTGTCAGTGTTCTGCAGCATTGAGATGCTGTAAACACTGACAATGACTGCACAAAGGTGCACGGCTGCACCCAGGCTCTCCCATGACTCCCTCCATATGCTTATGGAGGGAGTCACAGCACACAGAGAGGTCCTCTTCCCTTCCCATGGGTGGAAGACACCTCCCCAGGAGACCAATGCAGCCTGGTTGCACATTGCACAGGAGGACGCAAGCAGGGATGTCGTCAGGAGGACCAGACTGCAGTGGCGCAAACCTTTCAATGATCTCAGTAGATCATGAAATGTTACTGCAAAGCCACACTCAACCTCATCTTGCTGTACCACTCATCACATCCCCATCACTCTGTCTTCCCTACCCTACTCCTGCACATCCTTACTCACACTAACTTACCTTGCACCCAACCCTCTCTATCTACATTATCACTTCCCCATTTAACTAGCCACCCCTCACACTCACCCTCATCCTAGTCCAATCATATCAACTAGCACACAAGGGTATGCATTTGGTTGTTTTAGCCAATGTTCATGTGAATTTTTTGTTAATGTGCTGTCAAACATTGAAATCTTTATTTTCAACACTTTGCCTTCTTGGACAGATCTGTGTTCACCTTTGGAAGTGGCCTAGTGAGATGCAGTGAATGGTGAGGCATAACGGTACCCCCTGCAATGGTGATGAGTGTGAAAGGAGTAGCTTGGGCATTGTAGGGATGCTTTATGGTGCTGGAGTGGGGTGGTGCCAACCTGGCGCATCATGTGGCAGCCAGGGTGTACAGCATCAAGTGAAGTAAATCTGGCCATGGTGAGGCCATCCCTGGCCTCCCGGGCAGCAATGTGCTTGGGTGCTGATGCCCTCTGTCCTGTGCAGCATGAGGTGATTGCGGAGAAGGTTGGTACTGTTGTTGGTGCTGCTGGTGTGCCTGGTGATGTTGGTGTTGGGGCTGATTGTGGTGAGGTTCTGAGGACCAAGGTGAGATTTTTTCAAGGCACCGATGCTGATGGAATAGGTGGCAGGTGAAGTTGAGATGACAGAAGCGATCTATCAGTGATGAGAGAGGTTGTTCCAAGGAGGTGACACTGGATTGAGAGATTGCTCCAAACACTTCAAACCTCTATAAAGCTGAAAAGTGTATTCCAAATCCTGAAGGCTGCAGCTTCTAAGATTGGAAATTGAACAGCTGTGAAATTATAGCTTTTATGCCACTTTTGCAGCTGTCAACTAATCACAGCAATGGAGAGTCATTGAGAACCCGACACACTTACCTGACGTGAACCAGGAACCTCGTAAAAAACATGGAAAAATCGTTAGGACCTGGTAAAATGCTGCTTAAATACCTTTAAGCAGCTTCTTAAGTATCTCAATTGTCTGACCTGTCGCTTAGTGCCGGGTCTGCAAACCATAAAAAGTGCAGAGCTGCCACTTGGGATATTAACAAGGAGGCGGGTTCAGAGTGGACTTCCGCCCCGCTGTCAATCACTGCCATTTTGACAGCGGACCCGCCTCTAAGCTCGCACTCGCAGCGCCGGTAAGATTCCGGCCTAAGATTCTATTCCATTCTAATAAAACTCTGTGTAAAAAAAATTCTCCTAACCTCTTCCTTTGGGCTGATGATCTTAAATTTATGCCCTCTCATTACCAACTTACTGACCATAGGAATATTTCTTTCCTATTTACCTTATCAAAATCTCTTAGAATTTTGCACACCTCTATCAGTTCTCCTCTTAACCATCTTTGTTTGAACGAATAAAGCCACAATTACTCTAGTTGCTCCTCATAAACAACACCCCTCATCTAAGCGAATCTCTTCTGCACCCTCTTCATCACTTTGACATCTTTCCTAAGGTAAGTGGCCAATGCTAGACACAATGGGAGGGAATTTTAACTCCCCCTGCCCGGCAGAAAGCGGGCATGGGGACAGTTAAAATGGAGCAGGAGACTTATTCGCTGGCCTCCCGGTCTGATCGCTTTGACTGCAATTTTAAATTGCAGGCAGCAAGGACAGCCCTCTGTCCCCACAAGGTAAGTGTAGGAATCCTCTGCCCCACCTTACGAAGCTTGTGACCAGCACGGAACCCCTGACCCTGCTCTTATCTTAGGCCTGGCCGGCTGCCTCCGAGCCATCCAATTGTTATGGCCGGGCCATCGCCTCCCGCTGACTTACTGGCCTTTTTGGTCAGCAAGCGGCATATTCATGAAATCCAGCTATTAAGATCAGCTGGACCTCCCGCTGCCACTTCCAAACAGACCTGTCGCTCACTAGGCCGCTTTCCCCCCCGGGAGTTAAAATTCCCTCCAATATTCTTACAGCGGCCTAATACTAGAAGACACAAATTGGGGTAGAGTTTCGGCTTCGGACGCAATCGGCAATTCCGGAGCGATTGCGCTCAAAATTGTGCCCGTTTTGAAAAGTATTATTTTCCCCTGAGTTCCCGCTCGAACTCATTTGCATATCGCCGAATGTAAAATCGGCCATGAACCAGGCAATCGGGCAGCGTTTTAAAAATTAATTTAAAAAAAATTGCTTCAAAAATACTCCCTGCTATATTTAAGAGTGGTAACTTGGTAAAGTTTGATTAATACAGCTGAAAATGGGTTTATCACAAAAAATAAGTGTTATAATGACAGTGTCAATTCACTACCAGTGAGTAACCCGATTTTAAATTACTGAAAAGGACTTTTAAAAAATATGCAAAATTATTTTCTAGTTAGATTGGGGTACAGTGGTCAGTTCCTCAGTAAATTAAAAAAAATTCATTCAAAACCTTTGAAAGTGTTCCTATTAGTGTCCTTGTGCCCAAAAGATCCAGCTTAATTTTGGAGCCTCCTCGAAGGCCTGCAAACGAGCGCAATTAGCGGAACCTCCCAATGGTGATTAATTCAGCCTGGGGGCGTGGAGAGTTTTCGTGCAATTTTTTTAAACTCGTGCAAATGATCGTGGAAACTTGAGTTGCACTGAACACAATTTGCACTTAACATTCCGCGATCTTTTGCGCCTGTTACACCGGTACCGGGAGAATTGCGCTGAAAAAAACAGCGCAATTGAGCCAAAACTCCAAGCCAATATTCTTACAATGGCCCAACTAATGACTGGTACAGGTTTAACGTCACAACCCTGGATGTGGGGGGGTGGGGTAGGGGGCGGGCGGGTGGAGCGAGGTTGTCCCGATGTCCTGTTGTAATTTTGGTGGGACATCAGTGAAATTTCCCGTTTATGCCATTTCTCCAGGGGTTCTACCAATCTCCCACTGAAATTATAGTAGGAGATCAGGAGAACCTTTGTGGAAATCAAGGCCTATCTGTTCATAGAAACATAGAACATAGGAGCAGGAGTAGGCCATTCGGCCCTTCGAGCCTGCTCCGCCATTCAATATGATCATGGCTGATCCTCTATCTCAATACCATATTCCCGCTCTCTCCCCATACCCCTTGATGCCTTTTGTGTCTAGAAATCTATCTATCTCCTTCTTAAATATATTCAGTGACTTGGCCTCCACAGCCTTCTGTGGTAGAGAATTTCACATGTTCACCACCCTCTGAGTGAAGAAATTTCTCCTCATCTCAGTCCTAAATGTCCTACCCCGTATCCTGAGACTGTGACCCCTCGTTCTAGAGCCCCCAGCCAGGGAAAACATCCTCCCTGCATCCAGTCTGTCTAGCTCTTTGTTCTCTACTACTTATAAACTCCATCCCTACAGGGGTTTACCACAAGAATGTAAGAAACTGGCCAGTTAAGGTAATAACCGAAAATAATCTATGCCCGTCAGAATCTTTAAATTGTTTGGCATTGTCAGTAAGCATTATTTTCATTGTTAACTGCACTGAAAATGTGGTAAACTCTTATCAGTGCAGTTTCTAGTAGTTATTTTATGTACTGTCAGCTACACTTTCCTGAATCAACGTGAATCAGATGCCAATCTTTCCAGAACACTGACAGCTTGCGGTAAATTTGCTAAGACTGCACGCTGTTGAGGATCAGGGTGGTGGGTCGAGAGAAGGGGGTGGTGGGTCGAGAGAAGGGGTTGAGGGGAATCTCGTTCAGAGAATTGTGTTTGGAGATTGGCGTGTCTGATTCAGGTGTTCCCGGTTTTCCATTAATTCATTTCAATCGACAGAATATCCTGCAGGGCATGGTGACCTCCACGCCCAAATCTCGACAGGCAGAGCAACTACATACAATGTACAATATACCCTGCTACAGCAACTTCGGCTGAGACATAACAAATATTTCCTGGGTAGTCAGACGTTTCTGTCCACCTTCACGAGGAAACAATTAAACATTTCTAAATCTACAGCTCCTGCTGAAAGTGTGCCTCCTAAAGGTGCAGTGCGGTTGGGCTGTCATACATCCCATCTAGACCGTTGCTGGGAGTTTCCTTGCCGATCGGCGGAAACCCCGGGTACACGGTTTCCGCCAAAGTTACAGCACCCAATCAGGAGAACCTCTGAGGAGATCCCCGGCATCTGTTTCTCATTAATGACCCTCTTCTGGCCGAGGGGTTGATACCTGACTTCAGCACATCGTATTATTCCTGATATCATACTACCTCCGGTATTTTTAAAAATTGTTTTACGAGTTCCTGCTGCTAATTATACTGCAAGGTTTTCAGCGTTACCTCTGTTGGACATTTAGTGCTCTTTTAATTACATTTTGATTTCAGTGTTCTGCATTTGCAAAAGTTGAAAATATATATATATTTTTAAAGAGGTGGGCTGATTTACTGGCACTCGATGCTTAATTTGAAATGATCTGTACAGCAACAAGTGTAGATATAGTCTTGTGATAGGCTACAATGCTACAGTCATCTGGAAAGCATTGAGTATTTTATCGTTCTGGACGATTAAACTTCAGAATGAGTCATTGCTTTTTAACAGGCCTGGTTTCAAGCTTAATACTGGGTCCAAGCTCATGATTTGCAGTACCTTATAAAATAGTTACATTTTATTTCTATCATTTTCCATCCATTACTCAAATAACTTCTCCGCCTCAGTGTGGGAATTCCTCCGCCACACAACATTTTGCAGCCAAAAGGAGAAGTTGGGCACTTGTTCTGTCAATAATTGGTTATGAGGAGGTCTGTGAAACCCATCCAAAGTGACTCAGTTCTGAACTGTCCCTTCCTGTGCCCATGCAGAAGTACCAAGCTTCTGTTCACTGCCTCCTGTTGACAATAGATTTCCAGCCACAGTGATTCAGTATCACCTCATACACGAATCAACCAAATACAACGCACGTTTCACCTGGTTACCCGGTCCATATTGCATAGTTGCATGGCTCTAAGGTTTGGGACCGACATGTGGGTGGAATTAAATACAGTGTGAATTTCCATTAAGATTTTTTTTTAACTCCAAATCTTGGATCTTATCCATATATGTGTTCTAGCAACAATATCAGTGTAAGAATAGATGAGGGATTCACTGAATCTATCTGTTTTGAAAGAGAGGGAAGGTTGTCTATATCACCAATCTTACTCAATGTCTTCATCAGTAATGTGTTGAATAGTATCATAAAGGATGGCCTTCGAGTGTCCGTTCCAGTCACTTTTGCAGAACTGTAACACGTCTTTTCATATTGTGTTAATGGACTTACCGGCTGATCTAGTAAGCTCCACTCGCCATCTTGAGCAGTTGGATGCAATGGTGCCCTCCCCACCCCCAGCAAGTGTGGTATTATAGCACTGATCAGTTCACAAGGGAATCTAGGGCTAGTTAATTGAAAGATTATATATGTCCCAACGGTTGATTCATATTGGTAGCTGGTGGTTCTGATGGGTGCCAACTTTTGGTTGGATATAGTTCTTCAGGATTGCAGTGAGAAGGGGTGAAGGGTACTGTGGCCTTTCTCGTCTTTCTTCAATGACAGCAAAGTCCCAATGCAGGTTTAGCTCCTAGGTATAAAATGTGTGTCCAAACAGATTACCTTCATGGTTCACACTCCTGAGTATGCAATGGAACAGCTTCCGTTGGACCATATGCAAAATCCAGGACTCAGTTGTGAAGTGGACTTCTGGCAAGGAAGGGAAATGGTTGCAGGAAGAGGGAAAGAAAGACTTGCATTTATATAGCGTCTTTCATGACCTCAGGACATCCCAAAGTGCTTTGCAGTCAATGAAGTACTTTTGAAGTGTAGTCACTGTTGTAATGTAGGAAACGCAGCAATTTGCACACAGCAAGCTCCCACAAACAGCAATGTGATAATGACCAGATAATGTTTTTGTACTGTTAATTGAGAGATAAATGTTTGCCAGAACACCAGGGGGAACTCTGTTGTTCTTTGAAATAGTGCCATAGGATCTTTTACATCCACCTGAGAGAGCAGATGGGACCTCGGTTTGACATCTCATCCGAAAGACAGCACCTATGACAGTGCAGCACTCCCTCAGTACTGCACTGGAGTGTCAGCTGAGCTTTATGTGCTCAAGTCTCTGGAGTGGGTCTCTGAACCCACAACCTTCTGACTCAGAAGGCGAGAGTGCTATCACTGAGCCACAGCTAATTTTATACTAGCTCTATAGATAAATGCTTAGAATTAAAAGACTGCAAATGTAGTTAACAGTGTCTTTGCAGAGGTCAGAGCAGCCTGCTTTCTAGGCCAGGTTGCACCTTGTTTACATTTAGAGATTAAGTTATCCGTATCTAAGCATAAAAGCACATTCTGCTAACCCTAAATAGCAGTTTGTTTAGTCTTGGGACCACGGACATCAGAAAGAAAGCCTTGAGTGACAGATGTTTAGAAGGCCTGGAAGATCTTGGTAGGGACTTGTACAAGTTAAAAGAAAGACTTTACAGCACCTTTCACGACCACCTCAAAGCGCTTTACAGCCAATGAAGTGTAGTCACTGTTGTAATGTGGGAAACACAGCAGCCAATTTGCACACAGCAAGCTCCCACAAACAGCAATTTGATAATGATCAGATAAACTGTTTTAGTTATGTTGATTGAGGGATAGATATTGGCAAGGGCACCAGGGATAACTCCCCTGTTCTTCTTCAAAATAGTGCCATAGGATCTTTTACGTCCACCTGAGAGAGCAGACAGGGCTTCGGTTTGACATCTCATCCGAAAGACGGCACCTCCGACAGTGCAGCACCCCCTCAACACTGCACTGGAGTGTCAGCCTAGTTTTATGTGCTCAAGTCCCTGGAGTGGGACTTGAACCCACAGAGCATTCTGACTCAGAGGCGAGGGTAATACCCATTGAGCCACAGCTGACAGTTAGCACCGAGAAATGTGTTTAAAGGGATATGAAATGCAGATGCCTGTGGATTCAGCTAGAAACTGAAAAATGGGGTGAGATTGTAGCCATAAATTGAAAGAAATCAGAAGGAGAGAAGATTGAGCTAAACCAGATGTAACATGCGCTCTGTTGTGCCAGCATCTTATGCAATCTTGGTGTTGGCTGTGAGCATGTCTGATCATTCAACCCTTGATAAACCTTCAAGTGCTTGGCCCCATGATGGAACTCATTATTGGCATAAAGTTGCAGGATTGCACCCTCTGTCCATATTATTACAACATTTATATTCCTAAAATGTAAGATCCTTGAAAGAAAATAATCAGTAAAGTGATGCCATTCCATAAGTATTCTCACACATGGAAAAGCAAGGATGAAAAGTTTTTATAGAAAAGTTAACTTTTCTGAAACATTTTCTGAAACATGGCTTTTCTAGTTGAATTATCCCTTTTGAATGTTTGACGATGGTGAATTTATTTGCTACGATTGATCCGATCACCTGAAGTGATGTTCAATGGCTGTAGCTTAAGGTGCTTAAGGAGAAGCATTGTTCACTTACATTAGAAGGCTTTGAGAAAGTTCTTGGGAAGGTTTATATTAAGAGTAAAAATACCTTTAGGAGCTTTTGGGACATAAGAAGAATTTGCAACAGATCGGAAGAAGATTGCAAAGTAGAAAGACAACCAAAGGCGACTTGACAAACCTGAATCAGAACATTGTCAAAAACTGATCAGCTGCTCAACATTTCAGCTAATCTACTTAAGAACATAAGAAATAGGAGCAGGAGTAGGCCATTTGGCCCCTTGAGCTTGCTCCGCCATTCAATAAGATCATGTCTGATCTGATCTTGGCCTCAACTCCACTTTCTCGCCCACTCCCCATAACCCTTGACTCCCCTGTAGCTCAAATATCTGTCAATCTCCGCCTTGAATATATTCAATGACTCCGCCTCCACTGCTCTCTGGGGTAGAGAATTCCAAAGATTCACGACCCTCTGAGAGAAGAAATTCCTCCTCATCTCCGTTTTAAATGGGCGACCCCTTATTCTGAAACTAAGCCCCCTAGTTCTAGATTTCCCCACGAGGGGAAACATCCTCCCTGCATCTACCCTGTCAAGACCCCTCAGAATCTTATACGTTTCAATAAAATCACCTCTCATTCTTCTAAACTCCAATGAGTATAGGCCCAACCTGCTCAACCTTTCCTCATAAGACAACCCCTTCATCCCAGGAATCAACCTAGTGAAAGTTCTCTGAACTGCCTCCAATGCAAGTATATCCCTCCTTAAATAAGGAGACCAAAACTTTACGCAGTACTCCAGATGTGGCCTCACCAGCGCCCTGTACAGTTGTAGCAAGACTTCTCTACTTTTATACTCCATCCCCCTTGCAATAAGGGTCAACATTCCATTTGCCTTCCTAATTACTTGCTATAACTGCATGCTAACTTTTTGTGTGTCATGTACGAGGACCCCCAGATCCCTCTTTACCGCAGCATTCTGTAGTCTCTCTCCATTTAAATAATAATTTGCTTTTTATTCTTCCTACCAAAGTGGATAACCTCACATTTTCCCACATACTTCTACATAAAAGAATACCTTTTGTAATTGAGAATGAAAGTTAGAGGACTAACCTGAAGGCACATTAGCATGACTTTGTACTTTAAACTCTGCCAAGTGCAAAATATAATCTTGGAAAATAAATTTTAATATAAGAGTTGGGTTAAACCTAGCTTAATAGTGTGATATTGTATGAATTGAATCCTGCCAACTTATATTAAGAATCTGATACTAACTGCGGTCGGTTGGCTCTTGATGGCTCCAGGGTAATTTTAATTGCACACCCACCAGTCTCTCCATTTTTAATCAGATGATGTGATTACTGTCAGAATGCAGACCATTTCAGCAAGCTCAGGGACTGTGGCAGATTTGTACCAGAATCATACAACAGACTTGAAATGGTTTGAATTATTCTGGCTAAGGCTCAAAGTAGCCCTTACTGAATGTCTGGACTGTAAATGAGCTCTGATACTGTTATTGGCTGTACATAAATCTGCAAAGGGCCCCTTTACACAGTGCATGAATTGCAGCTCCTTCCTGTAACAACTAATGCCAAGGGCATTATAAAATCTAAGGATTTTTACCAATGTTGTGCATTGTACTATACTAAAGAGTTACTGCATGCACAAGCTCACTATGTTGGAGCATCAGTTCCGAGTGTAAGATGAAAATTCTAGCTTTATTTAAATTTGGCAACAGTAACTTACTCGAACATATGAAAATGAAGGACAGGAAAAGACTAGCTGATCCATCAAGCCTGTCCCATACTATCATAGTGCAACTTATGCAAAACTATGGGGCTGGATTTTGATACTGGGGCGGGTTGGGGTCGTGTCATCCACTTTTCGTGTTATCCACCCGACTACAATTGGATGTGGGAGATTAATGTGATTTTCACCTAATTGGGCAATTGAGTTCCAGCATGTGGCAACCCATGACCCAATTAGTGTTTTCAGTCTGAAAGTCGCCTCTGATGATGTCATCATTGCTGCTGCATTGAAGGTCTGCAAAGACTGCCTGGCCTTTGCTGTGAGAGGACCTGGATGCAAAATCAGCAGCAGCAGCCCTAAGTCTGCTCCCAGATATTTTTGCACCACCACTCCCAGATATGTCTCCTCCTCATCCATCCATCCATCCAGCCGACCATCCGGCCAGCCATAGTCAGCTATCCAAATGTGCTCCCGCCAGGTTTCACATTCGTGGTTCAGAACAGGCGTGCTTCACGTAGAAAAAGGGTTAAAATCACAAAGGCCTTTCAAAATGGCATTATAGAGGCAATTTAGTGCTTGTTAAGGGCCTTAACAGCCTATCCCGCCTCTTAGAGGCGGGACGGAGTCGGGACCAGCAGAAACGATTTAATGAAAATTGCGTGGAGGCGGGATGGAGGCAGGCTTGTGCCCGCCCGCCAGTTTTTCGCAATTTTAACCCCCCACACGCCTCCAAACCCACCTCCACGGGTCAATGAAAATCCAGCCCTCAATGTCCATCGGCAACCTCACCCACCAACCAGCCACTCATTCTCCTGGGAGATGCAAATAATCAGAGGGGAATAAACGCTAGGCCAATGTTAAAAAAAATTGTGAAAAAAGCTCTGGGAAATTTCTCTCCAATCTTCGAAGGTGATCAAACAAGTTCCAGGAGACCATAGTGACTGGAAGACGCATCCCCAGCACTCCACCTATCAATAGTGATGTCGGCCACAGTTAGGAACTTTTCCAGCTCCCTTTTATATGTTGGCAGTGAATCTGCAGTCAATGCACAAGCCAGCAAATTTGTTCCATAGGTCGATGACTCGCCGTGAAAAAAAATACCTCCTGACATCTAACCTTGTTCTATGCTTATGTAACTTATACTTATGTCCCCTGGCCCGCCATAACCTATCAAACTCAAATAGACTATCCACATGGTCCAAATCTAATCCTTTCATTATTTTAAATATCTCAATCAAATATCCTCAAAGTTTACATTTTTCCAGAGTCTAAGCCTGGTAACTAAGCGCCTTTAAACTAGGTATCAATGTAGCGGTCTTCCTCTGAACCTTTTTCAGGACCTCTCTATCACCCACCATATAAGTGGACCAAAACTAGACACAGTATTCTAAATAAGGCCGAGGCAAGGTCTTTTACAAGGACAGTATAATTTTTTTTTTTGCATTTAATCATCCTGGCAATACATCTTAGCCTCTATTTGTTTTTGCAATAGCCTTGCAGCACTGGTTGTGAACCTTCAGAGGTTCCTGTACTATAACAAGTAAGTCTTTCTTCCACTCAACAGCCTTAAGCTCGCAACCCTGCATGGTGAACACATGCTTGGCATCATCCTTAACCATGACTCGGTAACCCTACCAGATAGAACATGGACATAGAAGGGCACATGGTAAAACAAAATCATTATGGTTGACAAGGTGCGTACAAAGGCAAATTCGATTGAAACAGAAGGTATTCTACGGGATTGAAGGCCGATAAATCCCCAGGGCCTGATAATCTACATCCTAGGGTACTTAAGGAAGTGGCCCTAGAAATAGTAGATGCATTGCTGATCATCTTCCAACATTCGATGGAATCTGGAACAATACCCATGGATTGGAGGGTAGCTAATGTTACCCCACTATTCAAAAAAGGTGCTAGAGAGAAAACGGGGAATTACAGACCGACATCGGTAGTGGGGAAAATGCTAGTGTCCATTATAAAAGATGTAATAGCAGAGCACTTGGAAAACAGTGACAGGATCGGACAAAGTCAACATGGATTTACAAAAGGTAAATCGTGCTTGACTAATCTACTGGAATTTTTTGAGGATGTAACTGGTAAAATAGATAAGGGAGAACCAGTGGATGTGGTGTATTTGGACTTTCAAAAGGCTTTCGATAAGGTCCCGCATAGGAGATTAGCGTGTAAAGTTAAGGCACATGGGATTGGGGGCAAGGTATTGACTTGGATAAGAACTGGTTGGCAGACAGAAAGCAAAGAGTTGGAATGAATGGGTCTTTTTCCGAATGGCAGGCAGTGACTAGTGGGGTACCGCAGGGATCGGTCCTTGGACCCCAGCTATTCACAATATATATTAATGATCTAGACAAGGGAACTAGATGTAATATCTCCAAGTTTGCAGACGACACAAAGCTGGGTGGGCGTGTGTCTGTGAGGAGGATGCCGAGAAACTCCAGGATGATTTGGACAAGTTGGGTGATTGGGCAGAAGCATGGCAGATGCAATATAATGTGGATAAATGCGAGGTTATCCACTTTGGTGTCAAAAACAGGAAGGCAGATTATTATCTGAATGGCAATAGATTGGGAGAAGGGGAAGTGCAACGAGACCTGGGTGTCCTTGTGCACCAGTCGCTGAAGGTAAGCATGCAGATGCAGCAGGCGGTGAAGAAGGCAAATGGTATGTTGGCCTTCGTAGCGAGAGGGTTTGAGTACAGGAACAAGGATGTCTTGCTGCAGTTGTACAGGGCCTTGGTGAGACCACATCTTGAGTATTGTGTGCAGTTTTGGTCGCCTTATCTGAGGAAGGAGGTTCTTGCCATGGAAGGAGTTCAGTGAAGATTCGCCAGGCTGATACCTGGGATGGCAGGAATGACATATGAGGAGAGATTGGGTCGATTGGGCTTATACTCGCTGGAGTTTAGAAGAATGAGAGGGGATCTCATTGAAACTTATAAAATTCTGACAGGACTGGACAGACTAGATGCAGGAAGGATGTTCCCGATGGTCGGGGAGTCCAGAACCAGGGGTCACAGTCTAAGGATAAGGGGTAAGCCATTTAGGACCGAAATGAGGAGGAATTTCTTCACCCAGAGAGTGGTGAACCTGTGGAATTCTCTACCACAGAAGGCAGTAGAGGCCAATTCATTAAATATATTCAAGAAGGAGTTGGATATATTTCTTAAGGCTAACGGGATCAAGGGATATGGGGAGAAAGCAGGGACAGGGTTCTGAATTTGGATGATCAGCCATGATCGCATTGAATGGCGGCGCAGGCTTGAGGGGCCGAATGGCCTACTCCTGCTCCTATATTCTATGTTTCTATGTTACACACTTAAGGCATTTAACTCACATGAGAACAGGGTAAAATATCACATGCAATTAAGGAAGACAAAAATATCTACAAGATTAATGTGTGTGTATGTCCACAGATCCTTGAAGGTAGCAGGATAGGTAGATAAGGTGGTTAAGAAGGCATATGGGATACTTGCCTTTATTAGCCAAGGCACAGAATATAAGAGCAGGGAGGTTATGCTTGAACTGTATAAAACACTAGTTAGGCCACAGCTAGAGTACTGCGTGCAGTTTTGGTCACCACATTACAGGAAGGATGTGATTGCACTAGAGAGGGTACAGGGGGGATTTAAGGATGTTGCCAGGACTGGAGAATTTTAGCTATGAGGAAAGATTGGATAGGCTGGGTTTGTTTTCTTTGGAACAGAGGAGGCTGAGGAGAGACGTGATTGAGGTGTATAAAGTTATGAGGGGCCTAGATAGAGTGGATAGGAAGCACCTTTAGGAGTGTGAGGCTGATTCATGGGCAGAGAGTGGGTGAGAGAAGGGAGAGGAGGAAAGGGGGGAAAAAAGGGAGCAGGGAAAGGAAAAAAAAACACAACTGAAGTATTGCGTCCAGTTCTGGTCACCACACTTCAGGAAGGATGTGAAGGCCCTTGAGTGGGTGCAGAGGAGATTTACCAGAATGGTTCCGGGTATGTGGAATCTTAGCTACAAGGAAAGGTTGGAGAAGCTGGATTTGTTTTCATTAGAGCAAAGGAGGTTGAGGGGTGATTTGATAGAGCTGTACAAGATTATGACGGGTTTAGATAGGCTAGACGGGGAAAGGCTATTCCCACTAGTTGATGGTACAAGGACTAGGGGACACAGATTTAAGGTTTTGGGCAAGAGATACAGGGGGGACGTGAGGAAAAACTTTTTTACACAGTGAGTGGTGAGGACCTGGAACTCGCTGCTCACGGAAGTGGTGGAAACGGAGACACTCAATGGCCCATATTTTCTGATGCCTACGTACGAGCTGTGTACACACCCATAGGAACATCGGAAATGCCGGTTTCAGGCATGCAAAGTGCATGCGCTGAAAACTGGCATTTTCGATCTGTCAAGAATCCTCCTGCCCTGGAGAAGGGCCTCTGCGGGTGGAGAGTTCCGCTTTCTGCAGAACCTCAGCCGCTGAAATGCTTTACCAGCATAAGAGTTTTAAAAAGTTTTAAAAAATGTTTTTCAACTCATTTATAATTTTAAAATACTTTTAAAAAAAGGTAAGTTTATTTTTAGCTCCGTAAAAAACTTGAATTATTTTTTTCAAAAAATTAAATTTTTGTTTAAAATATTTGATTTCATGTAATTTTAACTCATTTTAAAAACGTGATTTAAAAACAAATGTATTTAATGTTTTAGTGTCTTTTTTCAGTGATCCCCATTCATACTTTTTACATGTCTATCTGTCAAAAGTAGCAGACAGAGGGACTCGCAGTGCAGCAACCGAAGAAAAAAGAGTCAAATTGGACCCCTCCGGAGGGTCGCTGCCCCAAGCTTGACATGTATGCTCAAGCTGTCAAGAGATGCATCAACGCCAGATTCATCAGCCGCACTCACAAGACAGTCCAGAATGTCACCCGAGCACAACGCAACGCCATCCACGCTCTCAAGACCAACCGCAACATCATCAAACCAGCGGACAAAGGAGGAGCCATCGTCATACAGTACAGAATGGACTATTGCAAATAAGCATACCGACAACTGGACAACCTGGAACACTACAGACAGTTACCCGCAGATCCGACCAAAGAACACACCCGCCAACTCAATAGACTGATCAAGACCTTCGATCCAGACCTTCAAAGCATCCTACGCGCTCTCATCCCACGTACTCCCCGCGTGGGAGACTTCTACTGCCTCCCAAAGATACACAAAGCCAACACACCCGGACGTCCTATCGTATCAGGCAACGGAACCCTGTGTGAGAACCTCTCTGGATACGTCGAGGGCATCCTGAAACCCATCGTACAGGGAACCCCCAGCTTCTGCCGTGACACCACAGACTTCTTACAGAAACTCAGCACCCACGGACCAGTAGAACCAGGAACACTCCTCGCCACGATGGACGTATCGGCACTCTACACCAGTATCCCCCACGATGACGGCATCGCTGCGACAGCCTCAGTACTCAACACCAACAACAGCCAATCTCCAGACGCCATCCTACAACTCATCCGCTTCATCCTTGACCACAATGTCTTCACCTTCGACAACCATTTTTTTACCCAAACACACGGAACAGCCATGGGGACCAAATTCGCACCTCAAAACGCCAACATCTTCATGCACAAGTTCGAGCAAGACTTCTTCGCTGCACAGGACCTCCAGCCAACGCTGTACACCAGATACATCGACGACATTTTCTTCCTTTGGACCCATGGCGAAGGATCACTGAAAAGACTACACGATAACATAAACAAGTTCCATCCCACCATCAAACTCACCATGGACTACTCCTCAGAATCGGTTTCATTCCTGGACACACGAATCTCCATCAAAGACGGACACCTCAGCACTTCACTCTACCGCAAGCCCACGGACAACCTCACGATGCTCCACTTCTCCAGCTTCCACCCTAACCATGTTAAAGAAGCCATCCCCTATGGACAAGCCCTGCGAATACACAGGATCTGCTCAGACGAGGAGGAACGCGATGGACACCTACGGACGCTGAAAAACGCCCTCGTAAGAACGGGATATGACGCTCGACTCATCGATCGACAGTTCCGACGGGCCACTGCAAAAAATCGCATAGACCGCCTCAGAAGGCAAACACGGGACACAACCAACAGGGTACCCTACGTCGTCCAGTACTTCCCCGAGCGGAGAAACTACGCCATGTTCTTCGCAGCCTCCAACATGTCATTGATGACGACGAACACCTCGCTAAGGCCATCCCCACGCCTCCACTACTTGCCTTCAAACAGCCGCCTAACCTCAGAAGTACCATCGTTCGCAGCAAATTACCCAGCTTTCAGGATAACAGCGACCACGACACCACACAACCCTGCCACGGCAACCTCTGCAAGACATGCCAGATCATCAACACAGATACCATCATCACACGTGAGGACACTACCCACCAGGTACATGGTACATACTCATGTGACTCGGCCAACGTTGTCTACCTCATACGTTGCAGGAAAGAATGCACCGCGGCATGGTACATCGGCGAGACCATGCAGACACTGAGACAACGTATGAACGGACACCGCGCAACAATCACCAGGCAGGAGTGTTCCCTCCCAGTCGGGGAACACTTCAGCAGTCAAGGACATTCAGCCTCGGATCTGCGGGTAAGCGTTCTCCAAGGCGGCCTTAGAAACACACGACAACGCAAAATCGAGCAGAAACTGATAACCAAGTACCGCACTCATGAGGACGGCCTCAACCGGGATCTTGGGTTTATGTCACGATACATGACGTGATCCAGACTCGAGTCGTCGTTGGCTTGTTCACAGATGTGATTCCCAGTAAAAAAGTAAAAATTTTAAAGTTTATCGTTTCCCATACCGACTGCGGCTTTTGACACATTGGACCCCCTGTGATTCCACCTCATTGTCTCAGTTGTATCTTGCTATGTCTTTGATGTGGTACCTTCCTGGCTGACCTGATTGCCTTTTGTCACACCTCGGCAGATAAACAGTCAGGATGATTTAAATGTAGTCGTCTGCCATTGTAAGTTACACATTCATTGTTCTCTATCTATATATGCTTTGTCGAGTCTGTATTTCTTTACTTCACCTGAGGAAAGGGCCACATAAGCTCCGAAAGCTTGTGATTTCAAATAAAACTGTTGGACTATAACCTGGTGTTGTACGACTTCTCATTTTTGTCAAAAGTATGAAAGGGGTTTCCCTTCTTTCATTGGCTCGCCTGGCCCACGTGATCCCAGGGACGCTTGCGAACTGCATGCGCCCCTGGGATACCTGGGCCCTGTGCATTTCGACTGTGGAGAGGCCCAGGAGTGGAAGTGCCTGGTCCGCGGGAGCCCTCAGGTAAGTTCGTAGATTTTTTCCCGATAGGAGGCATCCGCACGCAGGAAGCCTCCTATCGGAAATTACGGGCCAATGTTTTCAAGGGGAGACTGGATAGGCACTTGAGGGAAATAAACTTGCAGGGCTACGGAGATAGAGCAGGGGAATGGGACTGACTGGATTGCTCCACAGAGAGCCGGCATGGACTCGATGGGCCGAATGGCCTCCTTCTGTGCAATTATGAATCTATGACTCTATGACCTATTTCCCTTAGCAGAGAGGTCAATAACCAGGGGGCATAGATTAAAGTAATTGGTAGAAGGATTAGAGGGGAGTTGAGGAGAACTTTTTTCACCCAGAGGGTGGTGGGGGTCTGGAACTCACTGCCTGAAAGGGTGAAAGAGGCAGAAACCCTCATCATATTTAAAAAGTACTTGGATATGCACTTGAAGTGCCGTAACTTACAAGGCTACGGACCAAGTGCTGGAAAGTGGGATTAGGCTGGATAGCTCTTTCTCGGCCGGCACAGACACGATGGGCTAAATGGCCTCCTTCTGTGCCGTAAATTTCTATGATTCTACTGACAAGAGATCCCTCAAAAGAACATGGTGTCTAATTGTGGCAGTAATAGCAAAGCTAATCAGAAGTCAAAAGACCATAAGCGATTGTATAGGGCCACTAAAGGATATTATAGGACATATTCAAACGGATTCTCAGGTTATGGCAGAGCTACTGAATGATTATTTCGCATCTACTCCTGTAGATGATGCTTATGTTCCAGATGAGGGGTGCTCAGTATTGTATAACAGTATTAATATCAAAATAGACAGTAATGTCATTTTGGATAGATTAGGAAAGCTCAAAATTGATAAAGCTGCAGGCCCGGATAATGTCCATCCGAGGGTGTTTTAAGAGATGGGACAGGTGCTCTGTGAGCCCCTTGCCCGTATCTTCATTAAAAAGTAAGAAAGACTTGTATTTATACGCCTTTCACAGCCTCAGTACATCCCCAAATGCTTTACAACCAATGAAGTACTTTTTGAAGTGTAGTTACTGTAATAATGTAAGAAATGCGGCAGCCAATTTGTGCTCAGCAAGCTCCCACAAACAGCAATGTGATAATCTGTTTTAGTGATGTTGATTGAGGGATAAATATAGGCCAGGATACCGGGGATAACTCCCCTGCTCGCCTTCAAAATAGTGCCATGGGATCTTTTACGTCCATCTGAGAGAGCAGACGGGGCCTCGGTTTAATGTCTCATCCAAAAGACAGTGCCTCCAACAGTGCAGCACTCCCTCAGCACTGCAATGGAGTAGCAGCCTAAATTTTGTGCTCAAGTCTCTGGAGTGGGTTTGTGAACCCACAACCTTCTGACTCAGAGGCAAGAGTGCTGCCAACTGAGCCACGGCTGACACACAATGTAGTGTTGTGCATGTTGATCAGACCAACACTGAATACATATACCATTCTGAAAGAACAATACTGAAAGAGACCGAGAGAGAAAAAGATCTTGGTGTTATTGTACACAGATCACTGAAGGTTCAGGACCAATGTAGAGAAACTGTAGCCAAAGCTAACAGGGTATTGGGTTGTTTAATAGAATCATTCAGTACAAATCAATGGACACCATTTTGAAACTGTACAGGTCACTGGTCAGACTGTATCCGGAGTGCTGTGCCCAGTTTTGGTCCCCCCCACATGGTGGGTGATATAGTGGCCTTGGAAAAGATCTAGAAGAGAGCTACAACAATGATTCCTAGCTTAAAGAACCTCAGCTACTCAGATAGGCTCAAGGAGCTCAGTCTATTTAATTTAGAGCAGCGTAGACTTAGAGACGACCTGATAGAGGTCTATAAAATAATGAAAGGGCTGGAGAGCGTGCCTATTGATAAATTATTCCAGTTTAACAGATTGGGGAGGACCAGGGGACATGAGTTTAAACTATTTAAGATTAGGAATAGACGGATGTTAAAGAAAGAACGACTTGCATTTATATAGCGCCTTTCACGGCTTCCGGACGTCCCAAAGCGCTTTACAGCCAATGAAGTACTTTTTGAAATGTAGTCACTGTTGTAATGTAGGAAATTAGGCAGTTCTTCTTTCCCCAGAGAATTGTGAGTCTCTGGAATACATTCGCCACACGGACTGCAGCGGTTCAAGAAGGCGGCTCACCACCACCTTCTCAAGGGCAATTAGGGATGGGCAATAAATACTGGCCTTGTCAGCGATGCCCACATCCCATAAAAAACGAATAAAAAAAGATACATTGCCAGCTGGTGTGGTGGGTGCTGACTCTCTGCATACCTTCAAGAGGCATGTATGTATGTTCGTATTACATTTATCTATATTAAATGATATCTACTGGACAGAGGCCCATCCCCCCATTGCATCAGGATCTGACTGCAATCTATTTTTAAGATCATAAGAATTTGGAGCAGGGGTAGGCCATACGGCCCCTCGAGCCTGCTCCGCCATTCAATAAGATCATGGCTGATCTACGATCTCAACTCCACTTTCCCGCCTGATCCCCATATCCCTCATTGAAGGTCCTATCACCCACACAAATCTTTATCTCATCCACAAACTTCCGGCGCTTTCATCCAGATCATTGACAAAGATAGCGAAGAGCAATGGCCCTACCACCAATCCCTGCAGTTTTCCACTAGTAACCCCGTATCCTCTCCATCACCAAGATCGCCTACTTCCACCTCCGTAACATCACCCATCTCCGCAACTGCCTCAGCCCATCTGCTGCTGAAACCCTCATCCATGCCTTTGTTACCTCTAGACTCAACTATTCTAATACTCTGCTGGCCGACATCCCACCTTGCACCATCTGTAAACTTGAGCTCATCTGAAACTCCATATCCTAACTCGCACCAAGTCCTGTTCACCCATCACCTCTGTGCTCGTTGACTTACATTGGCTCTCGGTCCGGCAATGCCTCGATTTTAAAATTCTCATCCTTGTTTTCAAATCCTTCCATGGCCTCTCCCCTCCCTATCTCTGTAATCTCCTCCAGCCCGACAACCCCCTGAGATATCTGCGCTCCTCTAATTCTGGCCTCTTGCGCATCCCTGATTTTCACTGCTCCACCATTGACAATTGTACCTTCAGCTGTCTGGGTTCTAAGCTCCAGAATTCCATCCCTAAACCTCGCCGCCTCTCTGCCTCTCTCTCCTCCTTTAAGGCGCTCCTTAAAACCTACCTCTTTGACCAAGCTTTTGGTCATCTGTCCTAATCTCTCCTTATGTGGCTCAGTGTCAAATTCTGTTTGATAATGCTCCTGTGAAGCGCTTTGGGACACTTTACTACATTAAAGGTGCTATATAAATGCAAGTTGTTGCTGTTGTTGTTGTAACAAGTGCCCACAGAGAATCACTGTCATTAATAATAACGTTCCATCAACAACCAATGCAATCAATTCCTTATCTAAAGGTCAACCTTAATAATTGGCCTTTGTGCGGCACCTTGTCAAAAGCTTCTAAAAATCTAAATGCACAATGCCTCCTACTTCCACCAACCTAGTAACATCCTCAAAAAATTCAACCAGGCTTTTTGAGAAGCCATATTCAGAGTCTCGAATAACCCCTTCTCTGTCAAGGTGTTCAACCAGTAAATTTGTCACGATCCCTTTTAGCCTCTTGCCTCAAACCAAAATCAAACTAATGGGCCTGCAATTTCCTGTTTCTGATGTTGCTCTTTTTAAATATTGGCCTGCCTCCAGTCCATGGAAACAATCTCAGACCTTAGCGAGCTGTTAAATTGTAGCTGCCACTGCAGTGACCACCCTGGATGAACATCAGCAGGGCCAGCATGTGTAATTGGGGCTTGCAAAATTATTTTTTCTTTGTTTCTTTCTTTTGCTAAAAACTTTCCTTCCTTTTTGCTTTTTCTTTCTGCAAACAAATTTGAAGTGGAAGATTAAGAATTGCATTGTCATCTGATTTAACAGTTCACTTCAATCCAAAAACAACTCAGACAGGCAGCTCTAGGTCTGTAGAGCAGCGGCTTTCTGGCAAGTCTGTGAGTGCGGGAATTCTGCCAAGTATAATGCAAAATCCACAGAGCGCTCAAAGGCATGGCTGAAAGCCCACTACAAAATAAAGATCATACACATAACGTTGAATCAGAGTTCTTCGGTTATTCAGTTATTGTGCAAGAACACTGCCTACTGTGCCAAGATGCTGCACTTTTACATTAACGATAGTGAGCAATTAATTACTGGATGATTCGAACTTTTGGGTTTTGTTTTGTAGCCTGGAATGATCAAAGGCAGTAAAGCCAGTAACACCCTGCCTTGGAGTGATAAGTTGTCTTTCATGTCTGTATTTCCTGACATGGTGATGACGAGTTTCGTGTTGAGCGTTTTTCAATGGAAACAAAAAGCGGGCGGGTTGTAAAACGGGCTGCCGATTTGCAATCGCCCGTTTTGCACTGCCACGCAAGACCAATTTCAGCCCCACGTTCTTCCAATTGGAATTGCAAGGTGACACCAACGAACAAAGAAACAGCATTCTCTAGTCTACAAAGGACTTAGCCATACCGTCTGGATTCAAATTCAAACAGCATTCATCTCCATGCTCCACAATGCTGGAGAAGATGTTGGTCAACCGATTTCACTCACTCTAGGATTCTGGATAAGAACGACCACTATTTTGATTTATGGACTGTGCTGTTTCTAGCAGAGGAGATCAGCTTGGAATTAATCCCCACTGGACAACTAGGGCCCAAAACTCAGAAACTGAGGTAGTTCTGCCATAAGGGACTGGAATTTGAGGTGTGTGTCAGATACACCAGAGTTACTCCCATTCTAAAATACCCACTAACTTCCGGTAGAATTGGCTGCTGGCAGAAGATGTGCCCACCCTCAAAGTGGTGTCTGTACAAAAATGACAGGAAAATGAGGGCAAAGCTGCTGTTCCAAAAATGTTGCCATTTACACCAGAATTGCACCTGACTTACTAAGCTTGTAGAAAAGAGAGTATGCTACCAGCAGGACTAGTCAAACCAGGAAGTGGTTGAGTTCTGTGCTGTGACTGTCCATGACCTTTTTCATTAAAACATTAGCTTTGATTGAAGTGATTAGAAAAACCTTTTATCTGCTGTGCAGCCAAAAATGATTCTACAAGCTGCCTTTTAGCAGTTAGAGGCAGGGAAATCTTTTGCGTACCACCCTACTGCTATGGAGACCTTAACATGGGCTTCACTATGGGCATTCTCACATATGTCCTTATAATGGAGGAGGAGCAGGAGGAAGAGGAAATGACAGAGGCTCACAGGATAACGCTACACTAAAGGAGAAGACCACCAGCCAGGAGGTACCCTTCCACCGAAGTCGACAGCTCCCTTGATGTCTCAGAAGAAGTCTGGTTAAAGAGGCTATGGTTCAGTAAGAAGGCACAGAGGTATTTGCACGCCCCATTGCAAACTGACATCCTCTCAAACACAAAAAACAAAGAACACATTAACCAGAATCCTGGACTTCATTGCCTGTAATTTCCATGGGGATTCTTCCAATCTCCTGCCGTAACTTCAGCGGACGATCAGCAGAAACTCTGGAGAAGCAGAGTAAATTCCCTTTAGAGAATGCCTGGCTTTACTTAGTGCCTCTCTGCAGCAGTGCCAACAAGACCCAAACTCAACAATAAGGGATCATGCAGCTATAAATCCAGATCTCACTACTTCATAGCTCCACATGCTGGAGCTCCAATACATGGGCATTTTATTACAGATAAGAAGTAAAGATAGTGACTAAATGATCTGAATGATTCCGGAGTAGATACTGCACTCATAATATTACTTTATACTTAGTTATGATTATCCTATACACACAGAGACTTTGACTCGTTACGTGGAGTCATGATAATTATACTGGACAGATTGGATACAGCACAAAAGAAGCAATAATTCATCTGCCACACTAATAGCGTTGTGCTCTTGTTTAATTGTCCTAGTACTTTCAATTAATCGTTGTCTTATGTGCAACTAATTTCTTCCATACTGCATATTTTAAAAAGGGATTTTTTTTAACTAAAGGCCTGTGCATAAATCTGAATAATGTTATGAGAACAAAATCCAATATATTGCTCATGAGATTACATTTTAAAAATGTAAAAGGCAAGCAGCCTGAGCAAATGTAATTAAATGGTGAAGGGTTCTGTAAAACTGTCAGTAATTGGAAGCAGTGCTTGAATTACTGGTCTCATTTATTTTAATATCAATATGGGTAAAGGTTTTAGCATGACTTGTCTGGAACAGAATTACACTTACTCCATTAACACTTTAGACAAGGGTACTAAATGTACTCAGCACATGTTCAAACACAATCCAACTGTGTTACAAGAATTCATTACACCGTGCAAATGTATTGTGCGGAACTGCTGTAAACAAATTGTTTGATGAATTCATGAAATGTTTGGAGAGTGTGGGGTATAAATTCGCTTTGACTTCATGCAAAAGAAAATCGGGCCGAATGCAAAACAGGCTGTCGATTTGCTATCGCCTATTTTGTGCTACCGCCCAGGATAAGTTTATGCCCCTGTGCCCCAAGGGTCCCGATTTTAACTCCAGGTGGATTCCACGCTCAAGCCTGAGTTAAAATTACAGTCGGGTCTCAATGATGTCACCGGGCCGCAACATGCCTGTGTAAAGAAGAACCCTATTGGCTCCGGCTGCATGTCCTCGCTGCCTGCTCAGGAGAGCGGGTTAAAATTGCAGATGTTGCAATCATGGCGGCTTTCGGAAAGGTAAGAGCCAGGGCGATTTTAACTGCCCACCCGCCAGGTTTCTGCTGAGTGAGTAGGGTTAAAATCGCCCCCTAAATGACAGCTCAGTTTCACAGTCCATTGGTGTACCAGTGCAGAAACAGGGTGCAATTTGGCACCCACAGTTTACCATGCACTGAGCTCCCCACCTGAGGTCCACTGGTAGCAGAAGAAAACCATGCAAAACTGAGCTACTTCTCCATCAGGAGGAAAGGATGATACGGGGGCAAGTCATGTAAATGGCTGCTATAGGGCAATTGTCAAGTATCATAGATGGTGCAAGATACATGACGGCTGATATAGAGCTAATTGCAACAGTTGACTACAATGGAATAGCCAACTAGCCACACAACGGGATGTGCATTCAAGAACATTACAGTATAATGCTGTATGTAATACACCACAGTTACAGAAGATTTCCAGAGGTCCAAACAGGTTATCTTCCAAACCTTTTGGTCATAAATTGTGCAGCTTTGAAGTTCCACAGGGGTTCTACAGTCTCACATAGTAACTCTAGTGGGAGACCCCCCTCCCCTTCCCTCCCAAAAGGGAAATGGCACAATTAGCTGTTTTCACCATTTATGCTGTTTCCCTGGGGGTTCCATTTGCTTCCCGCTGGAGTTACGGCAGGAGATTGGGAGAACGCCAATGGGAATTTCAAGGCCTGCATGTATGACAGGAATCCCAGAACTTCTACCATGACATTGGCGCCCTCTTGTTAAAAAGATTAGATGGAGCCAACACAATTGGATAAAACAAAAGCAGTTTTTGAAGCACAGAAAAGCATGTTATCAAATCAGTACAACAGGCCATATACTATCCTGCAGTCAAACTCGATAATGCACATCAGGCTCCACTCTGTCCACAGTTAAGTAAAGGTGCTTGGCTTTTTTAAAAATTTGTTCATGGGATGTGGGCATTGCTGGCAAGGCCAGCATTTATTGCCCATCCCTAGTTACCCTTGAGAAGGTGGTGGTGAGCCGCCTTCTTGAACCGCTGCAGTCCTTGTGGTGAAGGTACTCCCACAGTGCTGTTAGGATTTTGACCCAGTGACAATGAAGGAACAGCGATATACTTCCAAGTCAGGATGGTGTGTGACTTGGAGGGGAACTTTGGAGGTGGTGGTGTTCCCATGCGCCTGCTGCCCTTGTCCTTCTAGGTGGTAGAGATCGCGGGTTTGGGAGGTGCTGCCGAAGAAGCCTTGGCAAGTTGCTGCAGTGCATCTTGTAGATGGTACACACTGCAGCCACGGTATGCCGGTGGTGGAGGGAGTGAATGTTTAAGGTGGTGGATGGGGTGCCAATCAAGTGGGCTGCTTTGTCTTGGATGGTGTCGAGCTTCTTGAGTGTTGTTGGAGCTGCTCCACACTCCTGACTTGTGCCTTGTAGATGGTGGAAAGGCTTTGGGGAGTCAGGAGGTGAGACACTCGCTGCAGAATACCCAGCCTCTGACCTGCTCTTGTTGCTACAGTATTTATGAATCATAGAATCATAGAATCATAGAAAGTTACAGCACGGAAGGAGGCCATTTTGGCCCATCGTGTCCGCGCCAGCCAACAAAGAGCTATCCAGCCTAATCCCACTTCCCAGCTCTTGGTCCGTAGCCCTGCAGGTTACAGCATCCCAAGTGCACATCCAAGTACTTTTTAAATGTGGTTAGGGTTTCTGCCTCTACCACCCTTTCAGGCAGTGAGTTCCAGACCCCCACAACCCTCTGGGTGAAGAAATTTCCCCTCATATCCCCTCTAAACCTTCCACCAATTACTTTGAATCTGTGCCCCCTGGTTTTTGACCCCTCTGCTAAGGGAAATAGGTCCTTTCTATCCACTTTATCTAGGCCCCTCATAATTTTATACACCTCAATAAGGTCTCCCCTCAGCCTCCTCTGTTCCAAGGAAAACAAACCCAGCCTATCCAGTCTTTCCTCATAGCTAAGATTCTCTACTCCCGGCAACATCCTTGTAAATTTCCTCTGTACCCTCTCTAGTGCAATCACATCTTTCCTGTAATGTGGTGACCAGAACTGCACGCAGTACTCTAGCTGAGGCCTAACTAGTGTTTTATACAGTTAAAGTATAACCCCCCTGCTTTTGTATTCCATGCCACGGCTAATAAAGGCAAGCATTCCGTATGCCTTCTTAACCACCTTATCTACCTGGCCTGCTACCTTCAGGGATCTGTGGACATGCACTCCAAGGTCCCTTTGTTCCTCTACACTACTCAGTGTCCTACCATTTAACGTGTATTCCCTTTCCTTGTTAGCCCTCCACAAATGCATTACCTCACACTTCTCTGGATTGAATTCCATTTGCCACTGTTCTGCCCACCTGACCAATGTATTGATATCTTCCTGCAGTCCAGAGCTTCCTTCTTCAGTATCAACCACACAGCCGATTTTAGTATCATCTGCAAACTTCTTAATCATACCCCCTATATTCAAGTCTAGATCATTGATATATACCACAAAAAGCAAGGGACCTAGTACTGAGCCCTGCGGAACCCCACTGGAAACAGCCTTCCAGTCACAAAAACACCCATCAACCATTACCCTCTGCTTCCTGTCTCCGAGCCAGTTTTGAATCCAACTTGACATTTTGCCCTGGATCCCATGGGCTTTTAACTTCGTGATCAGTCTGCCATGTGGAACCTTATCAAAAGCCTTGCTAAAGTCCATATACACTACATCAAACACACTACCCTCATCTACCCTCCTTGTTACCTCCTCAAAAAATTGAATCAAGTTTGTCAGACACGACCTTCCCTTAACAAATCCATGCTGACTATCGTTGATTAATCCGTGTCTTACTCAATGAAGATTTATCTGGTCCTTCAGAATTCTTTCCAATAATTTTCCCACCACCGAGGTTAGGCTGACTGGCCTGTAATTACTTGGTCTATCCTTTTCTCCCTTTTTAAACAAGGGTACCACATTAGCAGTCCTCCAGTACCACGCCTGAAACCAGAGAGGATTGGAAAATGATGGTCAGAGCCTCTGCTATTTCCTCTTTTGCTTCGCTTAATAGCCTGGGATACATTTCATCCAGGCCTGGGGATTTATCCAGTTTTAAAGCTGCTAAACCCTTTAATACTTACTCTCTCACTATGTTTATTTCATCTAATATTTCACACTCCTCCTCCCTGATAGCAATAGAAACATAGAAGATAGGAGCAGGAGTAGGCCATTCGGCCCCTCGAGCCTGCTCCGCCATTCGATGAGATCATGGCTGATCATCCAAACTCAGTACCTTGTACCTGCCTTCTCCCAATATCTCTTGATACCTTTAGCTTTATGTAATATATCTAACTCATTCTTGAATATATTTAATGACTTGGCCTCAACTAACTTCTGTGGTAGAGAATTCCACAGGTTCACCACTCTCTGGGTGAAGAAATTCTTCCTCATTTCGGTCCTAAATGGCTTATCCCTTATCCTTAGATTATGACCCCTGGTTCTGGACTCTCCGACCATCGGGAACATTCTTCCTGCATCTAGTTTGTCCAGACCTGTCAGAATTTTATATGTTTCGATGAGATCCCCTCTCATTCTTCTATACTCCAGCGAGTATAAGCCCAATCGACCCAATCTCTCCTCATATGTCATTCCTGCCATCCCAGGTATCAGCCTTGTGAATCTTCGCTGAACTCCTTCCATGGCAAGAACATCCTTCCTCAGATAAGGTGACCAAAACTGCACACAGTACTCAAGGTGTGGTCTCACCAAGGCCCTGTACAACTGCAGCAGGACATCCCTGTTCCTATACTTAAACCCTTTCGCTATGAAGGCCAACATACCATTTGCCTTCTTAAATGCCTGCTGCACCTGCATGCTTACCTTCAGCGATTGGTGCACAAGGACACCCAGGTCTCGTTGCACTTCCCCTTCTCCCAATCTATTGCCATTCAGATAATAGTCTGCCTTTCTGTTTTTGACACCAAAGTGGATACCCTCGCATTTGTCCACATTATATTGCATCTGCCACGCTTCTGCCCACTCACCCAACCTGTCCAAATCATCCTGGAGTTTCTCGGTATCCTCCTCGCAGCACACACGCCCACCCAGCTTTGTGTCATCTGCAAACTTGGAGATATTACATTTAGTTCCCTTATCTAGATCATTAATGTATATTGTGAATAGCTGGGGTCCAAGGACCGATCCCTGCGGTACCCCACTAGTCACTGCCTGCCACTCGGAAAAAGACCCATTAATTCCTACTCTCTGCTTTCTGTCCACCAACCAGTTCTCTATCCAAGTCAATACCTTGCCCCCAATCCCATGTGCCTTAACTTTACACGCTAATCTCTTATGCGGGACCTTATCGAAAGCCTTTTGAAAGTCCAAATACACCACATCTACTGGTTCTCCCTTATCTATTTTACCAGTTACATCCTCAAAAAATTCCAGTAGATTAGTCAAGCACGATTTACCTTTTGTAAATCCATGTTGACTTTGTCCGATCCTGTCACTGTTTTTCAAGTTCTCAGCTATTACATCCTTTATAATGGACTCTAGCATTTTCCCCACTACCGATGTCAGGCTTACCGGTCTGTAATTCCCCGCTTTCTCTCTACCACCCTTTTTGAATAGTGGGGTAACATTAGCTACCCTCCAATCCATGGGTACAGTTCCAGATTCCATCGAATGTTGGAAGATGATCAGCAATGCATCTACTATTTCTAGGGCCACTTCCTTAAGTACCCTAGGATGTAGATTATCAGGCCCTGGGGATTTATCGGCCTTCAATCCAGTCAATTTCCCTAACACCATTTCCCTGCAAATACTGATTTCTTTCAGTTCCTCCCTTTCATCAGACCCTATGTTCTCCAACATCTCTGGGAGGTTATTTGTGTCCTCCTTTGTGAAGACAGAACCAAAATATGCATTTAATTGGTCTGCCATTTCTTTGTTCCCCATTATAACTTCCCCCGCTTCTGACTGCAAGGGACCTACACTTGATTTCACTAATCTTTTTCTCTTCACATATATATAAAAGCTCTTACAGTCAGTTTTTATGTTCCCTGCAAGCTTACTTTCATATTCTATTTTCCCCTTCTTAATTAATCCCTTTGTCCTCCTTTGTTGAATCCTAAACTGCTCCCAATCCTCAGGGTTACCGCTTTTTCTGGCCAATTTATATGCGCTCTCCTTGGATCTTATGCTATCCCTAATTTCCCTTGTTTGCCACGGTTGAGTCACCCTTTTTGTTTTATTCTTATGCCACACTGAGATGAACAAATTCTGTAGTTCATCCATGCAGTCTTTGAATGTTTGCCATTGCCTATCCACCGTCAACCCTTTGAGTGACATTCCCCAATCAATCCTACCCAACTCGCACCTCATACCATCGTAGTTTCCTTTATTTAAATTCAGGACCCTAGTCTCTGAGTCAACTACTTCACTCTCCATCCTAATGAAGAATTCAATCATATTATGATCACTCTGACCCAAGGGGCCTCATACAACAAGATTGCTAATTAATCCTTTCTCGTTACATAATACCCAGTCTAAGATGGCCTGATCTCTGGTTGGTTCCTCGACATATTGTTCCAGAAAACCATCCCGTAAACATTCTAGGAATTCCTCCTCCACAGTATTTTTACTAATTTGGTTAGCCCAATCTATATGTAAATTAAAGTCACCCATGATGACTGCTGTGCCCTTACTGCATGCTTCTCTAATTTCCCTTTTAATGCCATCCCCAACCTCCGTATTACTGTTTGGAGGTCTATATACCACTCCCACTAATGTTTTCTGCCCCTTGTTATTTCTCAGTTCTACCCATACAGATTCCGCATCATCAGAGCTAATATCCTTCCTTTCAATAGTGTTAACCCCCTCTTTAACCAGCAATGCTACCCCACCTCCCTTTCTTTTTTGCCTATCTTTCCTAAATATTGAATACCCCTGGATGTTGAGTTCCCAGCCTTGGCCACCCTGGAGCCATGTTTCTGTAATCCCAATCAAATCGTATTCATTTACCGCTATTTGCACAGCTAATTCGTCCACCTTGTTCCGAATGCTCCTTGCATTAAGACACAAAGCCTTCAGGCTTGTGTTTTTAACACTCTCAGACCTATATGAATTATTATTTACTGTGACCATGTTTGATTCAAACCGTTGAGTTCTTTGCCTTCTACTTTTGTTTTTCTCCTTCCTGTCTTTTGCTTTTATCCTTGTTTCCCTTTCCTCAGTCTCACTGCTCAGGTTCCCAACCCCCTGCCACTTTCGTTTAAACCCTCCCCAACAGCACTAGCAAACACTCCCCCTAGGACATCGGTCCCGGCCCTGCCCAGGTGCAGACCGTCCCGTTTGTACTGGTCCCACCTCCCCAGAACCGGTTCCAATGTCCAAGGAATTTGAATCCCTCTCCCTTGCACCATTCCTCTAGCCACGTATTCATTTGAAATATCCTCCTATTTCTACTCTGACTAGCACGTGGCATTGGTAGCAATCCTGAGAACAGATGCAAAGTATTCATTAAGAACCCTACCGACGTCTCCTGCCTCCACACACAGATTACCCTCATGATCTCTAATAGGCCCTACCCTTTATTTAGTTATCCTCTTACTCTTAATATATTTATAAAACATCTATGGGTTTTCCTTGATTTTACTTGCCAAGAATTTTTAATGCTCTCTCTTTGCTTTCTTAATATCCTTTTTAATTGCACACCTGCACTTTCTGTACTCCTCTAAAGATTCTGGAGTATTTAGCCCTCAGTATCTGTCATACGCCTCCCTTTTTTTCTTTATCCTATCCTGTATGTCCATGGACATCCAGGGGGCTCTAGATTTCTTAGTCCCACCTTTTTTCTTTAAGGGCACATATTTGGTCTGAACCCTCTGGATCTCCTCCTTGAACGCCTCCCACTGCTCCGACACTGATCTACCTTCAAGTAGCTGTTTCCAATCCACTATGGCTAAATCCCCTCTGAGCTTAGCAAAATTTGCTTTTCCCCAATATAGAATTTTTATTCCTGGTCTATCCTTGTCCTTTTCCATAACTACCTTAAATCTAACTGAATTATGGTCACTAGCACCAAAATGCTCCCCCACTGATACGCCTTCTACCTGCCCAGCTTTATTCCCTAAAACTAAGTCCAGAACCGCCCCCTCCCTTGTTGGGCTTGCTACATACTGGCTAAAAAAGTTCTCCTGGATGCATTTTAGGAATTCTGCACCCTCTATACCCTTCACACTAATTTTATCCCACTAATTATGTGGTTGGTCCACTTAAGTTTCTGGTCAATGGTGACCCCCAGGATATTGATGGTGGGGGATTCAATGATGGTAATGCCGTTGAATGTCAAGTGGCAGTTGCTGGATGCTCGCTTGTTAGAGATAGTCATTGCCTGGCACTTGTGTGGCGTGAATGTTACCTGCCACTTATCAGCCCAAGCCTGAATGTCGTCCAGGTCTTGCTGCATGCGGGCATGGACTGCTTCATTATCTGAGGAGTTGCGAATGGCATTGAACACTGTGCAATCATCAGCGAACATCCCCATTTCTGACCTTATGATGTAATGGAAATGTAATGGGCCTATGGCCCGGTCCATCACGGGACCTAAAATCACCTAGAAAACTACAGGTCTACAGCATAGGTGAACACTAGACTGATATGATGAATGTCACCTCTCTGCTGAATGTAAGGATCCAAAATGAGGTAAATTTCAGACCTTTTCTTAGGCCACAGCACATCACAGCTGGTTTTCAAAATGGAAAACAAATAGATTTGTTCAGCAGAAGGTGCTCTTGTAAGACTGTAAGATTGGGGTTCAGGCACAACGGGGTAAAACCTCTGCTACTTTATTCCCACCAGTCCACGATTTTCCATTCTTTAATTTTAAAGGATAGAAAATCACAGACTGGAAGTGCATGCAATTTTAGTGATATGCACTCCCATCTGCAGCAGGAGTGCAAAAGTAGAACCTGCACCTTTCTGTTGGAGCAGAGCGGAGAGAGCTTTGTGCTGTATGACACCTGGCTCAAGATTGCTTCCTTACCCCTGGCACAGGGTTTCCATTCATTCATTTTAATGAATGGAGTGTTGTGGGGGCTGTCAATTCGGCACGTGCCTGAATTCCCGATATGCAGTCCTGGTGCGCAAAGCGCTGCGTTGGGCATGAGTTAAGGGGTAAATTATGGGCAGAACAAGATGGAGTTTAACGGTATATATCAGAGTACTGGTTATTTCTCAGGCTTCCATGATAAAAATTACACAGTTGTGTAGCAATTTGGTAGAATGTGGTTTATGTAAAATTTGTCCAGTCAGCTGGAAGAGCAGCTGAATGGACTGCGATAGTCCTAAAGCAGTCCAAAACCTTAAACCCATAAAAAGCTGAAATAATCAAGGACAAAAACATTTCCAATCATATAATTATAGTGCTGTTTAATGTTATTTAATTCTGTAAATCACTGTTTTAAGCTGCTGTGCCTCATGCCAGTTCCTCCCCATCTATGGCTCACTGGAAAACTATAACCAAACATGACACCCTCTTACTATTGACTGAACCAAAATTTGGTAGAATGGTCAAATGTTATTCAAGAAAAATGTACCTAAAGCTCTCAAGAAATACCGTGTAAAAATAGGAGACCATTGTGACTCTGGGTGAAGTGTATTTATGCTCTTTGGAGAACCTGCCTGTGGTTATGTAATATGTCTACCTGTTAAACAGCGCTGTGGGCAATCTTTAAAGATAATCGTTCTTGCTGCAGTTGGAAATATATTAATAAGTGTTACGGTAAAACTTTATTTCCTCATTTGTATAATAGTCTAAATAGTGATTCCCAAATAAGGGCTTCCTGAAACCATTCCTTTGCGTAATGCTCATTTGGTTCCATATCGGAAATGCCTTAGAAAATAAACTGAGGAGATGAAATTACCCCTGTTGATAATTCTTACTGATAATTTTAACGCAAGTCAGAATTCGTACACAGCAGAAAATCCCATTTTATACTCAAACCGATTGTTTCCCTACATTTATCGGCGGGAGAAATGAGACCACATATGTGAGCTTTAGTGCTGTTAGCCAGGTATGTATGTAAATTAAGAGAAAAGCAGAAAGTCTTGATGTCTTGTGGCTGAAATTACTACAGCCCTGATTTTAACTGAACCCACCCGATGGGATTGGGGCGGGTTCAGGTTGGACGCCCATTTTACACCCCACCCAATTTTACTTAAATGGGGTGTATAAACGGGGCGTCCAGCCTGACTCTAGGTTGAAGTCGGAGCTAGTGTCTTTAATACACCATTGTTAGTTCAGATCCATGAACCCCACTTTTAAGCCGAACTGCCCTTTGGGAATGGAGCTGGTTTGGACACCCGTTTTACACCCCGCCTGATTTTATTCTATATTTTAAAAAAGTCATTCTGGGGATATGGGCATCGCTAGCAATGCCAACATTTAATGCCCATCCCTAGTTGCCCTTGAGAAGGTTGTGTTGAGCCACCTTCTTGAACCGCTGCAGTTCGTTTGGTTAAGGTACTCCCACAGTGCTGTTAAGTAGGGAGTTCCAAGAATTTGACCCAGCAACCATGAAGTAATAGCGATATATATCTAAGTCCAAGTCGGCATGGTGTGTGACTTGGAGGGGAACTTGGAGGTGATGGCAGTCCCTGTTGCCATTGTCCTTCTAGGTGGTAGTGGTCGCGGGTATGGGAGGTGCTGTCGAAGAAGCCTTGGTAAGTTGCTGCAGTGTATCCTGTAGATAGTACACATTGCAGCCACGGTGCACTGGTGGTGGAACGAATGGATGTTTAAGCTGGTGGATGGGCTGTCGATCAAGCAGATTGCTTGTCCTGGATGGTGCCGAGCTTCTTGAGTGTTGTTGCAGTTGCTCACAGGCAAGTGGAGAGTATTCCATCACACTCCTGACTTGTGCCTTGTAGATGGTGGAGAGGATTTGGGGAGTCAGGAGGTGAGACACTTGCCACAGAATACCCAGCCTCTGACCTGCTCGAGTATGACATTTATATGGCTGGTCATAGAAACATAGAATCTAGGAGCAGGAGTAGGCCATTCGGCCCGTCGAGCCTGCTCCGCCATTCAATACGATCATGGCTGATCATCCAAATCCAGTACCCTGTCCCTGCTTTAATCCCCACAGTACACATATCCCACCCTACCCCCGTAACCCCACGTATTTAATTCCCCCTAACATATCCCATCCTATCCCCATAACCCCACATATTTAATCCCCCCTAACACTAAGGGTCAATTTACCATAGCCAAATCAACCTAACCCACACATTTTTGGACTGTGGGAGGAAACCGGAGCACCCGGAGGAAACCCACGCAGACACGGGGAGAATGTGCAAACTCCACACAGACAGTCACCCGAGGTCAGATTCGAACCCGGGTCTCTGGCGCTGTGAGGCACCAGTGCTAACCACTATGCCACCGTGTTGCCCCAGTTGAGTTTCTAGTTGATGGTGGTGGATTCAGAGATGGTAATGCCATTGAATGTCAAGGGGAAGCTGGTTAGACTCTCTCTTGTTGGAGATGGTCATTGCCTGGCACTTGTGCAGCGTGAATGTTACTTGCCACTTATCAGCCCAAGCCTGGATGTTGTTATGTTATATTGACATCAATGGGAAAATAAAATGGGACAGGGTGATAAGGAGGGCTATGGTTTGATATAAAACTTCAATGCTCTTGCGCTTTCTTGATTGCATCATCGTTGGTGGCTCTTGGACCTGCACTGATTCTGCGCTGGGAGCAGGTAAGGTTGGTTCTGAGGGAGTCAGTAATTGCAGCAGAAATTATTTGCATGAGTCCTTCAAGAGACTTATTTATTTTACTAAGCTGCACTTCCACATCGGGTTTCTGCAACAGTCCTTCAAGAGACTCATTTATATTCTTAAGCTCCATTCCCAGATTTTGAGCTATGATATGATCTTTCATTTCATTAAATGACATGCACAGACATTCCACTCCCTGCCTGACCGAGGTAAGACAATCAATTTCTTTCTCTGAAAGAGATCGATTGAGTCAAGCCTTCAAGATGGTGGATGTGACCATGCATCTCCTGTTCTGCTGCATATATATCTGTGTCTCCCACAGGCACTGTAGTATCAAGCTGCTGTCTGTTTGGCACAGAGCCAGAGGGGCCAGGAGTTGGAGAGGAAGATTGAGAGGACCTCTCCTGCAACCCAGATTCCAGAACCTCCATGTTTAATTCAGCAAAAATTTCCTCCTGCTGCTCCTCCACCACCACCTCACTCGCATCTCCCACTGGCTCAACATGCCCTTCACCAATGACCTCTTCGGCTGCAGACTCAACGCACTGCTCATCCCGTGACTGAGAAGTATGCTGTAAACCTATGTAAAGGAAACAGTAAAGATTAGCAAAGGTAAAGCATGATGTGCCACATCACAGAAGCTATTCAGCACACATCACCTGTGTCGAATCGTTCATTTCCAAAGGTACATCCGCTAAGATATCCAAAGATATGCTCGAGCCTTTCCTCATGTTCGGTTAAAGCCCTTAACGTGACAACACCACCGCCTGTCAGTGAACGTTCTCTGGCGTTGTGAGCAGTTTTACTCTAAAATTGAAAATGAAAATCTGAAATGTAAGGGTTTTTACACCAAAACTGCATTGGCACTCACACAGTTAACTCAGTAAGCAACTCAAAGCATTTCAATCAAGATGACATTAGCATTTTATGAGACTTGCCTGGCTACAAAAGGCATAAAAATTTATGGGAGCATCTTGTGACTTCAGTTAACTCAGCTTAGCAAACAAACACTTTTTCAAGGCTTTTCATTTTAAATGTAACTTTTGTTATAACTATACAAACCTTCAGCGTTCGATATAAATCGCTGAATTTTTTGCGACATTGCTCAGCTGTACGAGGAATGGTCGAGGTTGCGGTCACACTTTGAGCAACCACTTTCCACGCTGCCATTTGGCCTTTTCGTGGCGGCTTGGACTTCTGAGTTCCAATTATCCGTGAACGTTTCGATTCTACCTCGTCAAGAAGTGTACGGAGATCATCATCACTGAAATTCTGTGTTCTTTTGATAAATTGGATAGTGCTGATAGCAGCCATTTTCGTTTGCTGATTATAAACAGTTAAATCTCTGAAAAAAATGATTTCTGGGCTTTTAAAACTATTTAAATTACTTTAAATCTCTTTGCAAATGTTTAACATTACTCAAATTATACTAAAAATCTTTAAAAGTTTACAAAACGATGCATTTAAATCCTACTTACTGCAAATTCCACCTGGAACAGTGAGAAAACTATGTCTTCAGCAGCTTGTACAATGGTTTCAGTGGAGAAAAAAATCAGGGGCGTGGCCTATGGAAAAGAGACCTTAATGGGCGTGTCTTCACTCCACATCGCACGCGATGCAACGCGCACGCTGCGCTGCAGGGCAGTGTGACGTCATACGCTGCCCTGCACTCAATCAGCCAGAAGATGAATTTTCTCCGTGGAAAAGACGAAACGGCAGACGCGGTATGTATTACCGCGCCTGCTCCTTACACCCGCGGGAACAGAGCCAGATCAATTTCTGGCCCATTAATGTAGATTGTGAATAGCTGAGGCCCAAGCACTGATCGTTGCGGCACCCCACTAGTTACAGCCTGTCAACCTGAAAATGACCCGTTTATTCCTACTCTCTGTTTTCTGTCTGTTAACCAATCCTCAATCCACGCTAGTATATTACCCCCAATCCCATGAGCCCTAATCTTGTGCAACAACCTCTTGGGTGGCACCTTATCTGCTTGGCTCTGACTCTTCACTCTGATGGAACAACGCTGGTTGCAAGAGCAGCTAAAATGGATACACAGAGTAGCATGTTCCTCTGATGGAGCTTTGAATACCCAAGTGCCTATGCTTTCTGGGTCAGGTTGCTATTCCGGGACTTCTTGCTTTGGCTAATTGGGCCACTACTTCCACATAGGACTTTTGATAAAGGACCTTGAATTTTAACTGAAGTGGATGTAAACCAAGATGGTCACTACTGAATACATCAACCAGATCACTGATGAAGATGGGGAAGGGACCTTACCCTTCTACACTATATCTTGTGAGCCTAGATAAGGAGATGTGCAATAAGGGTCAAAGCTTCATTCACCCACCCACACTGTCACCACACCAGAAAGAAGTTTCTCTTTAACTGACCCGACTAATTAAATTTGCTTCCTGGATACGCCACTGTGTTCTACATACACATATCATCACTATAGCAGTGTCTGCTACAGTAATGAAGGAAATGGTTAAATTACTGTACTCCTGGGTTTTGTTCAGTTGAATATCTGCAATATCTCTTTGCCCGTAATCCTAAACACAGCATGAAGCAAGCTTTCAATATTCTTGTCACATTCTTGCATCAGCAGGAAAACGTTACAACGGCTTGTCTTGTGCCTTGTAACTGCTAGTATAATACCTGATAAAAGGTTTGATTATTAAACCGCTAAAAACTGCCACTTAGACGTTTAAGACCAAGGAACCGAAAGCTCCTCTTCACAACAGATCCACCATCTTCTTATCTCTGTATGTTCTTCTGTTCTTGTCCAAAATTAACCCCATTGGCAACAGCAATAACAACTTACGCATTTAATCAGGGACAAGGGGGAAAATGTTCAAGTATCAGCCTTCAGGCTGTGGATCAGATCAGGTACATTTCAGTTTAGTAATTTAACTGAAAGCAGCTGCTACTGTGATGGATTCTCACAGGCAATTTTGAAAGTTTGATGCAGGCGCTGATGACAGTTTTTGGGCTTTTACATGTGGAAGCTGAGATACGTGAAACCAGTTTGCCAGGAAGTATTACACAAAGATCAAGATTATGCAAAAATCAGGATTTCTCCTAACTCAGGATTTTGGAGTGGGGAACAACTGTTTATTTTCTCTCCTTTCCCTCTTCTCCTCTTCTAATATTTACCCTGGGTCTAAAGATCTAAAGGGACCCTTGAAAATATATCTTACACCAGATAAATTAGATACAAAAAGGACCAGAAGGTAGACGTTGATGAATTTGTGCTCCCAGCACTATCTTATGGCCTGCTGGCCTCTACACCCGAATTCCGAAAGATCCCTCCTGGTTTGCAAAGCTCCACACTGGGCGTCCAAATTCATAAAATCTACTCTATGATGCGTTATAGTTGATTTTTTTTACTCCGGGGCGGGTACGTGTTGAAACGAGCCATGTGTCTGTCCAGGAGTAGCAGCAGGCAGGCTCGTCTGATTTTAACGGCCCAACCTCCAAAGGGTCAGGAAGTCGGGCGGGAGGTGGCAGCTCAGCCGTTAGAATCGGGCGGCAAGGGGTTGCTCCGTGAGGGGAATCCTGGTCGAGCGAGGGGTGCTGAAGGCCAGGGCATGGGAGGCCCAAGGTTTCCTTATGAGGCCCGGAGGAGCACTCCTTCTCTTCCTGGCCCACAAGAAACCTGTGTGTAAAAAAAAAAATAACTCACCTTACTGGGCCTCTTCTAGCCCGGGCAGATTTCACCCTGACGGAAAGCCACCACTGCTCCCCCCACTCAGGCCTCAGGTTAAAATGGCAGATCGCACCCCAATTACATCATCGAAGCCCGATCTGCATATTTAAAGAGGACCCCCTGCCGGCTTAGGCGCGGGTGGCCTTGCCGACGTCGGCCAGATTGAGGCAGGAAAGAAGTGAAGTCCCCCCCCGCTCGTTTTAGCTGCCTCCCGCCAGGTTTCTAACAAGCAGGGGATGTTAAAATCCACCCCATTATCTTTCTGTATGCACAGTAATTGTCGGCATTATATATTCACTATGAAAGCCCAAAACTGCTTGGGGTTTTCTTTAAACTTTCTTTATTACATTTAAAGAATTGTCTTTGCATTAGTTTAGTTATATTGTAACCAGAGTGCAAAGCTAAATCAGCCTGACACAAACTGCTTCAGGTGATCTGAAACCTAATGCAAGATGTTAAAGCAACACTGGATTCAGCTGTTACTATTATTCTGTGATTTTTGTGCAATATCAAACCACCCTGTAAACTTCTGCAGTATAATTCCACTATTTTGCCACTTTCTCAAAACATTTGTTATACTAAATTTGCAGTTTTCTGTGTGATTCCTGTTTAAGCAGGCTTGGGCACAGGGGTAACAAGAATCTATTCATTTTTAGACTGGATCAGAGACGTGGGGGAATTCAAAGCTCCAAGGATGGGTGGGAAGTAAAAATTAAAAAAAATCTCAAACCCAACCCCCAACTTGCCCACTTCCGCTTTTAACAGAGGTGGGTTGGGGGTCGGCGACCAATCCGCTCTCAGGAGGCGGGTCGATAAGTAAAAGCTTTTAAGGAGGCTGTGCGCCTACATTTTAACATTTAACATTTTTTAACCCATGGAGGCCGGGTTTCCCCAGAGCTCAGGAAACCCGGCAGGTAAGAGGATGTGGGGAGCGCTGAATCCATAAGATAAGTGCATTTATAGCACTGCTTGTGTTTCCTCCCAACAAGCTAACTTTTTTACATACCTTGCAATCTCCGACTCCCCCCACGCCCCCATGATCTCCCCCGACCACCACGATCTCCCCCCGACCTCCACGATCTCTCCCTCCACGATCTCCTCCCGACCGCCACGATCTCCTCCCGACCGCCATGATCTCCTCCCAACCTCCACGATTTCCCCCCTGACCTCAAACTGACCCCACCCGTAATCTCCCCCCCACCGGCCACGTTCTCTCTCTCCCTCCTCTCTCCTCCCTCCCTCTCTGCTCTCCGGCTGCGGCTTTGTGCCACAGGGTTTCCTCCCGTCTGTTGGGCGGGAAACCTGCTGAAAAAATGTAAAAGGTGTCCTGCTGTTAATTTCAGCAGGAGACCCGGGTACTTCCTGGTTTCCCATCTGGCTCACTCCACACCTTCAGTGGAAGTGGATGCGTGGAGCCCACCTATACTGCTCCACGAAAATTGCATCTAATCAGCGCTTGAGTGCGAAACCTGCAGGTGTCTGTTTTAGCTCCTCCAGCAAAGTTCAAATTATGGCAATCACCAATTAGGACTAAAATTACGTGCTAAATCCAGACTTTCAAACAGCCGTGTCTTATTAGCACAACACCCATTTAGCACCTATTTTCACCCTTTGGCCAAAATAACCCCCCTATGGTTGTTCTTAAGTCCTGCTACTCGCTCCCACTGATTCTCCACTTTAGTTCCAGCTCCTGTGACTTTCTTCGCCCGATCTTATCCAGAAGCATGTGTGATTAAAAAAATTGCGGGATTTATCATGGAAATGAGACCATCATAAATCATTAGTTCTACTTATAGCATAATTACACCGTTAGGTTACTGCTGACAGCTGCTTCAGGAAGTGGGGCTGGAGTATAACCGCAGGATTAGCTGAACTGGCTGAGATGAGGAATTCATCCTGTAGATAGCTGTGGTCATAAACCCAAACAGGCTTATTGTCCAGGTAACATGATAGAATTTCACATTCTGTTTCACATTGAGAAACTTGGGTCTGAAACTAGTATCTTAAATTTAAATAAAGGCAATTACAAGGGTATGAAGACAGAGTTGGCTAAAGTGGACTGGGAAAATAGATTAAAAGGTAAGACGGTAGATAAGCAGTGGCAGACTTTTAAGGAGATATTTCATAACTCTCAACAAAGATATATTCCAGTAAGAAAGACTCTACAAGAAGGATGAACCATCCGTGGCTAACTAAGGAAGTTAAGGAGGGTATCAAATTGAAAGAAAAGGCATACAATGTTGCGAAGATTAGTGGTAGGCCAGAAGATTGGGACATTTTTAGAAACTTGCAAAGGATGACTAAAAATGACCCATTTATCCCGATTCTCTGTTTTCTGTTAGTTAACCAATCCTCTATCCAGGCTAATGTATTATCCCCAACACCATGAACTCTTATCTTGTGCAGTAACCTTTTATGTGGCATCTTATTGAATGCTTTATGGAAATCCAAATACACTATACTGGTTCCCCTTTATTTCCAAAAAGCATTCGATAAGATGCCACATAAAAGGTTACTGCACAAGATAAGAGTTCATGGTGTTGGGGATAATACATTAGCCTGGATAGAGGATTGGCTAACTAACAGAAAACAGAGAATCGGGATAAATGGGTCATTTTCAGGTTGTCAAACTGTAACTAGTGGGGTGCCACAGGGATCAGTGCTGGGGCCTCAACTATTTACAATCTATATTAATGACTTGGATGAAGGGACTGAGTGGACTATAGCCAAAGTTGCTGACGATACAAAGATAGGTGGTAAAGCAAGTTGTGAGGACACCAAGGGCTGGATTTTATCAATGGAGGCGAGCAGGAGGTGGGACTCCCACTTTTGGGGTTGTAGTCCCGCCTCCATCGAGTTGTGGCCAACCCACTCGATTTTCCCTTGATTGACCTTGTTGAGACCGCCCAGCGGGCTCAGCAGGCCAATTAAGGGCCACCCGGCAACAGGTGATGTCACAGATTGACATTTCATCTGTCAAGAGCTTTTGACAGATGAAATATCAGCATATGACAGCTCTTTGAAGCTGTCAAATGCTGACAATCTGTCCTCTAAGTTAATTCCTTCCTCTCAGGCTGATTTAGAGATCTCTGCAGAACAAAAAGCAGAGGCTGCAGCTTTTGACAGCTCAACGGCCATTCTGCTTTCTGTGCCGATGAGATTTCTGACTCCCGAGACCTGAAGGGCTGACACCTACAGGAGGAAGTTAAGGTAAGTAAAACTTTTTTCCACACTTTACACTTACCTTGCACACTTACCTCTGCACACATGCACCCATCACTCACCTGCCCACCGACATATCGACCCCTCCAACCCCTGCAGACCCACGGTCCGCCTCGCTAAAATGGCATGGTTTGGAGCCGTCAGGTAGCCCACACTTCAGGGCTAAAAATAGGGATTAGGCAACAAACTGCCTGTTAACTACCTGTTAACAGGCAGTTTATTGTCACTAATCCCCTTCCCGCCTCGGGGCGGCGGGTCCCAGCACAGGTCGGGTACCCGCCTCCAGCGAAACTGGCATGGAGGCGGGTTGGGGGCGGGATGGGTTCGGGACCCCCGAATCTGCTATTTTCCCACCCCACATGCCTCCAAACCCGCCTCCACGGGTCAATGAAAATTCTGCCCAAAGAGTCTGCAAAGGGATATAGATAGGTTAAGTGAGGGGGCAAAAATTTGGCAGATGGAGTATAATGTGGGAAAATGTGAGGTTATCCACTTTGGTAGGAAGAATAGTAAAGCAAAATATTATTTAAATAGAGAGAGACTACAGAATGCTGCGGAACAGAGGGATCTGGGTGTCCTTGTACGTGAAACACAAAAAGCTAGCATGCAGGTACAGCAAGTAATTAGGAAGGCAAATGGAATGTTGGCCTTTATTGCAAGGGGGATGGAGTATAAAAGTAGGGAAGTCTTGCTACAACTGTACAGAGCGCTGGTGAGGCCACATCTGGAGTATTGTGTACAGTTTTGGTCTCCTTATTTAAGGTGGGATATACTTGCATTGGAGGCAGTTCAGAGAAGGTTCACTAGGTTAGTTCCTGGGATGAAGGGGTTGTCTTATGAGGAAAGGTTGAGCAGGTTGGACCTATACTCATTGGAGTTTAGAAGAATGAGAGGTGATCTTATTGAAACATATAATATTCTGAGGGGGCTTGACAGGGATGTTTCCTCTCGGGGGAATTAGGGGGCATAGTTTCAGAATAAGGGGTTGCCCATTTAAGACGGAGATGAGGAGGAATTTCTTCTCTCAGAGGGTTGTGAATCTTTGGAATTCTCTACCCCAGAGAGCTGTGGAGGCTGAGTCATTGAATATATTCAAGGCGGAGATAGACAGATTTTTGAACTACAGGGGAGTCAACGGTTATGGGGAACAGGCAGAAAAGTGGAGTTGAGGCCAAGATCAGATCAGCCATGATCTTATTGAATGGTGGAGCAGGCTCGGGGGGCCGAATGGCCTAATCTTATGTTTTTATATGTGGATTTGTTGATAATATTACTTCAATAGTCATTAAAGTCAGCTTCCAAAGAACACGGACGAAATGATAGCTTTTTAACAATTCTGTAGTGATACTAACAATTTGTCAGTTTAATTTTACCTCAAGTGCAGCAAATGTTTAGGGAAGAAAACTACTAATTTGAAGGGAGCGTTTGTGCTTTGTGCACCAGCAGACAGCAGGGCAATCCTTTTATAAATAGCTCAGCGATAGTGACCTCCCTCCAGCATTAGAGCTACATTTACACACCCAGTAATTAGTTCTTTACACTCTTTCATTATGTAATTCTACACTGCATGTCTTTAACCCATATTCAACTCACAGCTTACTTTCAACTCCATGTCATTAAATGCTTCTAACTATATCACAAAGCACTCTGGCCACAGAACACTGCATTTAACTAGTTTCCTTTCTTTATTAGAAATCTGCAAAAACAGCATTTCCCTGCAAGTTCCTTCACTCTTTCCTTCTGTTATCCCGACAGCCTCCAGCCCTCTGAGTCCCATTCCAGGCTTACTAATTCTGCTTTAATATTAAAGGGAAACCTAAAAAATTTTTGGGAAGCTTTATCCCACTACGGCCCTGTGTAAATGATTCACTGCTTTCCTGTTATTCACTCTGGTTCTTTTGCTCATATTGAACTGCACTATGGTATAATTCATCTGTTTAAAAAAGAGAAAAAAAGAAAGACTTGCATTTATATAGCGCCTTTCAAGACCACCAGACATCCCAAAGCGCTTTCCAGCCAATGAAGTATTTGAAGTGTAGTCACTGTTGTAATGTAGGAAGCAGGGCAGCCAAATTGCGCACAGCAAGCTCCCACAAACAGCAATGTGATAATCTGTTTAAGTGATGCTGATTGAGGGATAAATATTGGCCAGTACACTGGGGATAACTCCCCTGCTCTTCTTCAAAATAGTGCCAAGGGATCTTTTACATCCACCTGAGAGAGCATACGGGGCCTCGGTTTAACGTCTCATCTGAAAGACAGCACCTCCGACAGTGCAGCACTCCCTCAGCACTGCACTGGAGTGTCAGCCTAGATTTTTGTGCTCAAGTCTCTGGAGTGGGACCTCTGACTCAGAGGCAAGAGATCGTGCTACCAACTGAGCCATGGCTATTTAAGGGAAATTGCAGATGATAACAAAACAAACTGGGCCTTATTGTCACAAAACTAAATTGTACCATACTATTGATGGCAGAGGCTGTTTTATCTTTGTTTTGTTTTCTACCTTGCCTGTAACAAAATCATATTGATATGAACAAGTAGAATGCTGGGAGCACAGTCTGAGGCCGCGATTTTCTTATCAGTGTCGGGATGGGGGCGGGTCAGCTGGTTTCCGGGTTTCAGTCCCGCCCCCAGCTTCCTCTGCTCTGTGATGTGATTTTCCCTTGATTGGCCTTGTTAAGCCCACCCTGCGGGCTTATCGGCCAATTAACAGGAAGCGGGTCTGATGACGTCATTTGATGACACGTCATCTGCCGGTTTCCTTAAAGGAACCATGCACAATTGTATTTTGACAGTTGATTTTTCAGTGTTTGACAGCATTGAGGTACTGAAAACATTGACAATCACTGCACAAAGGTGAACTCTTGCACCTAGGCCTCTCCAATGACTCCCTCCATATGCTTATGGAGGGAGTCACAGCATGCAGTTTCTATTCCCTTCCAAGGGCGGAAGAGACCTCCCCAGGACACCAACTTACCTTGCATCTCCACCCAACCCTCTCTATCTACTTTATCACTTCCCCATCTCACTAGCCACCCCTCACACTCACCCTCATTCTACTGCAAGCATAACAATGAACAACACACAAGGGTGGGCATTTGAGAGGTTTAGCCAATGTCCATGTGAAGTTTATGGTAATGTGTTGTCATACAGTGACATCTCTTTTTCAAAAATTGCCCCTTATTGGACAGATCAGAGCACACATTGAGAAGTGTCTTACTGAGTTCCAGTGATTGTTCAGTCATAACTACCCCCCACACCCCCGCCCCGCTATAGTGATGAGTGTGCATGGAATGGCTTGGACATTAAAGGGATGCTTCACGGTGCTGGTGTGGGATGGTGTCAACCTGGCACATCATGTGGCAGCCAGGGTTTACAGCATCAAGTGAAAAAAGACTGACCATGGTGATGTCATCACTGGCCTCCTGGTCAGCAATTTTGTCAGGGGCTGATGCCCTGTGTCCAGTGCAGCATCAGGTGATGGCGGCGAAGGTTGGTGATGAGGTTGGTGATGTTGGTGTTGGGGATGATTGTGGAAGGATTCGGAGGACCTAGGTCTGATTGTTTCAATGGCTCTGATGTTGCTGCAATAGATGGCAACTACAGGTGAGATGACAGAAGCGATCTGTCACTGGTGAGAGAGGTTCTCCCAATGAGGTGGCACTGGACATACAGTTGGATTTGAAAATTTGTAAGCTAAAGAAATCTGTATAAGTATTAAAAATGCGGTAAGCAACATTTTCTTTGCTCTGAAACTCACCATGTGCAACATTGCATCCCTCACACCACTTCTGCAGCTGTCATCTTTTCACAAACATCAGACCAGACTCACAACACGCCACACTTACCTGGCGTGTTGTCCGGATGTCGTAAAACCCAACCCAAAAGCTGGAAAATCGAAAAATACCGTGAAAACTGCTCACAAGTGCCTGTTAATAGGCAGTTAATTGCCTTTAATCTGTTTCCTGCTGCTAGGTGTTGGGTCCATTCACAAATCGGGGACCCGACACTTGGGAAGGTTGTGTGGAGGCGGGTTGACGGCGGTTGCAAAACCCGCCATCAATCAAAACGACTTTAACCTCTGACCCGCCTCCAAACCTGCCCTCTGAGTGCCGGCAAAATCGTGGCCCTAAGTATCTGAGTTGCTCCCACTTATAGGTCCTGATCTTATCTTCCAGGCAGGTTTGGTGCGATGGGGGCGGAAGTACGGACAGGAAACCCGGAAGTACGTCCTGGAGTTTTTAGAGGCCTTTTAATTTTTTTCTGTAGGTTTCCCGCCCGGGCGGGAAAGCCTGCCGCACAAGGCCGCAACTGAGCTGAGAGCAGGTGGGAGAGATCGCGGGGGTGAGGGTGGCAGTCGGGGGGAAGGGGCTCCGATCGCGGCGGGGGGTGGTGGTCGGGGGAGGGGCTCCGATCGGGGGGTGGGGATCGGGGGGAAGGGCCTCCGATCACGGGGTGGGGGTCGAAGGAAGGGCCAACGATCACGGGGTGGGGGTCGGGGGGAAGGGGCTCCGATCGGGGGGTGGGGATCGGGGGAAGTGGCTCCAATCACGGGGTTGTGGTCGGGGGGAAGGGGCTCCGATCACGGGCTGGGGGTCGGGGGGAAGGGGCTCCGATCGCAGGGTGGGGGTCGGGGGAAGGGGCTCTGATCACGGGCTGGGGGTCGGGGGGAAGGGGCTCCGATCGCGGGGTGGGGGTCGGGGGAAGGGGCTCTGATCACGGGGTGGGGGTCGGGGGGAAGGGGCTCCAATCACGGGCTGGGGGTCGGGGGGGAAGGGGCTCCGATCGCGGGGTGGGGGCAGGGGAAGGGGCTCTGATCACGGGGTGGGGCTCGGGGGGAAGGGGCTCCAATCACGGGCTGGGGGTCGGGGGGAAGGGGCTCCGATCGCGGGGTGGGGGCAGGGTAAGGGGCTCTGATCACGGGGTGGGGCTCGGGGGAAGGGGCTCTGATCACGGGGTGGGGGTCGGGGGGAGGGGTTCTGATCACGGGGTGGGGGTCGGGGGGAGGGGTCCGATCACGGGGTGGTGGTCGAGGGAAGGGGCTCAGATCACGGGATGGGGGTCGGGGGAGGGGTCCGATCACGGGGGTGAAGGGGCTCTGATCACGGGGGTGGCGGTCGGGGGAAGGGGCTCCGATCACGGGGTGGGGGTCGGGGGAAGGGGCTCCGATCACGGGGTGGGGGTCGGGGGAAAGGGCTCTGATCACGGGGTGGGGGTGGGGGGAAGGGGCTCTGATCGCGGGGTAGGGGTCGGGGGAAGGGGCTCCGATCGCGGGGTGGGGGTCGGGGGAAGGGGCCCCGATCACGGGGTGGGGGTCGGGGGGAAGGGGCTCCGGTCGGGGGAGGGGCTCCGATCGCAGGGTGGGGGATCGGGGGAAGGGGCTCCGATCGCGGCGGGGGGTGGTGGTCGGGGGAGGGGCTCCGATCGCGGGGTCGGGGGAAGGGGCTCTGATCACGGGGTGGTGGTCGGGGGAAGGGCCTCCGATCACGGGGTGGGGGTCGGGGGAAGGGGCTCTGATCACGGGGTGGGGGTCGGGGGAAGGGCCTCCGATCACGGGGTGGTGGTCGGGGGAAGGGCTCTGATCACGGGGTGGGGTCGGGGGAAGGGGCTCTGATCACGGGGTGGGGGTCGGGGGAAGGGGCTCCGATCACGGGGTGGGGGTCGGGGGGAGGGGCTCCGATCACGGGGGGGAAGGGGCTCCGATCACGGGGGGGAAAGGGCTCCGATCACGGGGTGGGGGTCGGGGGGAAGGGGCTCCGATCACGGGGTGGGGGTCGGGGGTCGGGGCTCCGATCACGGGGGGGAAGGGGCTCCGATCACGGGGTGGGGGTCGGGGGGAAGGGGCTCCGATCACGGGGTGGGGGTTGGGGGGAAGGGGCTCCGATCGGGGGGTGGGGGTCAGGGGAAGGGGCTCCGATCACAGGGTGGGGGTCGGGGGAAGGGGCTCTGATCGCGGGGTGGGGGTCGGGGGAAAGGGACTCCAATCGGAGGGTGGTGGTCGGGGGAAGGGGCTCCGATCACGGGGTGGGGGTCGGGGGGAAGGGGCTCCGATCGGGGGGTGGGGGTCAGGGTAAGGGGCTCCGATCACGGGGTGGGGGGTCGGGGGGAGGGGCTCCGATCATGGGGGGGAAGGGGCTCCGATCACGGAGTGGGGGTCGGGGGGAAGGGGCTCCGATCACGGGGTGGGAGTCGGGGGGGAAGGGGCTCCGATCGCGGGGTGGGGGTCGGGGGGAAGGGGCTCCGATCGGGGGGTGGGGGTCGGGGGAAGGGGCTCCGTTCACTGGGGGGAAACGGCTCTGATCACGGGGTGGGGGTCGGGGGGTAAGGGGCTCCGATCGCGGGGTGGGGGTCGGGGGAAGGGGCTCCGATCACAGGGTGGGAGTCGGGGGGGAAGGGGCTCCGATTGCGGGGTGGGGGTCGGGGGAAGGGGCTCCGATCACGGGGTGGGGGTCGGGGGGAAGGGGCTCCGATCGGGGGGTGGTGGTCGGGGGAAGGGGCTCTGATCACGGGGTGGGGGTCGGGGGAAGGGGCCCCGATCACGGGGTGGGGGTCGGGGAAGGGGCTCCGATCAGGGGGTGGGGGTTGGGGGAAGGGGCTCCGATCACGGGGTGGGGGTCGAGGGGAAGGGGCTCCGTACGCGGGGTGTTGGTCGGGGGAAGGGGCTCTGATCATGGGGTGGGGGTCGGGGGAGGGGCTCCGATCGCAGGGTGGGGGGTCGGGGGGAAGGGGCTCTGATCACGGGGTGGGGCTCGGGGGAAGGGGCTCTGATCACGGGGTGGGGGTCGGGGGGAGGGGTTCTGATCACGGGGTGGGGGTCGGGGGGAGGGGTCCGATCACGGGGTGGTGGTCGAGGGAAGGGGCTCAGATCACGGGATGGGGGTCGGGGGAGGGGTCCGATCACGGGGGTGAAGGGGCTCTGATCACGGGGTGGCGGTCGGGGGAAGGGGCTCCGATCACGGGGTGGGGGTCGGGGGAAGGGGCTCCGATCACGGGGTGGGGGTCGGGGGAAAGGGCTCTGATCACGGGGTGGGGGTCGGGGGAAGGGGCTCTGATCGCGGGGTAGGGGTCGGGGGAAGGGGCTCCGATCGCGGGGTGGGGGTCGGGGGAAGGGGCTCTGATCACGGGGTGGGGGTCGGGGGGAAGGGGCTCCGGTCGGGGGAGGGGCTCCGATCGCAGTGTGGGGGATCGGGGGAAGGGGCTCCGATCGCGGCGGGGGGTGGTGGTCGGGGGAGGGGCTCCGATCGCGGGGTCGGGGGAAGGGGCTCTGATCACGGGGTGGTGGTCGGGGGAAGGGCCTCCGATCACGGGGTGGGGGTCGGGGGAAGGGGCTCTGATCACGGGGTGGGGGTCGGGGGAAGGGCCTCCGATCACGGGGTGGTGGTCGGGGGAAGGGCTCTGATCACGGGGTGGGGTCGGGGGAAGGGGCTCTGATCACGGGGTGGGGGTCGGGGGAAGGGGCTCCGATCACGGGGTGGGGGTCGGGGGGAGGGGCTCCGATCACGGGGGGGAAGGGGCTCCGATCACGGGGGGGAAAGGGCTCCGATCACGGGGTGGGGGTCGGGGGGAAGGGGCTCCGATCACGGGGTGGGGGTCGGGGGTCGGGGCTCCGATCACGGGGGGGAAGGGGCTCCGATCACGGGGTGGGGGTCGGGGGGAAGGGGCTCCGATCACGGGGTGGGGGTTGGGGGGAAGGGGCTCCGATCGGGGGGTGGGGGTCAGGGGAAGGGGCTCCGATCACAGGGTGGGGGTCGGGGGAAGGGGCTCTGATCGCGGGGTGGGGGTCGGGGGAAAGGGACTCCAATCGGAGGGTGGTGGTCGGGGGAAGGGGCTCCGATCACGGGGTGGGGGTCGGGGGGAAGGGGCTCCGATCGGGGGGTGGGGGTCAGGGTAAGGGGCTCCGATCACGGGGTGGGGGGTCGGGGGGAGGGGCTCCGATCATGGGGGGGAAGGGGCTCCGATCACGGAGTGGGGGTCGGGGGGAAGGGGCTCCGATCACGGGGTGGGAGTCGGGGGGGAAGGGGCTCCGATCGCGGGGTGGGGGTCGGGGGGAAGGGGCTCCGATCGGGGGGTGGGGGTCGGGGGAAGGGGCTCCGTTCACTGGGGGGAAACGGCTCTGATCACGGGGTGGGGGTCGGGGGGTAAGGGGCTCCGATCGCGGGGTGGGGGTCGGGGGAAGGGGCTCCGATCACAGGGTGGGAGTCGGGGGGGAAGGGGCTCCGATTGCGGGGTGGGGGCCGGGGGAAGGGGCTCCGATCACGGGGTGGGGGTCGGGGGGAAGGGGCTCCGATCGGGGGGTGGTGGTCGGGGGAAGGGGCTCTGATCACGGGGGTGGGGGTCGGGGGAAGGGGCCCCGATCACGGGGTGGGGGTCGGGGGAAGGGGCTCCGATCAGGGGGTGGGGGTTGGGGGAAGGGGCTCCGATCACGGGGTGGGGGTCGAGGGGAAGGGGCTCCGTACGCGGGGTGTTGGTCGGGGGAAGGGGCTCTGATCATGGGGTGGGGGTCGGGGGAGGGGCTCCGATCGCAGGGTGGGGGGTCGGGGGGAAGGGGCTCCGATCGCGGGGTGGGGGGTCGGGGGAGGGGCTCCAATCTCGGTTGGGGGGAAGGGGCTCCGATCGCGGGGTGGGGGGTCGGGGGTCGGGGCCCCGATCACGGGGTGGGGGTCGGGGGAAGGGGCTCCGATCAGGGAGTGGGGGTTGGGGGAAGGGGCTCCGATCAGGGGGTGGGGGTTGGGGGAAGGGGCTCCGATCAGGGGGTGGGGGTTGGGGGAAGGGGCTCCGATCTCGGGGGGGGGGTCGGGGGGAAGGGGCTCCGATCTCGGGGGGGAGGTCGGGGGGAAGGGGCTCCGATCGCGGAGGGGAGGTCGGGGGAAGGGGCTCCGATCGCGGAGGGGAGGTCGGGGGAAGGGGCTCCGATCTCGGGTGGGGGGTCGGGGGGAAGGGGCTCCGATCTTGGGGGGGGGGTTCGGGGGGAAGGGGCTCCGATCTCGGGGCGGGGGGGTCGGGGGGAAGGGGCTCCGATCGCGGAGGGGAGGTCGGGGGAAGGGGCTCGATCGCGGAGGGGAGGTCGGGGGAAGGGGCTCCGATCGCAGAGGGGAGGTCGGGGGATGGTGCTCCGATCTCGGGGGGGGGGGGGTCGGGGGGAAGGTGCTCCGATCTCGGGGGCTGGGGTCGGGGGAGGCTCCGATCGCGGGGGGTGGGAGAGATTGCCGGCGGGGGGTGGGGGGGGTGTGGTCGGGGGTAAGGGGCTCCGATTGCGGGGGGGGTCTCCGATCGTGGAGAGGTTGGGGGGACGTTAGATGGTGGTCAGGGGATTCAATCGTGGGGGGGTTGGGGTGGGAGAGCAGAGAGATCGCTGGGGGTTGGTTACAGGTGTAAGCTTGTTGGGCTGGGAGGAAACACTCCTGCTCCTCCTGGCCCACAAGCAGTGCAATAAAGGCACTTACCTCATGGATTCAGCCGTTCTCACCTCCATTCACCTGCCGGGTTTCCCGAGGCCTGGGGAAACCCGGCCGACTGTCGTTAAAAATAGAAACCTTATTAAAATGGAGGCACGCAGCCTCCTTAATAGGTCTCAACGACCGGCCCGCCTCCTGCAAGCGGATTGGCCACCCGCCCCAATCCCGGTGTTAAAATCAGAAGTGGGTGGGTACCTGTTTCAGATTTTTAACTTTTTAACCTCCCACCGGAACCAAACCCACCTGTATTTGGGGGGTTAAAATTACCAATATAATGAGAGGGAGTGCTGTCATCCAGGGTCAGTGTAACCTGGGCAGGTTAGTGGAGCTGTCCCCAGTAATACTGGCTATTCTCAGCAAGACAGCTCCTCAATAAAGCCTGATTTTCCTCATGTGTGCACGGATATGTCTGCTTCAGTTCATTTTATCAAAACACATCAAGGATCAGAGCATTGGATTACTTCCAAATAGCAAAATACTGCAGATGATGGAAATCTGAAATAACAACAGAAATTGCTGGAAACACTCAGCAGGTCAGGCAGCATCGAGGAGAGAGAAACAGAGTCAACGTTTCGGGTCAAACCCTTTGTCGGAACTGGAAAAGGTTAGGGAAGAGAGATTTTTAAGCAGGGGCAGGGAGGAGGGGAGGTAAGAACAAAGGGAAGGTCTGTGATAGGATGGTGCAAGGCAAGCAAAGGAGAGATAATGGGGCAAGTTAAGAAACAAAAGATGGCTCCAGATGAGGTGTGAATGATGATGGCAGCAACATTAACAGCTACCGTGTGAGGAAACAAGAGATAAAAAAAATATAAAGAAATGCAGGGGCCGATTTATAGTCTGAAATTGTTGAAGTCGATGTTGAGTCCAGAAGGCTTGAAGTGCCTAATCGAAAGATGAGGTGCTGTTCCTCGAGCTTTCGTTGAGCTTCGTTGGAACAGTGTAAGAGGCCGAGGACGGAGAGATCAGAGTGGGAGTGGAGCGGAGAATTAAAGTGACAGGCGACCGGAAGCTTGGGGTCATGCTTACGGACTGAACTGGAGGTGTTCCACAAAGTGGTCACCCAATCTGCGTTTGGTCTCCCCAATGTAGAGGAGACCGCCTCGTGAGCAGCGAATACAGTGTACTAAATTGAAAGAAGTACAAGTAAATTGCTGTTTCACCTGGAAGGAGTGTTTGGGGCCCTGGATGGTGGGAAGGGCGGAGGTAAAAGGGCAGGTGTTGCATCTCCTGCGCTTGCATGGAAAGCTGGCGGGCGAAGGGGAAGGGGTGCTGGGGGTGGTAGAGGAGTGGACCAGGGTGTCTCGGAGGGAGCGGTCCCTTCGGAATGCTGAAAGGGGGGGGAGGGGAAGATGTGTTTGGTGGTGGGATCACGCTGGAGGTGGCGGAAATGGCGGAGGATGATCCGTTGAATGTGAAGGCTGGTGGGGTGAAAGGTGAGGACAAGGGGAACCCTATCGTGGTTCTGGGAGGTAGGGGAAAGGGTGAGAGCAGAAGTGCGGGAAATGGAATGGACACGGTCGAGGGCCATGTCAACCACGGTAGAGGGGAATCCTCGGTTGAGGAAAAAGGAAGACATACCGGAAGCATCAGTATGGAAGGTGGCATTGTCAGAACAGATGCGGCGGAGACGGAGAAACTGGGAGAATGGAATAGAGTCCTTACAGGAAGCGGGTTGGAAGGAAGTGTAGTCCAGGTAGCTGTGGGAGTCAGTGGGCTTATAGTGGAAGTTGGTCGATAGCTTATCCCCAGGAATGGAGACAGAGAAGTCGAGGAAGGGAAGGGAAGAGTCAGAGATGGACCATGTGAAGGTGAGGGAAGGGTGGAAATTGGAAGCAAAGTGTATGAAATTTTCTAGTTCAGGGCGAGAGCAGGAAACAGCACCGATACAGTCATCAATGTACCGGAAAAAAAGGTGAGGGAGGGGACCTGAGTAGGACTGGAACAAAGAATGTTCCACATATCCCACGAAAAGGCAGGCATAGCTAGGACCCACGCGGGTACCCATAGCAACACCTTTAATTTGGAGGAAGTGAGTGGAGCCAAAGGAGAAGTTGTTCAATGTGAGAACAAGTTCAGCCAGGCGGAGGAGGGTGGTGGTGGATGGGGACTGGTTGGGCCTCTGTTCAAGGAAGAAGTGGAGCATCCTCAGGCCATCCTGGTGGAGGTGTAGAGGGATTGGACGTCCATAGTGAAAAGGAAACGGTTGGGGCCGGGAAACTGGAAACTGTTAAAGTGGTGGAGGGTGTTGGAAGAGTCGCGAATGTAGGTGGGAAGGGACTGGACAAGGGGAGAAAAAATAGAGTCGAGATAGGAAGAAATCAGTTCTGTGGGGCCAGAACAGGCTGAAACGATGGGTCTACCAGGGCAGTCCTGTTTGTGGATCTTGGGAAGGAGGTAGAAGCGGGATGTGCGGGGTTGAGGGACTATGAGGTTGGAGGGAAGATCTCCAGAGGAGATGACGTCAGTGACAGTCTTGGAAACAATGGCTTGATGTTTGGTAGTGGGGTCATGGTCCAGGGGGGAGGTAGGAGGAGGTGTCAGAGAGTTGCCATTCAGCCTCTGCACGGTACAGGTCGGTTCGCCAAACAACAACAGCACCACCCTTGTCAGGTTTAATGACAATGTTAGGGTTGGATCGGAGAGAATGGAAGGCTACAAGTTCAGAGGGAGGTAGGTTGGAGTGAGTGAGGGGAGCAGAGAACTGGAGACGGCCAATGTCAGACCGGCAGTTAGCAATGAAAAGATCTAGAGAGGGTAAGAAGCCATAGGAAAGGGTCCAGGTAGAACGAGAATTCTGAAAGCGGGAGAAAGGGTCCACTGTACAGGGAGAAGACTCCTGGCCAAAGAAGTGGGCACGGAGACGAAGGCAACGGAAAAAGAGCTCAGCGTCGTGCTCAGGCCTTTGCTAAGGACTGATCGTTCGGGGTCAGAGAAGGGAAGGTCAGAGGGGATAGTGAAAACACGGGTGAGATTGGAAGAAGGGATGGGGTCAGAGGAAAGTGACGGGGAAGAAGGTTCCGGAGGGGCATTGGTGGGTTACTTCGATGCTTGACCTGACTTCTGCACCAATATAACCATGGCATAGGTTATACTTCATCTTTAAATTAACACAGTCTACACAGTTAGTCAGGTATGTTTTGGTCAATATTAACTTGCCTTAACTTAATAACATCTTCAGAAACGCATTATTTTTTATTGAAAATCATATATTGATGATACAATGTTACTTCTGTTAAATCGTACAGAGAATGAGCCCCATGTTTTACATCAGTCTGAGGACACCCTTGGTTTTGCTCTGAAACCTTGCGATATTGGATACCTGCTTTGCAGTCGTTGAACATGATTTCATTGTCAGGGGAGCATTTTTTGAAATCCACAATTGGTTGTGTAGTTGCTTACTTGAATCAGATTCCAAAATACTGCAGATGCTGGAAATCTGAAATAAAAACAGAAAATGTTGGAAACACTCAACAGAGTTAACATTTCAGGTCGATGACCTTTCGTCAGAGCTGGAAAAAGCTAGAGATATAACAGGGTTTAAGCAAGTGCAGAGGCAGGGAAAGGGGGGAGGGGAGGGAAGAGCAAAAGGGAAGGTCTGTGATAGGGTGGAAGCCTGCCTTCCACATAACTTTCCTTTAGCTCTTTCCTCTGCTCACACCTTTCCCCCACCTCTGTACTTGCCTAAAAACTCTTACATCTCTAACTTTTTCCAGTTCTGATGAAAGGTTAATGACTTGAAACGTTAACTCTGTTTCTCTCTCCACAGATGCTGCCTGACCTGCTGAGCATTTCCAGTATCTTATGTTTTTATTCCAAAAGACAGTTATTACCGAGAAAGCCATACAGTGATCAAATAGAATCCGTCTTTTACTTCACATCAACAACATTGGAATGTGCTAACTGCAGATCTTGGTTTTGTTGGAAACGTGGAGGCACTCTGCATGCCATGTATGTTTATTTTGGACTGGAATCTGTATGAGCCATTATAAGCCAGATGGAAGCCAGAGTTCATCTGCACTTGAGAGTTGGTAGGTTTACAGATCTTCTGTCAGATTTGTTGCCTGAGGTAAGTGCAGGGAGCCGGGCTTATCTGTAGGTACTCCTCTGCAATGGGGGTCTACGTATTACACAGCAGAGCCCAGCTGGAGTACAGTGACTGGCACATAATGACAATTCTAAACAGAGGAGACCCAGTACACAGTGGTTGCTATCCCCAAACTGCAACAAAAAAATGCCATGTACTGTATAAAAGTGCCTTTTGTCCTTTAATATGTGACTACTGCTGCATCACAGCCACGTATCCCACCAGCTGGTTTGGCACAACCTCTGAACTCATATTTTGAACGTGTAACCGTTCCAAGACTATAATAACAAGAAATGTTTTGAACAGTTGAGAGAAGTTTCCATACACGAGTTGCATTGTTTTCTACTCCACTCTTCACCTGGACCAATTATTGAAAATTGGCAACCAGTACACCCCACAGCTGCTAATATAAGAACAAACTGAAGCTGTTGGATGAGTCAGGCCAACGAGAAAACAAAAAGCTTAATTTAGTACAGTGTGGTGACATAAAACAGGAACATTACAAGAACGTTTCTGCTTTTGCATTTTTTAGAAAACCAGCCAATTGGCTGAATTTGGCTGTGCAACATTAGCATACTAGTACGCTGACACATTCATATAAACTTCATCTGTCTATCATTTTAACTAAGGCATTGGCCAGTGTAAGAAAAAATTTAAATAAACAGATGAAGACCACCATTAATATAGTGGTGAAAGAAATTTTATGTGACTCCATTAATGCATCTGTATGTTAATAGCGCACAAAGTGATTTCATTGTACAGGCATATTAAACTAGACATTGTACATTATTGTATACAGAGAATCAGTGATTAATGCAGGATCAATAACAGCCTGATAACTATTACAATAGGACCAAAGAAAATCAGTGACACAGAGCTGCGACTCATCATTCTGAGTCTGTGTCATCCACAGTTAATCTGGATATTTCGAAAGGAAACCTCAATCTCTAAACCTCCCATTTACAGCAGGAGAAAAAGAAAGTTGTATTCGCTGAATTTAAATACTGTTTCACCTTACTGTGTAGTATTCACAGCAAAAGTACAAATAACTGTGATGCAAAACTGGCTCCAGGAAATACAGTTACCATAAAGACTATAATTTTAACATTACCCGATGCTTTTCAGTTTCTGTACTAGTGTTTGTACGCTGCACACAGGGTACTTCCAGCAAAAACTGAGGTTTGTATTTTATACATGTCCCCTTTGACAATGGCCTCGTTTCAAGAAAAAATCAATATAGGTTTAAAGTGAACAACATTGACAAACAACTGCGGTGTTAACCCTGCTTGAATATGCATTCAAATGAAAAACTGGCACAAACTTTACCTAGTGAGACAACCAGCTGGATAGTCTCCAAGATCCTTCAGGCAATTCACATAATTCATTAAGGCTTTGGATAAAACACAATGGGGCTAATTTTGACTTTGACTTCAATGGAAATAAAAAATGGGAGAGATGTAGAACGGGCGGCTGATCTGTTGTCGCTTGTTTTAACACAATCGCCCAAAGTCAAAATTACCCCCACTGTGTTTTTATCCACGAGTGTGGTCACCTGGCAATAGGTGACATCAGTACATTACATTGTAAAGCTCACGAACACACGTGCAGAATCTGATGATGTGAACGGAGTGTTGGATCAGTGCATGCTGATGCTGAGACGGGTGGCGTCCCTGGCTCGAGGACCAGTCGATTATATCACCCAGGCCTTGTTCTCATATGATTGGCATGGCTGGACAATCGCATCAACAGCGGGTCATCTGCCCACCCTTTTTGGACAATTTCCGGTGGGCTCCCAAGGCAGCATATATAAAGGGTGAATGCACCTCTTAAAGGAAAGTTGTATTCACTGAATTTAAATACTGTTTCGTGTTCACAGTTTGATTCTGTTGGACATTTCAGATAGTTGGAATGGGTGAAAGGTTGCCCCCAGGTTCTCAGACATCTTCCTGGAGGTGATGTTGGCAGAGAGCAGAGTCAGGAGGGGACGAAGAAAATGCTCAACAGCCTCACCCAGAAAGTGGTGGCAAGTGAAGTGAGTTGCAGGAGCATCACCCAAGGATTGGATACAGTGCAGGAAGAGGTTCAATGACTTAATAAAATCAGCAAAAGTGAGTACAGCTCCTCCTTTGTATTGTACCTAGTCACAGTTCCTCTCCTCCCTCCCCCAGCATTCAGAGCAATTACCACCCCTGCACCACTTCTCATTCTCACTCCTAACACACACGCACCTGCTGCTTGCTCACTGCACTGCTTCTACTAATGGCCTGCTCTTCTCACCTGGTGTCATGACTCCTTCCTCAATTCACACTCAAGCTATTTACTACCATTCAACACCTCCTCATTCGCTGAGCATCTTGAAAGAAAGAAAGACTTGCATTTCTACAGCTCCTTTCACGACCACTGGACATCCCAAAGTGCTTTACAGCCAATGAAGTACTATTTTGAAGTGTAGTCACTGTTGCAATGTAGGAAACACAGCAACCAATTTACACACAGCAAGGTCAGACAAACAGCCATGTGATAATAACCAGTGATGTTGATAAATAACACCCCTGCTCTTCTTCGAAATAGTGCCAAGGGATCCTTTACGTCCACCTAAGAGAACAGACGGGGCCTCGGTTTTAACATTTCATCTGAAAGACAGCACTTCTGACAGTGCAGCATTCCCTCAGTACTGCACTGGAGTGTCAACCTAGATTTTTGTGCTCAAGTCTCAGGAGTGGGACTTGAACCCACAACCTTCTGACTCAGAGGCAAGAGTGCTATCAACTGAACCACTGGGCGACACTTACTTCTGTTCCCTCTCAGCTTATGCACTACATGCTGAAACCGCACATGTGCACTTGCCTTCTCAGTAGCCACTCATAACTCTCTCCTTATTCTGCAGGAGAATATAATGCACAACGCTAGGGAAAGGAATAAGATGAGGGGGAGAAGCACCCAATATCATGGGCTGGAGCTGTGCCTTCACGGGATTGAGCTCCTAGAAGCCAGTCTCTCAAATGGACGTAAAAGATCCTATTTTTGTGGCTGCCGCGAAGCACGAATTGAAGCCGAGTCAATAAGTGGAACACATGGCTTTTAATCACATCTCTGGTAAAATGGCTGCTAACAATTCTCTGCAAACTCTGAGGGCCACGCCCATTCCTTTTTCCCCTGCCTTAAAGGCAGGATGCGCCTTAAAGACAAGGTGCCCGATTTATTGTCCACGGACGGAAAAGTGGATTGCGCCCGTTTAGTTGGCGATCTGCCACACAGCTCACCCCAGAATCCGCTTAGGAGGTGTGGACGAGACGGTGTGGCGGTCTGATGGGCTGGCTGGAGCGGCTCTTGTAGGACGCCGGTGGACGTGGAACGGCCGGGCGTGGAGCAGCCGGGTGAACTGGCTTGAGGGCAGGTCGGCTGCGTGGCGGTGGACGAGCTACAGGGACCTGCTCACCGGGCTCCGAGTGTGCTGGCTTGAGTCGGTCAACCGACACTTTTTCGGTCCTGTCGCCCACTTGCAGGGTGAAAAATTTGTCCCCAGCCTGTAGCACCTTGTAGGGCCCATTGTACGGGGGTTGAAGGGGTCCGCGGCGGGCGTCGTGCCGGACGAAAATGAGCCGTGCCTGGTGCAGGCTTAGTGGGACGTGTGAGGTGGATTCGCCGTGTCGGGCAATGGGCACCGGGGCGAACTGAAGCGCCGGTGAGGCGAAGTCGTGGCGTTGCTGGTCGGCTGACCAGGGTGTCGTGGCGGTGGGCAGGAACTCGCCGGGTACGCGCAGCGGCTGACTGTACACGAGCTCTGCTGCCGATGCATGGAGGTCTTCTTTAACCGCGGTGCGCAGGCCAAGGAGGACCCACGGGAGTCGGTCGGTCCAGGCGCTGTCCTGGAGGCTTGCTCGAAGAGATGCCTTCAAGGATCTGTGGAACCGCTCACACAGTCCGTTGGCTTGGGGGTGGTACGCTGTGGTGCGGTGAATGGTCACCCCGAGATTGCGTGCGACCGCGGTCCAGAGTTCAGAGGTAAATTGCGGACCTCTGTCCGACATCATGTCGGAGGGAACGCCGAACCGTGCGACCCAGGTGCTGACGAAGGCTCTGGCGATGTCGGCGGTGGTGGTAGAGGTCAGTGGAATTGCCTCGGGCCAGCGCGTGGTGCCCTCAACGATCGTCAGCAAGTGCGTGTGGCCTTGCGACGGCGGCAGGGGCCCGACGATGTCCACGTGGATGTGGTCGAATCTACGCGAAGGGACGGTAAACTCCTCGAGGGGTGCTTTCGTGTGTTGCTGCACCTTGGCCCGTTGGCAGGCTAGGCAGGAGTTGGCCCAAGTGCGCACATCCTTGCGAAGGCCGCGCCAGACAAAGCGGTTGGCTACCAATTTGATGGATGCGCGGGCGCCGGGGTGGGAGAGGTTGTGGAGAATCTCGAAAACCCGGCGGCGCCAGGACGCTGGGACGACGGGCCGAGGTTGACATAGGGATATGTCGCACTTGACCGTGACTGCGGTCGGGCCACAGGCGACGTCGGCCAGGCGTAGCCCTGGTAGGTTGGTAGGTGCGGAGAGCAGATCAGGGTCGGTGATCTGGTCTGCTGCGAGTTGAGCATAGTTGACTGTCAGGTGTGCGGCGTGGATGGCGGGGCGGGACAGGCAGTCGGCTACCACATTGTCTCGGCCGGAGACGTGTTGGATGTCCGTGGTGAACTCGGACACTGCCCCGAGCTGGCGCTGCTGCCTGGTGGACCAGGGGTCGGTTGTCTTTGCCATTGCGAATGTCAGGGGTTTGTGGTCGACAAACGCAGTGAAGGGGTGGCCCTCCAGCAAAAACCGAAAATGGCGGACCGCCAGGAACAGCGCGAGGAGCTCGCAGTCGAAGGTGCTGTACTTGACCTCCGGGGGGCGTAGTTGGCGGCTGAAGAAGGCAAGTGGTTGCCAGGCGCCGTCGACCCACTGCTCATACACGGCGCCGACCGATTGGTCGGAGGCGTCCGTGGTGAGCGCTACCCTGGCATTGGGCCGTGGGTGCGCGAGCAGGGTGGCGTTGGCGAGCGCGGTCTTGGTGGAGTCGAAGGCAGCTGACGCGTCTGCCGTCCATTCGACCGCCATCTTGCCGCTCCTGCCCCAGAGGGCTTCATACAGGGGCCTCATGAGGGATGAAGCGTTTGTAGAAATTCACCATCCCGAGGAACTGCTGGAGGCCTTTGATGGTGGTGGGGCGGGGAAATTGTTGGATGGCCTGCACCTTGGTGGGCAGGGGAATGGCCCCAGCATGGGTGATGTGGTGGCCGAGGAAGTCGATCTTGTCCAGGCCAAACTGGCATTTGGCTGGGCTGAGGATGAGCCCGTGGTCGCTGAGACTCCCGAACAGGATGCGAAGGTGTTCGAGGTGTTCCTGCTTGGAGGAACTGGCTACCAGGATGTCGTCCAGGTAGACGAACAGGAACTTCAGGTCCTGAAGGACCGAGTCCATGAGCCGTTGGAATGCCTAGGCCGCGTTTTTGAGGCCGAAGGGCATCCGCAGGAACTCGAAAAGGCCGAAGGGGGTGATTACGGCCGTCTTGGGGACGTCCGCGGGGTGGACGGGGACTTGGTGGTAGCTGCGCACCAGGTCGACCTTGGAAAAGACTGAGCGGCCGGCCAGTCTAGCCGAGAAGTCCTGGATGTGCGGCACGGGGTACCGATCAGGGGTGGTGGCGTCGTTGAGGCGGCGGTAATCCCCGCAGGGGCGCCAACCCCCGCCTGGTTTGGGGGCGATGTGGAGTGGGGAGGCCCAGGGACTGTTGGAGCGGCGGATGATGCCGAGCTGTTCCATGGTGGCAAACTCGGTCCGCGCGATCTCCAGTTTGGCCGGGTCCAGCCTGCGGGTGTGGGCGTACACTGGGGGGCCTGTGGTGGGGATGAAGTGTTCCACCCCATGTTTACCGGCCTCCGCGGAGAAGGTCGGATTGGTAAGGGCCGGGAATTCGGCCAGGAGTGCCGAGTAGTCATCTGTGGCCTGGGCGTGGCACTGTGACGCCATATCGGCGGGTTGACGGGGGGCCATGGCGCCCAGGATGGGGGACATGGTGTTCATGTCCACGAGGCGGTGTCGAGGGATGTCTACCAGTAGGCCGTGGGTGCACAGGAAATCTGCGCCGATGAGAGGGGAGAGCACCTTGGCCGTGATGAACTCCCATCGGTAGCGGTGACCAGCGAGGTCGAGGGTTGCCGTACATCGGGATGTCCGAGCTGTTAGCAGCAGCCAGCGCTTATCCTCGTTTGCCCTTTTGGATGTCGAGGGCGGATGATGCTGTGCTGAGCTCCAGTGTCGCACAGGAACCGGCGGCCGGTTTTGTCATCCGTGACGTACAGCAGGGAGCCCGCGTGGCCCACGGCCATCGTGGGGGCTGGTACGGGGGCGGACTTGAAAGAGCAGGGAGGTGTGCACCGTTGTGCCTTGGCGCCGAACCGTGCGTGGTAGTAACAGTGGCCCGGGTTAGTGGGGCGCGAAGGCCCTATGAGCCCGGTGGCTGGGCCTTGTGGCCGCGTGGTGGCCGGTGAGGGGCGCGCCCAGGCAGTGGCTGCCAGGTCCGGAGTGATGTCACGGCTGGAGTGAGCGGACAGCAGCTTGTCGGCCTCATCGGCCAGGGCTTCCAGGTCCGTGAGGCCGGACGCCACGATCGCTGGGCGGATGCTGAGAGGTAGCTGGCGGATGAACAGCGTGCGGAAGAGGGATCCGGGTGGGCTCTCGTCGGTGAGGGAGAGCATGTGGGAGAGGAGGTCTGACGGTGAGGCATCACCGAGGCCTGGAAGGTCGAGGAGGTGGCAGTTTCGCTGGTATGTCGAGGCCGTAAATTTTTTAAGGAGCGCGGCCTTAAGATGTGCATACTTGCCCTCCTCTGGTGGGTTCTGCAGCGCTGTCCAGACCTTCGTAACTGTGGAGCTACCGAGTGATGTGATGAGGTAGTCGTACTTCGTCCCATCTGTGGTGATTTGTTGCAGCCGGAATCGGGACTCAGCTTGGAAGAACCAGGCTTCGGGCTGGTTTTCCCAAAACTCCGGCAGTTTCACGGAAACTGCGTTCATGTCCGCCATTGCAGTGCTCGGAATACGTTCTGAACGTCGGGGTCACTTTTGAAGAGAATAGGCATTCTCCCAGTCTCCTGACCAACATTTATCCTCAACAAACATCATTAAAACAGATGATCTGGTCATATATCTCATTACTGTTTGTAGGACCTTGCTGTGTGCGAATTGGCTGCTGTGTTTCTCTACATTGCAACAGTGACTACACTTCAAAAGTACTTCATTGGCTGTAAAACACTTTGGGGCATCCAGGGGTCATGAAAGGTGCTATATAAATGCAAGTTCTTTCTTGCTTTCTAACATCATCCACAGCAGCCTACAACCAGCACTGGGGGAAGTCAGTGTGTAGAAGCAGCACAGCAAATCTTCTCTTAATAAAGGCACTATGAATTGACATTTGGGTGATTAATGATTTGAAGAAACTGATTTTGTTTGGGGGCACATTAAAACCTTTATCACTTTTGACACATTGGTCTGCAGCATGTGTTGTAGGGCACATTCTGAGATTGGCTTGTCAGTAAGTCATTGATGTAAAAGTTGGCTGAATGGTTTCAATGTTATACAATGTAAGATTAAGGGTGTGGTGAAAAAGGATGCCAGGACTATTAATGCAAAGGGGTTTGGTTTCAGTATTCAGGAGATTTTTTTTAATATTTGTTCATGGGATGTGGGCGTCGCTGGCAAGGCCAGCATTTATTGCCCATTCCTAATTATCCTCGAGAAGGTGGTGGTGAGCTGTCTCCTTGAACTGCTGCAGTCCGTGTGGTGAAGGTACTCCCACAGTGCTGTTTGGGAGAGAGTTCCAGGATTTTGACCCAGCGACGATAAAGGAAAGGTGATATATTTCCAAGTCAGGATGGTGTGTGACTTGGAGGGGAACTTGCAGGTGATGGTGTTCCCATGTGCCTGCTGCCCTTGTCCTTATAGCTGGTAGAGGTCGTGGGTTTGGGAGGTGCTGTCGAAGGAGCCTTGGCGAGTTGCTGCAGTGCATCTTGTAGATGGTACACACTGTAGCCATGGTACGCCGGTGGTGGAGGGAGTGAATGCTTAAGGTGGTGGATGGGGTGCCAATGAAATGGGCTGCTTTGTCCTGAATGGTGTCAAGCTTCTTGAGTGCTGTTGGAGCTGCACTCATCCAGGCAAGTGGAGAGTATTCCATGACACTCCTGACTTGTGCCTTGTAGATGGTGGAAAGGGTTTGGGGAGTCAGGAGGTGAGACACTTGCTGCAGAATACTCAGCCTCTGACCTGCTCTTTTGGCCACAGTATTTATGTGGCTGGTCCAGTTAAGTTTCTGGTCAATGGTGACCCCCAGGATATTGATGGTGGGGGGTATGGTGATGGTAATGCCGTTGAATGTCAAGAGGCGGTGGTTAAACTATCTCTTGTTGGAAATAGTCATTGCCTGGCACTTGTGTGGCGTGAATGTTACTTGTCACTTATCAGCCCAAGCCTGAATGTCATCCAGGTCTTGCTGCATGCGGGCATGGACTGCTTCATTATCTGAGGAGTTGCGAATGGAACTGAACACTGTGCAATCATCAGCAAACATCCCCACTTCTGACCTTATAATGGAGGGAATGTCATTGAGAAAGCAGCTGAAGATGGTTGGGCCTAGGACACTGCCCTGAGGAACGCCTGCAGCAATGTCCTGGGGCTGAGATGATTGGCCTTCAACAACCACAACTATCTTCCTTTGTGCTAGGTATGACTCAAGCCAGTGGAGAGTTTTCCCCCTGATCCCCATTGACTTCAGTTTTATTAGGGCTCCTTGATGCTATATTCGGTCAAATGCTGCCTTGATGTCAAGGGCAGTCACTCTCACCTCACCTCTGGAATTCAGCCCTTTTGTCCATGTTTGGACCAAGGCTGTAATGAGGTCGGGAGCAGAGTGGTCTTGGCAGAACTCAAACTGAGCATCGGTGAGCAGGTTATTGGTGAGTAAGTGCCGCTTGATAGCACTGTCGATGACACCTTCCATCACTTTGCTGATGATTGAGAGTAGACTGATGGGGCGGTAATTGGCCGGATTTGTCCTGCTTTTTGTGGATGGGACTGAGCAGTTCACCTGAAGCACTGAGCTATTAATTCCTCCCTTGCATCTCGGGCTGCAAGGCCTTGTGGTGGCTCTGTTTCTCCCTCACCTTCGCCTGATTATTGTTATCAATAGATGTAGTGCTTCGTCCTGGCAAATAGCACATTGATAACCTCCTTGACACTGTTGTGGACCACCGACTGCGAGAAGCTTGAGATGCCCCAGTAGCAGGCTGGAAGGATCCTGAAGCAAAGAAGTTCAGGGCAGTGGTCATTTTTACAGCCACTGGCAAGGCATGACTTCCTGCTGCAGCAGGCAGCAGGTCTTTTTGCATGAGGCTGCAGATATCAGCAACAACGTGCCTAGAGAAGCATAGCCTCCTCAGACGCTGCTCCTCAGACAGATCCTGTAGAACCTAGAGAACCTAGAAAGCATAGTACGAGCTCCTACTGATTAACACCTACTACCCCCCACTCCCCCCCCCCCTCTATAAAGCCACTTTGAACACCACTTGGAGGAAGCAAGGGTACAGAATGTACTCTGGATGGGGGGCTTCAATGCCCATCATTAAGAATGTCTCAGTTGACTACCACTGACCGAGCTGGCCGAGTCCTGAAGGACACAGCTGCCAGACTGGGCTTGCGGCAGGTGGTGTGAAAACCAACACGAGGGAAAAAGCTACTTGACCTCATCCAAACCAATCTACCTGTTGCAGATGTGTCTATCCATGGCAGCATTGGTAGCAGTGACCACCAAACAGTCATCTTGGAGACCAAGTCCCATCTTCTGATTGAGGCCACCCTCCATCATAAGTGAGATATATTAATAACAGATCTAGCAGCTTAAAACTGGGCAGCCATGAGGTGCTGTGGGCCTATCAGCAGCATCAGAATTGTATTCCACCACGATCTGTAACCATATGGCCTAGCAGATACCTCATTCTGCCATCAATATCAAGCCAGACAACCAACCCTGGTTGAATGAGGAGTGTAGAAGAGCATGCCGATAGCAGCACCAGGTATTCCTGAAAATGAGGCGCTAACCTGGTGAAGCTACAACACAGGACTACATGCATGCTAAACAGCAAAAGCAGCATACTATAGATAGATCTAAGCGATCCCACAACGAACAGATCAGGTCAAAGCTCTGTAACCCTGCCAAATCCAGTCGGGAATAGTGGTGGACAATTAAACAAGTAGCTGGTGGAGGAGGCTCATGAACATTCCCATCCTCAATGATGGCGCAGCCCAGCACGTGAGTGCAAAAGACAAGGCTGAAGTGTTCACAACCAGCTTCAGTCAGAAGTGCTGAGTGGATGATCCATCTCGGCCTCCTCCTGAGGTCCCCACCATCACAGATGCCAGTCCTCAGCCAATTCAATTCACGCCACGGGACATCAAGAAATGGCTGAGTACACTAAGGTTATGAGCCTGACATCGGCTGTAGTGCTGAAGACCTGTGCTCCAGAACTAACCATGCCTCTAGCTGCAGTGCAGCTACAATGCTGGCATCTACCCAACAAGATGGAAAATTGCCCAGTTATGTCCTAACCACAAAAAGCCAGACAAAAAACTAAATGGTACAATTTTAAAGGGGCTGCAGGAACAGAGAGACCTGGGGGTGTATGCACACAGATCTTTGAAGGTGGCAGGACAAGTTAAAGTATATGGGATCCTGGGCTTTATAAATAGAGAGGTCGCACAACACCAGGTTATAGTCCAACAGTTTTATTTGAAATCACAAGCTTTCGGAGCTATCGATTGCTCCTTCCTCAGGTGAAGGCATTAATATGGCATTGGGCTGGATTTTGATACTGGGGCGTGTTGGGGTCGTGTCATCCACTTTTCATGTTATGCACCCGACTGCAATTGGATGTGGGAGATTGATGCAATTTTCACCTAATTGGGCAATTGAGTTCCAGCATGTGGGAACCCATGAACCAATTAGTGGTTTCAGTCTGAAAGTCGCCTCTGATGATGTCATCATTGCTGCTGCATTGAAAGTCTTCAAAGACTGCCTGTGAGGACGGGGGGTGGGGGGAGAAAAGAGAGAGAGAGAGGAGAGAGAGGAGAGAGAGAGAGATTTCAATGGCGTGTTTCACATACGAACATAAGAAATAGGAGCAGGAGTAGGCCAATCGGCCCCTCGAGCCTGCTCCGCCATTCAATAAGATCATGGCTGATCTGATCCTAACCTCAAATCTAAAGAACACAAGAAGTAGGAGCAGGACCCGGCCACTCAGCCCCTGGGCTCACTCTGCCACCCACAGGGCCCTGACCGATCCGAACACAGCCTCCTGTCCAATTTCCTGGCCGCTCACCGTAACCCCTAATTCCCTTTACCTCTAGGAAACTATCTATTTTTGTTTTAAATTTATTTAATGATGTAGCTTCCACAGCTTCCTGGGGCAGCAAATTCCACAGACGTACTACCCTCTGAGTGAAGAAGTTTCTCCTCATCTCAGTTTTGAAAGAGCAGCCCCTGATTCTAAGATTATGCCCCCTAGTTCTAGTTTCACCCATCCTTGGGAACATCCTTACCGCATCCACCCGATCAAGCCCCTTCACAATCTTATATGTTTCAATAAGATCGCCTCTCATTCTTCTGAACTCCAATGAGTAGAGTCCCAATCTACTCAACCTCTCCTCATATGTCCACCCCCTCATCCCCAGGATTTACCGAGTGAACCTTCTTTGTACATCAGGTGTGCTTCACGTGGGAAAAGGGTTAAACTAGCTAAAACATTTCAAAATGGCATTACAGAGCCAATTTAGGGCTTGTTAAGGGCTTTAATGGCCTCTCCCGCCTCTTGGAGGCGGGACGGAGTCGGGAACACCGCACACGATTTTATCAAAATTGCGTGGAGGCGGAATGGAGGCGGGATGGGGTCCACCCGGCACTTTTCGCAATTTTAACCCCCCACACGCCTCCAAACCCGCCTCCACGGCCCTATGAAAAGCCAGCCCTCAGAGTACAAAAGCAAGGAAGCTATGCTGAACCTTTATAAAACACTAGTTCGGCCTCAGCTGGAGTATTGTGTCCAATTCTGGACACTACACTTTAGGAAGGACGTGAAGGCTTTGGAGAGGGTACAGAAGAGATTTACTGGAATGGTTCCAGGGATGAGGGATTACAGTTACGTAGATAGACTGGAGAAGCTGGGGTTGTTCTCCTTAGAGCAGAGAAGGCTAAGAGGAGATTTAATAGAGGTGTTTAAAATTATGAAGGGTTTAGATAGAGTAAATAAAGAGAAACTGTTTCCAATGGCTGAAGAGTCAATAACCAGAGGGCACAGATTTAAGGTGATTGGCAAAAGAAGCAGACGCGACATGAGGAAAAACTTTTTTATGTAACGAGTGGTTAGGATTTGGAATGCACTGCCTGATAGGGTGGTGGATATAGATTCAATAGTAGCCTTCAAAAGGGAATTGGATAAATACTTGAAGGTGAAAAAATTGTAGAGATATGGGGAAAGAGTGGGGGAGTGGAACTAACTGTATTGCCCTTCGAAAGAGCCGGCACAGACTCAATGGGCCGAATGGCCTCCTTCCGTGCTGTACTATTCTATGATTCTATGATTTTATTCTATACATCCAACCCGGCCAATTACCGTCCTATCAGCCTATTCCCGATCATCAGCAAACTGATGGAAGGAATCATCAACAGTGCTATCAAGCGACACTTACTCACCAATAACCTGCTCACTGATGTTCAATTTGGGTTTTGCCAGGACCACTCAGCTCCAGACATCACTACAGCCTTGGTCTAAATATGGGCACAGGAGTTGAATTCCAAAAATGAGGTGAAAGTGTCTGCTTGACATCAAGACAGCATCCGATCGAGTGTCATCGGGTCAAATCCTGGTCCTCCTTACCCAACAGCATTGTGGGAGCACCTTCATAACATGGACTACAGCCATTTAAGAACTAGGCTCATAAACACCTTCTCAAGGGCAATAAGGAATGGGCAATAAATGCTGACCTTGCCAGCAGCGCCCACATCCGAATATGAATTAAAAATATATCTAAAGTGAGAAATCCCTCCAATTCACCAGCACACAGATGTCAATGATCTGTTGCCTAGACCTTATTAACTCTTAAATACTGAATCCTGCACCCCCTGGAATCAATCCCGCTAGGTTATATCAAGCAGGTTGGGTAATGGGCGGCTCTTCTGATTTCTTACGTTAATATCATGTTGGGGCCTCAATTGCATCAGAGGACCCCCATTTGCATTCCATTCATGAGGCTCCTGCCTGGCTCTGGCAGGTGCCTCGGCCGACTGCAATGTTCATGCTGTCAAAATGGCGGTGGGAGTGAAGTAAGGGGCAATGGCCGGTAAGTGCATCCAAGCGATTTTTACCCCTCACATGCCAGGTTCTCGCCAGACAGTTAAAACTCTCCCCATTGTACCATTTGAAGATAAAATTGAGATCTGCACCACAGTCACTGCGGTCAGATCTGAGGCTCATCTATACAGTGATAGCAGTGGCTTGTTCTGGAGTTCCCTTGGACACCAATCTAAATGGACCTTGTGATATGAGGCTGCATTTATACTGCCAGTTTTGCATCAACATAAAATGCCTTTGGCTGTGCATCAATGCAAAAGTGGCAGTGTAATTTGGGAGACTAGCCAGCGCACTAAAGCCCTCAAGTGTGAGACCCCTTCCAGCAGGTTGTCTCACACCCATTTGAGTTCCCAAAGAGTGTTGTATAAATCCAGCTGTACATGACTCAGAGCGAGAACCATAGACCTTAATATGTGAAGGTTGTGAACCTTTCCCTTCCCTCTTCAACGCCTCAATCAACTGCATTAAAATGGACCTGAAATGGCTAAAATCCGTTCATTTCTGACTGTCTGTCGGGTTTGCCACTCACCTTTACTCTAGAAATGACTTTTGCCCTGAAATATAACAATGATCGCTAAACTATTGTGTGAAAGGGTTCCGACTTCAACAGCAAATTTCAACGGTTAGCTCTTTAACCTCTCGGGTAGTCAGTTTGTTGCTTTGATATCATAGTTCTCTCTGACAGGCCTTAAACAAATTGTACAATTCAGAGAATGTAACCTCCGTAGTCTTCTTATCCACACTGCCATGGTTGGACAGCTCAGCACACCTCTGTACTGCTTTATACAGCTGGGATTTCAATGGATGGTACACCCTGAGTTCACTCAGCCTTGGCAAGAACAAGGGACGGAAAATTTTATCACAAATAACCTGTGAGAAAACAAATAAACAAATTAGTCATCAGGTCTGAGGTGAGACTGAAGCACGTCAAAAAATTAGTCTTGGAAAAGGTGGTCCAGTGACCAACACATTGCAGTGCAGTAAGGCTGGATGAGGATCATAATCTTGATTCTCACCGGCTGTTGAGAAACTGGCTAATTGGAGATAAGCCATTGGCCCTCAAGGATTGAGAAAAAAATGAGCGTGAAAATTAATCTAGGCTGCCCTGACATGCTTCCACAGAACCAGTTACACAGTAACATTGCCAGAGGCCAGGACTGATGATGGTGTAAAAGGACCTAAGGTAAGGGAGAAAAATAATATTTCTCTCAGATTTTTCCTGGAGGCATGATTCCTCGGCACCAACAGCCATCAAGTACCTTATCTGATAACTGCTCCTCCTGCATGAGCTTCAGCATTAAGCGTTGATGAGCTATTTGATCTGGAGGGGGAAGGGTACCTTAGCTGAGCCTCATTTGTTCTCACCCGAACACCACACACGGATACATGTGGCATCGGAGTCACTGGATAGTAATCAGGAGCAGGAACCCTGCCTGATATTCCTCCTCCCTGACCTGGGAATAGTAAGGCCAATTGTACTTCCTCTTCCACTAATAAGCTGTGACAAAAGTAACTTTAAAATAAGGAAAATTTTAATTTAAAAAGTAATTGAGAAAAGTTAAAAGCTAGATCTATGGAGTGGTTGAAGCATTTGGTTTGAAAATTTCAAAACAGAGATTAGATCATGGGTGATCTGTATCTTAACTCCATCTGCCCACCTTGGTTCCATATCCCTTAATACCCTTGCCCAACAAAAATATCAATCTCCATTTTGAAATTTTCAATTGACCTAGCCTCAGCAGCTTTTTGGGGGAGAGAGTTCCAGATTTCCACTACCCTTTGTATGAAGAAGTGCTTTCTGACATCACCCCTGGATGGCCTAGCTCTAGAATCATAGAATCATAGAAATTTACAGCACAGAAGGAGGCCATTTGGCCCATCTTGTCTGTGCCGGCCGACAAAGCGCTATCCACCCTAATCCCACTTTCCACCACTTGGTCCGTAGCCCTGTAGGTTACGGCACTTCAAGTGCATATCCAAGTACTTTTTAAATGTGATGAGGGTCTCTGCCTCTACCACCCTTTCAGGCAGTGAGTTCCAGACCCTAACCACCTCTGAGTGAAAAAGTTCTGCTCAACTCCCCTCTAATCCTGCTACCAATTACTTTAAATCTATGCCCCCTGGTTATTGAACTCTCTGCTATGGGAAATAGGTCCTTCCTATCCACTCTATCTAGACCCCATAAAATTTTATACACCTCAATCAAGTCTCCCCTCAGCCTCCTCTGTTCCAAAGAAAACAACCCCAGCCTCTCCAATCTTTCCTCATCGCTAAAATTCTCCAGTCCAGGCAACATCCTCGTAAATCTCCTCTGTACCCTCTCTAGCGCAATCACATCTTTCCTGTAATGTGGTGACCAGAACTGCATGCAGTACTCTAGCTGCAGCCGAACTAGCATTTTATACAGTTAAAGCATAAGCTCCCTGCTCTTATATTCTATGCCTTGGCTAATAAAGGCAAGTATCCCATATGCCTTCTTAACCACCTTATCTACCTGTCCTGCTACCTTCAGCGATCTGTGGACATGCACTCCAAGGTCCCTCTGTTCCTCTGCACTTATCCGTGTCCTACCATTTATTGTGTATTCCCATGCCTTGTGAGCCCTCCCCAAATGCATTACCTCGCACTTGTCCGGATTGAATTCCATTTGCCACTGTTCTGCCCACCTGATCAGTCTATTGATATCTTCCTGCAGTCTGCAGCTTTCGTCTTCATTATCCACGCACGGCCAATTTTTATATCATCTGCAAACTTCTTAATCATACCCCCTACATTCAAGTCTAAATCATTGATATATATCACAAAAAGCAAGGAACCTAGTACTGAGCCCTGCGGAACCCCACTGGAAACAGCCTTCCAGTCACAAAATCACCCATCGACCGTAACCCTTTGCTTCCTACTTCTGAGACAATTTTGGATCCAACTTGCCACTTTGCCTTGGCTTTTACCTTCCTGACCAGTTTGCCATGTGGGACCTTATCAAAAGCCTTGCGAAAATCCATATAGACTACATCAAATGCACTACCCTCATCGACCCTCCTTGTTACCTCCTCAAAAAATTCAATCAAGTTAGTCAGACACGACCTCCCCTTAACAAATCCATGCTGACTGTCCTTGATTAATCCGTGTCTTTCTAAATGAAGATTTATCCTGTCCCTCAGAATTTTTTCCAATAATTTCCCCACCACCGAGGTTAGGCTGACTGGCCTGTAATTTCTCCCTTTTTAAACAATGATACCATTTTAGCAGTCCTCCAGTCCTCTGGCACCACGCCTGAAGCCAGAGAGGATTGGAAAATGATGGTCAGAGCCTCTGCTATTTCCTTTCTTACTTCTCTTACAGTCTGGGATACATTTCATCCGGGCCTGGGGATTTATCCACTTTCAAAGATGCTAAACCCCTTAATACTTCCTCTTTCACTATGTTTATTTCATCTAATATTTCACACTCCTCCTCCCTGATTGCAATGTCTGCATCGTCTCTCTCTTTTTTGAACACAGTCGCAATTTTTAAGGTTATGCCCCTTTGTTCTGGACTCCCCCACCAGAAGAAATAATTTCTTTCTTTCTACCCCAGCAAATCCTTTAATCATCTTAAACACTTCAATTAGATCATCCCTTAATCTTTTATACTCAAGGGAATACAAATCTATTCTATGCAACCTGTCCTCATAATTTAACCCTTTTTGGTGAATCTGTGCTGCACCCGCTTCAAGGTCAATATATCCTTCCTGAGGTGCGGTGCTCAGAACTGAATGCAGTTCTCCAGATGGGGTCTAACAGAGCTCTGTACAGCTGTAACATAACGTCCACCCCTTTGTATTCCAGCCCCCTTGAGATAAAGGCTAACATTCCATTTGCCTTTTAAGTTAATTTATGCCTGTCCACTATCCTTTAGTGATTTATGAACTGGGACCCCTAAACCTCTCTGCTCATCCACAGTTCCTAACTTCTCACCATTTAGAAATTAATCTATCTTTCTTATATCCAAAGTGGTTGACTCCACAAAGATCATATGATCAGTCAATAGTGATTTCAAATTCCATAGTCCAGTGGGCTTTAATAAAGTCCCATGTTCTTCGACTGCAATTTAAGTATTATCCTTAAAAGGTCCATAGGGAATGCAATTTCATACTTCTGGCTATTGTACAGGGCACACATGTTTTCTGCTATGTTACAGGGAGACAAATGTTAAAAACTCTCAACTACCATGCTTTAATCTTTAGGTGATGGTTGAGTACTCTAAACACTCATCTATTACCTTCTGAGACAGACAGACCTTCCACTACCTGGCTGTAACCATATTGAAGGGGTATGGATGACATTAGAAAGTATCACAGCAATTTATAGCCATGCCAGCTTTAAAATCACCGCAGGCAACCAATTATTTTTTATTAACCAGCAGATCTCTCATCTATTACAGATGGGAAAAAACTGATTGTTGTACTTTCTCTCATTGTTATGGGTGGCTGATTCGATATCGCTCATCTTACACCATCGCTGAAGGTTAAAATTTCTCTCTAATTCTTTCTGTCTCCTCTTTGCATCTTTCCATTTTGACTTGTACTCTTTTCTCTCTCTGTATAACTCGCAGACACTTTTCTCATTGTAGTGTCTGTCTGTTATTTGTCTCTGAAATGTTTTTCCCACATTTTCCCTCAATGTTTGTATAAGGCTCTCGTACACGCTGCCTCCTGTTTCTCCTGTGCCTCCCCCAGTCTGTGAGCAGCTCTTACTCATGTTTCTTTACAGGAGACGCAGCAAAATGATAGACAAAATGTACTGGATTGTAGGTGGGTACTGGAATCAGGCTAGGAGATGCTTTCTGGGAGGTGGTGGAACACATACAAGGAGAGAGTGGGAGAGACCAGAGCCAGTTGGTGGAGCCTAGGATGGGCACATGACTAACAGTGATGCAGGGGACCAGGCCTTGGAGGGAGGTGGAAAGGTGTCCACCTGGAAGTACTCATGAGGGATGGGGTCTAGGAGACCTGGCTTCTGAGGCTTGGTGTATTCAGTAGGGCTAAACTTTAGGAGCACTGAAAGGGGTCTGTGGCCACTTGATAGATTGCGGTTGAGGAGGTGGGGCTATGGCATCTAAGAGCACTGGGAAGTGCTGAGGTTTATATAATTGGCTAGTTGAGAAATAATATGGTGCCTGAAAGAAATCGGAAGAAACTGAACTATGTACTTGGTTCGTTTTGCTGAAGTTGCTGGTTTCCGATTGATAAAGTTAAAAAAAAAGAATGATTTGATTGCTTGGTTTTATATGGGTTGGTGGTTTGTGATTGGTAGTTTTCCTACCTGTCTATATTTAGGCAAATCAGCATGATTAACAGATAGTCGTTATTTGAACCAATCAGGTACAAGTGTGACATATGAGATATGACATGTAATGTATGAGGTACATATCCATGAACTGTAGGGGTATACTAAATGCAAGATTTTTAATTAGATTGATGAATTTCCTGGGTCATTTTATTCAGCATTGTACCTGTATTTTTGCCAAAAGTACATTCCATGATGTAGACACTGAAGAATTAACAATTGCGACATAATCACTGCAAGTTTATCAACTTATAAATCAATGCTTGATTTTGTTTAGGGTAGTCCAGGTGTCTGACAAGCACAGAAATCCATCAACATACTTAAGAGTCCCATATTCAAGCTGTTGAGAAATATCTGTAGGGATTCTCTTTGCCCAGTATAGAGTGCACACTCTCTCCCATAGAGACATATCCAACTTGTCTTAACTTAGGTACTAGTTGGTAGAACTAAGGCTTGAGGCTTCCAAGTGTGCAAATGGATACAGCTGGAGCTTAGCCAGTTAAAACAACACAACTTACCAAAGTCCATAACTGATAGGCATCCTTTTGCTCCTGTTAGGAACATTCTATCCATTAGGTCTTTGACCTGTAGGGTTATCTGGACCTAAGTGGAATAATCTCTGTCCCCAGTGACAGGTCTACCCCTCTACGTTACGTTAATCACCAAGGTTGGTTGATCGATCATAAGAAGTGCTCTTGAGCGCTGTAGACCTGCCTGGTTCACATATCAGATTGCCAAGTCTTTCATGGACAATTGACTTGGTCCCAAACTTCCATCACCAGGCATACTAAATACCCAAAAGGGATCCTGCGGAGCCCCTCCCCTAAAAGAAGGTTTGTTATTAAACCACTGACTAGTACAGGTTTCAGTATCTGGAAGCAGGTACTAGGAGCTCCTCGCAAACAGTCCAACTCACCATACAGTACAACCCAATAATTCATTAACAAGAGGAAACAGTATAAATTAGAACTACATTCAAATCTGAGCTCCGGCTTCCCGACCAGCTGCTCATACTATGAGTCCTAGCTGCTTTCACCTGATTCACTGGTCACTGATGAAGAGTTTTCATTCAGTGCTATAGTCTGTCAAGTAGTTGTAATCAACTTGAATGAAAGTAAAAACACATCCTTTTTACTGATTTTTTCTTAACAATTTCCTCTTGAGCTTACTTGTGATGCTCCAGTAAGAGTATTCTGACTCTCTCCACTAAGCCCCCCCACCCACTCCCCTGAGACCCTACCCTCCCCTCCAACAACAAATGTGAGGAGCTCACGGACATCTTTGTCACTGAGATTGAGACCACCATTCAGCTGCCTCTGCCGCTTCCCTCCCTTCCCCTATCCCACCAAACCAAACCCCCCCCAAGGTTCCCCCCTGCCCTAGCCCTAAACTCACACCTTTCTCTATTTTCTCTCCTATCTCATGCTCTGTTCAAGCTCACCTTGTCCGTGAGACCCACTTCCTGCTCTCTTGATCTTATCCCAACTAAACTGCTGACTACCCAACTTTCTTTCCTGGCCCCCATGCTAGCTGATATTGTAAATGATTCACTCTCCTCTGGTACTGTCCCCCACCCTTTTGTAATCTGCTGTCATCATCCCTTCCTCAAAAAAAACCACCCTTGACCATGCTGTTCTTGCAAACTACAAACCTCCCTTTCCTCTCCAAAGTCCTTGTTCGCCTCCCAAATCTGTGCCCATCATTCCCGCAACTCCATGTTTGAACATCTCCAATCAGGTTTCCCCTCCACAGCACTGACACGGCCCTAATCAAAGTCACAAATGACATCTTATGTGACTGTGATCATGGTAAACGATCCCTCCTCATCCTTGTTGACCTGTCTGCAGCCTTTGACACCATCCTCCTCCAATGCCTCTCCTCTGTTGTCCAACTGGGTGGGGCTGCCCTCACCTGGTTCCATTTTTATCTATGCAATCGTAGCCAGAGAATCACCTGCAATAGCTTTTCTTCCCATTCCTCTGGAGTCCCCCAGGATCTATCATTGGCCCCTCCCATTTCTCATGTACATGCTGCCCTGCAGCGACATCATCCGAAAATGCGTCAGGTTCCACATATACACTGACGGTACTCAGTTCTACTTCATCGCCACCTCTCTTGACCCCTCCATTACCTCTGTGCAGTCATGCTGCTTGTCCAATGCCCAGTACTGGATGAGCAGAAATTTCCTCTAATTATAACTCACAAATCGCAGTTCCCTAGCCACGGATTCCATCCCCCTCCTTGGCCACTGTCTGAGGCTGAACCAGTCTGTTCACAACCTCGGTGTTCTATTTAACCCTGAGCTGAGCTTCCGACCACCTATCTTCTCCATCACCAAGACCACGTACTTCCATCTCTGTAATATCTTCCACCCTCCATAAACTTGAACTCTGCTGCCTGTATCCTAACTCGCACCATGGCCCGTCCACCCATCACCCCTATGCTCGCTGACCTACAATGTCTCCCGGTCCGACAACGCCTCAGTTTAAAATTCTCATCCTTGTTTTCAAATCCCTCCATGGCCGCGCCCCTCCCTATCTCTATAACCTCCTCCAGCCCTGCAACCCTCTGAGAGCTCTGCGTTCCTCTAATTCTGGCCTCTCGTGCATCCCTGACTTTCTGCGCCCCACCATTTGTGGCCGTGCCTTCAGCTGTCTAGGCCCTATGCTCTGGAATTCCATCCCTAAACCTCTCCACCTGTCTATCCTGCTTAAAACCTACCTCTTTGAGCAAGCTTTTGGACACCTATTCTATTATTTCCTTCAAGACTTTAGATAACTTGCAGACTGGGTAGTTAAGTGGCAAATTAACTTTAACATAGTTAAATGTGAGGTGATGCACTTTGGTAGGAAAAACAGAAACATCACCGACACCTGAGAAAATAAGAAATTGAGTGGGGTAAAAGAGCAAAGGGATCTAGGGATACGGGTGAAAAAAACATTAAAAGCAGCATCGCAGGTCAGCAAAGCAATTTAAAATGCTAACAAATCACAGGGATTTATTTCCAGGGGTATAGAATTCAAAGTAGTGAAGTTATGTTAAATTTGTACAGGACCCTGGTCAGGCTGCACTTAAAGTACTGAGCACAGTTCTGGTCTCCATACTATAAAAAGGACATAGAAGCATTGGAGAAAGTGCAAAAAAATTTGTAAGGATGGTACCAGAACTGAGAAATTACAGCTATTGGGAAAGATTGAACAGGTTGGGGCTTTTCACTTTAGAAAAAGAAGGCTTGTAGGTGACCTGATAGAGGCCTTTAAAATTATGAATGGGTTGGACAGGGTAGATGTGGAGAGAATGTTTCCACTTGTGGGAGAATCCAAAACTTGGGGCCATAAATACAGGATAGTTACTAATAAATCCAACAGGGTAATAAGGAGAAATGTCTTTACTCAGAGAGTGGTTAGAACGTGGAACTCGCTACCACTGGAAGTGATTAAGGCAAATAGCTTAGATGCTTTCAAAAGGAATCTAGATGAGAACATGAGAGAAAAGGGAATAGAAAGATATGCTGAAAGGCTGAGATGAGGTAAATGGAATGGGAGCAGACTCGTGTGGAGTATAAACACCAGCACAGACTAGTTGGGCCGAATGGCCTGTTTCTGTGCTGTAGATTCGATATAATTCTATGTAATTCTTTGGCTCAGTGTCAATTTTTTGTCTGATTACACTCCTGTGAAGCACCTTGAGACATTTCACTACATTAAAGGAGCTATATAAATGCACGTTGTTCTTAGTGTAGTGATATAACATGGCTGCAATGGAGCTGTATAGTTGAGCCCTGATTTAAAAGTCCTTGGCCTAGAAATTCAAGATCTCTAAAATCCTGCCGGTGCCACCGCTGGCTGGAGTTAACGGCTGCTGAATTTGATGGTGCTGGCAGGACCAGTAAATTGGTGCTGGTTGCTAATTAACATTAGCCCAGCGCTAAACTCACCATGCAATGCCGTTTTGGTGGTGTTAGTCCCGGCAGGAGGCCCCAATGTAGCCTGGCCGTAGCGTCATTGCAGCAAGAACAGCCTTCTCTTAAAGCGAGGCTGTCATTTTAGAGAACAGCCTAAAGGGGAAACTGCCTTTAAAATGAAAAAAATAAAAATCATTTAAAAATAGGCAGTTTTTAGCCCTTACAGCTCAACTGCCTTCTGACAAAAATATTAACATTAAAAATAATTCTCAAATGGGAGTCTTCAGATCTTAAAGCTGATTTGCCTTTCACACCTCAAAAAATGAGAAAAATGCTTCAGCACTAACACAAATGGCACAGCAAGCCAGGGAAGGGGCACCCAGGGTCTCGTACACAGCACTCCAGCTTTGTCAACACTGCAAGAGAACTCCTCTACGCACAGGGACCAGGAGACCCTCCAGAAAACAGGATGTGGGACCAGGTCGCCGAGGCCGTCACTGCCAGCAGTGCCACCCCAATGATCTGGCTCCAGTGCCCAAAGAAGCTTCCTGACCTCAGACCACTGGTCAAGTTCAGTGAATGCATCTTCAAAAGCCGTCTCCTACCAACTGTACCGCTAACCTCACACACTTCGCAATGCACAACTCCTCCCCCCCCGCCCCAATCACTCACCCACCAACAATCTGTACCAATTATGAGGCACATCTCCCATTCCTAGATTCACCTCACCCCCTTGGAGGAGACGGTGCAGGCCATTCTTGGCAGGGGCATGGCTGAGTCCTTGGTCAGCGGCGGGGCTGAAAGGATGCAAGATTCTGGTATCCTCATACGTTATTCTCCTTCTCGCATGTACCTCTTGTTTTCCCACCACAACTCCACACTTGTGCCTTCCTCATTTCACACACCCAAGAAATGCAGCCTACCCAGCCAGTGGTTGACCAAGAAGAGGGAGAGGAGAGTGAAGATGAAGAAACATCGTCACTCGATTTCACACTCCCAGCCACCAGCTCCTCAAGGTCGACCAGCAAGGCCATTTGCAGTGTCCCCCACTGAAAGTCAGCAGCCTTCCACCAGCCATGCTGCAGCCACTGGGGTAGCACTGCGTGACATCAGTAGGATAGACAAAGGCACACAAAAGACAGTCACTAAGGGAATGCACAAGGGTGATTAGTTGATTTCTTGATGTCATATTGGATGGATAGATGTATAAAGTTGGATTGGCTTTTATTTCAGCATTGTTGCCAAGAGGACGTTGTGATGGGCAGTAACAGAAGGAAGGTAAGGTGTGGGACAAATGTTGAAAGGGAATTGGGTGTGTCATCACTGGGACCGCAGGGGAATGATTCCATCCTGGATATCCCAGCCAGAAAGGGGCTGTCTGGGTTGCATCCTTCTTTCTGCTTCCTCCTCTTCCACTTCCTCCTCTTCCCCGCCCTCCTCTTCCACGTCTTCCTCTTCACTCTGCGAGTGGATGCTGGAAACAAAAACAGAAAATGCTGGAAATACTCAGCAGGTTAGGCAGCATCTCGACCTGAGACATGAACTCGATTTGTCTCTCCACAGATACTGCCTGACCTCCTGAGTATTTCCAGCATTTTCTGTTGTCTCAGTGGCCTTCCTTTACCATCTGAGGACTTGCAAGCATCCACCAGCACTCCCTGCACACTTTAAAAACTTTTAACATGTATTGCAGCAAGCCACTACTTCACTAAAATCAAAAAAAAAGTCCAAAAGCTGAAATGCAAACTTACCTGAAAGATGTGTGTGTCCCTTTAAGAAGTACTGACAGCGTCTCTGTCAGTCTGCTGCACGCTCGCTTTTCAGAGCGAGCTTAGGACTCAGCACGAAACTCAGCGCAAAGGTCCAAGTTCGCAGAGCGTGACGTTAAGTCGGCGTTGCACACTCTCCATATCTGCATCTCCAGGGTCAGCGCTGCGATCAGCAGCGCTAAGGCCCTCACCAAAATGGCGGCTGCCGAGTCCTGCGCCCGAAGCGGACGTTAGAGCAGCAGCCGCCATTTTTTCCAGGATTGTGGCGCAAACATGTGGTGGTAAGTAGCCCAATTTCTGGGCCCTTGAGTTGTATTTCCCAATTCTAATTGTTATCCGTACATTTGAGAAAGTAGAAACTTTGCTTATGTCTTATGTCATCAAATTGGGGTCTCTGGGTCCTCGAGAGACTGTTCGGTGATCCGAGGAGGCTGTGAAGTCAGGTTTCTGTCACTCTGATTTCTGTCCTTCTCTGGATTGGTTGACTTAGCAGCATCTTATTTCTGTTCATGTATACTGATAAAATAAACACATTTTCTGCAGTGTTTTCCTTTGAATAGCTAGCATTGTCCTTAGGAAGTTAGATTCCCAGGAATGTGCCAATATTTACTGGGAGTCAAAAATAAAAAAGGAATAGAAAGATATGCTGAAAGGCTGAGATGAAGCCGATGGAATGGGCCGACTGGCCTGTTTCTGTGTTGTATATTCTATGTAAATCGATGTCATTCTTTGGCTCGATGTCAATTTTTTGGCTGAAATGTGAAAAGTTTGAAAACCACTCGGGCCTGTGGAGAGTCCCACGCTGAGATGCAGATACCATTTTTTTTAGTGTTTCAGGTCTATGACCCTTTGTCCGGTTCTGATGAAGGGTCACAGACCTTAAACATTAACCCTATATTCCCCTCTCTGCAGATGTTGCCTGATCTGCTGTGTATGTCCAGCATTTTCTGTTTATATTTCAGATTTCCAGCAGCCGCAGTATTTTGCTTTTTGTTTCATTGCCCCATAGGATTGAACCCACCCTATAAAGTTTCCCCAATTTAAGTTAATATTAAAAATTCAATAAAAAAATACTTTCCCTAATTCAGAAGAATTAATCTGTAAATAAATAATTTTTGCTCACCTCCATTGTTGAGTTCCCCATTTGCTCCCCCAGTGGACAGAGAGTCATGCTGGACCAAAGAATTTTTGAAAATGCCCCTCAGACACCGAAGACGTTGGGGGGAATTTTTCGGGGGTCAGCGGGCACGTTTGGTGGCGGGTCAGGTGGGAACCCGCTGTCAACCCACCGCCACGCTAGTTTCCAAGATGTCGGGTCTGTCATCGCTGAAAAGACACGACACCAAGCGGTCGGGGAGGTAATTTAGATGATTAAGAGATTGTTAACTGGCACATAAAAACTATTTTAAGCAAACCTTTAGATTTTAAGAGTTTTCCCACGGCTTCCCCGCTGCTCGGGGATCACGTCAGGTATGGGATGATTTCTAAACTTGACAGCTGAAAATGTTCTATAAAAGCTTCCATTTCAGAGGTGTTCACTTTCCAAGGGTAGAAGCTGTTGCTTACTGCATTTGGAAGACAGATTGAGCTTTATGCAGCTTGTAAGTGTTTGGAGCAAACTCTCTATCCAGTGTCACCTCCTTGGAACAACCTCTCTCACCATTGACAGATCGCTTCTGTCATCTCAACTTCACCTGCCATCTATTCCATCAGCATCGGTGCCCTTGAAACTATCTCACCTTGGTCCCCAGAATCCCACCATGATCAGCCCCAACACCAGCATCACCAGGCACGCCAGCAGCACCAACAACAACACCAACCTTCTCCGCAATCAACTGATGCTGCACAGGACAGAGGGCATCAGCACCCGACCACATTGCTGGCCGGGTCGCCAGGGATGGCCTCACCATGGCCAGATTTACTTCACTTGACGCTGTACACCCTGGCTGCCACATGATGCTCGGGTTGGCACCACTCCACACCAACACCATAAAGCATCCCTACAATGCCCAAGCCATTCCTTTCACACTCATCACCATTGCGAGGGGTACCGTTATGTCTCACCATTCACTGCAACTCACTAAGCCATTTCCAAAGGTGCACACAAATCTGTCCAACGCATTAACAGAAATTTCACATGAACATTGGCTAAAAAAACCTTGTGTGTTGTTAGTTGGTTAGATTGGACTAGGATGAGGGTGAGTGTGAGGGGTGGCTAGTGAGATGGGGAAGTGATAATGTAGATAGAGAGGGATGGATGGAGGTGCAAGGTAAGTTGGTGTGAGTAAGGATTTACAGGAGTAGGGTGGGGAAGGCAGAGTGATGGGGGTGTGATGAGTGGCACAGCAGGATGAGATTGAGTGTGGCTTTGCAGTAACGTTTCGTGATCTACTGAGATCATTGAAAGGTTTGCGCCACTGCAGCCTGGTCCTCCTAATGACATCCCTGCTTGTATCCTCCTGTGCAATGTGCAACCAGGCTGCGTTGGTCTCCTGGGGAGGTCTGTTCCGCCCATGGGAAGGGAAGAAAATCTTCCTGCGTGCTGTGACTCCCTCCATAAGTATATGGAGGGAGTCATGGGAGAGCCTGGGTGCAGCCCTGCACCTCTGTGCAGTGATCGTCAGTGTTTGCAGCACCTCAATGGTATAGAACACTGACAGCACAAATGTCAAAGTAAATTTGCGCATGGTCCCTTTAAGGAAACCGGCTGATGATGTGTCAAGTGATGTCATCAGACCCGCTTCCTTCAATTGGCCGGGAAACGCGCTGGGCGGGCTTAACAAACTTAATCAGCGTAAGATCACTTTGGACAGAGGGCTGGAGCCAGCAGTGGGGTCGCACCCCACCACCGACCCCGGCCGCACCGGACCCGCCGGGGTAGGGGAAATCGCGGCCCTTAGGTCTCATTTTCTTCTCCTCTCCCCACCTTCACCAGCCTGTCAGTCAGGCAGAGAAGTGTGCTCCTCCTGACTCAACCTGAACCCGTCTGTATTTCCGGGTTCAGGTCATTTGAATAGGCCAGACGTTCCCCCGGCACAGTCCTGCCCCCCGGTGGGTCTTTGTGCCTGAATGTGGAGGAAGATAGTCAACCAAAGTTGTAGCTCTGAGAGGCCTGTAGCAGCTGGAATGTCATCTGGATGTGTGCCTTCTGGCTGCAGTTCAAACATATCAGCCAGAAGGCCTCCAAGCCTTGAAGATCCAGTGCATCACCCTGTTCAAAAAAAGTGAACTTGTTTTCAGCTTCCACCTGCTTGGTGTCTGATCTTTTTCAGATCCTTTGATTTGATTGAGGCTAGGTGCAAAGCCTAAGGCCCTCTTGTACCTGAAAACCTGTGTTTGCCCAGCGTGGACCCAGGAAACTGAGGAGAGAAGGACCATGAAACCAATCCTGACTCATCAGCATAGGATTTCCCTGCTTGTGTCAGCTGTAGGTGCAAGAGTCTTAACCCATCCTCCCCGAGAGGGTCCCCAGAAATCTCTGGGGAACACGAAGGAGTGGATGCCCAGCATTTTGGTTAATGGCCTTTTTTTCTCTGCTTTACTCCCAGGATATAATTGTTCCCCAGGTGCAAAGTGGTGAAAAACTTGCCCCACACCTGTTACACTGTAAAACTGAATACCAACCAACATGCACACAACGGCATGCATTCCAAAAGCCCATCTCGCCAGCAAATCATGATCCAATCCAGCAACTGTGTTTGTTCATTCCTCGCCGGATATACCAGCAATGTGCACAGTAGTATTTTTTTAATACGGCAAGCCCATTTCTCGCCAGTTTTCATGTTTCTGCCAGCCCACCAAAAACTACGCTGTTCTAGATTGTTCCAGTTACTTCAACCTCAACTCCAGTTGCTTTTGATATTAGGAGTTCCTTCACTGAAACATTATTACAAAATTCAATCCACTCTTCATATAAAAATGGAAAAAATGGATCCTGCTGGTGCAGGGCGTCTCGCAGCATACGACATTAAGAACATAAGTAGGAGCAGGAGTAGGCCATTCGGCCCTTCGAGCCTGCTCCACCATTCAATGAGATCAAGGCTGATCTTCTGCCTCAACTCCATTCACCGGCCCTATCGCCATATCCCTTGATGCCCTTACTAGTCAGAAATCTATCGACTTCTGTTTTGAATATACCCAATGACTGAGCCTCCACAGCCCTCTGGGGTAGAGAATTCCAAAGATTCACCACCCTCTGTGTGAAGAAATTTCTTCTCATCTCAGTCCTGAATGGCCTACCCTTTATCCTGAGGCTGTGGCCCCTGGTTCTAGATTCCCCAGCCAAGGGAAACATTCTCCCAGCATCCACCCTATCAAGTCCTGTAATAATTTTGTATGCTTCAATGAGATCCCCTCTCATTCTTCTGAATTCAAGAGAATACAGGCCTAGTTTACTCAATCTCTTCTCATACGACAGTCCCGCCATCCCAGGAATCAATCTCGTGAACCTTCGTTGCACTCCTTCTATGGCAAGTATATCCTTCCTTAGGTAAGTAGACCAAAATTGTACACAGTACTCCAGGTGTGGTCTCACCAAGGCCCTATATAATTGGAGTAAGACTTCTTTACTCCTGTACTCAAATCCTCTTGTAATGAAGGCCAGCATACCATTTGCCTTCCTAATGGTTTGCTGCACCTGCACATTCACTTTCAGTGACTCATGTACAAGGACACCCTTTGAGCATCTGCATTCCCCAATCTTTCACCATTTAGGAAATACTCTGCTTTTCTGTTTTTTCTACCAAAGTGGATAACTTCACATTTATCCAAATTATATTCCATCTGCCATGTTCTCGCCCACTCAATGAGCCTGTCGAGATCCCCTTGAAGCCTCTTCACATCCTCTTCACAACTGACACTGACACCTAGCTTTGTATCATCAGCAAATTTGGAAATGTTACATTTAGTCCCCTCATCCAAATCATTGATATAGATTGTGAATAGCTGGGGCCCAAAGCACCGATCCTTGCGGTACCCCACTAGTCACAGCCTGCCATCCTGGAAAAGACCCGTTTATCCCTACTCTTTGTTTTCTGTCTGTTAACTAATTCTCAATCCATGCCAGTATATTACTCCCAATTCCATGTGCCCTAATTTTGTTCACCAACCTCTTGTGTGGGACCTTATCGAAGGTCTTCTGAAAATCCAGATACACCACATCTACCGGTTCCTCTTTGTCTCCTCCACTAGTTACATCCTCAAAGAACTCCAATTGGTTTGTCAAACAGGATTTCCCTTTCATAAATCCATGTTGACTCTGCCCAATCTTACTATTAGTTTCTAAGTGCCCAGTTATTGCATCCTTTATAATAGATTCCAGCATTTTCCCAACTACTGATCTGAGGCTAACAGGTCTGTAGTTCCCCGTTTTCTCTCTCCCTCCTTTCTTAAATAGGGGGTTACATTTGCTATCCTCCAATCTGCAGGGACCGTTCCAGAATCTATAGAATTTTGGAAAATAACAACCAATGCGTCCACTATCCCAATGGCCACCTCTTTCAAAACCCTAGGATGTAGGTCATCCGGTCCTTGGGATTTATCGACATTAGTTAGACTCCTGCACCAGTCAGCTCAAAAAAAATTTGTACCGTAACTTGGAAGTGTGAGCTGATAATGACGCAGCGAGGGCAGCGGGGCATCTGGGACCTCAGTGAACGGCAAGACTCACATTGTATCTCCTTAATAAATGAGATTTAAGGATTGAGAAAGAAACAGAGGCACAACGGAGAAGGGGATGAATTAAAGTCAAATCAGGCACAGAAAGAGAAATAAAGAGAGGGAAAGAAAAATTGGATTGAGAGAGAGAGAGAGATAAAAGAGACAGGAAGGAAAAGTAAGAAAAATATATATTTTTATATCTCTATGAACAAGTCACTACCTGAAGGCAAGATTTAAGAGTTAACTCAACAGTTTAAATTGTTCCGGGCCAGAGAGGTTGTTTGGCATTGCATTAACAATTATCACATCGTTAAAAGGGCACTTAGGCTCTTAATTACCAGACTTAACTTTCTGCAGTGAGTTTAATGGGCAATTAATGTGCAAATCCAACAAGTTCTTAAAAATAATGGGGAGGCTAAGGGCGCAATGCCGTTTGTGCGATCAAATGGCGGAGTGGCGTAAATCATCCAGCAAGTTCTGGAGATTCGCAACTCACGGCATATCTCTTCATCCCCTGAATTTGCTGGCCGATTTGTACATTACTAACGGCGTGCGTCATTAACACACCGTTATTCTCCCTGAAGATCCAGCCCATTAATCTGCCTGGCAACGAGCTCTGACAGAGACAGTAATAGTTTCTAAAGGCCAGTGATATATATTTATAATGTTAACATCTGCCTTAATTTCAGTTTTACAGCTTGTTAATAATGCAGCATTACAGAGTTAATGATGCTGATTAAACAGCGCTCTGGGGAATTACACTGATATACATGTGGCAACATGTGTGAGCTCGCCAATTATATCTCTTAGTAATCTTCCCTGTTTACTGTCAATTTTACTGGTTATATGAAGTTTTAAAGACTTGCTGCTCTTATTAACTCTTTTTTTCAACATGTAGTTGTTACACATTTATAATAATTTGCAAAATACAAGCAGATGCGAGGAGGAGCAGTGAGTTTGCAGAAAATAAAATATGGAGTGATGCATCCTTCATGATCGGTTCATTTCCCATCCGTTTCCACCATTCCAACATATTACTTTATACCATCCATGAAGCTGATTTCTTTTTAAAAGTAGAATCGCTTCCTTTTAAATTAAAAATGTCATAGTTTATGGAAAACCTTTTTCGGGTAAGTTTAGAAGAGTGGTGGATTGAGTTGCCTCTGCTCCACTCTGTTAAAATTTAGTATGATTATAGACTTCTGTCAAACATTGAGGGAGCAAGTTTGAGGCATCCATGCACAATGTATATCTGCATCAGACTTACTCCTGCAGATGGGTGGATATGGGTCACTGTGGTTTTAGTCCATATAAGCATTAAAACCAAGGGATTCAAATTTACCACCAGTCACAATGGTTGCCCAGAGAGCATCTAACAAGTTCCTGCAACAAGTCTGCACTGAATGAGACAGGCATCTCAGTTTATGGCTACATAGGGATTACATAGAGATTACATGGGATATACGGCACAGAAACAGGCCATTCGGCCCAACCAGTCCATGCCGGCATTTATGCTCCACTCGAGCCTCCTCCCATCCTTCCTCATCTAAATCTATCAGCATAACCCTCTATTCCGTTCACCCTCATCTGCTTGTCTAGCCTCCCCTTAAATGCATCTATACTATTGGCTTCAACCACTCCCTGTGGTAGCGAGTTCCACATTCTCACTACTCTCTGAGTGAAGAAGTTTCTTCTGAATTCCCTGTTGGATTTCTTGGTGACTATCTTATATTGATGGCCTCTAGTTATGCTCTTCCCCACAAGTGGAAACATTCTCTCTGTATCCACTCTATCAAAATCTTTCATAATTTTAAAGACCTCTATTAGGTCACCCCTCAGCCTTCTCTTTTCAAGAGAAAAGAGACCCAACCTGTTCATCCTTCCCTGATAGGTATAACCTTGCACTTCTGGTATCATCCTTGTAAATCATTAAAGACAAACTATTGATGAAAATACATTCATGAAATTCAAAGTAAAAATGTTTTAACTGACCTGCAGGTTATTATTTGAGCGCTCTGCTCGGCATTTTTTAGTCTTTATATTACACCTAGAGAAACAGTCAAAAAAGTTGCAGTCTTCATCACCTGTACAATTTTGTTCAAGGATGTCACGCATTTTGGGTTCAAAGAAGGCCATGTCTACATCAATCGCAACAACCTGCAGCAGAAAAATGGAAATACAGCTTATATCGCCAAATTCATTTCAATAGCATCTAATTATTGGTTGTTGTTGCATTCTCATTTATAAAATGAGTTTCCGTATATAAGGATAGAAAATACTGTCAGCGATATTAGCAGGCAAAAACTTAAAAGTGTTCAGTTTCATTCCTGTCAGCTGTTTTAATGGGAAATGTTAGCCCATTTATTTGAAGCTTATAGAGTAGTTTTACCTACACTGAGGACAAAAATTACACTGGGAAATTACTCAACACAATCCTCAGCCATCAAGGCCAGACTGTGGTAAGCCAATGATTGAAGTTAAAAGAATTTTAACTACTCATATGGAACAGTTGGCCATCCTTAACACATTCACACATAGGATATTTAACATATACACAGGAGATGTTTGACACAAAAACACATGAACTAGTGTTGGTACCTAACATTTTTATGCATCTTATTTCAATCTCTGAACACTAATTGTCCTTAACTTGCACATGTAACATTTCCTACATTGCAACAGTGACTACATACGAACATACGAATTAGGAGCAGGAGTAGGCCACTCGGCCCTTCGAGCCTGCTCCGCCATTCAATAAGATCATGGCTGATCCGATTATTCCACATTCCTGCCTACCCCTGATAACTTTTCACCCCCTTGCTTACCAAGAATCTATCTACCTCTGCCTTAAAAATACTCAAAGATTCTGCTTCCACCGCCCTCTGAGGAAGAGAGTTCCAAAGACTCACGACCCTCTGTGAGAAAAAATTTCTCCTCATCTCTGTCTTAAATGGACGACCCCTTATTTTTAAACAGTGACCCCTAGTTCTAGATTCTCCCACAAGAGGAAACATCCTCTCCACATCCACCCTGTCCAGACCCCTCAGGACCTTATGTTTCAATCAAGTCACCTCTTATTCTTCTAAACTCCAGCGGATACAAGCCTAGCCTGTCCAACCTTTCCTCATAGGACAACCCGCCCATTCCAGGTATTAGTCTAGTAAATCTTCTCTGAACTGTTTCCAATGCATTTACATCCTTCCTTAAATAAGGAGACCAATACTGTACACAGTACTCCAGATGTGGTCTCACCAATGCCTTGTATAACTGAAGCATAACCTCCATACTTTTGTATTCAATTCCCCTCGCAATAAACGATAACATTCTATTAGCTTTCCTAATTACTTGCTGTACCTGCATAGTAACCTTTTGCATTTCATGCACTAGGATACCCAGATCCCTCTGCATCTCAGAGCTCTGCAATCTCTCACCATTTAGATAATATGCTTCTTTTTTATTCTTCCTGCCAAAATGGACAACTTCACATTTTCCCACATTATACTCCATTTGCCCGATCTTTGCCCACTCACTTAACCTATCTATATCCCTTTGTAGCCTTCTTATGTCCTCTTCACAATTTACTTTCCTACCTATCTTTGTGTCATCAGCAAATTTAGCAACCATACCTTTGGTCCCTTCATCCAAGTCATTTATATAAATTGTAAAAAGTTGAGACCCCAGCACTGATCCCTGTGGCACACCACTCGTTACATCTTGCCAATCAGAAAATGACGTATTTATGCCTACTCTCTGTTTCCTGTTAGCTAGCCAATCTTCTATCCATGCCAATATGTTACCCCCTACACCATGAGCTTTTATTTTCTGCAATAACCTTTGATGTGGCACCTTATCAAATGCCTTCTGGAAATCTAAGTACAGTACATCCACCGGTTCCCCTTTATCCACAGCACATGTTACTTCCTCAAAGAACTCCAATAAATTGGTTAAACATGATTTCCCTTGCACAAAACCATGTTGACTCTGCCTGATTACTTTGAATTTTTCTAAATGCCCTGCTATAACGTCTTTAATAATAGCTTCTAACATCTTCCCTATGACCGATGTTAAGCTAACTGGCCTGTAGTTTCCTGCTTTCTGTCTCCCTCCCTTTTTGAATAAAAGAGTTACATTCGCTATTTTCCAATCTATTGGAACTTTCCCCGAATCTAGGCAATTTTGGAAAATTAAAACCAAAGCATCAACTATCTCACTAGCCACTTCTTTTAAAACCCTAGGATGAAGTCCATCAGGACCCGAGGACTTGTCAGCCCGCAGCTCCAACAATTTGCTCAGTACCACTTCCTGGTGATTATAATTTTCTTGAGTGCCTCCCTCCCTTCCATTTGCTGATTTACAGCTATTTCTGGGATGTTACTTGTATCCTCTATAGTGAAGACCGATGCAAAATACCTGTTCAATTCAACTGCCATCTCCTTATTTTCCATTATTAATTCCCCAGGCTCACTTTTTATAGGACCAACGCTCACTTTGTTAACTCTTTTCTTTTTTAAATATCTATAGAAACTCTTACTATCTGTTTTTATATTTCTAGCTAGCTTTCTCTCGTACTCTAATTTTTCTCTCCTTATTAATCTTTTAGTCATTCTTTGCTGTTTTTTATATTCTGTCCAATCTTCTGACCTGCCACCCATCTTTGTGCAATTATATGCTTTTTTAAAAGTTTAATACTATCTTTAACTTTTTTAGTTAACCACGGATGGTGGGTCCTCCCCTTGTAATTTTTCTTTCTTGTTGGAATGTATATATTCTGTGTATTTTGAAATATCCCCTTAAATGTCTGCCACTGCAACTCTATTGACCTATCCCTTAACCTAGTTTGCCAGTTCACTTTAGCTAGCTCTGCTTTCATGCCCTCATAATTGCCCTTATTTAAGTTTAAAATACTAGTCTTGGACCCACTCTTCTCTCTCTCAAACTGAATGTAAAATTCAATCATATTATGATCGCTGCTACCTAGGGGCGCCTTCACTATGAGGTAATTAATTAATCCTATCTTGTTGCACAATACTAGGTCTAGTATGATAGCAAAATACTGCGGATGCTGGAAATCTGAAATAACAACAGAAAACGCTGGAAAAACTCAGCAGGCCAGGCAGCATCCGTGGAGAGAGAAAGAGAGTTAACGTTTCAGGTCGATGACCTTTCGTCAGAACTAGGTCTAGTATAGCCTGCTCTCTGGTTGGCTCCAGAACGTGCTGTTGTAAGAAACTATCCCGAAAACATTCCATGAACTCCTCATCTATGCTACCTTTGCCCATCTGATTTTTCCAGTCTATATGCAGATTAAAATCCCCCATGATTATTACCGTACCCTTCTGACAAGCTCCCATTATTTCTTCCTTTATACTCCATCCTACCATGTGGTTACTGTTAGGGGGCCTGTACACCACTCCCACAAGTGACTTCTTGCCTATATTATTTCTCATCTCTACCCAAACCGCTTCTACATCCTGGTTTCCTGAACTTAGGTCATCCCTCTCTATTGTGCTAATACCATCATTAATTAACAGAGCCACCCCTCCATCTTTTCCCACCTTCCTGTCCTTCCTAAATGTCATGTACCCTTCAATATTCAGGTCCCAATCTATGTCATCCTGCAGCCATGTTTCTGTAATGGCTATCAGATCATATTTATTTATTTCTATTTGCACTATCAGTTCATCTGTTTTGTTTCGAATGCTACGTGCATTCAGATGCAGAGCCTTTAGCTTTGTCCTTTTATTATTTTTGTAACCTCTAGCCTTATCTGTTGATTTACTCTTAGATTTGTACTCTCTATCCCTTCCTGTCACGGTCTGTTTATCATTTCCCATATTAATACCTTTCTCTATTGCCTTGTCTCTAATCTTTGAATTACCACATCTTCTCAAATTTGATCCCATGCCCCCAAAATTTAGTTTAAAGCCCTCTCTACTGCCCTAGTTATACGACTCGCCAGAACACTGGTCCCAGCACGGTTCAGGTGAAGACCGTCCCAACGATACAGATCCCACTTTCCCCAGTACTGGTGCCAGTGCCCCAGGAATTGAAACCCATTTCTCCCACACCAGTCTTTGAGCCATGCATTCGTCTCTCTAATTTTATTTACCCTATGCCAATTTGCTCGTGGCTCAGGTAATAATGCAGACATTATTACCCTTGAGGTTCTGCTTTTTAATTTAGCCCCTAGCTGCTCATACTCTCTCAGCAGAACCTCTTTCCTAGTTCTACCTATGTCGTTGGTACCTACATGGACCACGACCATTGGCTCCTCCCCCTCCCACTGCAAGTTCCTCTCCAGCCCAGAGCAGATGTCCCGAACCCTGGCACCGGGCAGGCAACACAGCCGTCTGGACTCTCGCTCTTGGCCGCAGAGAACTGTATCTATCCCCCTGACTATGCTGTCCCCAATTACCACTACATTCCTATTAACTCCCCCCGCTTGAATGGCTTCCTGTACCTTGGTGCCATGGTCAGTTTGCTCATCCATCCTGCAGCCACCGCTTTCATCCATACAGGCCGCAAGAACCTCAAACCTGTTGGACAATTGCAAAGGCTGAGGCTCCTCCACCTCCTGGGTCCTCATACCTGCCTCACTCGCAGTCACATCCTCCTGTCCCTGACCACTGACCAAATCAGAAGACCCTATCCTAAGGGGTGCGACTGCCTCCTGGAATAAAGTGTCCAGGTAACTTTCCCCCTCCCTGATGCATCGCAGAGTCCGCAGCTCGGCCTCCAGCTCATCAACTCTAAACTTTAAAAAGTACTTCATTGGCTGTAAAGTGCTTTGGCACGTCCGGTGGTTGTGAAAGGCGCTATATAAATGCAAGTCTTTATTTTCTTTCTTTATATGTGATTGCATTAACAAGCATTTTTTAAAATTGTAGATTTGATTATATTAAAGATTGAAAATACAAAAATTGAAGTCAACTATTAATAAAGATACCGGTATATTAAATAAACAAATACCTTCCACTGCCTGGTTACTAATAGGTTATTTGCTCCTGTTTTTTTATTTATATATATTTGCTATTTGGGTCGGATGGCAGAGCAGGTTTTGGTTTCAAATTCAGCTCTGGCTTTTAGTCTAATGTCACCTCTTCCTGATGGGTAAAAGATCCTACATGAGATGGGTCTGTGTAGTCTCAGCCGAGTTCCTGGTGGGAACAGGATCGTAGCACAAAAATCATCCAGGATTTGGTAGAGTTTTGCACTAAATTAGCACGGCTTCTCAGTCAGTCTTCCTCACCGAATCTCATTCCAGGACATAGCTGCAGGGTCCGAGCAGCCACCACCACATTCATGTGCACTCTTTTGGTAATCTTTATATCCTTCCACATTTTGAAATGTTATTATCGTCACTGATACACATCATTGTCCTAGTTCATTGATCTTACTTCCAACTATTTTTAGCTGCTCCAAAATTGTAATGCACGGTGGGAGAGTCTCCTTTAATGCCATTATGACAAGTGATGGACTTCTGTAGTTTCCAGTGCACCTATTATGAACTGTGTGGGTTACTCTTGGATTCTCTCTTTCTTTCAGATGTCTTTACACCCAGGTGGTTCCAAATTTTTCTTCCTTTGGCTGAGACACTGTCCGAGGAGAACCAAGCATATTGTCCTCACAGCAATTGTCCTCCTTACTCTTA